>CAWVOI010000099.1:0-2400000 GCA_963930915.1 Forcipomyia taiwana | reverse complement strand
GTTTTTTCATCCACATCATACGTAGCAGAGAGTTTCTCAATTTTTAAAAGTATATTTTTATCAAATATACCATACATATGTAAAATATACAAAAAAGGTTGTTTTTTCATCATTGACTTTTGAAGCCTAGTTTTAGCCTCTGAAAAGCCTTATTCGGGAAGAACTTGATTTCTCCCGTGAAGTTTGACTGTTACTTTTTGAGTCATTGAAATCTCAGACAAAAATTGATAAAGACGAAATTTTGGGGAATTTTCAAAAAATATATTCGAAAAAGCCAATTTTTCAAAAGCCTTATAAGCTAGTTTTAAAAGCTTTCTTTGAGGTAGAGACGAAAGATGACATATTTAGACAAAAAAGAATTAGCTTTCCAAAGTTTATGGCCGGAAATCTGACCCTTGGCTCGAAATGGGTTAAGCGGTGAAAAAATCTTTGTGGTTTTTAGGCAGAGAAAAGGTAAAATCTCATCAGTGATAGTAACTTTAGGTGTTAGAAAAATTAATTCAGAGGGTGAAAATGTTGTCCCAAGGAATTTCCGTGTGAGGAAACAAGTGAAAAGCTCTCGAGACACCCGAGTAATGATGCTATCTCGGAACCAATAATCAGACATCATCACAATTATGGTCCTCGCAAATTTTACTGCTGGTGCTCGCCTCGTCCCCGCAATCCCCGGCGCAACGCAATCACTAGCGTGGCGGTGCCCAATACATAAAAAAATCATAATAATCATAAAATAAAAACATGACAACATGCTGCTACATGTGCAAAAAACAAACCCTCGATATGTGCGACCAGCCAGCAGCGGTGCTCTTGACGCTGCGCTGTTCCGAGAGAGAGTAACGGAGAAAAACAAAACCCATAAACGTAAATTTGATCAATGCCAATTGGCAATCGTAGAAATATCATTGAACTCTCTGCCCTTCTTTATTTCGTCCATGCGTGAATGTCCTGGGTGGACGAAGGAGCGAGAAAGGAGGGTAGCGATTGCTAAAAAGACGAGCGAAGGGACGCCAAGAGCCACTTTTGAGATTGTCTTTAGCATCTAAATTGATTAAAACGCTGGAAAATGAGCGCTAAATCAAGTAAAAATCTTGTACAGCCGGAAAACATAAAAGTTCACGACCACTCCGGATCCAATCTCATTAGGAGGAATGTGCGAACGGGTCTCCCGCTCCGGAACACGCACCTGCACTCTCCTTTCATTTCACGCATTCCAATTCCAATCAGCCCACTCGAGTGGGTGTTCTGGCTTTTGTTTGGGAGTTTAGAGAAATCTTTTATCATCTTAATTGCGTTTTCTATCAACGGCTAGAGCCGGCACAAGTAAGTCGTCTCTCTCGGCCGGTAATAAGGCAGACATTTTCCCCGGCCACAGCCCGAGATACGATCATAATTCATAAGCGCAAGAACACGTTGAATTTCATATAAATTTTTATGAAAATATGGAAGTAAAAAGAAATAGAGAAATAAATTACCAGCACATTGGCTGGAGAGCGATAAAAAGGAAGGAAGAGCGAAATCAAGGCGCAGACTGCAGCAGAAGTGGTGGAATGTGGCGTTAATGTTTTATTTTCCCTTCTCTGCCCCCTCTTCAGCCTTTCTTAATTTCCATCCATTAATATTTTTACCATTCTCTCGCATTTCTCTGGTGTGCTGCAGGAGATGCAGATGGAGGAGGAGGAGGAGGAGGCGACCACATGGTGTGCAGAAATATGAAAAATAATTCACTTGCCTCATAATGAGAGGAATTCTTGCGTCCCAACAATGCAGCAGGAAAATCGATAGAGCAAAGGGGTGGGCAATTAGAGACTGGACTGACTCTTGCAGCAGCAGGGAGGGAGGCAGAGGTCGCCCGAGAAGGGACTCGACGTAAAAAGGTAAAATAATGCCGAAATCGACTTGAATATAAATGCGCTTCAGTATCAAAATTGTGTTACATGTTTCAAATTATCCCCTGGGGTTGGTTCGGTTGGTCGACCGGTTGTGTATTCAGAAAAAAAGGAAAATTGCGGACTGAAACGAATGCCGTATTGAAACGAGATTACGGGCACGGAAAAAAATGGGAAGCAAGTCTGGAAAGTGCGCATAATATAAATAAAAAAAATGTAATTGTTGTCGTTGTCATCGTCATTATTACGATTGCAATACCTTCACCTCCCCGCATTCCCAGAAGCCGTGGTTGGGCCATTTTCATCGCCAGGCATTAGTATGAAGCGTGTGCGGTGGACGACATGCCATTAGAGACACAAAATCTGGACCATTATGCCGATATTTTACAAACTAATGTGACATTTCGATTATTCTATGGGATTTAATGTGTTTTATGGCTGCTTTTTCCGCCATACAGAAAATATTCGTGGCCGGTCATTTCCCGGAGATTCACTCAGCTCTTTTTTATGTATTTCGGGCCAGAAACCAGAACGCTCTGTCTCCTCTTCTCCTCTTTTTTTATTATTATTATCGTTATGAAATGCGACCACCAAGAATATTTATCTGTTGTCGTATTTGCAAAGGCAGTACGCGTTCCGGCGACAGAAGCCTGAAATCGCAAAAAATCACGCACATTATAGCCGATCTTGGCTATTAAAAATGATATCAATCCAAATAGTTGAGCGCCAAAAAACGGCCATATCTCTCTCGACATATCCTCCAAAAGGATATTAAACACGTTGAAATCCTGTTTTATACACATTTAAGTAATTTATGTGATCCTTTGATATAAATAAATGCGTGAAATAAATAACAATTTTGATAACAGTTTTTCACCGAAATGGGGTCAATTTCTCGTGAACCGCAAAGCTTTGTGTTTCGCCTCCGCTTCAATCTCGAGATGCGTGACAGCGGAGGGAGAGAGAATTTTCCTACAGCCTACGGGCGATTCCAAACGCTTCACAAAAGAGGGAAAATTCAAATCTTTTATTTATGGTTTTACATTATTTTTATAAAGCGTGGTTCAAGTGCATGAAAGACTCCATAAATTTGTGAAATTTTCAACAATGGACTAAATTTGGTAACATAATCATAAAATAACATTTTGCGGGGACGGGAACATTATTTATCGATTCGAGAGGGCGACGCGAGGAGATTTTAATAAAAGGAGAAATGAGACTCGAGTGGAATGCTTCGGAAGGTTCTGCAAAAATTTTCATTTGCGACTTGACGTGGAAGTAAATGGCGAAAATACTGTCAATCAATTCCCACTTAAGGATCTGGAATCGCTTTAGTAATTTCCTTTTCGCCTTTTCGCATTCCGTGAATTAAACACGCTTCGATTTTCACGAATGCGGAGGACTGAAAAGGCGGAAAAAGCGGAGGAATACGTAGTCAACCTTGTTTAAACTCTCATTCAACTCGGACAAAGCCGTAGACATGACGGGGGCCGTGATTTCCCCAGCGCGTGATTCATTGCTGCTCGGGAAAAATCTTGTCTGTCGGTCTTTTTGTGTTTCAGGGGCCTCTTTACTCTTCAGTCAGTTCCTACATAGTCAAGAAAACCCCTTTGTCGACCATAAACTCATTTTCGGTTTTTTATTCGAGACAGAGGTCCTCTTAATCCATGAAAAACCCTCTGAGGGCCTCTAAGATCGACCCTTTTGATTTTGAACATTTTCTTCTTTATCCCTGTCAGGCTTCCCCATCTCTTGTTTTCGCCATCTCCTGTTCCACGAGTCCACGACCAAGTGAAATCGAGAGTCCGTCTATTTGCCTTAGTTTTCACTTTCCCCGATATTTTTTATCTCGCCTGCCACACACATCCTGCCGATCGCCGAAGCTTACGTTATCCGTTTTCACAAAAAAAAAACCGTCGATTTAGTTTCAACTTTCCCCCTGATGACCAGCGCGCTCGAAATTACTTGTCCATCCACTTGTAAATAAAGCTTGGCAGCGCACACGCTTTCGTTGAAGTTAAATTGGGAACAAATTGGCATTCAGCAAGGCTCTCTAAAATTTCAGCTTGAGAGAGCCATTCCTCGTTCCACAAAATGGATTCCTTATCCTCGTGACGCGTGTATCGCACCCCTTACTTGGCCCAGAAGTGTGACACTAATACGCTTTCAATTTAAATAAAGCGGATTGTTACCCTTCAGTAAACAGCATCTCGCTCCACCTTGGTCGAGTGATGTGGAAATCTGATGCCGTGCACACAGTCGGGGACGCTGGCACATCAAAGAGTGCCACTAACAAGACGTGATGATTTGCAACTTGCTTCCCCCAGAAATAATCAACGTAACAGGTCCTTGATCCTGAATTCATGACTTAAACCGATAATTTGAGTTGACGCTGACCCTCCTGAGCTCCCGCCCGTCCCTCCTCCGGCGGCCGGCCTAATGCATTCAAATCAATAAAAATGATACGCAGAAGGAGAGAACAGGGAGCTCGGCTACAAGACAAAGTTGTGATGAGAAGGAAAAAATAAACAAGATTTTCTTTTTATCTTATTATTCACATAATCAGGATACATTTTTTAAGATATCTGTAGCATGAATATAAAGTTGGACGGACGTGGGTCGTGCGTTCGGCCGAATCATATGTGTGTCGAGTGGAGATAAAGGACGACACCCCTCTGCTAGCTTTTATTGCCAAACATTTTTTATTCAGCTCGAAACCTACTCTGCCCGGCTGCCCTTCTATTCCTCTTTATTTTCATTTTCATTTCGGACATTGTACATCGACATTCTCCATAAGTCGGTGTATGTATGTATATAGATTACGGAAGGATGGCAATTTTTTATGTGCTCTTGCAGCGTAGGAGTTGAACGTTTTTAGCGACTTTCCACTAAGCTGGCAAAAAAGAGACATAAAGTGGAGTGTGTCCGATTCAAAATTATGTTTGTTGTGGAGGAATATACTTTTCGCTGCTCATGCATAATATATTACGTCAATTGAGAAAAATTTATTGAATTTGGCTCGAGACGTACTGATGTGCCATGATCGCTCTGACACGTTTCGGATGATTGAGAGTTTTGAGGGGAGCTCTTTTTAAAAATTAACGAGTTTTGTGCCTTTGGGATTCAATTCTTTAGCTCCTTAATAAATTTTTAAGGAAGAAGTTTCTTGAAATTTCGAGGAGTCAAGGCTCCCATCGATGAAATCAAGAAGGAAGGAGTTGATCAATCATTTCTGAGCTACGTCTCGACTGCTAGACGTCCAATTTCTCACGCCACCATCAATGTCATGTCAGGTTAAAATTCAATCCATTTCGCACAAGATTCTATCCGATAACAGAACGAACCAATCACTTCTCGGGCTACTTACTCTCGATTAGAGCCTGACTCCAGATTTTCTTCTCCTGGTCCTTTTGCTATCCGGGTTTCAAATTCAGGCCTCCCAGCAATTTTCTAGCCAGCAAGATCCTGAGGTTTTTTTTGTATTTTCCAAGCAAGTGGTGGATTTTCCTGAGTTTCCGGGACACAAGGTGTTTCTGGCTCGAGCTCTTCATTTTGACTGACGCTGGAAGTTCGCTCAGCAGTCGTTTTTTACGCGACTTTGCACGAGATCTACCCCTTTTTTATTCCAATGAAGCAGTACTCACCCTTCCACAGTCGTTTTTTACATGCACCCTTTGAAAAATGGAGTATTTTGCATAGAAAAGGGGTTGAGGACGTCTTTCGTCTCCCTCTGACGCATGATCCCGGGGCGCCGTGGAAAGAGATAGGTGATCGTAGCGCGCTCTCTCTGAAAACTTGTGGCCAAATGACATGCCCGAGTTTTCCATCTTCGAAAATTTCCTCCATGATAGTTTTAAAGTCTTGAAATTGGCAGGTTTCTCATGAAAAATGCTCGAAAAAGTGTCTCAGAGGCCTTCAAGAGGTCAAAATTTAAGGAAAATAAAGAGTTTCCACGAAATTTTCTCTCATAAATATTCCAAATCAGAAAGGTTGACCAGAAAAATTCGAATTTGCCCTAAAAACTTCAAGATTTAATCAAAAGAAGTGTCTGAAAATTCATCAAAAATACCAAAAGAGAGGTTTTTCTTGGAAAAACTCCGGAAAAGAGGAAAATTTGGCACTTCGAATAGAACTTCGAAAGATGGTGGAAGTAATGATTGTAATGAGTTTATTTTTCAATCAAATAAACAATATTTGACGATATCACAAATGATTTGGTACAAAATTTAGATATTCTGTATAATAAATTAAAATAAGCTTTAAAATGTAATTCTTTGTGGTAAAATATTTTTCGTGTTTGGAACTAATGGGAATTCTCGCTAAAACCGCTCGCCTTCATCGGTGTCCTTCGAGGGTCATACTTTCAAGTCCGGGATCGTCCGAGTGCTGATCTCTAGCAGCTTCTGCTCCTCCGTCACGAGCTCCGGCTCGTCGTAGATAAACGGGGGCACGATCTGGGTGTCTCTGCCGCGTCTCCGGACCATGACGAGGGCCGTGACTGTGGCGAAAAGGACGAATGACACGGAGATGGCTATCAGGAGGACCATGGTGATGGAGAGCCTGGAGTCTGGAGGAACGTGGGACCGAAGAATGTCTAGAATATTGTTTCGATTGCCACTCACGATGGGCGGCTTGACGTCTAGGATCTCGCAGAAGAGATGGAAGAGGTCGACGGAGTCGAAAGGGCTCACCGTGTGGTGATCCTTGATGGCCGGTCCCTTGGCCATGAAGAAGGCGTGCATCGACGGCACAGCGTTGTCGTAGCCGTGGATGCCGTACTTCGAGGTGTTCGTACGAGTGATGTTGAAGTGTTTCTCGTACCAGTCAGTGGTGCTCCACATGTCGTCGAAGGCGTAGGAGGGCTCGGCCACTACGGTTATGGGGCCCGTCCGTCGCTCGTTCTTGAGGTTCCAGGACTCTGGAAGATCGCTGTTGCGGTAGACTTTGAAGGTCCCTAAGCCTGCCGAGGCGTTGAGGAGAATTTTGTAGACCTGATCGACGTCTACTGGTGAAATCTGCATGACGGGTGAGACGCCGTAGATCTTCTCCTTGTGCTCCGGGAGGATCTCCGTGAGGTTGATGAACTTCGAGGGCGTCGTGTCGATCATCCCGTGGTCGGAGAGGAAGATGAGATTCAGGTTCAAGTGGCGCGTCTTCTCCTCCACGAGATGAGTGAAGTCGTCCAGTTTCTTGATCATCGCGTTCTCCTTCTCGTCCTCGACCCCGATCATGTGGCCCAAGTAGTCCGGTTCCTAAGAAAGAAGGAAATATCAGCATACATATGTTACAAGCCCTATAGCGTGCCTACCTCGATGTACATCATGACAAAGTTGGCCCCTTCCTGGAACCACCTGACGACCTCTTCCAGTCTCGCTTCCCACGACATAGTCATGTTTAGAGGAACCTGGAAGGTGCAGTTCCGCTGCTGGTTCGAGTACTTGAACTCGCTCCCGGGCCACATCATGCAGCCACTGACGCCTCCTCCCAGCTCGTTCGTCACCCAGATGGGCTCGATGTCTTCTTTGTAGGCGTAAAGATCGGGGCCGTACTGCAGAAGGCCCATGCTTGAGTCGTAGATGTTGCTCCCTACGACCCCGTGCTCGCCTGGATACAGTCCCGTGGCTATGGAATGGTGATTGGGGAACGTCTTGGTCGGGAAGACGTTCCGGACGTGGTCTGAAGTGGTGCCTTCGGACCTGCAAGGAAGCTTTTAGTGAATATATTCGAGGAAATTTTAAAACAAACGAACCTGAACTTTGACATTTGTGGAGTGATATTTCTTTTGAAATAAAGAGGCGAGAATCCGTCGAATGATACCACGAGCAGCAGTGAATCATTTTTGCTCTTGCTGCGACACTCGACCTTTGTTGACTTCTCTGATAAGAGGAGCCCAAGAACAAGCAAAACTACAAGCATCTTCACAATTGACTGCGTTCTCTTACGAATAATTAGTGTCTTTTGTACTTGAAGCCTTCACCGATCGCTCTGACACATAATTGGACGGGAATTACGAATTTCAGAGCGAGAAAATTGGAGAAACTTTCGCTTTGTTTGTTTTTCTGCGTTGTTGTTGCACGTTTGACAGCTGTCAAAGAGTCAGCTGTTCGCAGGTGGAGATATATCTTCTGATCGGGGCCTCAAAATGGGGAAACTGAAGGAAATCGCGGACTACTTGGAGAAGCCCGAGTTGGTGATCGGCGTGCAGAAGTTCTTCGGCATCCGCTATGGCTACAAGGACAAGACGCAGACTGTGGAGGTCACGAACAGAATATGGCACTGCTTGTTTTGGTTCGCGACGCTTTTGGGAGACGAGATATTTTATGCAATCATGATCCCCAGGTGAGACGATAGCTGAAGAAGGGAACGCCTGAGACGAAGAGAACCCTTTTAGTTGGCACTGGAACGTTGACAGCGCAGTGGGACGTCGCACGGTGTTCTCGTGGTCAGTAGTCATGTTCGTCGGTCAGGTTCTGAAGGACATCCTGAAGATGGAGCGTCCTGGGCCGCCGGTGCAGAAGCTGCAGAAGAAGTGGGCCCTCGAGTACGGATTCCCCTCCACCCACGCCATGGTGGGCCTCCAGATGCCAGCGTGCGTCGTCTACTTCTCCTATCTGCGTTACGAAATCTCGCTAGAAGTCGGAATCTTGATCTCAATTGTCTGGTGCACAATGGTCTGTCTCAGCAGAATATATCTGGGCATGCACTCTGTACTGGTGAGTCCGATCTGCTCCTCCCAGACCCCATTTTAATTCACCTTTCTTCCAGGACATCGTCGGAGGCCTCCTGATCTGCGTCCTCCTCCTCATCCCGTGCTTCCTGATCGCCGACTTCGTCGACCTGCACCTTCTCACGAACCCGTATGCGCCTTTTCTGCTGCTAATCGTGTCGATTACGCTGATAACGTGGTACCCGAACCCCGGGAAGTGGACTCCGACCCGCGGAGACACGACTCTAACGACCTCCGTGTGCGTTGGCATTTATATCGGGGCCTGGATCAACTACCAGACGGGAGCCATGCCCGAGCCCGCTCCCTTCCTGCATCCCCCGTACAGCATCCTGTGGCCCTCGCCCTACATGCTGCTGCTACTCGCCATCCGAACCGTCCTGGGCCTTGCCTGCGTCGTCGTGACTCGCACAATGTGCAAGAAAATGGGCTACAACCTTGTCTGCTTCCTGCTGGGTCGCGACGTCAACGAGGTGAATAACTCTGAGAACACGCTGGAGAACAAGCACAAGATAGTGGCGGAGCTGACGTACAAATTCTTCACCTACGGGATGATCGGCCTCAACACGACATTCCTGGTTCCGTCGCTGTTCAAGCTACTTTCTATCGAGAGACCCGACTTTTACACTGAAATGTAACGCCATTCGAATGAAGTATTCTAGTCTCATCAGAGCCTCACATTCAAATAAATCACGCTTTTTTCAACAACACATTTGTAAGTGAAAAGAAAATTTATTGAATGCAGCTCGTCTAACACAAATCTCGCCTTAAATATTGATCACGCGACTCAGCTTCTGGATGCGGTTCAACAGGATATCACCCTGCTTGATCGTCGCCTGGTACTGCCAGTTCTTGTGATCGGGGCGGTTTGTCTCCACGATGCCTCCCACGCGGTCAATCTTGCAGTGAAGTCGTCCGGCAGCGATGAATCTCGACAATTCTGCGTCCACAAACTCCACGCTGACCCCGAAAGCCTCTGCCATGTACTGCAGGGTGAGAGATCGGTAGGACTCGAGGAGCTGCGAGTACGCCAGGATCCGCATCTCACGAACGTAGTAGCGGTAGTGGGGGTGAGCCAGAAAGTCCTGGCGCAGGAACCTCTCGACGATGGTGAGGTTCTTGAAGAAGTCGGCGTAGTGGCACTCGTAGAGTGAGAGGAGGTACTGCTTGACGTCGGGGAGCTGGTGCAGGACCTCCTGGATCTCAGATCCCTTGATGACCTTCGTGCGGAGCTCGTTTCGGGGCAGACTGATGATGGCCATGTAGACCGTGTAGCGCACGAAGGTTTGGTAGTCCATGAGTTCGTAGCTCGTGAAGGTGCTGACGGTGTCGAGGAAGAAGTTCGTGGCGGCCTGAAGTGGACAGAAAATTTTAGTGCATTTTCATAACAATCCATTTTAGTGGCCATGAAGGCTTCGGGGAGCGACTTCGAAACAATTTTAATTTTTTTCTAAAATTTATAGATCGAGATTTTCTCAACCAATCAGGTTTGGTCCGTCTGTCTGTCTGTCTGAAATTTTATAACTCAGGAACCAGAAGAGCTAGCTGCGGTTTTTGGCATCGTGTAGGTTATGGTCTATAGGGGTGCAGGCTAACAATTTTAGACCCCTACCCCCTCTTGGGAGGGAATAGGGGGTGTTTTACTTTTGTATGAAAACTCCTTATTTTACATCCGATTGAGCTGTAATTTTAGTATGTTGTAGTCTATTCAAAATCTAGTAAATCATTAAACTACATGTGACCCTTACCATGTACAGGGAGGGAGGTAGGGGTCCTCAAAGTTTGGTCTTTTCGAAATTTTTGAAAATGCACCCTTTAGCTTAATCTCCGATTTTGCTTTTTATATATTTTTTAGACGATCTTAAGGGTCTGCTTAAAGAGTACGCCACGGTCTGAAGGATTGGGGGGAGGTACCGTGACGATAGGGACAAAGAGCTCTCACCTTGAAGTCCCGGATTGCCATGGAATAGGCACCCTGGTACACCTTGAGGCGGTTCCGCCGGTCCCAGTCGCCGCCCTCCTCGATGAGGGTCTTCGCTTTGTCGATGTTCCGCGTGATGAGGTCGTGGTCGAGGTAAAAGAGCCCAATCCGTATGTTGTGGAAGATGATGTCGAGACGGTGGCCCAGCGAGACGGTCTTCTCGTACGTCACCTGGAACTGCTTGATGGAAGCAGCCTTGTCCCCGATGCGGCACAGGTACTCGGCCTTCTTCAGGTTCGTCTCTCGCACCTCCATCTCGCCCAGGTTCTTCTCGGCATCCTCAATGGCCGCATCCAGCTCCTTCAGTTGCTTCTCGTTCTCGGTCCGCATTCGGCTCAGGAACTGCTGGTTGATGGGCCAGTTGAACTCCTTGCAGAGCTCCTCGTACCACGGAGCCATGTTGTCGGCCTCCACTGCCCGCTGGAGCTTATCCTTTATCTCCTTCGACTCGTGATGTTCGGGCAGGGTGAGCAGGAACTTGAGCTGGGCCAGCTCCAGGTTGGGGTTCTTGGCTAGCCCTTCCTCAGTCAAGTCTTCGATAGGCATCTTGTCTCAGATTTCTGGCTTTCTCTGTGAAATAGTCTCGCAAACAACAATATATTCAATGACTGGCTATTTGGTGACGTCTAGTACACATCTGGGCTCTAGTACATCGTTTGATCGGAATCTTTGAAGTCGGAAAATTTGAATTGTTTGAATTCTTTTCGTTGAACAAAAAAGTTTCTTATTCTAATTTTTATTAGAAAATTGAGATTATTAAGTCTTCTATTACATTTTGGTTTCAAGTTATAAAATATTGGTTTAGGAAAATTTGGCTCTAAGATCCCAGCAGATCATAGTAAATGGGGAGCTTCTCCTTGGGCGGAGGGAGAGCTTTTGCGCCAGAGTCTTCGTCGTCGGAGTCGTCTGAGCTATCGTCCTCCACCATGTAGCCTTTTGGGAAGTGGAAGCCTCTCTTCTGCTGCACTCCCGCAGAGCTGCTGAGCTCCTTGATCATTAAGTAGGCCCAATTGGAGGGTCTGTTGAGGGCGCAGTGCTCGTTCACCGTGTCCTTGTCGTGCAGAGGGCAGCCGCAGCCCGTGTAATACTTGAAGACGGAAGAGAAGAGCACGTTCCTGGCTTTACCTTCGTTGAAGAAGTTGTTTCGGACAAAGGTGGTGTGCAGTACGTAGAAGAAATGGCACAGGGGCAGGATCTTGAAGCTCTCAATGTCGATCCCGCTGTTGTCGCAGAGCTGGACGATGATGTTCTCCACCATCTCTATCTCGTCCTCGTGGGCCAGCAGAACGTAGTGGTCGGAGTTGGACACGGAAGGCTCCTCGTGCACGAAGGAGACGAGCTGCTCGAGGATCTTGGAGAAATTCTTTTCTCCGAGCGCGACTGGGGGCAAGGGGAGCTGGTGAGAGGCTTCCGCGTGAGTCATGGCTCCTCCTCTACACCCCATCGGCATCTCTCCGGGGTCGATCAGAGCGTGGTGCTTGTGGGTAACACCGTCCTTGAGGCTGAATCTCACGATTCCCATTTCGGCCGGGATGAAATCGTTCCCGGCCTTCTCAAAGTAGTTGAAGCTGATGATACAGAACTTCTGGGACGTCAGGGCACTCTCGGACCTGGTACGACTCGCGAGCAGCATGTCCACGATGAAGCTCTTCCGGTCCGCCTCCTTCTTCTCGTGCTCGTCCTGCTCCTTCAAGAGCTGATTTATCGGGATTCCGTAGCTAGTTAGTTTCTCAGGGACCGCCCGCTCCTTTTCCTTGTTCCTTTTGGCCTCCAGCTCGTAGGGCTTCTTTTCTTCAGCGGACAGCTTCTGCCAAACCGCGCCACACTCTTCGGCAACCTGCTTCATGCCTCCAGCGAAGCGTCTGTACGAGGATAAGAGTTAGGTTAACATTCGAACAGGTGCTCATTCTTACCGCCCATTAGTTCTCTCCTCGTAGTTCTTATAATGCAGCATATAGTAGTAAAACGCGTTCTTAGGCTGCTTCTTTGGCATTTTTCTGTGTGCTTTGTGAATTGTGCTGATGAAGAAATGTTATGGAGCTTTGCTGTGGAGCTACAACTCCAGTCTTCGGTTTAGTACATCGTTCGATCGGAATCTTTGAAGTCGATCGGAATTCTTGGTACAAGTGCGCAATTTTTGAAAATGTTCTTGTCTTAAATTTTTTGAACAAAACTAAGATCATTAAGTCTTCTTTTACATTATAAAATATTGGGTTGAGAAAAATTTGGATCTGACAAAGCCAGGTCAGGTGTACGAAAACTGGCGGCACTCGCGCGTACGGAGCGGCCATTTTGAATCCATTTGAGGTGGATTTGGGTTCGAGACTGCGCTTACTGCGCACTGTGTGACGCAAATTGCGCAGATCGGTATTGATTGCTCGCCAAAAAAGTTGTAAAATCCAGTTCAACTCCTCAAATTTCTCTCCCATAGTTATCCGGTTAGCAAGTTAATAATCATGGATGAAGAGTACGATGCTATTGTCCTCGGAACCGGCCTCAAGGAGTGCATTTTGAGCGGAATGCTCTCGGTGTCGGGAAAAAAAGTGCTTCACATCGATAGGAACAAGTACTACGGAGGCGAATCGGCGTCAATTACTCCTCTCGATGAACTCTTTGCCAAGTTCAACGCTGCGGCCCCCGGCGAGAAGTTTGGGCGTGGGCGTGACTGGAACGTGGACTTGATCCCGAAGTTTCTAATGGCGAACGGGCTGCTTGTGAAGCTTCTCATTCATACGGGCGTGACTAGATACTTGGAGTTCAAGTCGGTCGAGGGAAGCTACGTGTACAAGCAGGGGAAGATCGCCAAGGTCCCGGTGGACCAGAAGGAGGCTCTCGCATCAGATTTGATGGGTAAGTACGGAATTCGGCCATTCCACGTCATCCAATTAAAAATTAGACAACCTTTTCCGCTTGAACTGATTCTTTGTGTGCCGCAAATTCGGACAAAGAAATTGATTTTCAGTCCGTCTCTGATCTCGTTTTCGGTCTGGGTGGTGGGCCGCTTTCTTTGTCCATTCAAGATCACAAAACTGGAAAACAAAAAAATTGTGAGTCTGAAGCTCCGTTTCTGCACCTGATAGAGGTCAATGTACCATCATAAACCGCTAGATTTTGCACAGCACACAACACAATTAAAGGAATGATGGGGAACTGGTAAACACCTTCCTCCCCTCAGTCCTCTAATCTCTTCTGGATAAAGTGTCAGACAGACAGACAAGCAAGGCAGCTACTAAAAATAGCCAATTTCCTCTTCCAGGAATGTTCGAGAAGCGTCGCTTCCGCAATTTTCTTGTGTACGTGCAAGACTTCAAGGAAGATGACCCCAAGAGCTGGAAGGAGTTCGACCCCTTCAAGCAGAGCATGAAGGCGCTGTACGAGAAGTTCGGGCTCGACGTGAACACTCAGGACTTCACGGGGCACGCTCTGGCCCTCTACCGCGACGACGACTACTTAGCCCAGCCTGCCGTCACTACAATCAAGCGCATCAAGCTGTACTCAGACTCCCTGGCTCGCTACGGCAAGAGCCCCTACCTCTACCCGATGTACGGGTTGGGCGAGCTCCCACAGGGCTTCGCTCGCTTGTCCGCCATCTACGGAGGCACCTACATGCTGGACAAGCCGATTGACGAGATCGTCACGGAGAACGGCAAGGTGGTGGGAGTCCGTTCCGGCACGGAGGTGGCAAAGTGCAAGCAGGTCTACTGCGACCCGTCGTACGTCACAGATCGCGTAAAAATAAGCGGCAAAGTGGTCCGCTGCATTTGCATTTTGGATCACCCGATCGCAAACACCAAGGACGCCCTGTCCACCCAAATAATAATTCCACAGAAGCAGGTGGGACGGAAGTCGGACATCTACGTCTCTCTCATCAGCTACACCCATCAGGTGTCTGCCAAGGGATGGTTCATCGGCATGGTCTCCACGACCGTCGAGACAGACAACCCCGAGGCCGAAATCAAGCATGGTCTCGACTTGCTGCAACCGATAGCTCAAAAGTTCGTCAGCGTCTCGGACTACTACGAGCCGACCGATTTGGGGACCGAGTCGCAGATCTTCATCTCGCAATCTTACGACGCCACGACTCACTTCGAGACCACTTGCTTAGACGTCCTCGACATCTTCAAGCGCGGCACCGGGGAGGACTTTGACTTCTCCAAAATCAAGACGGAACTGGGTGATGAGGAACAATAAGCCTGCAACGCAATTGTCTCCCGTACTTTCTATCATTTCTTCATTATTTTCGTTGTCTACATCCACTTTATCTGAGTAAAGAATAAAATAACAGCAAGTAGTTGTATGACAAAAGTAAAAGCAAAAGAAAGAAAAAAAATCATAAAAATTTTATAATCATGTATACCTAAACGTACATCGTGCATATTATTATTATGATTATACTTTACAATATAAACTCTATCAAATGGAAAAAAAATCGGTGAATTAAAGTGTAACTTCCTCTAAATGCAGCTGGACGATCAAAATCGCGCCCTAAATCAACGTTTTAAGACATCCAACTGACATCGAGACTCTAGATCGCTAGCATTTATGCGCTTTGACGGCGTGGTTCGAGAGACGAAAATCCCAATTGCTTTTCAGGCACTTTTAAACATTCCCCAAAGCAAATAGGAAACCTTTTTGACTTAAAAAGCAAACATATTTGTAGCTCTTGTTGATTGGAGGACGCCAATCAGGTCGAGAACAACATAGCGAATTTGGGGCTCATGCTTACTTGTATTGCGGTTTGTGAATCGAAGACTACTATATCTGATTACTGAATAAAGATATGTTAAAAATTTATTAATATTGCGTATCAGTGGTCCTTTTGTTCGAGTTCTTGCAAAACAAAGGCTTACCAGAAAACCCCATACGCTCTTGCCGAAGAGCTTTTTGACTCAAATTTCAACGAAGAATTGATAACAGCTAATGTTGTGAACGGAGAACTTGTACGAGATCCTGCCAAGAAGCTCCTAGGGTTTATCCTAGTACGACGCGAATGGTGTACCCTCAACAGGATACGAACAAATAGTGAATAGTACCGATTCCAAGTATTGTGACTGTGGACCTATCACACAGTCAATAGAAACATATTGTGTCCAGCTGCCCAAAAAGAAAGTTTGAAGGAGCCCTATCCCAACTGAACAATTGTGAAGATTTTTGGATGTAGTTTTTTGAAAAGTATTTTGTGAAACATACGCAAATAATAATTTAGAACTTGATCCTTGCTAAGAGAATCTTAATATCTTAGCTAAAGGAGTTTAGGATAGGACCTAATCTTAGCTATAGGACAACCCATGGAAAGCTCACATTTTATTCAGAAAATAACTCGAGAAGCTTCCCCTGTTTCCCACGCTTAACCGGAGACAGGACAAAATGTGGTTTTATGGTGCGCTTCTAGAACCAGTAATATCAATGTTGTCATGAGACAGGCCAGGCCCCTAAAACTACCCTAAACCTTCAACTTAAATTTTTGGACTAATATCTTTTCTTTCCTTAGTACTGTTGATGATCGATGAGCCTGACCATGCTTCTAGATGACTGTGAGAGAACACCTTATAAAATTACGGAAAATCCTCTAACGTCAGACGTCACTCGTCGTCAGTGAATTTTTCAACCCCGATCTCAAATGGGCTCAACAGCACTGATGTTGTTGTTTTATAGCAGCAATGAAAGTAGAAGTACCCCCTGTGAGGCAACAGGCAATGAACTGTGATCAAAGCACCTGTATGCGGCAACATCCTTGAACGGGTGCATCAGTGCATTGCAGCAAGTTCTACTTTTGCCACACAATTACCTCGGCCGCACCGCGCCACCACGATGGAGGATAAGATCCGAGAAGGACTTGTTTGACTCTTTTTAAGCTAAAGTAGCACTGCAGGTCGTCTGTGAAGCTTGATTAAGCCATACCCTTCTCGAGCAATTATTATTTATGTTTCGCTATATATGTGCGAACGTGTGTGATCGACGCGACGGACGGGCCTGTTAACAGCTCAGCGAGCAACCGGAAAGTTGAGCGGTTTATTCGGAAATAACCTTGCCTTTGAAATACTCTGCGTTCTACAAATTTTACAGTTCAATCTGCATGCACGAGTTTGCGAATGTCCGCAGAGGTTTTTCTAAGTATTCTGCACCAAACCAGTTACAGAGCCCAGCGGCAAGACGCGAGAACCGGTGCGACACGTGGCCCTCATTATTCACTTTCCATACCCCCGGAGGAAGAACGCGCTTCCACCTTCCTGGGAACCCGCCAAAGCCCCAGGCCGCAATTGAATCTAATTAAGCAACAATTGAATCACTTTTTGTCTGAATTCAATCAATCATAGAACGGGTTAACGCGATTAATGGGTGTACATGTACATATTCCGACTGTCTATTGGCTGTCTGCTGCGCGTACCTTCGCAGTAATTATCGTAAGGCGCAGTGGCTACTGAGGTGCAGTAGAACGTACACGCGAGTGGCTACAAGGAATTGCTTTAAATAAGGGTGGGATATGAATAGAATTGGCAGTTTAGCTCATAAACTCTGCAAAACAAGAGATCACTCTGATCTAGTGTGAAGCTTGTACAGTGAGGCTGTTTCCTGCATTTCTTTTTGCTGCAACTGGTTGTGAATTTGTGAATTTTGTACAGAGAAAAGATTGCACAAAGTTTGAGAAAGAATTAAGTGAATAGAGGAAATACCATAGAAGCGACCTTGACGAGAAGTGTTGCAAGTGCAAGTCTTTCGTTTAAAATTAGAAACCCCGAAGCCAAACAAAGTAGCAAGATGCCCTCAAGCGGACTCTCTCTCTTCGAAGCCAACCTCTGTAGCAACGATGAAGGCCACATTCTGTCTAGCGGCGTCGAGAGCGGCGGATCAGAGGACGAAGGCCTGTCCCCCATCAAGCAATATTCCTCGTCCTCTCTCAAGGAGATGGCCGATTCCAAGCAGGACGACAGCATGCGTTACACGAGTCTCCCGAACCGGGCTCGACACGAAAAGTTCCTACGATCGTTTGTCGAGGAGGTGATGCAGACGGCGGTCTTCAATGCCACGGATCGGAGTCAGAAGGTGGTGGAGTGGGTCTTCCCGGAGGACCTCAAGAGCCAGCTCGATCTGGAGCTGAAGAGCGAGCCGGACAGCGACGACAAGCTAATGGAGCTTGCGAGGAACACCATCAGGCACTCGGTCAAGACGGGCCATCCCTACTTCGTGAACCAGCTCTTCTCGGCCGTGGACGCCTACGCGCTGGCCGGACAGTGGCTCACTGACGCCCTCAACCCCAGCATCTACACGTACGAGGTCTCGCCGGCGCTCATCCTCATGGAGGAGGTGGTGCTGAAGGAGATGAGGAAGATCGTTGGGTGGAAGGACGGGCACGGCGATGGCCTCTTCTCGCCCGGGGGAAGCATCGCGAACGGGTACGCCATCCAGTGCGCACGGTTTCACTTCATGCCGGAGGTCAAGGTGAGTCTCGTGATAATGCTAATATTGCGATAAATAGATTAGGCTGTGGGTTTTCGCGGAAAGGATTGACGAGGTGCATTCCCCGTCCACGTGAAAAACTCGGGAGCTTGGACGGCCGCCAGGAGGGCTTTCTCTTTTCACACTCGTGCGACTAATTCTGTCACGTCGCGTGTAATTACTTGCTGAATGAATAATTAAATATTAGATAATTGTTCGCTTTTCCTTTTGCACATTCTAAGACATTAATAATCCGATTATATCACGTATAATTGCTCTACTGCTGACCTTAACAGCGCAAACGACCCTGTAAGTGTTGCACTAGCACGATATTTCGGCGCGCTCGCGATACAAAACTGGAAGCTGAGCGCGCGAGTTGAAGGAAATAAAACACTCCTCGCTTCCGAGTCCGCGTCCAGACTCATGAAACATTTATTACCTTCTTTGTTCAAGTCGATCTCGCGCAATCTCGCAAATCAATTAAGGCATGCTCGGATTTGACTTATTGTACAAACATTAAACGAGAATCAAGTGAGTCAGCCGCCACTTCCGCCTCGTCAAAGTTGCATCATCCGTGCTGAAGCTCGACTTATCTATTCGCAGACAAAAGGGCTAGTTGCTCTTCCCCGGTTGGTTCTGTTCACCTCAGAGGACTCCCACTACTCGGTGCAGAAGCTGGCGTCCTTCATGGGTCTCGGCTCTGACAATGTCTACAAGATCAAGACCGACGATCGCGGCAAACTCCGGCTCGATGACCTGGAGACGCAGATCCTGAGGTCCATTGAGGAGGGAGCGAGACCCTTCCTGGTCTCGGCCACCGCTGGAACAACTGTGTTGGGAGCCTTCGACCCCCTGGAGGGAATTGCGGACCTCTGCGAGAAGTACAAGATGTGGATGCACGTCGATGCCGCCTGGGGAGGAGGCGCCTTGATGTCCAAGAAGTACCGGGGGCTCCTCAAGGGTATTGAGAGGTAAGTTTTGACTTTTATTTACCCTTAAAAAATCTTTTTTGAAACTTTTCTCAAGCTCCGTTTTTTTCCAAAACTTTAAGGAAAAGTTTTTCCTCCCCAAAATTCTAGAAAAGGTCCACTGATAGTCCAAAGTCCAAATGCAATTTTTAATTTTTAAAGAGAGCTTTTGAGTTTCCTTGAACTTACAATCCCTTTGACTCTACAGGGCTGACTCCGTGACGTGGAACCCCCACAAGATGCTAACGGCCCCACAGCAGTGCTCCACGTTCCTTACGCGCCACGAGGACGTCCTGAGCCGGAGCAACTCCACGAATGCCACCTACCTGTTCCAGAAGGACAAGTTCTACGACACAAAGTACGACACGGGAGACAAGCACATCCAGTGCGGACGACGAGCGGACGTCCTGAAGTTCTGGTTCATGTGGCGAGCCAAGGGCACCTCGGGTCTCGAGAAGCACGTCGACACCGTCTTCGCGAACGCCGAGTTCTTCACCAACACCATCAAGGCCCGACCAGGGTTCAAGATGGTCCTCGAGCATCCAGAGTGCACTAACGTCTGCTTCTGGTACATCCCACCTTCCCTCCGCCAGTTGGGCGAGCCCAAAAATGAGGCCGAGCAGCAAGAGTACCGGGAAAAACTTCACAAAGTTGCTCCAAAAATCAAGGAGCGCATGATGAAGACGGGCTCCATGATGATCACCTACCAGCCCATCCACACCAAACCCAATTTCTTCCGGCTCGTGATCCAGAACTCGGCCCTCGACAAAGGTGACATGCTGCACATTGTGGAGACGATCGAGAAGCTCGGAGCCGACTTGTAAGTTTAAGGACCTTTTGTATGTTTGTTTATTGTGACGAGATACGAGAAGAAAAAGTAGCACGTTGACGTATTTATGATTCCTCTTGAGTACATTTTTGAAGTAGGCAGGAAGCTCGCGGAAATGATTATTTTTATTCAAAATATAATAACAGAAAAAGAAAATAAAGAATACTGCAATTATTATTGAAGTTTTGGTGTTTTTTCTTGCAAAATTTTGGACTCTGAATTTTTGAGAAATTTGAGAAAATTTAAGATCCAGAAAAAAATTCCATGTTAATTTTGGTGGAATTAATTTTATCTTTAATCTCAGAGTGGCC
Organism: Forcipomyia taiwana; assembly: GCA_963930915.1. Taxonomy (NCBI): domain Eukaryota; kingdom Metazoa; phylum Arthropoda; class Insecta; order Diptera; family Ceratopogonidae; genus Forcipomyia; species Forcipomyia taiwana. Next base: position 2,379,864 of record CAWVOI010000099.1, on the reverse strand, counting down.
TCTCCCTGTTTCAAAAACTTGATGGGTCTCTGATTTGAAGCGTCTGGACTTGGAAAGACTTTAATCATAAAATAGAGAGAAAAATTACACATGAGAATTCTTGGTTGACAAGCCTTTAACAACTAGTTGATTTAGCCCGAGTTTTGATTGCAACACTCTGAGACAGGAGCGTGCAAGCGTGCAAAATAACTGAGCCGCAGGTAGTCAAAACAAGTCGTCGCCAAAAAGTTGATTGACAGACCCCCTAACAAAGAATGTCCCATCTCTACTTACCTACCCACTACCCGGTACTTTGCCCTCGCAGACTTGGACTGCACTCAAAGTGTAGCATGACGCAACGAACTGCGCCACAATCAGAGCGAAAGTCACTTTAAATACATTTTATTCATTCGCAATGAATATTAGAAATTTGAGAGAGGTTAGCGTGAGAAAACTAAGTTTTCCGAATTGCATCGTGGTTGAAAGAGTCATACATATTAACGTAACACTTAGTACATTTTTGGTGAGATTGCTTTTGATCCATGCTTGGGGTCGTCCTACACCTTCTCCATCTCCAGGTCGATGTCGTCCTCGTCGGAGAGGAGGTTCTTGCTCTCGAATCCGCCCCCCTTGCGGCGATGAGTCGGCAATATCGGGTTTACCACCGGCACCTGGGAGTACAAGTACACCGCGAACGAGACGATGGAGATGGCCAGGATGGTGTTGAGATAGATGGGGATGGCGAAGAGGACGTAGGAGAGGAGGGCGGTGAAAACTAGCTCCAGGGCGCTCGCGAATGTTTTGAGGATGGAATTCATGTGCTTCAGGAAGAAGCTGGTCACGATTCCGACGGCACAGTTGTTGATCATGATAACGATGACCTTGAGGTGAAAGACCTGGCGCAGGCTCTCGGTGGTGAAGGCGCTCAGGAAGCTCCCCTGGAACATGAGGACCACCGCGTTGCAGATGATGGAGTCAAAGTACATGAATACGTTCTGGACGTAGATGTTGATGTCCGGGCCCTTCCTCTTGAGCAAGTACTCGTTGTAGACGCCCGCAAAGCACGAGCACAGCGTTTGGATCAGGATGAAAACTATGTTAAAATTAATGTCTATGCTAAAGTTGCCGGACTCGGCCGACAGGGACTCGGTTCCATTCGATTTGGTTTCCTCGGAAGGTCGCAAGAAGTTGACGCGGTTCAGCATGCAGCCGAAGGTCAGGAGGACCAGCGAGGCCCACTGTCGCCCGCTCAGACGCTTGCTGAAGATAACCTGGAAAATAAGGAAAATTCTTTCACGTCCTCTTGGTTGCATCTGAGGGAAAATCGCACCTGGAACAGCACTGCTGTGATGACGACTCGCAGCTGGAGCAGCAGAAAGTAAGTCGTGGGGTCAAACGATGCCAAGTTGTAGAACGCTAGATTGTTGTAGAGGCAATAGAGGAATGCAGGTACAAAGTACAAGGCCAAGACGTTTGAGTCCTTCACGAAATCCCGCACCAGCGACCTGAAGCTGTGCTCCCTGCAGTACAGACTCGAGGAGACTACCAGCTTGAGGATCTCAGTGAGCAGCACGACTGTCACTGTGTTGTAGGAGTAGGAGTTGTTGCTGTCCTTAGAAGCTGTGACCAGTATTCCCTGGGATACGAACAGCGAAATGTAGCCGACGAATATGAATCCACTCAATCGCGTGGGAAAGAGCTCCCCCCAGTTGATGTTTCCCATCGCTGTCGCGGCACTTTTCAGCTAGCAGAGCAAGCTACGTCAATCACTTAAAACTTGCACTAGTTTATGGCAAATAAAAGATTTCTCTTGGCTAAATACATTTTCTGGAATTCGAGTTGAATGTAAACAAACAGGTGTCAGTTCAAAATGACAGTTGAGACGTTCCTCGAGATACGAAAACATATGATCTCATACACAAAACGGCCAGCGTGGAGCGCAGGTTTATTTTCCTCTGCGAATTTCGCAATATTGTGCTTTCTCACCGCCGTCGCGAGGCTCCCCTCACTGGGTTCTAGTTTATATTTAGTTGCAAGCGAGACAAGACTGCCCGAGATGAGTTCCCCGTGGAAGGTGGACGCGAATCCGCAGCAGCCCGTGAGCCTGAACGACATCATGGACGAGGAGCTCGCAAAGTCGCTGCAGAACGAGGAGATCAAGAAGTGTGCCGACGATCCTGGGGGTGCAACGGTCGTGAATGCGCCGCCCCCGTCGCCGATTCAGGAGGAGACACCGACCAACATCCCGCCCGAGGTCCTGGAGGCCCTCAAGAACGAGCCCGATTTCAAGCAGCTCATTGACCTTGACTCTGACCACCGGATAGCGCAGCTGCTGCAGGAGCAGTTTGACAAGGAGCACGACGTCTACCTGAAGAAGGTGGAACAGGCCAACAACAAGCATTCCAAGGTGCAGATCAGCTACAGCAAGTACCGGATCGTGCCCGAGGGAATCATAGACGACTCGGAGGAGGACGAGGAGTCGGTGTCGCCCGAGGCCCGCAAGGACTGGGACCGCTTCGACACGAACGAGAAGGAGGACAAGTCGATCAGCAAGCGCAAGGGATACTCGGTGGACGAGGAGGGGGTCCTGAAAACCAAACACGACCCCGACATTTCGGGCCGCAAGAACGCCTGCAAGGTCATGTCCTTCCCGCCCGAATTTTCTACCGGGGACGCGGGAGCCTTCGACATGAAGCTGAACAACACGGTCTTCAACCAACTCAAGTCCCACACGAAGCAGACGAAGAAGTACAACAAGGCACACGACCGGAAGGAGGACATGGCGACCGCCGTAATGGGAATTGACGAGCCTACGCGTATGATTCTGTACAAACTCATCAACAACGCCGTCCTGGAGACCATCGATGGGGTCATTTCGACGGGCAAGGAGGCAGTCATCCTGCATGCGGACACGGACCCCAATAACACGGAGATGAAGCTGCCCCCGGAAGTTGCCATAAAGATCTTCTCCACCACCCTCAACGAGTTTAAGCAGCGAGATCGCTACATCAAGGACGATTACCGGTGAGTTGTCTGTCTGTCTCTCTGCTAGTTTAGGTAAGAGTGTAGTCTGGAGAGTGAAGAACATTTTTAGGCTTTTCCAGAAAATCACCAGAGACGTAACCAGGAGGGTTTTTCTGTTCCATGGAACCTTCTGAGATGTTGTAGTTAATAGAAAATCTCGAAAACCATGGAAAAACACTTCACCCCTATCTCAGACAGAGATGGAACTAGAGGTCTTCAATGGGAGTAAAAATCTAAAATGTATTTTTCAGGTTTAAGGACCGGTTCTCGAAGCAAAACAGCCGTACCGTCATCACAATGTGGGCCGAGAAGGAGCTGCACAACCTCAAACGACTACAGAAGGTCGGAATCGCATGTCCCGAAGCCATCGTACTGAAGAAGCACGTCCTCGTGATGAGCTTCATCGGCAAGAACTCTGTCGCTGCCCCCAAGCTGAAGGAGGTCCACCTCTCGGACGCCGACTGGAGTCTCGTGTACGAGGAGATCCTCCAGATCATGCACAAGATGTACAAGGAGGCTCATCTGGTGCACGCAGACTTCTCCGAGTACAACATCCTGTGGTACGAGGGCAAGTGCTGGGTCATCGACGTCGCCCAGTCCGTGGAGCCTATCCACCCCGGGGCCTACGAGTTCCTCATGCGTGACTGTGGAAACATAATCAGCGTAAGAAACTCCTTATGAGTCCCTGGAGTCGCGAGCTAACGAGTTCCTTTGCAGTTTTTTTCGAAGAAGCACCTCCCGAACCTGCCCACGAAGGAGGAGCTATTTTTCAGCATCACCGGCATGGATCCCCTCACTCACAACGTGGCCAGTCTGGAGCGGATCCACGTGAAGGGAGCCCCTCCTCACGTTGTGAACAAGCTGTCAGAGAGCGAGGAGGTGCCGGAGAGATTCAAGCCCCTCGTGTTTCCCTTCGACCTTGCCTGGGAGCAGGTCGAGAAGTTCAAGCAGAAGGAGGACTCCATCGAGCTTACAGACGCACTCAGGGAACTTAAATACCAGGAAATCTAAACTATATTTGTACTGCGAATTTTTGATTCAAAGTTTAAGGAAGAAATCAGGAACTAAAGAGAAATGGAACCCCGGTTTCAAATCGATATTTTATTTTTGGTGATGGCTGCAGTACCCTTAGGAGTCGCTGGCAGGGTCTGTGAAGTGCTGTCTCAGCTCCTGCTCGTTCTGGGCCGCATAGCTGTTGCTGTACAGGGCCTTTCCTCTGTGATTGAAGGTGTAAAATGACGGGAAATTGGCCAGCGTTTCCCACGACTTTGTCTGCATGGCTCGGATCTCCTTGAAATTGCACACAATCTGAAGGATGCTGAAGATGAGGACGACCAGACTCAGTACGGCTTGGAATACGATGTCCAGGGGGAGGTTCTCGAACTCTTGCTCCGTGATCCGCAGGTAGTTTCGATCTGAAATGGCGTTTCTCTGGTCATTTGGGCACATTCTTGAGGGAAACCGGGAGGCACTCACGTTGAACAGCCGAATAAGCAGCGTGGAGAAGCGATAGAAAGCCTAAAACTACGGAAATCTTATTTAAATTTACGAAACTCATGTTGTCTTTATTATTTTCCTCTAATTTCGATTCGCAGTCGCGGCGCGCGAAGTGCGACTTCGATGAAAAGGGGGCTGTTTGAAAAAGACGTTAATTTTCCATGCTTTTTGGGGTACTTATGAAACTCTTGGAAGAGCAGGCAACAAAGAGGACCTAGCAGTAACTTAAGAAGTGGGTTAATGACCTCCCAGATGGCTCCCAGAAAAATGAAGGAATGGAGTTTTATTGACTCCCTGGGCTAATTAGTGATAATGACATGAAAGTAAAATCTATACAAATACGACCTCTTACATAAAAGTCCTTGACGATGTCCTGTGAAGTGCGACCTCTGACCTCAACCTGCCATATTATTTTTGCTCACTTTTAAGAAAACGACGACGTGTGTTTATGCCTCCTTTCACCAATCCGAAGTCATTGAATCGATTGACAAAAAAAAATCCTCTTACTGCTCCGCTAAATCTCAAGTCCAATTGAGGCACTCGCGTTGAAAGTGGCTTACTTGGCGGTGTGTTGACACAAAAACCATTGTTTTTCCTTGAATCTATTTGCGCATGTTTGATTTCATGAAGAAATTGAAGACTTTTCTGTAGGTCAAGTGGACTAGGCACTTATTAAAAGTTGCTTTTAATAATTACAAAGTTGATGCAATTCTTTCGACACAAAGAGTGCTTTATTTGGTTCGCTGGCTGACTCTGACTCTGACTTGGCGTTACTTAAGCCGATCTTGGGTCCGATAGCAGAGAGCCAGGCATTAACAAAGCCAAATTAATCATCCAAAGTGTCGCCTCCAAGCTCCCATCGCAGAATTACGTGAGCGGGAGGCGCCAGTGGTGTGGACGAGGAGGGGCTGTTTCGACTCTCTGAGGGCAATTTTTTCATTCATGGATGAGACTTTTCTTTCTAGGGGCGCCAATTTTAACTATAAGGGCAATCAGTTCGTTCGTGGATGAGACCATTTAAGCTCTGGAGGTGCCATTTAACTCTTAGAGGCGCTGATTTATTTTCTAAGGGCACCAAGTTTAGCTCTGAAGGCAATCAGTTCGTTCGTGGATGAGACCATTTAAGCTCTGGAGGTGCCAAAGAGCCGATGAATTATTTTTAGGGGCACCAATTTCAGCTCTGAAGGCCCTGGAGACGTCCTTTTTCCGTCTCATTGGATGATCACTGAGCCCAGTTTAGAAAGCTCAAGAGCTACACCACTGAGGAGGCGCCAACTTGCAAAGTTTTGGCGAGTGCAACAAAGTCATGCACCGAAAGAGTCGGTCGTTTGTACGCGCCGCATACGTTGGAGGGAATTGACGTCTTGCATGTTTGTTAAATCATTGCATAATGCGTGTTAAATCAATGAATCTGGTATAATTACATTTTTATGTTTGATTCTTTCGCGCGAGGTGTACGTTGTATGACTTGCATCTGCCAGTTTAGCGGCTCGGCCGTCTTGACTCTTGGATAATGTAATGAATATGTTATGAGTGGTCTATAAAGTGAATAATATTGGCGATAATGAAGATTTTGCACGAACTGAATGTCGCTCGGGAGGCCGGAGGAGGAAAATTGTATGCTCACGTAACGTTTTCGTGGCCAACCACTTGGCTCTCGTCTATAGAAATCGGGTCAGTGGGGTAAGAAAATACTTTGGAGGTTGCGAGGAAGTCTTTGTCTCTCTCGGACACCGACGACGGCCAATTTTTCAATTAAAACGCGAGCACCAAGGCGAAGCCCTTCAAAGAGTCACGCATTGTGGTGTTTTGAAATATACAAGCAACAAGCAGCTCCAGCAGCCCCACATTTGACAGCTCTCGCCCTAAATTTATTACCTTTCACACGGCCAAAATATTTTCAATTTCAATTTCGATCGGCGCTTGATAAGGTCAAACCCCCAGATAGCGAGCAAACGGGTATTTTGTAAGGCCAACATGTGTCGATTCCGCTAGCTGCAGCTTCCAGCCCCATAACCGCCAGCGTATGGCGAGTGGCGAGCGGGGGTATTGAACTGCAGCGATGACATGCTGCTCAGCTTACCGCAAAGAAGCTTGTGGCTGATTCGGGGTACTGGTGTACGCGACGGAGGCTCGTAATAACCCTATTAGCGAAAGTTTTTCTACACATGTGTCGTGTACTCCGTACATTTTGCTAAACCAAAAGCTAAGTATCACTGCTGCTATTATTGTTATTACCGCTATAACATTGTTATTGTTGTTATTATTATCCAACGCTCGTGGAGAGTTTATGTTGCGCATAGAGGGGCTCTCTGTGTGTGTGGATCGTAAGTGGCAGCTACATGGCTGCGCGGTGGGGATGAAAAGTGGTGCATAATATATAAGCCAAGCAGCGATCAGCGAACAATCAGTATCTTTCCTGCGCTTGTTCTATTATTTTATATTTCTTCACGAGTTTTCAAGATATGAGATTGGTAGGTTTTGAAGTGAAGTGCCAAAAGTGAACTGAAAGGAGTCAGAAGTCAGAACAAAGACAAGGATCGCCTTTTAAGGGGTCTTGCGCCATCTCGAGACTCACGAGCCCGACTCACGATGACTTGGAGTAGCTCAGTAGTGCATTTTATTACCAGCTCGGGGTTACGTAACGGCTTGTTCACCGACAATTGAGCATAAAATTACGAGTATGAGCATTAAAAGCTAGTATGCAATCCTGTCTCGGGCTCTGAGCCCATTATTAATCATTTGCCTTAATTGAATCGCCAATTACTCAACAGTGGGTGCAATATAAAGAGCACTGATTTATTTATGATTGCTCTTTTGTTGTTTTCGAGTCCATTAATGGTCAGTGAAATCCGAAAATTGTGCAAGTTTCGGCACCTGAGCGGAGCCTCGCGTCATGGTGCATTCACGTATGAGGCATGAGGTGTGATGCAATCATAACCGCTAATCAGATGGCTTGGGGAGTATGGAAACGAGAAAAACGGTGCAAAAGCAATTGCGTTTCGAGCGATTTATGTTACATGAACGGGCGAAAACAAAAAAGAAAGAAAGAGAGAAAGAAAAAAGTAGGGAAAGAAGTGGCTTCCGACTTGCCTCGACGAGTGATTTTCACTTCACTTTTACTTCTTGTCTGCCACTTGCCAATAACTCACTTGGGTACTCTTGCAGTTTCAAGTTACCTGTTGTCTTGCCTTGTGTGTGGCTCTGGCCGCATGCGAAGGCACTGCCTCAGATGCGAAAGCAGTTGAAGATCAGAAGTCAGCGGATGCTGAGTCGAAAGAATCTTCAAAACTAGAGAAACGAGGTTTGTACGGATCGTTTGGCGGAGACGATTTCGAGTCGTATGGCGGACATGGAGGACACGGAGGCCACGACCACCATCACGAGCACATCAAAACTGTCACGATCGAGAAGAAGATCCCCACTCCCTACGAAGTAAGTCCCACCAGCTCTCCTGCGTCCCCCTCTTACGGTCGGTTTCTCGCAGGTCGTGAAGCACATCCCAGTCACCGTTGAGAAGAAGATCCCCGTCGCCGTCAAGGTGCCCATTCCCCAGCCCTACGAGGTCGTGAAGCACGTCAAGGTGCCCTACACCAAGGTCGAGAAGTACCCAGTCCACGTGCCCCATCCCTACACCGTCGAGAAGAAGACCCCCTACCACGTGCACGTCCCAGTAGACAAGCCCTACCCCGTCAAGGTCCCCGTCCCCCATCCCTTCGAGGTCATCAAGCACACCTACCATGAGAAGAAGGTCTTCGTCCCAGAGCCCTACGAGGTCGTCAAGAAGGTCCCAGTCCACATCAAGGAGGAGGTCTACGTACCCAAGCCCTACGAAGTGAGTACCCCGCAGCCTCATCGAGGACCTTTCTAACGAGCCCTCTCTCCGCAGGTTATCAAGAAAGTCCCCGTAAAGGTGGAGGTCCCAGTTGACAAGGAGTACAAGGTTGAGGTGCCCAAGGCCTACCCAGTTCATGTGGACAAGCCCTACCCCGTCGAGAAGGTCGTGAAGTACCCCGTTGAGAAGCCCGTGTACGTCGACAAGCCCTACAAGGTTGAGGTTGAGAAGCCATACCCGGTTGAGAAGAAGATCCCCGTGCCCCAGCCGTTTGTCGTGGAGAAGAAGAAGCCCTACGTAGTCGAGGTCCCACACCACGTTGTAGAGCACATCCACATCGACAAGCCCGTCCCAATCTACAAGGAGCACAAGGTCAGCCTGGTCCATGAGGTCCCCGTCATCCACAAGTACCCCGTTCACGCGGAACACCATGAATCTCATTCCCACCACGAGTCCTACGGAGGTGGATCTTCCGAGCACCACTACTAAGCGAGGTCGTCTCGCGCTTTCCCCTTCACTTCCTCTGCGAATTGCGTGCATTTTTAAGGATCGTCCAGTGTTCTTGTTTGTGTAAAACTTTCAGCTTGCACCCCTCAACTCATACCTTTTCTTGACTGTGATATATCGAATTTTAACGAGATTTGTCAGAAGAGTCTTTTGTTTTCCTTTTGTAAAAACAAATTTTCAGAAACAATAAACTATTAAGTTGAAAAAATAACTAGTTACTGAATTTTTATTTTGTTCTGGGAAAAACTCTTGCCAGAAGGCCGACGGAAATAAATTTTTATGGGCTTAAGAAAGACTTCAATGTGAAATTTTATTTTTATTTTCTTTCTCCATCATTTTATAGATTTTTGGAAGCCTTCAGAACTTAAAGTTCTCTATAAAAAATTTTTCAAAAAATAGAGGAAAATTTTTACCTTTCTTATCTCTAAAAAAAGGCATGGGCCATTCATTTTTAACGCCATTTGTGGATCGATTTCAACAGGTGCATAAGCAATTTCTAGTCTGGAGGCTCCCACAGTTTATTTAGAACCAGATTAGGAGCCTAAAAAAATCAGAAACCGGGAAACTTTGAAAAACTGTCAAAATGCATTTAAAAATGGCCTTGGCTTTAATTTACTGTAAAAAATTATAGATTGAAGAAGATGTTTTCCCCAAACTCCCCAGTCTCTCCTCCAATAAGCGTTTCACAATGCAATGGGAGCCAGAGAAGGCATCCATGTCGGGAGTCAATTAGAAAAGCCGATTTGCGAACATGCGCAGAGCAGAGGTCGGAGCCCCAGAAGGCGGAAAATGGAAAAGTAAAAATTGTTGACGTTATCTACCCTCCAGCACACGAGCCGCTCACAATGGGGAATTTAATTAATGGAGGATTTAGGAATTACACAATCATTATAACACTTTGGAGATAAGCAAAGGGTGCCAATTGACAATCGAGTGGTTTATATATCCGATTAAACCTGCGTGAGAATATCCCTGAATTTGTTTTGGGTAGATTTATACCCGGCTCTCCCGACACATCTTCCGACACGTCAGCACGTGTGGGGTGAAAAATATTTTTCAATCGTCAAACAATGAAGCGGCTTTTAAGCGACAACATGTGATACAACATGAGTTGGGAGAGGAGACAACACTTGATTTCTTTTGTATCCGATCTGACTTGCACACGTCTGGATGGATTGGAAAGCCCAACTGCCTCAAATGGGCTGATAAGAACGCATGTTTCTCACACGCCTTCTGCTTGTTTGCCAACTCGAGCGAAAAATCCAATCAAAGTTGGGCGATTAGGCGTGTTGGTCCGACTTCGTTTTGGTTATCGAGTTTCAAATCTGAATATTATTTAATTGAAATTAAAAGTTTACTGACTTCTGATTGATGGGTTTCCGCATTTTTGGATCATTAACTTGAGATTTATTGGCTTCACTTTTGGTTCCGTGGAAATGCCGTCGGGAAAAAATTTTTCTCACAGAGAAAATGTTCTGAAAATGAAGCTCACGCCTTGAAGAGTTACTCACCACACTGGGCGTGGCCTAGCGTCCAGAGCCGGAACCTTGATTTCTTCTCTGGATACTGGTCAGTTTACTCACCAACGTCGACAGATGAGCATGCAGTCAGACGAGTTTCGCCGTCGCTGGGTTGCAGAAAGACGGGAGAAGTAAGCGAGCAGAGAACGTTCCTTTTATGATTTGACGAGCAATTAAAACTCATTAGGGACTTGTTGACAGCGAAACTATAAAAATCGGAATTTTGTATCCGTGAAGTTCGAGGTATCAGGTGGTCATGGGAAAACCTTCTCCTAAGCCCAGAGGTGGCAGAAAATGAGCCTCCAAAACTCATGATTTATGAGTTTGTTAGCCAGTCCTAGTTCCCCAGCCGCTACCCATTAATACTGCATAATTGAGCGCTCGTAATTTAATCGCCCCACATTGCAGCGAAAGGGCAGACCAGCCTGTGCCACTTCCGAACGCCATAAAATGCAATTTTTCATAATTCTAAATTAATAATGCCTGGGTGCTACTGTGAAATGCTCGATTACAGTATACTTTGTCAGTGTTTAGATCCGATTAGAGCTTTATTGCTCACGTAAGGGGCTCTCTAAATGGGTTCAGGCACGCCAGGAGGTGCGCTTCCTCGTGTCTGATGGAATCTTGGATGTGGGAGGAGAAAGTGGGGCCCCGGTGTGGAGGGAAGCGTGGCTAAGAAGGAACATAAACATTATGAATAATTTTTGGCGTTTATGCAAATTCTTGTACTTCCTTTTCCGCCGCTAAAAACAGAACTTTCGGGTGATTTTCATGGAACACTTGAACCTTACTCTGACTCATTAATACCTAATTCATAATTTATGATTACTAATGTCCTTTTCACAGAGCACACAAACGAGCGATAATAATGTTGTAATACCATCATTAGGCGCCGCTCTGAGCCCAAATGGGCGACCTTTATGTGTCGAATGCGTGTTATTTAATTCACCCACGAGGAATAAAAGATTTATACTGTGAAAATATGATAATTTGCTTAATTAGCGCCTGCACTCGATTCCCAATTTTTTCCAGCCATGATTTCGGCCCTCGCCTCATCCATATTCATGCAATCGATTTTCCACAGGTTGTCCTTCGTTCTCCGCTGCAGCTGAGTTCGCTCTCCGATGTTATTCAGTTAAGAAAAACCGTGTCTCAGGTCATTAGGCACATTAACCCAGAAATGACGCCTTCTTGCGTTGATGAACAACCTTCACGTGCCCAGTAATTACGTATCCTGTTGTGTGTGAGTGTAAAACACGCACGGGCATGCACTTTGTCAGGCTCGGGTCTGCACGAAAAAAATTTACAGACACGGCTGCCTTTAGAGTGCCATAAATTCTCGCACAGGCCAGGCTAATTTTGAGACAATCGTCATGATCTATCAAGGAGCTTAATTCAACGCAGGTGCATTCGTCACTTACGTCGAGGTGGGTGCCCTAATGTCCGGCAGAAGCAGCGGTTTTCAACGCTTCCAGCGATCCGGTCTTTAGGTCGTTTATTACTGAGGACTTTGGAGGCCCATCCGAGCCTGACTCATCTCTCATCTCTCGCTCCGTGAAGAAAATTGATACGGTTTCATGCCCATTAATTCGGCTTCAACCGGGCTGGAGGCTAATCTCCGTTTCTCCGCCGTTTTGGCCGAAACAGGAGTCTATTGATTAAAGTTTGGCATGTGCACTGAAATCAATGGAGGAGCTCGGCTAATTTGCCACACTTGGTTCGCCCGCAAATTCCTCCGGGCTACCAAACATTACAATTTTCAATGCTCTCGCTGGTTTCGGCTTTCGTGTCCAGACATACTTCTCGATTCCTGTTCTGCTGATTAGTCTCTTTGTTGCAAGCACACGTCATAAATGCATAATTTGGACCAAAATGCAACAGCCGAGTGGGACTCAGATGGTCAAATGAGTCAATTTGAGCTCGTTAGAAGTCGACCTCTGAGCGACCTTGGGGAGGTAAATTGGCGCGGAAAAAAATTGAGTGCTGGCACCAGGATTCGAACCTGGGTTACCACGGCCACAACGTGGGGTCCTAACCACTAGACGATGCCAGCTACCACTCGCTTGAAGTCATGCTTCAGCCTCTCGGTTCAGGTCGTGAAAGTTACCTCATTTAGCTACGTAAGTAATAAGTGTAACACAAGCCACGGTACTCTGAATGAAAGGCCGAATTGATCGAAAGCAAGAAAAGTGTGCATGTAAGCAATTGAAAGACCGCTGTGTGTCTGTGCTGTGAGAGACACGGTGTGTGTTTATGCTGATTTTACAGCTCGCTTAAGTGCTCGTTTAATCGGAGCTTATTACCTGAGAAGATCTCTGATTTATAGTGAACATATAATTAAATGTCTCTCTTGCTCACTTGCTGCATTTTGGGTTCAAAGTTATTCAAAAGCCCTATTTGAAACTGTTGATTTTCACCAAAATCAAAATTTCAGATTTTCCCTTTTTCCGACTGATAACACTAAAAAGGTGTTTTCTAGGGCAAACTAAGTCGTTTTTAACATTTTGGGTCCATTTTTGACAAAAAAAATTTTTGTCCAGAATTTCCGAAATTGAGATTTTCTTAACTATCGGAGATTTGGCCGTTTTATGATTATTCGGTGAATAATTTTTTTCTCCAAAATCCACTTTTTAGGCCAAAACGCTTCGAGAACGTAATTCTGAAGCTAAACTTAGTCGATTGAAGGATTTAGGGACTGTTTTCGTGACATCAAGTTTTTGGTCGAAAAACCCGAAATTAGGATTTTCTTAACGAGCGGATGTTTGGTAAAAATTTAAATTTTCGGTGAAAAATATTTTTACTCCAAAATCCACTTTTTCGGCCAAAACGCTTCGTTATCGAGATTCTGGTGCTAAATTTAGTCGATTGAAGGCTTCAGGGACTATTTTCGTGACATCCAGTTTTTGGCTAAAAATCCCGAAACTGAGTTTTTCTCAACGAGACTTAGCCAAAATGTTAATTTTCGGTGAAAATTTTTTTCCTCTCATTTTTGGCACAAAAACTTCGGAAACAAAGCGCTCCCTCCCCCACTCTACTCTCTAACCTAATTACAAGTTTATTTACTATTCTGATAGCAGCACTCATTACCATGACGGTTCCCTCATTTAACATAATGTGCGGTGGACACTCTGATCCCGTTGCGACACTAGAAATAATTGTTTTGAACTTGCTGGCCTCGCAGTTGGGCTGTCATATTGCGATCCTTATCGGCACGAAACACTCAAACATTGTCATGTTGCAGGATTGCAGGATAAACATTGCGGGAAAATAATTACCATAAGTTGTCAACGATGTATTTCATTAAATGGGAGATGGGACCACTTTCACACCTGGTTTGGGGCCGTCGCGATAGCATACTCTCCCGCAGACGATGTCTCAATTCCGAAAATTCAAACATATGCGACTAATGAAGTGGTTCTGGTTTCGGTTAACCACATCGGAGGACTCGTAATTCGCACAGAACAAAGCATCTCGTCGTAATCGGCTTCATGCTTCATAAGCACCAGATTTATTACCAAAAGTAATGGTGCTAACAACTGTAAACAATAATAAACAATTGTCAACACTTGAGTCATACCACAACACACCCGAGCGAGAGGGTTTTGGTGTCAGAAGGGGTTTTTGGGACAGGCAGGGTTTTTTTGGGAAACGTGCGCTTGCGTCGGGAAAACGGCAGTTTCTTGGCGCTTCAAGACAGATATCTGATGCGCAAATCCCGCCTCGATTTCCTCGAAATTCCCATGCCCCAGCAACATTTTCCATGAGTTTTCAACTCGATTCCTGGCAGCTGAGGCAGAAACGCGGAATGGCGGTCTCTGATTGGTCCGTCGTTACCACAAGTGGGTGCGGCCTGCTGCTCTGGCAGGAACGTAACCGAGAAGCATAAAAATCGTTCACACTATATGCGTGAAGCATGAAACGTGCAGTTCTGGCTACATCCCTGTGCCATGGTGACTATCGATGGTTCGTCGGGGTGAATATTGTACACATCACTGGAACGAATTTCATGCGCACATGGATGTGTGTGACCGTGCGATGAAAGTTTAGCATGAAAATCGTAATGTTAGTTGTTTATTTCACGCTACGCGAAAAAGAAGCTCGTTGCGCTAATTTTCAAGAACTCCTTGGTTCTGGAGGGCCATCAAGGACTTGCTGAATTTTTCGGCCGTCAAGGGACTTGAGAGTGAAAAGTGATAAGGAATTTTTTGGAAAAAGGTGTTATTGAGTGTTTTAAAAGAAGAGAAGTGGAATCGCGAAGTTCAGCATTTTAATTTCTCAATTCATTCAAAAGCCCAAATTCGGGCTCGGAGCAAATTGCGAGGTTGCAAATTCGGCATAAAAAGAGGAATTGCTTCATTCACTTCACACTTTCCTGGTGTCTGTTTCTCACCTTGTCCTCGCCCGTTTTTGCGCTTTCTTCAGGTCGTTTGTCATCAGCGAAGTTCCCAACATGCCTCATACAGGTACGTGAAAACTCGAAGCCTTTTTGCCTTGCAAATTTGGAATTCAGTGCAACTCTGCGGCCTACATTAAATCGCTCAACGACCCCAAAAGCGAGTGTCGTCGTCTCTCATTGCGTTATCTCTATCTGTGAATCTCCCGTGTAAAACACGGAGCACTTTGTCAAAATAGCCGATGAGAAAATAGCTCAGGTACATTTATTTTGATATCATTTTGGGCGCACGCACCGAATTAAGATAAGCGGAAGACCACGGAGAAGAAAGGAGCTTAATTTGACGCAGGTGCCCGCCGCCCGATCGTCAAGCGTTAGTCACACTAATTTCGGGCCAGGGACCGCTCTCATGTCAAAGTTAATGGCGCTAGTTAAGAAGGGCAGACGAGGTGGGAGTTGCAGGGTCGCTAATAAATTTCAACACGGTTATGGGGTATTTTCCGATGATTAGGAGAGCGATATTTTACCCTGGAGAGGTTTACTTGAATTTTAGGAGA
Organism: Forcipomyia taiwana; assembly: GCA_963930915.1. Taxonomy (NCBI): domain Eukaryota; kingdom Metazoa; phylum Arthropoda; class Insecta; order Diptera; family Ceratopogonidae; genus Forcipomyia; species Forcipomyia taiwana. Next base: position 2,364,552 of record CAWVOI010000099.1, on the reverse strand, counting down.
TCCTTTAGCCAATAAAAAAACCGAAAGGAATAAATTTCTGAGGTCTGAGGGTGACATTTTTAGCTCTTTGGGCGTCCCATTTAGCTTTAAAGGACCCAATTTAACTCTATTCTTCCTCTAAGAGCGACAAATTCAGCTCTAGGGGTCCCTCTGCTTCAGCTCTGGGGCACTCAAATTCATTATGGAGGCTCCACTTCAGTTTTGGGGTGTCTGGAGGGATTCAATCTTGGCTTTGATTCACTCAATTTATTTTAGAAGGTGTTTTTTCAACACAAAGATCTCTAACTTCACTACTTATCCACCTCATAAATTAAATGTAAAATCAAGCGTGTCTTCTTCCTGCTCTCTCGCTCCCCGATGACGTGACTTACGACCCATATTTTGCAAACTTCTCGAGCCAAAGCTATAAATCTCTCAAATCAACATTAAATGGTCCCATTTACACCCGTTCGCGTCGACTCCAGTCCAGTTGCTCAACCGTGGTGGCAAAAAGTCGCGAACCGATTCCTCATTGTTGCCTGTGCAACAGATCACGGGAGTCGGGACAAAAAGTAGCGTACATCAAAGGCTGATGGAAGAAGAAAACACGTCAAAATCACACCTCACTTCGCCAAATCGATTGAGAATCTTTACGTTTGTTATAAATTATCTTTCTCTTCACGCACTCCAAGAGATGTTGAGAGTTCCTTCGAGCGCGCTGGAACCGGCGCGGCCGCGATGGGAGCAAAAAGCTTTGAGTTTGACGCGCATCTCAGCTCGGCAGCTACACGAATGCTCGCAAGTCGTAACGAAAAACCATTTCCCAATTAAAAGGAGATAATTGAAAATTCAGAATTAAACGTGTATAAAAATGCATATAATACGATATTTTCCACATAACACTCCGCTTGAGAAAAGCTGCTAGGGCTGCCTGGTCTCCGAGTCCCGGGAAGCCCATACTTTGCCACAATAATTCCCCAAGCCCCAGAAAGACCCCCGAGAGGGTACCGGGAGTCCGGGACCCGGGGCGGGTTGTGGCAGCCAGATCTAGCGGACCCGAGTCCCAGCATCAGCATGTCAAGTAAAGTTGCCATAAATGATGTCACACGGTGAAAAAAGCGGTCGAGATCGATGCAATAAACGTCGATTGAAAGCGGAGCAAAAAATTCTTTTAAACGCATGAAATTCTTTAAATTATTACAGCGTGTAAAGGGAAAGAGCTCTCTGGCCTGGCCGTAAGTCGCGGTGCGTTCGGGCAAGAAAAAATTAACTAATCTGTAAATATAATTCTATATTCCCTCTTTATTACTATATTTGTACAATATCACAATCGTGCACTTGCGCATGTTTTCATTCAACGCAAAGGTGTCACTAATTAAATGGACTTTTTTTGCCCCACAACGCTGCTCTCAAGCTAGTCCCAGTCTTGCACTTCTCCGACTTCAGAATATTTGATGACTGAAAAAACTCCCACAGAAGCAGTTTCTCAGCTGATGCTTGTCTGAGATGGCTAAAATGTAGGTCTTTCATTGTCTGCTGGTGTTTAGAAGAGGAACCTTTTTACTTCCAGAGTCACGTCAAAAAGGGACTCCATGGGCTTCAAATCGAAATATCAAAAATAGGAATTTTCCACAATTTTTCCACGTTCGATTAGAGGTCCATGGACTTGTTTTCGACTAGAAGCTCAAGGTTTGTACCAGAAAAATCTCAAAAACCTACTAATTTAAGGGCAGTTGGCACATTTTAAATAAATATCTGAATGAATATTAAATATTTAAAAAAATTAATTTTGTCCTTTTGAAAACTTTTTTCGTTAGCAAAACTGGATTTTAGTCTAGCTCAAGAGTCTGTTTCCGATTAGAAGCCCATATTATAGAAGTTTGGTCCATTGGCTTCAAAAATATTTCACTTTTAGGGAATCTGAGAGGCGGGGAGAGAACCAAAAAAATCGATGGGTAGTCAATGGGTTAATATGTATATGGGCCAGAGTCTCCCGCAAACCACAATGTCCTTGGGGCTCCCAAGCACTGCAATTTTCAATGCCTGCGTGTCTAAATTGTTTTTGTGCGCGCCTTTTGATACCAGAGATACATCGCCTCGTCCTAAACGACGACGCAAAGCAGACTTTGGCGATTAGCCGTGCGTTCCATATCATTATGCTCGCTGCATGGCCGTGGGTAGTGGGTATATAATTTTGGCAAACACACAAACTCGGTGTCTAATTCGAGAGTACTCGCCAAAAAAAGGTAGTTGCTTGCGTTTCTGTAAAATAATAGGGGAACAGCGATAAAGTCAGAAAATTAAGGACTTTGTAATATTCAACGGCTGTTACCTAATTTTTTTGCCACGCAGCCACATACAAGTCGCGTCCATTTCGCCTCCAGGAGCCCCCTTTTGCTTGTGACGACTATACGGGTGCCCAATTGTTCCATTGCAGGTCAAGCTGGCATCAATCAACTGGGCGGGGTCTTCGTGAATGGGCGCCCATTGCCAGACTGCGTGCGACGGCGGATCGTCGAGCTGGCTCTGATGGGAGTCAGGCCCTGTGATATTTCCAGACAGCTCCTCGTGTCCCACGGTGAGACCTCTTTTGGCCCCTTTCCTTCCAGCGTAACGCCCAACTTTGGTTCCAGGGTGCGTCTCTAAGATTCTCACGAGGTTCTACGAGACGGGATCCATCCGGCCGGGATCGATTGGTGGCAGCAAGACAAAGGTGAGTGTTCGTGACGTCGCTCTTCTGTTTGCCCTTTTCCAATTCACTCGGACAGTGGCGGCGTGGCTTGACACGGTCAACAAAGTAGCGTGTAGCGTCGCAGTTTAATGGGGAAAAACTATTTTAGGGCTTATTTTAGCGGCTACATTTTCGATATCTTGCCCTTTCCTGTCACAAAGAAATTTAATTACCTCGAGTTGTCATAAATTCGTCACAATTAAGGATGATAGAGCCGATAACCAACACCTGTTTTTCCCGCAGCAAGTGGCGACCCCGACTGTGGTGAAGAAGATCCTGCGTTTCAAGCAGGAGAACCCCGGCATGTTCGCGTGGGAGATCCGGGACCAGCTCATCTCACAGAAAATCTGCGATCCCAGCACCATACCATCTGTCAGCTCTGTCAATCGGATCCTCCGGAATGGAGGGTTGTGGACAGACGATGTCACATCCAGCAACATGGCCAGCAACAATGCCAACGGTGCGTGCTAAAGAGCGATAAGCAAATTGAATTGTCTCCTCTTCTTCTTCTTTTTCCTTGCGATACATATTCTTGCTTATGACGGCCGACGCTGAAGCCGATCATGATTGCGATGTGTAAAATGTGTGTAAAAATAATGGGTTATGAATTATTATGTATGAGAGCATAACGCGAGTGCGGGCACGAGACCACGTGAGGAATTCTCGGCGAAGGAAGCGGAGAGAAGTTGGCAGACAGCAAATTATACATTTCTTGCATTTTTGCCGAAAAGTGGAGGTTGTGGGAATGAGGCTTATCGCGGTGCCTAAATCGTGTAATGGCGAGGTTGGTGAGACTAATGATCAAAGGGTATCGAGCAATTGCGGGGTAATGATAAATTTGGGACGCGAGCGGTGTTTGCTTTCGGAATGAAGGTGCTCAAACACTTAATAATGGTGTAGGGGAGGATAAAAGCCTGATGTGGAGTAATCGAGACTTTTTCGAAGGCCAAAACAAGCTGAAATGTTTTTTTCTGCTAATTTAAAATTTTGTCTGGTTATAAAGCTCCAAAAGTTGCTTTAACCCATTGACCACCGAAGTCCCAAAAGCCAAAAATGAGCTCTTTAGTTTTTCACTGGGTTTTGCTAGGTTCTATTTAGCGTATGTTTGCCCCATAAATTTCTTCTCTTTTGAAGTTGATTATTTTTCATCTTAGGTTTAGCCTATTGTGATTAAAATAGACATATTTGACGTAAAAGTTAATGAAAAATTACCGATTTGAATGAGTTTAAGAAAACCCCCTTAAAATGGAAAATGAGGGGAGGGAAAAAACTTTCATGGAGGTAATTTTAATGCCCATTAAATTTTCTATCCAACCATGTATAATACTTGATAGTTTAAGCGCCAGAACAAAGCTTAAAAAATCACCAAAGTCGGTGGGTTGTCAGCGAGACAAACAGACACCAAAGTGAGGCTTAAAGACAGTATTTACTTTGTAGTGAGCCCTGTGTGGCGCAAAAGAAGTGTAAGTAAGACGTTAATGGATGGCACGTTCTCGAAATTGATGCAATGTTGCCATAATTCGTAACTGAGGGACCCCAAGGAAGCACCGCGGTGTTGAAGATTGCACACCTTACATGATTGCTGTAATAAAAATGCAGTTAAAGCGCTCACATATGATAATTACGTAATTGGCCCGTCGGCATTTCGGCGCACATTTGTCAGCCGTCTTGATTTGGTGCATTTGCATAATAATTTTCCCTCCTTTCCTTCCCCAATTAGATCTGGCTCAGCAATCGCCGTTCGCTTCAAAGCCACCGCAGCAGGCACCTGTCTCGTCTGCACCTTCGACACCCACCCCTCGCATACCATTGGCTATCCCTCCCGCATACTCCTACTACAACCGCCCCAGCACTTCAATGTCCTCGTCGTTCCATGGCGCGGACCAGATCAAGAAGGAATCGACATGCGTCGTCCACAAGTCTTCCCCCATCGATTTGCAGAACATCCCCAAGCACTGGATTTGGAACACGAGTCTGCTGTACGCCTCGTACAACGTCGACATGCCGGGACCCTACTCGATGCCCACGGCCGCGTTCAGCTACGCCAGTGGAGCGCGAAATTCGGAGGCCAGCAAGCGAGTGTGCGAAGTCAGCAGCGACGACTCCGAGGACAACCAGGACGTGGACAAGAGTCCCAAGGTTAGTAGCATTACTTTTGAGTTTTTGGGGAATCTGAAGGTTTGGTTTCGGACGCAGGAGTCGCTGAGTCTCACCACGAGGAAGAGGAACCCGTACTCGATAGAGGAGATCCTGAAGCGGCCCGAGAAGCGCTCGAGGTGTGAGGAGAAGAATGAAACCAAAAGCTCCGACGAGGAGGAAACTAAAATAGAAGTCTGTGACTAGGTCCTGAATTGCGATGCTAGCAATGTAATTACTAGGAAATGCTAAATAAATGTGCGCAAATGTACTGTAGGTTGATTGCATACTTTCAGGCGACGTTGATTTTAATTTTTAGCCTTTGTGCCGTGTTGATTGGAAACAATTAAAGCTGATAGAATTGTTTGCTCCCCCTTGTGTCTCCAATCAGTGCCTCAGTCTGCCTCGCGCTATCAACCGAGATGAATATTCTCATCATCACCCTTCTAGCAGCAACTTTGGCTGTCTCCATCTGCGCCTTCGACATCGGATTCGGGGAGCAGCAAGACGGGGATGAGCTGGTATGGGTTCAGCACAAGTTTACCCCGATCTTCGGCAAAAAACAAGAGTCGCTTTCCCTGACTTTCTCGTACCAGGAGAAGAACAGAGTCGACCACATCTCCTGGATCTCCTTCGACTCCGAGACGGTAAGTGGAAGCTTGTTTTGCCTGAGTGACAAAGAGACACCTCCTAGGACGCCGAGAGCACGTCAGGGAACTTGGTGAAGGGAGGCCCGGAGCACGACTTTTCGGAGGTGATGCTGCAGTGCAGAAACTGCTCCTACTTCCAGGCCACGCAGAAGATCTACGGCCACAAAATCGCCCGAAATAAAAAGCCTTTTTGAATTTTAATTTTATTGAATTGCCTACTACTTGCGTAATATCACAGATCAAGGCTAAACTTATATGAACGTTACGCTTAAACTAATGGAAAAGTCCAAGAAATGAAATTGAGACGGGGGGAGGATTGATGGCAAATAAAGAGTCGAAGAGGCGTTCTGTACACGAGAGGGACGCTCCTTAAGGCTATCTTAGAGCTACATAAGGCACTTTGTATTTTGCTCGGTTTCGACTTCTCGAAGCAGACAACAATTGCAGAAATCTCTTAATCCACTACGTAAGTATATAATAGTGTTCACTAAATTTGATTTAGTACTTTTAGGCACATTGGATTGTTCGTTCATCTTCATCAGCATGAGTTTAAAATTATTTAGTACAAAATTGCTACCGTTTGTACAAGAAAGCCACAGTCTAGATCCTAGAATCTATGGTTTTGACCTAAATAAAAGCGCTTATCCTAGTCGGCTAGTTGCGGCGGAATCTTCAGTTAGCTTCTAATCTATCATACAAACTCTAATCATACAGTTGTTTCACTCCTATTCTTAGTCTGCGTCAGCAGGTGCTTGGACTCCCGCGCCAAGTCGTTGTAGTACTCGTGGTCCGAGATGGGCTCCGTTTCCGTTGGCGAGACGGGAATCCCGATGGTCTGGGTGGGCGTGGAGTTGGTGTCCAGCGATGAAGTAGGTTCGGTTTTGTTCAGTCCGTTGGAGCCCATCAGGTATTCGGGATTGTCGACGGTCACGGGCACCCCTATGAGGTCCATGTAGCCCGGGAGGTTCGGACACGTCGGCATCAGGTAGTCGTCGTCGTCGAGAGGCAGGTTGAGGCGCAGGTTCCCGACCCCAATCACGTGTCGGGTCGTGTCAGTCTCGTCCTCGTGGGGGCCCTTGAGGGGATGCGTCATGTACCGCAGGGCCTTGGCCTCCTCCGACATGTCGGCGAACATGGCGGAGCGCGTCTTGGGCTGCAGGTACTCGTCGGACTCGAGGATGGTGTTAGGGACGTCGGAGTTGGACGCCAGGCGCTGGATGAGGTCCTTCTCGTCCTTGCTCGTGTACGAGGGGAGCCGCATGAGCGTGTCCCCGGGGATCAGGAGGTACCGGCCGGGGTCTCGGGACTTCTCGTGGAACGTCTCTGCGAGCTCCTTGAAGGTGGGTCGGTCGTCGGGGTTCGGCAGCCAGCACCGCAGCATGATCATGTAGATGTCGAGGGAGCAGATGTCGGGCTGGGGCAGCTTCTCGCCGTTCCCAATCTTCTCGGCCACCTCACGCAGGTTCGTGATGTGCTCGTAGGGCTTCGTTCCGTACGTCAGGAGCTCCCACACCGTCACCCCGAAGGCCCACACGTCACTCTTGCTCGTGAAAATACGGTGTCTGATGCACTCGATGGCGAGCCACTTGATGGGCATCTTGCCCCCGGGCGCCTTGTACTCCTCCTCGTCGTAGTCCAGGAGCTTGGCGAGCCCGAAGTCCGTGATCTTGACTAGTGACGGCATCTGGACGAGCACGTTCCTGGCTGCCAGGTCACGGTGCACCAGCCGTCTGCTCTCGAGGTACTCCATGCCTCGGGCGATCTGAGTCGACCAGTTCATGAGCGCCTTGGACCCTATCTTGTCCTTGTTGACTCTCACGTACTCTGCCAGACACCCGAGTGGCATGAGCTGCGTGATGAGCATCATCTGGGACGTCATGCAGACGGCCAGCAGCTTCAGGAGGTTCGGGTGCTCGATGGAGGCCATGATGTAGGCTTCCTCCAGGAACTCGCGGCTCGAGTCGGACCCGGACATGTCCAGCAGCACCTTGATGGCCACCGGGATCTTCACGGTTCCGCCCTCAGGCACGTACACGCCCTTGAAGACGCGTCCGAAGGCCCCTCCCCCGAGATACCCAGCTCGTCTGATCTCACACTCCTTGATGATCCGCAGCTTCGTGAGGTTCGGGCCGACGTTCGAGGGCTTGAGGGGCTCCGAGTCTTCGCATCCCGTCAGCGCCATCGTCATCTTGACGGCCTCCTTCTTGGCCTTCGTTCGCTGCTTGTAGAAGTACAGGAAGACGCCCCCGAAGCAGGCCGCCACGCAGAACGCTATCACCAGGATGACCAGCAGCGTGGGCGGGACCGAGTCCTGGTCGAAGCCCCCGTACTTGATCTCGGTCGCGGAGCAGTAGTAGCCGTTGTGGAGGTACTTGAAGGGGTACTCAGGGGGGCACTTTTCCGTGCAGTTAAAGGCGGTCGAGTTGTCGTAGATGTCACCGAGGTAGATCTTGAGGTTGCGGCACTCGTCGCACTGGTCCGGCCCGACTCCGTGGCATCCACGGCACTCCGAGTCACACGGGATGCACTCGCGCTTCAGCTCGTCGGCGTAGTGGTCGTTGGGACACTCGTCCTCGCACTGCTCCCCTCGCTTGTATCCCATGCACTCGAAACAGACGTTCTCGTGGAAGCCGTAGCCGCTGCACTTCTTGCATCTGGGATGGCACTTCCGACACACCTGCTTGTTGGCTAGAGCCTGGAGGATTCCGTCGGCTTGAGGGCCTATCCAGTCGTAGTAGTAGCCATCTGAAAGAAATGGGAGGAAATTGTGAACTTTTGACACTTTCAAAACGTCCAGTCTGTGATAAAAGGGTATAGAAGGGTCAAGAAGACTAATTTTTGGAGTCCCTAGCTCCGTCTCTGGGAGAGATTTTTATTGCATTTTCCCTCGGATAGAGAAAAATGCACTATTACATCTGCTGTCTGTCTGTCTGTCTGAAACCGGGGGGTTTTCCCGTTGTATGAAAGTTCCTTATACTTCTTCCGATTGAGCTGAATTTTGGATATGTTGTAGTTCACATCAAATCTAGCAAGTCATAAAATACATGTATGTCCCTATCACTTAAGGGGGCCGAGTGGGGGACCCTCGAATTTTGTACTGCCCGCCTAAAAGATTAAGGGGTCTAAAAAAGTTCTTTAGCACAAAAAGCTCTTGACTGAAGATCTCTAGCTCTTCTGGTACTTGAGTTATTGAGTTTCGGACAGACAGACAGACAGACAAAGTGGGAATTTTGCACAAAAAATTTTCAGAACAAAGAAAATTAAGCTTTACCTGGACATGGAGCGTCCTTCCTGAGACACCTCTCGACCTTTTGCTCGCCGTTAATGATCGCAGAGTCGCACGTTATGCAGCCATCTGAGGCTATGGTATTCCTGGGACCCTTGCAGCCCACGCAGGTCTCGTGACAGGGCAAGCAGACGCCGTTAACGGAGTACTTGGACTCGGGGCACTTGTTCACGCAGAACCGACCGTCCTTCACATTGGAACACATCGTGCAGTTGTCGTTGTTGGGTCCAGAGCACGAGTCCTTGCACTCTGAGTGGCAGTCTCCACACGTCTTGGCATCAACTTGGTATAATCTGGGGAAATTCGCACAGTTAGAAAAAGGTTTCAGAGAAAATAGGCGCAATTCTCACCTTGGGAGACTATGGCAGCTTCCAAGACAGGTGTCTTTGTAGCGGAAGTTCATGCACTCGAGACACTGAGTGGGTCCATTGCCCCAGCATCCGGCGTCCGTGCACTCCACGGAGCACTTGAAGTCCTCAGCATCTAAAGTAGAAGGACAGATATGAGAAAAACCATTCAGTGATGGGACGAAGAAGGGACCTACCGCATTCCGTGAGGTTTCGGTTGGAGTTCACGTGGATCTCGTGGGCCTTGGACTTCTTGATCTTGTGCCACTCGATGCCATCGGCGTAGCAGAGGTGCTTGTTCTCCAGAATGGAGATGGACCCGGACCTGACTTCTCTCAGAGACTTGAGTCCCAGAGACGTGAGGGACGTCTGAAACCAAAATGTTCTTTAGAGACTACCCCGAAATGGGTCAAAATATTCAGCTCACCTTCACGATGTACAGAGACGAGAAGAGGTTCTCCTTGAGCTGTCTCCCACCAATGACCTCCAGGTTCCGGAAGTACGAGAGGTTCGTGAAGTCCTGGTGGTATCCCTGGATGTTCAGGTATCCCGTAATCTCCTTAACGTTAGAAAATGCTTCCAGTCTGTCGGGATGGAGCTTCGTGTATCTCTCCCCGAACGAGAAGTTCGAGTAGACGTGCTGGTACCCGTTGAAGGTCTGGTCGAGGATCTCGATGGAGCCCTCGATGACGGTGCATTCCTTGTAGTTGTCGATGTTGCTGGAGTGCACGATCTTCTCGCCGGTGCAGGTTTTGGGACAGGGCCCGTTGCAGGGGACGCACTCGCTGTTCTTGGCCATCTTGTTGGGCGGGCAAGTGCGAACGCAGGCGCCGTTGTCTTTGAGCAAGTGTTCCGGGCAGTTGCGGACACAACTGGCGCCGTAAGCGTATTTTCCATCCGGGTTGGGCTCCCACAGGTAGGTCGTGGGGTTGTATCTGAAGGAGAAAAGGCTCAGTAACGATAAGCGAGATTGGGACAGAGAAACTCACCTCTGCATGGGAGGACACTCTTGTTTGCAAACGCCATCATCGTTGAAGTTTTTGCAGGCTAGGCAGTCTCGTTGGGTGGGGCCGGTGCAGCCTCCAGCACAGAAGAGGTGGCAGCACTCCCGAGGCTTCTCCCCGAAGCAGCGGCCCAGGGAGCACTGGGGAGAGCATCCCACCTTGCTGAACTGCTGGCAATTGTGGTACCCCTCGCCCCAACATCCCCCGTTGCACTTCTTGTGGCAAGGCGGGCAGTCTCGCTCGGGCGAGGTGAAGTTGTAGCTGTAGCTGACCTTGGACTTCTGGTCCGACAGGATCTCCTCCCAGTCTATGGTGCGCGTGTGGCAGAGATTGAAGTTGTTGAAGATGCCCACGGACCCGCTCAGGATGTCTCTCAGGGCCGGGAGCTCGAGAGTGTGCATCTTGGAGAGCGTTATGAACATGGCGAACTCCTCCTGCATCACGTTCACCTTGAACAGCGTACGGCCTCGGATGATCCGGAGTCGGGGCAGGATTACGTTCTGCACGTCCACATGACTGATCAGAACGTAGCCCGTCACTTCGCGGATGTTTTGCAAGAAACTCAGGTCATAAGTGTCGTTCTGGATCCACGTCAACTCCAGATTGCCATCCACGTAGGTGCAGTTGGTGTAGCGATCGCGGAGATTCTTGTAGTGAAAATCTTTGTTGGCAGGCACCGACATTCGGCCGTTCGTTCCGATGCAGACTGCAAAGAGAAAGACGGGGGAAAGGCGAGATTAAAAAATGCAACTCGATACTTGAAATTAATGTGTGCAATATTTTTGATAAAAACTCAGATACAAATTTGCTAATTTCGCGAAAAGAAAACAGGTTCGTCGCTTGGCAATTTGGCACCGTTCAAGTCTCTCACTCATCCCGTGAAATGGGTGATTCGAGGTGCTAATGGAACCTGTTAGAGGCAGTTTTGTACAAATTTCGAATTAATTTGCAGCCATAAGCCCAGAAGAGAGTGGGGGCCCACTGAGGCTCAGGAATGCGCTGCCGCTGATGGAGCAATCATTTGGAATTGATGGACAGCAAACTATTAACTACTAGATTAAATCACTTCTTCTTCCAGTATTTATGCATGCCTCGAATTTTAGAGCTCGAAACGGTCAAACGAAAGATGAGCTGCACGCAGCGGGACGCTTGTAATTCCAAATAGACAAACAGAGAGAAGAAAGAGGCGAAGAGGAGGAGAAGACCGAAAAGAATTCCGAGTAATAAAAATTATTATTAATCTTAAATCATTCGCATTCGTTTTGGGTTCACGTATTCGATGGCCGCAGTCGCAGTGATGGAAGGCAAGAGCCGAGAGAAATTTTCTGCAACTGTACTCCGTGGTTTGAGCGGGAATTCGTCTTGGAGTCGGAGCCAATAATTGATAGCGGCTCTACCAGTTTTGCATTATCTCAGATACCCGCGATGCAGCGCAGAATTTATGCTTCGGAAGACGAAAATTTGTGATATAGTGGATTGTGGAACTAAACGAAGTTCGTGTTCGTGACCATGTGGTAGTGCAATGTTGATATCAAAAATCGTGCCGCGCTTTTTTGTGCCCGAGACTCTCATACGAGATGTACGGGCAGCGCATAATGCTCGTACGGACACGAAACTGGTTTAAAAGTTCATCGACAAACACCTTTATGGTGGAGAAGTGCGGCTCTGTGTGGCTGTGGAGAAGCATGACCCACACAATCACGCACTCACGGCGCAAGCATACAGCACACAATGAGTCGAAGAGCTGAAGTAAGTAAGGAAAGAATCTACTTGTAAGAGCATGTTGGATCAGCTCGGCCCAGCTAAGCAACTCGCTAGTTTAACTGCTTATTCTGGAGTCAGTGGAGTGACTCAGGGGGGTTTTTCGTAGAGCTTTGTTTTGGGTGTTGGCCGGGTATTGAGATTGAAGAACGAGGAAGTGCTTGAGAGCAGTTTAGCTAGAGGACCTGGGGGTCAAAATCGAAAAAAGATATACTCAACCTTGATTTAACCCAGATTTAACCCATTTTAAGCCGAGGGTTTGGAATTTTTTTCTGACATAATGGTAATAAATAGAAAGCTAATTCTTTTTTTGTCTAAATAATTCATCTTTCGTCTTTACCTCATATAAACTAGCTTCAGAGGCTTTTAAAAAATAGGCTTTTTCGAACATAATTTTTTGAAAATTCCCCAAAATTTCGTCTTTTCCAATTTTTGACTGAGATTTTGGTAACTTAAAGAATAATTGTCGAACATCACGGAAATAATCAAGCTCTTCCCAAATAAGGCTTTTCAAAGGCTTAAACTAGGCTTCAAAAGTCAATGATGAAGAAAACACGTTTTTATGTATATTTTACAAATGTATGGTATATTTGATAAAAACATATTTTAAAAAATGGAGAAATTCTATGCTTCGTATGATATGGATGAAAAAATACCAGATATGTGTTATATAGTTGAAATATAAAAAATATATATGTATGAGATATATTTTTTTGAACCTCAAACCCAAAATGGCTAGTTTTGAATCAATTTGGACCATTAATTGTGATAAAAAATCAGTTCAACCCCCTTTTGCTCCATCCCTTGCTCCGCCACATACTTGTCCTAGCCTCTGGTCGAGTTAGTGCCCGATCATAAAGCAAAGTCATGATCTTTTCTTCTCCGTGCGCGTCTGCATCTCGGCACTCGGCCCGGGAGTATCATAGACTCCATGGTCGGAACATTATTGTTAACTATGCGAGATGAGCAGAGCGCAGTGTGCAAGGAGATGAGGCACAGTGCACACAAAAGGACGACGACGACGACGATGCAGAGAAAAGCGAGAGAAAATAAAAAGAAGCAATGAAAAAATGATGTTCTTTTGTTGGGAAACAATGATCGTCTTCTCAGTACACAATACATTTATTTCAAATGTTTATAAATCATGCGTTCCTATGCTCGACCTCTAGCTGCTTCAACCATTTACCTGTTGATGCGATGGCCTAGGGAGCATTTGAGAGATTCGAGTCGAGATTGGTCGCATTTGCTTTCTTCGTCTTCACTCTTCTTCATTCGCCACCACTTGGGTTTCGTGGATTCGGGATAAAGTGCATAGAGACGAGTGTTTTGGAGGCACATTACAGCGTTTTGTTCTATCGCTTTGTTTCTCCACACCGCTCTTGTTCTCCGTTCTGGGAAGCAAGCGCTTGTGGGAGCACAGCGAGAGAAGAGAAAAAAGATCTTGAGGATCATTCCCAAACATCAATCAGACGGCTGACGCTGGTTACTTAAAAGCAATCAATCAACCGATTTATGAAATTGGATAACTCATAACTTTTATCTGATTTTCATTTTATTGCCGTCGACTTTTATGAAGTATTCTCTTTATTTTTTTACGAGTGGATGTTGCAGTGATTACGATGGGTCACCTTCGAGCAGCCGAGTCAAGGTAGCTTTTGAAGTGCTCGCGCTTGAGGAGGCTGGCGGGCACACGAACGGACAAATTGGAGAAGAAAACCTACGCCCGCGCACTCTTTCTCTCACTCCGTGGTACACAATCGGTCCATTAACATTGAACATTTGGTTTTGGGCACAGTGACTAGTCGAATAGCGTTAAATATGTAATTTAGCAGCTACAAGATGAGGTTTTGGTGTGTCACTGCACCCACTATGGATTAAATTTCCTCGAAACATTTCGACAATTTTATGCAACAAGCTTGTAATGGTTTATGAGTAACTCTGCGGCCGTGGGGGGACACTTTGACCGCTTTCAGAAGCCGTTTGGAGCGACATTCCGCTCTCCACCCTCCTGATCTCAGCGATGCGCTCCATGGCCACTTCCCTGAGTCTCTGACACACCTCTGGGTACCTTGCAAAGATGGGCTGCAGGTCCTCAAAGAGCCCCCGATAGATAATGCAGCGAGTCTTGGCCAAGACGTGAGATCTTCTGAACGGAGAAGGGACGAAGAACTCCAGCTCGCCAAAGTAGTCGCCGACGTGGAAGTGGCCAGTCTCCCGCCAGTTTTGGGTGACGTGGCAGAGGTTCCCGTACAGGACAAAGTACATCCGATCGGCCTTGTCGTAGCACAGCCAAATCTGGAGAGGGAGAAACTAGCTGAATGAGCCGGGACTGTCGAAATTACCATCTCGTTGGGGTTGTAGACTTCCTCTTGCAGAACAGCAAAGACTTCCTGGGCAAACTGGGGCGGGAAGTCACGAAAAACTTTCATAAAAACCCTCTCCTTTTGCTTGAAAATCGCTACTTTGAGCAAGTCGTTGGCGTACTTTGGGAGTTTCTCTTCGTCAAACAGAGAGTCTCCGTAGTTGTGGGTGTGGAAGAACTTGGCCCTCTCGATGATGTGACGAGGCCGAGGGTAATGTCCAGAGTTCAGGTACCTCGTGGTGAGGCTGAAGTTCGTCTTGTTCCAGACAGTCATGTCCCAGAAGAGTTTAAAGAGCAGGGTCGTGACCACTGAAATTTTTCGCTTGAAGAATGAGGACAAAATGGGCTTTTCGGGCTCACCAGGGGCCATGTACTGGAAGAACGTGCTGATACAATTGATCAGAATTCTCCAACGAGCTTGAGTCGGTGTCAGAATGCGAGTTTGGTCCTCGTTGTCGAAGTGGAGATTCAGGGGTCTCGCGACAACTGTTCCAAAGACTCTCCAGCTGAAGTAACGCAGAATTGAGACGTATTTTCCCCAAGGAGCTAGGAGGTCGAACTCCTTGTGCAAGTTTGCAGAAATCTAGTAGAAAACGCAGTTATCCAGAGGGCCTCAAAAACTTTTTCTCGATCGACTTACCAAGACGTTAAGTCGGGCATAGAAGCAGCTCAAGAGGTGAGTGGCTACCAGGTACAACAGCACCCAGTTCACAATGTAGGGCTCTAATCGAAACTTCCCCCAAAGACTGACGATCCTGGAAAAGACCTTGAAGGTCTCTCCTAGCATCAGGATGATCACGAGGCAGTGCAGACTCCTTAGCACGAAACCACTGTCCAGGAAAAAGTTCACGAGGAATCCCAAACTAACAGCGTCCAAGAAAAACCAGTTGTAGACGTAAGGGAGGGGCAACTGGGCTTCAGAGTTTGGAGCTCGAGTGAGGACCCCAATGGATATGTCCAAGGTCAAGTAAGCTGCTACGAAGCACAAGCATGTCCTCAGAAACGGCCTCAGGTCACTGGCCGAGTCGTAGAACCCGAAGGTGTAGCTGATCAGAAAGATGCTCACGAAGTCCAAGGTAATCGCGAGCTTGCAGAAGAACCATGAGAAGAGGCTGAAGGGATGAACGAAGAACGGAGGCTGTCTTTTGACTTCCTCCTCGAGCTGGGTCGCTGACCGAAAATAGAATTTGGTGCAGGGGTGTTTGGGAGAGACGACGAAAAGTCGATGTGCGGCCATTATAGGCGACTACTGTGGTTCCCAACTTTTTCAAAGAAAGGTCAAAAGTTCCTCTTAATCCCGCCAATCAAACCTATAAATCAGAGAGAGAAGACAGAACCACTCAGACGACTCGAGGGAAGAGCCAGCGGATCGAGAAAAAATTAATTAAACGAACACTTTAAAATCTGATCGTCAGCATACCAGTTTGAATAGTTTGGCAGTAACGAGTTGTGCGAGTTTTTGCTTTCTTCCGATAAACAGTTTTTTTATTCTGCTTGTCCAAAAGACTTGATTAGTTGTCGAATCTAGTTTCTAATCTCCCCGAGCCAAGCGACGACTCAGTCTCTCTCTCTCTCCGTCTCTGGGGCTCAGAGAAAACACCACATTCCATGCTGTGAATCTGAGGATTCCTACGGAGTGCAGCACTAATTTCAAAGTGTCTTGGAAGTTTCGTTTCGCCTTTATGTAGGCAGTTGATTTTTTCTGGCGCACGTCAAAATTCCGACAAAAAGTCGCCATCGTATTGAATTTCTCCGAAGCAGAGAGAACTGACGGTTTGAGATCCACTAAATTTATTGTTGCTTGAATATTCAAATGACGGAATTGCTAATCAGGAATTAATTCTGATATTTCCAATCCATATCATCGCAGTGCGGAGCACGAGGTGATATAAGCAGGCGCTCGTTAAAGCGCTGGAATATTGACTCTAACATACGCTCATACTTTGCGAAAACAACTAAACCTGAAACATTAGTATAATAATTAAAATGAAACGCTGAACGGCAGAAAAACGTATGGCTTGTGGACAAACAAACGCTCGGGCATTCGAGTGTGCGCGTATTGCTGCTTTAAAAGCATTTTAAAAAGGTGAGCACATAAAACAGTCGTGCTTGTGTGCCTACTTACTGCACCAAATGACACAGACACTTATTCCTTAAACACCATTTATGAACGCAGCTAATGTAATTTACACAAAAATGTACCTTATTTGAGTAAGATTTATAATTTCGAGTTCCAGCATCTCGCGGGTCGACGGTCGGACGGTTCTCGAGACTGAATTCGTTGGCTCGAAGTAACCAAATAGGCTGGGCAAACATCGGGCTTCTCGCTCAATATTTGATTGCAGCATTTTCTCTTTGGCCAACACAAACCCGAGAGCGTTTGCTTGCACATTGTCGTCGAGAGTGTGTTATTCCGAGGCGCGATTTAAGCACGAAACCTCATTATTGCGACTCGAGTGCAGGCAAAGACCAGGTTTTTAACTCAAATAATGTGAAGGTTTTGGAATGCGTGATTTCGCCGCGAACAAATAGACAGACAGACTCAAAAAGTCGCGATTTTTGGCACACACCAAAAAACAGGCGATAGAGTAAAGCGCTCTACATCACGTTTCGAGGGTCAGTTTACTAAACAGTGTGCGATTCGACTTACTTTTGCCTTTGACAAACTCATTTTCCCTCTCCTCGCTCTGGTGCAGACTCAGAGTTTGGTGCGTCTTTGAGCTCTTGGGTCGGTAATACTCGTTATCCCTATGATTGAACGAGGCATTGCTGCGCAACAGCCAGCTGGGCTGTATGCAGCTAAGGAACACTAGAACCACTACTAGCGAATAACACGGTGTCATCGTGATTGTGGTCAAGATTCGGCATATTTTGGAGTAATCGATGCCAAAACGAAAAGTTGTGTTGCTCTTTTTAGCACATTTCCACTTCACTCCAGACCCGAGCCATATCATGAGCCGGGCTAGATCTCGGTGTGATGTATTTCCAAGTCTTAACTCGAGTTTATTTCGTACTTCTGATACACATTCGATGATGAGAAGAATTCAAAAGCAAAGAAAACCTGTTGCTTTTCTGTCCATACGGCCGCGCGCCGTTCACGTATGCGTACAGGAGCTCTTGGGTTGCTTTTTAATGGACATATCTTAGTGCGACTACGAGAGTTGGAGTTGCGTTGTTTTGTGTAGTAACGTAAGAAATATTTTATCCAAGATGGCGTCTATCTTTGCTTTTCTACAACATTCCAACACTAATATTTGATGTACTTTTGACAGTTTGTTCATATTTGTATCACTAACGCTCAAAGGTAGTTGTTTCTTCGGATCTATCGGGCACTTTTGTGAATTCGCACAATTGATTTCGTGAGCGGGGGAATTAAAAAACTCGCGAAAAATCACACATTGTCAACGTTCGCTCGCCAGTCCAGATTTTTCTCGCTTTTATAGACCCTCTTGTGCCTTTTTCTCTCCACCAGGCTCGATTCAGCTTCTGCTTTGCTACAATTTTAACCGAATCTCACACTTTTGCTAGGATTTGTCGCACGATTTTTCTGCGTTGTGTCACTAATCTCACTGGGTTTTCAGTACTTTCGGCGTCGCAGGACTCAGAAGGTCCTGTCTCGCTAATTTGCAAAGTTTGAGTAACAGAATGTGCGGGAGTTTGGCGGTTCACGCTTGCGCAAGTCGGAGGTAAGAAAGAAACTGAGTAAGTGAGCTGAGTTGAGTTTCGGAGAACCTACACGCTGAAGTGAATAAACAGGTAAAAGAGACTAGACGAAGCACGATCACCTGAGATCGAGCGTGCTGCCCTAATTCGCAAAAATTTCGACCGAAAAATTTTTGTTCCTGAATTTTCATTTTCTGAATTTTGGTCAAATTTTTCGAAAATCTTGAAATGTTGTTTTTGGGTTTTCCGCCAGACAAAACCTGTTTGCCGAGCTTGGCTTGTGTTGGTGACGGCTCAGGTCGCGTAGAATTGTAAACATGCATAGGTAGAAGGTAGGCACACAGGCATATCTAAAATTATTATTAATTTTTTCTTTTAGCGCGATTATACACAGCCTGGCACTCTCCTCGAGTGTTAAGAAAATAATCTCGGAGTTAACACATTCATAATGTAGAAATTAACTGATCATAAAGAATGGACCAAAACAGCATCCATTATGACCCTTTTAACACGAACTTCAGGAATCTCATCGGCGTCGTGAGTTTCGGTTCAGCTCCGACTTCTCGAGAAGGATTACGAGTTAATTAGAAGCGGGAAGCGTCGCAATAAAGAAACCAGTGTCTGAGGGCCAGTCCTCATCCGTCACTGTCATATCTAGGCTCAGCTGCTGCCATTCCGCCAAACGGACAAAAAGGGCCTTTGTGATGCAAATTCGCGAGGAACCCATTTTCGACCCAGAAGAGGAGCTCTGCAGGCGCTAGAAGCGAGGGAATATATGGGTTGGCTTCTTGTTTGTCTATTTGCCTTTCTCTCCTTATCACTTCACCGTCGATCGGACGTTGTTGGTTGAAGCAAGGGCCTCGCTGAGACCTCTTCAATAAAATTTCAATAAAAACTTAACCCAACAGAGATAAGAGCCGAGTCACAAGAAGATCGGATATGAAAGAAAGTAGTTGTTGCGTGTTTGGAGTGGAATGCCAACGGAATTCGCGTATAAACTGGCAGCCAAATTGACTCTGATGACTCTAAAATATGCAAAATGCGTGTAATTGTGAATTTCGCTCATCCTTCAAGTCTCGAGCCATCAGCGCTATTTAAATATTTGTGTTTCGCATAATTTTTCAATTCCGTGGAATAGCTCAAATATCGGCCTCAGACGCGTCGCGGCCATTTCGGAGAGGGCTTGGAGAAGCGAGTACGCAAAGGAGAGGGGGAAAATGCAGGCAATTTATCACGCGGCTTATCGCGTTCTTGAATTCTTGCAGAGAGAGATGCGCGTTACCGGATCGAGGATTGCGGATCGCGAATTGAGAGGAGGGAAAAAATCAAATCAGGCAAAATCGGGGATAAAGCATATGGGTGATTTTTCTAGTGTTCAGGGAATATATTTTTGAAAATTCATTTCCACATTCAAATCATCAAATAAATTTGTAGGGTAAATTTTAGGTTTTATCTAATAATTCAGTCAAATTTTTTCTCCTATACAAACTTTGGGGGCCCCTAGCTCCGTCCCTGAATGTGATAGGGGAAACGTGATGTTCTATGATTTGCTAGATTTTAGACAAGCTGCAACATACTAAAATTTTATCTCAATCAGATGTTATATAAGAAACTTTCATATAAACGTAAAACACCCCCCAGACCACCCCTTAAGAGGTTTAGGGTGTTAAAAACCTTTTGACACAAATAACTCTCAACGTTTAACACGATGGAAAAAACCGAGTTCTCTAACTCTTATGGTTTTGGAGTTACACAGCTGTGGACAGACAGACAAAGCTACCAAAATAGTGCAATTTTTTCAAGTGCATGTTGGAAAATACACTAAAAATGCGATTTTAATGCTGGTGAAATTGGTGCGCGGAATCGCGCTGGGGCAAGTGGTAAGGCCGATAATAAGCATAAGTGCATAAATAAAGTGCAACATAAAGCGCTTTTATGTTCCCTTGGACTTTGTGCAGCTTTGTGTTTTTCATTGGCACATAATTTTATCGCTTTACCACGATTCTCGAACACGCTGAAAGAAATTGGACTGGGATGGAAAATAAATGCATTTGAAGCACACGAAAGAGCAAATTGAAAGAGTTTCCGTGAAACAAGGAGCACGAAGACAAATGTTTCGTTTTTTTGCTGCACAAGACTAACACATGTAAATGTGGCGTAATTCGATACTGCTGTTTTCGAGAAATGCTTCGTCTCCGTGCTCAAAAGTGACCCAAGACGCAACGAGATCAAAGCTCGCCAACGGAATCGCGAAGACAATCTCGGATTCCCGAGGAGAGCGACGAATATTTCACATTTTATTAATTCTCATTTATTGATTTAAACGCTCTGCGACAGCCTATTAGCGCTGTTTTCCGAGAACCGATTTGGGAGCGCAGGACCCGCGGCTGAGGCTCCTAATCTCTCGCAGACCCGTCTCGATCGCCGCCCCATGCTTGTGAGAATTCCGTCCTTGCGGCCAGATTCGACTTTTGAATGCTTTTGCCCAAGGATTTTATCGCGAAACAACAGCCCATTAGCAGCATGAATCTGCTTTGAAACTCTACCTTTTAGCCGGCTCACATATACAGGCTTTGGAGATTTTTTTGCCAGCAAAAATTACATGGAAGGAATTCGTGAACGCAGAAGAATGCTGGAAGCATTAAAAATTATAGATTTTTAAAACAATGCAAACGAGGTAAAATACGAAACGAAGAAACAGAGAAAAATAATCCACAATTTTGCAACTTTTTGCTCGCACGATACTTTTTCTTGTGGCTCGGCTTGACTTTCTGCATCGCAGTCGTGCTCTTTTGCCGCGTTTGACTGAGCATTAACGTAACCCAGACTTCAGTCTGTCGGCTTTAAGGAAAAAGAGGGTCCTAAATTTTAACCAGAGCCCTAAGAACCAGGCCAGCTCAAAAAGTGTCTTTAATGACAAGGAGAGACAGGATTGAAGGGACTAAGCGCACTTAAATTCTCATGAGAGCCTTGACCACATTAATCTGGAGCCTTGCGTTTTCTGGCAAAACGGTTAAAGATAGAAAGCTAATATTTCTTTGTCGTAATATTTCATTTTTTTGTTTTCCTATCATAGAGGAAATTTTTTTCCCAAGGCTCTTGAAAATAGCTTTTAAGTTTAGGCTTTCTCGAAAATATTTTTTGAAAACTCCCTAAAACTTCAACATGATCTCAATTTTTTGAAACCTTAGTTAAAATTAAACATCAACATGATCTCAATTTTTTGAAACCTTAGTTTAAATTAAAAACATGAAAATCCAGGCTAGTTTAAAAATTTACTTTTCAGGACAAAATTAAACAGGCTTCGAAGGACAAAATGAAAGCATCAAGTCCCAAAAATCCTACCCAGGTTACACTCCTGCGAAATCCAACGCCGACCTCAACAAATTGGCCGATCCGTGGACGCGGAGAGGCCGCTTATCGGTCAATGTTATAAAGTATGTAAAACATAATGCGCAACACAGTCATAATGTACTCTCGGAATATTCGCCTTTCCTCTTTGGCTCCAGCCTCGCACTCCACTCGACGTCGACGAGCGTTTTGTATGCAAGAACAGCAATCATTGCATCGCGGCTCGGCTCCACCAACGTTCTACGGCAGCATTTCAACATTCGTGTACACATTAAAAACCGGATTTATCTTTTGAAACAATCGCATCATCTCCACCATTGTGCGGGGATTCTGGATAATGCTGCGCGACTACAGCACTGTACTTGTATGGGTGTTGTATCATCCGAACCACATATTATATGAGCTCAGAAGCCTCCAGCCAGCGTCGGGCACAAAAGCATAAAGCGCATTTACAAACATGTTTTCCAATTGTAAGCGAACAATGGACCGGCCGCTGCATTCTCCCTCCTTGCGAGCTGCGCGCTCAGCCACTGCGTTTATCGGGTTCATGCAAATTTATGCCAACTCTGGGAAGCCTCTCGAGAAGCCTCGTGGATCTCTGGGATCGTGAGGTGCTAAGACGAGTAACGGGATCGGGCTAATTTGAATTTTGGGAATGATTTAAATTTGCATTGATTGATGTATCCATTTAACTTCACACAAAGCTGCCAAATAATTTATGCAGATTGCGGTTCCAGGAAAGCACACGCAAGACGCTGAGGAATATGTAAATTTACACACGAAATGAGAGATTTCTGATTGAATATAAATACACAAGTTTCATTTTATCCGAAACCTCTCCAATCGATTTATCTACTTACTATTTATGTGACTCAATTTTATGGCTACTCAAGAGTTGGGGGTTCTGAGAAAATGTTCGTTACAAAAAGCTCTAAGATTTGTTGGTTGCCTTGAGGACTCCCACCTAAATATGTATACTCCTCCACCATCTCGCCTGACTAATCTAAACGCTTGAAGGACCTTTAAAAGGTGTCTTCAGGAGGGTTCTAGGTGGAAAGAGCTTGTTACACTTGCGGTGAACTGTTAGGGGATGCCTTTCCCTGACAGTTTGTTAAAATTTTATTGATTTTTTGCTCCGCTATTTTTTGTGATGAATAAGAATAAATAGCTAAGATAAGCTTTTTAATTTTTCTCGCTATTTCCTTCATCATATTGGCTGCATGTTGAACTTGCCGTGAATTCGCCGTGACGCGTCCGTACCAAAACAAAGCGTAGCTTTACTTTTCTCCAAAAGCTTTCGTTGAGCTTTTGATGCGATTTTTCTCCAGATTGAAGAGTCAGTTCACCTGGATCCACTATCTCTTTGGATCAAGGAAATAATGAAGTTTTTTGATTCAAAAGAAAAGCCCAAAAGAGCTAAGCCCAACAGAGCCCAACAGAGCCTAATTAGAACGCCAATTCACCTAACTGTATGAACGGCCAAAAAGGTTGCTTTCTCAGCGTTTTTCTGTCAATGTGCGCACATATTGGCTTATTTGCAGAGCGAACTGTAAATTAAATAAACAAATTTTGAGCGGCGGCGTTGTTGAAAAACAAGAATTTATTGTTTTGGATTGATTTGCAGGTCGCGAGCACCAAGAATCGCTTGTTTTTTCCATAATTCCAGCGAAAAGTCGAACGCGCAGGTTGTAGAAATGGAGGCAAAGACGCGTCAAGTCGTTGTCATTATGCGTTCCATAAAAATGTGTCGTTGCTGGCATAGAAAAATGATTGCATTACATTATTATTATGTATTGCTCTGCTATAGCTTGCGCGGCAAAAGAAGCTAGGTTCAATATACGACTTACAGTTACGCCACAACTAGTCTTGCCAATGATACGTTACAAAGGAACTGATTATTTTTTATCACCACGCTGAACTCGAGTCTCACAAAGGCGTTTTCTGATTGGAGAGCTGCCCGCTCATCCTTTTCCCATGCTTCTCCAGGGCATGGTGCATGTGCTCATCTTGGAAATTATTTATCTAAGAATCGTGTAATTCGAGAAGAACAACAGGGACACGCATGCAGGCCATTTTTCTCCAAATTCATCAGAAGATCGACGGATTCTTGGGAGTGCATCGTGACGATATACAAGATGAGTGAGCAAGAGCATGACGAGATGCCTATTGCGACCCCTGACCCACCGTTAATCAATGGAAGAGGCGTCCGAGACGGCCGAGTCGGATGGGTGTTGGACTATTTTAATTATTTGATGTCGAGCGTGTGAGTCAGTAGTACCTTATCAAGTAGTTATCAACCAAAGAGCTTAATTTGTGAAGTCGTTGGGGTCCGAGTGCCACTGGGGAGCTGAATCTGAATGATAAAGAAAATGAGGAGGACGACGAGAAAGCCATTCATGAATGGACATAGACTACTTGAATGTTAATGAGGAGTGAAAGACTGGTTGAAATTGTGTCTCTTCATTGAAGCACGAGATGTGACTCGAACTCGATCCACCAAGCGGCAAGCCCATCTTATCGCGCATTATTGAGGCGTTGTCTTTTCATATTCAAATACACGACGCGAACGTTATTACTAAAACGCTGTCCAAGCATAAAAATTCGATCTTAAATGTATCACATTTCATTATATTATTACGTACGTTTCCCTACCTTCGAGTCTTCGAGTTCGACAAATGCATGGTCGCGGCGTGTCTCGGTTCACGTTGAAAGCGGTTCAAAAAGAGTCAAAGTTTGATGCATTCAGTTGACTCAGCAGACGGGGCTTTCATTCGAGCCGAGCGGTTTACGCAAATCAACATCCGATCTGCGATATCGGGGTTTTCGAGCCAATTTACTTATTCACCTTATCCGGTCGACATTTTCGTAAGCAGCTGCTAATGAGGCTTGTCAAAGGGAAAATTAGGCAGGTACTTTCTCTCACCAATTGATTTCCTCAGTGACAAACAAAAAGCCTCCCAAACTAGTCACTGCTAGCTCTTCAAAAAAACATGGGACGAACGCATTTAAGTGCATTTTCGAGTCGACATTAGTTGCAAAGTTGGGTTCAAGTGAACATCTTTTATCAAAAATCAAGCTCCGTCCCTGGTAGCGGTACGGGTATACTGTACAAGGTTTTACAAGTTCATCAACATACTAATTTTTCAGCTCAATCGGAGTAACTAAAATTTCCCCCCCTTTGGGGGCCCCTCACTTCACCCCCTTAGGTGATAGGGGCAAACATGTATTCTATGATTTGCTAGATTTGACATGATGTATAACATATCCAAAATTCAGCTCAATCGGACGAAGTGTATGGAACTTTCATACAACGGGAAAACCCCCTTAATTACCCCCCAGGCAGTTTTTCGGAAAAACTAAAAGAATACGTCCATCCTCCAGCCCATGTATGATAAAATGCAAAAACCCGCAGGTCTCTAGCTCTTATAGTTTCGGAGCCATTGCGACTTGGACAGACGGACGGACGGACAGACAGACATATCGGACATATTGATAAAAATGCACTTAAAAATAATCCGTAACGTCCCAAAAAGGGATTATCAGAAGATCATATTAATTTCACAATTACTCTAAAGGGCTAAACTTGTAATCCTGTAATTCCCAATAAAAAGTACTGTCGTCTGAAGGACGCAAAAACGTCCTGAGCAATCATAATGGGTTGAAATGTGTCGCCGAGCACGAAAACGTCGGTTCATGGGCTGAAAAAAGGACAGCTCCGAACGGATATGGTGCTTTTGACATGTCGTACTTTGTGAAGATAACAAGAAGGGTTGCTATAAGAGCATTCAATATTCAAGCAATTGGAAATATCGAGTCGACTCGAGAGGCGATAAAGAGCGGAGGAGAAAAATTATCGCGTGAATAAAAAAGGCACTCGTGATGGGACTCGAGACAAACGGATGCAGCGTGTGGAAATTAAGTGGATGCAGCCTTTGAACGCAACATCCGGAAACCCGTATGATCCCGTCCTTTGGTCCTTCACGAGTGACTGTGAGCCACAGATGATGTCTGAGATTCCCAGAACCTTCAGATAAGAGCATCATAAATCTTGGGAGGCGAGAAATAATTAATTTCTTTGGGAAACACGGATCCCAATGATCCAGAAAGGTCGGCAGGAAACGCGCTACTTCCATCATTTTTCCCAATCTCGACGATCTCTCGTACACCAGACCAATAAATTTTTATTCGACTCGACTCGAGTGGCGAACAATTCCCAATTAAGATTGCTAGAGTCGATTTCTATTGAACACAATTGGCGAGTTTACGATTCTTGGCGCTGGCAATCTCGAATTTTGAGTCATGCCTTCTCCGAAAGTTAATTTACGAGCCGTTCGCGAATTTGATGCGGACCCAGGGAGGCGCAGATGAAGCGACACTGCTGTAAATTCCGCGCTCAATTGAGTTTGGCGAAATAATTAGTCGGCTTCTTGGACTCTCTCGCATGTCTCTGCGAAGCAGGCCCGATTTCCTTTTGTGACTTTTGGATCGCCACAAAGGGATTTCGTAATTAACTCGACCATTGTGGGCCACCATAAAGGGTCTTTAATATTCATGAGGCGCCTCACAACAAGCACAAATCAATTTCTAGCCGAAAATTACACAAGATGGGAAATCTCAAGTGCTTTGCCAACAGTCCGACGCGTTCACATGTGTTTTGAATTAAGCAGCGCTGCCTCAGGACCGGCCTTACGTACAAGACTCGAAATGCTTGGAATTCGAGTACACAATGCGAGCCGATATTCCTTTCTACCTGCCAAATTACAACTACCTGCCAGCTGCGTACGCTTTTTATGGTTCGGATTCCTCTTTTGAAAGCAAGACAGATTGAATAAGTATCGATGGAACATACAAATCTTTCTTAAAAGGACTGCCATCAGGATTTCGACATCCTCTGCAGGACGACACTGTCGCTTGGAACACGATCTGCTATGCTGGCTCGTCTCATCCATAGAGGAGACGTCGTGTACGAGAGCGAGACTCGGAGATCCCAGCCTTAAGCGCATAAAAACAGATGCACATATGCAATAGTGAGATGGAAATGTGTTTTGTACGCTTTTTTCGTGATCATCATCGTGATGATCTAATTTTTAAAATTCCCACAGGCGGGATCAGAGCGAATCCCGAGATCTGGAGAAGACGGCTCTCGTATTGTAATTAATCTTTTATTCCAGACGAAATATTGTTGCATTTGGGTTTTCGCTTAACTCGATTCTCAATTGAGGGACTGATTTGTCTCTGAACAAAGAAATGCCTCTCGGCAGGCAATTTTGCAATTAGCACGGAAGGAAATGCAACTTTCGTGCCACATTCCCCGTCATTATCCCAGTTCCCTTTGTAGCTTCTTAGAATCACCTAGCATAGCTATTAGTTCATTGACTCATCATCATCACCACCATCCGGACGATGTAATCGACATTTTCTCAGCTTCTGCTGCAACCACAGCTACAAACCTCAAGATCGTCGGAGACTCGGAGTCGGAGTCAGAGTCGAAGTCGGTGTTCGAACGGAAAAGAAAATTGAGACAAGTGATAATCGCCGATCCGCATGCAAATAAAAATGTGATAAACGTTTAATTACCCTGGTCGAAGCATGTGAACCGCCAAGAGAAGGCGATAGACGTAGGCAAGACACACAAAAACACAGGAAGAGCTAATTCCTCTTACATGCACTCTGATTAGAAAGTTTCTGGGCTGAGATTTTTTTTGTTGAACTAAGAAAGAGTCACCTTACCCGATAATTTTTGATTTGAGGCCGAAGAAAAGGGTCCAAAAAATGGACGGACAGACAGACAGACAGACGGACAGATAGACGGACAGACAGATGGACGGACAGAAAAACGGACGGACAGAAAACTTTCCAGTCAGAGGGTTCCACGTCACTATGCGCCTCTCCGACATATGCTCCAGTTGCATCCAGTTGGCGTGGCAGTTGCGGTTAGTGTTGTGAAGAGCAATCATATCACACCACCGCCTCGCCTCGTTAAATCAAAGCATACTCGTAAACAAATCTTTAATTATCCTATAAATTTAAGGGCATTTTTTGTTCAAACAATAACATTGTAATAAACATCGCGTCAAATGCATTTCATCTTCTGTTTGTGTGTTTGACGGCTGGACGTCGGATATCTCGGGTGCTTTGTTTCGGAAGAAACGATTCATTTGGCGGCGTTTTGAGGTTAACGAGGGGAGCCTCGAGGAGGCCCGAGATCAAGAGGGGCCCGAAAAACTCCGCCAAGAGCTACGACTTTCTCCAATTATTCAACGATCATTACGATATTTGTCAAGTCACAATAACTCTCCTAGCTCAATTTAGGAGCAAAAGGTCAAACGAATTACTATATAAAAATAAATAAAACAATAGTCATAATTTTGCAACAAAGAGCAACATCATCATCATTGAAAATGCTGCCTCAATAACTAATAAATAATCGTGTTGATGTGATGGAAGATACAATCAACCTCGCGAGGCGCTCACTCAGGTGTATACACAAATGCATCGACAGCCGACACATACGGTGGATTTTTCATTAATAATTCCCAGCATGCACCGAGAGCGGCTCTTCGGGGCAGCTCGGAGCTACAAGCAACATTATGTAGGCAATGCAAGGTAACACACGGCGAACAAGGGACGGGACAGCTCACTGTGGATGCAGATTTTTGCTCGGGTTGAAAAGTTTCGAGAGCACGAGAAACCGCCAGCCGGTACCGAAACTTCTGAGACGCACAGGTAGGCGTTTTATAATGATGAACATATTAAGTAACCTGCGACTGATGATGGCTTACCTCGCATCGTGGCCAAGTTGTGATCCACAGTGTCTGCATCTTGGACCGCATACGCATTTGCATGCGATACTTCCATGTAAGTTTTTTGGTGCAGCAGTGGCTGTTGCTGTAGTCCGTGAGCCAAGTGTTGCCGTAGATCGCCGAACGAGGAGAATAGGAAGAAAATGAAGACAAAAGGCAGCAAAAAGTGAATGAGCGGATTCATCTTGCACATTTTCTTTTTCGGTAATTTTTTTTGCTGATCTCTTCTCAGGCAGATTCCGCTTTACTTCTTCAGCCTCATATTTATTTATCAAATCTTTTGAGCACACCAGTCACACACAATGGCACTTATTGGGCCCTCAACAATTCTAAATGCTTGGTAGTTAGCCTCTTAGGTAAACGAAACCTGTAATTCCACTTTATTGCAACATCAAAACGCTAAGCTCGCTGTCACTTTGTTACTGCTGCTGCATAACTTAAGAATTTACGAGCAGTATTTCCATCAAGCTTGCCTCAATTATGCGCGCCAAGGCAGTATAATTTCTTTATTTCGACTCTCTGAAACTCGGAACTGTGATAATGGTCATCGTCACCCCGTGGACCTCCGAGTACACTTGCATGAGCTTCACTTCACTTTGTCACTTGTTTTGTCTTGATCTCTTAATTGCATCGGCTCTAATGAGACTCGTTCGTCTCCCGCGGGCACAAATAATTTAATTATTCTCGTGATCTTGTACAAATTGTTTCAAAAACTATCGCTGAGCATGACACCAAATCGCCTCTTTTCTTGGGAGCTGCGACGAACACAATGTTTCGCTTTTGAACGATCGAAACGGAATGAACAATGAATGGCGATGGTGACTATGAATGGAGAGATCTTGTATGCCAGAGGGGTCGTTACCGAATTGTGTTACAATAAAAATTATAAAAGGTTATTAAAAAGGGTTTTGTTAAAAATAACTTTTTTGACAAAAATGTCTTTTAAGTTTTGAAATTCGTGAACGCCCCCAATAAAAGCTCTTAAATTTGGAAAGTTTAAATTTTAGATTTAATTTTAATTTTAACATTAAATAATGGTTGATTTTGATTCATTTTAGGGCTTTCTTGGAGCTCAGAACAGTTAAGGTCAAAAATTCCCCTCAAAAGAAAGTATGCAATGAACTTTACGAAGGAAGCTTTTTAGCCGAAAAAGCTTTGAGTTTCGTTCCAACAAGCCAATTTAACCAGAATCTGTGTTATCGGAGTCCAACAAGAATACAACAGGCCGATTTTGCTACGAATATATTTTTATTTCTGTTTATTTGGCATTTTTACTTCAACGCTGTCTTACAATAACATTTAACATTAAAATGTACATCCAAAAGTATCCAGTATTAAGGCACAACTTCAACTAAAATTAACGTTCTAGCCAAAATAAATACTTCAACATCAAATAACATATACGCCTTCCTTAGAGCCTACGCTGTTACACGAAAATAAATATTGTCTACCTATTAATTCCTTAGCGTCGCGAAAAATACAAAAACTGTAACCTTAGCAGTAGAACTACGTCAAAAATGGCAGTGAAGTATCTTACAGTACCGGCCGACCCGGCTCGGTGGATTGTGGATTTCGATTTAGAATTCGCAGGTGCCTCAAGTGGCGGGACACTCGTTGAGGAGGATGTTGTGGAGGTGGTCAAAGTCCGTCCAGTCCCGGATCTCGTTCCGGATCACGACGTTGTTGATGCACCCCTTGAAGTTCTCTCTGGATAGCAGCGTTCCTTGAGGAGCAGTTTCTGAAACGAGGAACGTTTTGGTAACAAATTACGGAGTCCTCGAAAAAAAAATGTTACCTGGAAGACCTCCTATGTAGAGAGGAGACTTGGTTAGAAGGCGACCGTTTCTGTGAGGAGCGACGTTCTGGACGCTCGTAAAGTTGTCAACCTTCACGAATATCTGCTCCGAGTCGTAGAACGCGTCCACGGTGTGCCACCTGTTGTCGCAGAAGGCGTACTTGGACTCCAGAGACTTGATGGCTCGGAAGGGGATGCCGTCTCCGAGGTCACACGAGAGCACGATCTGGAAGAGAATAGGCTTGAAGTCTCCAAAGCAAGCTCAAGAGAACTCACATTTCCGTTGAACATCTCGAGAGACATGGCGGGGAAGTTGTCGCGGTCCGACACGCTCAGCAAGATGCCGTTCAGCTCCGAGGTCTTGAACTTCAGCTGCAGCTCCAGGATCTTCCCTACGTTGAAGTTCCTCTCTGAAACTCGGAAGTTGAAGAAAATGAGGAACCTTTGGAGGTGAAAAAACTTACTGAAAACGGCGTAGGCGTCCCCGGGAAAGTAGGACCCCTTCTCCACGCGAGGGAAGCACTGACCCACGTTGACGTGCGAGTTCTGCTTCGCCAGGTCCTGCGTGTTGTTGTTGACACTGAACCTCTTGATGCAGCCCTTGAAACCCTCCAGCTTGGACGCGATGTCTCCCGGCAGTGTCACGCCCTCCTCCGGCAGCCCTCCCACGAAGATCTTGTTGGAGGCGTTTAGTCTCTTGGGCAGCCTGATTTCCGTGGAGTTGACGGGGACGGCGCCCCTCTGCATCGTGACGCTCAGCAGCAGCCGTCGACCTACGCTGGTGAGATGAACGCGGTGCCAGTGGCCGTCGTTGACTCTGACGGGCACGGACGTGCTCTGCTTCTTGCGACCCCTCGCTATGATGTGGACGTTTCCGTCCCTTAGGAAGAGGATGATGTGGTGCTTCTGCTTCTCCTTGCTCCCAGGAGCCACGAAGAAGATGCCGTTGGGGTAGAAGGTGCGGAAATCAAAGTGGATGTTGAAGTTGCGCTGCCACAGGTTGCGAGAGGGGATCCGGACCTCCGAGTGGCTGTTGGCTCCGTCGCCAAACTTGAAGCCGTTGGGCTCGTACGAGTAGCTGCCGACCTTTGGGGGACAAAGTGAGCGTTAGAGAAGATAGCAGCAAGCGGCGAGTTAGCCGTTATAAGGAGTGTTAGCCACAAATGGACCACGACGAAGCCGTGGAAATGTCGATTGGTGACGTGATAGAGGAGCTGAAGGACCTAGTGCACATCACGACGATGCAGACGTGGCTCTCCAACGTGACTGGTGTCCGGACCTGCTCCAGGACGGGCAGACGCCTCATCAACCGGACCTACCAGACCTCCGTGAAGGCGCAAGTGGCCCACCTGAAGGAGTTCAGGAAGCTGGTGGAGTTCATGGAGTCCTCGACCGAGTCGATTTAAGGCAACAAGTGTTAGTTCAAAGTTAGTCAAATTACCAAATTAAATTCTAAAACGTATTTATTAGGCTCTTGTTATCGTGTTAGTCAAAATACCAGAGTTACGAGTCCATGCAAGAGAACTAGGGATAAATAAAGGTTAGCGTTAGTGAGGTCAGGCGAGGCAGAAGAGAGAAAGACTCACCCGGTTGCAACCCTCCGCCTTCGGCACGCGTCTGGAGGGCTCGCCGTCCATAACCATGCGGTCATGGAGGTCCTTGTCGGGCCCGTCCCTGCCGAAGCGGACTTTCTCGAAGCCGATGGGGTTCTCGAACGTGACGCTCCTGTTGTTGAACACCAGGTCCTTGATCGTGCCCTCGAACGGGTCCAGGGGCGCTAGATTCACGAACTCTGGGTTCCTCGGAGCCCCACCCACGTACAGACCCCCACGGCTCTCGGGCAGCTGGATGACTTCCGTGGCTTGCTTGAAGCCCTTGTAGGACTGGAGCTCGTCGTCGATGCGCAGCTCGAACCTCCTGTTGACCCTGGAGACGCTCACAACGTGAAACTCGCCGTTGTTGAGAGTCAGGTTGGAGGTGAGGAGCAGGACTTCCCGGCCCCCGTCGACCTTGAAGTTGATCTTGCCGTCGATGAGGTTCACGGAGAAGTTGCCCACGAGGTTCCTGCTGTCGGTCTCGTCCAGGACCTCCTGCGAGTGCGCTCCGAGGAGCAGGAGGGCGTTCGACTTGGTGGTGCGGAACACGAACCCGAAGTTGGCGGGTCTCCTGAGCGAGTGGGAGGGCAGCTCCAGGTACCCGTCGCCGTAGAAGCCGACTTTGGTGATGGTCTGGGAGCAGGAGGACTCCACGCCGTACGAGTGCTTGCTCTCGAGCGGGTCCAGGGCCTCCGTGCCTATCTGGATGTCCTTGATGCAGCCCAGGAGGTGGTCAGTGGAGCCCCTGATGAGCTTGGTGTTGAAGCCAGGAGGGACGCCGCCAATGTGGTAGTCGACGTTGTTGAAGTTGGGCACTTTGGCGGACTCCACGGGTCGGTTGGGGGAGGAGGTCGTGATGGCTCCGTTGACGTCCAGCTGGCCTTCTTCGACCTCCCCGCTGTAGGCCCGGGCGAAGTTCACGAGGATCCAGCGGCCGTTGTTGACGGGCTCCGTGCCGTTGAGCTCCAGCCAGGTGTCGTTTTCGTAGTCCACGCGGAACATCACCTTGCCTCCGCTGAGACTCAGGGTGACGGAGCCGTTCTGGAAGGAAATTTTGAGACCATTGAAGGGAAGCCAAGGGAAGAAACTCACCGTTTGAGGGTCCATTGCGAAGAAGAGAAGCGCGTTCTCGTCGAGCGTCTTGAAGGTCATCCTCACGTCAAAGTAGTAGTTCTTCGGAGACCTCACCTTGGACTGCAGCACGGCGTACCCGAGCCCATTGAAGTGTCTCGAGTTGTCTCTCCCTGAGCTCTCCTGCGGTCCTGCTATGGCTCCCTTGCAGTCTCCCTCGCTCGTGTTGAACCGCCACAAGCCAATGTCCTTGCCGTCAACGAGGAGCTGGTGCAGAACCACGCTCAGCTTGTTCGGAGCCTCCAGCTTGTCCGGCCGGAAGTCCTCGTCGACTCCCCCGACCCAGATCCGGCTTGTGCTGTCGTACGTGAGTCTGGAGAACTCGGCGGGAGAGGCCCCGGTCGTGATGGAGGGGGCGGAGAAGACGCCGGCGTTCGTCATTTGGCGGAGACTCAGAGACCCCACGTTCATGACTCTACCGGCGTCGACTCGGTACCAGGCGTTCTCGTTCTTCGGGTTCTGGGGCTTCAGTTTCTCGGGGTGCGTGATGACCGCCGTCTCGTTGCCCAGATTCCAGAGGAAACGGACCCTTCTGTCCACAATCTCCAGAGCTATGAACTTGCTGCTCTCCCCCTTGATGAAGAGCAGGGATGAGTGGTTAGACTTGGGCTTGAGGGCGAAGAGCACGGAGATGTTGTTCGAGGTCGTGGGACTCACGAGGGTCGGGCTGTAGGAGCGGATGCAGGGGCTCTTCCCGGAGTCGACTGATATGTGGATGTTCTCGGCGGCGTGTCTGGCGATCGCGATCTTGTCTCGCAGGGCCTGGATCTTCTTCGAGAATTCCTCGCTCCAGTGCGTGAACGTGAGGTTCTGGTCCCTGGCGGCCATCTCAATGTCCAGGAGCGTCGAGTTGGCGGCCTTGATGTTGCGCTGCGAGATCGTGATGTTCTCCTCCGCCTTGCTGAACTTTGTCTCCCAGTCCCGGTCGAGGATCGAGATCTTCTTTTTGAGGGGATACTTGTTGTTGTCGATGTTGGCGTTTTTTCGGATCTCCCGCATCTCGTGAGACACCTTTGTGGATACCTCAATGGCCTCCAGCATGTCCTTGTTGCTGCTGGCCTCAGACAGATAGGTGTTGAGCATGGAGCTGATCTGGCCTTCCTTCACAGCACATTGCCAGATGGTGTTGTTGAGGTCACTGACTTTGTGCATTTGGGTGTCCAGAGAGGAGAACAGATCTAAAAGGAAAGAAGATTAAAGAAACTCCAAAGATCTTTCATGGTTTCATCCAAAAATCTTCAAGGATTCTCTTAAACGTTTTCAAGAATCCTTGAAGGATCCAAGGACTGTTTTAAGATCTTTCAATGATCCTCTTAAGATCATCCCAGGACCCTCTAAAGGATCTTTTGAGGATCTTTTGTCATTAGTTTCCTCACCATTAACTCGTCCGATCTCGTGGGTGATCAGCTTGTGGACCTTCTTGGACTCCTCCAAGGAAACAACACCCCGATCAGCGATGGAATCTCCGTTCTCCGGGTAGATCTCCGCATTGGCCATCTGAGCCGCCTCCAGAGCCTCGCTGGCCAGCACTCGAGCTGTCTCGATAGACTCAGTGATGTTGCCGTAGGCTTGAATGGCTCTCATGGCGTCCGAAGCCCTCCGTTTAGTGTCCTCGTAGAGCCCCTCATACTGCTTGGCTCGTCTCTCGAGGACATTGGCGTGGTCCTTGGCTCGAGGGAGGTCAAAGGTCTGGGCATCCTTGAGGAGATCAGAGTTCTCGACCAGCATGTCGTCCAGGTCGTTCCTCCAGGACCCAATGAGCTGTACGTCCTTGTCGATTTTACGCAGGTTGTCCTCAAACATCCGCAGGAACACATCAGAGTCGGCGTTCAGGCTGTCGCTGAAGATTTCTCGCACATCCGAGAGCATCTCCTCGATGGTCTTGTGCTTCTGCGAGATAGTGCTGACTTCATCTGAGCCGTTCGTGAAGAACCCGTGGAGCTCGTCGCTGGTATCGAAGATGTGGAAGGCCTTGGTCTGAATGTCGTTGATCTTCCTCTCAAAGTCACTCATGTTGCTCTTGAGTCTCTGCAGCTTGTCGTTCTGGCTCTCCACGAGGCCTGATATGTTGGTCCAGACGGAATGGTGCTTGTCGGCACACTGGAGGGCCGACGAGTTGAACGGATCGAGCGACTCGTGGGTGTTTCGGAGATGGTCTCGGATCTTGGTGGCCTCATCCAGTGCAGCCGGGAGCTGGACATGCTGCTCGTTATTCCCATACGAGTTCAGCTGGTGAATGGTCGCGCTTATCTGCTTGGAAATGTCCTGGACGTCGCTTTTCAGGCTGTCTGAGGCTTCTTTGAGGCGCTCTGATCGGTTCAGGAGCTTCTTAGACTTGATTTGGAGCTTGTCAGACTTGTTTTTGACGTTTTGGGACTTCGAGGAGAGCTGCAGTGGAAAGAGATTTCGATCAAAAGTTTAGGAGCCGTTTTCAAAACCTACCTTTTCGATCTGCTTCTCGTCAAAGTTCTCTATTCGGTACCTGGCGTCATCGAAGAAGACGAACTTGTCCTTCCAGAGCTCCGTGGCGTTCCCAATTTCGTTGAGCTTCAGCCAGGGAGCGGGAATTCCGTGAAAGTCGAGCTCTTGCGTGGCATCTTCGAAGGCGATCCGGATCTCGTCAATGGTATCCATTAGCATCATGGTGCAATTATCGCACACTATAAAAGAAGCTTTTAATTGGCGTGAAGGTCAAGAGCCCAATTCACTCACATCGACACGCTCCATCTTGCAAGAACGTCCGCGGAATTTGGCACTTGTCGCACCTCCTCCCAGTCACACCTGCCTTACAATAGCACTGGCCCGAGCGCGAGTCACATCCAAAGTCTGTGATGCCGTCTTGGTTACACTCGCAGGACTGGCAAGAGCCATCCTCGTCCTCGGGGTTCCCGAAGTATCCTTGGATGCACTGCTCGCAGAGTCTTCCAGTGTATCCTGGAACACGAAAAATTTTAGCCCATTGACTTCCGAACATTTCAAAAACACATAATTTTGTATATGCTCAAAAAACCAAAAAGCTCCTCCCTAGGCTCCTTTTGCAAGAAATTTTTTTTTCAGAATGTTTTTAAATTTTTAATGTTAAACCTATTGTTGTTAAATTTAAAAAAATATTTAACTTAAAATTTAAATTTCAAGTAAAATATTAAAATTAGTGAAAAAATGACTGATTTTAAAGGTTTAAAAAAATCAAATCAAATCAAATTAAAATACAAAATCGAAGATCAAGTATAAGAAGTGCATTTTCCCGGGTTTATATTTTGAGGGAATCTAATTGTAAATGGTTCAAGAATTCAGAAATAAGGTATTATGAATTCAAATAAGATTCCCTCAAAATATAAAACCGGGAAAATGCACTTCTTATACTTGATCTTCGATTTTGTATTTTGATTTGATTTAATTTGATTTGATTTAATTTAATTTAATTTATTTTTTTTATCTCTTAAGTTCTACTTATAAATTTTTACTTCTAAACTTTACCAACATTTTTCGGTAATTTAGATAAATAATTTAAATTTCAGCCCAAAAGGCAAATCCACATGAATTTGCTTCCCATACAAATTTCGGGAGTTCCTCTCTCCGCCCCCTTAGTTCATAGGAGCATACTATAGGAATGTTTTTTGCTCACATAAAAGCCCTCTAAGAGTTACCAAAGTTTGAGCTCAATCGGACGATATTCAAAATTCGCCCATTTGTCTTCCAAGGGGAGCCACAAGGTTATATTCAAAAGTAACCTGATGCATTGTTTTACGTTTCTGAGGCCATGTTTTGAAGCAAATGTTTCTAATAATGTAATTTTACGTGCCTATTTTGAATTTCAGCTCAATCGGAGCAACTAAATTTTTCCCCCCTTCGGAGGCCTCTCACCCCACCCCCTTAAGTGATAGGGACATACATGTGTTCTATGATTTGCTAGATTTGATGTGAACTACAACATATCTAAAATTCAGCTCAATCGGACGAAGTATAAGGAACTTTCATACAACGGGTTTACCCCCCTCACTCCCCCCCTAGGAGAAATTGGGGTCTAAGATGTCTAATCTTCCACCCTACAGACCATGTCCTACACGATATAGAAAACCGCAGGTCTCTATCTCTTCTGTTTCTTGAGTTATAAAGTTTCGGACGGACAGACGGACGGACGGACGGACGGACATAGCAGATGCAATAGTGCATTTTTTCTCCATTTGAGGGAAAATGCACTAAAAATCCCCTAAAATGGAGCTAGGAGGGATGGAAAACTTTTCATGCCTATATTTTAAAAGTCAATTAAATTTCTTATATGACAATATATGTACAATTCTTGATAGTTTAAGCGCAATAACTAAGCTTGAAAATCACCAAAGTCGGTAGTTCGTCAGCAACCCATCGGTGGTCAATGGGTTAAATCTGCGAGTTGTAGAAAGAAAGGTCTCTTACCGTGCTTGCAGATGCACTGAACGCTGCTCCCGTGGACACTACATCCCCTGGCAAAGTTCTTTCGTGCTTCTGGGCAGGGACAGGCCTGGCAGCTCTCGTAGTTGGGGTCACCATAGAAGCCTTCAGCGCAGGACTCGCAGCTCCCGCCTCCAGTGTTCTCCCTGCAGTTGAGACAAAAGCCGGTCTCTTTGTCGCACAAGTCGCTCCTCCCGTTGCAGGAGCAGGGAAGGACGTGTCCTACGAGGTCCTCGAGGAGGTCACTGTCGTTCTTGCTTCTCCATCGGTAGTACCCATCGGATGGGAGCTGGCACGAGAGACCCTCGTACTGGGGAGGACACGAGCACTCCTCGACGGTGGTGGCCAGGTTGTTGTGGGTTCCGTCGATTTCGAGGGCTGTCTCCATTGTGACGGCAGAGATTCTGGAGAAAAAATTTATAACCTGTTTGCCATTCATTAGAGGGTTAAATTTAACTTACATTGCTTTCGTGAACCCGATAGAAGCCGTCAGTCTGATAAAAACGTGCTTGACGTTCTCCAGAGCCGTCATGAGAATCGCTCGGTTAATGGGCTTTCCGTCGTGGTGGTACTTCCAGTTATCCTCGAAGATCTGCACGCTGAAGCTGGTGTCGGAGGAGGTGTCGAGGATCTCGGGGCCGAAGTAGTTGATGATGAAGTGGTGGTGTGAGTGGATCTGGACCAGCGGGAACTCTCGCAGGACCTCGTAGGGGAGAGGTCCCTGGTCACCCTGAGCCTCGATGGAGAAGTTCAGGAAGCCCCCGTAGCTTCTAGTCTGGTCTCCGAGGAACAATTTCGGGAGCTGCACGTACAGAGGCTCCGTAAAGGTCTGATAGGACCCGATGGAGACGTTCCCCGTGAAGCTCGGGACCACCTGAAGGCCGTTGATGAACCTGATCTCGGCGTCCTCCCGATGAGCCTTGCTGCCCTCGAGCTTCATCACGATCACGTACTCAAACTCCTCCCTTCCGGACTCGTAGGCGTCCAGATACTCGACGCTGAGGCTTCTGGGCATGAGGAGCTTGAGCTGGCCCCACGTGAGAGAGCTCTCGCTGCACTCCTGGGAGCGACCGAAGCAGAAACAGCGCGAGCACCCGAGCTGGTTGAACTCGGAGAGCGCGAACGTGGCCTGGCGACACCGGTTGCAGCGTCTGCCGGTGACGAGGTCCTTGCACAAGCACTGCCCGAAGTCGTCACAGTCCATGCGACCCTCTTTGACGCCTCTCGGGTCGCAGTCGCACCTCTTGCACTCCGGGAAGCCGTAGAACCCGGACGCACACTGGCCGCATTTGAGCCCCGTGAAGCCCTCCTTGCACTCGCACTGGCCCGTGCTGTTGCTGCAGGTCTGGCCGATGGAGCCCACGCGGTCGCACTGGCAGCTGCGACAGCCCTTCCGGAGCTCCCAGCCCCACGCGTTGGAGACGCAGGTGCGACAGTCGGGGCCGTGGCTGAGCGGTGGACAGACGCATTTGCCGGTATCGGGGTCACAGACGAAGGCCTCGCTCTCGCACTTCTCGCAGGGCTTGCATCCCGAGGCTGAAAAGCC
Source organism: Forcipomyia taiwana (assembly GCA_963930915.1). Classification (NCBI taxonomy): domain Eukaryota; kingdom Metazoa; phylum Arthropoda; class Insecta; order Diptera; family Ceratopogonidae; genus Forcipomyia; species Forcipomyia taiwana. Next base: position 2,325,981 of record CAWVOI010000099.1, on the reverse strand, counting down.
GAAGAAGTAGGGAGCACAGTGGTCGCAGTGGAGGCCCTCGACGCCCACCCGGCACTGGCACTGCCCCGTGAAGTCGTTGCAGTCCTCGTCGACGCTCCCAACGGGATTGCAGGTGCAGGGCTCGCAGCCCTTGCGTGAGTCTATGCTCCAGTACCCGAACTCGCACTTGTCGCACCTCCGACCCGTGGTGTGGGGATGGCAGTTGCATTGTCCGCTGACGTGGTTGCAGTTGCGATCGATGGACCCGTGAATGTGACAGTTACAACCTGAAATGATGCAAGAGAGAGAGACGTTGCTTGAGAAACCGCAAACGGCACAGCTTTATCGCGGATAGATGTGTGGGCAGCTCCATTCAGCATGGATTACCATAAGTCATTTATGCGCGATACATATTTTTTCCTCGCACTTTTCGCTGCCAGTCTGGTACTCGAGTCACTTCGAGACTCGAGTAGTGGCAGACATTGCGACAGTAGGAACGGGTTTGCTGCACTGGATATGGCATAGGGGGAGCTCATGGACTTGGAGGCAGTGGCTCAGCCATCCCAGAAATTTAAAAAATGTCCTGAAGTTGTTTGAATTCAACTACATTCAAATTGAAGTGAAGGGGCTCCCGTTCCCCTAAAGGATTCTTCAAAACTTAAAACTTATTTTTTTTGTGAGTTTGTTTTAAAATAAAAAATTATATGAAAGTGCAACAAAACGCTTCATAGGACCCTTGTGAATGTTTTTCTGCATCCAAAAAGGTATCATTCGTGTCTCTGCAACCTCAAGTCTCCATATTCTTAGATTTTCTTGTTTCAGAATCCCCATAAAACATTCAATTTGACGTATGAAACTTTTATTGGCATTTCAAAACGCAAAGGGTATGAAAAGTGGCCTTCAAGAGAAGCCAAGCAGAAGCCCAAAAGCTCGCTTTGAGATGAGGTAGCTCCGTCACTGGCTACTTCACACATCTGTAGTCTCTTTGCGTATCCACACCAAAGCTTATAAATGCCCATTGAGAAACCCGAAGCGGCGTGTACACAACAAAGTCGAGTGGAAGGAGGAAGAAACTGCGAATTTCATTCATAAACTGCGTTGAATCGCCAATATTTGCAGCGCACACATTGCGGGATCCGCGAATAAAAATGGCAATAATGAGGCATTTAATGAATGATGGGGATTATCTGCATTTAATAATCGCCTTACTCCGTTTAAAAAGATTGATTTATGCGCCGGTTGTAAAGTTGGCCGATGCATAGTAATTTGTCAGACTATTTTATGGCCCCATATGTCATTGGCTTAAGCCACTCTCACAACTCAATCTCCCACATTCCTACGCACGTCGCAGCCGGCCCTTTGTTCACACATTCAGGAGGGCTTGTGGCCTTTTTCGAGAGCCATGAACTCCAGTCACGGTAAAAGTGCATCGCGGAGAGATTAATTTCCCCCGGCTCGGAGTGACCCCCTTAATGTATGTTTGACCTGTGGCGATAGCAAACACGGCGCAGCGTCTTTCGTTTCCCGTCCACGTCGTCGTCGCTCAAAGAGCCCCATCTTGTAAAACATGTTGTCGACGAACCTTGGTATATACATATTCAATTATGTTAATTCACATGCAAATGTACTTGTAGTGATCAAGAATGTGATCGATTGGGATTCCTCAGATTGGCGTGCGGCTCTGTGAGCCGAGAGCCGAGACACGGCACCGTCAGTTGCATCTAAATCAACAATGGTCCCAACTACCCGAGGTTTATTGATTTAACTGCCGATATTTTCATAATTACCATCATAAATCAGTGAGTTTATCGCGCAAACAGAACAGAATGACTGTGAGTTTGGACTCGGACGCGGACTCCGAGGTCTCGCGGGAGAGGAGAAAATTCAAGTCACGACCTCAACAAACGATTTCGATACATTTTTTATTCGGTTAGACATTTAATGAGTTACATTAATTTTTTTCACACTTGTAACCGGAGGAGAGCCTTCTCGCTTTGTGTGTGCGCGCAAGTTTCGGTTTGGGAGCAAACAAAACCTCCGATGTTTGGTAGGCGGGATGCAGGCGTCTCTCTGGCGCCCTTGAACTTTACATCAATCATGCCATCAATAGGTGTTTACATCGAGCAATGTAGTTTGGAGCGAGATATTTCTATCTCGATCATCATTTGCCCATCACGAGTATGAGGAAGATCAGATGCACTGACGAGCATAAAGGCGAGCCGCTCTGTTTGTTTTCGCTCAGGGGTCACATTGGGATCGGATCATGTAAAGCCTCGTTGCCTAGGGGAGTCCTGAGGTTAATGGTTTTGGCTTGATGGGTGCTCTTAAAGCCGCTTTCAGTATCCAGGAAGTTTCCAAAAGTGGTCGAGATTTTTAAAAGTTCACTTTCGGTAGATTGACAGACCAAACTGCTCTTTTTCTAAGAGATCTAGGGTTCAATATTTAGGAATTTAATGTCAAAAATGTCGTAGAACTAAAAAGATCACGCTTTCAGTATCTAAGAAGCTTCCAAAGTAGTTTAAATTTTCTTCAAAGTTCGATTTCTGCAGATTGACGGACCAAACTGCTTTTTATTCAAGGGATGGAAAAATTCCTAGACTCAAAATATCTAGAAATTTAGTGTCGAATATGGGACAGAATAGGATCTTCGAGACCTGCGTGACCCTCTGCCCTAACCCAAATCTATCTAGTGTCAAAAAGGTTGAAAACAATTTTGGGCTCTCTGAAACGAAAGCTAGGACCAACAGACTAAGTTCTAGACCACAACTGAGGCAAAAAGCGCGCGAAATCCCAAGACCGCGGATGTTTTGGTTATCAGTTCGAAGCTCAATTACTAAAACCCGGCACACACCAGTGTTTAGCGTCATTTTGATAATTTTCAATCAAAAAACGGACTGAATCAAAACAGATGCTGATTACGAAATCAAATGGAAACAGTTTCATTCATAATTTGGAGTATGCACTCACGCAGCGCACTTATGAATGAATAAATGTGAATGAGTGCGGATGGAAAAGGCAAAAATATTATCATCGTCTTGTCTACTTTGTATAACCTTGTAATTTTCATGCTCGCGAGGCTGTAGCTCGTTACTTCGGTTTGCGTGGTACTTTATCTGATATTGCTTGCTGCACACACTCCAAAAGACTCGCTCGCCCACGCCTCATTGGCGAATGGTCGGAATGGCAATTGTGCTTATAAAAAGACATTTAAACTCGATTACACTTGCGTTCATAATCACCTCTGGTAGCTCACATTTGGGCTCTTATTCGTCGTCGGCGGCTCTTCCACAAAACCAATTAAAATACGAGTTTGACGACTTGGACGAGACACTTCCTACATCTAACGGTCAGAGTAATTGAATTGTTTACTGAATATAAGATCGTAAATGTTTAGTCTGCAGAAGCTTCCGAGATGCGATTAGTAATTGCAATTGAATATTAATTGCATGAATGCATAATGACTTTGGCAGAACGGCTAAAAGCCGGTAGAGTTAATCCAGGCCATCATCGGGGCTTTGAAGTCTGCAGCGATGTGAGCAGAGTAGATGGAAACACCTCTAATTGATAAATGTCCAATTAAAGACTGGAGGCGATGGATGTTCGAAGGTAGGAATTAGGGTGTCGCGGTTCTCGAGGTGTGTCTCCATTTGAATCGGGTTTCAGCGAATGTTTCACTCAGCAAATGTCGATGTTGCTACAGGCTTTTATATAAATGAAGCGATTAAAACTCGAAATGAGCTTCTTTGGGGGCAAAATAGAACCAAGAGGTTTGTTAGAGGCCGTCATTGTATGGAAAAGCGATTTCTTGCTGAATAACTTTTTAAAACTTGACGAAAATTTCCAAATTTATCTGAGTAGGCAAGGGAAAGAATGTTTGTCGATGTTAAGCACTTTTCGATAAGACGTGAGCCAATAAATATGTAGAGAGAAAAATCAAGGTGTTGATTAAACCAAATTTGGAGCTTCAAATCCCCGAGTCGACGTGCCAAAGTCGTCACATGGTTTGACCATTTATAGTGAAATCTTTGTGACCCCTAAATTCGGTCACAGTTATTGAAAGTTATGGAAAAAATTGACAAGTTCAATTTGTGGGAAAGTTCAGAATCAGCTTCTTGGTCACTAATAGACACAAGTTTCATGATTCGTAGAGGTTTTCATGACATTCTAGACCTCAAATCTAAGCCATTTATACGGGCAATGTTCGTGGAACGTTATTTAAAGGTATCCTAGGTTCGAACCAATGATCAAGGAAAACACGGAGACCTCCAAAAGTCCAAAATAACAACAGACAAACGAAACTGGCTCCCCACTTGATGGACATTCTGGTCAGCAAAAGCGCATTAAAAATAATGACAAGGAAGAAGCGCATTAAAAGCAAGATGCAAACAGTTTCTTCACATGCGAAATGTTTGCTCGTGCTCGAATTACAATAAAATGGAAACTGAGAGCACTTTATTGAGTTCGATCAGTGGATGGGACCCAACTTTGTTGCATGAGCGGGTTTTTTGAGGTGCAACCTGCAGCAGCTCATCGGCGGTACCGGTGTTTTAAGTTCTTTCTCTCGCAGCACCGATATAATTTAATATTGGCAGCTCTCCCTGCTATCGAGTACGTCAAATGCGAGCAAGCAAACTGACATGTTGTGGTTTTATAGCCTCGAACGTCTAGCAACGAGTCAAATGGGTCAGACGAGTGCAACTTGAACCGTTTCTGGTACGGGGGAAATGAGAAACACGGACTCGCTAATGAAATTCCTCCGACCAGCGACTTATCTCGGACTCATTAGCTCAACAATATAGATTTGGATTCGTTACACGCCGCTCCATGCCGCTCGGAGCGGGCTGGGCCCTGCTTCACTAAATTCAGAAGTGAGGCGAGCATAAGAGAATAATTGCAATCAAGCATAAGCAATGTGTGCTTTCTCTTTGGCTATTCTGCCTATTTGCTGTTGATGAAGGAATTAATTAAAGCCCACACAGCACACTCGGTGCTGCGCTAAAGGTTTATGTGCCGCTGTAAGCGCTGAGGTGGGTGTTAAAAATTACAAACCATAAATAAATGTTTACTTCCTCTAATCGCTCTTGCTTCTTTTTTATCGCTACTTTTAGCATGCTCCCTGGAGCCTGAAACTGGCACTGACGCGAGCGTGTGACGTTGGGAGAAATCCTTCGGCATACCACCTTTTCTCATGAACCTTTCGCACATGCCTTTGCTTTATCAGGCATCTACAATTCGTTTCACACATGCATGAAAATGTTGTAGAAAATGTAAGTTTTCACTTGAATAAACATCAGCAATTCATGCACTAGCTCTCAATTGATTTAGATGAAATAGAAAATGTTCGAAAATAATTTTTAAAAATTTTGCTTTTAAGAAAATTTGTTCTGAAAATTCTTACAGACTCCTCCTTCGGAGAACTTCTGTTGGAAGCATATTAGCGTTTTCTGAGGAGACTTTTGGGTTATTCTGAACGTCCTTCAAATATCCTTTGGGATTTTTAAAGGGTTCTGAGGAGTTTCTGGGGTTATTTGAGGAGTCTTTTGGGTTCTTTTGAGTTCTATTGGGTCTAAGGAAGTTTTTCGAGGGTCCTTTTCTAGGATCTTCCAAGAAATTCATTAATTTTATGGCTAAAAATTAAGTTTTGAGCTTCAAAACGACCTCCAGACAAGCCGAGTTAAACGAAAAGAACGACAATGAGCAATGAGCCGGCTCTTTAGCGTGGAGTCTGGGAAAACTGAAGTCGGTTTACATACTCGGAGTGAAGTCACATGCATATCGGAACCTTCAAATGCTATAAACTCTAAGATAAGTAGTTCAGTGTGCATGCATTCTCCATTTATAAGCGAGTCTTAAAAAACAAACATTGCATACAAATATTATTTTTGCGCAAACCCATAAATATTAGAAATATTACTCTCATAAATAAAGTGCACGATGCAATAATGCCCAGTGCACCTCTAATGGAGTCATATAATGCCATTTCGCTCACGTATAGAAGTCCAACTTGAAATCGAGCTCTGCTCAGCCTTTCAAGAGCTAGCGAGTAGCGAGTGACAACTTTGTGTATGTTTGCCGTTCGATTCCAAAAACATTACCCGAGCAGATTAACAGGTGTTTAATTACTTAGAAAATAACCTGAGCGCCGTATTATTTTCACTTCCAGCTCTGCAGGTTCGCTTCTGCCTGTCCGATTCCAACGAAGATCGCCCAACCCGACGCGGGCGTTTTTATTTATTCTCTTCACTGTTTTCGTTACGCGTGTCACAATGGGAACTTTTGACTGATTACGGGGCCAAAATTCAAAAAAAGCTTAGATTGAGCTGAAAATTGGTTTGTGGGAGTTTTTGGTGTCGAGGAATCTGATTTTATGAAAAAAATTTGGAAATTTCACCATCTTGAATAGGCTCCCTTGGAAAATTTTGGAAAGTTTATAAATTTTTCATGAAAATTTCTTTTTTTTTTCATTGATTCGAAATTTTTGTGCTCTAAATAGCCATAATCTAAAATATTAGACTCTTATTAAAGATTAAAGAGGCTTTAATTGGCTTTTCCCTTTGTTCTGGTCATAAATTTTACATAAAAAGTTAAATTTACTTTATGTTTAAGTTATAAAATAAAAAACTAATACACCAATCGATCAGAAATTTTATCAGCTTTTCAAAAATGTTCCATTTTCTTTAATTTGATTGAGAAATAGAAAAGTTTTCCCTGGTTTTCCCCAACCATGTCTGAAATGCGTGACAAACAAACGGACCGACAGACGGACAAACTGACACAAAGTCAAATAGACGGACAAATCAAGCACAAAAATGCATTTTTTTTCAAATTTTGACACCCTAAAAACCTTGGATTGTCTTAAAAAGTAACTAACTTATTGAAGCAAAATCGGAAAAATCATCTAAAATGCACCTTTGAAAATTAATTGCGCCGAACAGAAATTTTCATGAATATTTTACCACTATGTTTTTGACTTCTCTTTTCATGAAGAATACAGGAAAAAAATCTGTTCACCAACTGAGGTCGAGGGATATTACTTCCGATCCAAAATTTGTTGATTTTCAAGGTAAAAAGGGCTTTTTTTCAATAAATCATAAATATTTTATATAGTTATATTTTTTAACAAAGTATATTTTAAAAAATAACAATAATATCATGTGACATTTTAAAAAGAAAATGGAACAAATAACTTAAGGACGCATAAGAGAAATGATTTTTCAAATATGGGCGACTGAGAAAAAAATCAATTTTTCTAGGAAAAATTTTTAAGGTCCAACTTTGAACGTGCATATCTCAGCAACCGAAAGCTCGATCAAAAAACCAAAGATACCGTAGGACGCAGAATTTCTTCACAAATTCAGTGACCCCCCTTTTGGCCTCTTTGATCAAGCTTTAGTGTTTTTGAATTTTGGCCCCGTAATAAATCAAAAATTCCCATTGTGCGTGTTGGTGACAAAACGTCAAAATCCCTATCAAATCTTAATGAATATTGTAATGAATGACGTGATGTAAAAAATTAATAGAAAAGATAAGTACGGCTGAAGGGCTGGAGGAGAGCAGAGACGGACCCAAGACCTCATTTTTCACGCGGTAGCCACTGATTTATGAGGCTCGGCGGGGAGAAGCCCCGGGAGCCAGATACACCACTGAGAATATGAAAGTGACCTTGTTACTGCGACAGCATGACATAATTTACGCTGCCGAAAAGTAAGTACACACACGATCTCTCATGATGCGGACTCGAAATCGGAGCTAGAAGTTTATTATGCGTGATCAAATTACGCCTCGACCAGAATCAAGTAATACTCAAGACAAGAGGCTATAAAAAAAAGTAGTGGAGTGTATTGGTTTAGCGAACTGTTCTCAATGTGCGGCTTAAATATGAACTCGTGGTCATAAAAAAGAAAAATTGACAAGAGACAAAACCACTTGCTGCCAAATATAGACAAATTACTTCAATGAAACGAAACCGGCAAACAAATCAAGATCGTGTGTATCGGAGTCCCCGAACTCTGTGTTTAGCATACAATGGGGCCCGGGTTGCAGGTCAGATCGTAAGCCGTTTCGGGCTGCGGAGCCAAAGGCACAAAGAAGAGCTTATCTGAGACTAATTTTGGGGCTTTCTCTTGAGTTAAGCGGATTTTCATGTTAAATGGAGGTTTTCCTGATGGGCATAAATTTTCTAAAAAAATTTATTGGACAGTCTGATGAGTCTAGGAAAGCATTTAAAGTTTTACAGCCAAACTCCAGTAAATCTCAAAGTTCATCATGAGGAGGAATTTCAGAGGAAACCCTCATGCTACGGAATAAGGCGACAGACAGACAATTTGTGGCCTCAAAAGACTTATTTGAGAGTAATTTTGGGGCTTTGTCTTGAGTTAAGTGGATTTTTGGCTTTTTATGTTCAATGGAGACTTTCCTGGGGAGCGTAGAAAATATAGTAAAACATAAATTTTGGAAATTTTGAAAAGCTGATGAGTCTAGGAAAGAATATAAAGTCCAGTAAAGTTAAATTTCTTTTAAAAATTCATTAAGAGAAGGATTTTCCTTCCCACTTCAGGATTAGGCGACAGACAGACAAATCCAAATTTTCAATTAATAATGTGTGGCCTCAAAAGACAACATTAAATGTTTCGCAACACAAAAGCGCGTCTCCGTACCTCGTCGCCGAACCCACTGAGTGGGATAACGAGTGGTCGATTGCGTCTGAGGGAAGCACTTGAGTCGATGATAAATGATAACGCCATCAGGGCCTCGTGTGTAGTATCCATGAGTGCCAGGCTGATGACTGTGTTTCTTTGGTGTCTGATGCCTCACACTTTTGTTGTCGTATCTCGCGTGCACATGGCTCAAGTCCCTTTCGCTTGGCCGACTCTGCCGCTTTACAATGTAGCTGCTAGTTTTTTCAAGCACATAATTGTTCGTCTTATCACTGTCGTTATCTTCCTTGTGGGACACCGAAATGCCACTCAGGAGACATATTGTCAGGAGGAGGAAATGACTAGAGGTGAGCCAAGGGGGCCGACGCATTTTTCATTCTTTTCACTGCTTCACTTTTCAAATCTCTAATTTTCTCTGCATTTTTCGGGAATCTTTTCTCGGCACTTTCTGGGGCACTGCTATCTTATCGCGGGCAATTCACAATTCTGTGTCAGTGTCAGGTGCTGCAGACGTCTCGGAACGCACTGGAGAAGCTCGCGAGTCGCTAGTAAATTAAAACATTTACGCTCCATTATCAGTGACCGGGGAGAGCACGCATACCGCAACAAAGCGAAAATGATAATTGGTGTTCAAAGTATTGAAACAATTTGAGCAAAAGCCGGTAATCAGGTAATATACCTACAGTAACGAGACTGAGATAACGTTACATAATTGGAAGGAATGTGGTTACTGAACTCGCGAATCAAATCAAGTGTCACGAAATATGAGCTTCTTTTGGGGCCCAGGGTCGACGAACAAAAGCGCGGTCTGGCCCGAATTACTCACAAATTAAGGCATGACATCATAGGTTCGTATAGTTGGGCGAGTCGTGCGAAGTGACTTCGCGGATTAAATCAACCAGCGCCAAGACAATGCGGGTGTATCCTGCGACTCGTGGAATAAATAGTTGCAATTATATGATTTATGCTGATTACGAACGCGTGAGCTAGTTGGAAGGAGGTCTTTAACTTGTTAGCGCAGTGAGAGGCTAATCGAATGCAACATTTTAGTAGCCCCAGATCGCGGCTGCTGGTTTGAGAGACGGAGTCGCTGGGGGCAGGTGAAACTGGCCTTTCTAAAGTTTTCAATTATTTTCAGGTTTTACAAAGTTCTTTAGAAAAGGCGCCAAGTTTCAGACAGAAATCCAAGACTCAAGCACTTTTTTATTTTTTCGAAACTTCCGATGAAAATTTTTGTTTTAAAATAAGAGAAATTTTCTAGAAGATCCCGTCTAAAAAGACGGGAGTTTAAGGAGTCCTTGTCTTTCATTTTTTTTCTCTGAAGAATTTAAAAACATATTTTGAGAACCCAGAATTTTGAGGAAGATTCCAAACTGCCTCCAATGAATGTTGGAATCCTGAAAACCCCCTCTTCTCACGACTCTAAAAATTTTTCCCGCTCCCCAGCCTCTCCCGTCTCCCAAACAAGCAGCGCTCGAAGACAGCTCGGCACATCTAAAACACATTCTTCTTCTTAATTACATAATGATCATTGATTACCCTCGGACGCGTGATGCGTAAAAAATTTACTTTTATTGGATGGATCAAGAGGAAAACGGTGTATTAATTTTACTGTCTAATATCACTAGCCTCGGCCTGTATGTTCATGTATCTAATCATACATCATCGCTGAGCAATCTTGAAAGGTTTCTTTCATGCGGTCGTTTATACGCACATCTGAGCCTAGACTCTGTAAAATTGTTTATCAAATGGAAGTTTAATGTTGCAAGGCGAGTCTCGTTTCAGCACTTTGCAACTTTATTTTCACTGCACCTCGATTTTGAGCATTTCGACACACACCACTTTCATTACGAATTTAAGTGATCCGTAATCTAATTATGCTGGGCTATTCGGAATGATTTATTAATGAGGAACGTGTCAATAGGCACACTTATCGAATTAACATCACTCGGTCATGCTCAACAATGCGTGCCAGTTTTGCCTTTTCATCGCCTTTACGGCCGCACTCGCCTCACATGCTCACTTTTACAAAATGGAGCGTAAAATTTCGGGTGCTAAAATTCACTCTGAATTCTAGGTAAAACACGAAAATTCTCGGAACCGACGTCTCGCGTCTCCCGCAGCTCAACCGCAACTGCCGACCAGCAGAAGCCGAGAGCGGCTCATTCATACGAGTGTACGACGCGCACGGTCATCGTTGGGACACAGCTGAACGACCTACGAGGACCAGTCTCGTGTTGTTTTGATATTTTTGCCGGTGTTTGGAGAGTTGCGTGGGCGTTTAAGTGGATGGTTCAGACAGGGAGACTTCAACGATAAGGCAGGAAGTGGACGTTCAGCACAGAACGGACTGGAGGTGAAAGCAGATGTTGGCTTGTCAATAAGCCGCTCGTGCTCGCATGCAACCAGATTGATGTGATTACTTTTATCGGGCAATTAAAACGAGCTCGTAAGTGGAGCGAGATCTGGAGTCGATGAGAGAGACTCTTTTGACTCTTTGCTGCTCGTTGACAGTCTCTATTCATCAATAATAATTATTGAACTGCGGCGAAAGATGAGCTGTCATCTCCAACTCCATGCCGTTTAAAATTCCGCGAGTGTCCAGCCGGGTCATAAAGCTCTCATGAGCCCAGACACTCGAGCAGAATTGCAATGTCTTTTTTATGGCTGGGGAGATCTCATTCTTTGATTCCAGCAATACAAGAGGTTGTGCCTCCAGCAGTCTGACCTTTCCTGAGCCCGCTCACATTTCCCCCTAATGTACGAGAGAGTTGGGACGAGCAACATATGATTTACGACTGCCGATCCCAATCAATCACATGTAATTTTAAAATGCCTCAATATCGGGTACCTTCATCGGTTTACGATGTCAAGACGGGGCATATTGCCGTGAATTATTGGGCTTATAAAATTATTGAAGCTGGACAGGAGGCTCGAGTCAGGCTCTTTCGGACAAACAGACAATTTTTCGAGCCATCATAATTTTTTTGAAGGCCCGAGACAGCCACTTACGAGCAATAACTGAGGAGCAGAGCAAACAGACCGGCGGCAGCTGTCAGAGCTGCAACAAATAAGCCAGCATCACCTATTACCTCAAGGTGTTACTGATAAAGAAGTCTTTGACCTTCCGCCTTCTCCATACCGTCTAATCTCTGCTCTCGTGTTAGTGAGGCGATGTTAAAAAGTGCGCGCAGGCCAGAACAAAGGGAACGTTGTTGTGAAAAAATGTAGCAACTTCCTTGAATTCCGTAATATGTAAATGATTCATCTCTGCTACGCTGCTCCTTGTCTTTATTTTCTCTTTTGCGTAATATTCCGTCTCATCTCCCTTCTGAGTCTCTTCTTTCTCAGCAAACAATTAAGATATTGTATCAGTTTACTCACTCACAACAAGCTCAATAGCCCGTGGAAGTTGGTTCAATTATTTCCTCTGCAAGCGCCATCAGTGGCGTAACCTTACTCTCTGTATACTTGGACTTTTAGTAGATTTTTTACAGAGCTTAAAAAACCAAAAATCAGCTCTTTAGCTTCTTCTTGGGGTTCGCTAGAGGAGTTTTTTTTTGTGGATATATTTTCCATAAAAAAATTTTGCAATAAATCTTTGACTCCCAGTACTATCAATTTTAAAGTTTTAAGGTAAATTTGGACCAATTATTGTTAAGTAAAAAATAAATTTTAGTTTAAATTCAAAGTTAAAGTAAAAATTAAAAATGACCGATTTTAAAGGGTTTTAGAAAACCCCCTTAAAATGGGCTTAGGGGGAAGGGAAAATTTTTTCATGGTAATAACTGAAAAGCCAATTAAATTTGCTAACCAACCATATGTAATACTTGATAGTGTAAGCACAATAACTGAGCTGAAAAAATCGCTAAAGTCAGTGGGACTTCTTGCCTCCAAAGTTTAGGGTTAAAATCTGGATGATGGCGCTCCAATCTGCTGCACTATTATACGATTCTATTAATACGAAGATCTGGAGCGCGATTTCCAATACCCCACTCCCATAAAACCTAATAGCCAGCCATTAAGTCGGAAAAACAACAGAGATTTCCTACCTTCACATCCGCTGTCAGTCAAGTTGAAGAACTCTTCTCTGCAAGAGCCGCACTTGCCTCCCAGAACTCCCGTCTTGCACTCGCACAGGCCCGTATCGGGGTCACACACGTGGCTGACTGACCCATTTCCATGGCACTCGCAAGGCGCGCAGTCGGCCGACAGATTCGCGAAACCGAGCTGAAACGATTGAAATCTGAAATCTCAGGAAACTGGTTTTACTCTTCGACCCAACTTACGTCGCATTTTTGGCATTGCGCTCCCGAATATCGCTCGCGGCACTTGCAATGTCCCGTTTTGACGTCGCAAAAGTTGTCTGTCGCGCCGAGCTCGTAACACTCGCACTCCACGCAGCCCTCGCTGGGGTCTCCCCAGTACCCGGGCTTGCATCTCTCGCACCTCCAGCCCTCCGTGTTGCCTTCACAGGTGATGCACTTGCCCGTCACTGGGTCACATGGACCTCCGTTGCATGGACACGCAAGACACTCTGAGCCCAGCTCCGTGGGAGTGCCATAGTACCCATCGATGCAGGACTCGCAGTGGATGCCCTGGTAGCCCTCAGGACAAGCCGTGCAGACGTACTGCTGCTCGGCGGTTCCGGACCAGTTCTTGTCGACGTGGTTTGCGTCCGTGGAGTCCGAGAGCTGGCATGTCGGCGAGAAGTTGTTGCCGGTTATCGTCAAGGGGCAGGCGCATCTGTGGAAGAAGTTGTAATGTTCATTGCATACCCAAAATACTGAACGAAGGGTTTGAGGATTTGATTCGATATTTTGGCCGTTGGATAGTTTTCATTGATTTTTAGAGTTTTCTTTGAAAATTTATTTCCAGGAGAAAAAATTAAATGTGAAATTTAAAATAAAAGGTGAATTTTATGATTTTTTAGGTAAAAAGCTGTTCAAAAAAATATTTTTCGAACTCGTTAGGGATGCGAGGAATCCAGGACTAAAAAATCGGGCTCAACCGGGATTTGAACCCGGGACCTCTCGCACCCAAAGCGAGAATCATACCCCTAGACCATTGAGCCGCTATTTCTCTCTCCACCGTGTCCGGAATCGTAGACAAAGTTTCGCCAAAAAAGTGGGTCAAGCAGAGCTATCGTGTGATGCAATAAACTCGATTTTCGGCTTTGATCATGTTTTACGACTCACCTCTTGCAATCATGTTCAGTGCCTCGACCGGCATTGCCGTAGTACCCATCTCTGCACCTCTGGCAGCTGTCTCCGTCGGTGTTGTGGTGACACTGGCCGCAGGCTCCGGTCACCAGGTCACAGGTCTCCGCATGCCCATTGCAGTTGCACGCCACGCATCTCAATATGGTCTCGTGGGAGGTGGAGTTTTCGTACACTCGAACGTAGCCGAAGGAGCAGGACTCGCAGGACGAACCGGAGTAGCCCTCGGGACACTTGCACTCCTCCACGAGACTCAGCCCCTCCCCCGTGTCTGCAGAGGTCCCTCCCACGTACAGGATGGACTTGAGGAGCACGCACTCGGCCTGGTCCGTGTGGAAGGTCCCTCGAAGCAGGACGGCCTGCAGGTCCGTCAGAACCGACATGAACTGGACACGGGTGACGGGGTCTCCCTTGTACTCGGTGCGTCTCTGGCGAGTGGAGACGATGTTGAAGAGGGTCTTTGGGAGATGGTACCAGCCGTCCTCGACGAGTCTGACGTCGATGGTCGCGTTCGTGCCAGAGAAGAACTGGTCGCCACTCGCAATTTTCATGCCGTTTTTGCCGATGAAGATGAGGTTGGGACCAGAAGTGGGCTTTCCACTGGTGTCTCCTCGCACCACGACCCAGTCGACCTTGAAGACGAAGCTCGAGCCGTAGCTCAGGAGTTTGTTCCCGAGGTAGGCCTCGGGGGCCGACCAGAAGATTGCGTCGATTTCCAGCTCGTAGTTGCTGAAGACCAGGAATCCAGTCGACAGGTCGGTCACGGGCTGGGCTGAGAGGGACGTGGAAATATCTGTCACCGTCCAGTTTTCGTAGGACTCGAACTGGAATTTTTTTTTTGATAAAAAATGAGGAAGAAATTTCTGTCTTGAAAATTTTTTCTCAGTAGATTTTTTTCACACACAAAAAAACCCACAAAAACTTTCACTTACCAGCGTGAATTTCTCGTTCTTCCAGCTCTCACAGACACTGCCGACTCCGGAGCAGAAGCACTTGGTGCACCCTTCTGGGTTACTGGCACTCAAACCAAAATAGCCAAGCATGCATTTATCACAAACCTCACCTTCGACATACAGCTGAAAGGGGATCACACATGGGTAAGACAAGCGAGGGATCACCAAGCTGCAATTTACCTACCTTGCACTGGCAGTGAGACTCGCATTCGCCACCTGGCATCGTTCCTCGGCCGTCGCAGCCGCATTTGGAGCAGCTAGCTCCTCTGTATCCGGGAGCACACTGGTCACATCTGACTCCCGTAAACCCTTCCTTGCACATGCACTCGCCCCCTTCCGACATGCAGTGGCCCTCGACCCCGTGCTCGTAGCAGTCACAGGGAAGACAGGGCTCGGGGGCATTGGGAGGGACCTCAAAAGGCCGGTAGTAGCCGGGGAGACACTTTTCGCAGTTGATGCCGGTGGTAAAGTGGGTGCAGTTGACGCAAACTCCGCCCCCGCTAAACTTTCCCTTGGTGTTTATGCTCAGGCCCCGTTCGTCGATGTCGGCGTTGTAGCGGCACTCTGAGGCGTGTCCGTTGCACTGGCACTTCTCGCATCGGTTCTCGTTTCCCACCGAGCCCTGGCGGTAGAGACGCTGGTTGAACATCGGGCAGCACCTCTCGCAGTGGTCCCCGCAGGTGTTGTGGAGGCACTCGCACTTTGGGTACTGTGAAAGACATGTTAAAAGATTTTCAAGTCAGCTTCTTAGCAAAAGTTGGATCGAAATAAAAATCTTCTGTCCAAATTTTCGTTAATGTAGAAACTAAAGGAGCCCTCAGTTCTGTCCCTGGAGCTGGTACAGGTATACTAGGTTTAACAAGATTAACAACAAAATAAATGTTCCCCATACTTTTGGGTACTTCTAGCTCCGTCCCTGCAGGAGAAAGGATTTGCTAGATTTTGCACTGGATATAAAATTTCAGCTCAATCAGATCAAGTATAAGAAGGTTTCATACAATGGGGAAAATCCCCCTGGTTACTCCTCTGGGAGGTTTTGGGGACATTCAACACAATTCGCCCAACCTCCAGACCCCACATGAGAACATGCAAAAAACTGCAGGTCTCTAGCGGTATAAGTTTCGGAGCCTTTGAAACTCAGACGGACAGACAAGTGCATTTTTTTCGAAATGTTGAAAATGCACTAAAAATAAAAAGCTTTGCCTGAAATCTGGAGTACATAAGGTGACTGATTAACAAGCGATTTCATTGATTTCTTCATTGCAATCGGCCTGTAATTGGCCCAACTCCAGCGAATCCATTATTTCGCCTTGAGAAGCCGAGAGTCGAAGTTAACTCCGAAAGAAAACAAATTAATTGGCACTCTCACGCACAGTTGGGCAGGAAAACGGGCGCAGGCACTTCCGTGCAAAATGTAAATCTCGTAATGAGCGACTTACCGCCTCGGTGTCATTATCGTTAATTTTGCATTTAGCCGCGTGACCATTGCAGACACACCGACCGAAAATCACGATGTGACGGAGAGAGTAGAAGCTCCGCTTGAGCAGGTCCGCATCCGTAACGAGCCACTTCATTCCAGGCTGGCTCATGTACATGCCCTGAAACCTCATCCTCACGTATCTCGCTAGCGTGAAGTCCAGCAATTCCAGAGACGAGCTGTTAGCCCCGGGCCTTCCACTTATGAGTGATATCTGCACCTCTCCGTTCTCGAGAGGAGTGGGTTTACTGAACTCCGTGCTGCAAATCACCTCGGAGTCGTCCTTGAACTCGTAGCCGGTATTCTGGGCTGGGATGCCGTATCGGTGGAGGCAGTCGTCCTCGGAGGTCGCAAAGTACTGCCACGGGGTGAAGAGTTCACCGTCGAGGGACTTCTCGAGGATCCACGTCGCTGGACGGGGCGAGTTTGACGCTCGCAGCAGCATGTGAATGACTTGGTAGATCTGCAACAATTAATATACACATCAGCGTTATCTCAAATTGCGATCTGAGTCGGCGGTTTGATGAGAAGTGGGGCGTCAGGTGCCCGAGAGGACGGAGGAACAGCAATTATAATATTAATTGAAACGAGGGGCGGGAGAGCGCTTCTGTCAGGGGCGAAATGACCGAATTGAGGAGCTGTTTTGCGACGCATCTCCGACGAGACGCGAACGGCGCAGAGACGAGATAAAGAAGCGACGAATCACGCCAAAAGATAAGGCAAGAGAGCGCCGAAAGTGAATGTATAAGTGATGGGATCGCAACTCTTTTGGGAAAAAAACACAAAGCTGCTGACTGGCTTTCGTGCGCCAAGTGGGTCAGAGCGGAGTTGGAGCTCGAAAAAGCAGGCTACATTCACATCGGCTCAATGGTCTAGGGGTATGATTTTCGCTTAGGGTGCGAGAGGTCCCGGGTTCAAATCCCGGTTGAGCCCTAATTTTTTAAGGCTCAGGAGGGCTTTCGGAGGTCCAGCTGACCTGGAAAATCTCAACAAGTGGTATCAGCTGGATCTTCGAGGGCAACATTCATGACATCTAAAAATAAACTCAAAGAAAGTCGGCCCAAAAAAATTAGTTCGTGTCTTCTAAAAGTAGTGGTTTGCCTCCCAAGTGTGTTTTTACAGGTGAACTAGAGAAATATCTGTTCTAGGAAGATTAGAACCTGTTACTGAGACTTCAGCCGGACAAAGGTCCTTCTGGAAAGCCTCTGGAGTCTTAAAAATTCGCTCAGATTTTTTTTTCTTAGGTAGATTAGAACCTTTGACAGACATTTCAGCAGGGTAAAAGTGCTTCTGGAAAGTTTCTGGAGCCTCAAAAAATAGGGCTCAACCGGGATTTGAACCCGGGACCTCTCGCACCCTAAGCGAAAATCATACCCCTAGACCATTGAGCCGATGTGCCTTCGGAAGCTGAAACGACTTGACATCCGAAACCCCCGATCGAACGCAAGCAGGCTTCGAAAGTGATAAACGATAAAACTAGCCAATATCTGGGCCAGCATTATCTCAGCTGTCGCGGTGTTTGACTTAAAATTCGGTTCAGATTTTACACTCATTCATAAGCGTCAATATTGCCCGCCTATTTGATGTTATGAATTAAGGTGTACATTTAAGTGTCCAATTTTGTTATGCATTCTCCTCACTCACCATGGCGAATGCATAAAGCAAAGAGGAATTATTAACAACATAATGCATGAGCTCACAAAGGCTCTAAGCTCGTGTGACTTGTGGATGGGGACGTGGAGGCCACTTTTGTCGGGCTTTTGTTCCCGCGAAGGAGGACTGTTACTTCACACTTTACCACAAAATATGTATGCGACATCAACGACAAAATATTTGAACGCCAAGTGAAGTTTACGCGGGGCGATTAACATACAAAAACATGTGAATTGGTGAGCACCTACTGCTGCGCATAGCGTCTCCAGGGCAACGGGCATTTGGTAAATAAACGATATGGGAGAAAGGCACAAAAAAGGCAAAACACATTCTGAGACATGATTACAGAAAATTTCTTCCACTTAACAGTGACTGGACAAATAAAGCACGCTTTTTTCCCACTTGGTCCCGACAGCCCGCAGCTCTTCTGTCGCTTCGACATCGTGGCCGGACCCGACTGGGAGATCGTCTCGGGCCTCAGGTCCGGAATCACCCAGTGTGCCTCAACCGGACCTCGAATGGAGTACGTCACCTTCAACATGCCCATCGAGTTCACCTTCAAGACCACAAACCCTCATGGATGTAAGTTGAGAGCCAGTCTAAGGACTCGTTCAAATATTACGTCACGGTTAGAATCGAGATTTTAGACCACCTCCCTCACGGTAGCCATTAGACCTTGAGTCATCAGAACCTCTAGAGCTCCAAAACAGGATTTTTGAGCCAAAAAAGCGAGATACATATCCTGAGAGCCACAACATCCTCAGATAGCTCCCATGTCATGGAAATTCGTGAAATTAATTTTCGGAAAAAATTGAAAAAAATAGAAGGAGCCCCTGGAGCTAGAATTTTCCGTGGCAAACTTACCTTTATTTTTCACGGGCTATCTAAGGAAAATATAATATCTGGGGGTCCCGAGGGAAATAGTGAAGAACAGGCATATTGATGGGTCTCCAAAGGAACTCCCAGAACTCTGAGGCCCCGCAGAACCTAGATTTAAACTGTAAGTCGGTCCCGTTTAGGAGAGTGTGTGCAATTTTTAAGCCATCACTCGCCTTTCTACGTCGTCTGGAAGCTGAGATCAAAGGACATAAAGTTGGTCCATAAAATTCTTGACTACTCTTAAGACCGTGACGTAATACTTGAACAAGCCTTAACCCGCGATTTTCAGGGCCCCAGATCGTGCTGAGCTTCTACGGTGCCAACTGGTGGAGAAGTGAGACGTCCAGAGGCTACTCCAGACTGCACATACCTCTCGGGAGCCGGGAAATCAGCGCCCCGATTTTCGTTGCCAGGTGCTCCAACCTGTGGGCCGCCCTCGTGAGCTGGGTTTCGGGCAGGAACCCGGAGCTCCGAGACCCCAAGGTGCTGGCCAGCTCCGGGAAGTCGAACGGACTCGCAACTCAGTCGTACGGCGAGGTGACGCTGCAGCTGCAGTCGGTGTGCCGGGGAGGCTCCAAGCTGGCACTGGATTGGGGCCAATCAAAGTAGCCTTACTTGCAGACTTATTGGTATTCAGTCGTCATTTTGAATTCGATTCCATTTTCATATATGGCAATCATTAAAATTATTTTCTTGCGACTCGCAGTTGTCTTGATTGTTGCAGTTTTACGTTTTCCGCGACTCGCTGGCTCGCAGGATAAAAAATAGGGCTCAACCGGGATTTGAACCCGGGACCTCTCGCACCCAAAGCGAGAATCATACCCCTAGACCATTGAGCCACTTGTAGCTATGAGGCTTCGCTCTGCGCGCCATCTCACCCGAAAACCGGGTCATTTGATGATACCCGAGGTCATTATCATATTGGTGCAATAAAATTTGATGTGACTCGGTATCATACCTTTTAATCAGTGTCGGATGTCTTGTCGGCATGCCGCCGTGTTTTCAACAAACAACATGAAAAGGCGATACCCGGCTTACACCTTTCTCCCAAAGACCCATCCCTGACATTGCATTGGCTTCCCAGCGTTAAGTAAATACCTTCTCCTCGATCTCGGTGCCGTAATTTTAGATATAAATCACCGGAAATGGCGCATGTGAATTCATAATTTTTAGCTCATACAAGTACGCTTTTATTCAATTTGCCATCCATTTCATTAGCATCATGTGGCAGCAGCGAGGACAACAAAACCGGCAAAAAGACTACATAAATTGAAGATGCATTCAGTGTGAATTGAGCGGCGACCAGCAGAATTTTGCGTCTAGACGGATTCTTGCGCGTTTAATGATGAAACGGAGATTGAGGAGTTTGCCACTACCGCCTCTTGTAATGCAATATAACGAGCGATAACACTGAGTCACGAGTGAAAAAATACATTTCAATTTGAATATTAATGATGGAAACATAAATACATTAATATGCAAGGTGCTCCGCGCCCGATTATCTTGCTCGGAGTGGCTCGTGTTTAAGATTCGAGTTTTTGGGCTGACGCCGTTTTCGAGAAATTCTAGAAGGTAGTGGAGGTCCGTCTCTGAATTCGATTTGTACATTCAATTTGTAAACATTTAATGGGATAAATATGCGTCAGAGATAAGGAAAATCAATTATTTTATCACATAACGAATGTAGGATACGACTGCCCCGAGTGACTTGGAAACGGCAATGAAATAAAAATGCTAATCAGCCGTTTTCTGTCCCTTTCAATGGAACAGAATAAATAAAAGCATGTAGCAGAGTATTTATTGAGGAGATAAACCCGAACGATAGGCTGACAGTCTGAGGCACCCGATAAGAATCGAGCCAGGGGTTGAACCGTATTAGCTAAGACCTGCCTTCGGCTCTCGCAGTCTCGCGAGTACGGAGGCGAGACAAAAAGTTTGGCGCTTGGTTTTGTCGGTAAAAAACGATGAGGAAAATACGGCTTACAAATACATTTCTATATTTGGAATATTTAATGATTACCTAACTGACGATGTAGTCGTCGTGGCCGTCATTGTAATGTGCCCAAGTCGTGAAAACAATCACCATCAAGGAGCTGCAGCGCATATTTTATGGCGGCAAAAAACTTTTTACACGCGGCAGTTGGTCAGAGAAACAAGTACTCGCTGCTTTATGAGCAAGCTTGATGCCAAATTAAGCCAATAAAGCGCGTTAGCATCGGCTGACCATCGGGTAGATTGCGAAATTCTTCTTCAGATTGGAATTCTGAGGTTTTGGGTGGAGTCTCGAATGGTATAAAGTTGACTCTCTGGACTCTGGAGGATTCTAAAGCCCTCAAATTGCTTTGGAACTCTTGGTTTGGACCTACCTCAAGACCCAATCTCAAAGGGCTGTTCTTAATCTGTTACCTTAGGCTAAGCTTCAGAGTCAAAACGCGAAGAAAAAGTCCACCCAGGACTCCAAAGAATAGGAGGAGCCCTTTCAGACGTCGACCGCGCAGACAATGCTAGATGAATCGCCAATAAGTGAAACATCAGACAACAACGTCTGGGCCGAACAATAGCCAGTGGCTTGCGGGTTTCTCGTTAACAAATTACTTAGCTTTTCTTTTCATGCCCACCTCATTCTACACCGCTGCGCGCTGCTGGTACACGAGAGCGTGGGTCTCGTCAACTTCCATCAATTCAGAGACTTACCTGACCGAGATCAACAGTAATGGTGACGTATTCGAAGTGCATTCCTTGGTGCAGACTCGGGCTCTGCCACCACTTTGGCGTCCCATCAACCGCATACTCGATCAAATGCCGCTTCTCAGTATCGGAACTATTGATGTCGCATACACCGCACTGTGACTGGGGAACACGCGACCTACGAGCATAATTGAAATTAATACACTAGCGTCACCAACCGCGGCCACATTAATTAGCCTGGTGGAGACCATACGGAAACTTACTTGTGCGGTCGTGCATCAATGATTTTGCAGTAATCTTCTCCGCCGTTTTCGCCACAAGTAGCATTCGATGTGATCAAGGCTTTGTGTGCCACTTCCACCACTGCTGGCCATGCTCCCAAATTGCCACCATTCCCAACGTTCTGTCGCGTCGTATCTGATGAAAGTCCCACCATGAGTCGCGTTGCTGCAAGAAAAAAACATGTTTAAAGCTTAGACGAGGACGAACGCATTTGAGTGCATTTTCTTTTGTCAAAAATCAGTTTCTGTAGAAAGTTAAGGGGTGTCTAACTCCGTCCCTGGTGGTGGTACGGGCATACTTTAGTACAATTATTTGCTAGGTTTTATAAGTTCATCAACATATTGAATTTTCAGCTCAATCGGAGCAACTAAAATTTTCCCCCCTTCGGTGGCCTCTCACCACACCCCCTTAAGTGAAAGGGGCACACATGTGTTCTATGGTTTGCTACATTTGACATGATGTATAACATATCCAAAATTCAGCTCAATCGGACGAAGTATATGGAACTTTCATACAACGGGAAAACCCCCCTAGTTACCCCCCAAGCAGTTTTCCGGGAAAACCAAAGTGATTCCACCACCTTTCAGACCATACATGACAACATGCAAAAAACCGCAGGTCTCTAGCTCTTATAGTTTCGAAGCCTATGGGACTCAGACGGACGGAAAGACGGACATATCGAACAGATAAGTGCATTTTTTACAAAATTGATGAAAATAAGGAGACTCGTGATTTCTCATTTCAGTTTCTTCGGGGTCTGAGGCGTGATTCGCGATTTTGAATATTATTCAAGGGGTTCAAAGGACCCTTTTGTCTGAAAGTGGTGTACGTTTCCTGTCTTTTGTGTACCAGGGAACAAAGGAATATTTCTTCTGAGCACCAGGGATGGACCGACTGAAGCCGATAAAAGTTCACCAGCAAACCACAGACCCGAGATCGTCGACATTACGCAATCCATGCGTGCAAAAACTCAATTAAAAAGATCGAATGTCACGAATCCCTCGTCATAGTCGCATAATTTTTTCTATTCTGGTGTCGGGTTGCATCGAAACTTTTCTTCATGCAAATACGCAGGCCGTACGAGGAGAGAATATCAGAGAAAAACAACGAGACTTTAACATCTGACGACTCGAACAAATGTTGTTTTAGCACTTAGATAATCAAATAATGCATGTGTGCTGAGAAATTTCTTTACGACTTGTTGTTCACGAGCATTATTCGGCATCGGCATCAGTGCATCAGCATACCTGTGTCTGAAGTACCAATACATTTAAACACGAGCAAGTGCAGCTTTCGTGAAAACGTTTTGTCCTTCTCGAAAAAGGCATTTAAATTTTTTTATTTTAATGATCTAGCAGCGCTTGGGTCCCGGTCGGTCGTCAGGAAGGAGAGGGCCGTACTGGAGCGTCGTTTGCATGAGAAAGAGGAAAACAATAACAATGCGAGGAGGATTTTGAGGCAATTTAGGAATGCCTGAATGCAGCCGGGACATGATAAAATGGACCAAGCGGCTCGCTCAGGTACATAAAGGTACGACTCCGATCATTTTAATTGAGTCCAGGTCCAGCGAGGTGAATCAGTATTTCACTAGCAAATTGGTTGTTTCTGCTTTCTCTCTTTGTTGTCCTCAACCTGAGCCGACAGTCGCGACAATCCGCCTGAGTCACGGCAAAGGGAAATGGAACGTGCCTTTTAGAATTTTATGGCGATCTCCGTCTCTTACACGTTTTAGCAATTTACTAATGAGTAAATAAAGATCTCGTCGGCTGGCCTTTCTTTCGCGACTTGCATGCCCGTGATTCATCCGTCTGGTATTTAAATAGACTACCCCGAGTCCCTGCAGAACACCGCGTCTTTTCCGTGTTTCTCTGGCCTCATATCGGCTAAGATGGGGAATTACGAGCTCAGCCGGGATTAGAGGGGATATTCTTGGCTTCTTTCGAAATAAATACTACTGGCCTTCTATCAACATTCAATAGCGTCTTGAGATCCCCGAATTACACCCACAAAGTCTCAAGTTGAAGATAAACCGAAAACTGCATCTCATTTCTCTCAACAGAAGATAAATTAACGCTAAGAGGCTCGTTTGTTGGTTCGTCTGCGATTTACCACACAGACGGGTATTTACGTTTAAAAATCAAAACACCATAACGCACGGAGACGGGAGAGATTTATCAGGAAAGCTTTCCGGTAGGTCAGGAAGGTCGCGAGAGCGCCATCCAGCAATGTTGACAACAGGAAAAGCAATAAGGGGGAGAAGATTTACATTTTATTAATGATCCATATCGCATCGGTGTTGAATTTATGGACATTCTCGTGTGCGAGTGCGAGAAACATCATGTTACAAGTGCTAAAGCGACGCAGACGGAGATGATAATCGAAAAGGAACAAAAAGAATAATGGAAATGAAAACAAAAATACAAAAATAATAATAAATGCTCGGGCTTCGAAGGTTCGGAGTTGGAGTTGGAGGGAAAATTAAAACAAGGCATATTTATGGGCGACGATAATAAATATTAATTTGGTAAGGTTAGGAAATTACATGGTTCGGAAGTTAATCATGTTTGATGGTTTTTCTGGGAACTCATTCCCACTTCGAGCAGCCAGCATTTCTTTGTGACGTAACGAATCTGCTTTATTTAGAATCCCGCAAGCAGTCTTGAACTCCCGCTCTTGCAGCCTGGACCTTGATTTATTGCTCAGTAAATTAAACTTTCCAATTGATGGCACCTTTTGCCACTTTTCCTGGAACTCAGAGACGACTTTCAACCTTTGAGTTCTTGGTATTTTGTTCGAAAGACTAAAATGCTTCTTTGCTCCAGATTAATTTTTTTGGCACGAAAACTCCGGAAAAGTCTTTTTTGAGCTTCATTTAGTCGATTGAAGGCTTCAGAGAAAATCCCGGAATTAAGTATTTCTTAACGAGAAGAGGTTCGGCTATTTTAAACTTTTTTAGTGCATTTTCAACATTTTGCATTGTGGCCGCTTTGCCGTCCGTCTGTCTTTCTGTATATCTGAAATTTTATAACTCGCAAACTAGAAGAGTTAGAGAGCTGCGGTTTTTTGTATCGTGTAGGACATAGTTTGTGGGGGTGCAGATTAACAATTTAAGACCCCCATCCCCTCTTGGGGTGGGATGGGGGGGGGGGGGGGGTGTTTTACGTTTGTATGAAAACTCTTTATTTTACATCCGATTGAGCTGAAAGTTTAGTATGTTGTAGTCTGTAAAAAATCTAGTAAATCATGGTAGCACATGTGACCCCTACCACGTACAGGGACGAAGGTAGGACCCTAAAAGTTTTGTCTTTTTGAGATCTTTGAAAATGCACTCTTAATATTAATCTCTGATCCGGGCTTTATCTTTGCTCAAAAACCCTAGAAACGTGTTTTTAAGATAAATTTAGATGATTTAAGGCCAATTAACCAAAAAATCAGAATGCTGACCCTTTATCTGGTAACTAATCACTTTGAGCCGCCTAATTCGCCTGCTTGCGCCGCCCTCAAAGCTTCACCTGCCTCATTTTGTGTGGCAATCAAAATTATAAACAAGACAGTAAGTAGTAGCGAAGTGTTGCTGGTCTGCTGCCCCGGGCTATCCCCGTACTTTACGCTCCTCATCTCATCTCTCCTCGCACTTCTGCGCCTCACCGGCAAAGCGGCGTCAAGACACATTTACATCCACATATTGTAAATGATTATCGTACTTTTCACTGCAAGGTGTTATTTCACATTGTTATCGATACCTCTGCACGCATTTTACGTTCATCTGATGCACACCTCACCAGTGATTCTGATGTGCCTCCGTTCGACTCGAAATCAATTTGTAATCCCATTCGGATCAGACCTCGGAGATGCTTCACGCTCATTACGACGATCTGTCGCACTTAAGCATGACAAGTGAGTCCCATTTGGTTTCGGGCTCGGCGCGGTGCGGCGGAAGGTAAGTCCGGCAGCGAGACAGGTACTAAAGAGATTGTCCATTATTGAGAGTAATACGATTTTAAACGGCTATTAATTAATTTTTAATGTTTATCTCGAGCCAACATCGTCTCTTGCTCTCGGTACTGGTGCACTGGTGCATCCAGAGAGTGCTTTTAAGTAACATCATCATTGCCCTTTAAGGTTCACTTTTATTAATGGTTTGTATCTGTCAGCACGACATCTTTTTTCTTGTTCCAACCTCGCCGTATTTTTACCACGAAGAAGGTGCTCGGTTCACGTGAGAGAATTTTGTGGCCACAAAGCGAGTTGGACGTCCTTCAGTCTTTCACGGAGGTTCGTCGCATATTTGAGGTGATTCTGGTGATGGACTACAATAGTCATTCGCATTAGAAAGCATCTAAATTGACGAATTATGCCAAATCCGAGCCATTCTTCGCTCACGCAATCGCGGAATTCGATGAATAATTAAAATCCATTTGGCGAGCTCCTTCCCCATTGACAGCTCTTATTTATGGGCAGCCGCAGAACAAAGCCTAGAGCTGCGAGTCGAAAATTAAAACACCGACCTTGGCACCGGGTCTATTCATGGGAAGCTGGCTGATTAACACATTAAGCCTCGGATTCACGACAGTAAATTACCGCAAGAGATGATGATGATTGGGCGCAGATAAGAAGCTCGCAGATTTCGGCAAATTGAAATTTATGAGCTTTATGAATAATTTCAGCTTATAGGGGGTCCATTTTGTCGCGATATCTAGCTTCTTGGTGACCCTTTTATGGGACAGAAAAACACACTCAACTACTCGTAAACACGGCCGGATTTATAGGTTTCCGGGCCGACACCATGTTACCTCACTTATCGGTAGTCGTAAATTTAAGAGCCTGCCGGAGTCTGAGATCTGCGACAACTCGCCGATTGGCGCCAATTCCGTAAATCGTGCCATGTTCCGAAACCATCAATGCTCTATTCAACTACTGCTATTGTTCGGCACCAGAAGCGTTGTGAATTCCCTCAAACGCTGTAAAATGCAGTGATCGAGACTTCGAGAGCAAATACAATAGGAAGTACAATCGGATCGGATTCTTTACAAATTGCGACTTTTACGTAAACTGTATTGTTTCTTGCACCTGCCTGGTTTCTCCTCCTCGGTCTCCGAGAAACGCTCTAACGTTCGAGAAGTTTGATAAAACGGCGCTAGGCAAATAAGTGCGTGGTGTCAATAACCCCGAATTATACGGAAATGGTAAATTTCAGAGATAACGAGAGGTTCCACGTGTTTCATGAACTCCTGCAAATACTACCTTCGGAGGTCTGGAATGTTTATGGTGCAGTTTAAATTGATTTATTGACCCGACACCGAGCTGCGGCTCGCGAGGAATCACAAGGTTCATCTGCTCTCGGAGAGGAAATCACAGACCTAAACGGTGCATTTTTCTTCCACTTATAATTTTCACATTTCTCATACCAAAACACTGTAATTTACTCGGGCTGTTGCTCGCTTCTGCTCTTCATTCTAGAAACACGCTTTCTATGCCGCAACTGCTCATTTATCACGTAGGGTTACAGTTTCAGACGTACATAACAAATGACTTTGACCACCAAATGCCTTGTGCAAGTAAACAAATTTCCTTATTGGGAGCATGCCTAACTAATACATATATCAAATAAGGAACTGGAAACTGGATCAGCAATCTCGTAGCCTTTTTATGGCATCGATGAGCAGAGCAATATTGCCTTTCGTTCTTTTGTTCTTGTCGCTGATCGCGCAACAGTTTGACCAGTGGTGTAGCCAAGAGGGGCTGAGCTTTCCTTGAATTTGGGTTTTTAAACAATTGGCTACCAAGGGGTCCTCATCAACGTTTAAAAATGTATTTAGGGCAAACTAAAAGTTGAGGACAAGGATAATTAATTTTATCAATCTACTTTCGAAATTTGCTAAATTTTCTTGGAAATCGTTTTTAGATTTTGATTTGAAAAGCAGCTGGTCGTTAAATTTTCCGGTTTTGCCACCATATTTTTATTTTGAATTTTCAATTTTTAAAAATCATTTAAAATACATGACCTAATAATTTCAAATAAACTTTCTTTTACAATATTTAGAGTTGAGTCCAAACTAGTTTTTGTTAAAAAAATTTTACCACATTTCCAATCTATGGACACATTTTTGTTTGGTGGTTTTAGTGTGTAACTTTTCCAAACAAATTTTTAAAAGTTTAATTTTTACGAATTATTCATATGAAACATTTGTTTTAACAAAAACAACGAACTTCAGGAAGCTAGACGCAGTTTAAAAGTCCTGGTAACCAATGGGGTAAGACACTTATTGGAGGAAGGGACTTTTTGGGCACCTAATTTACCTAATTTCCCCAATCAATTGGTCTTTAAGGGTGCGTCCATTTTGGCTCTAATTCAACTCTTATGGCAACTACTTGCTTCCACTGTAACAGGGGGTCCATTTTAAGTCTAGAGGACACTCTATTAGCTCTGAGGGAGTATCCTGCTAACCTATTTTCGGTCTAGCTTACCCAACTTCAGCTACGTCACTGACTTTGACTTAATTTTTTTGCTGCAAACGCTGCAATGCTGCTTGTGGTGGATCAGATCATGAGAATTAATTGACCTGGGGATTGCATTGACCAATTAAGGCTCGCGACCATTCGGCTACTTTGTGCTTAGAACGGCTTCTACATACCTTGCTTGTGGCTGTTCCGTAGTCGATGACCCCTCCGCTGCTTGTGCTTGATCTTGTGTCTGATGGGGACATTTCCGAACTGGGAGACACTCGCGAGGACGGCTGTCACCAGGAGCAGCACCACTATGGCCACTTTCGACACCATTTCGGCTATCAATTACTATTATTCGTTTCTGCTGGAGCACAAATTTGTCACATTTGGTGTCAATTAAGCGCCTTAATTACACGTTTTCCGGGAAATTGATTTTCACACTCCGGCTCCATTATTTCGGCATCGGCGTAATTTATTAATTATTTTATTAACTTCAGATTGCTTCACACATCATATATATTGGCACATTCTCGACATGACGAGCCGATGATTTGATACACAATTAATTAAAAGCACCAAATCTCGCGTTCAGCGAGCGCCGCTTATTTACTTAGTATCCGAACTCCGCTCCATCACTTCTTTGTTAGTCAAGTTTATGCTTTGCTTGTTGCAGCGAGTTGGGCCGCAGACAGATTAAAATAATAATCTTCTTTTCACACCATATTCTTGAAATCTGCTGGCGAAAATCTATTTTCGGTAAGTAACTGCACTATAATGCGATGAGAGACAAATAAAAGTCGAAAAAGGCGCAATTTGCGTTTTGCGGCGACCAGACTGGTAGAAGTAGAGCACACGAGTGTAGTGCGAACGATCTTCCTTTTAACACAAACGTTTACAACGTTGCCGCCACCGCGGTTGCAGTGTTTCATCCATCACCGAACCGCACTTATGTATGAATGTTATAGAAATACGTAAAAGGAAAAAACAACGACAACAAAGCGAATTTAAAAATAAGAAAATTTTTCACCGACAGCGACCGGAGCGTTTCGAAGCACGTGCAGACTCTGCGAGCGACTAACTAAGAATGAATTTAGCCGATGGTTTAACGCAGACGAATGCCACGAAAGAGAGCTCGAGCATATGGTCAGCATAGGTAGCGACGCAGCAGAACGAAAGGTAGAAGGGATACTCCTCGAGGGGGGTGTTCATGTGGGAGGAACGAAATGTCTCAGCGGGCTCCTTGATTTTCGCAGGACGAGTTTTAAGGCTCCTCTCAGGTCTTGCTAACGGCACTTGTGGACAGCCCCAAACCATTTCCGAGTCGTGCAAAAGTGCACCAGCTCTCTCCGTAGCGGAATGCAGGTCTCTCTGTTTATACCGGCATTTCTCACGCTCTCGTTTAGCTCGGCGTATGAATGGCCGTGAATTTTTGTTATCAATGAATGAACTGTTGCAGTTTCTCTGAAGTGGCTCACTCGGTATTTTGATGGAATGGACATCTTTGTATTTTGTTGTTATTAATTTTAGTTTAATTTTTTTTGTTCAAAAAAATATTTTCTTTGTGAAAGTTACTCTGAAACCCTTGTTTTATCGTTGTTAAAAAATTTTACTCTGAAAAATTTCGAACATGAAAATTTGATCATAGTGATATTCGATTTTATCAAATACTATTTGATTCTTGGATGAAAATTTTCGTCAGAACAATTTATTTTTGAAAACGAGTTCGCAGATAAAAATTATTGTTCTAAACTTGTTGATCGTTCTCGTGCACAAAGGGAAACAGTGTTATTAACCGTCACTTCGAGCTTACAAACTTCATTTGAAACAGCCGTTAAATCGATCAGCGGTCATTGAGCTAAAGTGAAACAAACATATTTTAGCAGGCATAAATTTTTCATTATTTTTGCGCTTAAAAAGGGTTCAAGAATACTTCGAGTTCCTCAAAAAGCTGCCAACATCGTTACCAAACAGTAAGTAGCAGTTGAATACAATAAATTAGATTTGATAAATGTTTTATTTGCCCAAGTTCCAAAACCGGCGTTAGTTTGTTTACCAATTTCCAACTTGGCTGTTTGAATTTTATGCCCTTTACGTATGAAAATCTTTGACCAGAGAATTATCCCCGCAGATATTCCTGATGGACTCCGAAATGGCAGAAAATGGCGGAGGTCGGCAAAAGCCGGAGGAAATGGAGGTGAGTAAGGAGCTTTTAGGTCAACAAAGTCTTCATCCTAGCATTTTTCAGAGCGAGAGCGACTCCTCTGACAGCTCCGACTCCGACTCCGAGGACATGGGCGAGGCAGGTATTCTGGAGACGTACCTGGAAGCTCTGGAGGCCATCAACCAGAATAGCAACAGCTACAACGACTACATCCGGCTCATCGAGGCTGCATTTAACCTCTCAGATCTCCCCAAGATCCGGGAGGCGTATGATCTGTTCTCCCTGGCCTTCCCGTTGGCCCCAGAGCTCTGGCTGCGGCGTCTCAAGGTCGAGATCTCACTGGCTGGCACCCCAGAGCAGGTCAGCGCCCTGGACGAGCTCTTCAAGAAGGCCCTCTCTGACTACTTCTCCCCCGACATCGCCATTCTCTTCGCACAAACGACCAATTCAAAAGACATCTGGACGGGATTCTTGCTCAAGCACGCCTTCGATTGCCTCAGAGGGGCCGCTCTGTTCAAGGTGTGGAGGGAAAAGAACCCAGAGTGCCAGTTCGACCTCTTTAAACTCGAGCTGGAGCTCCCGATTGCCGACACGGAGGACAGTTTCGCCGCAGCAAAGTCTCTGTACGGACAGCACGAGAGCTGGAAGGCCATAGAGGAGGGGTACCTGAGGTCCAGGAAGCTTGTGAAGGAGCTGCTGCCGTTCGAGAAGAAGCTCGGGGGCTGCGAGGACTATCAGGAGAAGGCTCAGATCTACCGGAGCTACATCGAGAAAGCCAAGACAGTCTGCCCGGCGATGGTCCGGAGCATCTACGAGAGACTGGTGGCGGACTGCTGTCTGGACTACACTGCCTGGCTGGACTACCTGGACTATGTTCACGAGCTGGACCCGGATCAGAAGCAGGAAGGCTTCGAGGACCCGGTGGAGCTCGTGAGTCGTGGAACCAGGAACTGCTGCTGGAGCCACCAGCTGTACGTCGAGAAGATCCGGGTGCTGGAGTCGGCAGGTCGCAAGTCTGAGGTCCAGGCCGTCATAGAGCAAGCCTGTGCCGCAGGGTTCGAGAACCCCGACGCTCTGGTCAGCATCTGGCTCGAATACCTCACGTTCCTCACGCGGACGTCCAACTTCCAGGACACCGACGAGCGCGAGTTGCTGCGAAAGAACTTTCAGTTCTGCTGGGACAACCTGGGTGAGACCTGGGGCGCCCTGGCCGACACGCAGTGCAAGATCCTGCAGTTCTGGGGACGTCTGGAGTACGGAAAGCTCGGGAACGCGGTCAAGGGACGAGACTTGTGGTTCACGGTGATGGAGAGCGCCGACAACTCCACCAAGGCCGTGCTGTGGACCGAGTTTGCCCACCTGGAGATGCAGAGAGGGCTCGAGCCGGCCCGCAAGGTTTACCGGAAGGCCGTTGCGAGCCCTAACGTCGACGACATTGAGAACCTAGCCTCGTCCTGGATCCAGTTCGAGAGGTGCTACGGGTCCCTGAAGCAGCTGAAGGCCGCGCAGGAGTACTGCTTCCCGGTTCTGAGACAGGCACTGCTGCGGAAGAGACAGGACAAGAAGCGGAAGCCGGACCAGCCCAAGGGCAAGCCGGAGCCGGCGAAGACCAAGCCCGTGAAGAGAAAGGACCCGGAGGAGGAGAAGGCGACGTCGAGCAAGAAGAAGAAGGTGGACGTGGAGCCCCTCCAGGCCATCAAGAATGTGCAGATCCGTGACCCAGCGAAGGACAAAATGTGCGTCTTCCTCAGCAACCTGCAGTACGACATCTCGGAGGAGGACATCGTGGCCAGCTTCCCCGAGCTCGCCATCAAGTCCATCGAGATCAAGAAGAACCAGGCGGGGAAAAGTCGAGGCTACTGCTACGTGGAGCTCGAGTGCGAAGCGGAGGTCGCGAAGGCCCTCACCTTCGACCGACGCCTCATCCGGGACCGACCGGTGTACATCTCGAGGATCAACCGCGAGAAGGAAGCCCGTCAGCTTCAGAAACCCAAGTACCCGGAGGTCATGGAGCGGAACAAGCTGTTCATCAAGGGACTGCCGTTCGAGACCACGAAGGAGGAGCTCGAGAAGCTGTTCTTGCCGTTTGGGAAGATCTCCGATGTCAGAATCGTGACGTACCGCTCGGGCAAGTCGAAGGGACTGGCGTACGTGGACTTTGAGTCCGAGAGTAGCGCGAGTGCCGCCATCTTGAAGCTGGACCAGCACGAGATCGACGGGCACAAGATCACGGTGGCTATCTCTGCGCCCCCGCCGAAGGACAAGCAGGTGCCAGTGATACAGAAGAGGGATCCGGGGACAGCAAAGCCGAGACTCTCGCTGATCCCGACGTCGGTACAGAGGAAGGTGGGCGAAGGGATGGACAAGGGACCGGCTGTGGCGCCGAAGAGCAACGCCGACTTCAGACAACTGTTTTTGAACAAGAAATAAAACTTGTGTGTTTTGAGTGAAGTTGTTGGCTTTTTTGCTGATTTGAAAAGAAGGAAGGGGAGAGGAATATTTAACCCTCTAGCAGCTTTGATTGTCTTGAGATGTTTATCGCAAATAATAAGCGGGGTAAAAAGTAGTTCATACGACTTAAATTGTAATTATTTCCCTAAAATTTATTTTTAATCCCACAGTTATTTTAAAATAATTTAAATAATAACACTGATTTTTCTTTTAAAAGGTAATCAACTGTAGTTTTAAAAATGTATAACATTGCGGGTTCAAAAAAATGGTAACTAGGTCAAAATCAGAAAAATGACGAAAATTTGGAAAAAATTTAGACTTTTTACTAATTTGAGCCTGTTTCCCGGTGTCTGAGAGCACTGGTACTGAGAACATTTTAAAACAGTCAGACATTACCTATAAAACAAAAAAAAAGATGAGAGGAATCGCTAATGAACTGACGCCGCTATGCTCGTTCAAAGATGGGAGGAACCACTCCCTCCCACGGATATAGTTGGGGGCTCTGTTGTTGATAAAGTTGGTTTCAGGAGCTACTTAGGCAGAAATTTTCTTCCGAATGTTCATACAGTGTTATTATCTTGGATACTATCTTTGATTTTTAAGAGTATTATTTTTACTTTATAGCACTCCCCACTCGTTTTTCTCTGGCTCTTAGAGAGTCAAGACCTGTATAGGCTTCTTTTCATGTACGAGAGGTCTGAAAGGATTTCATGCCAGGGCTTATTTTGTACAGGTACTTTCAAAATGAGTTCAACAAAATTCTATAGAGAAAAAAACAAAGGACACTTGCCCAAAAAAGAAGCTCAATGAAATGTTGGTCCCTTCAGAATTCCCTCGAAGAAATTTCATGCGCAAAAAATGGAGGTTGCAATCTTGATAGTGGAGCCCCCCGGTACCTCGCTAAGGTCGTTAGCGAAAATGGGGCACGGAGCTTCCCTGTGCCATCATAGATAGTCGATAACGAACGGTTATGTTGAGGAATTACTTTTCTCGGGTCGCAATCCTGCATAATAGTTCAATTCCGATGCAAATGAAGCACTCCTCATCTGAAGATGACAATGCGCTGCGACACATTTGCATGCGGGGCGAACACGTGAGGAGGAATCATGCAGCTAAATCTGTTGCTGAGACCCGAGAGGAGGATCGGAATTGAGACATTACTGACCCTTCCCTCACCGCTGGCTTTCGAGTCCGATGCAATGCCATGCCGTGTCGTGGTAATGCTAGTAGTAAATCTGCCGCGACTCGTGCCCCCACCGAGTCCATTTTCCATCCCATTTTCCACCAGGATCGTGTGCCTTCGGCGCCTCATCACAACAAGCTAAATACAGTGTGGTCGGCAGTAAATTGCTCAGTTCAGGCACAACCTTCACACGGCCCACACCGAGTTTGGTGCGCAGCTCTTCCACAATCTCATTTTCCCTTGCACAGTGAAAGCAGCTGTATATTAAACACCTACCGCAAAATACTCATTCTTCAAGTAGTTAAAGGACGGAATAAAAAAATGAGCATCGAAGGAGCTTCGTGCTGAAATTGCGGCACCTAACTGAGTGATAAAAGAGTCTCTTTTTCTGGCATGCAACAAAGAAAAATGAAGCACCACAAGGCAGTTTAGCGCGTGAGGTGGAAAAACAGAGTGTGAAGAGAAGAAAAATACGAGTAATGGAATAGTGGAGACTGTGGAATGTGGATAAATTTCTGTGTCCGAGAGGCAGCGCGACAACAAATGGGATAATAGCGAGAAGACAGAAGCTGAACAAGAACATTCGAAAGACGGGTTGTGCGACGTTCGGTGAGTTCTCCAGCAGCGTGTCTCATTGTTGTCTAAACTGTTTTCGTTCGAACGATTTCATTCTGATAACAGATAATTAGCTTTATTGCTCCGTTGTTCGACAAACGCAACCCCTGATCGGGGCCACGGGCATGACAATCGACAATGTGGGGCGCATGGTCGCGTAACAGCAATTTTTCAATTAGCCCGACTTCTCGGAATCCCAATTTGGAGCGGATGAGAGAGTGACGAAAGTCGTGATGATAAAATGGGGAAGCAACAGGTGCCCTAACTAGCTTCCTAGCAAGCGATTATGGTGGTTTTTCCACGGGAAAATTTACGTAATCAGTTTAAATTATTTATGCCGACTTCTGAGGCCTACCATCGAAAATTCATGAGCATTAGCTAGGCTCCGTCGCTCCTCACGATTTGCTGCTCGCTTGTAATTTTTAATGGCTTTCCTCATTAGACGCAGGAAATAAAACCCACACCAGCCAACTGGGGCTTGTCTCTCCCTCTCTCTCTATCTTTAATCCAACGTAGCTACTTATTATCGGAGGAGATGACTGGGAACAATGGGTGGAAGACAACAATTAAGTAGGCGCAGGGCGAGGCACACCTTCGGATTGCGCTTTTGATCAATGGAGACGGTCGTGGCAAACACAATGGAGATTAATTGGCAGAACAATTTAATGGCTCTCGTATTCGTAACAGGATTTGGCCTGCTCACTTCTAAATCCGATTCTGAGCCTAATTGGTTTCGCTCCGAATCCAATCCAATATCTCAGCGTTATGGTGCTCATATTCTGCATCCGAAATGAAACAGAAAAATAGGACCTTTTTCCCGTCTCCGGCAGAGACGACACCAGCAGAAAACTCTACGTAAGCGGCGCCGCCCCTGGTCTCCGGCACCCTGGATATTGAATATCCGAATAGATTTTATTTGAATCAATTTCAATCGGAGCGCATTCCTTAGTTTAAATCCGCAACACGTAGCAAAGGAGTCTCCTCCTGAAAGGATGCTGATTGCCCTTTAAAACTTGTACTTCTGCCTCGGCGCGTATCTCCTCCTCCTCTCTGTAGTTCTGTAGTGTTTGAAAGCGTATTTACAAGAGCCCTTGTGCTCGCTGGGCTCTTGTGGCGCCTGCCACTCACGGAGCTTTTACCGGAGACAATGGCTTAAAGTGTGCCATTTCTACCTCCCTCTTATCTGAATATTCGTCACAGCCACTTGAACTCTCGGGTGTTTGAAAATTTCCATTTACATTTCCTCCAAGACAAGACACTCGGGCTCTTAACTTCTTGAGCATGCAGAAAAGTTTGAGACTTGATTGCTCCCCGTAATTGCAAAGTCAAACAGAATAAGTCGCTAGTTCGGGGAGGGAGAAAGGAAAAGCCGAAAAGTCACGAAACCCTTCGCCAATAATTTTATTCCAACCCATACGTTTTGCCTCATCCCGTCCCCGCACCACGGCCACGGCCACGGTCGGAAGTCGGAGCATTGAACATCCCACGTAAGCCTCTTTAATAACATTCCAGCTCTATTTCTTTATCTGGGCCCAGCTCGTCCCCTCGCCTTGCCTGGGCTCGGTTTGGGGTATTTACTATGCATTAATACTAATAATAATGCTCTGTGTTCCTCTTTTTTCTTGCTCCGGAGCTCGTTTCGGAGAGATATCGTCTTTATCTTCATCTTCTGCGTATGCTTTGTTACTCGACTTTTCCGGCAAGCGGCGAATCGGCAACCTTCCCGACTCAATTAATTCGGGCAGGAGGGTTGGGGAGCGGATTCAAATAAACTCGAAAGTCACACTCGTGTGCGTTAATCTCCAATCAAGCCTTTGATAATTTCCTTATCTACCTCTGCACCTCAGCTCGGCTCGAAGATCGAGGAAGCGTGGGCTTTTCCGCTCCACTGGAGGCTTTCCGCGGCAAAGTGAAAGATGCGGAGGAAGGAGAACCAGAAAGCGGTAAAAATGATAACGTAATTCTGACTTTGACTTCAAAGTAAAGGCTGCTGCAAATGTCGAGTAAACATATTCTCCGTTTGCGTGTTTTCAATTTGGGAAAACTTTCTGACTTTTCTTTCATCCGCTCCTTCACGCTCTCCTTTGTTTCCGCACCGCGCCGTAACGAAGGAGACCTGATAATTGATTACGTCTTGAAGATTCAATAATGGTTTTGTCACTTCTCAATGTGTTACTTCTCGGGAAAATGATAAATATGCCTTACCTTCTCGGATTCCCAGTTCTAACGCGTGCTTTAAATAACATCGTCACAGCTCACAGCTCGCTGCCGAATATCCCCAGCAGAGAAGGCTGTAGGCTGTAGGTGTAAAGAGCGTCATTGTGTCGAGAGATAAATCTCGCTCTTTAATGACGCAAATCGCGATGAACGGAAAAGGGTTAGGGCCCTTCTCTTGTGCAGCCTTAAAAATCAGCAATTTTCAATCCAATTACTTTGATTAGTGGTGGCTTTGCGTAAGCAGATGTTCTTGCATCTGCGGTCCCATTTCAGTCCCAGTTTTAATTAATATGAAAATAATGGGAGCTCGAACGAGTTCTGTTTGAATGGGGTTGATTAATGAATCGGAACTTTGGTGTTCTCGAGAACGAGAAGAGAGAAGGATGGCTCGTGTTGCTCGGCGATAAGACAAACACTTGACATTGAGTCCTTTCCGACCGAAATAAATGGAACAAGTGTGTCGGGGAAGCACTTTAGACACTTGTAAAACATTCCTCCATCTCATCTCAGAGCGGCCCGTCCTGCATGCCCGATTGCAGGGCCGCCTTATTCTTCTTGGGCCTTGTCAAAAATTTCTGAAAATTTTCTCCACGATTTAAGAGGCCTTTTAAAAATTTAAAAGGTCTTTTAAACAGTCAGGGGGTTTCCCAAAAAATTCAAGGAACTCTTGGGAGCCATAAAAATGATTGGAAGCAGTCCCATAAATTTTAGGAGCCTCTTCAAAAATCAGGAGCCTCCTTGAATATTTTGAGAGACTATGAAATTTTCTGAAAAATTTAAGAATGTTCTCAAAACTTCAAAAGGTTGACGGGGTAAATTGTAATATCTGCCCAGGGCTCCTAAAAACATAAACAGCCCTGCCAGCACGCCACGCACATATGGGGTTGGCTTTTGTTTAAATTTCTCCGATGGCAACCAACCCTTGATTCAATTCATATTTTATTAAATTTAGCTCTTTTTATCGCAAATTTCCATCTACACTAAGGAACTGAAGGTTTCAGGACGAGAGAAAAAATTCAATGAGCGAAAGAAAATATTCTTTTAGACGACTCCCCTCAAGGGCCGGAAAATAGTGCTTTCCTTGGCGGTGGAAATATTATTTCAGTAAACCTCTGCTCCTTAATATGCACGAAAAGGTTTCCATCTGCGGGAAAATGGAGGAAAAATGGAATTGGAATGTACGTCGGCATAAGGCAAGAGTGAATGGCAAAATGATCAATTTCTAGTCTTTTATGAATAAACTCGACATCGCTCTTATCCTTGGAGGCTGGCTGCCTGGATTCAAACCGCATGCAACAAAAGAACTCTCCCATCATCATTCATTTCTTGTCGTTGAGCTTGAATTTGCGGAACTTTTGTTATTGTCAATCCAATATCATTTGTGATGGGAGAAAAAGTGGGTCATGAACATCCCAGTCCTAATGTGAGACATCTGTTTCAATAAAATTTCACTATGAAGTGTTATTTTTGTGCGAAATCGAGCACGTGACAGTGGTCTGTCTGCCCTGATGTCGTTAAATGAGTTTCCAGTCCCAGAGGCGAGCAATATGCCCGACTCGGTGACGGATATAGGTGCTAATGAAGCATTTGCGCTCGTCTCAACTTTGCCCCAGGTTAAGTACGAGTCCGAAAGCGTTTCCATTTGATTGCTTTCCTCGCTCTCCGCAGCCCAGACGAGACTACGAATGCCTGGGCTGGGCTGGGCCAAACGTGTAACGTGTGGAATGTCCTAGTTTTGCTCACACGAAACTAGCACATTTAAGTGTCAAGGTTCGTGCTTGTGTCTGCCAAAACTTGGAAGTCGGAGCCGGAAACAAAAAGTCCGCTGAAGAGAAACAGAACAAAGCGAGGCTGCACATAATATTATTTTAATGTCTTTATCGTCGGATCGTTTGATTTATGTATCTAAGATAAGCTAAAAGATGCTTGCCAATGGATGGGATTTATTGCTTCAAAGCTCGCGAAATTTTCCGGGAAATTGGCTCTCCTCTGCAATATCTGATTTCTCACGGTTGAGCCGGCTCAAAAGAGCTCGGATTCCCTCGAAGCAGTGGCATTCACTAGACAGACTATTTAATTACGATTGCCTACGCAATTAGTTGCTAATGAACGCCACCATCCGACTTTTTAATAATCCCATTCCCGTTCCCGCTCCCCTGCTCCCTACAAGCTGATAAGAGCCGGGCCTGTTTGTCTTTGCAATTTGCTTGTTTATCTTCAATGTTCATTAAAATCCGAATCACTTAGTGCCATCAGCCAGCAAGTATGACGCTCATCATTTTCCATTGGAGCGCTGATTCCGAAATGATTAACATGGCGCCGCATTGACAGATTCACGGAATCACGGGGAAAGTGGAAAGTGCAATGAAGAGGAGAAATATTTGCGTGCGTTCCGTGACGCTGACGTAGCTGGCGGGAAAAAAAGCGAGGTAACGAGAAGAAAGGAATTTTATTCCGTCGAAAGATGAATCATTGAATTAGTATTCGGTCTGTTCTCCGATTTCCATGAAGATCTCAATGCCGGGGGTGGCGACCTTGGGGGTGGGCATGGGCTTGGGTCTCAAGTGGATCTGGCCTTCGGAGGTCTCGGGCAGAGCTGGGGCGGGGTCGGCCTTCTCGAGGGTGTTGACGAAGTTCAGGTGGTGGATGGTGTAGGAGACCTTGACGAGTTTGTTCTGGACGAAGAGGATCCTGGGGTCGGGCTTGGGCACGGGGAGGACGATCTCGGGCAGAGTTGGCTCCACTGGCAGTTGAGGGCCTCCGGTTGGGGGGGCAACTGGTGCTTCTGGGGCGGGTACTCCGGGGTCCTTGATTTCGGGGAAGCCTGGGACGACTGGGTTAACCTCTGGGGTCCTTGCTGGGGGCAGGGGACGCTCGATTCCGGGCAGGGATGGCACTCCGGGGTCCTGGGGGTGTAAAGTACGGTGAGCTTGAATCTTGGGAGGGTTTTAGAGGATCTTACCTTGATTTCGGGGAAGCCTGGGACGACTGGGTTGATCTCTGGGGTCCTTGCTGGGGGCAGGGGACGCTCGATTCCAGGCAGGGAAGGCACTCCGGGGAAGATGGGGTCAGTTGGCAGCTGAGGCAACAGGAGAGAGGCGGAGAGGTCACGGATGACGCGGTGAGCCTCCTCTAGGGGTTCCTTGCTGAGGAGGACGATGCGGACGAATGGGTTGAGGTCGTTTGGAAGGTTGAGCTCGGTTTTGAAGACCTCGGGCTTGATGACCGGGGACGAGGGTCCTGGTCGTTGGAAGATGGGGTCGAAGACTCCGGCGGCCGCAACGGCGATCAAGGCAGACAAGACAACGAAGGCTTTCATGGTGCTTTTCTGATGAACTGAGAGTTGACTGGAGACTTTTATACCGACCTGCTATCGGAACCGTCAATTTGATTTGATTGGACCGCCGATACGAGCTAATAAAGATACAGTTTAAAGCGACTGGCCGAAAATCAATCGCAGATTCACCCAGAAATGAGCCATAAAGCCCTATCGGCCAGCTCGGGGAGCCAAGGTCGATGACTACACAATCGCACCGGCATGACTCTGTAACAGATGGAGAAAACATCCCATTAGCATTCATAATGATTTTCAATTGAGGTCGAAATACGCTCCTTCGGCATACAAAGAATGCTATTCATTATTCCAGGCCGATGTTAAATGGGTGCTCGGGAAGGAAAGGTACAGTCTGCAGTAAAATATTGATTCCGCGTGTAATTAATGTTTTTCCTCGTCATTTGCAACACGATATTTTGCCGAGGGCTCCCGCCCTGCTCTCGCTCATCACGAGTAAATGAATATTGTTATGCAAATAAGTTTGCAATAACGTCAGTGATAAGCGATACGGAGGAGAGACATTGGAGCGGACACAGCCAGCTTCCGGGAAACCACATCCATATTTGAACACAATCTCACAAAAGAGCTTTGGCAAATGTGCATCGACGTTTGAAGACCTTCTCGTTAACCCGCATTGACCTGAGCTGGTCCGGGCTCGGGCTTAATTGGAGTTGAATTATTTATCCCACCGCGACGGGTAGGGAGTGAGACTTTCACTTTCCTGCCAAAGTCAATTTCAGCGTGTGTTGTCCGTCTGTCTGAGTCACATAGGCTCCAAAATATCAAGTAAAAGCGATGATAAAGCTTATGGGTATTCAAGCAAAAATCTATCTATCTGATCTTCTCAACATTTTGAAAATGCACCCATAAGCTTTATCATCGAATTTGCTTGATTAAAATTTTTCTTCCATACAAACTTTGGGGGCTCCTAGCTCCGTCCCTGTACATGGTAGGGGTCACATGAGGTTCCATGATTTACTAGATTTAGCACAGACTACAACATATCCAAAATTCAGCTCAATCAGACGAAACATATAAAACTTTCATACAAATATATTACCCCCCTCACTCCCCCCCTAGAGAAAATTGGGGTCTAAAATGACTAATTTTCTAGCTTAAAGACCATGTCCTATACGATGAAAAAATTCGCAGCTCTCTAGCTCTTCTAGTTCTCGAGTTATGAAATTTCGGACAGACAGACAGATGGCAAGCGGCCACAATTTTTGTAAAATGCTGAAAATGCACTAAAAAGCTTTTCAAAAAACGATGAAGATTTGCTACATACAACACCTCTAAAGCCTTCCTTTCAGCTCAAAGAAGTCCTCTTTCTGATGAATAGAACTAGCTCAGAGTCAGGAAAGCAACTCCCCCGGTGACTGCTTACGACATAAGCCTCCTGTTGCGGAACAGAGGAGAGAAAAATCATGCCGGAAAAGCCAACAAGCGGCTGAAATTTAAAACCGTAAAATTAATAACAGCGAGAGAAGAAAGTAAAATAAATACAGACCAGGGAGACGGAGGTGGAGGTGGAGGGGGAGCGGAAAGTGGGTGTGATGACATTCACATGATTGTGATATATTACACATTCCAACTTTTATCCTTGCGAGAAACATACCTCAGGCTTATTAAATGATTGCTGGTGACAGCAAATGAATGTGCGCCAGAGCCGGGCTGGGTCCCGGCAAAAGTGACTGCGAGTGGGGGAGCTCGCGTGCTCGTGCTGCGGCGACGAAAACGGGAGATACATAAGCTTAATTACAATCTCCATCTAAATCAAATTATTTTGTATCAAACTGTTTCTCCCGTGTTTATTATTGTCGTCATCATCATTACTTTCCTGTTCTGTCATGTGCCACTGAATATCTCGCGGCTCATCTTCGTGCTCCTTGTGTGACGCGGCGCTCTCCATCACATCCACGGGCCACCCAGCCCAGATGAGGAAACGCTTCTTTAAATTAATTTATCTCCTGTTTGCCCATTCAATTCGCTAACGGATTTGTCATTTTTCTTCCTCGCGGCTCGCCTTCTCCCCGCACCGTGCACAGAGGCGTAACTACTCTAATATTTAAAAATTGCGAATCAATAGTGAAGTGAAAGGGGAAAGGACTCCCTTACCCATCAAAACGGGAATTTGGAACGTCAGATTTCAATGAAAGTAGATTTGATTAAAATGGGACAAGATTTTCTCTGTTGGATATTTGAAAGGGGCAACATAATCCCTTTCAACATTTGACAGGGACAATAAAAGCGAACCAAAGTGCTAAAACTAAGATAGAAAGGAAGCAAGACAGAAGTTTTTGATCTCTGAGATTTAAAAGAGGAACATTTTGAGAGTTTTCATGCCAGAAATGTCTAGAATTCGTTAACCAAGGGGAACACATTTAGCTATCAGTTTCCGAAATCTTTCACAAAACCTACCCTGTGTGAATAATTTGCCGATCCGCCATTTTTCGATTGTTTACATCTTTTTCCCGTCCAATTTGTAATCCGGAAGTAAAATTTAGAAAAAGAAAAAAACAGGGTCAAACATTGACCCGGCCTGACATTGTCCGCGCGGACAGACTTGCGAACAAATATTCTCGCACCGCGGACAGACTTTTACTCCAGCGAGGACAGACTTGAGTCTGTCCGTTCCGAACTGGCCGCAGACAGACTTGTTTACACTGGGTAGTTACGCCTCTGGCCACGCGACAAGCAACAACGTCGCGTCCCGACAGACGTGCAAGAGATTTAATCATTTCTCCTGCCATTGTCTCGCCCGAAAATCGTCGCTCGTCGACGGAAAATGACTAGACCAAATATTTTTCGCTTTCACTCAAATGGGTTATTGTTTTTCGCATCGCAATCGTGACTAATTCGGTGCCGATTATGTTTAGTCATCGTTGATCGGGTTACAAGAAACGAATCTGAGCTCTGACAAGTCCGTGATTAGTCTGTCTGTCCGTCTGTCAGCCTCAGCTCCGAGGAAATAGGTGCTCACACTCCCAATCTCATGAATTTATGATAGTTTGACGGGGAAATGGAGTATGAACTATGCCTTGCTGGCAGAAAACCTTGCCTCCTTTACGACTCCGGTTTATGGGCGATTCACGTTGGATGGAAACATGTGAGTGGGAGCTCAGCTATTAGATTGCAGTTTTACGTCCTCATTAAATTGCATCCAGTTGAACTCCAGAGCCCATATATCATGCAGTAACGACGCGGAAATTAGCTCTCCCCTAGCCACACATGCACACATGTGGATAAGCTCGTATTGTATGTAATAAAAATTCCGTAAAAGCAATTTGTGATGAATGCTTTTACGTCAAAAAGGGTATATTTCCGCACATCGTAGGCTCGACTGCACAACTGTAAAGTTGAAAATTTCCCGAGTTT
The DNA here is from genome assembly GCA_963930915.1 of Forcipomyia taiwana. Lineage (NCBI taxonomy): Eukaryota > Metazoa > Arthropoda > Insecta > Diptera > Ceratopogonidae > Forcipomyia > Forcipomyia taiwana. The sequence continues at coordinate 2,282,411 of CAWVOI010000099.1, read as the reverse complement.
CCGTGTTCCCGCGTTTCCGACTGTTGACCAAGATGCTGGAAAATTCCGCAGATGCCAAAGGAACATGGAAACGCGATGGGGTTGGCGGCGTTTTGGGAAGTGGAGCGTGGGAGGGGAGATCGAAGGAAATATGCGTGCAATTGGGACGCTTTGAACTCTCGCACGCTTGGCGGGAACGGCCTCAAGGATGGGAGCGGGGGAACAAAAAACGGGAATAGAAACTCATTTATTTTCTGATATACTATCAATTTGCCGTCGTCGTGCGGCGTGGCGTGCCCCAACCCGATGAAGTTGTTATGAAAAAAGTGATGTGTATGATTGTGCCTCCCGAGAAGAAGTTTCTCCCATTTTTATTTCGCCAAAGTACACGCTCTTTTATCCAACCTGTACGTTATGTTACCTGCCAATCAAAAAGATAAACCGATTCACTTCGGGAAATTGATAGACTGATCGATGGTTGGGAACGTGCGTGCTGGCGCTCGCAGAAATGCGATACAAGTCTGCCTTCGGGGGCGAATGACACCTATTTATTTCCCATTCGATTTGTTGTTGGTCTACCGATTAAGGATCCGACTCTCGGACGGTGTTTACGGAGGACGAAATTGATTAGGGAGCGAGCCGTCTAGTTTTTTTTTTTGTTGTTCGCAGGACGCAGACCAACTTTTGCCCCATCTAACTTTCATAAACTTCCCCCAGACTGCAGGTCCCAATTGGAAAAATTAATTACGTGGGTTCCCGTGCGTCTTAATTAACAGCAGAATAAATAGAACCTTTTTTGTTTATTATACGTCTTGATTAAGTTAAACGGATCTCGAGTTCTTTTGAGGCGAGCGGGATAAAAGCGTATTTGTGCTATCCCTGATTCCCCCTAATCCTTTCTCTGACGACTTAAGGGCTTTCACTGGTAGCTGGATGGCAGAATACCTCAAAGTCGGTCTTCCTTCAACGATGGAAAAGTTTGTAGCGAATCCCGTTCCATTAAACATCATCAAAAAGCCATTTGGGGAGCGTAGTTAGGTCCCTCTCAGCACAATGGACATCCGCCTGCGCCTTTTTCATTATTATTTGACATTTTATCTGAATGGCGGAACGAAAACATCTAATTACTGACATTTGTCTCGTTCCAGGGTAACATGGAAACCTAAAATGGACCAGAAACAAACATGGCAATTAGAAAATTTTGGACTCCTCTCAAGCAACCATTCAGAGCTGTTGAATGCCGAGCGTGATTGGTTCAATTCAAACGCAATTCTCTTCCTTTTCATCTGCTATGCTGTTGTTATTTTTGGCGGCGTTTTCGGCAATGCCACATTAGTGTATTCAATATGTACGCAACCATCAGGACGGCTTAGGAAGCCTCTTCTATTTGCCTTGTGCCTGGCTGATTTGCTGGTTGTTTGTGTCTCAGCTCCCCTTACTATTGTCATATTATCCCTGGCCTATGGCTCATGGCCTCTCCAATCTATTGGATGCAAAGCAATATACTACTTGAGGGTAAGTGGGGCGGAAGACAATGTTTTCTTAATTGTGAGAAATACTGCTTGCTCTTGCTGATTTTCTTTTTCGCAGGAAAGGCGTTCTGTCTGTTTTTCTAGTCCTAAAATATTTTCTCAGAATATTTTTCTGTTTTCTTAATCCTTAATTATTTTTCTTTTTTTACGTTGAACATTTTCTGAGAGTTTTTCCACAAGTCTCAATTGCCTCTCAAGCTTTTGTTCAACATTTCATACAAAATCGACTCCGATTTTAGTGTCACAATGACAATCATTTACTCCCGGCGGGAGCAAAAGAATTTTATGCTCCCGCAAATGGAAATGTCAATTTTATGCTCCCGCTGTTGTAAAAATCAAGAAAAATCTGTAAAAAAAACCTCTTGCAAAAAAATTTTTACGATGACCCTGGGGCGAATTTAAGTAAAAGGCATGTTTATGAATACTATAAATAAACACTTCATTTATTTTAAAAATTTCACTAATGATGACTCTTGAACCCTTCTCGAGGACCCTCGATTTTTAGCTCTGGATCTCCAAAAGCGACGGTTTTGCGATGTCTGAAGAGAAAATTCATTTAGAAATTATTTACCAAATTTTCACAAAAAAATACCTTAACTATCAGTTTTCCATGGAACTTTCACTTTTCATGGGCTGTAGATGACTCTGGAACTCCAGTTCTGCACTCAAAGACCCTCCGGAGCTTCAATCTTGCGAATTTCGAGTGATTTAGTTTCACTCAACACCAGATCCATGAATTGACTGAGTTAAAAATTCATGGCACTCTGATCAAAACTATGAAAATGGCGAGAATTTAGTTTAATATTTTTCTAAAATCGGCGGATAGACCGACTCAAATGTTGAACAAAACGTTATGTGCACCGCGGGAGCCGATTCCGCAAATTGAACCCTTGAATGGTTGGGGCCCTCGCTCCTACGTCGCTCGGGCCTCAAACTCCATTCGCGGGATTCAATTTGCTTCACGGCTCCCTTGTTGCACAATGTACTATTTTTCCCCGCCATGATTTTTTCTGCCTGTCGAAATTGCCTCTTTAAGCTCACAGACGTAACCAACGAAAGGCTCAGGATTCTAATTAGTCTTTTTCCGTCTAGTCCCTGCCCGTTGCCGCCAGCACCATTTGCTTGCTGATGCTTTCGCTGGATCGCTACGCCACAGTCAGACATCCACGTCTCGGGCAGCTACATCAACGTCGTTACCTGCCACTTTTGCTCGCCATCACAGCCTGGGTAGGGGCCTGTGTAGTTTGTATACCCATTTTCATAGCACACGATACCACCGTAATTGGACGCAATGATACTCTAAGTCGCCTTGTTACTTCCGTCACAAAACACCTCAATGTTCGTCAACGAGCTCCCCCATCCACCGGCAGTAGCTTGCAACACCTCTCGAAACTTCGTCACCAACATCAAACATTATCATCGTCCGCTTTTGTGATATGCAAAGCTGATTACGGGTCGTCCGAAGTGCATTCAGCTTTCGTGCTATTACATGCATTCTTCGTGTTCATCGTGCCCGCCATTGGGATCCTCATAAACCATTTGGGGGTGCGACAAAAACTCACGGCTCTCTCATTGACTGCCCGAGCTGCCCATGGCGAGTTGCCTTTGCCGATGCCCATTTTGAGGCGGCCGACGCATATGATAATTGTGACGGGACTAGCGAATGCTGCTCGTGCCGCAGAGAGCTCAGAGGATGATGGTGATGGCACGAATTCGAGGCGAAATGACGATGGCAAGGTTTCAGCGAGACTGAAACAGTTGCCCAGGACACCGAGGTGAGTAGCTTTTGCATATTTAAGCCTCTACTGGAGGCTAGCCGGACGATAGGGAGTGCAAATATTGTCGAAACAGTTCAAATGGGTATTAAATCTGCTTGTTCTTCTCCTCTATGCTCTTTTATGTGCATGGTCCGCTTAATAAGTTTTCAGACCAGTGACTCCAGGATTGAAATATTTATTGAAATATCAATATTACTAGTTAGAGGTGATTGGTGGTTACTAGGAAGGGGACTAACTGTTCGCTCTTTTGAACCACATGGCCTAGAGAGTCTCAAATAATGTTATTGGCTCGAAAAAAATTCTCATCAAAAATATTTATGTAATAAATTCCTCAACAACTTATTAAATGTTAAGGCCAGTGACTCCAGGATTTAAAGGGGGTTGCTAGGGAGGGAATCAACTACCATGGCCAAGAGATTTTTAAAAAATATTCCCGTAATAAATTTTTCAGATCAATTAGACGAGCCCAAAATCAAGAAAACCAGTCAGAGAAGCCGTCGAGCGACCTGCCGCTGCCCCAGACGTCCACCCTTCGGTCCCGTCGCCGCCTCGGAAACATCCTCGTGGCATCAGCTTTAATTTTCGCGTGCTTCTGGGCACCCCACGTCTTCTGCTACCTCTGCATCGAGCTGGGGGCCTCGTGCAAGTGCAGCAAGCCCGTCGCTGAGTTCAGTCTGCTACTCGGCCACGCACACTCCGCCATCAGCCCCATCTTGTACTGGACTCTGAACCACAACACGCTGCGCCAGGCGTGCTGCTCCCCCTGCACCGGTCGCCTGAACTCTGCCCAGCACGTGTTACGATCGCACCTTCGTTTCCGGACGCCCCCACCGCCCCCAAGTAGCACCAACGAGGCTGCTCTGGGTCCCTTTAACCCCCGCTACACCAAGACGCGCACTCAGCAGAACAATTACCGTCCGCCGCCGGCGTCTTCGCACTACTTCTACTAGGTGCTGTCGGGCCATAAAGTGGCGCTAAATGGAACTTGCAGCATTGTGTCGACTTCAATTTTCGCACCAGACTCGAGAGCGAGAGGCCTCGATTCGATATGTGCAGCGGGAGCGACCAGACCGCAGAGTGAAAGACACATAATGAAAGCGGTTTCAACTCATAGCGTAAGCGAAATACGACTAACTGCTTTATTTTATCACTGTCTGCCACGAGACAGGCGCAGGCAGAAGACTAAGTCGCTAATTGGCATGTCATTAATGAATGTTTGCAACTTTTCTCATTTTCCCCGGGATTTTTTCTTTTTCAATTTTCCCGATTCCCACTACAACTGCTGACCCGGAGTCATTTTTAACCCCCAGCCTCATTCCAGTCAGAACCTTTCGTGCCTCTCTAACACACGAGTATCGATTTTCTTTCATCACTGGGACGCCGCGCGGGAAACGCTTTTGTGCAGCGAAAAAGAACTCAAAGTGAGCAACGTCAAAAGCAATTTGCATGCCCCAGTGCAATTAGGTGTACGGTGTATGGTATTTTAACGTTAGTCAAGATGCAAATTGAACAAGAGAAAAATCAAATTGAGGTAAAGCGGAAATATCTAACTAAAATGGGATGAATCACTTAGTGTTTAGCCTACGAATTGATAAAAGATAAATGTGGTACAACACTATAATTTTCTAAGACTCTACTTGTGTGTCTCTGGGTAAATATTACGATAGTCTGTAGTGTATAATTAAACACTTTGCATATGTACCGTAGCCCATTCATAACTTTAAATTGAATATTTCGTCTGTGAGCGAGGCGCTAAGTTTCGCTTCGAGGAAGTGGAAATCCCAGACCAACCCACAATCATTAGAGTAAGCAGCATTTGTGTTCGTTGTGTTTCCAAAAGTGAGTTCCTGTTGAACTTCTAAAGCTTTAAGACGTGTTTCGTTGGATCGCGTGCCGCACAGTCGCGTACGAAGGTTTAAGGAAGATTCTAAACGACGCAACTTCTCAATCTAGCTCCTACATGTAAGACACTGATTTGTTAATTAATGATAGACGGTTAGGCAGAGAAGAGATAGGCTCTATAATATATAACGTTTGTTCAATCTAGAGATTTTATCGCCACCCTGTCGAGGAAATAGACGGCCTGGATCAACTGACAAATCGTACGATAGAGAGAATAAGAGATGTTACTTCAGAAAAACTATCTGTGAACTTTCTAACTAAGGTGTAATTAAAAGAATTGTTGAAATTGTCTCAGCCAACTTTTATCACTTGCAATTCAAGCTGACTTCGTACAAAACTTCCTGCTCGTTGATATCGAATTCCTCCGCAGCAAAAGTTTCCGCCACCACCATCGCCTCCCTCCTCTGGTGCATCATCCTGTGCTGCCTCAAGGACCCTTTGTCGTAGAATCTCTTGCCGCAGTCCACCCTGTCGCACCCATACGGTCGCTCGCCCGCGTGGATCCTCTCATGAATTTTTAAGTACGATTTTCGTATGTAACTCTGACCGCACGTCTGACAGGTGTATTTGCGGAATTTCGTGTGAGTCAACATGTGCATCTTCAGCGTTGCCATCCTCACAAAGCCTTTGTGGCAGACGTCACCTTTAACGAACAACTTAGTTAGCATGTTTGATGTCAGGATGGGATTTTTCATTATTTTCCATGTGGGAAGCGGGAGAGAAACTCGTCTGCAGCCGACAGCAGCTTTTAGTTGAGAGATATTTTAATAGGTTAAAGGTGGTTTTCAGAGACCGCCTTAAGACCTCCGTTTCTGATGGCATTTTGAACCTACGACTTAATAACGGCATATAATACGGGTATATCGTCAGTTTTTGAGGTTTTGAGTTGGGGTTTCAGCCCCGTAGCTCCCAAACGACGCTTTAAATGGTGCTCAAATCTTGACCCCGGAAGTTCCTGGTGAGGAGCTAGAGGGCTTTTTCAGCCGATTTTAGGGGTTCCAGGCATAGGAATTTTTTTTTTGTTGAAAATTCCAACTTTGAGGCCAAATACATCCGAAAAGAGGCTCTGGCCAAGAAAACCTGGTTTTCCGAAAAAAAAAAAATTCAATGAAATTTTCCTATGCCTGGACCCCCCAAAATCGGCCTTAAAAGCCCTCTAAAGACCATTTTGAGATCGGAGCGCTACGGGGTTAAAACCTCAACTCAAAACCTCAAAAATTGACGATTTACCCGTTTTATATGCCGTTAAAAGTAAATTTGTGGAAGCGAACCCAGGATTGTTTAGCAGCTTTTTCTTTGATTGTTTGTTTAAAGTTTCTCAAAGGCATACGAGTTTCTAAGAAGTCCCATTTCCTCTTATTCTCGGAGCAAACACTCTTCGTCCCTTCACAGAATCTTGATGAATCGTCTGGCTTCGTACCACTTTTTACTTCGTCACGAATTGAACTCTCGATGCTCAGTAAGAAAAGTGATGACTTCGGTCTTTTCTTTGCCCAACCTCTTTTTGTATCAAAAACACAAAATTAATTTTCTAGAAGCGAGAAAGGCCTTCTGGTTGGACGCCTGCAGCCAGACAACTTCCAGACCCTGAACAAAGCCACAACTTTGGGGTAAAAATTCAGCTTTTCCCTTCCGTTTTGTCCGAGTTTCGACACAAACATGCCAGAAAGTTTCACAAGGGGAGCAAGAAAAGGCAACAATGCTTACATTTGAACGGCTTCTGGGCGTCGTGTGTGCGGAGATGGCAAATCAAGGCGCGTGTCTCCACGACCTCCCGACGCTTCTCCCTGTCGCCGTGTTTTTTTGAGATGTGCATCTTCAGATCTCTCTGTAGCATGTACTTTGCCCCGCAGTTCGCAAAGTTGCAAGTGTAGGCCATGGTTTCGTCGTTTTTGTCCACGTGGTAGCGAACCAAGTGCTGCTTGAAAGTCTTTTTGCTCCGCAAAACTTTCTGACAGACGCCACATGCAAAGTAGTCGTCTCCGTGCACGGCTTTAAAGTGCTGGTAGAGCTCCTCCATGGACGCGAAGGCCACGCTGCAGCTGAAGCAGTGGGTGCTCTTGGGAAGCGTCTCGAGGACTTTGGCGAGGTTCACCTTCTTCTGATGAGTGGCGATGATGTCCAGCTCCTCTCCCTCGGGAAGCTTCACGACGGGAGCTTCCTCCTCGCGTCTCAGCTCAGCCGCCTTCATGACGTGCAAAATCTGTTCTTCCTCCGTGTGCTCGCGTCTCATATGCTTGCTCAGGTGCCCGGCTCGCGTGTGGGCGGCGTCGCAGATCGTGCATCGGTACTTGCTGGAGTGGATGTTTTTGTGGATGCGACACGAGTACTTGGTTCGGAAGGACCTCTCACACAGGTCACACTTGAAGTCCCCCTGCGGCTCCTCTTGCTTCCTGAGCTTGAAGTACTCCGTCAGGTCCTCGGAACTCGCCTCGAAAGAAGGGCCTGGCTGAACCACCTCGACCTTCAGGACGGGAGCCTCGTTCTCAGGAGGGCTCTCTTCCAGGTACTCTTCCTCTAGCAGCGTCTCGGTCTCAGTTCTGTCCGGGCTCAGCGGCACCGAGTCTTCCTCCTGCGAAAGCCCGATCTCCAGCTGAATCGTGACATTCTTGCGGCAGTTTGGGCAGTCGAAAGCGTGCACATTGGCGGCCTCTTCGCTTCTGTAAGTCTGGGTGTTGATGAGGTTCGTGCTGATCCTCAGAATATTGCAGGTCTCGTCGATTTCGGCTACTACTAGCACTGTTCGCGACTTCATATTAAAAACATAAACAAACGAACTCGCTGTCAAACGAATTCGCCGCGAGACGAAATTTGAAAAGACTGTTGGAAGAAGTCGCATAGTCCATTTTTCGCGCGCCAAAAAAATGCTTAACTTTGGAACCTGATTGCGAGGCTTCCAGGCCATTGATCCTGGCGAGCTGTGGCATTCCAGAATGCTTGAAGCCTAGAGAATCTGGTGATACCCCATTCAACCCCCTTCATGACCGGGGAGAGCCGGAAATAGTGCACATGTCAAGGCGCCTCCAGAGGAAAAATCACTAACTTTCTTAAAAAAACTTTCTTAAAAATCAGGAACTTTGGAGGCTGATTGCGCGGCTCCCAGGTGATTGTTCTTGACAAACCGTGGCATTTCGAAATTCTTGGAGCATAACAAATCTCTTGATACCACTTTGACCCCGCTTTAGGACCGAAAAAAAACCGAATTTTCGATCCAAGTAGTGGGCCAATCATTGGTTGATTGATGTTGGAACCCGAAAACACTGGATTCGCCTCCTCCATATAAGCTGGAAGGTAAGTGAAAATTTCCATGCTCAAAAACCAAACAACAGGGTAGTATTTTACTGTGTATTTTCATTAGTTCTTTTTTCTCATAAAAACAATGGATAATACGTTATCATTTAACCTTAACCGTCTGCATGTCAAGATTTTGCGATTAAATGTTATGAGATTACTATAGGAAAAGTATTTATAACTTTTTGTCACATTTTCACTTGCTCATCATCATTTGAATTTGAATTGTTCATGCTTTTACCTATTTGTAATTGATTTCTTGAGGAAAGCTTACAAAAAGAAATACTCTGAATTCTCAATTTTGAATTTTCCCACACCACAAAATAATATATTCAATCTTCGACATCAATCGCTTACATGTGTCTGTTCATCAAATAGCTCAAAAGTTTACTATTTTTAACTTCAACTATCGGTACATTACTTATGTTTATTTTTAATTTTTTTGTCTTTTATTTTGCATTCTTTTACAAATGTAATGCAAATATAGTGTAGAAACGTGTTTCGCGCGCGAGCTGTGAAAATTACGGCGGTGAACCAATTATTATTGAGTTTGCGAGAGTCAAACGATACTGTGATCTCAATGGAGGCGATGAGCGAGTCAGAATTGGAAATTATGGTCTAATTTTTAGTTAGAATTCTTTCTACACTCTCATTGCAATATATGTTCATGTTGCTGTTGATTGTTTATGAAGTGCTCCTTCCATGTGACATGTCTTTTCGCACCACGAAATCTAACATTTGTTACACTTTAGTTGCTGGGCTCCGACTACCATTCCACTTGTAAAGTATAATTGATAATTTTATGAATATATTAAATTTTATGTAAATTCATTGAATTTATAAGTTTATCATATATTATCGTACCTAATTACGGTTTGCTATTATAATTATTTAGAATAATTGTAAATACAGTTATAAATTTAGTTTAAGACATTGCATATCCTATGCATGAATTAATTGTTTCAATTAATTTTGTGTCAAGTTTTTTTTATTATTTTTGTCAGAATGAAAGGAAGAAGTTTGGCATAGTACTTGTACAATTGTAAGATTAATGAGTGTTTAATATGCGCCTTCACCTAGATTCTAGATGAATTGTAAGAGAGTTATGAGGAGATTGCTGCTGAGTGACTACGAGTAGGGTTATTCATTATACCAGTAATGCAATAATTTCGTATTGGAAACCGAATTTTACTTCATGTCTGTGAGAGTAGCAGAGGTGAGGAGACTACTTTCGGGAGGAAAGGGCTCGAATGAATAAAAACGTGTCAGTATACCTGAGAGGCAAAGTAAGTGAGTAAATACCAAGTTCCATCCCTCCCTTTGCGGGTCTCGCGGGTCGCGATTCGCCGGCGCGGGAGGAGATGCACATTGTTATACATGTATATGTATATGAACATAAATAGTGTAATCACCCTGTTTTGAGTTGTATTTCGTATCTCAAACGTAAATAAATGTTTGCAAAATGCGCAACCTTATTCATCTATTTTTAAATCATGTATGTTTCAGTCACTGGAATTCCTCTTTTTTAATTGTGAAAATGATTAGTGTGAGTGTAACGTGAAATGCCAACTGCTTTCATATATAATTCGCTATTTGATTCGGCTAATGATGCATCTTGTATGAAATGTCTCTCTGTAGTTCCTTACTAACGAAAGCCTATGCCACATACAAATGTGTCTCCTACAATTTCATATATTTTTGAATATAAATACTACTAGAATGCGTTAATAATTTATAAAATTACTGCATTCCATTGATCTCCTATAATCTTTAGTATATATTTCAGTATAATTAAAGTGTGATCATCAACCTTTGCTCTTATTTTCTTCACATCGTACCCTCTGAGAAGTACAATTTCGAATAACAAGTATAATAAAGTTCCTTTGGTTACCTTCGATTGAGATGTAATGAGTAAAATATACCAGCTCTGATGGTTTCAAGGTCTTCCTCTTCTTCTGCACACAATTGTAGATAGTTTAATCCAAATTATGTTACATTTTAACATATCTTTAATAAGTGGTATCACAGTTTTGCTGCTGATAGTGTCATCAATATTTTGCGTGTATTTCTTCCTCTTTCAACAACACTAAGAATCTCTCTCTGATATTCGTATATTTGTTATTATTTTTTAAATTTTATTTTGAGTGTGTAAGGTGTCTCCTTGTCTGGTGGCAATGACCGTCCCGGGCCCCGGAGTTGAGGGGAGAAGGTCCTACGGGACCGGGGACTCACTCGAATTAAGGTTGAATGATGATGAGTCAAAGTGATTTGTGGAATTAATTGCAATTTCTCGTTTTCTTTTCTTCTCAAAAAATGCATGTGAAAGTCGGTTCAAACCATTCGGAAAGATAACTAGTATGTATGTGTATTACTTGTTTATTTCTGTGTCGCCTTGATGCTTGATATATGTATTGAGTACAGTTCAAAAGTATCATATGTATGTTGTCTGCATGTGAGTAGTAATATTATTGAAAGGAGGTCTTGGGAACTCTTCACTTGTCGTCTATTTCGCAATTTGTTTAATTCTTCTATTTTCGTAGCAGTTTACTATTAGTTTTAGTTTACTTTTTTCTATTTTTTTCTGTGCGTTGCTTTATTGATTTTTACTCGTTATCATATTAATTTCATTTTAATATTCAAGTTGTATTCTGTTTTCTTGTCGCCTGAAAGAATGCTACAATTTAGCCCGAGGCATATTTTTGTTCGAAAGGAGGAGTAAGCCAATGTTGGAAGTCATAGTCATAGCGGGGAAGGGAAATCATAACCGAATGCGATATGGTCGTACTAAAATTGATCACCCTAAGTTCCTCTGCTGTCATTTGTGTATCATTATGTTGTCCATTTTACATCCTATTCATACTAAGTAAGTTTCGAAAACGACTTTTAGAGCTAATTAAAGCTTATCCTCGAATGAGTAAACTGAACATTGAGAAAATTCAAATATATTTTTTTGCTCTTTTTTCCGTTTTTCTTCTTGAATCAATAATTATCATTAATATTAATTTAATAAGTAAGTAATTTTCTCATTTAAATAACTTGTCTATACGTTTTCTTATTTTTTTCTGGCGCATACATTTTAAGTAGATAACTTGTTGTATCTATTTCAAAACTTTTGATATTAATTTAATAGCCAACAAATTGATTTTATGATAAAACCAATAACAATAGCCATTTTCATATGGCTACGAAACAATAATATGTGGCGCAGATGATAATATTCCTACCGTTGTAATTATTGTGAACAATGTGAAAATAATAAGGCACAACCTATCAACGACCATTGCTGCAAACTTCCAATCTTTTGCGATATCACCGTCATCATCCTCTTGTCGCATCTGCAATAAACGTGCGTTATAATGAAATATAATACTTTGCAAATGACTTAAGTTGCGTATATGAGCAATAACAAATAGGTAGTTTAGCATTTTTCGTGTCATTTGTTTCAGTTGCGCCACGCCACGGCCCACGCCACATGGCACGGCGGGCCACAGCCGCTCGACTCATTTGTTTGACAAATGGATGTCTTCGACAGACCAGATCCTCCCACTAGGCTTGAGTGTGACCATAAGTCAATTTGGCGAATTCGTGTGAGATATGTGGATGGCTCAAATTGAGGTGTTTCAGGGTCATTTTAAACATAGAGGCTAGCCTAGAGGTTCAGCGAAAAATTCTCATTGCATCGGCCCATCAATTTCCTATAGAATCACTTGTCAAAAGTGAGCTTGGAAATATATCAACAATTCTTTTGGAACTCCAGGGTCTTTGAAGCTTCAAAGATCACCTTAAAAGTGGAGCTAGGTCACAAAAGAAGGCATCCAAAAAGGATTGGAAGCCTTCTGAAGGAAGTCCCAGAATAAGTGAAAAAGGCCGAAAATGAAAAATCGCGAATTTAAATTTATTTCTAAGCTAACTTTTGGCAAGTGATTCATATGAAATTTATGGGACCAAGCAATGAGAATTTTTTGCTGTACCTCTATGCTAGTCTCTATGATTCTAAATCTTAAGTCATTAGTTTTTTTCAGAGCTCAATGAAAACTCACCGTATCCGTAATGTACCGAATCTCCTTGAGGATCAATGCTAATTCATAGTCTGCAGAGGATGAAATGCATGTATGGGGTTGAACAGCATCGGGCATACGAGACCCACCAAGTGGCCCAATGCTACCGTCGTCGGTGTGTCTGCAAGAGAAGGGCGGATCGTGAGTGGGGGCGGGAAAGGGTGACTCGGAGGTTACCTGTACATAGTTCTATAGTACGTAGGATTGTGTGGCAGTGTACCTCCTGGCGTCAGGGGTCGACAATTGTGACGAAAATCATCATCAATATCCAAAACATTTGCTAACAGTGATTTTGAAGAGCTACAAAGAAAATTAGGGGCGTGAACGAAGCTGTACCTGCCTCATTTTGGAGAAAAATGAGGGGTTCCAAGGTTCGCCTTTGAGGGCGGAAACTTGGGTGGGTCTCAATGCCAGATTTGCCTGTCAACACACCATCTGAATATCAGATAGCTGTCAATATTTTGACTTTTCCCGTTCAAAATGACGGTAAAGGTCAGTAAAAATTATAAACGTTCATTTTCAATGGGTGCCAGTTAAAAGTATGACAGTTACGTATGACAGGTTGACAGGCAAATCTGGCATTTAAACCCACTGAACGCTTTAAGGTACCACTCACCGTTCCTTTAATTCTACATCTTGTAAATGAGACTTTCGGTCCGATGAATCCGACATCGGAGTTGAGGGAAATTCGTCCTCCTTTAAGCGATTTGGCCTGCTCATACGTAGTATGCATGGTAACCAATATAAAAACACGACGCGCACCTAAAAGAGGAAGAAGACCATAAATTCATGATGGAAATGGGGAGCTGTTCGAGAAGGAAACTCACCCAATCAGCCATCTCGTGTGTGTCAGCGTTTCTATGATGGTAATTTAAGATTAAAATTGTTGATACAACCGATGATGCAACCATAAACATTATACAATTAAAGTAAGTTCCTGCGGAAGAAGCAAAGAGAGCGAGATTAGAGATAGGTTAATTTGTTTGAATTTACCGACCTAATAATGGCACAGCATCTGATGTAGCTGGCATCGTCTCAGCAACCATATTTAGAAACACAGTCAAAGATAGTAAAATTGTCACGCCTGGAATGATGGAGAGCGTATTATCGGCACAGTCACAGTCACAGTCCGTCCGGAGCTCGAGGCAGGCCGCGGGAGAGGAGTTTGAAAAATGTCGCAAATTAGGAAGTAATGTTGAAATATTTAGAGGAATAAAAAAATTCCAGTTTTTGCTGTCTGGCATCCGATATTATTAGCAACAATGTTTGGAGCAGCGGCAGACAGAAAAATAAATGATAAATGAAGAGATTTTATGTTTCCTGTCTCGCAATCAATATGAACATTTTTTCGCGCTCCTCGCTCCTTACTCGTTTCGTGTCGTGTCGATGCTGATGTCGCGTCGAGTCTCGAGACGAGAAATTTGCAAATGAGATTCGAGTGGAAATTGAAAAATGAGCAACAGATGTCGACTTGACTTACCCAGTGACAATTTTTCACCTGAATCAGGTGGTAGTGTAAATCCTAATAACGCCATTGAAGCAATTAATACGCAAGGGACAATCAAATTGAAAAAATAATACAGAGTGCGGCGTCGAATGACAATTGCAAACGTTATATCTATGTACGGCTCAGGGCAGCAGTTGTAGTAAATTTCGTTACGTTTACCAGGAACACCTAAAATGTGACATATGTTTGTTAATTGATTGATTAAAGTTAGGAGAGATAGAGTTTGATATATAGAGGTGGAACCGAGAGTTAAAACTGCCCATAGAGAAAATTAAATCCATAAATTTTAATATTTTTGTCCCCTTCTCCGCATAAGCATGTGATTACTCGGACTTAATGTTCTGGGCAAAGTTTTGAGGTAATCTCCCTAGACAGACCCTGGATAGAAAAATAAGTCAATTTGGCCTTATTCTTGCTTCACTCCTTTATTAGTAAAACACCAATGAATGTACCTAGCGAGCTTATATATTTTGTGTAAGCTCACAATAAATTGTTCTCTTTTAAATAGCACTTGGCAACTGCTTTGAGTGGCTCAGAAAAAATAAATATCGAAAAAGTGACCCCCTCAAAAATTACCCAAGTGATCTAACTCGGCCAAAACAGCTGCTAAGAGGCTCAAAACTCGCATGCTATTCCAAAATCAAACTTAGATTCCGATTTAACACCCGCCGTGAAAATCGGATAGCTTATTTTCCGATAGGAGATCTGGACAGAATTTCAAAGGCCTCAAGATAGCCTGGACATATGCTCTAGCTCAGCCATTTTAGAAGCTAGGGACCTGGAAGAGGAATCAAAAGAAGCGTCTCAACGGCGGCTACACTAATCATTTCACGCCGTGGCTCTAGCACTTGAGGGCGGAGCTAGAGCCAGTTGGACATTTTGTCCAAGTATATATGTGAATCAGCCTTTATTTTGTTGCCCTTCTAGTTCAAGCCTCTATGATAAGCCAATAACTCCTAACTTTAGTCATGAAGTCCAAAACCCTGATCATGGGCAGCCTCCCTTCCCTCCTGATCTCATTATGATCAAAATACCTGTACCTGTAAACTTCCCAAATAAATGATAAATAGCTTACCTAATAAATCCCATTCTCCGTTGGTAACAAAACTACTAATGTCTCCACCAGATTCGTCCTGGAGTTGCAAGTCGAGCTGCGAAAAATGGGAAAAACGGTTAGCGAGAGCACAAAATAGAGAGATCATCTACCAGGGCCCGGGCAGTGCAAACTGCTTGCCACCTAACAAATTACAGAGAAATTTGATTTGAAGTGCGTTCCGAATCCAAAAATGTTATCAATATCAAAATAGATAGAATGTTGGCTAATCTACTAGGTTCTTCACAAACAGGTACCCACGTGAACATTGCAATCGGTAATCGGGGGCGGGGACTAAAATCCAGACGGTTGCTGCAAAAGATCTCTTTGATTGAAAATGCGTGTGTGGAAGAGCTGTGTAAGTTTCACTAAAGGCTACGATAGCAATGTTGTGTCAAATCTACAAACTACTGCGCTACTACGGATACTTAGTTTGATACCATACGAGTATACATGTCATCAAGAAGCAGGTGATTGGCAAATGAAGAATGGCGACGAAATATAAATTGATTCTCTGAGGACTCGAACGAACGAGGCGAGTGTCTAGGATTATGATTATGGCGTCGACGAGAGAACATTACCAATATACATATATATAACATATCTCTATTCGTTGTAGTGAATTAAAGAAACAGAGCGCTTAACACATTTAACCTCATACGATATACAATATATAAGGGCGCGGCAGATCATGCGCTGACGGCGGCGGAAGCAGCAGAACCCTCTGCGAAATGAGTTCGGAGGCTTGGCGCGGCGACTCTCAGCAGCTCCCGAAGTCATTTCCGCCATAGTTACGAAGGATTAAGATGTAATGTAATGTTAACAGTGGTACTATGCATCCATGTGCGCACCTGTGTTTGCCTTTTTCATTCTCTCTGCTCAACTTTTCCATTGTCTAATTTTGTCTGGCTGCACAAAAAAACGTGTGTCTGATAGCGACGAGATCTGACTGCAGACTTGTTTTCCCAGACCCGCAGACCCGCGATTCGAAAGCCCAATTTAGCATAACTTATAGATTTCTCTCTCTTTTGTCTAAGGTGGCAGCAGTTCCGACTTCCGAACGTGGGAAGGGGGTCCAAAACACAAAAAACGAACGAATACATCGACGAGGCTACACGAGACAAATTTAAAATGCCGGAAAAAAGGAGACGGGAGATGAGAAAGGACGAGCATTAAAAAAAGCTTTACTTGATTGTCCATTCAAATGCCATACGATGGCGCGTCGAAGGATCGTCACAAAAACGAATCGTGTTCGCAAAAGGGAACGGGACACGACACATAAAGTAGACGATATTCTAAATATGAAAGTTACTTACCTGGAATCCATCGTAGGTCCAGCTTCCGAATTTCATTTCACATCGTTGATCATCGAATGGGAACCATGTAATATCAATTTTACATGTTGATTTAAAAATACCAGGTGGCACATAGAGGCATGAACCATTATTTCGAACCACTACATTAGTTGGATACGTTCCATCGAAGCCTTCGTCCGCACTGCATGTGCGTGGAATTTTAATTAAATTTTAGGGTCGATAACACATTTAAAATGATTAATGAATGGCAGGCTGATTAGAATATTAAGTGGCATAGGATGATGATTATCATTGTCATCATTGTTCGAGTATAGTAGTAGTAGGTAGTAGGTAGTAGTAGTAGTATACAGGGATGAGGATGAGAAAGTCAAAATGTCATGTATATGTATAGTAAGTAATAAATATCGGAAATGGAATCTCGAACAAAAGTTTTATGCGTGTATAGGAAAGAATGCAGCTAATCAGAAAGTAAGAAAGTCTTCCAAAACGTGTTTCAGAGGTATACAGCAGTCAAAGCGAAAAACGGGTGCGCGCCAACCTACCTATTGTACATCAGCACGTCCGGCTTCCAAATTCGATGCGGGGGTATTCGCAAATCCTTCACTCCGCCGTACTCGGAAGTGTTCCATCGAAGGTTCATATCATTCCATTCGAGTTTCAACCAAATATTTGTTATAAGCAACTGATTTTTTTCGTCCTGCAACGAGGGAGAGAGAAAGGGGGGAAATCGAAATTAATATTTTACACGCCGCCAAACCGTTTTCTATTTAAATGAGCTCTGCTCCCGCGGAAACTTGCTCGTATTCACTCATTTATATTTTATTAATAGACGTCAGTTTCCACAATAACATTTTACAGCTTCGCTTTCTTGGATGCTCTCTCGGCACCTGCACCGTCCCGGGTCTCTCTCGCGCGGTACCACCGCACACCAGGTAAGTCGTCGGCTTCGAAGAACATGATTAAATTCTAAATTTTTAACAATACACATCTCCCAGGATTTATGACTTGCTGTGAGTTTTATTGAAATCTTCGCAACCCCCACGTCTATATCGCGCGTGGAAGCATGTTAATTTGCAACTCCATAAAAACCTCTGCCCTGAAAAACGGGTTTGCGCTCTCGCGTGTGTGTGCGAGTTTTAAAAAGTTTTCATTTGTTTTGTGGCGAGATGCCGTAACCTCCATATTCCCGGGGGCGGCCTCCGAAGACGCGAGGAGGATTTTAATATTAAAACCGCGCCCTACGAAAGTCATTAGCGCAGCACACGCGTGGAAGTAGGCCAGCAGCCTCCAGCGGCATGGATGCTACTTACCACATCAATTATCTGCATTAAAGTTAGACCAAAACTCAATTGAAGTGGATCGGATTCGTTGACAACAGGTCTTTCTAGCGTGTTGTAAGAGTCTAGGAGATCGTGCAGCAGCCGCTTCTCATGATATCCTGCGTGGCAAGCTGGAAGAAAGGTACAAGTAAGTAAGGATCAAAATTCCTGGAACCTCGAACGTAATTAATCGCCGAGTTTGGTCGTTCGAAGCACCTGTCAGCTAATTAATTCGCGATTTCCGAAGAAAAATCTCCCTTCAGTTTGAAAAATTAGCTGCCAGTCTGGCGGACTTAGAAACTTTCCAACATTAAAAGCTTGATAAATGATGGCTCATGGCGGTTTCTAATAAAGTTCCAATTCGGAGTGGCCGCAAAAAATGTCGCTGCACAGCCCTGTTTTTCATTGACAAGCAAACATACTTGAGCGAGGAATAACAAAAACACAGTTAAACGAATAAATAGAGAGGCGAGGTTCGAGGGGCTCTCATCGGAAACAGTGGAGACCCGCATTTCGGCGCGGATTAGGCAGATCGAAGTGTCAAGCGGGGAATCAATTTTTTGCACAAATCTTTTGTGATTCACCACCATGATTGTCATCAACATTGCACACAGCCAGCCGCGGCGCGGCGCGTGTTCCACAGCCCTCTGTGTGTGGGAGAGTAGCTGCACGAGGCGGCTGACAGGAGAGGAGACGTGGTATAGACGTGCTTAATGGAAAGTCTGTAATTCAGCAATCGCATGTTAAGTCATGATGGCGCGTGCGTGGAGCTAAAAATAGGGACAATCCATTGCTCTTTTCGTCTTCCAGTATTACAAGGTCACAATTTTTACTCGCATCTCGATTCCGCTCGCATCTCACAAGTTACTGCTCCACTTACTGTTGCTGCTGCATGCGATACAAATAGTGTGTCCCATTGTCGTCTACTCGTGTCACACTACAGCACACTACTCCTGGAAGAAGCGCACACCGAAGCAGCTTTTATCTTGTTTGCGATGTGCTCCCATCATCCCCAACCCATTGACGTGGGATTCACTGCTCGGTGGCGCTTTGAGAAACACAGTTTGAACTCTGATGGATGCTATACGCGAGCTCGAGCTCGGGCCATTTGTTCTGTATTAGAAAAGTGCGCTCCGGCCCACGAGTTTATCGCAGAGACACGCATGGACCCGCCATAAGTTACTGTCTCGTCATGATAGCACCCATTTATCATCCGTTTCCTCATCACACTCCATAAATATTAAGATTTTGCTGAAGTGAGGAAATTCGGCGAATGCCTTTTCAGGGACGTAGCTTGAGTCTTTTTTGTGTACTCTTTTGTGACTTTAGAAGTCGTCCATTGTTTGAATATTTTCCATGTTGACCTAACATATTACCCCCTTAAGATACCTCCTGAAGCCTTCTTAAGACTCTTAACGAGCTCTTTAAATTTGCCTCTTTAGTCCCTTTTGACCTTCTTTGAAGCAACTGCCATTCACTTAAGCATTTCTTTAATTTTCTGTGGTAAATATTTGGCAGTCATAAGGAGCTCGAATTTTTTTAAAAAGTTTTGTTGAGATTTTTAAAGCCAAGAAGAGACCTTTGAATAGAGAAAAAAAAAGTCTGTGGTAATATATGGCAGCCTGTCTACAGCCATAAGGAGTTCTGTGAGTTCGAAATTTTTCTTAAAGTTTTTATGAGGTTTTTAAAGCCAAGAAGAGACAAAAGTTTTGTGGTAATATTTGGCAGCCTTTCCATAGCCATCAGGAGTTCTGTGAGTTCGAAATTCAGGTTTAAAAAAGGCAATAACAAAAAAGTTCCCCATCCAGTTACTTCTCTGACTTAACAAGAAAACTCAGCTCGTGTCATTCGCAATCGCGCAAATCGGCAGAGCTGGGCTGTAATTCAGTACGCCAATAATAAAGAATCAATTTAAAATTTAATCAAGGCGCCCACAGCACACCCCATCAATATCTTTGCCTCCGTAGTTTGCATACACATTGCGCGACCCCGCCATATCCATATAACATCCCACTTCTATATTCATTGTAAACTCATTGCAGATTCTTTAGTTCTTACTGTCTTTTCTTTTGTATTACTTCTGCCATAGTCTTTAGCATCTCATGGATGTCGTCGTCGTCGCATGGCGCGAGCTCGAGCGCTAACTGAGATTTGAATTCCCTTTGTTCCATCTTCTCCATTTTTCGTCCTCCATTTCTTTTCGCTTCACATGCCGCAAGCCCTGCTACGAGAGTACCTAGCCCATCTGTATTATAATTTGAACTTGTGTATTTCAGAAGGGTAGCCCCGTTCTTGTATGGCTTTCAACCCCCCCGAGAAAGTGTGTCGCAGATGACTGGTATTTTTAATTAAAGTTAACATACAACTTTGATGTTTTGCAATAATCAACAAAGAGGGAGAGGAGAAAAATTTATGAAATATTGAAGCGGCAGGGCATGTTTCGCTGGCCTCATAATGGTGAGAGGCGAACGGCAGGGCAGCATGCCGATACATTAGCTGCTCAGATTTCACTCGTCTGGCAGTTTAATTTATTAAAAGTTTAAAGTAGCATCTGGGGAGACGGTAGCTCGGGTTTCAAGATGTTTCGGATGCTGCGAGCTCGATAAGTCTAGTTAATGGATCGCGTTGTTTTGCGCGAAACTGCATCATCTGCACCTGCTTTCTGGTGCGGAATAATCAAGAAATGGATGGCACGGGAGTGCAAAAGTTGCTTCTCGCGAAAACACTTCCCGCAGACTATCTCCCCGCGCCACGAAAATGACTTACGGAATTTAAAGTGACCTGGTTTCGAGACTCCCATTTATCAGCACCCGGTGGAAAATGTGGAGGCTTTAAAACCCATTTTCCCATGTCCTCGAAGTATATGTATTGGAGGGAAGATCAAAAGCAAGATTTATTTGGTACAAGCATCGGGTGGGCTTATGTATTTTAACGGGCTGGCAAGGCACGGAAAGCGTTCTTCGATAAGGCAACTCCATCTTTTTTGTAAGTTTTTCATTTTAACCGCAATTTCACTAGCGATTATCATAATAGATTTTCCAACCCTGCCATCCCTTCGCTCTCTCTCTTGTGTGCTTGAAATATTTATTACGCTACATCCACATCATCTCGCTGCTGGCTGGTTCGGCGGTATACTGCGGAAGATCATATAAAACACATAAACTTGCGTTTTTCCGAGAAAACTCGTCAAGTACGTACTACAAATACTGCAATTGAATATCACGAGCTGAGAGAGAGAGCAACTGCAGAATATTACTTTCGCATTTTCCAACTCAAGGCAAACATTTGAAATGCTAATTTTGGCTTATTTTCTTCCGCATATTTGGACTGACACTAACTCTACCCCCGTCTCTCATACAAAATGCAACGGAAGCTGTTCCATTCTCACGTGCTGTCGGAATTCACCTATTTTCGAAAAATGGCGCAGCCTCGGACGACACAGGAGCCAACTGTTCAATCAAAGTGACAAAAGCAGGTCCCCGAAACAGGGACGTAGGAGGGAAATGAGCCCACGGTCTGCAGTTGCCCCCTCTCACTACGTCTCTGTCTGCCCGAAAACAATTTTTAGCCCAAAAACTGCACTCCAAGCCAATAAATCGTGGTGCCACGCAGCGCCGGTGGAGAAGGGAGCCACGTAGCACACAAAAGCCGTGCGAAACCACGCATTGGCGTACACGGGACGAAGTGAGCAGCAACAAAAATTGCTTCCTGCGCATGATTTCCAAACGACAGCATTAAATTTTATTTGATAAATGATAAGCTTAACATTCTCTCATTTGTGTGCTCTTACTTTTTATCTTCTGCTTTATCCCACTTATGCTAGCTCATGTAACGTAACAATACTTTTAATGTTAAGAATTTAATGCCGAAACGAGCGACTCGCTGGAACGGAAGGAGCGAATTTTTCGGCAAATTTTTGATCAAACACACAGGCACAAAAGTATGCTTTGTTGCGGCAACGGCATGTCACGTCGACTCACGTCAGACATAGTGAGCATAGCTCGCCCGGCCCATGCGATATTTAGATGACCATGTTTGCACGTTTTTAATTTACTCAGCCAATTGGATAGTGGAAATTGAATTGGAAATGGTTTTAAGTGTCTCAATTTCCCCAATTAGTGTGCATCGTGTGTCGCTCAGGTAGGCTATGTGGGTGCAGGATTCTCAATATTTGGTTTGTAAATGGGCAATTTGGGAATTTCCGAGGGGATCATCATCCCTCAAGTCGAGCTGGCACATGTCGCATTGATTAAATTCAGCTCGATTCGGAGCTCAACAAAGATGATTCGCATCGAACGGAGAGAAGATGCCCGGAGACAGGCGGAAATAAATAAACTCCCTCCACTGCTCCAGCAGTAATGCGAAATTGCGATTTTGCGCGCAATCTGGCCCGTTGAAATGGAATTCAGGCCAATCTATCTTGCACTATGTCCAAAACTTCAATCCATGTAATTTTTCTCCGCACTTTGTCCATAAATTTTTTGCTTCTCTTTTCCCATTTTCTAATGACGGAATAAATTTCCCGAACATCTTGTTACTCGCCCTCGCCAGAAAGCCATCCCAATCAATTTTAAACTCGCACGAGATACCAGCCGTCCCCGCTGATTTATGGCGTCTTTGATTCCCAGTTCAAGGGTGCCGAGGGGAATGCTGGAAACGTCCACCCACTCCGTGTCATTTCAAGCGAGCGTCTTTGTCTGCTTCGTCCCAGGTACGGGAGCGTCTCAAAGACAAGTCTAGTCCCATGTGATGCTCTGCAGTTTTCTCATCAGTAATGTTTTGTTTCAAGCTCGCATTTTTGTCATGCATAATGCATGAGAGGAGGCATCTGGTGTATAGCATGCAAACAAATATTTATAATGGCATCTCAGAATGGACGTAGTCAAGTGTAATATAGGAAGCATTTGTCGTGTATGTGCATCATATTCAGAGCAGCCAGGCCAATGACTCGGGACGGGAGTGCGGTTACTAGCAGCTAGTCGGGAGCCGGGAGACTTTTATGCAAATATGCGAAAAATTGCAGCCGAGATTT
This sequence comes from Forcipomyia taiwana, assembly GCA_963930915.1. NCBI lineage: Eukaryota > Metazoa > Arthropoda > Insecta > Diptera > Ceratopogonidae > Forcipomyia > Forcipomyia taiwana. The sequence goes on along the minus strand of CAWVOI010000099.1, from coordinate 2,259,604 downwards.
CACTCCCCGCTTATCAGCAAATGTTGAAATATTTTTCTTTCGGCTCACCGACGGAGCTGAAGCTTGAAAGGGTGCTCGGTTGATATTTTAGTGCGTTATTTATTCATAATGGAGCTTATCACTGAACGGCTGTGAATGCTAATTTCTGAAATGGATCGAATAGCTGACTCCCGAGTGGAAAGAATGCCAAAAGTTTCCGTCTGTCTTCGTCGCTCCCAGTGTAATTGGATGTTGCGAGATGGGATTAACTTCTTAACGGCAAATCTGCAGCCACGCTGAAAGTTTTGGAGCGTCTTCGAGCGCGCACGGGAGCTCGCAAGTCAAAGCCTTTAATCAGCTTTTTGCTGGTGGATGCGGGCAAAAAATGGAGCGGCCTCGCCCACGCAAAACTGAGAATAATTACCCCCGGATTGACTGAGCCCCGTTCGGCGGCCCATCTGCCTCCAACTTTGACCACGCCTTAGTCATGATGATTTAATGGCGCTTTTTCCAGCCTGTGAGCCGCTCCGAATGCACCAAAAACACTGATGGCAACTTTTCTTCCCCTCCAACGCAACGCAGCGCAGCACGGCACAGTTTTTGGCATCAATTCTAATTGCCAAGTTTTTGCAGCTGAATTATAAAACAGAACGGAATCGGTAATCGCATCAAATCGAAAAAGATAAACGGCAAGTGTTTATTATCCGTGAAAGTTTCTTTGTGCCGCTCGCACCTTGCACCTATGGCATTTGGGACCTTCCACCGAAATATGTGTATTTGTTTTGAGCAAACACGGTACGTGAGGCAATTAGGTTGCGTCTCTGCGAAATATCGGTGCAAAAAATATTGAGCTTAATGCAGATAGTGTCAGCTGCAGGAATGTAAGGAGGACGAGGAATTGGGAAATGCTCACACAGAATGCATGGGTGTGCGTATAAACAAGTGTGCAAATCGAAGAACCATCTACCTACTACTGAATTATGACAAAATGGGTTGACCTGAATTTCAAAACTCTTTGCAAATTCAATTTTATACTCAAAGGCATAGAAATGGCGATGTTGGCACAACTCCAAAAGCATGCAGGCTTCAAAACTAGTTTCAAATACTGCTTACAAGCGAATCGTGGTAGGCATTTTTCAATTTTCGTTTGTATTTAGCCATGTGTATTGTCGGTTAACTCAGAAATTCATTTATTTAGTTTTTTCTCCCACCAAGCATTCCGGCCACTGGAGCGCGCTCGGCCTCATGGAAATGACAGCCCGCCATGCGACGATGCGAGTCCAAATTTTGCATGCACTTATCAAAATTAGTAAATGTAGTTTGAGTAAATTAATGTAATCAGTTGATGGCAGTGGTTGCCGGAAACTGTGGCACATTTTTACGAGATACCATGCGTCTCCACAACTTTAAACCATCCTTAAATAATTGATAAATTGATTCCTCGATAAATCTTTGAAAGTTTGCTATTTTATACAAAGTTGTAATCAAATTACACAGCAAAAAGTTTTGATCTTTAAAGTTTGTGATAAATGAGAGCCAGCAGGATACTCACCGATCGGAAAACACACGAGGAGCAGGATGCAGAGAATCCATTTCGGTTTTTGGAAATTTTGTTTCAATAGAATTTTAAAATGGAATTTTAAATCTATTGAAAACTGTGTAAACGGGAACATCGCCGCCTCCGTTCGGTTCCAGTTTCGTCGATCTGATTATAGTGGTGGTTTGCAAGGTGCTGAACGGTGTTTCGTCTGCAATTACGTGAATCAGTGATAAAATGAAGAGAGCTTTCTCAGAGTTGTTGCGTGATTTTCATGTGCTTTTGTGCGAAATGAACACTATGTATATTTGTCGGAAATCTTTTCTTAGTGCCTTTTGTGTTTCACGCCCGGTAATCCTCTGTCATTCAAAGCGCGAGGCAATTTCACTGAGGTTCAATCAACAAAATATCCTTAATTTTCATTGTTATTGTTTATCTCAAAAACGTAGTTTTCCACTTCACTTTCACATTTTCCAGCATCCCTCGAACATGCTTCTTCTTCGTCCTCTTTCTCGTGAATGCGACCCAAGCTCATTGGGGAGGCCTGGGAGGCGCGGGTGGGAGGGGAGTGCGATCTACGTAAATTCCACTTGCATCTCAGATTTCGCGGGGGGGAAGTGAATGTGGGTGCAAAAGGGGTGTCGATCGCGATCGCTAAATTATGTATTCACCTGAAACAGAGTCGTGTGACGATGGCGTGCTTTGAGTCAGTCGAGTGAAGTGGGCGAGTTTTGTCGAGTCGATTTTGAGTCGAGTCGTAAAAAACACTACAAAACGTCGACGACAATGAAACGGCTAGGATGGTAGCAGAAGAGGATGTGTTGTGGTGGTGCAGCTGTGAGCGTTCCGTCGATGAGCATAAATTTTGTTGCTTTTTATCGATTTCTGGTTCAATTTGTATGGTGTTCACAAATAAACGCAGACATACATTTTGAAGTTTATTGTATTATGCTTTATTATCGTGTTTTAGCAGTGTTATTATTAACGCTATGCTTATTATAGGTAATATTGCACATTGAGCCTCGTGATTCTCGTGATTTATTTTAATTTACACAATTTTATAAAATTTCGAGTATTAATACTGATGTTGGGCACGGGCACGGGCACCATTGTGGTGGCAGCTTTTTTCTTCTTCCAAAAAACGTGGATGTGAGTGCAGAGGAGTTTCGAGAGTGGAACCGAAGGAAAATAAAAACGGAGAATGAACGCTTTTTCACTTGAAAATTTTCCACTGCAGCTGCTACAGACACTGCATCATAATCCTTTGACTCTCGAAAGTATACTAATGAACAATTCGGTGTACATTTTTATCAAATGTGAGTCTTGTTCCTTAAGCTAGCACTATCACAATGTGTTAAAGAGTTTTCATTTAGCTTTTTCTGCCACACCACCTCAAACTTTTAGCGTTAGTTCGTTTTTCACTAGCTATTATGGATTTTTCCTTTTATTGAGGTTTTTCCTACAGCTCCTTTCCTTCTCCTGTGTGGTGTACAACTCGTACATCATCGTGAGAAACACACATTTGCACTACACGACACCGGAACACTGACTGCAGAGTTAAATGGATGAAGCAGAATTGAGGCAGCTTTTACCCCATCTCCTCAGATGAGCCTCCCCTCATTCTGCAACACTCGGCAGATTGCTGAATTCGCTGATGCCCACACGCTCCCCACGCGAGATGGCGAAAGCTGCCTCTCCTCCGCTCCCAAACCGAGAGATCGTAGGACACTTTCTGTGCACAGGCTGGATGCTGGAATCGTTCCAAAATATCTCGTCTCGTACGGGAGCAACGTCGGGTGCGCGCGCATGCAGCTTACATAATTTTTTTATTGAGACTGGTCCACGGCACTGTCGCGGGTGATATTGTGGGGTCGAGTCGACGTGCCTATGTACCGCTCGCACGTGAGTCCCTCTATGTACGACGCTCGGACGGGCTTGGACTGAACGGGAAGAACGTGCGATTGAACCTCATAATCACTAAATCATTCATTAGTACCATTGACCCACAAAATCTGGCTCCCAACCCGTCATATGTTACGTCTTCGGTTCTGGCTTTGGCTCATTTTTATGCGTATCGTGCAACTTTTCTCTGTTCTCCGATTTGCCATTCTTTTATTGGATTATTTTGATAAGTGAGGCAAATGACTACATGTGGTTCCCCACGGAAGAGCCCCTCACCAGCCATATTTCAGATGCCGTGGTATAATGCCATGGCTGGGGATTGGGGCCAACAAGAGCGTAAATGACCGAATTAGGGAGCCGAGACTGATGAAAATACGGAATGAGGTGGAAATTGCTCATTCCCGTAACGGTCCTCGAGACCAGACCCCAATTTTTCCGGCGCTTTTCTCCAGAAAGACCCTCTCATGTTTCACGAAAGCCACTCAAATAAATATCGGATGGTTAGGCTTTGGAATAACAAGACATCTCTCCTCCTATCGCTAAATCTTGTGAAAATTCGCATCAAAAACTCTCGAGTGCCATGTAAACATGTTATATGATTTGTGTTGTAGTGGAATCAGGAAGCACGTATTTGCTCTCGCATATCTTTTCTTCCCTTCCACAAACACTGATGCTCCAAACTAACATGCTGCACGGTCTGAAGGAAGCAGGCCTACAATGTATGCTCTCCTTGGATTATCCGAGCCGGCGAGAGGAGGAAAGGAAGAAAATTGAGTTGTTCTCCGCACATTGTCAAATGCGCTTATGGTCTTTGTAGGGTACGCCTGTCTCCCTAAACCTAAACAATACTTATGAGGAAAATGGATGTGCGAATCCGGCACCGGAGAAAGCCTCTGTGGATTATTTTAGTCAATTTTATTGCAATCCTGGATCTCGGTACGTGCAGTGGCCACGAAAGCATCACCACGACACAATGAAAAGTGTTTTTCATTTTTGTCTGTGGGCAGAAAGACATATTTGGGGGAGATGAGGCAGCTGTGCAAGTCACTTGTTGGGGTTAAATTGAATCGTGTTTGTGCGAAATAGACGTCTTCTCATCGTAATCAAGCGACAAGCTAATCCAGACAAAGTCATTTTTCCTCATTGTTCCTCTCTGAAGTAAATATCAAGGCCTGTCTGCGTGGGTTCTTAACAGCTTTTTTTCCTTCTGATTCGAGCAGATTTATGATGAATTTGAAGCTTGATTTTTTGTGGTTGGCAGTTGGCAAAATCTGGCCAACTGATTATTTTCATTTGAAAAAAAAAAAAAATCAGGCTGTTGATGGTTTTTTCGGATTTCGTTTTTTTGGCTTCCTTGGGTTCTAGTCTGGTTCTAAATGAACTGTGTGAGCCCCTAGACTAGACATCTATTTTTGGACTGCTTAAAATCGGTCAACAAATGGGAGCAATGAATTAATTAATTAAGGTTTTATAATTTAAAAAAAAATCCTTCCCCAAAGTTTTTTGTCCTCTTTCCAAAATGCTATGAAGAATTTTTGTCGGTTCAGTTGTTGCTGAGAAAAATTGCCCCAAAGAAACTGCTCAAGCTTGCTCCAGAAACGCCATTTAAGGACTGATTTCAGCCAGTTCAAAAGCAGTTTTCTAGTCTTGGGGCTCCCACAGTTCATTGAGAAGTAGATTAGACCCTCAGGAAGCCAAAAAATCGGAATCCGGGAAACTTCGAAAAACTGTTAAATCGAAAGCTAAAATATTTGTCAAAACCAGACATGTGATCACCTAATTGACCAGCGTTGTTGCTATGTAAGTTTGCTTCAGAGACCCAAAGCATGAGTTTCTTCCTTGCAACTTTCGCTATTATAACTTCCTCGATATCAGATTTCATGTATGTGGGTTCATTAAGAGTCACCCGTGAGACGCCTCTCTACTTTCCATGGTAATGTGAAAAAGACAGTGCAACCTAGCAGACAAGGACTTATTTAGAGTATGTGTGCTGCAACGACGTTAACCAAGAGCAAGTTCCCCTGAGCAAATAGTGGCACAAAAGCCCCAGAAACGTAGATACAGTTTCCGCAGCAATTCAATTCACAGCTAAAGTTTACGGAGCCTTGAGACAAATAAATGGGATATTCATGCATTCGGAGGCTGTAACACACGAGCGGAGCGGTTTCTGAAACTTTAATTTCCCGAAATGTGTTGACTTAGCTTGCATGAGTTAAAATCTTGTGGTGGAAGTCATTTGGTTTTGTGTCTTTCCTATATTTATGACAATGTGTGTAATAATGCTATTGTTAGTGTCTTTAAACTGTCATTGAGGAACCGAGGAAATGGCACATGTGAGCCATTTTGATAATATGTTACGGTTTCAATGGAAAACTGTAAGGCTTACAGGAACATTACCAATTATGTTCCCCAAACCGAGCAGCGAGACGCTTATTCGTCCCATCCCTTCGTCCTCCATCCAATTATCTGAATCTGTCTTTGTTTACTTCCTACTTACGGCCTGCTTCCGAGCCCGAAGGACGTAAAATCTGCCACAATGGGCCATTTTTGGGGGAGAAAAAATGAACAAAACTCCGCTAAAAGCCCCCGCATAAAATATGCACCCAAGGCGGTGGCATGCACGCTGCAAAGAGGGGGAAAAGTGTTCGGGGAAAGCACTTTCGAAGCACAACAGCTTACACTTTGTGACACAAAACTTACGGGGCACGCCGCGCGGGACCAAACAAAAACTTGAGCTTCTCTCTCTCCCTTTGAATGGATGCGGTAACACGCGGCACGCCCAACATAGTTTTCAAAGTGGCACGCTTCATTTTTTCGGGCTGGCAAAATTCCAAATACATTTAATTAAAATTAGTGGCAGCAATGCTCAAAGTTGAAAAACGCCGCATATCATAAAGATGGAAACAGCAGAGAATTGTTTAATTGAGCCCAATTCAGTGTGTTCCAATGTGTAGCATCGAGTTCCGTATGTGTATGGACGACCTTTTCCTCTGCTTCAGAATGGGATAAAGCCTTATCGATCAAATTTAAATTTGGCCAAACCTCGATTTTAAACGAAATATTTTCTGCCTTAATATCGGTCTGTAAAGTCCTTTAATGGCTAGAAAAGCTTCAGACAAACATTTCTGGAGTTTACGGGCAAAAGGAGTGGACATTGAAGAAAAAAAAATGATTTTCCTAAAATTCATTAAAAGGCCAAAACTCCGCTCTCAATTTCCAGATTTTCGATCAAAAACTTGATGTCACGAAAATGGCTCCTGAAGGCTTCATTTGACTTATTTTAGCTCCTGAATCACTTTAACGAAGCGTTTTGGGCGAAAAAGTGGATTTTGGAGAAAAAAAATTTTTCACCGAAAATTTGAATTTTGACCAAACCTCCGATCGTTAAGAAAATCTCAATTTCGGATTTTTGACCAAAAATTTGGGTTCACGAAAATGGCTAGTGAAGTCTTCAATCGACTAAGTTTAGCCCCAGAATCACGTAAACGAAGCGTTTTGGGCGAAAAAGTGGATTTTGGAGAAAAAAAATTTTTCACCGAAAATTTAAATTTTGACCAAACCTCCGCTCGTTAAGAAAACCTCAATTTCGGGATTTTTGGCCAAAAACTGGATGTCACGAAAATGGTCCCTGAAACCTTCAATCGACTAATTTTAGCCCTAGAATCACATTAACGAAGCGTTTTGGTCAAAAAACTGGAGAAAAAAAATTTTCACCGAAAATTCATAAAACGGCCTTAAGAAAATTTCAAGTTCGGGATTTTCAACCGAAAACTTTAGATCACAAAAATTATCCTTGAAGCCTTTTATCGACCAAGTTTGCCCAAAGAAACACGTTTCTGGAGTTTTTGGGTTGAAAAAGGGAAAATTGGAGTAAAATTTTTTTTCTTGAATTTGACATTGAGCTTTTATTTGCAGATAAACAGACGAAAACGAGAGCTCTGTGAAACGCAGCAATGTTGACGTTTTCAAAGGATTTCTTATACCCCGCGAGAGCCGACCTGAGGCCTTTGACAGCAGAGCGAAGGGGGAAAAGGGAATTATACTAGACGTTTTCACGGTTGAGAACCTTCTTTATTGAGCTGAGTCACCGTTAATGAGAAAGTTTTCAAATAATGAGTAAGATTAGTGAGAACACCATGATCGGTGCATGAAAAGCGAATTCTCCAGCGCCTCCGTTCCCTTCGGCCCCCTCCCCCTCTCCCTCCCCGCTAACGGCGCTCTTTTCAGTGGTCGGACCCGATGAGTGCTTCAACAATGGCTCCAAAGTCGCTGCCGTTGAGGGAATAGCCTTTTCCAATGGCGTGGATGTCGGCGCATTAGCTGTCATTGTGCTCGTCATTATATAGCCATTTTCGTGAATCAATTCTGGTGCGACGGCGGCGCTCGGCCTGTCGATATTTTCTATTTTCGATGTGTCAATTGAAGTCTGAGTTAATGTTGGGCCAGACACACTATGCGGCTTTTGTGTCGCCATCGTCATCGAGGTTATTTCGGAACTTTCCGTGCCACGAAGGCTCGACGGGGAAATCAAATCAGCTGCCGGAGTCGAGATTTCAGCAGCTCTCATCTGGACGTCGGCCTCATCCAATTGCGGCTGGTTCGGTGGTTTTTCGGTTCCCAGAACTGTGGCATATTCCATGGTTTTGTCGGTCACTACTGCGTTGTGGGAGGAAACTTTGGTTTGGAGAACTTGGGCTGAAGTTGTCGCAAGCGTAATTGCAGTCTCGTCAAACGCTTGGATGGCACTTGGAACGGTTGGTGTTGCAATTTGGGGATTGGTTGGTTTGCTTGTGGTCAACAAAGTGGTCATCGATGGCTCGTCGGATACTGACGATTCTGTGGTTTGATGAGACGCTTCTCTGGCCAGGGACCTTGGCACTCGACTCGGGTTGATTTTGAGCTTTTTAGTGGTTTTCATAAAATCCGCCGTTTCTGAGTGGTCTTCGGAGGCAGTAGAAGAAGTAGGGGCAGTCGAGGGTGGCGGGGAGGAAAAAGTTGCATTTCCCTGAGACGCGGAAGAGGTATCTGGCGTTGAGGTGTGCGAGCTCAGGGGCGTTTCTGAGCTCGGATTAGCCGCAGAAGATGAGTCAGCAGTTAAAGTTGAGCGTTCCGGGTTAGATTTCGCTTCAGTCGGGTGAGTCGTAATTCGAAACGGGGAATTGGTATGCAAAAAGGTATCTGTTACAGCAGTGGTGCTCTCATACAAGACAGTTACGGGAAAGGAAGTTGGAGGGAGGTTTTGAATAGAAAATTTCGATGTCGATGGATTTTGTGCTCCATTAAGTTGCGAGTCGTGAGAGTTGTCAGAGTACACGGAATTGCTTGAAAATGACTCGGTGTGACTATGATCGATTATCCCGATTTCACGGATTGATGCCTCCGTAATAGCCTGGGCGCAGCAGCGGTACTGGTCTCCGTGGAGGAGGCAGCAAATAATTAATAGTTTCACTAAAAATCCCACTGCACATTTAGATGACATGATTATCCACTTTGTGTGTGGTGTAGAGGCTCATTCGGTATCTATTTTGTCAAAATTTATGACACAAACTTTTAATAAGTTGGCGAGAATTTGGCAGCAACCTACGACCCAGAGCTGTGGATAATATTTATGAGTCCACGATCGACCATTAAACGTTTGAAAGCCTCAGAAGTCCGGAGCACACTATCGTCCACCTTCGCAATGATCCAAATTTCCTTACTGCCCTCATTGTGTACTGCCCAATGACATGCCGCCGCTGTTACCGTCCCTCGATCCATAATTTATGAATGTTAGCTGTCGCTCGATAATACTACGCAATTATCATAAGTATGCTGTTAGGGTACCCCATCTCTCCATCAGGACATCAATTTTTCAGGAGCTCCTTAAAAGTGTTGAAGTTTCGCTCGAGTGGGAAAGAAGAGTCTCATCCAATTTCCGAACTCGCAAATAAAACCGAGTGGCGTTCAATTGAAATTGCACCAGATTGTATCGTACTCACATGAATACTTAATCTGGTGTGACGACACATGGGGAGAGTGGAGTGGTTGGGGAAAGCTGATAATGGGCTTCGGAGTTCCTCCGATGAGCAACTTTTGTGGATTCAATTAGCGCATTCGACAAATAGCCCTGGATGAGTCACGTACTCGGAGAGGTTTCGGCGAGCCCATTAAAAAATCATCGTGGGAACATCGCCTGGCGTGAGGCCGTGAGCCTAATTTGAATGGAAACGTGAATCTTTTTCCAATGTTCCCGCTCCCGTTGATTGAGAGCTCATTAGTCAGCCTGACCCCCGACTTATCTCTCGATCTTGCTGCACCGTTCGACATGTTTTGGGTCGGACTTGGGGCCGCCATGATTTATGACAGTGCTCATGAATATTTAAGTCAACCTCTGGTCCGTCAGTGGACCCCGTTCGGAGAGAACAAAGGCCCTTCGCCGAACCTTTATTGTGCGCTTGGCGTTATTATCACCGTTTCCTTTTAGAGACACATCAAGTTCAACCTCTCGCATGGATGTCTGCCACTGTCACTCGTATGACGGCGTTGTCGTGTCGGATCAATGAACAACAAAGCAAACTATATTAATTAGATATGAAGCCCATTTCAACTCATTAGCAAATTTATGTGAAAGTCAGCGGAGCAGCGACAACAACAGCTGCATACATTTTGGCATTTGGGATGGGGATAAGTAGTGCAAATGTCGTGAAAATGCCTCAAATATTTATGTAGGACTGTGTTGGGACACCCACACACGCGCCCTCTACGCACACACGGATTCCCAATTCGGGTTTGCGTCAAATACGCGGTACATAAAGGAGCAGGCGATGTATTTAACCAGCAACTTCTCATCATAAAGTAACTTTTTCATTCATGAGTCAGTTCCTTTGATGTGTACATAAAGGCCAGATCCGCATACTCCGAAAGTGGACCGAATTGGCTGAGAGGGGAGGTTTTCCAGGAGGGGGGCCGGTTGTACGCAAGACGAGCTGTCAATGAAATGAACCTCCGTACGGATCTAGAGCATGCGTTTTCCACTCTCCGCCAGCTTAAAGCTCCTCAAACTGGGCCGTTGGCTGGAAGCTCCGAGAAGCTTTCGGGGGACGAGTTTTTGCGATTCGATGTTCCGGAGAGCCGTCGCGGTTACCAAGAGGGCTCTCGCGTGACACAGTTTCGCGCGAGCTTATGTAAACACCGTCGTACGCTCTCGGAAACGTGCTGTGAGAAAAGCATCGTGAAAAGCATGTGAGTTTTAAGCCAAAACAAATAAAGCACTATACTACAGCCACAACGTACATAATATAAATGATTCATTTTCGTTTATGCCGAGTAAAAGCAACGAACCTCCAGCCTGCCATTGAAAGTCTTCCTCCTCTTTAGCATATGTGTTTATTATAGCATTCAGTACTATGTATCGGCTATTTCGTGAGATTGTTTTAACAAGACAGATTTGTAATAATAATAATAATAACTCTCTAAACCATCGCGTGAACTTTTTGAACCATTCAGGGTCTTCAGGAATACATTTTTATTTTGATTTAACTCTATTAAAGTCTATCTAGATAACAAAGTACCTCACATGGTTGAACACGCCTCGATAAAATAATTTTATCTTATAAGTATGTATTTCCTCTACTACGACGAACGATAATAATGTAGGTATCTTGCTCCGAAACACCAGGTTGGAGGGCTTAAAAACTTACACAAAGTGAGACTAGCTCCGGTATGACTAAATCATCTGTAACTTCAAGCTCATTATGATTAAGATTACTTGTGTATTTTGCTTTATTCCGTAAAATTAGGGAGAGTGCCATCAGCTGCTCGGTAGATAAAACATCCAACATCGGTTACACTGTGTATCTTATAAAAATGAAAGCACTAAAAGGATACGTCCCTGTAGCTTATACAATATGCAAAAGAAAACTGAAACCGGTCTTCCTAGATAAGTTGAGTCCTGTCACTTGTAAGTTGTAGCAGTTATTCCATCGTATCTAAACAAAATATTGTACCCATATTTTGAACTTGTTATTCGTAATAGTATCTATGTTTGTAGTTGTGCTAAGTATGTATCGTTATTCCTTATCATGCTCCCGAAATGATAATTCCACGATTATATATGTCATATATAGTATGTTAAAATGATTTGTTCCGTCTCCAAATTAACCATAACGGCAACGATAAAATCCTTCCTGACACACATCACAATCCAACAGCACATTCACACGTTCCCGATCGCCTCTAATCCCTCCACAAGTATTCGCCCCTCGCTCGCCTCTAAGCTTCTTTGTATTTTGCTTTTATATAAAAATAGGGATATCTCTTACGGCTACTCTTAGTGTCCTATGAATCTTCGTTTGTGCATTAGTTGCTGCCTAGTTTGCTATGTTTATGGTCAAATTGCAGTTGACTCGCTTCTCCAGTGTCCAGTAACATTGAAAGGAAACATGCGCTAGGTACACAATTTTGCTCATGTGTGCGTTATTAATTATTACAGTTGACATATCGCAGATTAAAATACTCGCTACACTTTTGGGGGGTGGCTAAAAGATCCGGTGCGGTCCACAGTTACAAAAGCCTCGTTCCATCTCGCTGATTGCAACGCAAAAATACTAAAACGGATCTTTAGGTCGAATTCAAAACTCCTGTTACTTTGTTTGATATGCATTCAATATTCGATCATCACTCCTGTAAGTCGTCTATTATTGTTTTCTCCTGTCTTGTTGCGTCTCTCAGATTGCACGTCGGCTCGTGATAGATTTGTATTATCGTTATTTTTTATTACACTTATGTTTGGTACGCTAATGAACTAACACCCAACACCTTTCGGTAAATGATAGATGTGTGTAACTAGACATGATTATTGTAGTACCTTACTGTTACTCCCATTATCTATACTTTGGTGGTTATTTTTTTCAGAGGGCATTTCAAAAGTGTTACCCCATCTAAAGTTACAATCAATAACTAAAAGACGATAATGATTAAAAGGCTCAGCTTTGTTTGTAGCGCAATCCTTCAAGTGTCTATGTCTCGTCGATGTCGTAGCAAAATATCCTTATTCGTAAAAGTAATAAACTAAATCTCAATCGTTAAAAAATCCTATTGTCTTTCTGACGGGTGACGCGGAGGAGCTGCCTCCGCGCGAGTCGGTCTTCTTGAGTATTGATGTGTGAGAACCTCCCGAAATAACTGAGTCCTGCTTGTTCAGGTGGCAGCGGGTGCCGCTGCATATGATTGTAGGTTGGTCTGCAAATGATATGATCGAGTCCTGCTTCATCAGCTGGTGTCGTCGGGGCTTTTCATCTAGAAAGAAGTAGATTTAGAAACTGGAACTTTGAACTGGAAGGACTCTAACGCCTAAAATACCTCTCGGACAATCTCTTGAAGACAAAATTTCTAGAGGACTTTTTAGAGGTAATTTTCAAGTGACTTTTTTTAAGGACCCCAAAAAAATTCTCGGCATTTTGCAAAGGACTAGAGGACTTTTTGGAAGGACTTTTCAGGTAACTTTTTTTAGAAGAAATTTTTTAAGGACCCCAAAAAATTCTCAGAAGTTTTTGGATGAACACCAGAACTCAGAAGAAAATTGAGACGCTAAAAGACGCCCTAAAGAACCCCTTAAACAGCCCTGAGAAGACCCTAGAATGGCTAAAACGGCAAAATTAGGTCAAGCCAGAGATAAAAATTCACGAGATCGCCCGCTAATATTGATTTCCGCCGCGGTTTGCAAAAGTTTGATTGGGCGTGGGAGCATTAACAACCCCATTGGGGCCAATCCGCGTACCTGCAAACGAGATAACCGAGTCCTGCTTGATGAGCTGGTGCCGCTTGTGCTCGACAAACGAAACAGCGAGGTCCTGGCTGCAGACCGAGCTCTTACTGCCATTGCTGCTGCTCTCGATGTAGGAGATCTGGGTGTCCTGCTTGCACAGAACGCTCCTCCGCTCCTTCAAATCGGCCTGCGAGCCCGCCAGACTGCCAGAGTCCTTCGAGTCCGACCTCACGGTCGCCGGCTCGATGTAGGAGACCAGGGAATCTTGGTTGGATAAAATGTTGCGGCAGCTATTGGCGCTGTCCTGCTTGATCAGCATTTGACACGAGTTGCCGCTGTCCTGACGCGAGAATTGCGAGTCGTTGCTGTAGTGCTTCTTAAACAGTTGTCGACTTAATTGGCTGTCCTGCCTTGAAATGCTGCTCTCCTGTTTGATTAACATCTGCCGTGACAGATTGCTTTCTTGCTTTGCAATTGCGTTGTGTTTCTTCCCCCCGTTGTGCTCGTAAATGTATGCAACTGGCTCGGATTTGAGTGACGGACTGTACGGTGGACGACGAACGCTCGTGTGGTTCTGGTGGTAATGTGAGGATTTCCTCGTGCTCGTGGTCGATGAAGCAATGACAACCGTTTCGTAGTAGCTGGAAAGGAAAAGGGGAGAAAGAGACCATCATTGGTGAGAAAGTTTATCATTTTTTTGTGGCACGTGCAAGCATCTTGGACTCTGACTCACCCCAGACGGCCGCAACACTTCCTCGAACGGACAATTGCCGCAAAGCCCCGTCTGTACTTCTTGTTGAAAAATGCATATAAAATAGGATTGATGCAGGAGTTCGATGCGCCCAGCCACTGTGCGATGGGGGTAGCGATTTGTATCAATTCGTCCTCCTTGTCGCTCAAGGGACCTCCTGCAAAATCGGGTCAGATAAATCTTGAGCGTGGGCGGACTCCTTCTGAACTTACCCAGTTTTATCCTAGCGAATATTACGTACAGTGGCAACCACGACAGAACGAACAGGATGATGACGATAACTAGCATCTTTATAACTTTTATCTTGGACTTCTGCTGCATCCGGTCCATCTGTGCATCTTTGGAATCGCCTGGTATTGATCTCGTCCACACCTAAACAATGGCAACGCAGCGGGAGAGAAGAAAAAATTTGATTCATAGGGCCGGTTCTCTTGGCAGACGTCTGGGCGACTTTGTATTTACATTACAGATTTGTTAACTGGCGCTATTTCAATTCCGAATCGATGGAAGACAATGGTAACTTTTCAGGCTTTGCCATTCTTTTATAAAAACTGCTTCTAATTTTCTCATGACCCTTTTATAGACCTTAACCCTTTACCGGGCAATACGCGAAAAATCCCGGGTTACTTTTGGTCCAAATGAAAATTCATTTGATTTTATTTGAAGCTATTTTTTCTGTCAACTTAAACACTTTAATATCAATAAATTTTTATAGAGATGGATAAATAAATTCACGATAAGGGTCACAGAGGTTCCTGAGAACCTATTGTGGCCCACCAAAGAAACCTTTAGTTGCCCCAGCCTAGAACAGAAGCTCTAGGTATTTTACAAAGTTAGATATGTTCCTAGGTGGTAGCTCGTTTTTCTGTTTTGGAGTGGGAAAGAAACGTTTCAGGTGCTTTTTTCGTCTCCACATAAGACTGAGACTTCTATAGTTTCTCTAGCTGCATATAAATTTTTGTTATGCCAGTTGTTTTCATAAATTTTGTTTCGGGGTTTTTTTTTTTGACTAAAATTAAGGTTTCCTACAAGAAAAAAATCTTTCTTCTGATTTGGGACTTAACTTGCCAGAAAATGACCAACCGTATTTAATTAAATTTCTCCTAACAACAAGATAAGGCAATATAAACGAACAAGATAAGGTACTCAGTAAAGAAATACTTCTTCCGGACGAATCCAAGCTCCACCACCCTCTCAGGAAAACTACCTCTAATTTTCTCACGACACACTCAACCAATTTGGAGCTCTAAATTTGGCATCATGTGACCATGTCGAGTTCGCGGGAAAATGATAAACTCGACTCACCTTGACCCAAATCAGGATATAGCAGATTGATATTAGTGCCATAGGTAGCAAGTAGCACGCCACAAGGTTCGCTAGCAGAAAGTAGAGCGAGCTGTTGGTTCCGGGAGGCCAGATTTCGAGACATATCTTGAGATCCGGCGTCTCCGGGTAGACGGTGACCAGGTCGAAGAACAACGCCCATGGAATTGTTGAGCTGAGGGCAATAACCCATATGCCAAATATCATTATTCGGGCCCGCCTCTTGGTTATTTGTAATTTGAGCGGCCACCATATAGCGAGAAATCTGAAATGGAGACAATATATTAGGGAGTGTGACATGTGTCTGGCGCGGTTATTATTCTTTCTGTGTGCTCCCTCGCTCTGATTGTGACGAGGGTTGGGACCTGAATAATAACGTTTTCAGGAGCAGTGTGAGGACCTAGCTCAACGGAGTCCCCGATAAGAGGTCGGGAAGGCTTTGTGTCAAAATGGGTCACTATCGGAACTCGGGAGCAATTGCAGTTATCGGTTCGGTAAAGTCGGGCCATAACTATAAAAATTAATTGACAATTCAGGGAGAGGCGAGCAGAAGTTAAAATGGGAGGTTTTTGTTCAATTTAATTTCCGCTTTCGCAGAATTCGAAAATCCCCACTCCTCGCTTCGGCTCGGCTTTCCGCACATTGTCTAGAAGTCACATGCCGACTCGAACAATTTGCAAATACAATTATTTCTCACTTCTTGACGTTTCCTTCCTACACCCCGATCCCGCCAAGACGCTTTTTGTACACTAATTTAATGAACGTAGAATTTCATTCATAGTCTTCATTAAGTTTGAGAAATGATGATTAAAATTTAGAAGTGCAAACGCATTTAAATAATTACAGAGCCTGGATTGCAGATGACACTTCTGATTAGGCTCATATCTGCCCGACTGCAGACTGGTCCATCAGCAGAGTCTTTGTTTCCATGGCTCGCAAGTCGCAAGTCGCAAGTCAGAACAAAGTTGCTGAGACCCGATTTGGAGATAAGGCGGACTTGTATTGTAAACAAAACGACCGAATTGAGGCACACAATCAATTCGCCAAATTCCATTAACGGACCACTCAGTGGTGTAGCTATATGTTGGGTTTGGATCCAACACTCAAAGAAGCACAAAGTTTGAATTTTGTGGCTTCAGAGTCAAAACTAGCTCCTCAAAGTTGAATTTAGAACCCTCAAAAGTAAAATAGGCTCATGAAGAGTTGCTTTCCTGAACTCAGTCAAAGAAATAAAACATTGTTTTGGCACCTCCTCTAATCTACGCCGCTGAAACCACTGCATATTGCACTCCGGCCGTAGTCGCTGAGTCTGACTTATCCCACAATGCTACGTGAAGCGGATAAAGCTGAAGAATGGGCCGTGCTGCAGACGAGGACGCAGAAGAAGTGTACTCTTGGCATTGTTACACAACAGCAGCTCTTGAGGATATTTTTATTTGCACATTGTAGCGTTTCATTACTACGAGATGTGTGTTTACAGGCACTTCAACTTCCGAGTCACGAGCAGAGCAACCCTGAGAGAGACTCTGGAGTCTCGAGAAGAATCCCCATCAGCCAGCTTGTCTCCGAAAAGCTATTCCAACAATGTTTTCTCATGTAAATACTGAGATTCAGGGCACGTAATCTTCAGCCGATTCCATTGGAATTTCCCTGACTGGACGACAAATTCGGCTGAATAATGTTACTTATGGCATACACAAAGTACATAAACCTCATAATTTGTCTGCGGGAAAAGAAGCAAGCCAGCAGAGAGATGGAAGGCCATGAGGAAGAGAGACGTTCAAGTTTACATCCGATTTCAGTGCCAAGAAAAATCGATAGCTCTGCCAGCTCAGGTCTCATCCGGACGTCCCGAGCTTCCTCTCAAAACTTTAAATTGTTTTGGCAAAAACTCTGCCGAATGCTCGCATTTTTTGCTAACTACGAGGTTGCTATGTAAATTAAGCTCGTGCCTGCCGGCAACTGCATGCGTCTCTTTGATATTTCGCACACAAGTAATATTTTAGTGTTTTGCTCTTCACTTTTCTCGCAAGGCAGCCAGCAAAGATGAATGCGGGCTGGCTCGTAGAGGGGGAAATGCGCGAGTTTCACAAAGACGACACTTTCATGGTTGCACTGCGATAAAAATGTTGCTTTATGCGTTTTTGCTCTCGTTTTCCCCCAAAGTTCGCAACTAGGATTTAACCTTGGGAATCAGGAATTTTCGAGTCCCGGGAATTCTTCAACAAAATTAGGTTTAAAATTTCCGTAAGTTGCCGACCAAAATTTCCGGGAATTCTCAAGCAAATTACCGGGGACTCCCATAATTCAATTTCATACACTGACACTAATTTTAGTGAATAATGCTCCTGACAGTTGTTCCTTAAATTTTTTCTTCGAAAACTTTGAACACATGTATTTGATTAAGATTCGAATCTGCAATTATTTTAAGAAAAGGTAGTTTAGATTGAAGAAAAGATGGTCACAATAGGACCTTCGATCTATTTATGGTTTAACTATTTAAAAGGTTTTTAGCGAAAAAATTGAATTTTTTCAAGGAGATTGTTTTTCTCCCCCCTATAACTATTTTTCTTAAAGGACCGTAAATTTTTAAAAAAATCTAAGTCATCTGACCTCTCTTAGTTCCATGTAAATGAAAGGAATTTTTCACAGCAACAATTTTCCTGGAAAAAATCCGAATAAACATGAATGACCAAGTTCTGGATGTTATTTGAAGGGTTTCGTGCCAAAAAAATAATAAAAACTAGGAAGTATTTTCAGATTTCTGGAGTAATCTCTCATAAAATATTGAGCTTTTTTAATTTCCCGTCTGACTTGAAAAATTTCCCGGGAAATAGAAAAGGTTGGGAATCGTCAAACCCTATTCGCGACTTCAAGGCCGGTCCCCACGAGGAGCCAGCAGTCTCAACTGTGCGGCTCAGCGGAATGAGCTTAATCTTTTTGCATTCCATCACTTGGCAATTTGAATATGTAAGAGAAAGTTTTGCATCTCTTCTAATTGTTTTGGGCGGTTGGTTGGTGCTGACGGGTGCCACTTAAACTTTTATTTATTTGTATGTAAAACAAGGGGGAAAAATAGTGTGCGGTTGGGAAAGGCCGACCATTTCATGTTTCATAACGCAAAATGCCTGTCCGCAGGCGACCCCCATTTTGGCCATGAAAAATGTTTTCAATGTCGACCACTCTTCGCTCTTAAAATTTTTCCTGTCTCGTTGAAGCGGAAAATTTGCCGGCCCCATCTCTGCTTCCTCCGCACGCGCGAATCTCTCCGGTTATCGAAAAATTCCTGCTCTCAAGATTATAATCTCCTACCTATATCAATCATAGCTTGCATAATAGATTTTTGTCGTCGCCGTCATTTTTGCCGTTTATGCAAGCAAACATGCACGCGGCGTATTTAAATTCAGCTCATGTTGTAATATGATTCGAGGAGGCTGGGAGCCGAGACCATTTATCAAAGGGTGCCTTGAATTTAATAAAGCGCCTCCTAATGGACAAAAAGTCAGGGGGATGATTTGCGAACGCTGATGCAATAACTCAAAATCAAGCCGCTTTCTCGTCACACAAAAGAGTGAAGGAATGTCTCACGTAAAATCACGTAGCCTCTTGAAAGACTCTCCTGTGCTTGAATAGTGCTCTCGAGAAAGACGAGTGCACCTTCACGTCTCAAAGAATCACCTTGAGCTTGGAGTGTCTGAGCCCAAGAGAGTCGTTGGCTTGGAGTCCAAAAATTTATACTTACCGATCTAGGGAGACCGCAATTAAGCTGTAAATGGAAGCTGCCACTGAAACACCCTGTATGTAAGGTACCGTTTTGCACATGAGCCATCCTAGCACCCACGCTGTAAAGAGAGGAATTAAATTATCAGAGACGAACTTTTTGAGTGTCGGTCGAAATTTTAATTGCATCTGGCGTGGGTGTAATGTAGGGGTGCGGACTGGAGGGATTAGCGGTTTGATCCAAAGTAGGTACTTCCTAGAACGAGCATCCAAAAAGTACGGTCAGATTTGGCGTCTGGGAGCTCCTGGTCTGAGTCCCATGAGCACGTAAAGTTACCCAAGGGCAATGGACTAGGTAAGGGAGAGCAAAAGACCATGAGAGGTCGAAAACCCAGTTTTGAGGCTTTAGAGATCACTAAGCACTTTTATTGTGTCCTTTAATATATGTAAATGCCCATGTCTGTATTTTTGCCTGGAAGATACCGAGTGTAAACAAGTCTGTTGGCCAGTATGGAGCCGACAGACTTACGACAGACTCAAGTCTGTCGGCAAGGCAAGAATCCTTGTTTGAAGTCTTCCCGCAAGTCTGTCGATGCCGACAGACTGGAAAAAACTTGGACAGGCCGGGTAAAATTTTGGACTGGAAGTAAAAATTTAAGTCTGAAGTGATTCTGGAAAGGCAGGTAGAGACACCTTGCTGATAATGCGAGATATTGGCAGCTACTCAGTTGGCCCTAGTTGGCCCATGTGTTCAAGTGTAAGACCCATCCTCTTCAGGAACCGGTTAAAGAACGTATTGTAATTTGACTAGAAGCTGAATTAAAGTATTGGGGGTTCAGAAGCAATAAAATGCAGTGGTCAGTCTATGTAATGCCGTGAGTCTAAGGTCCGAGCCATTTTCCAATAAATATTCAAATGGAAGGTTCCCGAAAGCGCGATCGATAAGTGGGAGTCCAAACCACGAACGCACAAGAGCAGATGGGAACACAAGCAACACGTGCTGCAAAGCGCCTCTTTGAGTAATTCGTAAATAATTGCCGAAGCGAGGTCACACATAAGCAAACTTTTTACTATTTCTGCCACACGAGTACGAGAGTGCATTTTCCCGGCTCGGGCCAACACTCAAAAGGAGAGAACGTGTGATTCATTATGTGCGAAGAAGTGCGAGCAGAGCAAATAAAGAAGTTGTCTAAAAACACACAATCAATTGTGGAATTCGCTTATGCCAAAGTCTGGCTCGGATGAGGAAGCACCAAGTTTAATTATTTTCTGCCATTATTCAAGAGTTTAAGAGTTTTTATATCGCCATAATCATTATATTTTGATGCGAGTGTGTGATGTTTTCGTTCCACTCTCTGTCTCTATTTGTTGTTCGAAAGTGTTTGCGGCAAATAAAATTCCAGAATGCTTAATGAGGATCGTAAGAACTTTATTACTGTCACGTGACGACGCTTGGGCTGAAAGGTGGCTCCGACCTCCCCCGACCCGACTAATTGTTTCAGTTCTGGCTCCGGGACCGCCGCAAAAAGCGCTGAGGTTACTGCCGCTAGATCATTAATAAATTTTCCCCCGCTTGCAAAAAGCGATGAGACAAAAATAAAGCTCTTTCGATCGCCCTCGGAAGATAAATGGACGCTGCAGCTCTTGCACAATTGAAAATTAATTCGTTTCATAGACGAGCCATTTCATTATTGCATTTAAGCTGGCTTTTCCAAGTGGCTCTCTTGCCGTAGGCTCAAAATCACTCGAAACATATTTCCGTGCCAAAATTACACTGTGGAATAAAATTATTATCGAGCTTACAGATTTTCATTGCCAAATAGTTTGCCCTTGCCCTTAGCCCACGCCGCTGCGTCGAGCCGCGCCGAGTCACTCTGTGGCTCCAGCTTCGAGGCCCCGATTGATTGCCAGCCCGTCAGCTCATCAGAAGACACTCGCAACATTTTAGCCAGTCGTTGACCTAACCTATCATGTTTGATTTTCATCAAGTGGTTTGTATGCAGAAATAACAAACACAAACACGTGCCTGTTGAGGGGCCCGGGGTGGAAGGTGTGGAAAAGAAGCGGAGAAAAGGTTCAAATATGAAGAAAATTATACTCGTCTAACGAAGTGTGAGAATTGGAGTGAAATGGGGTGGAAGGAAGAGGGTCTGTGCTACTTCATTTGGCATCGAGTGGCGCGGGTCGGGGAGAGTTCCTTAGCCTTGGCGATCCGTGAAACGCACCCCCTTGCATTTTAGGTAAGTCCGGAATCGTTCTATATATTCGGCCATGGACTGAAATAATGCATTGATCGAGGTCATGGCTCGAGTGCATAAGTCCTTTTATTGATGTTCACCACCTGTGCTCGCATGCCCCGTCTGTCTGTGCCTCGCTCGCTCTGTGACACACAGAGAGGAGCACCGAGCATGTTTCATTTTCGCCTGTGTCAATGCACGCGGAGTTGTGGCTTGCACATTAGCATAGGCCAGCGTGCGGGGGAAGGATTCAGGTACACATACACCCACACACATCTGCAACCTTGTCCTGATTTTCGACAGCCCACGTTCACGTTGCCGTGCACACACAGCTCAGTGTTATATAACAGAGCATAAACATGCATCATGGACGAGTCTCCGACCATGTGCGCTCAAAGGGTTGGCAACAGCATGCCACAGGTTTGGGGTCCCCTTTCGAAAAATCGGGCCCTCCATCGACCTCCCGAAGAGGCCGAGAGACGTGCCGTGTCGCGTGCCAAAGTGGGATAGTCGTGGCAAAAAATCAGGTCAAATACCCGCTATTTACAAGCGTGTGAGCGGAATCGAGTGTCGACGAGTCGTACGGGAGTTGTGTGAGGGCTGCGAGGGGAGAGAGACAAACAGGATGAGCGAGGAAAATTTATTAGGGAAAATGCGAACAAAGTTGTTTGGTAGCACGTTGCTCCCATTTTTCCCAACCCCGTCTCGCGTACAAGAGAGTGGAGCAGGAGTGAGTGCGTGAGTGCCAGCAACCAGACAAATCCATGTTTTGTTGTGATACGATACGTATTATATAACCTAGTTATGAAATACTGAGAACTGACAAGTGGCCTCAGTCTTACTATGACCTACATTTCCTACAATCATTTCCCGTTCGTCTTCTTCGGCCGTGCCTCGCGCTGGAAATTAGCATGCTGCTGTGACCCAGCGAAATGCGGGCGCACTCGAGATGGGATTTATGCCTGGGATGGTCCTGGAGAGGCCTCTCGGCGTGCCATTGAATAACTTGGGAGTAATGTGCTGTCAAGGTCGAGAGACTCTTCTCGAAATTCCTTGAGGTGGAAGCGACCGATTTTTTGCGTAGCAAAAATCGACGACGCAAAAATAAGAAGGATTCGAAGCAGCTTCTGGAGCCGTCGGCGGTCATCAATAACAGGCTTGTCCCCCAAATCCCTCGTAATTGATTCCCGCTCCTAGCCTTGATCCCGTCATCCACAAGAGCGCTGACTCAAGTTAATTAAAAGGAACATTTAGCTTTTCCTCACTTCGGAACCGCCTTAATGGCTTCAGCCATTAATAACGCCAAGAAATGAGATGGAGATTAGAAAATTCGTTACAATCAATATCAATCAAGTGAAATACGAGCACGTTCGTATATCATTTTCTGCTTTGTGAGCACCGCACTCAGACCGAATTAGGGAAATTTTTGGCATCCGTTTGGCGCGAAGGGAAGTCATAAGGCGAGATAGTCATCAAAGATCGCTAAATTTGATTTTTATTATTACACTGTTGATTGCTGCCATAGCAGGGTAGCAGGGTGGTGGCAAACATTTAGCGGAATGCTCATTATGGGGAACCGAAATCAAGCGATTTGCGGATGTGGAGGCAGACACTTGTTGGCAGGAAGGCGCTTGAGGAGGACGTGGAAATTACATCAAAGATGTCAACGTCTTTTGGGGGTTTGACGGAGACAGTTTATTAAAATTTCGACGGTCGACGGTGGGAGTTGTGCGACAAGCCATATGCGAGCCCGAAAGGGATCTAATTTGCTGCCAGAGTATCGACGGGCTGAGCCTGAGCGGCGCTGTCGATGTCGTGTGCACGGAACGAGTAAAAACATAATGTTGCAAGTTGCAAGGAGAAACTTATACGCGAATATTCCCCGTTAAAAACGTACACGGAGCGGAGACTAAGAGTGCAATTGTGGAAAGGAGCCTTTGCGCCTGTGATATGCGCGTTTCGTACAAAGCAGCTGGTACGATACGTCGTTGACTGCCGTACAAAAGTAGGTCAAATGGTCGATGAACCAAGTTTTACCTGGTCAGGGCCGAATGTAATCATTCGCTTTATTGTTTGCATTAGATGGCGGAGACTGGGGGTACTGAGTGATACTTACGCACGAAAATGTTGCTCATGAGGGTCGCGGGTAGGCAGAAGACGATGACGAGGATGTCGGCCAGTGCGAGATTCACGATGAAGTAATTCGTCACGGTTCTCATGCGTGGGGCCCGAAAAACGACTGCAATTACGAAGCTGTTGCCAATTAGGCCCACGACAAAAACTATGGCGTACGCGATGCAGTAGACGATGGTCATGGTGAGTGAGTGGCGGTAGTAGAGTTCATAGTCCTCGAAGCCGCTGGTTCCATTGAAAGTCGTATTTTCAGACGTTATGTCACCACTCTGGGTCGCACTGACGTTCACCGCCTCCTCTATCGAGCTGTTGATGTCTTGACGGCTGCGATTGAGTCCGTACCAGGGGGCCTAGAAAAGAGTTTTTAAGTACAAATTGCCTTCCCCCACTCCAACTTTCGACATTGATTTGACGAGCAGGAAATTTCGCGATAAAAAACCGGAACCACTCACCTCAAACAGGTCGTACTCCAGGAGCATGTCATTCTGGCTCCTGTGCGAGTCGTAGTCGAATATGCTGGTTTCGGTAACCGCAGCCAGTCTTCGCAGGGCAAAGCCCATATTTAAAACTTCACCCTTGATATCCATGACCCACTTTTTAAATATTGTAATATAGCTGTTTTGCCGCTGCCACAAGTAGGAATGTACAAATTATTGTATGTGTGTATATTTCTTGTCTTCTCGTCCTTTTCCTTATTGTTGTTGAATTTCATGTATGCAAGTAATTTTGTCCATACAGAGGCACATAGCGTTTCCAAATTTAAAACCAATTTGCATCAACATATTGAATTCCGATTTGAGGGATTATTGTTCCTGCGACTCACTTAAGTTTCTATGCATAGGACATCTAAAGAGTTTTGGCTAATACTGTATGATGTATGAGTCTCTAAGATTTAGGTACATAATAACACTGTACGGGCAATTCCATCAACCAAGTACAGCTTTGAAGAGTAAATTTAAGTTTTGTGCTCTATTGTACGGCTCTCTTAACGACTATCCCTAATTGTATTCACTTGCGCTGTGGCTTAAAACATATCGCACTATTTAGTTAAAATTCCTTAATAAAACTTCACTCACTACTCCTTTAAAAAGCAACTTTGGTTGCTGCCAAAATCTGCGTTAAGCGTAACGATGTGGGAAAATATATTTTTACTGCATATTTGTATTATCACTAGACGACTTTGATATTATTTTTACTTTAAAAATTACTCAAATACATGTGGTAAAAGCTGGTGATATTATTATTTCATTGTAGAGTAGAAGTAACAATCTGACGCCTTTGCTTGAGCATCATTATGGGCTCAAAACTAAACTGTTACTGAGAGTGGAATGAAGTTGGCTTTCGGTTTTATATAAACACTTTTGCTACAAGGATGTGAAGATACAGCTATCGTCTGCTACCAAGCGAGCGCCAGCTGATTTATATACTTCCTAGTTATGTTATCTTTCGGAGAGTTTCACGAAAATCTCTGTTTTCGCGATGTTTTTAAACTGGCCGTTTTTCCACCATTTCCCTCTCCTTCTCGGAAAACCTCATTTGAGCTTAAACGAGATACTTGGAAGAGGAAATTTAAGGTTACCTGCCTTCAGGACCTCAAGAAAGCCACGAGTTGGGGAGCTTTCAACGTATTTCTGGGCTTCAAAAGCTAGTGAACGATTCCAGCGGCTTCTCCTGGCAATCGAGGGGTGAACTTGGAGGCGGAGGGGGGCCGCAGTACAGAGGTGTTATACTTGCGGGGTCGGGCTCTACGGCGCCGACGCCTCATCGTGGAGCTTTCCTTTTGTTGTATTCTGGATTTCCTGTCATCGCTTTGTTAATGTGTGCTCTGGCTGCCGCGAAGGGCTCCCGTAGCCGCGCGAGCTTTCGGGCTAATAAGAAACTCCTTCAGCTCGGCTACTATGCTACACTTAAGCTTGTCTTTGGTAATTTACTTTTTGATTTATGTTATGCTCGCGTCAAACTTCTCGAGTGCCGTCAAAATGGGACGGGTGGGGAGGCTTTTACATGTGCCATGTTTGTGAAGTCTGTCTCCCGCAATGTGTGCGTGTCTTCAAAGAAGCAAAGTTTGCTATCTCTGCCCTAGCTGTCTCCGAAAATCCTTCCGATTGCCCCTGGGCGGCAGAAGTTGCAACTGTTATTTATGTCACACTTGCTCGAGTGGGAGACTGGGAGACGGGGGGAGGGGGAGACCTATAACGAAGTAAGTGCCGCATGAGTTAATTTGGAGCGGACAAGAATATGCAAAGCTGAGCCCAGGAAATTGCCACAGCAGCAGGAACTCAAATTCTCGCTGCTCGACACTCGTGCATGGCTCGGGGTTGTTTTCATTCACAACAATGCTCGGTGCTCGCGCAAAAATGTGACAAATGCTAGGTAGCTGGCTAAATTAAACTGCAGAAAATCTTTGCACAAGCACTCGCTGATCATGTTCTAGCTCTAGCTGATATATTGAAAGGCTGCCAAAGGAGATAAATAATGCAGAACGTGCGATTAAAATCGAATATGTGCGACAAGTTTTTGTTTACCGCAAGAGCTGCTCTCGAGAAAACAAACACTCAAACAAATGGGTCGATTAAAGTTTGAACCATTCAACATAAATTATCCAAATTCTTGGCGTTGATAAAATCTGTGGTTGCCAAAAGCTGAGCAGAGAAAGGATTTCTCGGTTCCGTATGATGAACGACTGCAGCCGAGAGTTCAAGGTTGGGGCTGATTTCCGCGGTTGCCGGAGAGTTACGGCTAATTAATTTTACAAGATTTGTGGGTCGACGTCGGCTGGGCGGAATGGCGTGCTAACCAAAAATAGATCTTGAATGGCGGTGCCAAAAATAAATTTAGAAAGCGATTGAATGAAATTATTTTTTTTCCGAAAACCAAGCAGAAAGAAGGTGCCAAGAAAAAGGAGCTCTAAAAAGGCTTTTTTTCAGAATAATTTTTAAAAAATATAAAAGAAGCAAAATCGGAGATTAAGCTTAAGGGTGCATTTTCAAAGATTTCGAAAGACAAAACTTTGAGGGCCCCTAGCTCCGTCCCTGTACATAAAAGAGGATACATATGGTACCATGATTTGCTAGATTTGACACAGACTACAACATACTAAAATTTCAGCTCAATCGGATGTAATATAAGGAGTTTTCATACAAACGTAAAACACCTCTAGAGCATGGAAATTTTATTTTTTCCACTTTTATAAAAGTGGAAAAAAAAAATTTCCATGCTCTAGGAAAACACCCCCCATTCCACCCCAAGAGGGGGTGGGGGTATAAAATTGATAATCTGCACCCTTACAGACCAGGCCCTACACGATGCAAAAAACCGCAGCTCTCTAGCTCTTCTGAGTCCTGAGTTATAAAATTTCAGACAGACAGACAGACAGACGGCAAAGCGGCCACAATAGTGCATTTTTTGCAAAATGCTGAAAATGCACTAAAAACTCTTTAGGCCAGGAACTCATTTCTCGGGATCTTTATGTGACGAGAGGAAATCAGGATCTTGGGAGTCTAATTTAATCTTCCACCATCTGAATCGGCGAAGGGCCCCATTAACTTTTACAAAATAAATGTCTACAAAATTATTCCTTTTTGTTAAAAAAAACTTTTGTTAAAGAACTCGAAAAAGACTCCTTGAAGCTAGTCCTTTTCTAACTAGACTCACCCTTGCTTGAGAGCCATCGAAAAA
Organism: Forcipomyia taiwana; assembly: GCA_963930915.1. NCBI lineage: Eukaryota > Metazoa > Arthropoda > Insecta > Diptera > Ceratopogonidae > Forcipomyia > Forcipomyia taiwana. The sequence continues at coordinate 2,232,599 of CAWVOI010000099.1, read as the reverse complement.
AACCTCTTCTAAGTACCATGTGGTTGCTCCAAAAATATAACGAGTAATTCAAATTGACTAAACAGCTGATGTTTGTTTTGTTGGTGTATTCAAAGTTGCGAAAGTGCGCTCCAGAAGAGAAATCATGCAGTTCAATTCTAAAAACTGCCTCATCTGCCGAACATTCAATGTGAAATTCGTGCCTATCAGACAGGAAACTGTGTGTCCCTTCGAGGGTTTCGAGGTCTCTGCAGGATTGAAGGAGGTGTTCGAGAAAATCACTGGAGTTGAGCTCCTCACTCGACCGCCAAACGACTACTTGCTCTGCTTGAAGTGCTTCGACCGGGTCAACGATGCTTATTTGCTGCGGTTGCAGGCTCAGCGGGCGTTTTCTGGGCTCAGTAACAGCGCTTGTGAACTGAAAGAGGTGAAAAGTGAACTGGCTGTGAAAGTTGAGCCCGAAGACAATCAAAAGCCTGTCAAGAAGCTCTATGAGAGACTCCCTGAGGCGGAACGGTATCGGTGTCACTTTTGCCCGAGGTCTTACTCTGGGAAGAAGCAGATTTTGAGGCACTTACGGGACATTCACTTGCGTAAGTTGAACTTCTCGAAGCAGTTGAGGTCTCAAAATTTCTCTTTTCAGCCTCCAAGATGTACAAGTGCAAGCACCCGGGCTGCGAGGAGACTTTCACTCGCTTGGTTCTGAGAAACAACCACTCCGAGAGCGAGCACGAGGGCCAGAGGTCCTTCATTTGCGAGCAGTGTGGAGCCACTTTCCCCCGCAGCAACAAGCTCGAGATCCACCGACGCATCCACAGCAACGAGAGACCCTTCCGGTGTGACTTCGAGGGCTGCCCTTCGGCCTTCAAGCAGAAAATAGATCTCAAGACCCACATCAAGTCCATCCACTCGGATGAGAGACCGCACGCCTGCGAGTTCTGCGGCCAGACCTTCAAGATCATCAACACTCTGCTCGCTCACCAGCGTCGAAAGCACACCCTGAGCAACATGAAGCAGTGCGTGGAGTGCGGGAAGCTCTACCTGACCGTCAGCGAGCTCAACGACCACATGGCGGTGCAGCACCTGGGCCATAAGAAGTACGTCTGCAAGGCCCCCAACTGCAAGCACTCGTACACGCGAGCCTTTCACCTGCGACGACACATCGCGAACGTCCACGCCGAGATGTACGAGGAGATGCTGGCGAATGGGGTGTTCCGGAAGACGCGTCGCAACATGAACGACCCGTACCACATGCGAATAGGAGCGCGGTAGTTGGATTTACGTTAAAATACTTTTATTCATGTAATTCCGAAACTAAACTTAACGAGAAGAATGAAGTATTCTAGCGAGTTCAGACCAAGTCGGTAGATCACCTTTCGAGAATTCGGAGAGAGTCATTTACAATTTTCTCACTTCCAAGGCATGTCCTTTGCGGATCTCTAAGTAATTTCTTATTCTAATGTCATACTGTAAGGTAGAGTTCAAATTGCATTTGGTTTCAGAGCCTACGAAAGCTTGTGCATCCAAAGGGCTAGTGCTAAGTACTGCTAAAAGTGTGCTCCCTCGGCGAATTCAGTCGACCTTGTTCAGGATTTTGCTGTATCCATTGTAAGCTGTCGTCAGGCAATCGTTGATGAACTTGCAGACAGTTTGAACGTAAAATTGGCTGGAATGGAAACGATTGAGGTCTCAATGGGCTTGAAAGGGGACTTACGGATGAAAGATGAAATGCTTGACGTGGTCGCTTCCCTGAAAGCAAACTCTGGTGACGGGGACTCCGGCTTTCTCGCGATATGCAGCGAACCTCTCAATGTCCTGGGATAATGGCTTATTAGTTTTCTGGCTCTTCTTTGAATCTATGATGATTACCTGGTAGGGGATGATGTCGTCCTCTTTGGAGTACAAAAACATCTGGGGGAAATTGTTGTCTTCGTTCATGAGGGTGCTCAGGGGGTTGGACGACAGGTGCTCCAAGTTGGGCATGAACACTCGTCTCAGAAATCTTATTGAGTCCTGAAATATCAAAATCGATAATGACCATGATCAGTGACGGATTTAACTTTTGGAGCCCTAGGCACAATATGTATGTTTGGGGGCCCCCCACAAATCTCTAGGAGGACCTCTGAGAAAACCAGACACTCGTACCTTTTTTGAGTTCGAGGGGACCCCTTTACCAGCGGCCAGAGGTCCCTCTTTAAATCGAAATAAATAATTTGACGTTTTTGAGGTCAAGAGGGCCCTTTTTCCAGATGCCAGAGGTCCCTTTTTAAAGTTGAGGGGGTCCCTTTTTAGCCACTAAAGGGCCCCTTTTGAATTAAAAATAACCACTTTTATATTTTAGGAAATGAGTGGAGGAAATTTGGCAAACTGAGAGTTCAAAATTTCTGCCTTTGGCTGAGGCCCTAAGCTAGTGCCTAGTTCAGCTTGCTTTTGGTGGAGTGTGTGTGCCAATATGTAAATCCGTCACTGACTATAATCTTCTAAACTTCTAAACATTTTCTTCAGGGTCATTTTTGCAGGAGTAATTATTAAAATTAGACAAATATGTGAAAATTCAAAACCAAGTACCTCGGCAATCCACAAGCAGATCAATATGACCGACACCACAGCTGACTTGACGCGACTACAAGGCTTGTCCTTGCCCAGGATGACTCGCAGAGCCCTGAAAAGTCCCAGCACTCGTCTGTCTCCCGGCGCAGAGTCAAATATCATCCCACGGATCTGCACGGGCTGGTGTGAGCGCTTTATGGCCAGCGCTATGTGCTGGTACAAGTACGCGCCGCCGTTAGAAAATGCATGAACAATCAGGGGATGACTGTCAAAGTTCATATCCAAGATTAATTTTAAAATTTTATCACCAATTTGGACCATATCGTTTCGATTCCAGAACAGCTTAGAGATGGGGGCCGTGTACCGGATGGTGATGAGCCCGCGGTCCTCGTAGATCTTCGAGTACTTCTGGAGGTACTTGTCCTGGCAGCCGGCCCATCCGAGGAGCAGGACGATCGGGATGTTGTTTTCGTTGTAGACGAAAACGTAGTCCGCCTCCTGCGGGGCTCCCGCCGCTTGAGGCACCACGGACGACGGCATGTCGGACTGTCCTGCCGCTGGAAACTTGACGAAAAACTCTAAATCGTCGTTCGACTCTTCCTCCTTCTCCTTGATCCGCACTTGTTCCTTCGCTACGGACATTTTTTACCTATACGTCAAGGGTAATAATCGATACTCGAATTGCTCTGGCTGGCGTTCGGCGAACGTGTCTTTTTACCTGTTTGCAGGGTTGATTTTGCGGAAAATTTGTACAAACGAGCTCAGTTATTCACCCACTGTGCATGTTGGTACGGGAAACGGGGAAATTTCGGTTACTTTTCCCGATTTGAGGAGTTTTTCGCGCTGCTCTTGGACCTGCGAGCGACAGCGGTACTTACATCTGGTTTGACAAATCCTGCCAAGGAAACATGCTTCTCTCAAAGGACATGCGCCAACAAGGCTTGGGTTGAGTGAGCGAGAATGCCGAATGAGCATGGGAAATAAATGCACGTGACGCGGTGCGGTGATGCAACTCGGAGTGTCCGTCATTCTGAGAGAAACGGTTCTAAATAATGGCCTCGACATTCAATTGTCCCTCACTATTGTTCGTTTTTGTGGCACTCACTCATATGCATTTAGTCGGTCCCAGTCGATTTCGAGCTCCCAAAGCGATAAAATGAAATATCCAATCCTGATTTTGAGTGTTTTGGTAGCAGGAAATTTTGTGAAGTCCAAATTGATCTTGTACGATTACGATAAGGAACTTAACACCAATGAACGGATTTCTGCTGAATCCAACACTTCGAAGTTGCTGCCAAGAAAAGTGGACCACCTCGAAGCTGAGGCAATGAACATAACAGTTGTTTCCCAGAAATCCAATTTTTCTACACAGTATATTTTTTGGGACAGCGGAACCTTGGAAACTACAAATTCCTCCCAAATCAAATCGCTCTATGTAATCGACTCTTTTGCTGTGGAGTTCAAGGAGAGTTCTATCCCTCCGTTTACTGGTAATCTCTTAATCATCAGAGCGGGTCACCTGAAGATTCACGAGGACGCTTTTAGAATGGCGAGGAACATCTCGTTTATCAAACTGCAGGCAGAAGCTTTTCTCTTCTCACCTAATGTGCTCAAGTGGGTAAAGTCTCTCTTAGAGGCAATCGTCATTGCTGGCACAGGGTTCAACAGCTTTGACCAGTTGGATCTCTCCGGCATGGAAAACCTCAAATCAATGATTGTTGAGGAATCTCTACTCGAGGAAATACCCGAAGACTTCTGTCTCGGTTGTGACTCTTTGAGAGTTGTCAAGTTCTGGAACAGCAATCGGTTATCACATGTTCATAGAAACGCCTTCAAATATCTTTCAAAGCTCATCAGTGTCACACTGGAAGCCGATTTCATCGTCAGCTTGGATCTTTTTCTCCCCAACTCGGGACCTTTCCGGCTCGAAGTTTTGAATAATTTCAACTTAACTAGCTTAGACATACACTTTGAAGAACGAAATCCTTTGGCAATAACTGTCCAAGCTATTCCAGAGTCACTGAATATTTCAAACGCTGATGTTTTTCTGATCCTTGGGTCAAATGATCCAATTAGCAATCAGGAACTCAAGCAAGTCCTGGAAATGGAAAATTTACTGGGTCTCAAAACATCCAGCCTAAGGGAGGACGATCCTTTTGGAGTCTTCGAAACCTCCTCAGTTGAATATTTGAGTTTCGGAAGCTCCAACTTCTACAAGCTCGCATTTTTCGAATTATTCGACAAGCTGCCGAAGCTCAAGACTTTTGAGATGATTAACAACTCTTTGAGCTGTCTTGATCTGGCCAGGAAGCTTCCAATCTATCCCGTGAATTTTAATCTGGATGAACTGGACCCTAAGAGAGTTGTATTTTTCTATAATAACCGAACTATTGAGTGTTTATCCTAAAATAAAAAAAGCCAGAACGGCTTTTGAGTGATATTGCGAAATCACACTTAACTACTCCATTACATTCAATGCTGATGATATCGGAACTTTCACAATCGAGTCCAATGTTTCAACATTATTGCCCAATCAACTGAATTTTATTTCCCAATAGTAATACATTCAACCGACCAATGACCAATGAGTTTCCAAAAGTGACCTCCCCCTGATTGGGTTAGATTGTTAAAATTGTCATCACTTGGACTATCACAAAAGCAAATGAAAATGTGTAAAAACTACTTCTAGTCTTAAAAATAAAATTTCCTTCCGGTACCAATGAGGTCACTTGCCAAAGCTTTTTCCAAAAAGTCCTGAACGTTTAAGATTGAACTTCCAAATCAAAAGTTATGAAAGTTTTAAGAAAATGTGGAGACAGGTAGGCTTTGGATATTCCTCTAGAAGGTAGATTAATACACCAAAGTACTCTTTCAACATCAACTTTATTCAACACTTGATATTTGAGAATGTTTTGGTGAAGTTCTTCGTGCTGCGGTTGTCTTAGCTACGACCTATTGAGAGTTTCGCTTACTTACTGGGGTTTGCGGAAGTTCTTGCCGGCGAATTTGGCGTTGGCTCCCAACTCCTCCTCAATACGGAGGATCTGGTTGTACTTGGCCAAGCGCTCGGACCGGCAGGGAGCACCAGTCTTGATCTGGCCAGTGCTCAGACCGACGACCAAGTCAGCGATGAAGGTGTCCTCGGTCTCTCCGGAGCGGTGAGATACCATGGTTCCCCACCCGTTCTTCTTGGCCAAGTTGTGGGCCGCAATGGACTCCGTAACGGACCCAATCTGGTTCACTTTCAGCAAGAGGCAGTTGCAAGCCTTCTTCTCGACAGCCGTGGCAATGCGCTTGGGGTTCGTGACGGTCAAGTCGTCACCCACAATCTGGATGGTCGTGTTGGCCGTGATGTTGGCCCAGGCGTCCCAGTGGTCCTGGTCGAAGGGATCCTCAATGCTCACAATGGGGTATCCCTTGATGAAGCCCTGGTACAGCTCGGTCAGCTTGTCGGCTCCGAGCCACTGGGCCTTGTCACTGGCGGGGTTCTTGAAGTCCAAGTCGTAGAGTCCGTCCTTGTAGAACTCGGAGGCGGCCACATCCATGCCGATCTCGACCTTGCCAGTGTATCCAGCCTTGGCGATGGCGTCCACGATCAGCTGGAGACCCTCCTTGTTGTCCAGAATGTTGGGAGCGAAGCCACCCTCGTCTCCGACGGCGGTGGCGTCGAGTCCGAACTTGGCCTTGATGACGTTCTTCAAGTGGTGGTACACCTCCGAGCCGATCTTCATGGCCTCGGTGAAGGAAGTGGCGCCGGTGGGGAGGATCATGAACTCCTGCATGGCCAATTTGTTGCCAGCGTGGCTGCCACCGTTAATGACGTTGAAGGCTGGGACGGGCAGCACGATGTTCGAGTTGCCGGCCAAGTCAGCGATGTGCTTGTACAAGGGGATGCCACGGGCGGCGGCTCCGGCCTTGCACACGGCCAAGGAAACTCCCAAAATAGCGTTGGCTCCGAGCTTGGACTTGTTCTCGGTGCCGTCGAGCTTCAGCATCAACTCATCGAGCTGAAATAGGCAACAAGTTGGATTGGTTCTGAAGAAAAGGTCCCGAGGATAACCTACCTTAGCTTGCTCAGTAACGCAAATGCCAGACTTGATGACCTCAGGGGCGATTTGGGTGTTGATGTTGTCAACAGCCTTCAACACACTCTTGCCATGGTACTTGGACTTGTCCTCGTCGCGGAGCTCCAAGGCCTCGTGGACTCCAGTGGAAGCACCTGATGGAACGGCGGCGCGGAAAAGACCCAAGTCAGTCACGAGGTCGACCTCGACGGTTGGGTTGCCGCGGGAGTCAAAGATTTGACGTGCCTTGATGCTCTTGATAGTCATCTCTAGTCTGCAAAAACATTGTATGAATTAATTGCACCTTCTGTCACGACTTCGCTATTCTAGGTTTGGAGAGGAAATGAAAATTTAGCTGCTTAAAATTTTCGCATCATTTTTCGAAAGGGTCAATTTGGAATTTCAGCTTTCCCGGATATCTCGAATCGACTCGCTAAAACAGAGGTAGGCGCTACAGAAGTTCGTACAAGAGCCACACTCACGCATCGTACCAGTTTGACCTCTGCGATAAGTTAGAGGTCACCGTGAAAAACAAAGATTCCCGATAACTCCTGCTTTCGTTCCGCGTTTCGCAGATTATCCCAGGCAGGCTCGCAGGAACGGTCGAGAAAATGGCGAATTACGTAACAATTATCGATTGAAAAGTGCACAATTGACAGCAATTGCACTCCCCCGTTTGACCCTCACTTGTGACCTTTTATCTTCCCTGCACAAGTCTCCAAGTGCACTCGACCAAAGAGGTGAGTTAGCCAAGAGCCTTTTCAAGATTTCCCGATAATTTTGACCGATTGAGGCAAAAGCCGGGACTCCAATTTTCCTTCGCTGAGTCAGAGCATTTCGACACTTTTCACCTTGTGTGTGGCGCAAGAGGTGCAAGTGCCAAGGTCAATATCATCTAACAGGTCTTTCTTCAAAGGTTATGAGCACTTTCGCAAGAGCAGAACTTACAGTTTTCGCAAGCTTTGAATTTTTGAGACTTTTCCGTACCGTGACTTGAACACGACTAACGCTTGAGCTCTCGTCTCTGCGTTTTTATAAAAATTTCCGCACCGAGGAACGTTTTTCAAAATGGCGGTTGGAAAATTGGGCTTCCGATTTTCTCTTATCGGAATATTGGGCTCAGTGGATTTTCACTCAGAATTCAGTACCCGAGGCTAATTGGAACCGAAATTAAAAGTCTTGTTGGAATTGCGTTTTTGTACTAAAATTTGAATCGGACGTTAGGGCACTTTTCATACCTTTGCGTTTTTGAAATTAAAAAAAAACAAGCTCTTTTTCGACTTTGCTATTTGGGCTTCTGAGGGGCTTAAATAGGTTCCAATCCTTCATTTGGGCCCCAAAAGAGGAAACCAGCATTTTACCGCATCAAAATCGGTCCAGAAATAGCATTTCTGGCCAATTTTAGTTTTGACATCCGTGCCTCTGAGTTTTGCGAAAATCGTTTTTGGGGAAAAAAACTTTTTCCCCACTCCCCATACAAAATGACAGGCATTTCTAGGGCAAAAATGGCAAAGAGAAAATGCCTCTCCCTCATTTTGTTTGAATTCACTTTCCTCCCTAGGGCGGAAAATGGCAAAATTTACTCCCTTGGGAGTAAATTTTGCCATTTTCCGCCCTTGGGAGGAAAAAAAACGACGAAAAACGCTCGAAAAACCCTAAGCGAAAAAAAAAAATCGGCGATGACCTTGGGGCGAAAAGCATGAAAAGTTCAATTTTTATGATGAAATTTTATATTTTTCTGAAAAAGAAAAATTTTACAAGATTAGATCTGGAACTCTTCAAATGACCCTGTGAATGACCCTCAAGTGCTGATGTTGAACTGATGAAATGAGTACTGGAAGAAGAAATCGAAATTAGTCTAAAGATTCTTGAAGTTCCAAAACTAACTTACAATTCCAGCTTTTTCATCATTTCTTCACTCCAGTCCGCCTTAGATTTGGCCGGGAGAAGGTTTAGATGGGCATCTTCGAAAAATTCATCGATTTCTTCGATGAATTCGTCATCCGAACTTCCGTCCATTTTAACGATCGATAATTATTTGAAGTTAAAGTTCATGGCACCTTTGATAACATTGATGAAAATGTCGAAAAATTCAACGTAAAATTTACACAAATGAATACAAAATGTTTGTATGAGTCGTGGGAAAAAGTGATATGTGCACCTCGGGAGCAAAGGAAGAGTTTCTGCCCTCGAGTGGTTGCCGCCCTCGCTCCTGACGTCGCTCGTGCGGTCAAATTCACTCTCGGGCAGAAATCTTCCGTTTTGCTCCCTTGGTGCACAATGCACTATTTACGCCGCCCAGGGGTCGAAAATCGAAAAAAGGGCTATGGTTGTCTCTTTGAAATTTAATTGGCTATCCGTATAAAAAAAAACCAGCTCATGAAAATCTCTCTGGAAGGCCCTGATACAATTTTAGTGGAGCAAGGTCGGGTATCGATGAAACTCGACCTCGCGGGGAAAAAAAATAAAACTTTCCTTAAAGGTTGAAAATTGGAAAAAAATGTATGGGGCTCGCTCAGAAATTTCAAGAGCTTTCCGAAATGGTGCAATTTGTGGTGTAAAAAGTCCAATTGGAAGCCCTGATCAGATTTTAGTGCGGCAAAGTCGGGTTTCATTGAAAATTGACCTGGCGGGATAAAAATTCAGAACTCGCCTGAGTCAAAAATCGAAAAAAGGGCTACCTATGGTACTCTCTTTGAAATTTCAAGAGCTATCCGAAATGGAGCTTTTTGTCACTTAAATTCGATGTAACTTTTTTAGTGCATTTTTTTGAATTTCGAAAACGCAAAGGTATGAAAAGTGTCTTAAACTTCAGAGAAAAAAAATCTTTTCTTCTAATACTGCCCTAATTTATTTCAACTTGAAACGCTGGATAAGATTTGTTTAAAGCCCAATGTCAGCTACAGAGCCGTGCTGCAACGCAAAGCTCTGGTCGCAAGTAAACGGAATGGTCATGGCGTATCTCGTGCCGCTCTTGACTTTCTCAATGGAATGCGTGTTTTCCGAGCCTGAAAAGCGCAAATTGTAACGACTTAGCCTTCAGCGGAGATTCAACCTTCGAGCATGGAAATTTTTCAGGTCGGTCGCTCTTCTCATAGAGTAGACAAACAGACCAAAATTTTCGTGGAAGTTTGGATTTGAGACGACTTGGATCTCCCAAAGTACTTAAGTCCGGAAGCTCATCTCATGGTGGCTGTTTCTAGGGGTCCCTCTAGTGATTGTCACCAAAGATGGGAGCTCTAGCCCCCGTACTTTGGGAACTAGAGAAAATAGAATTTTTGTGAAATTTTTGTATGGGAAAATTTCACCAAGATTTGCTTTTCTCTAGCTCCCAAAGAACGGGGGCTAAAGCTCCCATCTTTGGTGACAATCACTAGAGGGACCCCTAGAAACAGCCACCGAAGCCTCCGGACTTAAATACTTTGGGAGATTTTTTTTTTCGATCCAAGTAGGTCTCAAATCCAAACTTTCACGAAAATTGGCTGAAAATTTTGCTCTGTTTGTCTACTCCATGAGAAGAGCGACCGACCTGAAAAATTTCCATGCTCGAAGGATTCAACTCACCTGAGGTAAAGATCAAAGTCCGACCGACTTTGGGTTCCACGGAGTACTTGGTCTTATTCTGATCGTTAAACATGAACCTGCCACCGGTGAAGTCTGCGGAGAAGTCACTCAGGTAGAGCAGAGCCGTGTAGTGGAATGCTGGATATGTGTCAGCGTCAATGTGCTCCTGGTAGTACTCGTCGTGGATTGTGATAGCCGAGTTATTGGTGATTTGTGATATGAAAACTGGGTGCGTAAGATAAATGTGTTCCTTTCGCACGCCGAATCGCTCTTCTATTAGGTACATGAGGTTGAGGACCAAGAGTCTGAAAACCATCAGAGCCTTGACGTTGACTGGATCCGAGGATCTCTTGAAGGATTGCATGAAACTCGTGCTGTTGGAGAGCGGAAAGACGTTCACGGGCCCTAGAAGGGAATTCTGTCACACTTCTGAATAAATCGATATTACATTGGCGTTCCTACCTTTGACCTTTTTCCCCTTAAAGAACTTGAGAGCAAACTCCTTGATTGAATTGGCATCGTTTAGAGGAACAATGTTGTCGGAGACGATCCGGCCGCACTCCACGGGCGAGCAGAACTCGAACTGGTCGTCTTTGAGGGCGCAATCCAGCTTCATTATCCTCAGGGGGTGGTGATCCTTGAACAGGGCGAACGCCTTTTCGTCCTTTCGCATAAAGTAGCCGACCACCAGGACTCCTGAAATGAGCGCCACTCTAGCCCAGACCCGGTGTTTCCTCTGAGCACCCATGGATTGCCGGTACGCATCTTCAGCCTTCGACCTCTTCGACTTCGAGCCCTCGTCGAGTTCGTCGCTCTTCTCATTCTTGATGGCTACGTTGGGCTGCGGTTTCGCGACGACTTTGGTTCTCCTGCGGGTTTTCGACTCGGACATTTCATCTAAATTGATTGAACTAAAGCCACAGATTACTGATTTGCGGGTCAAATTTTCCCGAACGACGCACGAGCAAAAATATTTTGAAAGTAAACTGTCAAAGTGCTGTCAAAGTCTCCTGTCAAAGTACCTTTGTTTATTTTATTTTGGGCTGCAATATTGTATTTCGTTTTCATGGACGTTATTGACTTGGAATCGATGTGCAGGGCTTGCATGGCCTCGGGAGCAGCCATGGAGCCTCTTTTCGAGAGCAACAACAGCCAGGTGTTCAACCTGTGCACGTCTCTCGGAGTAGGAAGAGTCGGCATTGTTTCAAAACAAATCGCTAAAGGTGTTTTTGCGCTTTCAGGCTCAACAAGGAGACAGTCTTCCGCAGCAGATATGCAGCTCGTGCCTGCGGAAGTGCCTGGATTGGTTCAAGTTCAAGAACCTGTGCGAGCAGACACAGGAAAAGTATCTCAACTCCATCAGCGAGAACCTCGTAGAAGACGACTATGTGGCCCTGAATTTCGACGATATCATCGCCCTGAGCCCCGCCAACTCCATCCAGCAGAACTTCATCGGAAGCCTCAGCGACGAGGAACTGGCCTCCATCAACGTCCAGGAGGTCGACCAGACGTCGGACTTTGGAGGCGACCTGGAGACCGGCTCGATTTGCGCCAAGTGCGGCGAGTCGTTCAAGAACTCCGTCCGGCTGTCGCAGCACGTGCGGCAGAAACACGCCAGTATTCTCTCTGAGGTCTGTCCCGTCTGCAACAAGGGATTCGCGACCTCTCGAGCCCTCCGAAGACACCGACAGAAGCACGAGACCCCGGATATCAAGCTGCAGTGCGTCATCTGCGACAAGACCTTCAAGTATGCAACGTCCCTGAACCTGCACATCCGGAAGCACCAAGGCAACCGCGACCACGTCTGCAAAATATGTAGCAGAGCCTTCTTCACCAGCTTCCAACTCGAGACCCACTTTGTGGTCCACCAGGTCGAGAAGCCTTTTGTGTGCTTCTGCAGCAAGGCCTTCAAGACCGAGCAGATGCTCGCGAACCACCGACAGAGACACGACAGCAGCAACAAGACGAAGGAGTGCGAAGTTTGTCCGAAAAAGTTCATTACCGAGGCCGAGCTCCAGATCCACGTGCGGACTCACACCGGACAGAAGCCTTTCCTCTGCGAGTGTGGGAAGAGTTTCAAGACGGCGTCGCAGCTGAGCATCCACACGCGCATTCACACCCAGCTGAAGCCCTTCTCCTGTCTCGTCTGCAGCGCTTCCTTCGCCGTGAAGAGCGTGCTGAAGAAACACACCAAGATTCACGAGGAGAGCTACAAAGTTAGGAATAAAAGGACTAAAAAGTAGCTCTTAGGGCCTGTTCACATATTACGTCACGGTCCAAGGGGGGGGGGGGTTTCGGCCGCTCCATGACAGTCAGTACAAACTCAAGTACTGTTATACAGGACAAACCGTGACAGAGGGGGGGTGTGGGTCGAAAATCTCGATTTTCACCGTTACGTAATATGTGAACAGGCCCTTATTTGAAATTTTTATTGAGGGTTGAAGGTCGGGCTTCAAAGTAGGATACTAAAATTTTTAGGGCTCTTAGAAAAAACCATTGAAAAATACTTGCTTTTTCCTATCGTCGATTCTGACTCATTTTGAGTCATTTCCAACGAACAATTAAGCTTTCCGGTCATGTGAGATCTTCGTTGGCTCAAAAAAGGTCACACAGACATCACATGACCTAATCAATGAAAAGCATCGAAACTTTTACTTTCGGCTGTCATTTAGATAACGCAACAGCTGTTTGGATGCGCTCCTTCGAAGAAAGCCGAGTCAACTTCAAAGCGTCCAAAGTTCAGTAGTTTTAGTCGTAACCAGAGCTGTGATAACCAAGAAGACTAATTTAGCCAAAAACAGCCAGATAGCGAGTTAGGAAGTCGTCAAAGTGCATCTTGTCTCCGGAGCCGGCTTATCAGTGAATGTCAGGACGCAGATAAAACACGGTTCAATTGTTACAGCGAGCAAATAGGAACAAAGAGAGCATTCACAGTTGTCCGCTGGATCACAACCGAAATGGAGGTGTTTTTGCTGCTCCTGCTTTCATTGTCAAGCGCCACCGTTTTTGCCGACCAAGTGTGGGACGAGGGCAAGCTAATCTTCGTCCAAGTGGTGAGTGTTTTCGTCGTCTCAAAACCGCAAACCTACAATCCTTTCCTGAGCAGGTATTCCGGCATGGCGACCGCACTCCCATTGACCCCTATCCCAACGATCCCTACCGGGACCCGAGTAACTGGCCCACTGGCTTCGGTCAACTCACGAATCTCGGCAAGATGCAGCACTACGAGCTCGGGATGTGGCTCAGGGAGCGCTACCACGAGCTCATCAACGACACCTACAGCCGCGATCAGGTCTACGTGCGCTCCACGGACGTCGACCGGACTCTCATGAGCGCCTACTCGAACCTGGCGGGTCTGTATCCGCCGACCACGAGGGACTTGTGGAACCCAGACGTGCACTGGCAGCCCATTCCGGTGCACACGGAGCGCGAGAAGCACGACAAGATCCTGTCCATGAAGAAGGCCTGCCCTGCCTACGACGCCGATCTCAGCAGCCTCAAGAAGTCCGACGTGAGTCCAGTCTTTCCGTTAGATTTTCCAACCAACTGTTTTTGCGCTTCCAGGAATACGTCGCGTTCAACGCCAAGTACAAGGAGGCCTACGACTACATGACAAAGAACAGCGGAAGGTCCATACATGGCCTCGAATCCGCCCAGTATCTCTACAGCAACCTCCTCATCGAAGATCTCCACAACATGACCCTCCCCGAGTGGACGGCGAAAGTCTACCCGGAGCCCCTGAAGAGCCTGTCGGCCCGAGCCTTCGCCATCCCCACCTTCAAGCCCAGCCTGGCGCGTCTCAAGGCGGGTCCACTGCTCCAGGACATCCTCGAGAGACTGCAGAGCAAGGCCAACGGAAGTCTCAGTCACGACCGAGTCATGGTTATCTACAGCGGACACGACACGACTGTCGCAGCTCTGCTCAACATTCTACGCGTCTTTGAGTGGCACAACCCCCCGTTCCGGGCGTGCGTCATGCTGGAGCTCCGGACCTTCCTTGGCGTGCCTTACGTCTCGGTCGTCTACAAGAACGAAACCACCGCTCGAGTCCTACCGATCCCCAACTGCGGAGTCACCTGTCCGCTCGAAAGGATGTTCCAGCTGTACGCAGACGTGCTGCCCGACGACTGGGACTCCGAGTGCCGGGGAACACCGATGGTTGGGGCTCTCATCGCAAAGATTGGCTACGACTTCGGGTCCACTCTCATCATCATCTCCGTGTCGGCGGCACTCATGCTCTTGTCTCTGGTAATTTTCGCCGTTCTGAGGCATCTGAAGTACCGCAACACGTACTCAGAAATTATCGGCTGACGGAGAGCGAACGACAGAAATGTGGCTTGACCTCAGACCGAAATCAACACCTAGACGGAATACCTATTTTTATTGACCTCTTGCAGTATTTCGTCTAGTTGCTGACCTTGACCTTTCTTTTTGACCCCAAACTTTCCCCTCTCTAATAGGCAATAAGTCACATTTCTGCAGTTGGCCGCTCGAGTCGACACAAAATAGAAAATACAGAAGTTTTCCCATAACAGGCTTTGGCTCAATCGGCGAAATGCATAAAGCTGAACTGATCAAGATATAAGTAAGGACGTACATCGTTTGTAAAGAGTCTTGTTAGATTTATGTATTATAGTTATGTGAACTATCCAGATCCACCTCCCCCTCCATTTCATTTATAACTATGGATTGCTATTTAAAAGTTTATAAGCTTCTATTGGCTAAAAATAAATTGTTTTTGTGAAAAGTGTGAGCTGTGTTTCCTCGCTTCGATGGACTCAGTGGCGTGTTAAGAAGAGGTCGCTATGAGTCTCTAAAAAATTCTAGAAGTCTCGAGTTACACCTCTGAACGGACGTAAAACGAAACAAAGCGCACAAAAGGCGCATAAATCTCACTTAATGCGAGACCACCGTGTAAAACTCAACATGTGACAACCTCACATTCCCGTGATTTGTAAATAACGCAATAATTAATCAAATAATTGCCGTCAGAAGCGTCAATCCGTAATCTCCTCCGGATTAGCTGGAATATGAGTCGTCTGCAGAAGGAGAATTTGCATAAGAGGGAGAGAGCTGATCGGAGAAGGGAACAAATTGCTGGCAGACGAGTGATTTGTAAGCCGTGGCGGTGATTGGGAGGAAGAATGAGAGTGCAAATCCACTTGAAAAATTGACATCCAATAAATGGAAGGGACATTCGTTGAGCTCCTTGGGTGCGCATTGAAAAACACTACACTACTTAATTTAGATGGTGTTGGAGGCGAGCACTGAGCCAAGTGACAAATGCCTTCGATTACTCATTCCTTCGGGAAATGGGGGGGAAAACGTTGATGAAAAAATTGATGCCACACCCCATCGTTAACGGGTTGCATTAATTTTATGATGCAGAGTCTTGTGCTTCAGAGGGACTCGGGCATGTCACCAGTCCATGTCAGTCGTATTTGGGCCGACCGAGAGCGGTTAATTGAGCACGTCCAAAAATAATCGTTATTTCTTACCTTTTACGATCCCCTCAACAATCTGCCTGATGTCGTGCCGAGCGGTGGAGCTCGAGTGCCAGACTTGGAGCAGCTCCAGGGAGGATGAAGCAGACGAGTGGCGTCTCTGGACGGCCTAGAACATCATAGAGCTCCCGAGAACTCGCAAAATTTCCCATTTGCCTGGTATTTCGTTCACGATTTGAATTAAAATGGTCCGGTTTTATCACCTCGTGCCATCGCAGAAGCTAACATTGATTGTTTCAATCACATAAATTCCGCTTTTAGGGCTTTCCTTCCCCCCAAATGCGCCAAATCAATCGCCAATTGCCGTCCCGAACCCGGTGCGAAGTCCTCCAAGATGTTTTCCTTTCATTAAGTTCCTTCACAATATCCTTGAATTAAGAGAGCGCGCGCGGAGCTCAACGATAAGGTTGACATACAATTGAATAAATGAAAAGAGAAATAATAGAAAAATAATCGTCTCGTTCTGTGTACTTTTCGCCGACGAGTCGCTTCGTGCCAAGGAAGGCGTCTCCTCTTCATTGTCCTCTTATCATGTCAAGTAAATTCTGCGCGAACACCTCGCCTGAAGTTCGTCGTTCGGGCCACGCCAGCCTGAGCCGTAAAGAAAATTGAATGCTGGCGCGACGCGGTGCGGGGAAAAACAAGCAAAAGGTGTTTGTCTCCGCACGCAATAAACGACCGGCGCTCATTTAATTTTTGCTTCTTCATTTGTATCCCTTTGTGGAGGCTGACAGTGAATGAAGATGACAATTTTTTGTTTTCTTATTTTCGCAGGACTTAATTTTCCTCTTTGTCGAGTGTTTATCGTTTCCGTTAATTTGCTCCCGTACCTCATGCTTCGTCGTTGTCGTCGTCAACGTGGCAAAGCGCCACCTGATCCGGAAAAGAAAATTAAATTTTTTCCTCCGCCTCATATCCACAAATGCGATAGACGATTCTCTTTCTCGGGCTGCGAGATTGGCGAGGGGATTTCTAGGCTACATTAATATTTGAAAATGTTCAGGTGCAGGAATTTATTGGTACATCTGAAAATTGAAAAACTATATTTTATGTTATGCTCGGATTCGGATGGGGCTTCATGCCAATGTTACAAATGGCATGGGAAAAGATGCGAAATGCGAATAAAAGTTGTCGGGAAAAAAGAAACTGCTGGATTTTCCACTTCTGCATAGATTACACGACAACTTTCCGAGCGGCGTGTATGTGAATATGGATGGATGGAGGTGGAGGTGGCTCGAGTAACCAGAAACCGGCTAAACACACATGCAGCGAAGTTTCAAATGAAATACCTCTAAATCAGGAAATTTGATTGAAAAATGTTTATCTTGTAAACTTCGTGGGAAAGCGGGTGTGGGTGGGAGAGAAAAATCCTCGTCTCTGATCCGATTTGAGTTATGGGCGTGATCTTTATTCTCCTCAGAGACGTAGGAAGGGTTTCTGGTCTGTTGTCAATGCTCTTCCTTCTCAGGTTTTTTTTTAAAGTTTTGTGCTGAAAAATTTGCTTTTTAGCAAGAAGAAGACACCCCAAAGGCCATTTTCAAAGGCCATTCGAAGGCCATAGGCTTTGTTTCAAAAGTTGGGTCACAATGAAAATATTATGTCCCAAATTCCATCACTGTAGAAACTTATAGAACCCCTGACTTCGATCCCACAGGTCATAAAGGCTTAATGTAGAAGGATATTTTGCTAAATTTTGCTAAATATCATCTAACATTTTCTCGAGTTTCAGCTAAATTTGAGAAAAAATTTGTCGCCTCATGCTAACTTTTAGAGGCCTCAGCTCCTCACCCTTAGGTCATAGAGACTTACTTAGAACTGTTTTTTGGTGGATTTAAAACAATAAAAGTGCCCTCATGCAGGACCAAAAAGGGCTCCCTGGAGGTATTGAGAACCCCAAAATAAAATGAGTAAATCAAGGGCCAAAGAAGAAGCACTCCCATAACCGAAACGTAAAAGTATACGACACTGCTATTTCCCTCTTTGAAGTGGTAAATTTGAACCCCTTAAACCCTCTCAATCAAGCGTCATCGAGTCAACTATGTATCAGCACTCGTGTTGACCTAAAACGGCCGCCAACGTCGCCTCTTCCGAATCGATTGAGTGGAGGCGCCACTCTGCCAAAGCATCATCAATAAATAATCATTTGGTAGCTGAAACGGCTTTGTTATTGAAGAAAGCGAGTTACAAGTTTATTGTAGCTATAATGTGGAGTGTGTATGGCGGAGCTAGCCGCGCCTCTAGTGCCTCCAATTCCTTTTATAGTCCAACGTTTTTTCGGTGACGGAGGGCGAAGATGTATGTATGTGCGGAAAAAGTGCTGTTTGGGGAAACACAACACGTAATTCTGGCTAAAAAATAGGTTGCGAGAAAAGGGAAAAAATCACGAAGTGTACACAAAATAAAAACATTTATCATTACTGGAGCCAGAGTTTAAGATGTTTTGTTTTCGATACCCGATCCGAGAGACGAGAGTCGCCATGCCCACCGAATGTCGCGCCAGCGCCACCCGATAACAAATATGTAGAACCGCCAATTTGCGAACAAAGCGGGTCTCATAATTTATAGCCCCAATATTTGTGCGTCGTTGGCCATAATGGGATTATCGGATGCCATGTCAATCAATCGCAAGTGTGGCAGCTGAAAAGGGTTCTCGCTCTCGGAGAGATCAGGTTCACGTCTCCTGCGACCTCGGGAAGGGACGAAAAGTCACGAAGGAACACCCCAACACACGTGGCGACTCCCGTAATTGCCTCGCTCCCAGGGTCCCGCATATCTGCTGGCGAAACCCATAAATCACACGACAACAATAATGCTTTTGTAATATAATCACGTTGATGAATTACTCTGAGTTATTATACGAATTACGTCTACCTATATCATCGTTTCTCTCCACCGTGACGAATCCATCTGACATCATCCATCTAGTTATGCACTACTTTGCGGACACGTAAGTGTATGTGGAAGGACACATTGCCATTTGGAGCGGTTCTCAGAGATGCTTATCACCACCAGCCAGACAAATGCTCGGAAAAATTCCCATCAAATAATTTGTGGCTTCCGATATCGAACTCTGGTGCCCGTGCCAGGAGAAATGTGTTAAAACATCGAATTATGATTTGAAATTACACATATGTACTGTGTGGCCGTCCAGAAATCAATAATCGGGTATGCAACCACCTGCTAGGACACTCCGTACATCGCATGGGAGCTGAAACATAGCCACAGAACGTATCGTTCCGATATCAAATATGACATCTGCGTGATTTGTGAGCAAGCATTCCATTTTTTTTGTGTGTGCCATTTTATTTCCCAACTCTTCCGACTGCTCTCGAGAAAAAAGGTGAATTTGGAGATTGAATCGGAAATTACATTTCCATCATGATTTTGATGACAATTGGATTACTTCACTTTTAACTGAAGTCGTAAGCGTTCTTTGACATCAAACATCACTCAAATTGTGGGGGTGGAGTAGAAACGCTTTGTCTCATCTCTTCCGTTTCCATATGCATAATCCTAGTAAAAAAGAGCTCATTAAAATATCTCCTGAGTTTCCAACCATCAGACACTTACTTGACCCATTTCGAGCCAAGGGTCGGATTTCCGACCATAAAATTTGAAATTTTTTTCTGACATAACGGTAAAAGATAGCAAGCTAATTTTTTTCTTAATATTCGTCTAAACCTCATGAAAGAAAATTTTTCTCCCGAGGCTCTAAAAGCTAGCTTCTAAGGCTTTTGAACAATAGGCTTTTTCGAACATATTATTGAAAATTCCCCAAAATTTCGTCTTATTCTATTTTTGTCTGAGATTTTAATGACTCAAAGAATAATAGTCAAACATCATGGAAAAAATCAAGTTCCTCCCGAATAAGGCTTTTCAAAGGCCTATACTAGGCTTCAAAAGTGAATGATGAACAACAATTTTTTTTTTATATTTGACATATGTAAGAATCTGAGCCTGACTTGGCGTTGAGAGCTTGTACTGACTTATTGAGCTCTTTCGAAGGCTGTTAAGGTTGAAAGGCTGATTCAAATAATATTTTTAGCCTTTTTTTTGGGCCTGAAGTCTTCAATAGCCTACGAAGAAGCCCAGAAACCTTCAAATCCAAGCCCGATTTTGTTTTTTATATATTTTTTCATATGGGGCCAAAAGGAGCTAAAATTTCCGGCCCGAAATGGGTGAAAAATGAATTCTACTCGATGACTGCTGACCTGTAGGCAAAATGGAAGAAAAACACACCTCCCGAGAAAATTCCTAACCAAGACTGGTTTATTTAATTTACACCTTTTCAGCTTTGAGTACGATTCACGAGCAATCCTCGAAATAAAGAGCCCTTACACAGCCATTTGGTTCACTCACAAGTCTTTATTGAATTTTCAACGGGCGAAACGCTCCAACTTACAGCCTAATTGGACTGAGTGGCCATTACTGCTGCAACTTTCTGAGCTCCAAACAGCCCCCCTTGTCAATTAAACGCTCGTTAGGGGCTTCATTGCAGACTCGCATGAAAGTGCAATAAAACCTTGTCTATTTACTGGAGTGGAGGACACTTGAGCACAACGTATAAAGGCGAGATAAGAGCTACCCCTGGCAGAGAGTCGGAGGCTCTGGAGCTCGTCGGTTACGCAACTACTGGGGCTATTAGTGGTATCAGATGCATTATTCAGGATGCAGCAGGATGTGAATGGAAACAAATGACAACAATATGTGCGAGATTTGTTTCGGTGCACCTTGGTTTTGGTGTTTTGACTGCGGCATTCCCTATTTTTGGAAAATCATGAATCATCATTATGTGTTTCCCGTATTGACATTACAAAAGCTGTGTTTGCCTCCACCAATTCCACCGCAAGCCATTGATTTCCCCCGTCTGACCATGCTCGCATTTTCACTTGCCCTCCTGCATTTCCCCGTTACGCCTCTATTTAAGTTGGCTAATTTAATCTAATGTCACTATTTATAAATTCTACTATCAAGCACCTGATTCCCCAGGCCAGGGGCGCCTGCGCCCTGGAAGAGCCCCGGTATCTCACAACATTACTATGCGAGACTCTCAGCCCAGCGAGGGGTGGGAGGTGGATTTCATTCAAAACTTTTGTTCGCATGGAAGATGTGATTTTGCTTTTTGAAGAGGTACACAATTTCGCGGAAGATGCATCCTTGAAAGGCAGAATCAATAGTGCAGGTGCATTCATGCGAAATCAATTATTGCACGGGAATCAAAGGCTCCGTAATAACAATAATCGAGATAGAATTCAATGCCTGTGTGCTGGCAGAGACGACGGAGGCTCGAGTGCCAAAGCGAGCGGGATAAATTAATTAATCCGTAATTCGATGTTGATGAAAATACAATAAATTTCATTCTGCTGGGTGTTTTACTAGATCGGCTAAGGGAGGCAGACAGGTACGAGATCGCCGGCTCCCCGTTTTCTTGCAAACATGTTGCAGCGTCTTAAAAACAATTTAATTATCCATGATAGTTCTCACCTATAAATTGTCTGGCACTTAGCTCACTCGACGCGGCAGCCAGGAACGAATTTTCCCTCCAGCTGCAACGTAGCAGTTCTATCGGGGGGCTACGATGCGATGCAAAGCAAAAACTCGAGGCCCATTCAATTTGCGTTGCTTTCTATGATTACTTGCTCAGCAAAGAATGGGTAAAGACAGGATAAAGAAAACCTCTCGCAGTAATTGCTTTCCCTTGTTCTCGAAAGTTTCTCTCCTAATAAGTCTAACCTGTCATCTGGCGCTGCATAAAGTGAGTTTACCGTCATCGTTTAATTGGGGAGGAATGGCATGGAGGCTGCATAATGCAAAAATGTTGATCAAGTGATAAATTTTACACCGATTCAGGATGTTTCACTAATTTGGCCAATTTGGAATGATTCACAAAATAACCGGCAGGCATGCAGGCTCGAAAATAACTTTTGACAACTCGCAAAACGTGCAGAAAAGTAGCAATGAAGTGGCATTTGCTGTAAAATCTGCCTACGTAGGCACTGTGTCGACTCGGCTGGTGGAAGTGCTTCTGTAACCATCAAGCATTTTGTGTATATTTCTGCTAAATGAAAGAGGGTAACCGAAATAAATGGGAGAAATGAAAGACAATAAAGAAAATTAATTTTCCTTATCATTTCAAACTACGTCTAGTATTGTCTGCCTGTTTGGCAATCCCATAATCATACGTACCCGAGTACGGCAGCCGCCCACATTTGCACACCTTATGACGATACGGAACATTAAGGCTTGCAACCCATTTCAAGCACAATAGGCTCTTTCGGAGCTGGGAAAATCGATTGCGGGGGTGGGAGGTGGAGAGGAACTTTGCAACCGATTTCACCACAGGTGAGCTCTGATGGACTGCTGACGGGAAGTCGGATAAGAAATGGGTTCTGGCCCGCATTTCTGCTGTCAAATCTGAGGTCGGAATTTAATTGGAGTTTGGACGAGTCTCGCTAACAGGTTCATAAACAATATTTATTGGTACACGATAACAATTGACTAGTTCATGGCTTCCGGGGGCCTACCACCGATAGCGGCTCTTGACTTTGAAGACGAAGGGATGCGTCGGTCGTTTCACGATGTGGCTGGGCGGTGGCGGGGGCGGCAGATACACGGGCTTCCAAGCCTCCGTGACAGGTCGCACTGGTATGAACTCGGGCTGCGGTCTGCTGGGTTCCAGGTGCTCCTCACAAGGCACCGGAGCGGCAACTGGGGGCTGGACACCCGACGGAGCAGTGACCAGGGTTGGTTGTGGGGGCGGTAGAAGAGGTCTCAGGATGGCGTAGACGGGCCGAGGGAAGGCTGGAAACGGAACGGGGAATGCTGAAGGTGCTGGGATGGGGAACGCAGCTGGTGCTGGGAGAGGTGGGGGAGGCGCGACAGGGAAGGCTGGGGCTGGTGGAGGTAGTGGGAAGGCTGGAGCTGGCGGAGGAAGAGGGAAGGGCTGCGAGTTTGGCAGAATCGGAGGATGAGCGGACGGGAAGGGTACGGGGAGAGGCGCTGGGGGAGCGGGAAAGGCGGCAACGACGGGTCTCACTGCTCTGAAGACCGGGTAGCGGGGGTAGTTGATGGTCTGGGACGTCACGAAGGCTCCTCCTGGCACGATTTTCTGCTGGACTGCAGGAAACACCAGAGGAGCTCGGAGCAGTGGTCGGGGGAGAGGCGCTAGCTGTCCCAAGGGCACGGGGGCGTAGTTGGCGGGACCCAGGGCGTACTCATGGCCCAGGCTGCGTTTCACTTTCGACAGATCCGGTTCACTTGACTCACTATTTTCGACCTGTGGCTCGTCTCTGGGTCGTTCTTTGTCGTGCACTATGGCCCGAGAGCTCCCGCACAGGGCAGTAATTAACAACACGAGGCCGAGGAGCTCTTTTGATCGTATCATGGCAGCGTCGGAATCACAAAAACACCGGTTGGAATGGGCGACATGTATTTATAAAGGAATCGGATTTGGGTATCGGGGCGCCCCACCCTCGCTTCTCTCCATATATTTATTGTCATTCAGCAGGGGTGGCAGGTACCTTAAACAATTTGCTTTTGCTTTCACTCGTGCGGTACCTTGGCAAAGAGCAAAACGAGTCGCGTTGCGCGTCCACGGCAGAAAGGCAGCAGCATGTGAGCACGACCAAGTGTGTGCTTGAGCATGAGCAAGCTAAATAATGTATGCGATCGGAAGTAAAGTTATAGCATTTATGTAACTGATTAATATTCTACACATCTTTTCAAAAATTTTTGCTACACACGTCTGGAACATGCGGTGCACAGCCAGCAACATGCTTCAACTACTGTATGACTGCTGCTGTCTTATGATATGATATTGGATCTCTAGTGGCACGCGTTTTGCCTTTGCGTCGGATTATTATATTATAATGAAATGAAATTAGTAGTGATATCCAAGCAGTCTGAATGCTTTTGGCGCCAAAATAACTAACTTTTAAAATTAAAATTAATTTTAATGAAGGTCATTTTAATGAAGAAAATATAGAAATTCAGGTCACTTATCCCGTTCAGGCAGTTTTGTTGGTCCAAGGAGAGCATACATTTTAAACCCCATAGAAGGGGGGACGACAAAAACTGCTGGACTCTAAAAGCTCGTAATGGGCTTAATTTTTGAATAATACTGATGGTATTTTTAAAGAAATGATTAAGAAAGAAATAAAAATAATTTTTAATGATCATAACGGTATTTCTAAATTGCAAGTTCAAGCCATCCAGTTAGGCTTCGTTCACATATTACGTCTCGGTAAAAATCGAGATTTTAGACCCCCCCTCCTCTGTCACGGTTTGTCCTCTATAAAAGTACTGCCGACACCCCCCCCTTCTCCCCCCCTCTTAACAGGGCCTTAAAGGTTTATCATATCTTTGGCACGTCTTTATATTTTTTATGCAGTAAGATTTTCAATAAAAGTTATTAGTTTTTTAAAATTATTTCACTTTACTTTTTTCAAGTACCTTAATTTACCCGTTAGGAAAATAAGGAAATCCAGGCAATAAACAGATAATGGCAAGTAATAACACTTAAGTAGAACAATCACGGCCCTTCTTTCACCCCCTTTCTCAGAACGAGCGCCATAAATCAAGCCATCCATCCAAATTACATTACAATCACTATCAGCATGTACAATTTTCATCACCTTACATAATCATTTGAGTGACAGACTGACTTACATTAATTTGCATATGTGTACATTCAAAATTAAATCAATCACAATTCCTGAATTATAAATGTATGCGAGAGAGTATGGGAGTGATGATAAACAATGCCATAGAGGCGCAACAATTTCCAATATTGGTTGTCTTGAAAGTCACACTTTCGATAACGGGGTGCATTAGCAGGCAATCCAGGCAAACAAGTGGAATGGAGTGCTTTGAATAATTAATTACAAAGCAAGCCGATGACTGCGATGTCATTCCGATTGGGGGGAGTTTAAAGAGCAGAAGGTGTTGCGGATCCGCTGATATATGCGATGATTAGGCTGTCACCGACCCACTGCTCGTTCTCTGGCGCGTGAGAGGCGAATGTGGGGGGTCAGAGTGAGATGTCGGATGTCTGGAGAAATTTATTGCTAATGGTCGGTGCCCGAGTCTCGCAATTCACGATTTAATTTGGCGCTTTAGCATCCGCACTCCAGTTCCCGTTGATGGGAGATGAAGAAGGTTCGAGACAAGGACAGGGCCCGTCAGCGCCGTAGGAGCTTTGGAGACATTTTCCTTAGCTCTTTCGTGGTTAGAGAGCGTAAAATAAGAAGCTACGTCTCTGGGGCCCGTAAGACAACGGGGCAATAACCGTATCGTAAAAACTAAGTATGATTAAATTTCACATAAAGTCTATTTTACATATCATTTGAAAGCAGATATCTGAGGAGATATGAGATCCTTTGTATAATTTTCATGCAAAGTTGCGACAAATTCAATTCTAGTCCTTCTACCCGTCCCCCATTGCAGTCAGGACGCTCCAAGGCCACCACATCCCGCTCACGCAATATCGAGCAATTTGATTAAAAGCGCGGCTCGATTAAAAAAGTATCAAAAACAATATTGCCTCAATTTAAATCAACTTTGCACGCGTGACACAAAAATTTATAGAAAATAGAGAACAAATTGCGCTTTGTGTTGGCCGTCTCATGCATGAAGCAGCCCTATTTGGTATCAAAAGCCCATTGCTCGACGGGGCAAAGCCATCGCAGATGTACGTAGCTCCTGCTGCTGCTGAAACTTGCGTTCCCTCTAATACCCACACACACACGCCGTGGAGGGAAAATTTGTGACACTTTAATTAACCAGCCTGTCTCGTATGACGTTAATTAAATGTCGCATTATGTTAGCTGTTATCGTTTTAGTGTGTATGTGTCGCTGAACAAATCAATACAGGCCCAAGCCAAAGCCCGTCCAGGAACGACGTCAGGCCTACTTGAGCCCCCGAAACGCCTCCCCCGACGCCTAAGTGGAACGTCATAATGGCAGTTAGGAGCAATTATTTACAGCAGCAGTTTCGGGTGGTTTCATTTTGGGGTGGAGACATGTGTGTGGCAGCTTTTTGCTGAGACGTAATCATTAGTTATGCGAACGTTGACGCGATGCTTTGGCTTTGCCTGCTCGTGCGGAGTGAGGATTCGTGCCAAACACCCAGGATGATGCAATGAGACGGGTTCGCCAACTAATTTGTCTCTTTCACTTTCCTTTTGCACTTTTCCTCTGTGCCGGAAATCCCGGATTTAATCAAATTGAGATTCAACAGCTCCATCGTTACCGGCAACCTGTATCATTATGCGATCTATTGGCTGATTACTGGAGGATGATTGTGGGAAATGCAGGAGGGGTCTTCCGTGGAAAGCGTTTTTCCGTTACACTTTTCCCCCGGAGGATGTCGTGTAGTCTCTAGAGGACCCCTCGTGCCAAAGACAGACGGTCTCACGCATGAAATAAGGCATCGTCGACCAGTTAACTAGCCGCAGGAAATGGAATCAGTGGCTAATCCAATTCCGCAATTCGAGGGGGTGATTTACGGAATCATTTCGGGCAGTGTCTTATTACCTAAGCAATCACTGCAACTTTCGGTCATGAATCTCTCCTTTTCAGAGATGTAGCAAGGTTTCCTGACCCAAAACTCAAGTGAGGTATCTCAGAACTATATTATTTGACCACAAGAGGACAAATGAGGGCTCTACAAATATCTCAGACCAAATAAGTCACCCTTAGAGTGAAAGTGGATGTCCTGAGAGCTGGAAAAGGGAGGCTCAAACCACCTCTACCCCCTCTTGTACCCACCACTGCCCCTTTCTGCCCATCACGGCCCCAGATGATGATCTCCTGGCCCGCTGACTCATTCTCTGTCCGCTTGACGTGCACGTCATGGACGCCACAATAGCGGAGGGGGCTAATCGCACGTAAAAAAGTATAAGTAAAAGGCAGTGATAATCTAATTTATTGTGTTTTCAATCAAAACCGCTGCTTGCTTGGCCTCTGGCGTGCAAGCACGCTCCCAGGAGCCACATCACCCCTTCGAATTGAGAAACATTGCAAATACCAAAGTCGTAGTTGTGTCTATTGGATGAAGATTCCAAAGATTAAGGCTACACGATAATGGCGAAATGATTGTCTCGTTCCCTTTCTTCGTCCTGGCCCCCACTCCGAGCCGTCGTGCGCCTCTCCTTTTTTTTCGAGATGAGTGTAGGTGAAACCAATTTCACCAATCTATCCCCAGCATCTAGCCGTGTGGCAGACTAGCAACGAGAATAGTGCGGCATGGGATCCATCTGTATATTTTATAAAAATCTATGGCTGGGACGAGACACTTTTTTATGTTATTTATGAAAGGAAATACGTGACGTGAATGCGTGAAGGTGCAATCGCAGCCAGGTTCACAGCACCGGCACAAAAATGCACGACTGTACCTCCATCCTGGCCTTTATCTGAGCCTTTTTTCGATCTCGTCCCTTGCTCGCCTCACTCTGCCAACTCTCTCTCTTTCTCTCTCGTATGTATGTGAGGTGGGAGTACAACAACGATAACGGATTGAATGGGATATAAATCGAAAATTCCATCGATTAACCTGAGCGATGCTGGTGGCGTGGCGGAGAGCGGCGACAAGGTAGCAACTTGTCATCAGGCGGCGTACTTCACATGCATGCACACGTTTCGCATTAAATGCAATCAAGTACAAGACTGAAATGCACAATAATCGTGCAATCCGGCAATTTTTGATGCTCGGAGGTTATAATCTCTCGTTAGTGGTGCCATTTGGAGGAGGCCTCCAACAAGAGTTTAGCTCTAACATGTCTCCCTTCTCCCCTTAACCCCTTCAATACTTTTATTCAGCTTCTACTAGTCAAGTTACAATACGTTCCTTAACCGCCCTGTGTGAACCAGTCTGTGGTCTGTCCATAGTCTGTCCATGGGCATATAAACGAGGCGAGAACGTTTGTTCGTAAGTCTTCTCGCAAGTCCTTCCACGTGGAAGGGCGGTGGAAAACTTGGACAGGCCGGGTCAATTTTGGTCTCCTCGCGCGGGGAAATGGGAAAACTTGGACAGGGTGGGTCAATTTTGGCCCTGAAGTCAAAATGTAAGGCAGTAATCCTTTCAAAATTTTACTTCCGGACTTCAAATTTGACCGGCCAAAAATGTTAACAAAGCAAATTTTTTCACAGGGCGGTCCCTGAAGAGGATGGGTCTGAGAGCTGAACACATAGACCATCTAGGGCCACCTCTGGTCCTCGTTCCACCTCCAGTAAAAGCCTCTATGCAGGTCCAAGTCACAGGAAAATTCACAACCCACTTACTTTTAATACAGATTTCTAATTTACAACCCACAAATTCGACTTGCTACGTTTTATTCAAAACATAAACAGCCTCCCGATGAACATCATAATCTTGATAAGTTCATGAAAGCGCTCTCACAGCCGAGCCGAATGTATGAGATGTGTTACTCAAGAAACCCAGTGTAGCATGCGGAGATAATAAGCAATAACTGGAGGGGGTTTATGAAAGCACCAGACTACCCAGAGACTGGTGCAGAAGGAGCCTGAGTGGCGTTCGGGGAGAGCTGGTGGAGGGAGAGAGAGGAGATAAAAGAAAGAAAATGATATGCGGAATTAATAGCGGCTTCTAGGCACAAGTGTGTGAGCTGGGCTCTCGTCGTCCCCGTTCTCGGAAGTTTCCAAGGCACGTCACAAAATTACTGATGTGTAAAAACATCTCTAAACTTGGCTCTCGGCTCGTAGCTTTGCATTTTGCCGGGATATGATCTTGATAGTCCTTTATGTCTGCCTAACGGAGACGGAGAAGCAGGCAAAGTATCGGAGCAATAAGATTAATGTCTTTACAGTTCATAATGAGCGGCGAATCGATAAAATTTATTGGTCTCTATTTCCTCCCACCCCTTCTAGCCACAGCCTCCGCATCAATTGCGCTCATTTGGAATTCAATTTGAGAATAAAAATGAGCGCCACCAGTCACCACTATATTTGTTTTGTGTTTTTAGGCGAGGAAAATCACTTTTTTGATCCCAAAACAAATATCAAGTTTACCTACCGGCAACACAACACGTACTCGTACATACACAACGAGGCAGAAGGAAAATAAGGCGCCGATAAAAGTAGCAACAAGAAAATACCAACAGAACAAATATATAAAAGATTGGCTTCGTCGACTCGCTGTGCAAAAATTCAATTTCATCCCCTCGCAAACGCCAACAATTACGTCGTTTCATGCGATTCACACGAATCAAATCTTTTTATACCTTAAGCTTCAAAACCGTCTCTAAAATTTTATTATACGAATGCCACGTAGAATACCTTATAATGCCGTCTCAGCGCTCACTCCCAAACTCGCGCGACGACTCGACGAGCGGCAAGAAGCGGAGGGAAAATCATACACATTCGTACCTTCTCGCTCTCTTGTTGCTGCCTGCTACTGCTCCCGGCTGCCGGCAGTGACTCATGTATAGCATGCCTCTTGATTTACCATGCCAACAATATAGCATAATTCAATGTGCCATAATGCCTCGACTGGCAGAACCAGAGTCACCAAAAAAAGGAGCACAGTAAGGCGATAAATGGTTCAGACGCATGTTCAGAAGCGCCCTGTTATTTCCATTTTCTTTAGACTTCGTCGCTTTCACGTTCACTTTCTCCGCGCGTAGCACGAAGGTAAGTGAAGGGGGTGTTTTGACGGGGTTTATGTTTGGGCGGGCTTTTATTGACATTTTTAGGCAACCTTTATTAGGCTTTTTTACGACGTTGCATTTTAGGAGCGAGACGAGCTCTGTCGATTGAGTCAAAGCCCTTTTTTATTATTGAAATTCATAAAACGCAAAGTAAAATTTTCTTTGAGCCAAAAACAGAGCCCTCAGACTAGACTTAGGTTGGGATTCTTCAGGCATAAAACGAAGAATGTCAGGAGTTTTTTTCAAGCCGATGAAACAAAAATTCAGACTGAGTTCCCTTCGCCAAAATAAAAGCGTGTTTGGCCTCCTACAACATAAAAATAGTCGGAAGTCCCCTATTGTCCCTGGGCTCGATGCTTTTCAGCGACCTAAGAAAGAGGATAAGTCGAGTGTGGTTTACAAGATCTTCTGTACTGGTGGCGCCAATTATTATAGATCAGACAGACAGACTAGTACTTTCACACCAGCTCATTTCAACTCACCTGAAAAACGAAGGCTGCGAAAAACCCTCCTTCGATGACGTCAAGATCCTGTGCAGTGAGAAAAAACTGGGAGCCAGGCTCTTCAAAAAGAATGTACCAAATCAAAAATTTTCTGTCGAAAACTTAAACTTAAAAATGTCGAAAACTTTGTGTAATAAAAAAGCCCTTAAGAGGTCCTTGATATAAGGACGAAACGTCAGCAGAAAAAAGAAATTTTTGGCTTGAAAAAACTCTGCTCAGGGATATGAAATTTTGACTGGACGAATTTGAGAAATATTCAAACGCTTAAAAGATTTTAGAAGGTCTAAATATGCTCGATTTGGAACAGGTCCCAGAAGATTAGACTTCAGTCAAATACCCCATGAGTTTACCCAGTGGTTTTGCCCCTGACTTGCCGAGATTTCCATTGATTTTCTACCAACAGACTGAGACCTGATTTAAACCATGAAGAGCAGCGATTAAGCGCTTTCCGAAGCGGTCGTTAGTATTCTGCACACGTAGGGAACAATGAAAAAAATTTCATTTTACAAATTGAATGTCATCAGTGAATGAGTTGAGATTTTCCCTGCTCCCATAGCTCTTTTCCCGTCTCCTAAATGCGTGCGCTCGTATCGGGGGCCGTGCTCAAAAGTGGCAAAAATGTACATCTGAAGAGACAGCAAGTGTTGTGTAAAAGAGAAGAGGAAGATTGTACGCTTGTTCACTTCCAGAGCACCGAGGCAGCACCGTTGGTGTATCTGATGTGAATGTGAATTCAGTTGTAAGAGATTTTCACGATTTAACAGACGATTTGGTCTATTAATCTCCAAGGTCCCCGTCGCATCGCCATAGGAGTCGGTGTCAGCATAGATAATTTCGTCGTGAAAGCGTTATTCGTTTAAATGCTTAATAGACTGCAAAGATAATGGCTCTTCTTTCCTTCCTCCATACACTCGCACGTCGCACATCGCACATCGCAGTCGCCCTTCTGGGATCCCCAAACCCGTTTGGCTCGAGTCGAGAGGATGGTTGCCGAGTTGGTCAGAGCCAGTTTGCTCGGGAAGTGGAACGCAAATTTGCAATTTGATTGCTTACAGATTGTCTTATAAATCACAAATTGGATTCTCAAACGAATTCACAAGTGCATCAATTCGCAATAGCGAATGGAAATGGGGAAATGGGTGAGGCGGTAAGCCCAGGCAGGAGAAATTGTGTATATCGTTGAGGAAATTGCACTTTTCCCTCTCACATAAAATTTCTTATTCGGTTATGTTATTTCACAGTTGTGTAGAGCTGCTATCTTTAGGCAGCGCTGGCTGTCGCTGTCGCCAACTAAGCGGTAACAAAGCTGCACACAGCGTCGAACACACTCTCTCTCTTCTGCGGGTCCCAGAGATATTTATATTTATGTGAATTGAAAACCAAATTGACTGAATCAATTCATCTGCCGCTGCTGCATGTAAATTGTGTACTCTGGTATGAAATTATATGCATTATTCACATATGGTGCACTGCCGATGTAGCATCGGATGCACAAAACACTCCGATTCCCGAGTAAACTCATTTTTTATCACTTCACTTCCCGGATCCCAGCTTTCATCTAAACTGCAGCTTCGGGAGCTCCCCCCAATAACTCTAATAGCTAGTTTATTGGGTCCGTTTTTCATCCTCAGTCTTGAGAAATGGAGCAGAGGCGTAGGTAGGAGTATAAATAAGGGAGTTCTCGTCAACCTCTGAAACCTAATATTCCACTCGTCTAATAAAAATGAAGTTTTAGTAGCTTGTAGCTGGAAAATGACAGGGTAGTTATGTTCAGAAATTATGACACTGTCACCAAAGGAAGAGAAGTAAATTTAAGATTTTCTGCCCAAAAGGTGACATCACCTTTAAAAACGAGACCCATGAATGTTTGATGGCAAAGTTATCAGGAGTTAGGGCTGCACACCTCGGAGCTCTTAAGCAATCAGCTGCAGCTTGTGTGCATCAAAGCCACCATCAGCGAGGGAAAAGTTTGCTTTTCCACAAGGAGCACTCGTAACGACGCAAAAATGATATCTCCTGTTTGTGTTCGAGTCGTGTCTTGTCACATTCACGCTCCCATTCCCGCAACTTGGAACGTATGGATAAAAATTGCAAACCCATTTTCAAAGGAAGTTTCCACCTCTTCGATTTTTCCGCCATGTGTTGGCTTTCCCCGAATCTCCCCCCACCCCCATTTTTTGCCGCTCGTTGTATCTCGGAGACGGGTGAGTGTGTGTGGGGGAAGGACTCATTTTAGACAGACAAGGCAAATGTCACGAGTGACGAGCAATCCAGGCTTTTGAGACTTTCGGAGTTCCCAAGTTTAAACTCAAGAACCAATTTAATTGTCGCCCTTTCTTTCTTGTCTTCGGTATATCTCAGTCGACGTCTCCGCCGCATCAACTCCTACCTTATAAATGCCATCTAAGTCGTAAGTATATGTACAAATCTGGATTGCTTTTATAAACTTTTGCTGACAACACCGGAAGAACTTTTAACAAGATTAAACTTTTCCAAACAACTACATTCCTTAAGTATGCGAAAATTTCAAATTGAGTTGTCACACATAAAAATGGTGTGCCTTGGCAGCGAGTAGTGAGTTTTATCTCCCAGACTTTCGGAAAGCCATGTCTCGCTGTCGCTGTCGCTGGAGAGGGGGAGATGAACAATTTAAGAGATTGCGAGACTCGGAGACACGGCATTTTTCATTGTCGGATCGCGAGTCCCATCAATGGGGCGACAATGATCGCAACTCGAAAGGCAAAGTAACGAGGCTGTTCAAAGTTTGGAGAAAAATTAAAATCAAGGGTAAAGTTTCCATCTCGGTTTATCACGTCCTCAGTTCATTATCGGGGAGGCAGGTAAGTGCACTGAAAATCTCCTATTCTTCCTCCCCGAGTCTTCGTCCCCATTTGACAAGACTGAACTATTTAATTAAGTTTTAGCGCCAATCGTGCTTATTCATACGCATCAGGGAATCCGAAATGGAGCTAAAAAATGTCAGAAATTACTTTTATTGAGGAACGGCAACATGGAATCACATGTGGATGGCGGAAAAAGATCAGACGAGCGGAGAATCATTGCAAAACTTTTCTCCTCCGTGCCGTTTAATCTCTTTTCCGCTCTAAACTTTCTCCCAGCCGGATGGACTTGCGAGCGTCTGGGTGGAAAATGCATAAATTAGGATCCATCAGCCATTGACTTTGAAAGTTTAGCCGGAGACGACCTTTGAGGGGGCCCTCGAAGGCTCGAGATAATCAAATTAGGACCAACAATGGATCAGACATCTCAGTCAGTGGAAGAAGTAATAACAGAAAAGGCAAACAGAGGCAACAAAAGGGGGATGGAGGAGGCGGTACTTGGAGAAATCTTGAGTAAACAGCTGGAAGCAACATATCATCCATTAAATGTGCTTGTTTTTTGCGCCCTGTTGGCTCGACGATACTCGTGACTCGTCCCGAATACTCAATACCTCCGTGCCGTTTGACTTTCAATATTTGTGATCAACAGCAACTGCAAACAGAAAGCGAATTAATAAAAATCTGTTTATCACTCTGATTCTAATCAAATATCGGAACAAGCAGCAACATTTTGGCGCGTGAAACACACAGTGAAGCACTCGAGGAAGTGACGAATGAGGAAGAGAAAAATGAGAGCAATAGAGGAAGTAGCCCGGGGACTATTATTGAAAATTATATTGGCTTAGCAACGAGCGGCAGTTGGAAGGGAACACGAGTTGGTGCAAATGCAGACCAGGATGAGGCTGTCGGGAAGCTGTTGTGTATGATGTGAACATAAATGTAATAAAATATAAATAGATTTGCTCCGTGTCTCGCTCGCTCTCTCAGTGACGTAGCTGGGGTTTTCGCCCGGTGCTCTGGGGCTCTTCGGGGTTCCAGGAATTAGAGGGCCTCTTAAGCTGAATTGGGCTCCTAAGAGAAGAGGAAAGGCCGAAAAATCTTATGGGTGAATTTTCAAGGATGTCGAGAAGACCAAAATTTGGAGGCCCCCTAGCTCCATCCCTGGAAGAGATACGGGTCTTATGTAGTTCCATGATTTGCTAGATTTTCAACAGACTACAACATACCACAATTTCAGCTCAATTGGTTGTATTATAAAGAACTTTCACGTTAACGTAAAACACCCCCCATAGCCCCCCCCCCCTAAGGGAAATTCTTTGGCACTAATAAATAATAATAACTCATGAACCGCAGTTCTCTAGCTTTTCTCGTTCTTAAGTTATGAAGTTTCAGTCAGACAGACAGACAAAGCAGCCACTTGGAAAATACACTAAAGCGGTGTCACCAGAGCTGGATACCGTTAAGCACCCTCAAAGCTCCTTTCTACGCCTCTGAGCTCTCATATTTCTATGTCAT
Organism: Forcipomyia taiwana; assembly: GCA_963930915.1. NCBI lineage: Eukaryota > Metazoa > Arthropoda > Insecta > Diptera > Ceratopogonidae > Forcipomyia > Forcipomyia taiwana. The sequence continues at coordinate 2,198,416 of CAWVOI010000099.1, read as the reverse complement.
CTTGCTTCTGCTGCACTCGCCCTATTTGCTCAGTAGTTTCAGGGCACCTTCCAGCAGTTAATCAGCAGCACTTTTGTCCGTTCGTCCGAATAGAAACCTGTAACATTTTAGTATAATTAGTGTGTGCATAAAAACACTAAAAGCCTGAAACCCGATGCATAAAACATCCCCCAATCCAGATTGTGACAGACAAAAGTGGGCTCAGTAAAAGCCAGGTCACATCCGACAAGCATGAATCCCACTCCAGCCGTTTCTCGGTGTTTCAATAAAATAAAAATATGCTCGCCCTTTTATTTCGTGCCATCAACAACGTTTTTTTTCTCCCGTCCTCCCTCCATCAGCCACTGAAGCGCTGCTGCTCCTCACGTCATCGCTTTGATGCAGCCATTGCCGGCCTTGTGTCAGACGGCAGTGTATCACCGGAAGCTTTTTACATGCACGTATAAGCTTATAACCCACAACCTCCACAATAGTGCCAGTTCTTTGAGCAATATTGCCGCCGTTCAGTTGCAATGTCCCCGTTGTCACCCGTATTTCAATTTTCCTTTTTCCCGCCCGCGTCGCCCGCCCTTGCACCGGCCAATCCGATCGACTTCATCAATTTTTTATTGTGTTTGCCTTGCGTCTCTTTGCTCTGTAGTCTCGCTGGCGTGTACATACACGCGCGGGAACTCAACACGCGGGAACTTGAAACGCGTACTCATATATTTTACGTCATTAATTTGATTGCACTCGATGAAAATGGAAATTGTATCTGTGGTTTTGTGTTTCAAAAGCAATTATTTTGACGTATCGCTGTTAGCACGGGTATCAGTTTCCCCTCCCTCTCCCCCGTGTGTGTAGTTGTGCCAATCTGAGGTTTCGTGGAGGGAAAACAAGGAGCTCTTCTCATCACAATTATGGCAGCATTCGTCTAATATTGACATAATCTGTTCAAATAGCGATCCGAGCATGGTACGGTTTCGGTTACTGGACTGCGAGCTCGCTCTTATCTCTGGCGCACTCACACTCCCAAGGCCCCTTATCTGTCCCCCGAAAGACGCGTCGTGTCGCGACGAGAAAGTGTGCTCCGAGTCTCTGCGGGACTCACAAATGCAATAATAATAATTCGACAGACTCTCGAGACTGTGAGAATTTTCGTACACACACACGCCAACACGGCTCACACACGGGTTTTCTTTGATTTCATTTCGAATTACGATCTTGATGTGACAAAACGTGTCACTTAGTTCTCGTATTTTTCTGTGTCCGTCTTGAAGCTTCAGTTACTGTGACCTCTGCATTATCCTGTTTTACACATCCTGTTATTCATGTAATTTGTGCTCTCCATACATTACATATTATTTGTGTTTATATTTGTTTATCGTGTATTGTCGTTCCATATGTGTATTATGTGCTTAAACTTTGTACATTGCATTGAATCCTAACAAGCCCGTGTCCTGGAAGCACTCGTGTTTGCTCTGCCCAAGGTTAGTACAGCTCTATTTCTGACCTTTGTCCACTGTTTGCATGTACTGCTTCTTTGTGCCGTTCGTCTTAAACGTGATAGAATTCAAAAGCTTGCCCTTGAACCGGGTCGGTTTCTTATCAATCATGCCTTCGACAGAGCGACGTGCTCACGCGAAGGAATCCTTTCAATTAGGAGGAGCTCCCCCACAGAGACGCGCCAAAGTTAAAAGTTGCAATTTATTCCCATGATTGATCGCAATTTGGGCCCGAAAAAAGTTTCCCCAAACTTTCCACAAAGTAATCAGAAGTTGACGGGGAAGTCAAACTCATCTGGAGCGGAAGAAAAAATATCCCACCGTTATCCTCTGTTTGTTGTCACCGCAAACAATAATCACAATAATCATAATCATAAATATTTTCCTATTTTGAGGGAAATTTACAATTCGCATACAGCAACAACAACAACGACACCCATTTAAGATGGATTGTGAAAGTTTTGCCGAGTTTACGTTGAGTTTAAAAACATTCATAATACACACTGCTTGCCATGCCATGCCGCTTGTCTGCCTCTGCCTCTCCCTCTCGTCGACGGTCGGTGTCGGCATCGGGATCGGGGGCTGCCTTATAAATATGCCCGTCTGATGCCATTTCACATGCTCCGCTGATGTTGCTGCCACGTTATGCCATTTGTTTGTTGTTGCTGTAGCTGCTGGATGAATAAAACTTTCTTCAACCGATTAGAATAAAATTTCACGAAAAATGACATATTTCATCCCCCGAACATATGTATGAGTATGGCTGGTGGAAATGGCAAGAGAAATGTATTTTCAGCAGGATTTTTCTGCCATTGACACGCAATCGCTCTTCAGTGCTTTTCAGATAGATCGCCTGGCTCCCGTTCGAGATACAAGCGACGTTGACGAGGCAAGACACAGGTGTTTTATAGTGTCAATAGTATTATCTTATATGTCATCAATACAGAAATACAGCTGGGAGTCGGGAGCTCGGAACGAGTCCAAATGATCAACGTGTTGGGTCGGAGCTCAGACTCAAAGTGTGACCTAGACCGAGCATTCTAAAAAGCAACTTATTCAATGGGCTCAATTAGTACCCTGTGTGAAAAAAATTTGGTTTGCGTACATTTTTGTCCCGTCCAATTTGTAGTCCGGAAGTAAAATTTGGAAAGCATTTCTGCCCGAAATTCTTACTTCTGGGCCAAAATTGACCCGGCCTGTCCAAGTTTTCCCAGTCTGTCGGCGCCGACAGACTCGCGCGAAGACTTCGAACAAAAAATCTCGGCGGCAGACTTGAGTCTGTCGCAAGTGTGTCGGCTCCATACTGGCCACTGATAGACTTGTTCACACTAGGACATTTAAACCCATTGACTTTCGGACTTCCAAAGAGACAGAAAAATACCCTTAATCTGACCTTTAAATAAATCATCACTCGTTAGTATACCTTACTTTATAATAATGATGTTGGCTCTATGAAAAAGTTTGGGTTTGAGGGTCGGAGAGTCGGAAAGTGAGGAATTGAAAGCGTTGCTGGGTTGATAATGACGTGATAATCACTCGCAAAGCCGCCAAAGTGAACGAACTCGCATTAATTATGTCCCTAATCGCAGGATCTGCTTTCTCTCGTGTGAACCCTCCCGTAATTGGGATCTCCGTCTCTCACCCACGACGACTAATAAGGAGAAACCGACATTGCGTTAACGACGTGAGCTACGCCGGCAAAATTACTTTGTTCCAATCCCCGGTACCTTCGAGTGGATGAACCCTCCGCCACTAATGACCGAATAAACCCTTTTTGGAACCTTCATTTGCGCAGACAGCAGAGTTAAGACGGCACCTCGGTCTAAAAATACGGGGGCGACTATCTCGTGCCTAATTATGCAAAATTTATTGTTTGCACAATTTCACACTGCATCATATAGTTCATTAAATTCAAATTGTCACTAATCATTTTATAGTACGTTTAATCTCTCTATAATACAAAAAACAAACATGCCTTCAAGTCCCGATGCGAGTGTATCTATGAAATATAATAAATTTGTGTCAAAACATATGAAAAAGAGATGGAAATACATCAAGCGTTAGACGCTTAATTAATTTTATTGCCGAACATTAACTTTGTAAAGTCAACAGCAGCCGCTCAATAATTTACTTCGACTGCGATTTGCGTCAAAATTTCGCACGATATTTCCCGCGGACGCAAAAAATTCTTTATTTGTTGTTCGCCAACGTCAATTAAAACGGCAAGAACTGCCGTTTTTCAAAAATGAATTTCCTACATTTATTTTTATAAATTATGTTTGAAATTTGCAATTAAGCAGGAGAGAAATGGCTCGCAGAGTCCAATTATATGTCGATTAATATCAGTCATACTCATTGGTGTAAAACCAAGTATGAACTCGCAAGTGAGGAATGTGGAGGCGACGATGCACGAGAATACACTTTTCAGTTGATTTATACGCCACAAGTGGCAGTTGGCAGCACGAAGGGGTAACCTGATGTTGATAGAATACAAATCTATGGGTTCAATAAAAGTGACTGTAATGACGATGTTGAAAAACTGACCTCTTGCCACCAGTAACCATACAGGTGGGCTCGCAGACGAGTGTTGTGATCATTAGAACACTGACAGATGCGTCGTTAAGGTAGATCTAACGACGCGTCGTTGGAAAATTACATCTCGGCACGTGAGTCGGCTCGGAGACGGAAGTTTTAGTCGAGAAATCTATTTTCCCACAAAATTTTGGTTGAAGTGGTTTTTCGAGGCCAAAAGAAAAAAAATTTTTACCTGAAATTCATAAAATGGCCATTTCGTTTAGAAAAACTCAATTTCGGTAATTTAGGACAAAACATGATGCCTCGAAAATGGTCCTTTGACCCTTAAATCGATTAAGATTTCCCCAGAATCACGTTTCAAGACTTATTTTTCAGAGGAGCTCCGCGAGATTACAAGTGGAAAGCCACAAAATTTGACAGACGGTTCCAATGTGCGACGAGAAAGATGAATAAGAGCTAACTTTCCTCGAGAAACTCCTCAACTCCGAAAAAGCGCTCGGTATGCGTTTGATGCAGCATATTTCGAAAATGTAAGAGTGTAAATTCATTAATTAAAACGGCATCCCATTCACTCATTTTATTTTGAAAGAAATAATTCGAATAACACGATCAAATAGATGCAAAATTGTTTCGTGGCATACTTCCAACTTGCAATGCAGTCTATTTAGGCACATTTTACATCACCGTCACTCACGGGTCTTGCAACTTCCGTCCCTCTCTCTCCCCCACACGCCATCCCGTCGTCATTTAGACACGAGAGCCTTGTTCTTCATTACGTTTCTGTGGCTCGGAGAACATGCAGTTGCGTTGGTCACTTTTTGCGCTTTTCCACACCCGACAAAACACTCATTTAATTAAATTTTGATATTTACAAGTGTCTCTCAGATTAAATGAAGACGTCGGCTGAAGGTTCTCCGGAGGCACGTTTCCAGGGAAGACCCGAGGAGCTGTGGCGTGGGACTCAAGCCCCGCCCCCCGTACTCCGTCTCTTGCACGTCGCAACCCATGCTCGTACCGTAATAATTAGCTCCGCGCACGCTTAATGCAAATTTATTACATATACAATTTGAGATTTTTGGGGAATAGCGCGCGCAACACTTTGTATTTTGTGTGAAAGTGAGAAAAAAATGCGGGAAAATAGAGAAGAAGAACCATAATATTTTATTCAAAGCTAAAAATACTCATAAAACTACATAAATCACATCCATTGGTATTAATAACGCAAATGATGATGCGACAAAAACAAACACAAGAGAATCGAAAGGCAAATTCAAATACCACCACGTACTGACGGGCCCGAGAACCCGAGAAGCGCGCTGTGAAAAAAGAAAATTAAAAATGTTATCCACAAAATTAGATTCCCGGTCGCTCATAGGTTGCGGGAAGTATCGATTTCCGCGCTTCCTACCTGGCTTCGCTATTCGATGGACGGCAGGGAGTCGCGGAAAATTTGTCCCTCCACGGTGTCCCGGTACTTGTAGCGCTTGTGGGAGTATGTACGGGTGTCGAACTGCTCGTATCTGATGCCTCGACAGGGTGGCGTATCCGTCTTGACTACCCTTGCAATGGCCCGCGGGTCCGATTTCCAGCTCACGTAGCCCACCTTTTCCGTGTAGCCGTGCCAGGAGAAGTCGGTGTCGTGGATCCCGAGTTTCACGAAGCTTTTTCGAAAAAAAAGAAGAGGTTTCCTCACTCAATTAACTTAATTGCGGACAGCAACTTACTTCGCCTGATGCCCATCAGCCCAAATATTTGTCACGAAGTATCGGCTCATCTTCCCTAACGAGCGGACAGCGGACTGACAGCGGCTCTAGATCAAATCTGCCCGCCACCCGCCATCATTGTGACCAAATTAGTCTCGCTATTTTCAATTACCGCAGCGATTCTTGGCAGCTTTTCATTTATCGAGACCATTACAATTAAAATAATTGATTAGGTAGCGATTCAGAAAGTCCAACGTGGCATGCAAGAATGTACCTAGGTATTCGCAAAGAAGTGAGGAAAAAATAAACAGAAAATCAAAATAGCGAGTGGGTCGTCGAGTAGGCTAGAGAGTGCACGGAGGAAAGTAAGCTCATCGAATCATCCGCATGCTTTGCACATTTTTCTGATTGCAAACAACGTAAAAGTGTAGACATTGCAATCTCTCCGGAAACTAATTGAATTAAAATAGTTCACGGTAGCGTTCGCCTCAAGCTCACATGTACGTGTAAGCAAGACCTGCTCAAATCCGTGCTGCCTGCGTGCGAAATGGCAGGGTATGGTGAGCTCTTAAAAGAAAAGATAGAAATAATGATGATGGTACATGAGATGGAGGCGAGAATATAAATGTGTGTGCGATAGCGCATAAGGAGAAAGGAAAGAGAGAGAGAGTAGTTGGGAAAAAAGGAAGATACAAACATGCGAAAAGATTTGATGACACTGCATTTAATCTACATTAAGCGACATCATGTAAACACTCTTGTAAAAGATTTAAGGTTTCTCTTTTCTCATTTTCACACCGCAATGACACCGGCATGCCACCGCTCCGTACACCGCTCGGCTTGGAGCAGTCTGGCGAGAGTAAGTGCCAAGGAAGCGTGGCAGAGGTCGGACGTTGTCACAACAACGTCTTTTTTATGACAATGGGGATTGCTCTTTTCATCAAACTGAAAGCCTGAAAGTAAAATTAAAATGTCTGTCTGCCCTTTTTTTGGGGGGGAGAGCGGAGCCATCCTTGCGTCGAGCTCGAGCGGAGCTCTCTGAGGGAATTAACAGCCACTTGTGCGTCAAAGGGCCTTTGAAACTCTCTAAGTAGGTACGTAAATGTTGGCTCAAATTTTTGTTAACCCTCTTGTGCACAACCTTCGCTGCTGTATCTCTTCTACAACTGTATCTCTTCGCAAAATTAATTGGTTCATGGACGCATTCCAAAAAATGTACCGTGTGCCGTCACCTTCATGTATTTAGTCACCGTAGGTCAAGAGATCCATCCCATGAAGGAGCAGGCAATAGAGATAAAAATAAATAGAGTGAAAATACCCATATATCGCCTCAGGCGATAATTTGACAGTTCCAAAGCAATTTGACAGTTCCTGAGGCGGGCTAAAAATTCTCGTATTTCCACTCTATAGTTTACTATCTCTATTTTTCAGGCACAAGAGCCATATTTTGGCTAGCTCCAAAACTTTTCTATGAAACAATTTTAAAAATTATGTAACCAAAGGTTTGCGAAAAAAATGCTTAGAGCCCGAATACAACAAGACATTTTTAATCACGTCCACTTATCTCCCGTCTTCATCGACATCAGCACCTTTGCTCAACTTTTAAATCATTTTCATTCTCTTCTTCTTCTTGTTCTTCCCCTCAAGAGCGAAATTACATCCCATCTGAGCGCGCCACGTATGCACATGTAAAGTTTCAAACTCTTTTATACAACTCAATTAATTAAATGACATAATGACAGGAATGCAATCAACGTTCTTTCTCGTGAGGTTGATTTAATTGTAATAGAGCCCCCCAGCCCCAACCCGCTCCCGGCTCCCGACTCCCATTATGGCTGAACGCTCCGAAACTTTTATCATTACAGTTGTTTGGCTGTTTAATTCGCATCACTCATACAAATTCGTTGTGCCAGTGCAACTTTCCTCCAGATATATTCCCTCTGGGTCCCTGCGAGAGTAGACTTTCAGTCTGCAACTACAGCGCAAACTTAGGTTGTTTTGATGTATCTCTCTTCCCCCCAATCCACATCTTGCGAGCTGGGGCTCCACTTTGCCCGAAACCCAGTATGATACCGGCACACGAGCGCACAGTGAACGGGCGAAGAGAACATAAACATGGGCAAAAGACATGCGCGATTTTCCATTTTCCTGTTGCTCTCGCCACATTTCCCCAGCCTTGCCAGCCGACTTGGTACACAGTCTTTTTCCACTGCATGGTGTTTTAGTCTCTTTGGAAGTGAGCACTCGTATGCCATCCTTTCAAGTTTTATCGTGGCCCAAACAGTTGTGATTTTGTGTTTTAGTTTTATTATTTTCTTGTCTTTGACTGGGCCCAAATCGTGTGTCCGATAAATTTTCTATTTTTATGGTCACCCAATACATACCAGTTAATCGAGAGTGAGACGTAGCTTTTCAAATATCGGAAGAAAATTGGAGTCATGAAAAGGAGGAAAACGGATTGAAGTTGAGGCAAAAAGTGAAAATGATGACGCGATTCTTTCGCGAATGCCGTGTAATGTACACCAGCCAGTGTGATATAATTCCCTAACTAAAACAAAGCAAGATTATAAATTAAATAACATCAACAGCACACCTTGGAGCGACAAAAAGTGGAAGAAGATAATTTTTGCCGGTTGGCAGAACTGAGCGAATGAGGAGTAAAAAATTAAATGGCATACTAAAAGACACGAGAATTATGTAAACAGATTAAAACAAACGAAAAGTATACCCACACTTTCCCGGCAGCCGCACACAATGGAATAAATAAGGTACGGAGTGATGGAAATACAAGCGCTGGGACGGGGGAACATATTGTTGCTGAGTAATCTTCCGAGTCCCCCGCTCCTCTGATGGTGTTTTGATATTTCATCCTCTGCTGTTCTTGAGTTTAATGGAACCATTCATAACCCCTCCTTTCGCTTTTTCCAATCCCGGCCCCCACGGCGTGCGTAACAAAGCCCACGGGACTCCCCCAGAGGCACTAAAATTAAATTGGTACATCAGGATTTTAAACTTTCTTTGTCTTCTCTCGCCTCAAACCCGAACCAGTAGCTCATATTGCTGCTAGTTGAAGGCCGACGAACACTGGACTCGCTGAATCAACATCTGTAGTTCGAGTGGTTATGTTATCGATTGTTAATTTTGTTGCCTTCCTGCATTATTATCTATGGGTTTGATTATAGCCTCAGGCTGTTGTCTTAACAACTGATATTGCTGCCATTGATGGGAATTTATTGAGCCCGAGCATTGCCCTTCCTATTTTTATTGCCATTTTCGGAAATATCCGGGCTCTCTTATGTTTCCATCCGTCCTCCCAGGGATATGTCCGAAACTGGTAGCACGTTAAGTTCGTGGTAATTCGATTTTGTGTCCGGGAAAATTATCATAATTAGGGATTTATTACGGGAGACGGTTTTATCAGCGATTTTCGATGAAATTTTTGTGGAATTCCGTCCTTTCAGCGAGATGCTTGCGTTGCTCATCCAAAATTAAGGTTTCATCAATTAAGCGAGCTGCAATATTGGAGCGGTGCGTCGGTGGCTTCGGCTGATCCTGTTAATAAAATTGATGGCAGCGAGTCAAAAACGAATAAAACGAAGGATTTGAGTGGATCACAAACAAAATGACATCAAAATGGCGAAATGAAGTGAAGGGATGAAACCGTACAAAAAACGTATTAAGTTCTGAGCTGGATTTACTTGTTGCGGGTTGCGACTTGCGAGGAAGATAAAATACGAGTGCCACTCGAATAAATTAGGGTAGCAAAAAATGATTTTAAGGTTACGAATAAAGTTTAGCTCCATCAATTGCTCGTTATTGATGACATTGTCTGTTAGCAGCATCTCACGAAATTCGTCACGGTGCCGGAGGGATGACAGGATGAGCTTTTGAGGTCGGTTTTACTTCGATTCTCGTTTATGGAACTTTATAATCTTATCACTTGGGCAAAAAACAGCCTTATAATAAACTCTTCATTTTTGGCTGTTTTTCTATAAAAATTCAAAGATTTGAAGAGCCTCTTGAAAGAACGAAAGTTAGAAATCTGGTTAAAATTGGCCTCAAAACTCTGAAAACCTTCTGACAAATTCACGAGAGTGAATTCTTGGTGGCTAATCCTTGCACACGATAGAGACGTGAATAGACGGTTCAGCAAACAGAGAAGTGGTCAGAGCGCGGTTTTGCCTCTACAAAGAAGCAGAAACCACGTACGAGAATAGACAAAACCAGTCCACGCGACACTCATCGTCATCAAGCTAAGTGAATCAAGAACAGAGAGCTGGAATGGCTCAACGAGCACCACCAGAAACAAATTACTTTGTGCGAGCTCGAATTAATAGGACGATGATACGGTTCTGCTAGGCTCTCAACTCCCAAGCCAAACCCTTCTTTATTTTTCACCTAACCACACACGTAAACAATCCTACTCCTGTCGACTCAATTGTATTCGGGTTTTGTTTTTCACTCTCCACTCCACGAGCCTGCAACTTGTACGAGCGCTGCATTGACTTGTGCCAGTCTTTCGTGTGTGAGCGCCGAGTGCCGACCAACCTAGTCTTTCCCATATTGCCTTGCCATGCACATCCACCTTGATTGCCACCCTTGCAAATAATGCCTACAACGGAACGCAACACGAGGATATTTACGTATTATGTGAGCGGCAAACAAGAGCATGATATACACATCAAAACATTGTTGTGCTATCGTGGAGGGTTTGAGAAGAGCCGCGTCGCTCCGCGCCACGCCAAACAGCTCCGTTCTGAGAGGAGCGGGATTCATTCGCAGCCATCTAGTTTATTGTCGGTTGCTATACGTCTTGCTGCCCCCGCAACCCGCTCTGTGTTTTCCTCACCTCGCAGTGGGACGACTCGTTCTTCCGGAAACTACAGGGGGGATAATTCGTTTCCCGGAAAGACTAATTGTCTAATTTTAAGCTTTCACTTAAACTTCTATGTTAGGTTTTTACCAATTTATGTGTTACTTGCTGAGTTTTCTTGCCCTTTGGTTGTTACTAAAGCTCCTTTTTAGGGACAAATTTTTCTTAATTTTTATTCGTCCCTAATAGAGTAGTTTAGGGACGAAAAAAGCCAAAAACCTCAATAAGAAACACGTAAATGACTAAAGAAGAATGATCAAAAGAACATTTGACAATATTTTTTACCAATTTTGGGCTTTTTAGTGCATTTTCATCAATTTCAAAAAATATACACTGTCCGACTGTCCTTTCGTCCGTCCGTTCGAGTCACAAAGGTTCCAAAACTACAAGACCTAGAGACTTGCGGTTTTTGGCATATTATCATGTATGGTCTGGAAGGTGGGCGAAAGGTTTTGGTTTTTCTGGAACACTGCCTGGGGGGTAACTAGGGGGGTTTTCCCGTTGTATGAAAGTTTCATATACTTCGTTCGATTGAGCTGAATTTTGGATATAATGTACATCATGTCAAATCTAGCAAATCATAGAAGATATGTTTGCCCCTATCACCTAAGGGGGTGGGGTGAAAGGCCACCGAAGGCAGAGAAAATTTGAGTTGCTCCGATTGAGCTGAAAATTCAATATTGGAAGGAAAAAAATTGTTCTGCAGTATATCCGTACCACCACCAGGGACGGAGCTAGAGACCCCTAAACTTTCCACAGAAACGAATTTTCGGACAAAAGTTATTCACTTCGACCCAAATCACTCAATCCGTTCGTCCCCGACTAAGCTCCAAACATGTTTAATTGTCAAGATCTAGATCAAAATACCTCAAAATCTTTGTCAAATTCCAACCACTGTGTATTTTGGCGCAGCTCTCATCTCCCGCCCTAGCTCACTCACTTTCATGTCGATGAAACAATTGTTTTGCTACCTTCGTGCTTATTTTGCTCAGTATGATCTCCAGTTATGACTATCCTGGGATGTTTTTTGCTCTCCCTCTTTTTTCGTATTTACTAATGATGCAGCAAAATCATTGCTCGGCGTTGTTGTGCACAAATGGAAGAGGCTAGAAAACAGGAGTGAAGGCTTTGTTGCCAGGCTGATTGAAAAAGAGCAGCTGTTTTTCTGCAGAAAAGGGATGAAGCCGAGTAAAATATTGTTTTTATTATCTCATTTGAGGGAGTTTGAGTGCAGGAATAGACATTTTGATTAACTTCTTTGTTCTTGGAGGTTCTTTGAATTTCGCCGAGCGAGAGAATACCTCCCTCTTCCTTGTCTGGGGCAGCTTTGAAATTAACTAAATGAATAAATAACACAAACTTATAGAGCGACGGGCCGTAAATTTTGGGCTTTGTTTTGTGAAAAGTATCGAATTCCGCGCTATCGACGTGGATTCATGGTGCTCCCGGCTAGCTGTGTCAAAAACAACAGCCTGTTTCGAGATCCCATCAATGTCCACGTCCTGATTAGTGCATGTTAATTAGCCGCCGGATGTTTCGTGGGACAAACAATGTCGTTAACAGTTAATTGAACTTTCCAGAAAGAGCCTGGAGGTATTCGTTCCGCTAATTAGGGTATTAAGCACAGCTCACCTTCGGATGGAGTATCTGACTTTCATATTGTGTCGATTACAGATGCTTCATTAAATGTTTTAAAGTTTGGAACAGCTTTTTCATGTTGACGTAGGCAAAGAGAGAGGAAGGAGAAGCCCTTGAACTTTGAGGGGTGCCTATTTTAGCTCTAAGAGCACCTGTTGTCTTTTACCTAACAGTCTGAAGGGAGCTGCTCCTTGACAGAGGGCAGGGAGGAGGTCTACAATCTCGATTTTTACCGTTATGTAATGTTTGTAAGAGTGGCCCCAGAGGTCGAAATAACCTTGTTTCACGTTTTTCCGAGGAAGCTTTTCCTCGAAATTGCTTCAAGGATAGGAAACTGGAGACTCCTGTTTTCCAATGTCAGAGGAGCCAGGTTGACAAATAATTGAAATAAATACCTCGCGTTAAAGTGAACAAAGCAATATTGATTTTCGTGCCGCACACCTGCCAGTATTATTGTTTTTGATATATAATTCATAAGACTACCATGCACATAATGGTGGCAATTGAAAAACGTATAAAACGCGTGTGTGATGGAACATGAGCGCTGTCGCACTGTCGGAGTATTGCGGTGCTTTATGCGCGAGGCGAGCCCGAGAGTGCCGGGAGTGTTTGAGCGCGCGAGACGGGACGTGTGGATGTGAAAAACACGGTGGCAGCTTGATTGAGGTTTTTCGTCTGGTTTTGTCACAACTCGACATCGACGTTTTCCCACTGCGAGCACGGAACGTATATTTGCATGAGATTTTCATCACCTTCCTTGTTATTTTGACTCCTCCGGGGCTTGGGCGGACGGCTGCACACAACAACAATGAAAATAATAATACTTTTTGATTTACACTTCTTCCACAATTTCTCATGCAATAACTTTAAAACTTTGTTGACAGCTTAAACTACCTGGAAACTTGTTACCGCGCCATGCAGGATTTTGCACGCTAGAGGCTAACCAAAAAATTCTCGCTGCCTCGCTGACGCTAGTCGCTGGAGCAGAAATTCAATTTCCCAACTTGGACGCGGGCCCCATTCAACTTTCGCAGGAGTCCCACGAGTCAAGGGGGAACTTTAACTCTGATTTATTTATCGTTATTAGTGAAGGCGCATCAAATTAGTTTCGAAGCGATGAATAAGTGAGGGTAGGCTGAATGAAATGTCCAAAGAGAAATTAATTTAGCACAAAGAAAGTTGGGGAGGGAGGGGTTTCTTTCATTGTCGCACTCCAAACTTTCGTTACAAAGTTGTCAGCCTGGGCTCGAAACCGCCAAAACCGAAGACTGCCAGTTCATTTGTGTTTCTTCGTTTTTGCAGCGACTGTGGTTGTGAGAAGGACCAAATTATTCAAGTGTCAGGAGTTATTTATTTTGGTCAGAGTTGGGCTCGGTTAACCGTAGCAGGAAACTTATTTGTCAGTGGCGTAGCTAGGTTTCCCTCTTACCTCCTTTGTTTAAACTAGAGAGCTCCATGTTGGCATATCTTTTAAAATTCAGGAAGAGCTTAGCCCACCCTTATCTCTCTCGATGGTCAAAGAAGTCTTCTAGACGCTACAAATGAAGATACACGGCAAATCCCCCCGTCCTTAAGAGCTTTCAGGTTCACTACAGATAGTGGAATAATTATTTCGTATGTTAATCCGCCTTAATCCTTTCCCATTCCCGCTAAACGTTAAAGTATTTTTCTCCTCCCGAGGCTCCGAATCCGGCCACCGAACGGCAAAGTGGCAGGTCTGTTTATGCAAATCGGGCAATCACCGCTTTGCACACCATCCCGTCTGCCAGTTTCAATTAATCCCCACAACCCTGGACGGAACAGAGAGCGCTTAATCCGATTTTCATGCACATCCAACTTTCATGTTTTCTTTGTTGTCTATTTTCAGGTGAAGGCAAAGTTGGTGGTTGAAATGTAGCCAGATACGAAATGATGACATTGCCGTGCAAAGTTCAATGAATGAGTGAAGGAAACTGAGCAAAGTAGGGCATGTGAATAATGTGTGAATTACAAATGTAAGTCATAAGGTTGCAAGACATGACAATATTGTCTCGGGCTCTCTCTCTCTTTCCCTCTCGCTCGGTCCCCAGTCCCCGGTCTGGCACAACAACGATAAACATATAATAATAATCCGCATCTACATAAACATCAGGTAGAGCCTTATCTTATCTTGTGGGGCCTGCTGTGAGTGTCGAGTCGAGCAAAAAGCTGGAACTCCGTAAATGTGTTGGTTATCTTCTTTTCCCTCACTCCGGCTCGTTAGTGTATTCCCTTGTGCCCAACAATTATCATAACTTACCAAACAAGTTTGCCATATAAGTAAGCAATATACGGAGGAATGGGGGAAATAACTGAGTTGTGTCTTAAAATTTCCCGAACAAACTATTCGAGTGTGCTCAAGTATCCAAGCAAATTAATTAAGAGAAACGTCTCAGCTGAATTAAATTGGAGCAGGCATGCATGTCGGGTCTTGCAAAAAGAGACGAGGGAAATTTGCTGGAAGTTGTAAAGCACAAGTTTGCTTGCTGGAAGACCAGCAGAAGGCAGTATGTGTGTATATTTCGTCATTATTTATATCTCGACACACATAAAAGATAATTTTGTGTACATTTTGATATCAATTCGGGCGGAGGAAAGTAACCCAGGGACGGGAAGCCGTGTGAATGTGGACGGGAGATCTGATTTTAATGGATTTTAATGGCAGCAATTAAACAGTTTTATCGACTTCACTGTTTTTCTGGAGGCTGACACGCATTTTGGGCCGATTCCCGCATCCCACAGACGCCCACGCGCGCCTCGGCCTCACTTCCAGCGGCTGTGACACTAGAACAAACCGTCTAATTTCACGCGGATTCCCTAGCTGATAGTAATGTAGGAGATAAGAGCAGAATACACTTGCCGAGTGCTCCTAGTGGCACTTCGCTAGCTGACACAGAAGTGAAACGTCTCTTTTAATTCCGTTGTTGTGGCAAAAGTCATCTTTTTGCGGAGTTTCCGTACGCAGTCATAATAATAGATTACATTTTTATGTTCTCCAACTATAGGACCATAAACCCACTCCTTGTCATAGATTTTCTCCAAATGACACAATAGAAATTGCTTCGACTGTGCAGATAGAGGGAGAGAGAGAGCCCGGGTTCGATTGACGAAGCAAAGTACATGGAGCAATTGCGAAAAATAGCTATAATCAATGCATAATGTATAGCGCATAAAACACATACATTATAGCAAGACAGCCCTAGCAAGTGTCTCTTTTAGATAAGGAAAGCACAAGTGAAGAAACACAATACAATCACGAGCCACAAGTCGCAAAAAGTGTACAAAGACGGAGCAAGATATTTTGGATAATTTACATAATAGTGCGACTCAAACACGGTGAAAGCTGAATCGAATCATGCTGAACTCACTGGAAGCCTTAGCCGGGAAGATCTCCCCCGGCTCTGGCAAAAACAGCCCGCAGACGAACCAGCAGCTGATGGAGACAAATGGGTCGCTTGCGAAGGCCTCCTGCAGGTCGTGCAATCACAGCACCTCCACCCACCCATATCAGAAGCCGCAGACGCAGCACCACACGACCGGCAGCAGTTGCGAGAACTCGCCGAAGGAGAAGTAAGTACCCATGTCCCGGTGTCAAAATATGTCCATATTTTATTGAATTCATTATTTATGGGGATGTGGAGGTTAAGTGGAAATTTTGTAGCTACAAACAAGTCTTATCTCGAACGGCTGGTATCTGGTATAAATCAGGGCTCTGACTCATCATTTTAAAGCCCACGCCGTTTATTTGCCTTCATCAAAGGCGAGTGTAAAAATGTCGAATAACTATCTGTGAGGCATTAATGGTTCTCCAACAAATTAAAACACGACTCTCGGATCACAAAGTTTTGCGAAAATTGTATGTCAAGTGGCGCTCTTGGCACGAAACTCGCGCGTTGGAAGAGAGGAAGAGGGCGCAAATGAAAGAAAATACAAGAAGCAATCTGGGGAGCCTCGCGCCCGAGCTGTAATGAAAATGAGAGTCGAGACTTGAGTTAGTTGAGGAATGGAGGAGGAAAGAAAGAAAGAAGAAGAATGTACATAAATTTACAATTATTTGCCAAAGCAGCTGAAGCTCGTCCATACTCTGCTTCATGTGCCTCATTTACTCCCTCCCTTGATGTTCCGTTCCGTCATCATCGTCAACATTGGCATCCCATTCGTCTATAGCATGTCGATGTGATTATAATTTGACTTTTGAAGGGAGAGATATACGAGTACCTACTTTTTCTGTCTTCCGCTTTTCTTTTACATAAACGAGTAAATATTTGAGATGAAATATTATTTTTTACGCGGAAAGTGGAAGCGAGCACGATTCCTCCTCCGACATATTAATTCTCCCAAATCAGCTTTGCCAGCTACTTAATGGTCTTAGTGCAAGCAGTTCCACCAGTCATGCTGGGCCAGGGGGCTCGCGTGAGCGGTGGATAGGGAATGGCGCAATAAAAGCCAGCCATGATTATTAATTGGAGTCGAGGATTAATTGCTCCTTTCCCCTCCAAGTCAAAGGCTTTTTATGGTGAAAAGCTCCATTTCGCACCCCTGGTTTCAGTGGTGTAGCTAGAGTCTGTGTTGTCTGAGCTCCAATAGAGCTCTTTTTTCAAGCCAAAACTTTGGAATTTTTATCCTAACATAACAGTAATAGATAGAAAGCTAATTCATTTTTGGTCTAAATATTTCATCTTTCGTCTTTACCTCATAGAAGAAAATTTTTCTCCCGAGGCTCTTTAAACTAGCTTTTAATGCTTTTGAAAAATAGGCTTTATCGAACATATTTTTTGAAAATTCCCCAAAATTTCGTCTTTTTCAATTTTTGTCTGAAATTTTATTGATTCAAAGAAAAATAGTCAAACATTACGGGAAAAATCAATTTCTTCTCAAATAAGGCTTTTCAAAAGCTTAAACAATGTCAAGGGGTTTCAAAAGTCAATGATGAAAAAAACACGTTTTTTTGTATGTTTTACATATGTATGGTATATTTGATAAAAATATAAATTTATGTGATATGATGTGATGATATGATGCGGATGAGGGAAAACTATATTTGTATTATATAGTTGAAATATATGCGAAATATACAAAATTTATATGTTTGAGATATATCTTTCGAGCTCTAGAGGTCGTCCTGAGACTTGAAAAGACAGCTTTTTATCTAAAACGGGGGCTCAAAACGGGCTCAGCCCTTCCCCGCCTCCTCCCTTGTCCACGTCAGACTGTTTTCAATAACGTGTTTGAAAGTGTGAGGTCCTCTGGTGCTCTGGCGCAAATCACGACGCACACAGGGGGCGTTTATCCAACATTTTGCCAGCACACCAACACAAAAATGTGGAATGCCACTGGCAGACTGGCAGTTCCAATAGAGACGGACGGTAATGACCATGATAAGCATGTAAATACTAAGCGTGCCATGCCCCATCGACCCACGACGGACGCTCTTGTACGCACGGAATACGGACCACCGAATTGAATATCGTACTGCGAGCAAAAATGATCCGTAAGAGCACTTCATTGTGCTGCTGTTGACGTTACACCAGTGGCAATGGTGGCTGGCGGTGGTGGCGAGGCGGCACCGACACGGCAAGGCGAAACCAGTGGTTGATGTTAAACATGAAAAGTACAACAGGCTTTACAGAAGATTGCGTGACTGAATTGAATAATTACAGTATTAATTTGTTAAACATTATTATCCTTATCACATTCACATACACTGTGTTAACAGTATTATCAGGATGACTTACAGTATTTCTTTTCCATGGCATTCGGATTTCTGAGTGCAAAAAGCGGGGCCTCAATCTGCGCGCTACATTAGCAAATGAGTTACTGAATGTGTCACGTCTGCCGTCGAAATCAGTGTCAGGCTGATTTTCGCCCGGGGAATTTCGCTCATTGAAGCGTGCTCGTTACGAATCGGAGTGGAATTCGGGCGGCCTTGAAGCTTCCCTAATCTGTCATTTGCTGATTCCGGGAAAACTTTCTTGATGAGAAACTTTTCGGGAAAATATTGAGATTTCCCTGGGGAGTCAACTTGCTTCTGGATGAAAATATTTGTCTCTTTTGGCCGTAAGGTTTTTTCCGGTTTTGTTCCATAGACGGAACCAGGAGTCACGTTGTGAGTCGAAAGAGATAAATTACCTGACTCTTCGGTGTTGAAATCAATCTGAACCGAGGATGGACCAGTGAATTATTTCCAAAGTAGACAAGACGGGCGCCCGGGGGTTGAAGTTAATGATGAAAAATGATACATTTCCCTTCACTGGTTGCCCCGAATGAAGCGGGCGAGTCTTTGATCACGAGCACAACAACTTTTTAATACAAGTTTGGCAGCAAAAGAGCGAAAAATTTAATGATAATTTTCATGGGAATTAGCATACAAGAACATGAGACGGAGACAACATAAAGTTTTCAGAAAAAATAAGGACAAACATTAAAGATACATGAAAAAGGAATAAATGAAACTGGGAAAATAAAAACTTCATCAACATCATTTTTGTCGGTTGAATAAATTTCCATACTTTATGCAAAACATTTCCATTTGTGTGTGACGCAGAGGGTAGGAGCCTCATTGTTGGGTAGCTGACAGCTTAGAATTCGAGCTGGAGGTGGAGGAGTGCGGGGGAGGGAGGAGGAACTGAAAGCCAGAGGAAGTGTTGCTGTCACAGGAACATCAAGCTCAATTAGACCCGAATGGCCCCCAGCCCGGACGCTTCACGAATCCCGGAACTTCGCAGTTAATAAATGGTCTTGCGAAAATTGATTCGCAAACGGAATATAGAACATGCCAGGCTGGAGAGACGAGGGACCGAGATGCTCTTAGCATCTCGTTTTCAAAGCATTACGTAAATTGTCCCCAGTGTCTTGAGCATGTACGTACGTTCGAGGACGGTCCCTCGGTGGGTCGGGGCTAAAATGCTTCTGCCACTGCTGTCATCATCGTCATATGTTATGCATGCATGTTCGGAGATGGCTTGTATGCAAAACAAATTTACCCATGGCTCGATTGATTATTCATAACCGACATCCAGCAGTGCTGGGGATCCATGAAGTAACCATATTATCCACATATTTAGGAGAGGAAGGAGATGAGTGCGGCGGGATGGTCCTTTGTGATTACGCTTTGACGATCTTTGTACATAATTTTTCATAAAATGTCACATAAAAGTTTCATTCATTTTTCTATTCATGGGCCAGTATTGAAAACGCGGGGGACGGGCTCCAGGCAGTCCCTTGGGATTTATTTCAAATTAGTTTTGGCTTTTTGTGAACCCGAGATCATCCGCTTCCTTGTCTTCCCCATGTGTGGGTGGTCAACTTAATCACGCCACGACGTATCTAGTGAAGAAGGGAGAGGTCAAATTTTTAATTCTTGACCCTGGTGACGAAGAACCTGCAGAAAATTTTAAGGCGCCAAGATTGACTTTTGGTGTATTAAGTCTTAAGTTGGTGACCTCAGGGGCAGTGAAGGGCGAATCAGTTGACTCTTGGGAGCCTCAAGAAGGGATCTCAGTTGTTTCCCTCAAATTCCAACGCCTAGCTACGCCACTGACTGTAGAAAGATTTCTCTCTGCTTGTTTGTCCAATAAACATTAAAGTGAGAGCCCAAGTTTTCCCATTTTCGGCTTGAAAAAAAGCCAAGAAACGCCCCTGGACCAAAAGTTTGGGGCGAAAGGTGCCGCTGGCAAAACTTTCAAACGGCCAAATTTTTTATAACGATTATTAATTGAAGCCCATCCTCGTTTTAATCCTCGCTCTCAATGGCTTCGTTTTTCCATAAACTAAGTAAATGAGAAAATAAATTTTGGGAAAATCTGTGGCCGTATATCATCATTAAAACCTGATTAATAACATTAAATCAAGCGTTTAGCGAAGGTACGAAAATAAACATTTGTGTAAAATATATTCGGAGGCGGTTCGGCACGGGCACGGACGGTCAAAACGGCATGCTGGTGAGGCGTATGGGAAATCATCATAAAACCTTTTGCATTAAAGCCTCTGTGGTTACCATTTTACCTGCGCAATGGCGCCAAGTGGCCAAGCAAAAACTTCCTTTTCCTCCGTCGTTATTTCAATTGTGTATGCCGTCATCGTCCCGCTCGCTGTTCATCAGCTTGCTCCATAAAATTTCGATGCCGAACCATTTCAAGTCGGTACTCGCTCACTCGGCTGCCTTCCAACTTCCAAGGAGAATGCCTTTTGCCCACAACCGTGTGTATATATGCAAAAGAAATTCACTGTGCCGCATTAAATCACCCCCGATGCCGACAAAAGCGAGCATGTACATTACAATTCATACACAGAAATGTATATCTACGGAGGAAACAACTGTTTAGAAATGAAAACAATGCAATGTGGAAATTGTGTAACGGAAAAGCGGGTGGAGAAAAACACCCAGTCAACCTAAAATCAATAAATTAAATTGTAAAAGTAAACCGTGGATATCTACCCTTCAGCCCGAGGGCGCGGCTCTCCTTTCATCCTGTCACCGGGACCTTATCTCGGCTCCTTTAGTCAATCAGAAGTCGCCTAGGCACCTGGCTTTGTCCGACCTTCCACGAATTTTCCTCCTTTCCAATTGGACTTCGGTTTGTGTTATTTTGGGTCTAACGAGAAACTAAACTGAGACAATTATATATGAAGGAAAGTGGTTTTTCGGACTTTTCTTACTCTAGGAGGCCTTTGACCTCTTTTATTGTATTCCTGTTCTGCCAAGTATTTTTTTAATATACCTTTCTTCCAAGATGGCGGCTCTGAGAGGGGTCAAAGTTGGAAAATTTTGCCAATTTGGCTCTAGGGTCAATTTTGGAAATTCCTTTAGGTTCCCTGTTTATATATTTTGAGGTTTCTCCATCGCACCAAACCTTTTGACCGAGATCAAAAGGTTCTCTCTAAAATTCCCGCCCAAACCCTGAAGGCTACCTTCTTTATCTTCGAGCCGGCTTTCCTCGCCCTTCGCGCACTTTTATGATTTCTAAATTGTTTTCCCGCACAGAGCGTAAAATTTTTTATGGACTGAATTTGAGAGGGACTGGAACCTTTCGCAGGCTCCGCATTTATTTGCGTACGGCCTCAAAAAGGTTTGTTTACAGACTTGAGCAAAGTATCCTTTTCAAGTTGCGTGTGTCGCCAACACGAGTAATGTCCTTGTTTATTTTGCTGTTCATTAGACACAGTAATTATTAGCATAACAATAATAAAGAAGGGGGACGAGGTGATTCCCTTGTTTGCACGACGAACAACTGAATTAAAAATGGCTCTTGCGTTTGTTTATTTCTTTTTTGTGGATTAATTTGGGAAAGTGGGTGTCATAATCAGTGAGTTTCCCCGGGTCATTTCGCATTAAAAAATTAATTATGAAAGTTCCAGCGTAGTGTTGATTGCATACCTTGAGCGCTCTGCGTTTCAATGCGTTTTTCACCTCATTTAAATTAATTCCTTTTTTAGACACTTTTTTCAAGTTTTGAAGGGCATTTTCTGGGTCACAAACTCACATTAGGACCAGGGTAAGGGTAAGAAGAGTAGAGCAAGCAGGTACTGAGAGAGATAAAAAATTTTTGGCTCCTTTCAACTCCGTTAGTTTAGTAACTCAGGAAAGATAGCAGTCGAGAGCCGAGTAGTCCTCGGCCATTTGCTCCAGTAAGCGCGTGACGTTTAGACCGATTTGACTAATTCTCCGTGAAGTAAAGAAGCAACCTGAAAACTCCACGAAAAACCGTGAAAACCATGAACATGCTAGGATCGCAAGTAGGAAGAAGCTCCAGTACTCCGATGAAGAGCTGCTCCAGCCCGTACAGGAGTTCGAAACTCTTCCTGTTCATGAAGGAACACGGGCTTGATCTGTGAGTATTTGCACGCCATTGTTCCCCTTTGTGTCCGCTTTCCGTTTCGGCGGAGGTTTCATCTGCGAGCACAATACGTAAATCTCGTTATTTCATCGGCCGGAGCAGGTGAACATGGCAAACTCGTGTTTTTCAATAAAAGAGAGCGGCAACCACAGTGAAAAACAGCTCCCCGTAAACATGTGAAGTTCATTAAATTTAGCACGGGTCATTGGTTGAATTCAAAAGTTCCTAAATCCAGCGTTGCATAAATTTGGCGTCATCCATGGCGGCATTTTGGGATTGAAAAATTTTGGTCGGGGCAAAACACGTGGGTTTCGACCTCCTAGCCATTTCTCGGTCGGATTGGCAAATTGATGCGATCCCGAGATGCTGGACGAACCCTACGAATTGCGTTGCGTAAAAATTGAGAATAATCAGGGTAGAAACTAATAATGGTCTTGATATTTTTCGCATCCCTTAATCCTACAGGCAATGGGTTTGTTTTCGTAATACAAATGCGCATCGACGATATTTTCCAGTTGGTTTAACTTTGGAAACAGACATACGTACAATGGGTTAGGCTTAGCGCTCACAGCGGGGTTATTGGGAAAAGTTTTCCATTCACATTCCGCTTTCCTCCACATTTCCCCCAGCCCCAGTTCGAGCAGAAGAAAATTCAGCAAAGTCAAGCAAATATTTTGGTTATCGATTCGCCATTTGGTTTCTGCACATCGCACATTTTAATTCGTCTCCCCTTCTCTCTCTCTTCTCGGCATTTGCAGCGGCGGGCTCTCCACGAACAACAACAACAATGCGATTCTGAACAACAACAACTTTATCAGCAAAGTCGTAGACGAGCCAATGAGCGATCAGCCGGATCCGGACTACATAAAGATGTTCGTGGGACAAGTGCCCCGTTCGATGGACGAGGCGCAGCTTAAAGAGATGTTCGAGGAATTCGGCCGCGTGCACCAGATCAACGTGCTGCGTGACAAAGTGACGGGCCTGAGCAAAGGTAAGACGAATTTTTGTAGCTAACTCTCTCTGTTTCGTGCCCGAAAGGGGCCAGAAATGCAAAAAAAAATCCCCGCGAGATCGCAAGTCAGCAATCAACTCGGGGTCCAGGGAGACAATGGGAGTACCGACAATCAATCAAAATCGAGCCGATGGCTCTCTCGCTACTTCCCGTTCCATTAGTCACTTTCCGCCCGTGACTCAAATATTCCAGACCTGCCCTTTTCCACCGCGACTCGTGCTCGAGCTAGGTTCTGTATGCGACATGCAAATAAATGCAAACACTAGAAAAATTGGTTGCCATTTCCCATAGAATTTTTTCGTGTTTTTTTCTATTTTTTGTTTTTGCTACTTTTTTACGTGACTTTCGCGCTTTGCATTCACCGCTTCTGTTTGTGGCGACTAACTAAATGTCCCAAATGCAGGAAGTCCGTCCGTCTCCCCAAGCCGGAAGATTTTTCCTGAACGGGCTTCAATGCGAGTGAAAAATTTAAATTCAACCATTTGCGAATGCTTTTTACTGGCCGTTTGTGCGCAAATATCAGTGTCACAGGGGTATTTAGTTTTCGGGAGGCGGCAAACCACTGCAGTTTGGGGCTGCTGCTGCAGTAACAGATGGAAGATGAGACGACGATCGAATGGGCGCGCGTAATAAAGTGAAGAACAACAGTGAAATATTATTGAAATTTTCGATCCGAAATGCTGCCACATTCGCACTCGGTTGCAATAAATCACAACACAATGAAAGGCTTGAAGATTATTTTTTCCCACCTCTATTTCCTCTATTTACATTCCCCTTTCACACTTTTCGATGCCGCTACTGTGTAATTTATTATAACGTGTCGGCTAGCCTGCTTTTCTTTTTGAAACCGATGTTTTGGAATTTTCGGGTCTCTTTGAGCGAAAATAAGATAATTTATCAATAGCTTAGTGACATATTTAGTCCCTGATTTCTGCAGTTGCCGGGGGCAATGACCTCTTTTCGCAGTGAAAAACAAAGCAACTTTCTAATTGGCTCGGGTTTTCTCCGAAAACAGGTAGAAAGGGGCGCTTCCCTAATTAAAAGCACTTAGCAAAGATTATATTTGAGAGGCTTAAGCTTATAAAGTAGGGAACTCCTTCGATGTAAGAGCAAATTTATCAAAAATTGAGCAACAAACTTTACCGAAACGTCCGATTCCGAGACGATTTAGCTTAAATTAATATCTGCGGATTATAGTGACGCACAATTCCCTCTAGAGCTTCAGCAAAATCGATACACGACACAACAAAATATGTCATTGTTACAGACTACAAAGCTCCTTATTCGCTAAGCTTCTTTTGGAACCGTCATGAGCAGTGGCCCACTTTAATCCAATTTGATTTATTTCTCTTCCGCAAACTAACCCAAAAGTCGCACAGTGCCAGAGTATCAAAAGATGATTAAATGTAATGCCGAGCAACAGCAAACTCCACCGCTGTTAATTTGTCGTGAAATTCGCTTTAGGTAGTCATAAAAGTACATCCATTTCCTCTCCATCATTCGTCATTTATACAGCTATCAGTGCTGGCCACAAATTGAATCATTTAGGTTTGATTCGTGTATCCTTGGTTTATTCAGTATTCTCTTTTGCATTCCCCAGTCTCTTATCTTTTTACTATTTTTGAGTTCTCGCAAGCGTCGTCTGCGGGCCAGAGAAGCTCGGAGCCGGGGGCCGTGGTGCACGACAAACGTGGGGGAATAAGACAAGTGAACACACGAATGGTGATTTGACATGCAATGCAAAGCTTGGAGGCACAAGTCGCATGTCTGTTACAAGCCGAAAGTGGTTAGGCAGTCGAGCGAAAACCAGAGAACAAATGCTCTAAAGAGTTCGTTTTATTGACCCATTTCCCTCGGTGTTTAATACATTTAGCAGAGAGAACGGCAGTTTGATGGTTTTATGACAGAATAATCGACAAATTAATAATTTGCCCGCTCTCCTGGGTGCACTTGCGACGTGAGTGGCAATCAATATTTAAGTTGATTGATGAGCCAGACGCAGTGTCTAAGACGTCTGTGGCCTCGTGATTAATTGGGAGTCAAGGGGTTTTTTTTAAATCCATGATCCAACAAGTTTGAAGCTAGGGCAATGTTTCCCAGTAACTGGAAGCTACAAGTTACTTTTTCTAAATTGTTCAAACGAACTAAAAAACCAACAGGCAAAACGCCTGTTTTCGTGGAAGGCTAACCGACAAAGCGACACGCAATCGGCAGGCTGAAAAAAGTTTAAATCCGGGAACCCCATGGGAAAGCGTCAATATGCTGGCGGGTGTTTTCCTCCCCCACCCCACTTAGCACGGGAGGTGGCGCCTCATCAGCATGTGAGTGCGTGTGGAAAAAATTAGATTTACACCTAATACTTAAGAGAATTGTAAACAAGAAAACAGATTCGAACCTTTTTTTCCAAGTTTTGTGCGTCGCTCTCCCTTTCTGGGTGATAAAGCGCCGGTTACAAAGTAAAGAACAGCGTCAAACACTCATTGAAAGTGAAAATTCAACAATCAGCTTAAAAGATTATACTATATAATTCAATATAAAAGGTTGGTGCCGTAAAGTGTACGGGAGTCAGAGAACGGTACGGCAGCGGCACAAGTGGCTGAGATCCCTCTTCGAGGAAGAGAAGCACCCTTTTTGGCATTGTGCGTAGCACACGGACTCGGAGCCTTTTCTCCTCCTTTGTGCGCTCCGTAGTTTATACATTTTGCATTATATCCATTATTCTACTTATAAGGTGTTTATGTTACGTTTTTCACGCGCCCGCCTCGCCTCAAGTTTCGAACGGAGGGGATTTGGACGCAAAGTCGTAAACCCAAGAAACTCGAGCTGTATTCCTTACTTTCTCATTTGCAGCCTTGCCGTCGAGATTAAAGACTTTTCCCTTCACAAAACCATAATCTGGAGCTCTCCAGCCAATCGAGAATGGCTTAAATATTTGTCAGGGATCGCGTTTTTCCACTAGATATAAAACAATTAGCTGCGCTGAGCAAATTTGAACAAAAGTTAGAGCACGAGAAGGGCTCTTCGTTATTTCATTATCCTGAAACAGAAATCGTGTTAACCAACTCCAGATTAAACCAAATATTTACACATTCGGAGCCGGAAGCTAGGCTGAAAGTTGAAAATTATGCTCTTGGAAACACTGATTCTGGCATATGGTACGCATATTCGTGCCTACCTGGGGGGTAAAAAGTTTCCAGCTCGATTTAGGGATTTTCTTCGTAAAACCGGTCTTAAAACAAATAAAATGACCTCACACTGAAAAGAAAAATTGGAAGAAAAGAAATTTTTACCTCAAATTGAAAATCTTGGCAAACCTTCGCTCGTTAAGAAAATCTCAAAATCGGACATTTTGGCCAAAACTTTTTTTCGCCAAAATGAAGCCACCAAAAATAGATATCACTCGTTAAGAAAACCTCAATTTTGGAAATTTTGGCCAAGTTATTTGATCACTGAAGTGGGTAAAAATGGCTTAAAACGACTAAATTTACCTAGAGAACCGTGTTTCGATGATTTTGGGCCAAAAAATGTTGATTTTGAAGGAAACCAATTTACACTCCTTAAGTTCAAATTTACGCTCATTAAGAAAATTTTTACATAAATTTTTTCGTAGAGAGAGCGGTCTCTAAAGGTCATAAATAAACTATATCATCGTCTGGTCGGAATCTTCCTGGTCCTAGGGTCCAGAGATAAGGG
This sequence comes from Forcipomyia taiwana, assembly GCA_963930915.1. Taxonomy (NCBI): domain Eukaryota; kingdom Metazoa; phylum Arthropoda; class Insecta; order Diptera; family Ceratopogonidae; genus Forcipomyia; species Forcipomyia taiwana. Next base: position 2,171,624 of record CAWVOI010000099.1, on the reverse strand, counting down.
AGCATGTGTCCTTGCAGCAGCGGGCGCGCTTTTATCCGCCGGGCATCACGAACTCGCGACTGTTTACGATGATGTCCCTAGAAATTGCATTTTTGTTTGTTAAATTGTTACAAGTTTTTCGTTTTACATTAACTTCGTTCTGACATCCGTGTTTATTTGTCCCTTTTGGCGTGCAAGCACACATCGACCGGAATTTTGATCGTCACAAAAGAGTTGATGGAGGGTCAAAATGAAAATGTGTCTTGAACCAATACATATGACGTTTGATTGATTTGTTTGTCGCTTATTGTACACTGGTGCTTCTTGTCTTTATTCCAGGGTGCTGTTTTGTAACGTTTTACACCCGAAAGGCAGCTCTTAAGGCCCAAGATGCGTTGCACAATATAAAAATTTTGAATGGGGTAAGTACCGTTTGGCATATTTTTGTCTTATTGCAAATCGAGAGACGTTTTTGTGTGACGTGATGTTGTTTGGAGAGACTGCATGGTCCCCGTCCGTGTTCCGAAATCATTTCACAGACCCGACTCGGCCGCAAGAGAGGAGTAAATTCTCCAACCTCAAGCTTCAACATATTTGGCTTGATGATCCCAAATTCCCAAGTTTCGTCTTTTGTCTTAACTTCCCTCTTCTTCCCCCCAACGACTCTGCCATGCTCATTCGGCAAAGTTTTCATTAAATTAATTTATTTAGTTTGCCTCTTGAATCACTCTTTTGCACAACTACCCCAATAGCATCACCAGGACTCCTCCACCTCCGTCCTTGCCAGGCGAGATGCCGCTGTACTGCATTGTTATTGTAATAACGCAACGATGCGGAAGAAAATTATATCAAGTGTAGCTTTGTGGGGCCTGGGAGTGAATATAAGGAAAATACCCCACTGTCTTACGCCTGCTCTTGCCGAGTACGAGAGACGCTCTACGGTGAGTTGGCACATTTAAATTTCACCTGTATAGACATAAAATGTTATGGCGAGAGCAACAACTGGAGTGGCTGAAGTTGCCTCGGAGACCCAAATTGGCACAATACATGAGTCTCTCGCTACATTTTCCGAAAAGAATAGCTGGGTAAAACTAGCTGATGTCGTCCCAGAGGAAATTTTATAATGCAGCATCCTGTTTACGTTCCTTGGAAAATCTTCTCGTGCGCGCAGCTATCATGTCTGTAATCATGAAGTTTTTGTCGCCTGCAAATCTCCATTTCTCCCGTTACAACCTGTGAGACTTCTTATTTCACTACCTCCTCAACCTGGATGCTCCCCATCCCCATTTACTCTTGCATAAGCACCGTTTCAATTGTTGGCTTTGTGATTACAGGAGTGGCAGCCCCACAAATGCAGCAAAACGCATACGAGCCTGCACAAAGGGGAAGGGGGGTTGAGAGAAAGACCTGACGTCTGAGCTTTTCTGGGGTTCAAAGGGTTGTCCAAACAAGACAGACAGACAAAAATGTGAGCCAAAAAGCGTCGGGAGGTAATTTCCGCACACAAAACCCGCACGCAAAAAAGGAAAGAAACAAGGGCAAAAACTGTGAAAAATACAGCATGGCAAGAGGCTGAGCGGAAAAAAGGCTCACATAAACGTGTGCCAGGAAATTTATTTCCACGATGTGATATTGGGGCTGGTTGCTGGTGATGCAAGTAACGATTCAGGGAGCACAAGTGTCTGCAAAAAGACAGCATCGGCAACACAACAACACCGTCATTGCTGTTTTGTGTGGGCTGCGCTCTATAAATCTTGACTCCTCCATATGTTTCCTATCTCATTTTCATTTTTTTCCCCCGTACCCGGACGTGGCTGTGTGTGTTGCAGTGTTCCGTATACATTTTCGTAAGTTAAGCGTGTGTGAACGCCAGATTTTTTGTCGTTTTACTCCATGTTTAGCACGTGATTCCTCAAGTTTTAAAGTCCCTTTTCCGTTCCATTTTCGTCGTGACTCATGTGTCGTTCCAGCTCATCTGGTGTTTGGCACTTTGGCTCCGAGGCACGGCGGAGGCCCTAATTGGTGCCGGCAGAAGTGCATTGCGTGATTTCATGTGAGGCAAATGGGGTTTTGGTCTTAATCAATTACGGCAATCCCGGCAGATCCTCATCCAATAATGTTTCATCAAAATGGGAAATAGATAATCTGATTAATGTCTGCACATTGTCTGACGGTGGATGAATTGCATGCGGCACAGTGAGCAGAAGGGGAGGAGCGAGAGTAAAATAAATCCCGAATTTCAATAAATCCCCACAGACAACTCGCTATCCGCGATTACCTTTCACATTGTCTACTACATATTACGTTACGGCGTGCCGTGGCATCTGTCCTGGAGCAATCTCGTGTCTCTCGTAGCACTTGAAAGCTCGGCTCGGATCCGCTGGAGCGAAGGAAAATCTAATTTCATGTGGGATGCTGAAACGGCTAAAGATTACGCATTATCTGTTGTTTATGGTGTTATCTAAATTTTAACGCGATTATTTTCATCTCATTTGGCGTATCAAATTTCGCCAACCCCGCTCTTTTCCGGCGTCACCCTCTCCTGAGTGCGAAAGTTTCTCCCCTAGGGAGATCAACCGAGTCTCAGAACTGAGGGACCAGAGGGTACGAGCGCCTCCCCCACACTTTAAACAGAAACATATGTCTCAGCGATATTCAATTACAAACCCATCTTCAACCAATTACGGCCCAAATTGTGCAATTTCGACCGAGGCTCCTATAAATGTCCAATTTGTCTACAATTTCGCCGATTATTCTTCCACTTTTTTCTCCGTTTTTCCGACCCACCACTGCCCAGCTTTCCTCTCTCTATAAATAACCCAATTTGCGATGAGATGCGACCATAGACAAGCACCAGACGGACAGGATTGCAGACAAAGGAGAGAGATACGGAAGACAAGGAAACATTTGTTTCATCATATTTTTTCCACACTCAATCACGAGGAACAAATGGCGGTGTTGTGTGTGTAAATTTCCTGCCCCGGCCGGCCCGGATCCGAATCTCGGGTGCAGATGCTGGTGCTGGTGCTTTTTCGGGTCCGTAGACCGCAGCACTGCTCGCCTCGCACTTGACCGGATATTTGACAGGAAACATTTTATTGAATTTCTCTCCTCCGCTCTTATTTTCGTCGCTTCCCTCCACCCGTCACGAGCACAATTATGTTAACATTGCCTTGATTCAGTTACAAAATATAATTACTTTCCCTCGACTTGCTCGCGAGGTGCCTTGGAAAGGTAAAAAAAATGAAATAAAAGCACCTCTCCCGCCCTCTCGGCTCACAAGCGCAGGAATTAATTGCCTCGAAACGCCACTGATAATGTAATAAAGATGAAAAATTCAATTTCCCTTTTAGTTTCTTTTATTTTTTCCCTCTCCGTCCACCACCGATTCTGCTTATTTACGCCGTCTCGGCCGTACCTTTGGGCTTCTGTGAGACGCATAATGGAGACGAAGGGAGGGAGCCGGGTTCCAATCAACTTTCTTATTTTGAAACATTTTTCCAATCTGTTGCCATAATTAGTATCGGCATCGGAGAAAGTATGTCATTTATTCTGTAAAATGCTGAGCTAATTAGATTTCCTCCCTCCGATATTGAAGAAATCATGCGCGTTATTGAATTTTTTGGTTCCCTTTGCGCGACACCGAGGCACAGGGTGGAAATGATATTATCGGCTCGAGGCTCTCTGGAGCGTGGATAATTTTTGGACATTTCAATTAGGGTTTAACGATTCTCGAGAATTTTTAAAAAAATGCTCTACTTGATTTTTTTTCATTTTTAACAAAATATTCCCATAGAAAAGTTTTTTACTTCGTCTTGAAACGTTGATAAAATTTGACTTTTAAGATAAGAGCTTGAGTCAAAAGCTAGGCATATTCTACAAGAGTACCAAAAAGAAAATGAGAATTTGGTGGAAACTTTGAATATTTTAAAATTCAGGAGGATGGAAGTTGTGGCGTTTGCTTAGAGCAAAAAGATAAGTAAGAAGTAGACAGCATGGTGCCGTTTTGCATTTCACTTTCCTTACGACTGTAAAAGAACCCAAGATTTAAAAATTAATTCAAAAATCGATAAAAATAAAAAGATTCGTTAGGAAGAGGTTTTTACAGAGACCATTTTTTCAAAAGTATACATTTGTAAAGTCTCGGGAAATCTGAAAATGGTAGAGATCTTGAGATTTTTAAAGTGATCCTAAACCCTCCTACCTAAGATCGTGTAAGTGGTCAATGGTCATTAAGAAGCTAAATTCATATGTGACATGAGAGAAAGAAGGTGCTTGAAATTGACACTTTAGTCTTAAAATTTTTACTAAGTTCGTGAAATAGCTTTTAAACCAGCAATCCCAAATTTAAAGAAAAATAAAATTGAAGTTTGTAAAAAAACGAAATTTTTAAGAAAATAAGTGTAAAATCATCAAATAAAATTTGGTAATGATTCTCGAAATTCTCGAGAACGAGAACTCGAAAACGTCGAGATTTCTCGTTCTCGATTCTCGACGTTAACTCTAATTACAATTTCGAGGCTTCACCGAGACTTTCCCTTCCCCTCATTAATAAATGATTCGATGGGCGCCATAATTCGTCAAATAAAAGGATAACCGTCGGGTTCAGCCCCAGTTCGAGTTGCAAAACGGCCATATTTGCATTTGCAAAGGAACATAAATCGTGCTCGGGGTAGAAATTGAGGCATTTGGGATCTCTCGCACTCGAACCTCCAAGTATCGTCTCAATAGTTTGGTGTCTTTCATTTTCTCAAATCTGTTTAATATTTCAGCAATATTTTGTTGCTGGTTCAGTAAGCAAAGAATTACTGCTTATGTATTCAGGCAACGTAGAAATCAGCAAATGATGTTTCATAAAAAAACAACGAGCAGACACCTACCTACCTACCTTCCCTCGAGTCTCACGAAAGGAAAAAGGAGGAAAGGAGGCAGGGAAAAAATTCAAGTGTCGTACCACTTGATGTTGATTTTCTTTATTTTCCTCCTCTCCCAATGCAGCAGCGGGGAGTGTGGGAGCAACTCATGCTGACATAAATTAAAATCTCATAATACCGGCAGACAAACGGAATATTAAGTGGAAGTGTGACAAGGTGCAAACTTGCGTTCGCCCTTACATTGAAAAATTCCCCCGCCTACGTGAGAGCCTCCGAGGCCCGGGATTGCTGCCACGCCACGCCACGCCAGAGACCGAGCAATTAACTTTGAGGCAGGCGATGCGATGTGTGAGGGAGCTGGGAGGGGGGATGCGAGTCTGCTTTTCATCAATTAATCTCGAGCTTTAGTCAGACACGGAAAATCCATTTAGAAGCCTAATCAAATTGTTTCTCGGCTAAATAATTTCTCAGCTATGTGGGCAGAAGTGTTTTCTGTTTTCTCCATTTTATGACTAAGGCTTTGATGCTCTCGCTCTCGCAGCATAACGAGATAAGCAGTGAAGGCAATAATATCTTCTTGAATCAATAAAAATGCCAGAGCAACGTCTTGAGAACGGGCTGATAAAAGCTAATTGATAACGAACCGGCTTCGATGAAGAGCGAATATAATCGTTTTATCGTCTTGTTATTTGCAATCTTTCATTTCACAGCATTCTCTTTCCATTTTAATTTTAGATGCATCACCCTATTCAAATGAAGCCGGCCGATAGCGAAAATAGAAATGGTAAGTGGATTATAATTTTTATTTAATTATATCAATGAATCGATGTGGTGATAATCGAGATCGTGCTTGCGAGCTCGGAAAATGGAATCGTCAGAGAGACGGGCTATTTATAAGCAATTAGAATGCCTTCAGTGAGCGCATTCCTGAGCCATTTGTCAATCACCGATAAAGAGTTCGTCGAGTGAGTCAAGGAGGGTTGAGTAACGGCGCAAAGTGGGGCAGGCTGAAGGTTCTCTGATCGGTTTTGGCTCAGGAGTCGTTGACGTCTGCAGTTGAGACGTAATCGTTACTGGACGAGCCTTTCAATCTGCAGAGAGGCTGGGCCAGGACATCCGTCGGCTGAAGTTTGATATTATCTCCTGTCTGTCAGAGGTGCCAAAGTCAGGTGGAGATAGCAAATTTAAATAAGCCAGAGGCCCTTGATGGTCCACTGCCGAATAAAGCCATTGAGTGGCTAATGGCTGCTCGTCTTCTGATGCAGCAAGGCCCACCCACTCGACCTCAGAGTGACCATCTGCTGCATATTTCCTACTTTACTTCACAAAACTGCATAATGTAGCTCGTAATTATCTCAACAATAAGCTTCCCACACACCGTAGTCTATGACTAAGAGATCCATTGGCTAATCGCGAGATGCTCATCGAGCCCACGATTCTCGCACCTGAAGGCCGACTTCTATCCAGCTGAAGCGCGGGCGAGAGTGCATTTTAGCCGCTATCTCGCCGTTACAGGTGAAATACTCGGAGCTCGGATGATGCGAATTTATGGGAGATAATAATAATTATGTATGGAAGTGTATTCATTATTCACGCACAGACATGACTATAGTTAATTAAATTATGAAGTGTCATCACGGTGTTACTCTTTTTGTATCATGTTCCAAAGTTGTATCGCATCGCTGTGGCATGGCATCATTCAATTTGCCTGGCGCATGTTCGTACATGCCTCATTTTTGTGTAGTTTAAATGCACATTACCCACACAGAGGCATGAATACCACGTAAGCTGAGCGCAAATTCACTCCAGGCTTACCTATATTACCTACAGCCATATTTAAATTATTATATTACGTGATATTCTAAACTTTTTAGGCTGTGTCGGGTATATGTGTGCATTCCTAGTGAGGTACTTAGCGCGTACTTGGGCATGATTTTGTGTCATGTGCTCCGTCGTTGGCTGTTGTGGATTTCAAGAGGTGTTAAATTATGTTACAGGTCGTAGTTGGATTAAGGTTCAAAGGGTGGGCTGCGAGACGGATGTGCAAGCGCTTTGTGTGCATATCCGGAATTTTATCGAGATTAACCCATTGGCTATCAACTTTTAAAAATTTATTTCGGGCATTTTCGATTAATTTCATCTTTCTACTCCCGAAATTGGCTACATTTTTTTGACAGTCATTTTTAAGCAGCAAGCAGCATAAGCAGGTTTGGCCGCCATATTGGATTTTAAAAAATTATTCAAAATACTTAACGTGCTAATTTCAAAAAACTTTCTTCTACAATATTTACAAATATTTTTTTAAAAAATGTTTTCAAAAAATTTAACCCATTTCTGATTTATGAATTTAAATGCAGTTTGCATTTAATGCAGTTTGAAAATCTTGTTAGCCAATGGGGTAACGTGACTTTTTGATATCCCAGATCAATCGCTGCAATCAGAGTCCTGAATAGCAGAAATGGAAAGGCCTTAGGTTACATGCCTGAGGGACCTAAGAGTAATAGGAATTATTGGATGAACATTTCGTTACTCTTCAATTTCCCCATTTGATCCTCTGGGGGATTAGAGCTCGAGTGAAAACTTGATTGAATTAGATTTTAATATTCAAACTGCAGAGTTTGCAGTTTTTATTACTCTCTCTCTTACGTAATACCTTGGCAGTCTAGGCGTACGAGGTAACGCAGTGTGTCAGAAGAGGTGGAATAAAACAGTAGAATTTGCGCACTAAGACGAGAGATCGTATCGTACGATTAGGTAATCCACAGAAGAACTTCAGTGAATGAGTGATTAGCAATTTGAGTGATGATGTGAATGCATGCAGCAGAAGCCACATTTATTTCCAGAGAGAATGGGCTCCGTGCGTGCGAGTATCGTAGGAATCTGTGTACGTGAGTAGAACCGAGTTCTCAGGTATTTGCTCTATGCGGTATTGCTTTCTGTTGACATGGAATGTATAATGGACAATTACCATATTCCAATGATACGTACTCGAAGGCCTAGACTTACTCCGCTGAGGAGTGGAAGCCAAAATCACAGGTGACTTTGAGGGGACATGAGACGACCCGACAAATGGTAAGGCACGACACACGACGGCGGCGATGATGTGACTAATGAAGAAACCTCGCCCATATTTGCTCATCGCACGGATGATGTCTGCATACGGAGTCGAAGCGAGGTGTAAACAATGGAGCTGGAGGAAACAAACGTAAATCGTTGAAATATGTGTAAATTACAGCGTGTACGATACGTGGTGGAGTTGGAGTGCGGAGTGCTGACGGTACAAAAATTGTACAAATATTGAATAAGCAATGACTTAGCGCGCGGAGTTTGAGCTGATCCCCGCGTATTCTTGGACGTGTACGGGCCGCAGTGAATTCATAAAAAAGTGAGAATTCATATAGAGGCGTACGCATATGAGTGATATGCCTGGCCTATGGTTTATAGAGTTTCGAACTCGGCGCAACAGATTGTGAGGTTCGTCATTGTTCATTACTTCAGTATTCAATTAGTAGCGATCCAAGTGCGTTTACTCGTTTATCTCTGTTCTTTTCTGAATGTATCTTCATTAAGTCCCATTTTTCCCTTATCTCGTGTATCGCGACTCGTTGTAGTGTTGATGTAGATTTACGCAAACATATGTTTTCAGCCCGCGTTTCGCAAATCAAGTGTCATGTTTGTTTTGTCATCGCGAGTAGCGCAATGAAATAAAAGAAATAGCTCTCCTTATTTGTGAAGCAGATCATCGCGGCGCGCAGAGTTACGTCATAGAGTTTGTAGAAAATGTGGGAGTTGCACCTGAGAGGAGTACGGCAGCAGTCGATATTCTGGGAAGGTCCCAAAAACAATGTCGTCTGTTTTCGAGACCTAGAACTCAATCGCATCCATGTGTGGTTCAATTTAATTTCGCAAATTGTTCTCGGCTCATTTAACAAATCCAATATTCCTGCAAATCATTATCTCGACATTGCAGAAGCGATCTATTTATCGATTCCGAGCCATGTGACGGGCAAGAAGTCGTGAAATTAAATCTCTATTATCGACTGCTTGCAATATACGACTTTTTTGTTTCTGTCGTTTATCGGTTTTATAAATAAATATAGGCAGCAGTCAGCGACTAAACGCTACATAATCACTTCACTGTCTAACGTGGATTGTGCTGTAGAGACTTTAAAATAATACACATATATCAGTGGACAAAGTTATATAGTTTCGCACATATACACTAGCATCATGTGCAAAATGTGTGTACATCACCGCAACTAACTACTTACTACTTACTCGTTGTGCTCACACACCATCGATACAAATTCAATTATATTTTTCTTTGGTGTAATATTGGTTTTGTAACTAGTTTGAATGTCGCCGCAGCCGCAATTTGTCTCTCTCCCGTGCGCGATCCATTCTTGACTGTTTTCTTTTCAATTTCGAAGGTACAGCCCGCCGAGTCGCATCTCGCGTGTTTGACAGTGAAAATTTCGATCAAGTGCCGGGCCGCGGAAATCGGGTATCGCGGAGAAGCGTAGGGAAAACAGAAACATAATAATAAGACAAATAGACCCCCACCCACCCCGGTGAACTATGAAATGAAAAATCAACTGGTTACTTCATTTTCCTTTGCGAAATTCAATGTTCTTCTTCTTTCCACTCTTCGCTCTATTTTTTTTATGACTCAGTGATTATAACATCTCTCTGTTACTATGTATTTCATGCTTTTCATTTTCATTTCGACCCCTCTCGAATGCTACCTACTTTGTGCATATTTGCGCTGATGAACCATCAAGACGTTTCTTTTGAGTTTGCACCGTGCCGTCCTACAGCGAGCCGGGAAAAGTGTGTCAAAAAGTAGAAAAAGAGATAATTACTGTGAAATGTGTTTAGTGACTCTTCGCTTTGTTTTCATTTTCTCCGCCTCCATTAGCATGTAAAACATGAGTGATTCTATTTTCCTCCCGGTTTCTCTGGCAATGAAATACAAAACGCGTTCAAGTACTCCGAAGTCATATATTTTCGATGTGACGTAACACCCGCCTGGCCTGGCCCGTGATGGGAAAATTGGGGGGAGCGTGGGAGACGTCAGAGTAAATATTTAATGAGTTTAATTCGTGAAATTAAGGCGTTTACTTCCTTTGAGGAACAGCATCGTTTAATCGCTTCCTCGGAGCCTCTGGGATGTGGCTGAGGTTTTTCCTTCCGAGAACAAAAATTGCACGCCAGAGCCAGCTCCAAGGTTGGCGAGTGGGGGTCAGTAAGCCAGTTGATAACGACACCATTTGAATATCGCTGATGCAAACCGATTGTTGCTGCCATTGTCATTGTGCTCTTTCGTTTTGTTTATTTTTATTGTTATATTGTCATTGTTATCGTCGCGTCATTACCGTGGACGTGCAAGTACGTGTATGCTGTGATTTTCAATTTGGAGTCCGCGTTCTGCAGAATAGAATATCATAACCTTATTATATTTATACTTGCCCTTTTTAATGTAATGCTCCTCCGGTCGTTCCGTTGTGAGCGCGTCGGTGTGCTGCAGTGAATGATATCCGGTATGAGGCCTTTGGTGAAGGCGCAGCAGAGCTACCGATGGCATACGAGCACGTTCTAGGTCTCTGCTCCGTCAACAGACACAGAGTGGACTGAAATATGTCGAGTCAATAAGTTCATTAGATGCAAGGCATGCTAGAACTCGGCACCAGCAGACGGTTGTTGTTGTCGGAGGTCCGCAAATGGCTTAGAGCATGAATAAAATTACTGTATTTTGCACTCAGCACGGGAGACCTTGAATGCCGTAGGTAGACTGCTCGTAAACCGAATTTATTTGAATTGCTTTGGTTTCTTGTGACACTCAATACCCGAGCTAGAGGCGCATCTATTTACCTATCTATCATTTGAATGCGGTTTTGACTAGAATTACAATGTTACTGTGGTTTGCCACGAATATATCGTTGTTCTATTGATGCCACAGCATGTCATACATTTTTCAATAGCTCGACGATAGCACTTCCTTTCAAGCCGCTCTAAAGAACCTCGTTAACTTGGTGATGTGCAGAGGTCATGTAAAGTACGGCTTATGCTGGCTTTCAAAGAGGTCACATGTTCCGACATGCACCTTGGGGATTTAATTTGGGGGGCTTCACATTTTCACAACCTAGCATGTCTTGGTCAAAACAGGAGCTAACTAGGCTTTACTGGTACAACAAGAGTGTGAGAGGGAGTTTACACGAGGTTTCAGGTCATTAGCTTTTAAAAAGTGGTGCTTTCGTGGAGCGTTTCGACAGGCTGACACATTTCTAAACCACTTGACATAGAATTCTGAGAAATTGCATCTTTCGACCCTTACAAAATGGTCTTAAATCTTTTTATTTGGATATAAAAAAATTAATTATGCCAGCTTAATGAAACCAGGTACGAGTGTTGAGTCTGATTAAGTCCTAAAGCTCCTTGAAGGGCACTTATCTCTTTGCAAAAATGCAATTTTTCGCTTGAGTACAAGGGAACTCAAAAACCACCTATTTCAGTCCAGATTCTTACACAAGTGTTTTTAATGTGAAGACGTAACTTCCAATAGTGCTCTCGAAAATTGAAATGACCCTAAAAACTTTTTATAACATTACTTGGGTGTAAATGAGTATGATTTGTGCCAAGTTTCAGCTTCCTTAGTCAAGTTTTCAAGGTAAATTTTGTTAATTAGTTAGTTAGCAGCGAGCGTAGCACGTGCGAGCAGGGAGTCTCCCCGTAGTAAGTTCTAATTTTAGCCGCAAAAGCCATTAAATTCTGAGGGAAAAACCTTCACCCCCAGACCCAGAACAGTGGGTGAAAAACCGCCAGCCTTGGGCTTAAACGAGAAAAACATCGCTCGGCAACTATCAAAATATTTCATGCCAGCGATAATTAAGCGTGACTAATTTATTCAGTGCTAAGTAACGAAGAAGCAAAAGCGCAAAAAAGTAAACAAATAGTCGACGGCGAAGTTTACCGCCAGCGAGCAACTACAGACCCATCACGATGGCGATGATGATATGCCTTAAAGCATGTGTTCGCTTCACCAGCCTTGCAAATAATAGAAAAATTTTCCTGCCGATACACATTATAACAACATTATTTTCTTTTTACACCTGATTTAGCGATAAACTCGGCTGGATGCAGTATAATGTGCGCTATTGCTTTCTCATTAGCATGTAGTGTGTGGAGCCCAGATCGTTTTTATTGGCGGCCGGGTGGTGGAGAGCAAAAAATGGGCTCCCGCGTGTGTGTTTTATGCGGCTCGAAATCTTACACCTGTAACCAGTCCAGAGGTGCAAATGATGCAACGGATATGTGTGTGTGCTTCCAGCTTAGGCTGAAACAGCAGCAGCACACTCCGGTGACATACAAGTTGTAGAAAATTATTAAACACATTATTATAACACGTTATATAATGTGCCGTGTGTGTGAGTGGAGCGCAATAAAGTATTTAAACGTGACTGCACAAGCAACAAGTTGACACAATTATGAGTTCTGTACGAGAGGCAGCAGGTTTTTGCATCTTTAAAAGTTTCTGCGTGACGGCGATAACGCCAAAGTTTCCATTTTTCGCAACTCGGATGCAAATGCCTGGCCCGCCTGAAAATTGCCATTCTGGAGGTGTGCTGGCCGGAATGATGAAGTTCGAGATATAAAGTTGAACTTGAGTTTGTTACAGAGCGCGCCAGTTGGTTGTGCAAATTGCAGCAATGGCAAAATGTGCTGGAAAAAGCAGGCGAGATTTTTCACACTGAGCGGCTAATTGGAGGGTTAGGCAAGCCCAGTAAAAACCGGGCTCAGTGTGAGGGCTTGAAAGCCCTTCTGGTAATCGGATCCATTCATTGTTCGCAAAGTGCTTTGGAGAAGGTGACTGAGGCCGTAAATTCCCCGTGTGTGAGTCGCGATTGCTCATTTGAATGCATTTAACGACTCCGCAGCTAGGAAAGCGGCTCTAAATTTCACGGCTCACGGCAGAGTCGGACGTGATGCAAACAAAGAAGAACGTAGCAGCGTTGACCTCCCCACTCTCTCATTTCATCAGACCCTCAGACACAAACCGTAGACTGAGCTCCGTGGATAAGCCAAATATATCCTTTTTACCATAACGGGTGCTTATTCTACGCGTTGTGCCTGACCCCATCATCGCGCTTTTCAACTGTGAGAGCCCTTGGTTCGGATAATTAAAATTATGAAAAGGAACACTTGAGCTCTGAGTAATTATTTTATCTAGTTACCCCGTAATTGCATCTTCGCAGATCGGGAACTCACTTTTCTGCTCGTTAGCTCACCCGTAGTCAGCTTCCGTTATTAACAAATCGGCTGTGGTGGATAGTTGAAGCACATTTAGTTCGGATACTGTAATTTTAATGAATGTTGGTTGATTAAATGTTCACAAAGAGTCACTCTGATTCCGTAACTTTTCTATATTATGCTTCTGTAACACCAAATCGGCGCATCGCAATATTTACTACAATGAATGTGTTCTGCATCCTCTGATAGATACATCAGCTATAGCAGTAATGAATGTTCTTAATAATCAACTGCTTCTTCTACGCAACTGACTATGTTCTGAATGTATTGCATATGAATAAACCCGAAAAACGAAACAGTGCATAAGTACATAAAAAGTGCAACAAGTCATTATCTGTCAAAAGTGCTGTTTAGGTAGTAACTCACTACTGTGATATTTGTGTTTGTGTTTTCTCCATGTGTTAATCTACTATATACTACTTAATATCTCTGTAACTTTGTTGACAAACATACACGATACCGTATTACCGTAAATTGCTTTTGTGCTACCTCCTCTAAAATTTTTCGAATAATGAAAAGTCGTACAAAGTCGGCGAATGGTAGCACAAGTTCAATTGCCTCATCAGTCAGTACAGCGAGCAGTAACAATAATGGGAACTGCGTCGGGCTCGTCCAGAGTAGCAATAATGGGAGTCCCGTGCTATCGGTTGAGGCTCTGGCCCAACTGGGAGCCCACCACAAGACCAACTATCCGACAATTAGTGCAGCTTACTGGTTACCAGCGCCCAATTCGACGCCATACCAGATGCCAGGTTTGTGTTTGCTTAATATTCACCGCTCAAAAGGCCATTTCATTCATGGCTCTCCAAACATTGCGCAATTAGTAAGCCATGCTGGGGAGTCACTTTATTTTAAAAAAAGGAAATCATAGAAACAACAATTCATCTCAAACTTTGGCTGAGCCTCTTACACTACACAAGTTGTACAAAACGCAAAACTTTTAATGGCGGTGGTTGAGGACGTGAACATAAAACAATACACGGAATGCGGAAAAATAAAATAGCGGGGGAGGGGAAAGCCGGGAAATAATCCGTGCAAAGGCAGCGGGAACATTGACGTCGGACAAGCCGGCGTGTGGAGCGCAAGAGACGGAGAGCAAAAACCAAAATTGCTAATTAGTATGCACTTCACAGTCATCTTATTCTACCGTCGGAGTTTAGGGTGATCTCATTGAAACCAGACACGTACGTTACAGATTCATACACCGCGTGTGTGCGGTGCCATTATATTTACAGCTGCGAGCTGGGTCACTTCAGGAGCGCCTTTTCTGGTTGCTTTGTCTGTTAGTCTCACAGCGTGACTTTTGGGCGTTGTAAGGTCACTTAAATTTCAAAATGGCCACCGGAATTTTAAATATTTGGTTTTTTTGAAAGTTTGGAACCTGGCGGTCATTTCTGCTTTTGAATTTTGCCAATCAGCCCTTCCGTTCCGGAGATATGGGCCTCCAAAGGGACCCATGCCTGAAAACCTGAAATTCCGGTAGTGAGAGGGTGTACACTTTGAAAACCTGTTACTCCGAAATGGCTTGACGGATCTGGCTGAAATTTTTAGTGGTTACTAGGGCTATTGTTAAGTTGTTCAAGAAATATAATATATAAAATATATAGCTTATACATATATATTATATATTTTTATTTCAAAATGTGAAAAGTACCCTCTCACCCCCAACTTCAAGATGCTAGAACCTAACCGTGGACTGAGCAAAACCTCTATGGGGTTGTACTTAGCAGGATCTCTTGTGAGTTTTGCCATAGGGAAGGTTTTTTCATTTTAGTAAAAAAATGGCCATTAATTGTCACAAAAAAAAAACACTGTGTCTGTTGGGCATTTTTTATCATCGAAAATAGAAGTCACAATTTTTCAAAAGGTCTTCCAGAAGGTCTCTAAAGGACCCCTCTAAGAGGTTCTTCTCCTTAATGACACTCTGAAATGTCCTCCGAAGATTCTTTGAGGAGTCCTACAAATGTCCTTGTGACGTTTTCTCCAGTAATCCAAACACCACCAGGATTGGATGGGCCCCTTTTTCAAAAGAATTGTTTAAAAAGTTCATTTTGGTTCATCCTTAATTAAATGTGAGAGCCCTTTCAAAGCCCCATTTCAGCTGAAAAACTAGATACGTTCCCGAGAGACGTAATTTTGCCCAATGCAAAGTTTCTGGCGTTTTTCAGGTTTCATAAAATTGCCAGCCCCGATCTGGCTTTCCACGAGTCCTTCAGTTTCCGTATACGAGCCCAGCCGTCCGATATTCCATAGATTTTACAAGCTCGTGTGTCGTGTGGTTATTCTTTTTTATTTCCCCGGTTGAATATAGCGCGTTTAATAATTTGATGACTTTTTTCGCTCTGGTTCATTCGCAGTTTTATGGACCGAAAGTCTGCGTTCTGGCCAATATTTTAAGCTGCAAATTACCGAGCGAATAACGATGGCGGAGGGGCAGAAAGGGCGCATATGGATAAAGTTTATAGGCATAATTGTAATTTTTAATGAAATTATTTCGGCTTGATAACTCAATCAGTTTCCTGGGGACTTAGCAGGCTTCTGCTGAAACGCTGTGGACGAGTAGGCTTATTGTAAAACTGCCACAAGGGTGTGTTATCTCTTGTGCAACTTGACCTGGAAAATCCTTAGAACTTCAATACGAACGCCATAATGCTAATGTAAACATAGTGCTGATTCATCTTCACTCGAACTGTCGAGAGGGGCGCTCGGGAGCGTCGGTGCTTAGTCAGCAGAAGGAGGAACAAGAATATCTCGGATTGTTCAATCCCTCCAGTACAAACATTCAATTAGTTCATTCCTTTCAAAAGTACAACCATAAAATCCTCTTTTCAGTCGATTTTCATTCATTGCCCTTGTGTCCCGTTCCTCCCATCTCTCGCTATCTGTCTTCCTCCCAACTTATGGCGAGGCCTGACGACTCGACCATGTTATGTTATGCCGTTTGCTAAGCCAGGCCGCACATTTTCAAAAGATGATTTATGTGAGCGAAAGTTTGTTGAATAAATGGACTAACGCAGGCTTTTCACGGGCCTAAATGCCGACCGCAGGACGAATGGAGCAAATCACTTAGCCGACCGCGCTTTTGGTGAGCGAGGTGCTGAGCCTTCTGGGGCTCCTCGAAGCCTCGTCTCGCCTCGCCTTGGGCTCCCCTCTAAGCCCCATTTTGGGGAAATTAAAGCGAATTTAAAAGAGGTAACACATGTATAATCCGGGCGAGCCAGGCCAGACACATTTTGACAATAAATTATCCCGATTTTAGTTGAGGTTTTGTTCATTCGTACATAAAGGCTCTTTCGGAACGAGCCGACGTTGAGGACGGGGATGGAGGAAAGGAATAAGGCAACACAAAGCAAACGAAAACCAAACTTATTCCAGTCATACGAGATATGTACACAAATTCTGCTGTGAAAGTGAACTGAAATTAATGCTTCGGTTCGCAGAGGAGAAAAAGAATGTCTATAAAGCTACACCATGAGAGAAAGATACTTGAGAGTTTAACGAGGAAAAATGAAAAACGGAGAAAAATGTATATACCAAAGCTCACATAAATATATTTAAAATGTAGCCTTAATAGCAGTCTTTTATCCTTTATGTATTTAACGATGCAGAAAATGTTATTATACTTTAAACTAAGTAAAAGTTTTACAGTAGCGGGACTCAATTAGACGTGGATGTACGATTTAAATGGCGCGAGAGCCGTCCCTGGCTCGCCTCTAAAATTTTAAACTCGCACAATTCATTAGAAGAAGCTCCTTCTGGGTAATTGCCCCCAAAAGAAAAATGTCACATTGGCTTGCCACATCCCTCTCTCCCCCTCCCCCAAAAGCGATAATGGGGATTTGGCTCATTTTATTGCCATGTCTTGAGTAAGGGCAGAGGCGCTCCCCCAAATTTTTGTGCCCTTCCAAGCGAACGCCCCTGAGCCAGAGCATTGATGACGGGTGCAGAGAACAAACCAGATCGCGAAGATTGCGATGTCAAATGTCACAGTTGACTGCAGATTATGTGTAGCTAATGTACGATAAAAAGTCCAAATGGCTTTCAGAAATAGACTAAATGTACCGCAATTGAAGAGAGGCATTGAGTTTTTGTGTCTCTCCGCTGATGATTCGCTGCTCGAG
This sequence comes from Forcipomyia taiwana, assembly GCA_963930915.1. NCBI lineage: Eukaryota > Metazoa > Arthropoda > Insecta > Diptera > Ceratopogonidae > Forcipomyia > Forcipomyia taiwana. Next base: position 2,154,343 of record CAWVOI010000099.1, on the reverse strand, counting down.
TGGCAAATTGGAACGCATCTATCTCGCTTTGATGAGTTCTAAATTTATCATAATAGCTCGAATGCATCGACGCACGAAAGGTTAGCAGTTCGCCCGAAAATAGACGCGAAATTAAGATGCAAGCGAGAATCAGCTGTCAAAAAACAAGGGACTAGCATCTCCCCTGCCGATAATGCGCACATAAATTGCAACCAGGAAATTTAATTTTATATTTTGCTGGAGAGCCCCTGCGCGCCTCTCCCGCTCCGAAACGACGTGGTGTTGCAGGCGGAAGGCAGGTGAATGTTAAGCACCTAATCTACAACATAACCAGTGCGTGTTCAGTCCATGCCCAATTAGTAGGGCGGGCTGGCGTGGCGCAGGCAAAATTTGGCATCATATTGCAGGCGATCCAGGGGGACCGAATATGAGTCTCTGTGAAGTCAATTTTTGCAACGTTGAACAAAGCTTATTTAACATTTTATCCTCGCCGAAGCTGGGGAGCCTTACCGACGCCTGGCTGGAGCACTAAAATTGCATAAAACTCATTCAAATTGCATAGCAAAACTTCATAATCGAGTTATTAAAAATATTTCGGAGTGTAATTACATTTTCTAAATGGTCAAACATGTGTCGGCTCTTCCCGTCTCCCGCGTCGGCGAATCGGCGGAATTTTCAATTTCGCAGCCCTCTACCATTTGTAACGAATGATTCCTGTCCGACACAATTTTCCCATGGCTGCCCCATGACATCTGTCTGAAGGCAGAGCAGGGTAGGTAAAAGCATGCTAGTGTCTGACGACGATGATGAAAGCCTACTTGAGCTGTTATCTCGGAGCACTCAAAAGTATTCATTCATTCACATGAAATAAAAATGAAAAAGCACAGGTCTTGAAGGGTTTCGTTTTGCCGTTTTATTACAACGACAACTCCGAGCCGGCAAGGCTCTTGGTTATGGTTTTTGCCGTGCTCTGCAGCGTCCTCGGCAGAGATGTGGCCCACGGTTGGTCGCAGAGAGGCACGAGAGCGTCCTCGCAAGTCCAGCTCTGAGCACTTTTGAGCGGGGTGGAATCAGAAGAGGGCAGTAAGTGTTCTTTTAATTGTGATGTTGAAGCAGCGAGTGAGCAGGAAACGAACTAGAGAATGTATGATTCCATTTTCCGACGCACTCGGGGCATTTTTTTCAACGCAATCGTGTTACATAGGTCAAACCAGCAGACAGCCACGGAGCTGAGTGAAATTTATGATATTGACATTTTACTTTATGGCGCACATTAGTCATGTCGTACTCGAGCCAAGCTAGCACTCTCACATCGATTCTGATTGTACATAGACTTTCACATATATGCCACAGTAATAATAACTTTTGTGTCTCTTCACCTGTTTCGCCCACAGAGCGAAAATTGTTCATCGGAATGCTGAGCAAAAAATACAATGAGGCTGATGTTCGACAATTATTTTCCGGACATGGTACAATAGAGGAATGTACTGTTCTTCGCGATCCCAATGGACAAAGCAAAGGCTGTGCGTTTGTTACATTTGGTACAAAGCAGGCTGCCATCGGTGCCATTAAGGTGAGTGTCATAGAGCTTTCTTTTGTCTCACGCAGGCCCTCTCGCAGGTATGAAAAATTGAGTCCATTGTCAGCGTAGGCCAGCATATACTTTTGTGTTAAATCCGATGCTTTTGTGCAGGATACCATGAGCCCTGTTGTTGCGTTTGCGGAAATGCGAGAATTATTTTAATTGAAATTTCAATACATTTTAATGGGAATTTAAACAAGTGAAATGGACCCAATTTAATCGAATCATTTAATGAGGAACTTATGAGGGCCTCTGTAATGCCTTTAAGCTTTATTTTAACTGCGAAATTGGGGCGGATTTTAAAGTAGAACCGTGGATTTTTTAGTGCATTTTCAGCATTTTGCATTTTCTGTCTGTCTGTCCGAAATTTTATAACTCGAGAACGAGAAGAGCTGTGGTTTTTTGCATCGTGTAGGGCAAAGTATTCAGGGGTACAGGCTAACAATTTTAGATCCCCGCCCCCTCTTGGCGCGGAATGGGGGGTGTTGTACGTTTGTATGAAAACTCCTTATTTTACATCCGACTGAGCTGAAATTTTAGTATGTTGTAGTCTGTGCAAAATCTAGTAAATCATGGTACTACATGTGACCCCTACCATGTACAGGGACGGAGCTAGGAGCCCTCAAAGTTTGGTCTTCTCGAAATCTTTGAAAAGCACCCTTTAGCTTAATCTCCGATTTTGCATTTTTCCCATTTTTAGGCTCTTCATCAGAGCCAGACAATGGAAGGCTGTTCGGCACCACTGGTAGTGAAATTCGCGGACACGCAGAAAGAGAAGGATGCCAAAAGGTTGCAGCAAATGCAAACGAGTCTTTGGAATATAGCGGCAGGCCTGAGTTCGCCGCTGCCCCAGACAGCCACCCCATTGACACCACCGCAGCAACACCCGAATCCACCGCCACAAAGTCACCCGTTTCTAGCGACAGACGCAATCACACCGAGCTCGTTGCAGTTGCTGCAGCAGCTCCAAGCAGTTGGGCTCCAGCAGCAGCTCCTTCAAGGTAGGCTCTCGCCAGCTCACTTTTAGAGTCACACTAAAGGCCTCCCTCCCGCAGGTCTCAGTGCCCAAACAGACGCCCAAACAGCCGCCAGTCTTTTGACACCGAATTTGCCTTTACAAAACCTAGTAACGTTGGCAGCGATGGCTCAACAACCGACGTTGACGGCTCAGCAGACCGCTCCCCCATTGACCAACGCCACGTCGCTTTGTAAGTATACCGAAAAGTTTTATTGTCCCGTCCTAGCGCCCGGCCTCGTGGCGCAAAAAGCACGCAGCCGAGGCAATGTTTTTGTAATATTGTAATGATTTTAAAATGAGCCAGAGAACGAGGAGACCAGGGAGCGAGAGAGGCGGCAAAAAGGGGAAATAAGGAAAAATTACTTCAATCAATTAAAATTTCCCTCAACATCCGCTTACGTCTACTTAATCCTAATTAATTATTCAAATCCCATCAATTAGTAATTCTTTTATCTCATTTTCTTTCTTTTCGCCTCCGACACGTTACGCCCGGCTTAATTTGCGTGTCTGGTCACCAGGTTTGCTCGGGAAATCTGCTGCATCAGGTGAGAACAAGGCGGAGCCTTTCTTTTACCATAACTTGCAAGCGCTCTTTTGTTCTGCATGGCTTTTTAAAATCTTTGCTGTTTGTCCTACTTAACCTCCTGCGCTCGGCGTCTTTATTGCGCATTCCGCGAAGAATATGAGAGGCATGGGGGTGTCCTCCGTGTCTTGCCAGCTGGGAATTAGTGCACGTGATTTCATTACACATGCCAGAAAAATGTTTGTGAAGGCATTCTGTCATTTTTACTGAGGAGAGAAAAAATACGACGGCCTGGCTCACATGGCAACTATCCGGGTAGCACATAAAAATGCCATTAAATATGCATACTGTATCGTGCCTGAATAAATTATTAACTGGACCGTGATGGGAAGGATTTCTTGGGTCTTGCGCTGGTGGGGTTTTTGGCTCCCTCAAAACTCATCACCGAGTCAATATTGAGTCAAGCATTTTGCATACGAGAGTCGAGAAGTCACATGACAAAAAAGTTATTTAAATTGGAAGTTTGGAGTTCTCTCTCTCTCGTCTTGAAAGTTTGGCACATAATCACCAGTTCGAATTGAAAATGCCAGAATGAATGCACCTGCAGAGTATCGAATTGTGTGGCAGAAGTTGGGTTCGTCTGGTTGGTCAAAAATTGGACAAGTTTGGAGTGCCCGGGTGTGCTTTCCGGTGTCTGGAGCACCGAACCACTCGTAATTGGTGTATCAGTGTTTTGCGTCTGATCGGAAAATGGAGACCGCAAAAACAAAGGCTCTTGCTGGTGTAAAATGAGTCGGAATAAAAGGCTCAAACTGGTAATTGAATCAAAATAAATGCTGTGGCAGGCTAAGCTGGGGAAAGAGGATCCATTTTCGTTCATAATCACTTCGTCATAGTCATGGGGAAAATATGAATGGATATGTATTTATTTGTTTAGGTTATTGCTGTTATAAAATAATAAATAAATTGCAATTTATGCAACGAGCTAGCTCATGCCACTTTGGAAGGCTGTTGCTCCACAAAATAACGGCCCGGCGACTCGTAATTGGATTAAGCGAACAAATTTTTTAATTGAATTATTATTTCATTTAGTTAATGCCCCCGATAGCGGAGTTCTTTAGCGCCCAAAAGATTTATTCCGTCTAGCCGCCCGTCTCTCAGGTTCAGTGCAGTTCCGAAAGTTCAACTTTCCGTCTCCAGAAAGTACGCATTTAATTTTGAAGTCGTATTTTATCGGGGATTCGAGGCACGACTCCTTCCATGATTTCCCTCAATCGTTACCGAGGAACAAATTGGGGGAAAAAAGAGCTGAGCAAGGCTGGTGGAGCAGAAATGAGTGATGAATTATCGAAAGGTAGCAGGGAGCATTAACAATGCAGAGAGTCGGCAAAGTATGTGGTTGGTAGTGCAGAGACGCAGAGTGAAAGACACATCAAAGTGATAGAAAATCGATAGTGGTCGACCGAGTTTGAATAATGAATGGCTATAATTAGAATACGAGGGTCTCGGGGACGTTTACTGCCGGTGTCTGTCGGCCTCTCATTGCAGTCGTCCTCGGAACAGCAGTTGCTGGCGTAATAATTTTTTAATGATCGCTGCTCCGTCGTAAAGCCGAAGAGAAACTGTAACCTTTCGTGGAATCGGGCTCTTAAATATTAAAGAACCCGTGTTCACGTCCAGAAGTGCACCAAGTTAGCTCCTTTCCGCCTCACATGACCCGTTTGATTGATCGTGGAAAACATCCCCACTTTAGTTCTCGTGCACGGACCGTAAAAAGTTTTCCATTCACGGCTCTTAATTATTCATCCGCAAACCAATTTTGAAAATTATAGTCGTGCCGGGCCAGCCTTTCCCAGGCGTGTGTTCGAGAGGACAGTAGTAATTGACGTTTGGATGAAAGTCGGAAAATGATATGGTTGGAGGCGGGGGCGGGGGAAATAAAGAGTTTCATTTATTCCGGATCGCTACTGGAGAGTCAGTGGCATCTATAAATTTTGTAACATAATAATTTCATAAAATTGTATGTCTGAATGACGGAGTAGCGGGGCTCTAGACAAAGTGCTGTGCTGCTAGACGAATCCATTCCCCACACACATATTTTCTCAGCATTATTATAGTAAATTACGTGATAAATTTTTGATGACGGCATTAAACACATGACAGCCTATGTCTGCGCTGCACAAACATTTTCCACATCTTTCACTCAATGCTCGGGCACGAGAGAGGCTAGGGGTAAGAATGAGCTGAGACCGACTGACAGATTATGCTTTGCAGAATTTAAATCTAGGCCGTTGGGGAGACTGGGGGGATACTCGTACATGTGTATGCGGCAGGGCATGGCACTTCCAATCATATCTAAGACCATTTGGTAAGATTAGATATTTCTGGGTTCATCGGGGTAGCAGTTGTTGTAAATTTGGGTCATGTGATGCAGAATGACGGGGCATATGTGTGTGAATGCCGGGGGAGGGGGAGCGAAGCGGGAATGTAATCAAATAAAGTGCAGCTATTCGAGCTCCGGAATGGCAAAAGTTGCAGCACAATAGTAATTGCACGGCTCGATAGGCAAGACGGCGAAGATTCCTGCTTCGATTGGAGCTATTTTCATAATTAAAATGTTCAAAGAACTGTGAATTTGAGATCAGAAGTCGCCTGGGAAATCACTCCCTTGTTAGAGCTCAGGGTATCTAGATGAAGTATAAGCAGTGACGGGTTTAACTGTTGGAAGTTCTCGGCACAATATGTCTGGAGGCCCCCAAAAATCTCTCGGAGGCCCTAGATAAAAAACCAGGCCCTCACACCTTTTTTGAGGTCGAGGGGGCCCCTTTTCCAGCTACCAGAGGCCCTTCTTTGGATCGAAAAAAATAATTTTAAGTTTTTGAGATCGAGCGGACCCTTTTATTAACTGCCAGAGACCCTTCTTCGAATCGAAAAAAATAATTTTAAGTTTTTGAGATCGAGCGGACCCTTTTATTAACTGCCAGAGACCCTTCTTCGAATCGAAAAAAATAATTTTAAGTTTTTGAGGTCGATAGGGCCTTTTTCCAGCAGCCAGAGACCCCTCATTGAGAATGAGGGGGCCCCTTTTTTGGCTAATAGACCTCATTTTAGCCACTAAAGGGCCCCAATTGAATCGAAAATAACCACTTTGGAGTTTTAGGAAATGATTACAGGAGCTTTGGCTAACTGAGGGTTCAAAATTTCTGCCTTTGGCAGAGGCCCTGGGCACATGCCTAGTGTGCCCACATGAAAGTCAAAGTGAGGAGTGAGGATAAAGAGGTAGGGTTTGATCCGTCTAGGAACGCGAGTTTGAGGTTTCGGGAGCTACCAACTGGAAGTGAAAAATCCTTTTTTCCCACAAAATCTGGCAAATCAGAGCCTCCACGTGGAACTTTCGCTATTAATTTTCCTTTCGAGTGGCACGAAGGAGAGTCGCCGGGGAAATTAGCAGTAAAGCCACGCGTGGAAGCGAATGGAAAACAATTTACTTAAGGGATTCCGATTGGTTCTAGCGCTGTGCTCATAATATCTCGTTATTGGTTTCGAGACCGAGAATCCAGCCGTTTTTTCGCCCATACATCGCGTCGTATCCCTTCACGAATTTGAATTGATTGCCGTTGTAACAACTTGTGTTCCGTCTGAGCCCCATGAATTTGTTATGAGCCAATACAGTTTCTTTGAGTCATGTGATTGATATTTTATGGATGAATTACCGCACCGACAAACAGCGAGCCTATTATTATTATTGTTTTACTAGAGCAAATGTATGTGGAGGACAATCGATATCGAGCAAATTAGCTTTTCGTCGTTTTACTGAGCTCGTCGAGTTTCCCCCTCCCCCTCTCGCCTACTTGGCAAGGGACTTGAGGTTCTCGCTAAAGTCGATACGGCGACGATGTTGCGGTTGAAAATATGACGCTGGATTAATTTCCTCATTATGTGGGTAACCCCAAACATGCAATACGACCGACACACATATTGATTAATTAATGAAATTGCATTGCATCGACTTCACAAAGTCGCTCAAACTCGTGATAGATTCGGTTTCATTATTGCTATTGTGAGGACGCTCATGGAAACCGGAATGCACCAAGTTCAACGTTTGGCGTAAATTTAATTGGGCCCGGTGAAATTTCGATTGCCAATCAATACCATGTTCGTTAATTTTGCAATTAATTAATACCACCTCGCATGACATAGACGGCACGGGAGCCTGATGGGGACCCCATTAACGACAGACGGACGAAGCGCGATGCAGTTTTTTTGGGGCGGAAAAAGGGCACTCGTGGAGCTATAAATCAGAGAAGCGTCAGTGGGTGGTGGGCGCTGGCATTTTCGTGATACGGAATTGATACTTCAGCAGCTATCCGGTTCAAATTTCGGGGGAGGCTGCATGCGAATAAGCGTTTCCGAGTTTCACTAATTAGAATGATAATAATAAATATTATGATTTTATTAATGAGCTGAACTATGGCTAGGGCATCTGCAAATACAGGCCGTAGCAACGAAATGGCGTCACTCATGTTTAATTTTGATAATTTACTGTTGTCGAATGAATGAATGAATATAAATTGAGTGAGAGACGAATATGAATGAGTTTTGTTTGTCAGCAATGCATTATTTGCTTTAAAATTTGATGCAATATTTGCCGAGCACTTTGTGAATGCGTGTGCATACGAGAGTTATGTTGTCAAGACCTTCGCGTAATTGGTTTTGAAACTCGCAGCTGAAATGGGCCGCAGTAACCAGAGGTGATATCACGTGCGGCAGGTATGGGGGAATCCATCAAAGCTGCTCTAAATTGATGCTGAAACCGGAATCTCTGGTGCGTGTGGAGCTTAACCAAACAGTTCTGGCTGGTATTGGATTTCTGACACTCGGGGCTATTTCGGAGAAGGAAACTAGAGCACCACTGCTCAAACTATAAATGATCCATTTCTGGCCGGGGGATTTTACTCACATTACTCAACTCTGCCATCTTTCTCATATAACGTTTAGGAGCCTCCAGTTTGATTGCAAAAATTAAATATCAAAAATTAAATTAAATCAAATCAAAATACAAAATCGAAGATCAAGCATAAGAAGTGTATTTTCCCGGGTTTATATTTTGTGGGAATCTTATTGTAAATTGTTCGAAAATTCAGGAATTGGAGAGATTCCCTCAAAATGTAAACCCGGTAAAATTCATTTCTCATACTTGATCTTCGATTTTGTATTTGATTTGATTTAATTTAATTTTTTCAAAATTTCAGCTCAATCGGGGCAACTAAAGTTGTCCCCAATACAAACTTGAGGGGTCCCCCACTCAGCCCTCTTGAGTGATAGGGGCATACATGTGGTCTATGATTTACTAGATTTTCTAGATACCAGAACACTTTCATACAACGGGTTACCCCCCTCACTCCCCTCCCAAGGAAAATGAGGGTCTAAGATGTCTAACCTCCTACCTTACGAACTATGTCCTACATGATGTAGAAAACCGCAGGACTCTATCTCTTCTGGTTCTTGAGTTATAAAGTTTCAGACGGACGGACGGACAAATATAGCAGATGCAAAAGTGCATTTGAAAGAAAATGCACTGAAAAACTTTGGCTAAGACTCTATTAGTTGGAAGAAAGTCTCATATTTCCTTCATAGGATACAAGCTATTCTGGTTACGGGCCCAAAAGCGGCTTTATTAAGCTCCTCAGAAAGAAAATTGTCCAGTTGGATTTTTCTTTCGCAGAAGCCTATAAAGGGTCCTTTCATAGGCAATTTTCTGCGAGGAAGAGCAACGAGAAATTGCGGATTTTGTGTCGCTTTTCCACTTTTCCGTTGAAGTGCATGCAGATCTTGGACGTGTAATCCCCTCAACTCATTTCCATCTCCGCTCTTCTCTCTTCCAGGGACAGCTGCTGACCAGCTAACGTCTGTATATACCGCCGCCGCTGCAACAGGCTTACCTCAGTTTACAGGCACACCGACCGTTGCTGCTACGTCCGCATTCACCTCAACGCCTTTGTCTCCAGCTGTCGCACAAGCTATTTCGGCTGCAGCAGGGAAGCAAATTGAAGGTGAGTTCGGAGTCCGTCAGTGGTGTGACGTGAAAAAATACACAAATATTTTTCAATTGCAGGACCAGAAGGTTGTAATCTGTTTATATACCATCTGCCACAAGAGTTTACAGACACGGATTTGGCATCCACTTTTTTGCCCTTCGGTTGTGTTGTGTCGGCTAAAGTGTTCATCGACAAGCAGACAAATTTGTCCAAGTGCTTTGGCTTTGTATCCTTTGATAATCCGGCCTCAGCTCAAACTGCCATACAGGCCATGAATGGATTCCAGATCGGTACAAAACGTCTTAAAGTGCAACTTAAACGTTCAAAAGATGCATCAAAACCGTATTAGCAGTGTTCAGTGTTGGATCACCTCATCGTTGTAAGCAGGAACATTTCTTTTCGTCGAATAGATTAGAGTTTGAGTGGCGCAATTGAAGTTTCAGCCATATTATGTTTGTTTTTATTATTTTCTTTTTACCGCTATAATCCCTTTTAATGCACACTGAGGTGCGAAGGTTTTGTTCTTTCTATCACCAAACAAACTGCATAAGTGGAAAAGTTATTTAGTTATGTTATGCATTAAGTGACCAAAGACTTGAAAGAAAAATTAATCCCTATGTTTCCTTACGACTTAAGTAACTTAATAAAGAGAAGAAGAAGTTTGACCATTGATGCAACCATTGAAGAAGCAGAAGTTAAATAAGTTAAAGAGTACAACGTTTGTATTTACATCTTGAATAAATTTTATAAATCACCTTAGTTACCTGTACGGAAATTGTGTCATCTGGAACATACAAAGAAACTGCACTGAAATGTATGTACTTAAGAAGCGTTTGCCAAAGTAGAAATTTCTTTGAGAGTAGCACAAATAAGTTATTAGTAGTCGACTGTACTTGGGATCTTGGCATTAGTTGAGATGTTTCTCCCCGGGGAGCTCTGGGGTTTGGAGAACCCACAGGACTCCAATTCTCGAAGCGAGTCAGCGTGCCATAAGCAGAAGAAACATCTCGAGTACTTATTTTAAAGCAGCAGCACACCAATGGTGATATAATCTACCGTTTCGATGGCGAAACAATCACACAATCAAAGCACCTAATGAGACAAACAATACGATTGAAGACAAACCCCTAAATTATTATATATTATATTTGCATTGCAGCTTATGGTTGTTTTAGCGAGTAACTGTGGCAGCTAACTTGATTTACTTGATGTTAACGTGTTATTACACCTATTATTTGCTTATCAAGATGTATTAATTTTATTCATTTCACTATATTACTAAATACACGCATAAAAGACAGTAGAAGTAACCGCCATCTTTATTATTTGTTTTATTTGGCTCCATTCGCTAATTAGGTAGGTAGATTGGATGCGTCTGAATGGGAATTCCCAGTTTCCCGCTTCCCGACAGTAATCAAGATTGATTCGAATCTGGAAATTTGTACCTCTTTTGCAACACTCAACTCTTCAGCATTTATCTCTCCGCCCCACACAAATCATCCCCTTGTCAAAACTTCAAAGTGATTTACCCCCTTTCCTTTCATGCATCTATTTGCGTGCTCCAATTTTTGCCGAATAGCTACTTTCGCTACTTACTGTCAAGATTCCTCGATTTTGGCACTCCGACATCCCTTTCACAGAGCATCACATCAGCTAGTTTGCTCGGAAAGGTTCGTTTTCGGCTTCGTTAAACCATCAATCAATCATGAAAAATATTGACTATTTTGCCGACATAATCAAATGTAAATCAAATTCGAGTGCTGGTCCTTTATCACGAGAGGGGTTCACGAAGGGGAGGGAGGGCGGAAGGGTAGCGTCTCGAGCGATGTTGACAAGAAATGGAACTCTCGGCCGTTGAATTTTTAAGCAGGACCTGATTCCCATCGATCTCAATTAAGCTCTTTTGCAAACTTTGGCACCCGCTGACAGGACCAGGACCCAATTACGGGCAGAAGATCTGTGCTCTTCGGTGGGAATTAATTATCACTGGTGAAACTCGCTTCCCCCCGTCACAGCGACAGATGAGAGTCGCGACGCGACCAGTTTTAAATTGGCAATTTATTTTCCCGATCCGATCTGTGTCATGCATTGAATGTTGTTATATTCGTCAATTACGCATTACGCGTGTCGCCTGGGTGCATCAGGATAGCATACACACTCGCTTCTACGTCACATACGTACTTTTAGAACATCCGAGGACTATGTAAGTGTACGTATTTTATGTAATCGGGTAAGAGAATCAATGTTTTGCATAGCGATAAAAATGCACATAAAGAAAAATATTATGTGAATGGCAACATTTGTGAGGTGCAAATAAATTTGTGATCAATCGTGAAAAATACATATTTACTAATAAATGTTGTGAAAATTCGTCCTTGAATAAAGTTGTCCATGTCCATTGTATATCCCACTATATTTATGTATACAAGTTCCCCCATTGGTTTTGGCATTCCGTTGAGCTCACCGTGCAACCACAGAATTTTAAGTTCGCGATATTTCAAGCTCTGGCTCCAGAGCAACAAGATACTGTACAGAAACAAAAAATGCCTGAATGAGTCTTTTATAAATGTAATATTTTAGATGATAGCTAAAAGATGAAGAAGGTAATTATTGTCATAAAGGCCGTGGAACTTGGCAAGAAGCGAAATTGATCAAGATATGGCAGAATAAATATATACAACTAAATGATAATGATAAATATATTATATAGATGTAGACATGATACTAGGTATATCAATTTTATAAAAGCTTTCAAAGTTTCGCTTTTATACATCATCAAAGTACTCTTACCTTACATGATGAAGTATCCCTAGGAATGGATGTTGATTTTAAGAAAATAGAAAAGACTCGATACTTTCCGACGTTCTCTTTCAGTTCACAGTCAGACAGCATCTTATTCACAAAGTTGAGTTTTGTGAGGAAAATGAAAAATAAAACAATAATTTTAAAACAGATTGAATCAATAAATTTTTAACACAGAATTGGTTTTTTCTTGCTTCGGTTCAGCGTTGTAACAAGGGTTTGATGATTGTGGAAACGGACTGAAACGTCTCAGATTGATACATAGCCCTGTATTGTTCACCTTTGGTTCACCTTCAATCCCTTGATGTTTGAGTCTCTGGGTTAAGTTTGAAAATTACACAATCTGACCGTTATATGGGGTCAGTAGTCTCGAAAGCTGAAATAGGGTGTTTTGGTTAAAGCTCAGTTAGCTAACCGAAAGTGAACAATACAGGCCTTTGCGTCCCAGAAAGGTTGGCTTGTCCACCCAAAAACTCAATTTTGGTCAATTTTTGCCCTCCACCAAATACGCCTCTGCTTTGGCGCCTAGTTTCGGTTTCGGTTCGGACTAGGAGGAGCCCTGCAGAACGCTATTTATCACTGGCATATCATATTTATTTGACTTGGACTATAATAAATAAGGTATCGATTGGCAATAAATAATCGTGTAATCATAAGCAAGTCTTTGGCAATGGCAAATGGGCCAATGTTGCTCTTGTCGTCGTCGTCGTGGGTTGCCTTTGTGGAGATAACAAATCCTACTTCCTCTTGATATCCCTAAATGCCGTAAAGTAGTACGGGGTGTGCTGCTGGGGGTAGCTCTCGAACGGCCTGGGTCGTGGCTGGTTCGGCACCGAGATGAATTCGGCATCCGGGTGGAAGGGCCGTCCTTGCTCGGCTAATACTTGATTGACATAAATGTCGTTTGTGAGATCAAATACTTCTGATGCCTCTGATGGATCCAGTTGCTGGGGAAACTGCTGCGGACGTTGCTGCTGCACGTTATTCGGGTACTGCGGTGCGGACTGGGGTGGGAAGAACTGCTGGGGGGAGGGGAACTGCTGAGGGGAGGGGAACTGCTGGCTCTGCGGGGGATACGGGAAGGGATTGAAGTTGAAGTTGTATGGGCGGTTGTAGAAGGTGGGTCGAGGCTGGCGGAAGCTGGGCTGCGGGTCGTCTCTTGGCAAAAGCAGGTCGTAGAACTCGATGCTGTCGTCTGACGCAGATTCTGGGGACGCCTGGCGCAGCTCGGCAAGCGTCGTGCGGTATGAGTACTTGGAGGGGCTGCGGGGGGGCTCCGGCTAAAACGAGTCGAGTGTCAAGGTACTTGAGAAACGCTGAAGTCGCCCAATTACCATGCGGGTATGTGACTTTCGAAGCTCATTTGCAATCTGCAGAAAGTCATTAAATGAAGTGTTTAACTATTCTCACCCCTTTGAGCCTTCCATGCTCAGCATGCCATGCCGACTACCAGGACAAAGTTAAATTGAGTTGTTCAGGGCACTTGCAATCTATTTACAAAAGAAGCGTTTGCCAAAAAAAGAGTATTTGAGGCAGGCGTAGGAGAGAAGGAGGGAGCCGGAAAGACGAAGAAAATGCATGGAGAGGAAGGAGAGAAGTACAAGCGTAAAAACACTTACTTGCAAATTTCGACATTCCTTAGTTCACCGTGACTTCCGCTTGCTTTGTGCTGTGCTGTGCCGCCCCGAGTTTAGCATTTTTTATGTGAACGTGTTTCGCACTCATTCGTTCTGAGCGTGCTTAATTTTATGGGGGACTCGACTCGGCTCGAGGAAACTCAAACCAGAGAAAACTGTTTACATTCTGCAGGCTTGAAAGAATTACTAAATTGCAGGCTTTGCAGGAAGTTGGCATTTTGACGATTTCACTGGGGTGAAGGGGCGCTTCCCGGAAACTTTGTTGCTGCTGGCTCTTGAATTTCAATCCCCCCGACCCCAATTGGCCTATTTTCAGTTCAAATCGACAGTTCGTATGATTTGCATCTTCTATGTGAGATATTGGCAGCTTAACCTACAGTAGCCTATTTGGGCTTAAACTGTCAACTGAATTAAGAGGTACAAAAATAATATTGGGTTGGGTTTTTTCTAAGTGAAAATTAAGGAAAAGAATGCATGACTCGCGACTCAGGACGTTTTAATTTTTTAGAATCAACCATGTTTTTTGGTGAGCTGAAAAAAATTCTCTAAAGTACAGACGCAACACTGGGGGAAAATGTGTTAAAGCAACTCAACGTGCGATGACCCCATTCCGAGAAATCCCCGCAAATCCCAACTTCCCCCATCAAACAGACTGTCTTTTTGCTCCTCCCATTTGAGTCGCTCGGCAAATACGAGGTAGGAGACGTCGCAAAAGCCAATTTCAAAGGTATTTCTTTTATTATTTATTGTCGTATGTTTTGGACTGTCTTGACATGTGAGAGAAAGACCACATTCAAATATTTATATTTACATTTTTACAATTTTTGCATGCATTTAAATATGTTTCCAAAACTACCATAACCATCACAATACAGGTTTCTATGCATAAAGGAAGTTCACGCAGGTATATGAAGCGAAAATAAGTCAGAAAGCAATATCTTTAGATAACATCAGTTCCTTTCAACTTGCCAGAACGTTCCGGATTTACCTCATTTTCGCGTGGAATTTGATTGCTCGCCTCATCATCTTCATCCAGTTGCTCGGAGGATGTTCCGACACTTTCAACGGATGTGCCATTATCCAAGGGATGCACGCTCACACGATGAACTTTGACAAATTGTGTGCCATAAGGGGTTTGCTTTTCGTATGTTGTTTCATTGATAACCACCTTGTGATTGTCTATTACCTGGAAATGGGACGACCATTGAGGGAAATGAGCTTGAAGCATTGCTGAATTGCTGCCGAGGTGCGGAAACACAAATTGTCTTCGCATGAGGAATGGCAGGGACCGAGGAGAACCGATAAACGTTTTTCGGGTTCTAATTTATGGGGACTGATATGCGAATTGCTGGCTTTCCTTCTGTTTGGAAAAAAACTTCCCTTCTGTCACCTTCGACCGGGGAGTTTTTGCTCCAGTGTTTCTTGAGAATTTTTCCTATTTAACCCTCTAATGGTCTAAGGTTCTGACTTAAATTTTAGCTGATTCAAAAAAGAAAAATTGGAGATAATTTTTTCCTGGAACAAGTCTGTCCGCGCTGGAGTAAAAGTCTGTCCGCGAGGCGAGAATGTGTGTTCGCAAGTCTGTCCGCGCGGACAGACTGGGAAAAACTTGTGACTGGCCGATGCCCGGAAGTAAATTTTTGCAAGGTGAACTGCCTTTTTTACACTTTTTACTTTCGGACTACAAATAAGACGGGACAAAGATCTAAACAAACGAAAAATGGCGGATCAGTAAATATTTCCAAACTGAGTAGTTGCTTCCCTTTAGGTGACAGGGTCATAATGTAACTCTAAAAGTTTATCTCAATCGGATTAATTCATGCATTAGAGCAACAAACTCAAGGCTTGCGATAATCTAGCTCACAACGGAAGTTTGGGGGAACGAGCGCCTAAGTCGACTCCCGAGGTTAATTTGCGAGCTATCTCCTCCATTTGGGGTTTCCGAGAAGCGAGCAAGTCGTTTCCACACAAAGCACAACGTTCCTTGACTTCCGTGCCACGCTTCCTTACCTTCACAGTCGATGTCGTGTTTCCATTGTCTCCGTCCGCTCCAGTGAATATATCATGTAGACTCGTGCCAAACCCACGGAAGATGTCTGAAACGGGACAAATACGAGTGAAGACGTTACTAAGCCGAGCCGACCCCCAACGTACCTTCGAAGCTGTTGAGGAGGCCCCTGAAGTCGATGTGGAAGGGGAAGAAGCTATCTTCCTCATCATCGTAGTCGTCTCCCACGGCAACCTCGCCGTCAGTAATGTTGCCCTTAGGAATGTCAATCAGCTCAACGTCATCACCGGGAGCTGAAAAGGGTACGAGCATGAGCCGTTGTAATTGACAGTGTCGTCTATATTCGTGACTCAATTCTGAAGCCACGACTTTCCGTGAAGCCATGAATTGAGGGCCGGAAATGAAATCCAAAAATCATATCATAACGTTTGGGAAGACAGGCGGAAGCGAGCCGGCGAAATGATGTGCGTGATAAGTTGCGTGTGTAATTGAGTCGTAATAGTTGTACAAAGTAAATATTTTGGGAAGGAAAGCACGAGCTGCTTGGAAAGTGGCTCACTAGATCATCGTGTGGATAAATTAGTGAACATGGCAGAGTCGAATTGGGCCATTGTTGTCTTCGGAAGGCACGTGCACGTCAGGAGCAACATGTCTGAGCCGCAGAGACTTGTCGAACTTTTCAGACATTTTTGATACTTTCAAGCGCAAGTTTATGGAAATGCAAGGCAGGTATCTGTCCTTTGAGCTCAGTTGGGCGCCCAAATGGTGGAAAAGAGCTTGGAGGGGATCATTTTACAAATTTGATAGTGAGAAATCTTCACTTTAGCTAACTGGAGTTCTTAGAGGCCTTTAAAAATTTTTAAAAAGAGATTCTAGTGCTTCAATGAAAACTCACTGGAATCTGTTTATCAAATTCATGGAACATTTCTGTTATGGAACATGTTCATAAAATGGAAGTATTTCCCCGAAAATGCAACTAGGCTTTACTGTTCGATTCGTCAATCTATCCCTCCTTGGCTGGGCTGGGCACTGAGCAGGAGTGTAGGAGCCGAGTCGCGACGTAAAGCTCACTCAATTCTGCACGTTGTTGTTTGAAATTTGTTTATGTACCGTGAAATTGAAATAGACACTTTGCATTCATATCGGAACATGCGAAAATGTTTATGTTTATAGATTGTGGCGGATACACTTTCATGATGTGGCACCGGCACTTTTGGCTTGTTGGCAGTCACACTCAAATGAAATAAAACAATATCCACCGTCACAATGTGTTCTTTATAATAACAATCCTCCATATAACGTTCCAGCTCCCGTGCGAGTTTTGCGAGAGCGTTCACGTACGAGACAATGCGAGATGCTCGCGAGGCAAGGCGAGGGGGAAAAGCAAAATGTTTGGCATGCAATGATTCTAGGATAAATGGCTGTGTAATGGAGACATTGATATGCTTTATTGACGTATTTATCAAATGAGAGAGTCTTAGACGGGACATTTACATCGTTTTTCCATCCTGAAAATTTCCATTGTGTGCGAAATTCGCTTTTTATCTCCCCGTTTTTTATGTAGATCCGCAGACGTGTGAGTGTGAATGACCTTTTCGGCGAATGTTTATGTTATTGGGGAGACATGACGATTCCATTTGCACCGACCTTTAGGCTACTTCAATGACAGGAATCCCCCTGAATCCGGTTTTTCCAGTATGTCCCGTTCCAAAACGGCCTTGGAGCTTGTTTGTTGTTTGGTATTCTTGAGCAGAACAGGATTTCGTGGGAAACTACCGTATTTTGAACCTCGAGATTTTTCAATCTTGCTCTGGAGAACTAAGAGGGCTTCTAGAAGCTGAATCGATTTTTAGGCTTCCAGAAAAAAATCAGGGACTGCGAGACCTCCAACAAAGCTTTCAAGTTCAAAGTGCTTGGGGGTATTTTTTGTGACTTTTACCTTCAGATGGAATAACATGACTCCAGGGAGCCCGAGATCATAATTAGACAAGCTATCAAAAGCCTAATGATTAGAAAGTTTCCCAGGCTAAAAAACGAATCCTATCATATGTGACAGACACCCACGAGCCTCATTAGATATGCAATCTATTCATTCCAGCCTGACTCCCGCGTTTTGCAACAACAGCCATGTTCAACAAAAGCTATCGAAGAATAGAACGCAAATGACGCTGTGCCTGTAATTGTGATCGGCATCGTGCAAGCAGCCATTTTGCAAAAAAAAGTCTCTAGAACCTCACGGATGACTCAGTTGGGGACTTTTATATCGATTCTCAATAATCTGTTATTAGCAAAGTCAGCTAACTGCGAAGCCTAGAAGCTTCATTAGACGCAAATTGCAACGCACTCTTTTTTTTGCCGTTTTTGTGTGTGCCGGCACAAGTCACCCCCAAGGTCAAAGCGTACCTTTTATGATATCCACATATTTAAGCTACTTAGAGACCTGAGTGTTTGAATAAACAATGGTGAGTCAATGGTGACATTGTGGAGTGGAATCCAGAGATTATCACGCACTCAAAACAGGGCGGCCTTCACTTACCTGGCTTTCCGAATGCCACCGAATTCAAGAGCAGCAGAGATGAGGCTATGAGAAGGAACACTTTCATTTTTGCGATTACTTTTTATTGCGACGCGTTCGTTAAGTGGCTTGAAATAAAATAAAAAGCGTGTGGTCCGTTCCGGATTAAAAATGCAACTGAGCTTAGATTGATATCGCTCTGATGGCTGATCAGCAGTCGTATCAATTTTTATACCGCTCCCTCGCGCACGACACACAGCGAACTCTCGATCTTCTGCTCGGCCATCGTCGAAAGAGAAGCGGAGAGCGAGCTTTCGTGCGGAACGGCAGCTTGAGCGGAGCCTGCTGGGTCGCGAATCTGGTTTCAAGCGCCTTCTTGACACTCTGGGTCTCTCGAGAGACCTCTCCGCATAATGAAAGAGTGCTTCCCATTGTGCCTACTGGAATAATTTTCGAATTAATTTGCATTTCCGCTCCAACCCGATACAAATAAAAGTGACATCTGATGTCAGTGTACGCGAGACCGGGCCGGCTTGGCGTGCGTGTTTTTGACACATTGGTGCTACTCATCATTCATGTGCCTCTTTTCAATGTAATAAAAAGCAACGTGAGCCCGATCCGGCAGTCGGCTCTCCCGGAGCACAAAACATGAGAGTCGGAGTTCTGCATGGAATTGAATCACATTTGATCAAATGTGAACTGGATGTTAACGTAAATGTTTAATGGAAAACGTATAGCTAGAACTCAGTTCCGCAGTTAAGTCGTTATCAAATCGCATGTGATTGGAAAATCGTGACTAGCCGGTGGGGATGCCTCATGCAGATCCGCGGTGCCTCTTGTTCGCTAAAGTGAAACTAATGTCTGCATTAACGTGCTCCGACCCGATGAATTTTTACCGCCCGTCGCCCGACAGCAGCCACCGCGTAGTCAGGAGAACATGATAGCGCTCGGGGGGAGTTCACTGAGTTCGTCAACGTCTGAGAACCGCATTTCGATGCGCAGCGAACTGACCTCAGCTCTTGCGTCAGCGTCATTTGCCAGGCGGATGCAGAACCTGTGCTCAGCTCTTCGTATATTGCGTTTCTCATCTCGACTTCTAGGGCTGCCAAAAGTCTCCAAAACTGCATCTCCTGATTTTCTAGCTTTTTTTGTAGTTTTACTATACTCTTCAGGATTTTTAATTTCTAAAAGTTGAAAACTGGTTTTAAAAATATATCAAAAGCGAAATCGGAGATTAAGCTTAAGGGTCAATTTTCAAAGATTTCGAGAAGACCAAACTTGAAGGCCCCTAGCTCCATCCCTGTACATGTTAGGGGTCATTTGTGGTACCATGATTTGTTAGATTTTGCACAAACTACATCATACTAAAATTTCAGCTCAATCGGTTGTAAAATAAGGAGTTTTCATACAAGCGAAAAACTCCCCTCATTTTCCCCTAAGAGTCTGATATTTTTAGCCTGCTCTCTAGCTCTTCTGGCTCTTGAGTTAGACAGACAGACAGATGGCAAAGCGGCCACAATAGTGCTTTTTTTGCAAAATTTTAAAAATGCTCTAATAATTTCCTTCAGAACAATGAGGAAAGAGGAGCTATAAAACTGTTTTAAAAAGGACAAATTTTTGCAAGTCAAAACACAAAGACCGTAAAAAATTGTGATAACATCTAGTTAATAGACTATAGGCGTACTTAAATTCGGCTAAGACAACAGATCTAGAAAAAGTTAATGAAGCCACAGGTTGTCTTCTCTACCTAACCTTTTTACTCTTCTGAGCGTAAGCAGGTTTACCAGTTGTTTTCAAAATATTTTTCTCTGACCTACTACTTAATTTGTTTTCTGTTAGTTTCCGACCATTTTGGGGTTCTCCCGTGACTGAAACGCCTCCTAGACCTATGGATTGAAACGTAGTAAAGTCCCAAGTGTCAATGAGCCACCCTTTGCTGTAAAAATCGGGGAGTTAAAAGCTAAGAAGCGAGCAACTTGACAGTCACTGCCTGTTCAGCCTAATTTTATGCAATGAACTCGCAAAGTGGCGCTTAGCGCTAATTAATCGCAGTGATTCTCGCGATTTTCTCTGCGACTCGACTCCCATTATCATCCGCCAATTGTACTACATACTTCCTTCTTATCGCCATTCTTTCACTTAATTCACCCAACACTTGCCTTTCATCCTCATGGTCGCGCTTCAGAGATTCCGGACTCCTGATAGCACCGAGGGTTTCCGGGTATTAACAAACAGTGAAATTGCGATGACCGAAATTTGGGTTGATTCGGGAGTTTCGGGTGCATTGCGATAACGTTTCTTGTCAACCCGGGCCTTGCTATCTTGAGCAGACTTGTTCGATAGTCGAGCTGATAATGATTTGTTTTGCTGTGCCTGCAATTTTTCAGAGTCTCTCGTAATACTCGGCAGCCTACTTTCGTGAGTGTAGAGATGAAATAGAAGTCACTCTCGAATTCAATCACGTCGATTTCCAGACTCCGCGAGTTCCATGCAAAGAAATTACTTAGTAGCTGCCCAAGAAAGCGCCTGCCTGTTTATCTAACCCATTGATGCCTTTTGTGTGCCTGCAGTGCAAACACACGAGCCCATACACACGCGTTTAAAAATAATAAAAGTTAATGTTATTAATGTTATTCAACTCTCCAGTTGATACTCGATCGCCGAGTAAGACAGACTACGTGGTGTGGCGCTATTTATTAATTTATTAATTTATTTCCAAGTCGCACAATAGTGATCTTAGACCGCAACCTTTCTAAGTAGAAGCAATTAAATCAAAGTCGCCGGCCTTGGCAAAAACTAGTGAGTCCAAAAGTTCTCCCGGATTTTGGAAAAAAGCGTAGAACAGTGACGAATTAAGAAGAAGGCGCAGGTCAGAACTGATTAGATACGTCTCTCGGCGAGTCGTCGTGCTCAAAGTATCAAGTGCTCCGTCCTTGAACCCTGTTTTCAAGCACATGTATTTTTAATTAGCGAATTGATTCGCCTAATACGTGACTTTTTTGTCACAAACAACCGATTTCCAATCAAAATGACGTCCCCAGATAGTGTCGTCGAACCTCAAGATTCGGTTGTTGATATTAGATTACCGAACAAGTCGGTCTACAAGATGAATATTGAGTTCAGCGAGCTGACATACCATCCGAGGAGGCGGTGTGGAGCCAAGACTGGTAGGTGGAAACCGGCTTGCGAGAGCCGTAATTGTTAGTAGGTCATGCTTCTCAGTGCTCGGCGTGAAAGCGCGAGATCCGACCTACATTCGTGGCCCGTAATTACAAACTAACCATGTCACTGATGTCTTTGTTCGAAACACAAAAAAACTATCACAACTGCGTGCTCGAGAAACTCCGTTTAAGTGATGCTTAAGCAAATGTTGACTTCCAATTGAGTTAAGCCACACCCAAAAATTCCTGAGTCATTGCGTGACCTTGAAATCCTCTTTCGGGAGCATCGACACCATCAATTGGGTCTACCTCAATCTTCGTCTCAGCATAGTTTCGTCTCGGTGTCGTCTCCGCATGGCTAATGAAGATTTTTTTGAAGATTAACAGGTTTTGTTTGTTTATCTTAACATTCTCAACACGAGAGCCGGCCTAATCAAGTTCGCAGTAGAAAATTAGCACCAAAAAAGTGGCAAATATTAAGTCAAATGACAAGACCCTTTTTTCAAGGTCGTTCAGAACTTCACATTCTACCCAAAAGCAAATAAAAAACTTTGCAAAAAGACCCCCGAGTTGATTGCATACTTTTCAGATGAGAAGGACGCCTCCGCCCCAATTTTGAAGAACCTGAGCGGCAAATTCCGGTCCGGTCGTCTGACAGCTATCATGGGACCCTCGGGAGCGGGCAAGTCGTCTCTCCTCAACATCCTAATGGGAGTCAAGTAAGCAGGAAGGAAGATACCTGAAGCGCTCTCTAACCCCCACTTTTGCAGGAGCTCCGGAGTATCGGGAAACATAACGATCAACAAGGAGCCAATCAACCGACCGACGTTCAGGAAAAACTCGGCATTCATTACGCAAGACATTGCTCTAATCGACTACCTCACCACCCTCGAAACACTGAGGTTTGCTGCTGAGTTGAAGCTCTCGGCAAAAGTTCCAAAACAGTCGAAGAGTGACACTGTCCATGACATCGTGCGATTGCTGGGGTTGCAAAAATGCAGCCGAAATTACGTGTTTCATTTGTCGGGTGGTGAGAAAAAGCGATTAGCAATTGCGGTTGAATTAATTACGAATCCGGCAGTGATGCTTTTAGACGAGCCCACGAGGTATGCACGAATGTTTGGCATTTTCTACACAGAGATAGTCGCATTCATATGTGACAGCGCCAGGCACATTAGATTGCTTTGGCCCACGGTGACTGTTGACTGTTGGGGAGCATTCTAGTCTACGGGTGGTGGACTGGCGGGCTGGTGGTGATTATTATGTTCGATGAGATCTGAGGAATTTGGAACATTCTCTTGGTTCAGGAAATTTTGCTTTTGGAGTAAGGGTTCGTTTAAATATTACGTCACGGTAGATTCGTGGGTGGGGAGGTTCCTAAGGACCTATTGTGGCCAACTATTTTAGGGAAAAAATCGAAATTTCAGACACCCCCCCCCCCCCCCCCCCTATCACAGAGCAGCTAACCCTCTCCTTCTCTTCAAACCGTGATGTAATATTTGAACAGGCCCTAAAATCGAGTAATCAAAGTAAAAATTCATAGAAACCATAGGCGTAGGTGTGATTTACAATTGGGGGGAACTCACCAAAATTTTTGGGTGCTTCAAGATTATTCTATTAAGGTGATCTTCAGTCAATTTAATGGGGTAAAACCTTTGAAAGGCTCTTCTTACCTTTATCTCAGACAAAAAAAGACCATCTCCCGGTAATAGAATGCCCCCTAATAGGGTAATGCTTTTAATCTAAAAATAAGCTCATCATCACACTTTGCAGCGGACTAGACAGCGTTTCGTCCATGCAAGTGGTAAAACATTTGAGGGAATTGGCACATGATGGACGCACCATAATATGTGTAATTCATCAGCCGAGTTCGAGTTTATTTCAATTATTCGACGATCTTTATGTGTTGTCAAATGGCCATTGCATTTATAATGGGCCCCTTGAGAATATGGTGGATACGTTCAAACAAGCCGGATTTAATTGCCCCAGCTACTACAATCGAGCTGATTATGCGCTAGAAGTGGCGTCGTTGCAGCAACGAGATGGGAACATTGATCAATTAATTGCCAGAAGTGGCCTCGTGGAGGCAACGCCGGCCATTATTTCGCCCAATAATGTGGATTCCGAACAACAGGCACTACTCATGACAGCGGACGCGACACCGTCCGAAGTTAGCAGCGCGGACTCGCGCCGGGGACCACCGAAGCACAGCAGCTATCCCATCTCGGTTTGGCGCCAAATTTTAATACTCACTCGCCGCTCCATGCTCTGCACCGTCCGTGACTTCGTAAGTACTCTTGCCAACTGCCAATTCGCATTTTTCATTCCGCCTCTGTTGCAGTATTTTGCTCAATTGAGGGTGATAGCTCACGCGCTGGTGGGCCTCCTGCTCGGAACAGTCTTCTACAACGTGGGCAATGATGCATCGAAAATTATGACCAATTTATCCTGTCTCTTCTTCTTTCTGCTCTTCATCTTCTTCGCCAATGCGATGCCAACAGTTCTCACTTGTAAGGAACCAACCACTTCGGCTTCCTCTCCAGATGTTTAATCTTCGCCTCTTTCTCTCCCCCCACACAGTTCCATGCGAAACGGCAGTCTTTTTCAATCAATGCTTCCTCAACCACTGGTACTCCTTGCGAGCATACTACGTATCAAAGCTCATCTCCGACTTGCCTCTACAAGTTCTGTGTCCGGCGCTCTTCGTAACAATCGCCTACTTCTTGACCGGCCAACCCTATGAATATCAAAGATTGTTTTTGCTGCTCCTGATATGCACACTTGTGGCTATCATGTCGCATTCCCTGGGCCTTCTCTTCGGTGCTGCATTCGATGTTAAGGTAATTACTGGAAAATGGCTCGTTTGGGGCTCCTTGTCAAAAATGGCTGGTTAACCCATTGACCACTGAAATTTTAGCTCTTCTCTGGGCTTTGCTAGGTTGTATTTTGAATGATTTTGTCCCCAACCAAAAATTTTACAGAAGAAAATTATTTTTATTTTTGAAGTTTTTTACTTTTTATCTTGAGATTGTTAAGTAAAAAATAATTTGAAATTTAAATTCAAAGTTTAAGTAAACATTTAAAAAAAATTTAAAATGACCGAATTTTATGGGAAAATCGGAAAATGGGAAAACGTGGATGGAAAAATATTTCATAAAAATAATTTAAAGCCAATCAAATTTCCTTTACAACCATGTACAATTCTTGATAGTTTTAACGTAAAAACTAAGGTTTAAAAATCGCCACAGCCAGGTGGTCAATGAATTAAAATTTAAGGCACTGACCTATGAGTTACTCAGCTCTGGTACTTAATGGTTCAAGTTTAGGTGGAAAATGAGCCTGTCGGCCTGTCACGAGAAGAGTTAAACTGCTCTTGAAAACTTTATTTCATAAGTTAATCTTGCATTTTCCAGCACGGAATTTTCCTCCTGCCTGCCTCAAGTATTCCAATGCTAGTTTTCTCCGGCTTCTTCATCCGCTACAACGAACTTCCTTATTACTTCAAGCCATTCCCATACATCTCGTACTTCCGCTACGGCCTGGAAGGATCCGTCCGTTCAATCTACGGCAATAACAGAACTAACCTCGATTGCGGGGAGGCGTTCTGTTTCTACAAGAACGTTGATAAATTCCTGCAGCATGTTGGAATGACGGATGACACTTACATGATGGATGTCTTAGGTAGGTGTTGCCGCTCACAAATCCTCCGTTTTAGCATACGGTATGACTTATCTCACTTTTAATTACCATTCCAGGCCTGGTGGTGTGGATCGTGCTGCTGCAAGTGGCTCTGTATTGTGCCTTGAGATGCAAAGTCTGCAAACACCGGTAGGGTTCCTCGGAAGTTGGACCCCCTTCCTCTCTACTAGTCCTAACCGCATCCTCAGTGCGATAAGTTATTGTTGACAGCTGACGTTGCAAATATTAAAAGAGATTTACTTCATAAACGTTTTATTTGATTTCTATACGAGATTTAGGCTACAGGGGACTTTGGTGTGGTTGCGTTTTACGAGCTACTTATGGGCGAAAACCTAATTAAAGCCGCGGCGAAACGGCCCGCTAAGCTACTATGTAACGATAGTAATCATTGGAAATGGGAGTACATTTGCTGAATAGACTTTTCCGGGAAGGCTTATTGTATGTTAAGGTACGAATATATGACACTGAAGCGAAATTATGCCCGTATGAAAACTCTATTAAACATTTCTCTGTTCGTTCGTTTGAAACCTTACATCTACCAGATACACGAGCCTTTAATACTTTCATATTAATGAAGTTTAATATCCCTTGCAGTTTTAATCCTCTTATGCGATTTTGCAAAAATGTTTCCCAGCCTCGATTCGTTCTGCACAGTGAAGTTGAATCGAAATTCGTGCTTCCACTCATTTTCTATGCTTGATTCGGTACGACATAATGTAAAATGCGGTAATGCGTAGAAAAAAGCACATAAATACGAGGGCGATGCAGGCGTTGAGGAAGCTGCCGTTGTGCAGCTGCATGTCCTTCAGAAATTTGAGAGGCTTGATGTAGAAACAGAACTTGTCATCCGGACACTTCATGTTGGGTCTGTCGTAGCCGAATGTGGACAGTGCCGCTCCCTCGAGAGCATATTTGAGGAACGAGATGTGGAAGAGCCACTGCATCCATGGGTGGGCGTCGCTCAGCCGCACAAAGAAGCCGGAAAATATGAGGAATGGACATATGAAAAAGGGTCCAAATATGGCACCGTACTGCAATGAGGTGGAAGAGGTATTGAATTAGTTTGAAGGCTGATGAAAACAGTTTTTGATTGGAGAACTTTATTTTTCATCTACCATGGAAGAGTATAGAAATTTTGTAAAGCCTCTAAAAATTTTAAAGTGAGACCTAAAAAGGAGACCGGGACTCATAGGAAAATTCTTTAAAAATTTCAGAATGTCATTGAAGAGGCTTCTAAAAAATTTAAGTGACCTCAAAAACTTTAAAATTGAAGTAGAAAAACTTTTTACTTTGAATAAACAATGCCTTGTTAGTCGGTTAGAGAACCTAGCTTTTTCTTATCAAGACAGGGGGAAGGGAAAACGAGCAAACTCCTCAAACCCGTTACTCCTAGAAGAAGAGCGGTCCCTCGAAAATCCAATAGACTTTTCAGAAATATAATAGGTCCTCCTAAAATTTAGTATTCCCTCTAAAAGACTCCAAAAAATTTTAGAGCCTCATCAAAAACTCAAAAGGCTTCTCTCAAAAATCGAAGGAGGTAGACTGTTCTCGTTTCTTCCTCATCAGGGTTCAAAGAAGAGAAAAATAGGACTCTTACCTTAACACTAAATAGAGCTCCGACCAGGATCCCGAGAGCCTGCGCCACGAACACAACCATGAGGCAGATGGCCAGGAAGAGGCCGAAGCGGAACAGCTGCCAGGGCTGGGAGGTCATCCAGTATGTCACGAGCAAGTAGACCAGCGAGCACGCCACCTGGATCGGGACATCGGCTAATGTCATTGCGATGTAATAAGCCCTCAAGCTGTACCACCGGTTGAAGTGTTCACGCGTTATGATGGGCAGCTCGAGCGGAACTGGAAAAACATTTCATTTTTAACAGTATTCAACAAAATTAAGCAAGTAGACCGACACACTTTGACGCCCACCACGCCATAACTCAGTTTATTCCCAATTTCTGCCAATTTTCCACCGCAAAGTGCAATAATATTTTTCCAGCCAACTTTGCCGTGCGGTGTTTTCGTCCTCAGCTCCCTCACTCCGACTGGGGACGAGATGGAGCGAAACTTTTTCCTCCTCTCATGTTTAAATTTCCAAAATTGTGAACCGCAACCACACATACGCTGAATATTACTTCGACTTACTTGCCTCTCTGCTATGCTCCGCAAGCAACAGCCTCAATACACTGCGCACTTCTCCCTTTCATAAGCCCCGACTCGAATATTTTGACAACGGCTTGTAGTCGCATGCATCTTGCTCGTGTTCACCTCGCACTCGACTACTTCTCGCAAAAGCAAATGTGAGAGGAGGTTGTTTTGAAGCGGGAAAAGCAAGTGAGTGAGCGCTTTCATATGCACAGAATCAACTTTGGGCCATCTCGCATGCACTAAGGTTTATCAAAACATGCGAACGTGTGCCATGTTAGAGCAGCTGCCAAGCCACAAGTAGGGGTCGGCTGTGGGGCAGGGAAAAAGTTTGAGAGAGGGCCCTAATGAACTCTCGTTGGGGGATCTCCTCGTCTATGGGGGAAGCCACACTTCATTGGCGGTTTGAGACGTGTTGCGAGATTGTTGGGTGGGGGCCAGAGACTATTATTGTCCGTCACTGTGAGCTCATCCGTCTAGACGACGTGATTTTTCCGAGCTTCTTGTGTTTGTCTTCCACCGGAAGTCGTTAAACACTTGTATTTTCTTGCTTTCATTTCGGGCTTTAAATTTAAATTGGGTGATGAAAAACCAAAATGTTAGCCTATAATTTTAGAAAAGAGGAGTTTAGAAGTTGTTGAGGAACCCTCGAGTTTTCTTTACAGAGAGCCCCGATGGTAATGAAAAAGAGCCCTTAAGAGTTAATATGGTCCTTGCGATGCATTTCAAAATTTTGCAAAAAATACACTATTTTGGTCGCTTTGCCGCCTGTCTGCCTGTCTGTCTGTCTATCTGTCTGTCCGTCCGTCCGTCCGAGTCACAAAGACTCAGAAACTGTAAGACTTAGAGACCTACAGTTTTTGCATATTGTCATGCCTGGTCTAGAGGGGGGGTGAAAAGTTTTGGTTTTTTTCCAAAAAACTGCCTGGGGGGGATATTATGGGGGTTTTCCCGTTGTATGAAAGTTTTATATACTTCGTCCGATTGAGCTGAATTTTGGATATGTTATACATCATGTCAAATCTAGCAAATCATAAAACACATGTTTGCCACTATCACTTAAGGGGGTGGGGTGAGAGGCTACTGGAGGGGTGAAAATTTTAGTTGCTACGATTGGGCTGAAAATTTAATATGTTCATCAACTTGTAAAACCTAGCAAATAAGTATTGTACAGTATACCCGTACTACTTCCAGGAAAGAAGCTAGAGACCCCTTAAGTTTCTAAAGAAACGGATTTTTGGACAAAAGATTTTCATTTCGGCCCAACTTTGCTAAGATGCCGACTTTTTGTGACCATCTGATTTTGTTTCCCTTCTAGAAATGGTGCTCTACGACCACAAGTTTAAAAAAAATGAGACAAAATTATACACTCTGTGCACAACGAGGAAAAGTAAAAAATAAAAACGTGAAAAATAAAAACTTACAAGCCACTGACATCGCACTAAAAGCAGTGAACATGAGAAACATAATCGAGTAAAAAACGTAGTTCAGGTTATCACGCACGTGATTGGCCTCGTCGCCGATCCCGTAGTAGAGAGTCCCGATGATCGGCGCCATGGTGCAGTGGATGATGATCCGCATGGTGGTGAGCGAGTGGTCCCGTCGGAGGATGAGGAATGTGCGGAGCAGGAGGAGGGAGAGCTGACGCAGGAAGGAGGTGGAGTAGCGGCCATCGCGGTCGCAGCACTTCTTTCCCCCAACCCGCTTGAATCTGCCAATTTTGGGGGGCTCGATGTCGTCCAGCTTCTCGTTGGAGGGCAGCAGAGCGCTTCCCGAGTCCAGCTTGATGAGCTCGGTGCCTGCGAGAGTCAAGTTTGAGGAGGCGTGCCTCGGAGCTGCGAGTGACGCTTACCTAATGGAACAGTGTGATTTTTGCGGTATTGATTGTTTTTCCCGTTCTCAATGCTATCCGCCAGGAGAGTGTTGTACTGGTCACCGTGGTCGTTGGTGGCCACCTCCAGCACTGTAACGAGAGGGACACATAGGCACGGATGTGAGCGACAACTAAGTGAGGAGATTACAATCAATTAAAAGCAAACATTGGTGCTTACGGTAATCCGATGGATTATGAAACGGTGGGCACTTGAGCCCTTGCTCCATTAGAAATGGTACTAGATTAGTTGGCGACCCGCTGTAGATGCACTTTCCCTCTGCAATCGCGTACAATTGATCAAACAGCTCGAACACGAGTGCACTCGGTTGATGAATGGTGCAGACAATCGTCCGGCCCTGATTCGACAACTGCTTCAGCAAGCTAATACATTGGAATGACATTGATGAGTCCAGACCTGGCGGGAGAGGAGGCGCGGGTGATTTAATCCGGATTAGCGGAATCTGAGTGGATTCTGACCTGTCGTGGGCTCGTCGAGGAACATCACGGGCGGGTTGTTGACTAGTTCTAGCGCGATAGCGAGTCGCTTTCTTTGGCCTCCCGACAGCTCGCCCGTCAGCGTCTTCTGGGCATTCTCCAGACCGATGGCCTTGATTATGCCCGATATCTGCAAGCCAAGAGTAATTAGTGGGATTCAAGGATTAGTGGGATTTAAAAACAAAAATCAGTTCTCTAGCTCCTTCCCTGGGCTTCGCTTCTCCGTTACGGCCTTTGAAATTTATCTGCGAGACCAAAATGCCCTCAATCATGTCTGTACGTTCATTTTCTGATTTCTGAACATTTTTTGAATGAATAAAAAAATATTTCTGAACCGATTTGAGCCATCTTAAGTGCTAAAAAAATTTATAAGGAGCAGAAAAAAGATTTAGAATCATTTCTAACCCCCGGGAAGCCCTAAATTGGCAAATAGAACTATTGGCGACAACTAGGAACAAATCAGCTCCACCATGGGCTTAAGTAAAAATTTTAATTTTAATTTTAAAATGAAGTATAAATTTAAAATTAATTTAAAATGACTTGGTTTTAGAAAACTCCTTTAAAATGGGAAAAGAAGAGAGAAAAACAATTTCATGGAGATATTTGAAAAGCGAATTAATTTTCCTATCCAACCATGCATAATACTTGATAGTTTAAGCGCAAAAAATAAACTTAAAAAATCGCCAAAGTTGGTGAATCGTCAGCAACTCATTGGTGGTCAATGGGTTAGCTAAATTTGTAGCTACTGAGCCGGAAGAAAGAGTCTCAACTCGAAACTCTACGAAATTAAACTAATTTTCACACTCACTCTAATATTTTTGTTCTGCTTTGTCATCTCATTTCCGATCTTCAAGTTGGCAGAAAAGCTCATCGCCTCCCTCACAGTCAGAAGCGGATGCAGCCTATCGTCTTGCATGATGTAGGCTGCCTGCCTTCGGAAGCGCTTCATATCGATTGGAGAGCCATTGATGAATATCGAACCCGACTGACAGTCGCTGCAATTCATTCAAATTCGCAAAACTGCACTTAAACTGCATTCAAATTGTGCTGATTGGCAGTTGAACCCAGAGTTCAAAAGTCCCCATTTCTCATCAGAGTTAATTAAAACTTTGCGTAAAAGTGCTTATCGGAAGGCCGACCGCGATCCCGGCCCTCGAGTTGTTTTTTTCCCAGAGTCATCGGCGTGATCGAGAGAAGATAAATAAGTGAGTACACTTGCACTCGGTCGGTGCTCGCGTACTTGAAAGTCCAGTCACCTACTTTATAACAATAATTACATCGAGTCAACATTCGAAGTCGGGTCTGACGTGAGTCAAAGGTTTTTGTCCGTCTTTTTGAGCACACACGCGGATATTACATGACGCCGAATGCCGAGATAATGTAAAAAACTGTCATTTGCCGCTTTGTATGCAAGAGCTATGTGTGCTCACCTGTAACCAGATAACACATCCATCAAAGTGCTCTTTCCTGCCCCCGATGGGCCCATAATGGACGTCAACTCGCCCGCTCGAAACTCCCCGCTGACATTTTGGAGAATGTGCTTTGTTTCTGCAAATTGAAATATTATTAATAAAATTGGAAGCAGAATATTGCTGTTAACGAGAAGCGATGTTTTCAACACGTTCCGCTGGTTGTGATTTCTCGGAACTCTGCCAGCTTTTTTTTAATGAAGAGGTCACGGAAGTGTGATTAAGCGGTTCTAATTAGGCTTAGAATCGAGCTGTCTTTCACTCAGCACCTCGAAATATGAGCTGAGGAAGGGCTTCGGCTCACATTCTTTGAAGTTTTTTCTCTGACAAGCGAGGTCTCTGCCTTATCGAGCCCTTTTATCATATGCCTGGGCTTATGAAGGTAGCCTTCCGGGAAAAGCCTATCAAACCCAATCAAGCTCTAAGCCATCCGATGAGCTTCAAAAGTTAATAACCCGTGCATGAAATCACAATAAACCCAGCAACAGAATGTCGCCTCTTATCGCAGAGTTCGGCAATGACCGACTAATCTGACGTCAAATATTTCAACATTGCAGGCAGAATATTTGAAATAATGGAACATAATTATCACTTATCAAGACAGTCCCCGAGAAGAGGACTCGGTTGTGCCGAAAATCGAAAGATAAGACGTTTTGCCAATTGATTATGTTGCAGATTCTAGGAGCTTATCAGTCACCTGTCTTGGGGAGATAAGATAAGAGCATGACCAGGAAGCCAAGGAGCTCCGATTCTCATCTTTTTCAACTCGTGTCTTCAAAATAGCGCTCAAAAGCCGGAGCCACGCTCATTTGTTTGTCAAGCCGGAGAGATTACTGGCACAAAGTACAACAATGCAGGTGGCCGATAAGGCCAAGGAATGAGTGATTTTAATGTGAAACTCTGATATTAAAATATTTTGATTGGAAAAGATACCTCGCAAATGAGGGATTCGTCAGCAGATTGGGTCCGATAAGGGCCACGTGGTCCCTTGGGCTGTTCACCTCCCTGGCGACTATAAGTGGTCTGACCAGTCATTGGACTGGGTGGGGAATAAAGCCGATCTCTTAAGCTTTATCAGTCACTTACAGGGGCCTCAAGTACGATAAGTTACTAATCGCCGGGGGGAAGGGCAGAAAGAGACTTTTAGAGGGGATTTTCATTATTTTTCAAAGAATATTTTCTTGGGGGATTTGAACACAAAAACACTAACTAAATCGATAATTCTTCAATTTTACCAATGGCTCCTTTCATAGAAAAACAGTTTTTCTTTGCAGGGTTTTGCTTGATTGCAGCAATTGCTTGAATAAAGACTCGTCATTTGAATCGAAACTTTGCAAAGAAAAACTGTTTTTCTATGAAAGGAGCCATTGGTAAAATTGAAGAATTATCATTGAAGATTGGAGCTTCTGAATAACCATAAATAAACAGAATTAACAACCTGACTTCAATATTTTAGATAAAGACTATTCCCTGATACACTCTCTCGTTTCTATGAGTCCCATGACCGGAATTGATGGATTAGCATTTACATATGAACCTACCCCGTTTGACATATCCAGTTTTGATGGTGTGACCCAAGTCCTCAAACTGTATGTCTAGCGTGCGCTTGATCGTGCTGGCGGTGAATGAGTTGGTCGTGGAGGTAGAGGTAGAAGCCTGCTCCATAATTGCGGGCGTAAATTTGCTCGAAGGAATTATCACTTAATTGACATTGTAACGCCACTGTGTGCACTACCACGACTAACCGACTAATGCAATTGTTTTAATTCGTCTTCATTTCACTCTGTTTTATCAAAATACACATTCACTACGATTTGATAAGGTCTGGCTAAGCTATGAGTAAAAATAGCAACAAGTTTTTGCCGTGCATTTGCTATATTTAAACTATTCTTGCTCGAACTCGCACTGATCATATCAATTACTTCTTATTAGAGTGGGAAAGCGTTTTTCCCATAAATATCACCCGGGAACTTTCCGTCTGTTTCCCAACTTTGGCACTCTGGAAGCAATAATAATTCCGGCTGCCGTTCAGAGCGACGTCGCTCAAGTTCGGGAGTTAGAAGACTGCGGCTGGAAGTTTTGTTCAAAAGTGCAATCAAATAAAATACAAATTAAAATCAAAGACGAACACAAAGCGGCAAGGCGAACGTTGTGTCGCGCCGAAATCACAATGAACACTACAGCTGTCTCGGAGGTTGTGATTCAAACACACTGGCACGGCTTTGCATGTGTTCTGCCGCTCCTACAGTCGCGCGACTCGCCACTTCTGGTACAGCAGAAGCGATTCTCAAACTTTTCGGACCCCGCTTGTGTCTCGGTTCGCAAAGAGAGGAGCCAAAGGGACGTTTTCCAGCCCGGAATCACTCGAAATGCTCGATTGCCTTTGTCTTCTTGCGGATTCTCGACTCACAAAGACATACGCGAGTCGTACGTGGGTCATACGACTCGGCCTCGCGTATCTCTGCTCTCTTCTACGTAGCACTTTTGATCCGCCAAAAATGAAATTGTGCGTGCGCTTAGTTTTCGCACATTTGGTATTTTTAAAACGCGAACATTGAACTCTCCCTCGTCTCTATGCCCGTGAGCTAGTCACTCGTGCAACTTCGGATGTCGCGTGCTGATGACCTTGGCGATTCGCGAACCTTGCAGACCTCCGAAAGTCGTCGCGTAAGCCCCAATTTGAATCGCAATGGGGCCGCCTAATTGCATTTCTTGCAGACGATGTCAAAACACGAACGCACAACGGTTATGGAGTCGCGACACTGCGAAAGTCATGAATCTACTACGAATCGCAATAGTAAATAATTAAATTGCAGCTCGCACTTCGTAGTCACTCAGTAACACATGCAACGTCCAATATATGCTCCTCCGTTGACTATTATGAACCGCGATATGGCATGAGCGCGTGTAGTAAACAGGTTTTTGCTCTAAATCAAGCGCGGATGGGCTCTCTCGTGGCTCGGTTGCTGTGGAGGAGACTCGCGAATTCTCAAACATTGTAGGAATTGTTTGTTTTCATGCGGAAAATTTATGGAAGATGTGCTGGTGCTTGTGAATTTCAATTTAATGGGACTTTGCAGCATCTGGGAGGGTCGTTACTAGAAACTACATGGCCGGCATTCGTACCGGATGAAAATACAAAATGAATGTCTGAGGAAAAGCCAACTTCGGACATATCTCAGACACAAATACAAATTATGTTCAGCTCTCTTTCTTAACTTTTACGGCTCGAAAACTACAGAACGTAATCCTTTTGGTAAAATTAGTTGATTTAAGACTTATTTACCATTTTTACCACAAAAAGTTTTTCGTTCATAAACCCGAAACCGATTTTTCTTTGACGAGATCCAAAATTCACTTTTTTCGGCCAAAAGACTTCCAGGACCTCTTTCGCTACATCAATTTCTTGGCCCAAAATCTCTGACCCTGATCCTGATTTTTGGAGTGGTTGACGAGCTCGCTGAGAGCCACAGCACCTTTATCTAGCTCCCATATCATGGAAATTCGCGAAATTAATTTTCGGAAAAAAATAGAAGAAGCCCCCGAAGCAAACTATCCTTTATTTTTGACGGGTTATCTGAGAAAAATATAACATACGGGGGTCCGGAGGGAAATAGTGGAGAACGGGCATTTTGATAGGCCTCCAAGGGAACTCCCAGAACTCTGGGGCCCCGCAGAACCCAGGTCGATGAGGTCGATGGAAAAAAAAAATTCTTGACTACTATTAACAAGCGAGAGTTTTAAAAAAATAATTTTCTTCAACTTCAAAAACTCCAGAAATGTAGCCTTGATCGTTTCAAGGCTTCAGAGACTTCACTTAAATAACTTTGAAGGTTTGGAAACAAGCATCTGTAGTTTTAATTAAATCTTTATTTATTCGTCCAGTAACTCGTTACATTAAATACTCATAGCTTCTTACATCTAATTGTTTTTAAAGTGAAACATACAATCATGATTTATTTTGGGGATGTTCCTTTTAGGTATGGAAGTTCTCTCTGGCTTCCGTGAACTGTCCTTCCTATTCTTGCCTGTTTATATTCTCGATAATGTTCGTGGATCGCAATTTTCCATCTCATTTAGCTCAGAAGAGTTTATGCGCCTTAGCTGGTTTTTTATAGGTTTTGCTTCCTTGCAAATGTAACTAACACATTTTAGTAACTACAAGAGAGCGTATGCGTGAAAGCTTTTCTCTATCGGTCTTCCATTTTCTTCTTCGTAATCGTTCCTTTATTCAATACCTATTAAGCAGCTGCTAGTGAACATTTCAATGAGACTAAATTTTCTTACACTGCGTGTGTTTTCTGTGTTCTGTATGGTTTCATTATACTTGTAACTTATGCTTAGTCTGAATGCCCTGGTGTGAAAGAAAGAGTACTGTACTTATGTGACTTCCGAGCCTTTTATGAATTATGATACACAACTTAACGATCATTGCTATGCAAGAGTAATTTTAAGAAGTTTTAACTCTGTCTAGACATACTCACTAAAAATACAAAAATTAAGGACTGTGTTGTGGGTCTCTATTTACAGCAAGGTACTTCCTCCAGCACCCTCTAGTAAATCCTTAATGGGGGTCACACAGCTTAGGTGATCGGCCGGAATCCGGCCTCAAGTTCCAATTTGAGAGCTTCCTATTAACTTATCGTATCACAATATCAATCAAACTTAACCGATGGCTTTTGTTTTTGAAAATAACCCCTTGAACTTTCACTTTAAAAGCAATTCAGTTTGTTGTTTCAACATTCCTTTAAACTTTAATTAATACAATGGCAATAAAAGGCTTTTTCTGTGATGCTGATGACTGCTGCTTCTCTCGAGGCGCTTTTTTCGTGTCCAACTGGTGGTGTCGTTGGAAGATAAGATTCAAAACTCCATATTAAATGCATTTAGTCTTGTGTAAATGTGAATGTGTAAATGGAATTATACTGTGAACCACTGGGAATGGCTGGGAGAACCGTAAAAAAGAGTATACCGCTGGAAAGAAGGTGTCGATATGTCATTTACTTCCTACCATCGTCAAACGATAAACCAGAGTGGAGATTTGTGCAAAAACCTGGACAGCAATACATATTAAGATGGTGCAAGTACGAGTCGACTATAGGCCATTCTAAGTTCGTTTCTGCATATGGTAACCAACACAGAGATTTACAACAATAAAAGCCCTCCTGTCTGCTGAGTCTCAACCGAAATGTGTCTTAATATACATAATTTATGTAACAACATATTACAATAAATATCGATTACTTTAAAACGTAACTAATGTATCCATAGTCATTTTCATATAATTCAAAAGGTCATTACTAAAAAGCTCGAGCTTATTCTGAATCTACATAGTAGTTGTTTTCTATACTTTTGTCATATTTATTTATTATTAGTTATTTATTTTACTTCTGTTTTCTCTTTAAGTTTTGCTTCTAAAATTTCTCCTTTAGAAATCAATGTATATTAAACGGCTCTGATTAGAGTTCTCGTGTGTGAATGAGCGTCTTCTCTAATTCATATATTTAATTTATCTTGGGTGTTGTTTGTGGAGCAGCCACGAATCGTGGGCAACGAGGCTCGCAAACGGGGGGAGATGAGTAGGCGGGTAGTCGGGCCTCGGGGAGCCACACGAGATACGCGGGGACCGGCGGGCGGCCCGAAATATTTTTCGATGACACTGACGTAGCCGCCATTTATCCTATTTATATGTCACGCATGTACTTCGCGGTTTTTTTGTTTTTGTTTTATCATCAAAACTATGTTTATTGAAATTCAAAGAGCGCTTGAAAACGCGCAAGCTGTTCATTATTGTTATGATCGTATGTTATTGAATTATAGAAATACATAACGTTATATATTCAAAATACATAAGGTATGTGGTGTAAGAGGCCCTCGAATGGTCGATTTGGCAGTAGCTAACATTGAGGGTCAATGAAATGTGTGAGTGTGTTTTCTTTCTAAGGAACCAAGGGGAACTCGATATTCGCAAAACGGAGGAAACGTAACGCAACGTAACGTAATTCAGAGCACCGTTTGACAGTTTTTGTAGCATCCTATATTTATAATTTAAATTTTATTTAAATAGTTGTTTAGCTTTACGTTTACTCTCACTATATGTTTAACGTAAAAGTGGCATTTCTAAGAAAATAATTTTACTTTACTTTGTTCTGTAAGATTATTCTTTTTTTCTCTTTTTCTTTTAAATGTCATTTAGATTCACTAGAAATAACTTTTCGATTTTTAACAATTTCAGTTATTATTTATATATATTTTCCTTTGTATTATTTATCTGGTTGTAGAAGTAAATAAAACTATCGTAAACGAACACAATAATGTTTACATCTCCTTCCTTCTGTGATGCATTTTATGTATTTTTAGTATGTTTGTGTGTAGTTTGCTGTATCTGCTTTGTTAAACGTTGCTATTTTAAAGTTTTTCAATTTTTTTCATCACGAGCAATGGATTATTACCGTCTTGTATTGATAACAGAAATAACCTTTTCTTTACATATTAAAAAGCTTAATTGTTTGCCCTCCTTAGTCGACCATCAGCTCGAAGTGCACGGATCCTCTTCTGTCAACTCGGTCATGGATGATGTTGCGAGCCCAGGCCTTGCACTCAATGTTGATTAAGACTCCCTCTGCAAGTGAGCGGGTGAGTGAGATGGGGGGGAGGGGGAGGAAATTGAAAAAGGACACTTACTCCTTGGGTTTTCGAAGAACACGGCGACGAGGGGTGGCAAGTATCCGTCCTGGTTCATGTAGGGGAAAAAGTACGAGGGGAAGCCTCGACGAGGGACGTACTGAATGGATCCAATGTTCTCGACATCCGCTGGGTTCTCGCCTTCGCACGAAACCCAGACCATGTTCGTCTGAAATCCAGACGGGGATTAGTTTACGTTCACTGACAGGGTCGCTTCTTTCTCAATTTCAGGAGACAAAATATTTTTAGGATATTTAGAGGGTCTATAGAAAATTTAAGAGGCTTCTCAATAGTAGAAAGGGACATTCCAAAAATTCTTGAGGCCTCCAAAGATAAAGAAGGACTCCTAAAAAATATCCAGGAGGCTACAAAAATTTATATGGACTCCTAAAAAAATCCAGAAATCTTCCATTTTTACTGCTTAATTCATTAC
Organism: Forcipomyia taiwana; assembly: GCA_963930915.1. Taxonomy (NCBI): domain Eukaryota; kingdom Metazoa; phylum Arthropoda; class Insecta; order Diptera; family Ceratopogonidae; genus Forcipomyia; species Forcipomyia taiwana. Next base: position 2,116,285 of record CAWVOI010000099.1, on the reverse strand, counting down.
TACTCAAGAGAACCCCCTGAGTTGAAAATGCGGTCCTGACTCTAGACATATCACTTACGTTTTTGTTGTTATTCGAGTTGCGGGCCTCCTCCTTCTTGATGAAGTCCTTCAAGTGGTCAGGCATCTTCTCTGGCAATTCTTTCGTATTGTTGAACAAGTTTGGTCGCCAGTTGTAGATCTACGGGTGTGTGGGAAACGTTGATTGACGTGTGACATGACGTACGAGGTGTGTTAATTACCTTATTGAGCTTTAAGAATACGCATGGTTTGCCCCGTGGGTAGCTGAAGTTGGTTGACGAGACGCAGGGATCGTATCGATCGATTGGGATTGTGCAAACTTTTCCCTCAGGTGGTGGGTTGTCGAATGAGCAGTCGATGCGGCTTTCGGACTTGGACGCCAGGGCATCTTTGTAGGCTGCAAGAAGAGGGATACGCGGTGAGAGACGTCCCAGAGCCTCGAAAGGGGGCTACTTACGCTTCAAGAAGTCGTTCAACTCGTGGATCCAGTGCTCGGTGCTCTTGGGGTCGCTGTGCTTGTACCAGATCAGGGTACTCTCGACGTTGGACTCTGGGGGCATGGGTCGGAATCCAAGTCCTGCGAAAGCGGGGGTCAGCCAATTGAGAGGTAAGTTAAGGGGAGGAGAGCTTACCGGGGTTGGATCCTATTATTGAGGCATCGAGTAGCCATTTGGGCCTATTATCGTGTAACGTTTGATAGAACACTGCGAGAATGGCGGCGAAGAATCCGCAAAGTGCCGCGTAGAATACCAAGTAGAAGAAGAGGATTTTGGCTGCAAACGAAATTGATTAGTTCGGGTCAAAGCTCAAGAGGAGGCCGTAGAAGACGCTCTAAAAATTTTAGGGGGTGTAAAAATTCCATTGAGGGCGGCTTTATGTCCGGCAATAAAGCCCAAAAGGGTCGTCGTTCGATTCCACCCAATGACGTAACACCGATTTCAGCTCAGGTGAGTAATCACCACACCTCTACTCCATTCCTCCTGCCAGAGGTGCCCATGCTAGGCCACGTGCTTGTTGCCGAACCACGCCAATTAAGGCAGCGCCCGATTAAGAGGAAATTCGACGGCAGTGACGTTGATAGAATCGCTTGTGTTAAAAGTTTCTAAGGTCGCGACAGATCTGTGTGCAATAATTGATACGTCCATGTTCAACATTGTACTTTTTGTTTTCGTTTTAAATCAATTAAGTTTATTGTATTGTAGCCACAATTTGCTTTCTACAATAGACAGATAAACGCAGCATGTGGAATTGTGGAGTGGAATTAATGCAAAGGAAAATCGATCGTCATATGACTCAATTGAGTCTCGAGATCATTTGCATCGCGGCGCTTTAATGAGACACGTTATGTAACTGTCGCAGGCTCGAGCCCCTTTTCGGCCGCCTTCGCGCTCGCTCGCGTGCACTTCTGCGATGATTTCGATCGATTGCTATTAATGTGTAATTGAAGGGTAAAAATGTTGCCTCACAGACTACGAAACTATCGATTTCCCGCGGCAGTTTCCACCATTTCCACTACATATAAGGTACGTGAGGAACATTAGCGACACGCCACTAACCGAGCCTTTATATTTTTAGGCCCATAATGCACGTTATCTCGCCGTTGCATGGCACAAGTCGAAATCAATCTGGCTCCGATGTCGGTTTCAAGTCTGTTCTGTCTGCAAAAAACGCGATTGATTGCTTCCATGAATTTTTTACACCACATCGAGCCACTTGGATGCCACCTAATTTCCGTCGTCGACACCGAGTCTCGTGTGACTTTCCACGTTTTCCCCCTCGCATGGCCGCATTTTAAATATTTAAGTGACGTAATGCGTGAATGGCAACGCCCGAGGAAGATGAACATTTCCACCCAGAGATATTGCGGTGCAAGGTGATGTAACGGCGTGCATTTGGGGCGAAGAAAGGCCGAAGGAGAGGCGGTGGGGGCAAAGCGTTTTAAACTCTATTTAGGACACACTTATTGGCGTTCTCCACTGTTGCTTGTTTTTTGTTTCGCGTGCCGTGCTCTAGCAGCCAAAACAAGGCCTTTAGCGCAAACGAGCGCTCATTTCCATTGTGGGCTTCAGCTTCCTCGAAACTCAGCACCTCATCAGAGCCAGCTCGAGCTCAATATATGTATCATTAGCGCCGACAGAGAATGGAAATGGTGTTTATGAATTGACGCGCTGGAGTGCAAAAAGCCACCAGTTTTTCTCCCCGTAACCTCTGGCCTTCAGTTATCTAATCCAGCATAAAAAAGTTACAATCGCGGTACAGCATTCAGCATATAGTTGTGGGGCTTGTGTTGTGTATTTTCCAGCATTATGGTTGCTGGCGTACATAACAGGCTTAAAATGCTCACGTACGCTACAGCGATGTTTTTCATGAAAAAGATGGTTTTTCCTTGAACACACGCTGTACCGCGACTGTGGATGCGCCTGCTATGCTGCGCCTATACATGGTCGAGTTGTAGTATGCCTTATATGTCGATTTCTTACGTAATAGTTTTCATAGGTGAAATTCGAAAACCCGACTTGGGGACTCCCCTTGGCCCCCCATTTCCCGGAAAAGCGAACGGGCACGCCGCAGAGGGACGTGGGACGGCCCATAGCGAGAGACGAGAGAGGTCCTTGGAGGAGGGTTAAAATGGCGTCCATCGAGACGAGGGCGACTACTTACCCCAACTGGAGCCAGTGCGCCCTAGGAATTGGCTGGTTTCACTGTTCCACAGGAATAGCTTGAATCCCTCCCACTTTCCTAGTTTGGGGGGCCTGCTGTAGTACTGGGTCTCTGCTGCTCCTCCTTTTTTATCGGCCATTGTCCTGCTGCTGCTCTGGATGCGATCACGTAACACGGAAAACTAAGTGCTGGCGCTGAAATCGGTTGCTTTTTCCTTCGACTCGACCCTAATTCGGGTTCCAGATACACACAGTTCTATGAGTAACTCCACAAAAAGCGCTGATTCGACTTTTTAGTCCGGTTACAGATAAAAATAAAACCTCTTCACTTCAATCCGCAATGAACGCTAGCAATATTAGGTACTCGATGGTATAGCCATTAGTGTAACACCTAGAAACGTTTATTTTTACACATTAATGCCACTCTGAAGATTTTCCAGAATTTTTCACACTTTTTCAGTCGCACGACCAATTTTCCACTGACAGCGCTCTTATAAATTTTAATATACGTCCAGATGTGTGGCTGTCTTATTTTAAAAGAAAGAGCTCGCTCGCAGCAGCTACAGCTGAATATTTTAGAACTTTTCCACTCAGCTCAACTTCCAGTAATGGGAACCGGGTGCCACTGAATACTGCTGCTCCAAATTCCTTCTCTTTTCGGAAAAATGCGCCGCAATTTCTGCCTCGCTCTGACCCTGACCATATATCCATCTGAGCTCGTGGGTGCGAGGAGTAGCGAACGAGTTTCCAGTCGCAAAATGTTGCGCATCTACGAAAGTACTCATGCGCTCGTCAAATCGATTTGTGCTCCCAGCATTGCCGCCATAAACGTGCCTCTGTACTGCTGTTCTAATTTTCCAATTTTCACGTACAGAGGAGTCCAACGCATCTACGTCATTACTCAGCTGATTTCCAGCAGTTTTTCCAAGACACTTTCCACGCTTTTCCACGGTGTGGAAAAGGGTTCTATTTCTATCGTGTTGCATTATATAACGAGTGCACATGCAATTACTGTCAATGATTGATGAGCCGTGCCCCGTATCACGCTGTATCGCGTTTTCCTCGCTGCATTTTCATATTTTCCAGAGCAATTACCGCTGAGTATGGGAAATGGGCCGTGATTTTCATTGGAAAAAATGATATTTTTTTAAGGTGGAAAATCTTGTTGGAAGTATTATGGACTTTCCAATTGGGTTTCATAACTTTTCATTTGATTCTGATAATGGAGATGGATTCTCGACCAACGAATATTTGAAAAACATTCAAATTTCTTCTTTTCCCAGCTCCGTATAGCAAACAGACTCCAGGTAGTCTCTTTCTCGGGCAGCAAAATTGTAAACATTCCCCCAATTTTTGATAATCTTATCGCCTTTGCGTGTCTCCAGCCCGGCTTTTTATTAGTTAATTGCCGACAATGACCAAGAGCAAAGGTGAGTGGAGTTTCGAGTAGAATTACGACATAATCTTCGAGTTTCGGCCACGTGAAAGCAACAGGCGAGTTGTCACAGAAACTTTCTCCTGAGCAAAGACCTATTTCAGGAAACGGCCAGGAGCCAGAAGCCTATTTCGTCGACAAGTTGGTGAATGAGGGCGCCAAAGTCAGAGTCGATGAGTCGGCCGATTTCGTTCTCGAGCTCCCGAGCTTCTACGATGAGGAGACATTCAAGAGGTAGAGTAGAACCGATTCTGTGACATTGACCTTGAATTCGGGTGTCTTTCAGAGCACAGAGCTTCTATGCCGCCAACAGATTCGCGAGCTTCGCGGGCATGATGACGGGACTTTTGGCTCTCCTGGGAGTCCCGACAATCCTGGACGTCCTGGTGGAGACGAAGAACTCAGGGAACGCCTACACTGCCTACAGGTGAGGTCAACATGAGTTGGGTCCAAAAGTCCAAAGTGAGATAACGAGTTTTTTATAGGAGGTACCTCCAGACCATTTTCCACACCATCAACTGGTTCAGGTACGACTTGAAGCCGGGGACCCCCTGCTGGAAGTCCCTGCAGACCGTCAGGAGGCTCCACTACTACGGGAGTAAAAAGTGCGAAAAGGCAGGAGCAGGCTTCATCTCGCAGAAGGACATGGCTCTCACGCAGTTCTCCTTCATGGGATTCATCACAAGCGAGTGGCAACTGCTCGGAGTGCGCTACGACAAGGCCGACTTTGACGCCTTCTGCCACTTCTGGCGAGTCCTGGGGTACATGCTGGGCATCAAGGACGAGTTCAACCTATGCACGGACTCACTGGACACCACTTTGCCGCGAGTCAATCTCGTCAAGTCCCGGATATTCGCCGTTGGAATGCAGAAGCCCAAGCCGATGTTCGAGACCATGTCGAAGGCCGTCGTGGAGGGTCTCTGGTGCTTCAACCCAGGCCTCGACTACGGCGCCATCATGTACTTCACGAGCATGCTGGCAGGCGTCCCGGGCTACACCTACAACCTGGTCAGCTTCGACACCTTGTTTGATCCACCAAAGCACCTCAGCAACCTGAACTGGTACAGCCGCTTCATTCTGTGGATGCAAACTTTTACGCATTCCGTGCTGATAACCTTTAGCTTCTTTCGGGTTTATCACAACACGCAGATTCTGATTTCGGAGTTTCTGATCCGCTACTTTCCGTTCCTGGCCTTCTATCAGTTCAAGAGCATCAAGAAGTCGTACGTTAGCATCTAGAATCAGTACGGTTGGATAAGCAATTTTTTTTACTGTATTACTAAGTAGTCATTAACCTTATCTCGATGAGCAATCGATAGGCTTCCGTTTCTACTGTGAAAGATGTATGAATTGTTGAAATAAAATCTTTGGACTTTTTAGCAAATTTCTTTCCAAAATTCAAGAGAGAATGACGAGAGTAAAGAAATAAAAGACTCGTTAACTCCTCGTTATTGATATATATTTATATGTATAAGCGGTTTACAGCTCTAATACATCTCATTGATCCAAAAATCGTATCAAAATCCATGACTCGGTTGTCGTTTAGAATCTGGCTCTTTATTGCTTTACTCGAACCGAATACAACAACTGAATTGCAGCTAATTTTGCGAAATCAATCAAGAATACTAAAGCGATATCCAATATTTGTTCTCTCTCATGTCTGTGAGTACTTTTCTTAACATCAATAGCCGTGTTATCATATTATAAATATAAAATGTGTTGATATTTATATTAACTGGTCTAGCAATTCGATAATAATCATAATAATCTACCCTTTATCTGTAATCTACATCTGATAACTTATTCCGTGTGTCTAAATTTGTATTTTAAATGCAATACAAACTACTGATACGTAAGCAGAGGGATTTAATATAAAAATATACTTCTTCTATTGTATTTTCTGCTTCAAAGCAAGCCTTTGTCTCTGTTACATCTCTAGCAATTCTCGTTTTTGATTCTCCTGATTTCGTCGTCAAATTCATGCTTTCTAGTAAAAGTACGGAAATTCTGTGGTTAAAAATAGTCTTCTAAAAGGGACAAAACAAGGGGGAGGGTGTCGGAATCTAGGGGAGAGATCATTCAATGTACGAGGAGGGAGAGAAGGCGTCTTCCTCGAGGAGCCAGAAGTGGTCTAGGACGTCTTCACTGGAAAATCGCAGATCCGGGTCTGATTGCAGCATGTTGTTGATTAAGTCTCGAGCGGATTCTCCCACGCCGTCCCAATAGGGTTCGGGGAACTCGTACACGCCGGACAGGATGGCGTCGAAGAGCAGTTCTTGCTGATTGTCGGGAGATACGAAGGGCGGAAAGCCGCACAGGAGGATGTACAGGATGATTCCGGCGGCCCACACGTCGATCTTGAGTCCGTACCCGGTCTCCATGAGGATCTCGGGGGCCACGTAGGTGGGCGTGCCGCAGACGGTATCGAGGGGCTTGACGACCTCGCACGCCAGCCCGAAGTCGGCGAGCTTCAGGAGCGTCACCTGGCCCTTTGTGTCGAACTCGACGAGGAGGTTCTCGGGCTTGATATCACGATGGACAATTGACAGGGAGTGCAGATAGGCCATGGCGGCCGCGAGACTCTTGATCATGACGCGCGCCTGGTTCTCCGAGAACCGCGTTACCCGCGTTATTGCATCGAACAGGTCCCCGCCGTTCACTAACTCTACTACCAGATACATATTTTTTGGCGTGTCGATGTCGAGGTACAGCTGGATGATGTTGGGGTGGTTCAGCTTCTTCATCACCCGCACCTCCGCGTCGATGTAGTGCTCCTTGCCCTTGCACTTGGACTTGTCGATGATCTTGAGCGCGTAGTCGGCCCCCGTAGCTCGCGCTTTGAGTCGCAGAACGACGGCAAAGTTGCCGTCACCGATCACGGAGCCCAGCGTGTACTGGCTCTGGATCTCCTGCGGCAGCGAGTCGGCTCGTATGCTGCCATTGATGAGCTCGTCGTCGACGCTCACGAAGGTCTCATTGGGGCCGCGAACCGGCATCTTTGGCTTTGGTCCGTTTCTCGTCGTGCTTCCACGCAGCGACTTGCGTGACGCCTCGATCGCTCGACTCTCCTCCGGCTCCAGATCGAAGTCGTCGGGACCCACTCGCTCGTTGCCGTACGCAAAGAAGACGTCCTCCTGTCCGAAGAAGTCTGCCAGCTTCAGCACCGGGACTCCCGACAGCGTAAACACTTTTCTCACACAGCCAGTATCTAGTTTCACCACTTGCGTGATGGCAGTCAAGACGTGGTCGAAGGAGGGGCTGTTCCGCTTGTTCAGCAGCAGTCGCATTATTTTCCGCGGCTTTATGCCGTTCCGGATTAGCGTCACTATCCGAGGATGGACCACGGAGTCTCTCTCGCTGAGTCGTACCACCGATGACGGGGTCGTTGTGGTCCCATTCGTGCCGTTCCTCAGGGGTGAAGAAGGGCGATTGGACCTGAAAGTGGATGATTAGAATTTCTTAGGCCAATGACTTCAAGAAAAAAAAAATTATCTCAAATTCAGACCCTGAAAAGCTTCAGAATTGTCGTGAAAGAAAATATTTCTGAGCCAAAATTGAATTTTTATGACACCAAAAAAATTTCATTTCAGCAAAAAAGGTGATTCTCAGACTTCTGGTGACCACAGCTTTTCTAGGGCGTTGAGCTGGGATCCTCGAGAGAAATCCACGGGTCATTGGGAGGTCTTCAATGGAGGGAAGTTACTAGAGGTCAATTTCAACATGTATTAGCATGACTGACAATAGGCTTTGAAACTAGTGTTTTTTTGACAAAATAATTCAAAACCGAAAAAAGCCTTCAAATAGCCTTTTCTTACCGAGATAGACGGTTCGGCTTAATGGCTACAGGCTGAAGGTTGTTGTAGTCCAGCTTCTTGAAGCTCTCGTTGTTGCAGGAACAGACGTAACTCTTGCCGTCCTCCAGGTCTTCGAGCTTCTCGATCTGCAACGAATGAAAGAAGGGCGAATAAATAAAACGTGCCGATTTGAAATTCAAATGCCTACCTTCTTGCCGTCTACTGAGTAAATAAACCGAATGGCGCCGGTCAGCGTCACGCTGCCCTCGAAAATGCGAGTTAGATCTTCCACAAGGCTCTCATAAAGACGGTACTTTTCATTGGAAATAGGAATCGTGATGCCGGAGAAAAACTTGTCGCCGTTTCTGTAAAACTTGACGCGTTTCGCCTTCATTGGAGTGCGGTTGTTGGAAACCCTCTTCTTCAGCGTGTTTGTCAGCTTGCCCACGCCCGTGCTCCCACCGCTGTTCGCTCCACTCCCATTCAGATCCAAGTCTCCAGAGTCGTTCTCGATCTCTGTGTTGGAGCTCGTTCGGCTTCCGCTCCGACTGATGCTGTCTAGCTGGGGCTGTGCCGCTGCCTGTTGCTGTTGAGGTGGCATCTTGCCATTGCTCAATTCCATTTTCCTGTTATTAGACAATTAAGAGCAACATTAGCCACGTTTTGCTCATTCATGCCTGCACACTGCGCTTATTAGTGGCGTGCAAAAATGTATATCAATCGGAGTAGGGTAAATCAATTAATCAAAGCGAGTTGGAGAAACTCGTGGAGGTTTTCTCGACCGCCAGCTCCCTTTTTGTCACGTACTTCGCGGCTGTGAACTTGAACTACGCGCCGACGGAGAGAAATCGACTTCCCCAGACACTTTTTCGTCTGTTTTGAGGTAGAAAAAGAAACGGCCTAGAGCTTTTACGCCCCCGCAGGGACTGAAAAGAGGAGGAGGAGTTCCACATAACAAAGACACCTCTGGCCCCAAGAAGGCGGCATCTTCTTCCCCGATGACTAAGCTTTTATTGGCATTTTTGGATACTTATTCTGTGATGTAATATCTTTGGCACCCCAGTGCATTTGCGTACCTCCGTAAAATGCTAAATTTGAATACAATTTTCATACTTGAATGGCGAAGGTGGAAAGAAAGTTAAGCCCATCTGAATGGCTGCATTCAGCAGCTCTTTTGTGCCCCGCTTGATTGAAATGAATTTTTAACCTTTCACGAGCACCACACAATTGCCTCTGCAGATGAATGGAGCAAAGAGAAGGCAAACATACTGCAGAAATAGCCCCGTTTAGGAGCCCGAGAAGCTATCAGATGGATTCACAGACGAAGCTCATTCGCGCCTCACGGAGGCTATCGGTGACGACAAGCACTTGCCGGTAAATTTGCACAAGATGTTACTTGGTAACAGAGCCAGCCTTCGCGATTTGGGCCAAAAATCGATATGCCAGGACCAAACAGCGAAACTTTCACACGTCATCTGGCGCTCTAATTAGCAAAACTACTCACATCTAAACGTTGTTTTGTGCTGCACAGTGATTAAAAGACAAAACTGACCGACTTTAACTTATTTCTCCTCCATTACCAGCTTTGCGGAACTAAAATTAAAGGGAGAAACTTTTGCAGACCGAGTCTAATATTTTTTTTCAACTCACTTGCGTTCCGAACAGGCTGCTTGCGTTCCGTCTACTCGCGAAATTTACAATTCTGGGAATTTGCTTTTTGGCTCTGCTTTTCTTCTAAATTGCCAGGGAACTCTTAAATGTCGTATTGCATCTCTCTTCAAATGGATTAAAGTGCCACGGATGCCAGCATGCTCAAGACTCCAAGACTAAGCCAGAAGGTAAATTGGGCCGATTTGTGCAAAAATACTAGGTTCAGCCCCCCGTTTTTTCCGCAGGACCTACGGTGCTTGCACTGCCACGAATTCTACGGGAACAGCCAGTGGAATTGGCTTTGCTCGAAGTGCGCCAGGGAACAGAAAAACTGTAAGATCGTGGACGAGTGCGAAAATGTCCGAGCTGAAAAGTTTCTCCTTGCAGACACAAACGCCTATGCGACGATCAGGAAGAGGCCCGAGGGTCTCCCGGTGGCCGAGGTGCAGGATGAGGCCAAGGGAAGCAGCAAAAGACGCAGTGCTCTCCTGGATGTGTTCAAAAAGGGAAGTGGGAGTGGCTCCGGGAGTCTGGGTTCGGCGAGTGGAAGCAGCCCGAAGACGCCCTCGCCCCGACACGGTACCGAGAAGGGCCCCCGTCGCCTCGACCGACACGAGGCCGAGTTCCTGGAGGGGCTGAGGGCCATAAAGATCACGGACAACGCCAAAATGGAGATCAAGCCCTTCTACTACCTCGTCGTGGACAACATCAAGAAGAAGTACTCGAGCTACAACATCGACGAGATCTCCGAGAGTGTCCAGAACGACTACATAAAGTTCTCCGAATACCTGGAGCGGACCCCGAACTTCCAAGACCTCAGCTCCGAGTCGCGGGAGCAGATCATGGACTTCTTCGAGAAGTCCATAATGACCAAGTTCTACAAGTACTTGTTTTCTCCCCACTTCACGAAGGACGAGGAACGAGACATCGTGATCTCGCGGCGCATCCGGCAGCTGGCTTGGGTGAGCGCCAAGCACCTGGTTTGCAGCATTGACGAGGTCAACGCCGAGGTCCGAGAGTTGGTCTACAGCGCTATCACGGAGCTCGTTGCCGTGGACTCGTTTCCTTCCCCGCAGGAGAAGCTGGAGTGTATTACAAGGTACGATTTTAGGACTTGCCCGTCAGTCCGTCTGTTCATCATTACTTATGCCTTAACTTATACAGAGACGGAGCCATTAACCACCTAAAATCTCTGATAATTTAATTTTTTTGCATTGCTCAGAAACCAAAAATCAGCTCTTTAGCTCCTCCCTAGGCATTGTTAGGCTCTGTTCATTTCAATGGATTAAAAGTCTTGGACTAAATGTTTCATCATGTTTTCAGGTGCTGTCGGAACATCTTCATGCTCCTGAAGCAGACGGTGGGAGGCCCCGCGAGTGCAGACGAGTTCCTGCCCGCCCTGATCTTCGTGGTGCTAAAAGCCAACCCGGTGAGGTTGCATTCCAACATCAACTACGTCACGCGTTTCAGTAACGCCTCGAGACTGATGAGCGGGGAGGGCGGCTACTACTTTACAAACCTCTGCTGCGCCATCTCGTTCATCGAAAACCTCGACCACGCGTCCCTCTCGATGGACAAGCAGGAGTTCACGGACCTCATGAGTGGCCGCAAGATGTACAGCACGGCCTGGGAGAGCGCTCTTCTGGCCTGCGAGAGTCTGCGTCTCATATCCGAGAACATCCGGGAGATGACGGAGCTACAGCGGAAGAGCGAAGGGACCTGCAATGGCGTCATGAATGTCCAGAGGGAGATTGAGACGTTCCAGAAGGACATTTCCGAGAGGGTCAAGAAGGTCATCGACGCAACGCCTCTAGTCATGCAGCCCATCAAGACGCCGCCTCGGATCGTGGAGCAGCTGAAGCAGCTCCAGACGTCGGCACAGGGGACCACCACGAATTTTGGGGGCCACTTTAAGAGCAACCTGATAACAGTGGCCGAGACGCTGACGGCCAAGACCAGCGAGATCAAGCCCCCCTCCAAGGACGAGGACGAGAGGGATCTGGAGTCGCTGGCCAAGTCGCTCTCAAAGACGCTCTCCGACTCCCAGGACGCGGCGGATCTGCCCGACGAAAAGGCTCGCGACAAGTTCCTGCGCAAGATGAACTACGAGCTGGACTTTGAGGAGCCCCACCCCGACGGGCCCGTGAGTCTCCTGGATACCCTGGAGTCACCCAGCACCTCCATGCTGCTCGACTCGCCGCTGAGACCCGCGGGACACAACCCGGTTGTCGACTATAGGGGCTTCTCCATGCTGGACATTCCCTCGATCTCCTGCAGCACGGGAACCGGGAGCCTGGCAGCGGAGGAGGGGGACGAGAAAAAAGATGAGATGAAGAAAAATTAGGCGAGTTTCGGGAAGCTAAATAAAGTATGCGTGTCTCTTAGAATTTTCTCATCTCTGGTCCAAGTGAAACAACGGGATCATGAAATTTGCTATCTTTTATTGTTTTAAGATATAACCAGGCACTACACACTTGGAACTGCTACTGAACTATTGTTTAGCAATTTCTAGGAATTTTACTCTGGAATTGATAGAGAGTGTGCAGCTTAAAAGAGCTATATCTGGGTATATAATGTTTAGTTAACAATAATTTATTGCAAATAATCACAAATTCTCTGGCAATCGGTTTCCGTCTCTGATACTTTTCGTGCATGTTCCGGGGTGAAAATGAATCTGTTCTGCAGTCAGTCGGCTCGGGAGCGTTTCCTTCGCGATATGAACATAATGAGGACGAGGGCGAGTGCCGCAAACTAGAAACGAATCTTCTGCGTCTGCGAACTCAGCTCGTCCATGCTCTTGCGCGCCGAGTCCGTCGTGTCATCGATCAACTTCCTCGTCTGGTGTAAAAACTCTCCTGTGCTCTTAGCTGCCGACGACGTCAGCTCATTCACCTCCGTGTTGATCTTGTTGATGACCCACTCCAGTCCCTGTCTGCCCTTTCCGGCATTTGTACTAATGGATTTTGTCAAAATGTCTTCCATGTAGTGGTTCAGCGGCACTCCATCCACCACCACTGTCGCCTCCTGTCGCAGCAGCGTCTTTGAGGGATCCGTGGGATGCGGCGAGTACCTCAGCACCTCATCCACTGCTATGTACTTTCCGAATGTTATGTTATTCGTCTGCAGCGTCATAGTCTTTTCCTTGGCATCGACCGTCGATCTCTCGCTTGCGTAACACACATGCGCCGTCCCAATCAGCTGCAATGAGAAAGTATTCACACGTGCTTCAGTATGCGATCACGACGCGGAGGAATGATAACCATGACCCCGGTTAAGTTCCGACGGATTCACTACTCAGAGCACCTGATCTACAGTGGAGTCCGAAAGTATTCTGTACGGTCGTTTTTACAAAGAAAATCGGGGAGAATTTTCTTCTTCTTTACTTAGCACCAGAGTATGAATGAACAATTAGTTTTGAGTTTCAGTCTAGGACCTTTCATCAACTTCCCAGGTACCAAAGAGAGTTTCACTTGGGAAGGAAAACTCCCAAGGATACAGACGGACAAAATGTTGTACAGGAACTATTAATGGCTTTATTGCCGAATTCCCTGGCTCAAACCCTCTACTTCAATATTTTTATTCAGGTAGCTCTCAAGTTACAATCAGATGAAAGTCTCCTAAGTTGCTTCTGAAAGAGAGATGGGCCATAAGCCTGGACACATAGGCTATTTAGGACCCCTAGCATCCAGTAACCCTCTAAATGAATCAATAAATAAGGTTAACCTTCCTTGGTAACCTACTTATTTATTTCCGAAGTCTTAGATAGGAAAATGAGCCTTCAAATTGGACTTCCAGAATATTGAATTAATTTAACTATGGGTGGGCTGAGCGATACGGGAAAAACTCCTTCAACCCGATACTTTTGGAACCTACTGTAGATCTATTTTTAGCTCAATCACCTAAAGTAGTTTCTGACGTACTTAACAATCGGGGGTAAAAATAGAAGTTGCACTAGACGGCTAAATTGCGACTAATTCTGGCACGAGTCAAGGACGACTTACCGCTTGAGCCCATTTGGGAAAGTACCACTTTGAGCTGACGAGCCTGTGGGTGTGCAAAACGCCATCCTTGTCGACTTTCCGCTCAACCACATCTGTTCCAATGATTGATGTTGTGATGGGGTTCGGATATTTTCGCCATGCAGCCTGCGCCACAGTTTCCCACGGATGACTGAAAAATGCATAAAATTTTCCAGAATGAACTTTGCACTTTAGACGTCAATCAGCTCGAGGAAATGCATAATGGGTAGCAACAGCTCGCCAAACATTCTCCAAGGTCACAAAATGGTTTTTTGAACTGCACTGTCTGCGACCTATTGGGCCAGGTTACGGATTCGGGAGACACTTTTGCCTCCCTCGCGAAAATCGATGACTGTGAAATGCTTCTAAAACTTATGCAATTGGGGCACAGGCGGTATACTCACTTGAATGTGTGTTCTGAGGTCCAGATTCTCATGTTTGACTATTGTGAGGAAGTGTCTCCACTGTATATCGTAGATCGAGATGAAAATTGAATTTGGAAAATGGGTTTTCCGCAGGAACTTGCCAGTTTGCAAGTCGCTTCGACTCGGGGGAGATAAAGGCTGACTTTTTTGACACCAGCTGTCAAAGGAAGATTCGCGAGGCTGTGAAGACGGAACTTTTCGAATCCGACGTTGGAAACCTTATTGGAAATATTTTTCTTCCAAGAATATCTTCGAGATTTGGGCTTATGGAGTTTCAAAAACAGCTTAGATTTCAATAAATTTATTTCTGCTTCAAGAATATTTTCATCTGGCTCAATTTTAGACCTAATATCAATTTGGATGCTTGCTTATTGGCGTGTAAGTGTCATCTACAAGTCTCTAAACTACTATTCGAAAGCTGTTATGCTCAGGTGACTCGTTCACAATAAAATATATAAGTTAAAAAATATTCTCGACATACAAAACATCAAAGTATGGTGCGATTATCATAAATTATATTATACAAAGGTTCGTGCAATTCTTGTAAAAGTACATTTAAATTATTTACTGAGGAATTACTGTTTCATACCTGAATCAAAACGTCTTCTGACAAAAATACTTAGGCTATAATGCATAATTGTTCTTTAGAAGTACGCAAGTCGTCTCATAACTTTGTACAATGCGAGATTTCGGCTTTCATAAAGCTCCTTGGTGAGTGGGAGGCGCGTGAGTGGCTGCTGATGAAATGACTTTGGGCTAAAAGGGTATTTTTAATACTCGATGTGTCTCGAATCGCGGGGCCTCCGCGAGTACTTGAGCCCCAGCGAGTCTCCGATCTCGTCCAGCACGTCGATGGCGTAGTCCAGCTGTTCCTTGGTGTGGGCGGCAGAGAGACAGAAGCGGATGCGGCCCTCCATGATGGGCGTGGCGGGGAACCCGACGCCCACGACGGCGATATTGCGAGTCGCAAGGGTCCGCACGACGGCGCTGATCTTCGAAAAGAGATACACGAGCATGGGCACGACAGGCGAGTCCTCGTGCCCGAACGTGATGAGTCCGATCTGCGAAAGTCTCTGTCGGAAGTAGCGGGTGTTGCGAGCCAGCTGGTTGATCCGACGCTTGCCCTCGCTTCCGCCCTCCAGACCCATGATGATGCGCATGGAGGTGAGGATCTGCTGCGTTACGGGAGGCGACATGGCACCGGCGTAGCAGTGAGCATGGCTGTTGACTCGTAGGAAGTTGATCAGGTCCCGAGAGCCGGCAATGTAGCCGCCAGCGGACCCGAAGCTCTTCGTGAAGGTGCCCATGAGGATGTCAACGTCGCGGGGATCGACGCCGTAGTAGTCAACGATCCCCCGGCCGTGCGGACCCGTGGCTCCGATGCTGTGGGCCTCGTCCAAGTACACGTAGGCCTTGTACTTCTTCTTGAGTGCTATGATCTCTGGCAGCTTCACGATGCTCCCCTCCATGCTGAAGACCCCCTCGACGATTATCAGGATCTTCTTCCAGGGAGCCCCGCTCTTGGGCTGGCCCTTCACGATCGCGTTCTTGAGCACCTTCTCCAGGCTCCTCATGTCATTGTGCTTGAAGACCTTCGTTGTGGCGCCCGACAGCCGGATTCCGAGGATTATCGAGGCGTGGTTCTTCTCGTCACTCACCACTAGGCAGCCTGGGGAGAGCAGGGACGGCAGGTTGAGCGCGTTCGTGGCGAATCCCATGCCAAAGACGATGGCGTCCTCGACTCCAATGAAGCGGGCTGTCAGCTGCTCCAGCTCGACGTGCAGCGGGGAGGTCCCGAGCTCGCGTCGAGAGCTGCAAAAGGCAAGGCCGTGCTTGCGGATGGCTTTTTCAGCGTCCTCTGCACACGGACCCTCGTTTTGTGCGAAGCCCAGGTAGTTGTAGGACCCGAGATTCAGGCAGTCGATTTCCCTTCCGGTGAACCTGAAAAAATAATTTTATTATTTTTTTTTAATTTCTTAAATTTGATTGATGATGGGTAGGTGAAGAATGTTGAATGCAATTTTCTACCATGCACCTCTAAGTGGAACAATTTTCACGCATTGGTCAAAAGTTCTAAAATTGCAAGTCAACAATTGATTTATAAAAACAGACTTCAAAATAAATGTCTTTGAATAACGAAAACAGAATACAGACTTTTCATTGTGTAATTAATAAGAGCGTCACCCGCCCATTATCCATATGGTGGCGCGACTTCTCAAAATTAGCGCTCATTTCCGTTAATGCTAGTTTATTTCCCAGAAAAATTATTACAGAATCTTTTGACTTTTTTTCAAGGAAGAATTTCGATTCAGGAGTCATTGACCCGAAAAATGCTCATGTCTTCATTTCCATTCGCATCAACTGCACACAAATCATGGAGCTAACGTTAGTGAAATAAATATGTACTTGATAATTGATATGCGAGAAGTGTCTACGAAAGTTTTGCTTGAGCTGCAAAATCAGCTCGAATGTGTGAGTCACCAACTTACTCAAAAGACCATCCGTAATCTCTCGTGACTCGCTCCATGACCGTGACCCTGTCTCCTGGCACGCTGCAGATCGGCCGATTCCAGCAATCGCGGATCCGACGGTAAACATATCGCAGATAGAACCTCTCGAAGCTCTCATACAGCGGTGCGTAGCCCTGTAATTCACGGTAATTAGCGAGACATGTAATAAAAACAGCGCGAGATGTTATCAAACACGGAGCTTACATCACGGTTCTCCTCCTTGGCCACCTTCGGAGTAAACAGGAGCTGGTTTATGTATCCCAGGATCATGAGGAAGTAGAACCCGAGGTACGTGAGGCAGGCAGTGATGAGGGGACACTCCTCGAACGACTCCTTGCTCGAGTCAGTCTGCAAAAACCCCCATTAAGCTGGAGACCTTGGGTTGGGTGGTGTCACTTTTGCTTACCCGAAGACTCGTCGGTTCCTCCGTGCCTCGGACTTTTTCTGCAACCGGTTTTGTAAATCCATTCGTGGCGTGCCCGTTCTGGTGGCCATTTGAGAGGCTCTTGGTCTTGTCCGTGCGCGAGATACCGTTTTTACAAACTCCGTTGCAGATTTCATCCATTTTAGTCACTTTTGCATGCGCGTCGAGATGGAATCGTGCGGGAAATAAAACTTTTTCGGGCTCTGACGTCTTCGCGCGCAGCCGTCAGTGTGTGAAGACGGATCTTTGAAAAGCTCGTTGGCGACTTGCTGAGTCCCAACACGTGAAAAATTTTATTTTTTCTCGGAAAATGATTTGAGATCTCGATAGCGAGAAAACAGTTGAGCCAATTTTCCCACAAGCTTTTTGCCAATTTTCCTTCTGAGAACGACTTGGAAAAATTCTGGGAAGCCTTGTGATGTCCGTTGACGACTTAGTTGGGTTACCTCACTTCCTCGAAGGGTCTTGATAACATTTTCCTTGACTCCTTCTTAGGCCCAAAAGCCGGAACCGTAATGGAGCTTGCGAGTTTCCTTTATTTCGCATCCATCATGCATGCCAACATGCAGATATCTTCCTCAGCCTCAGCTTCAGTGACAAAGTGAAAGGACTTTCGCTCATTTGCATATAAATTACGCATGATTTAAATAGCTGCCAGAGCCATTTCCTCCCTCGTGTCTCTCGTGTGGGTTTCCAAAAATGAAAATGACCCCCCACATTATTGATTCATTCAATTACGACGATACAGATCGCTCGCATTTATCTTCTGGTGGCCAAATCTGCACAATTGCAGTAATCATTTTGCGATTATCTGGCCGCTTGACACCATCCAATTACACGACACTAACTGCAACTTGGCGGACTTCTGCTGATCGTACATACATGCAAAAGGATGCGAAATTTACAGCCAAAACTGTACTAGTGACACCTAAAATATGCCGTTTCCGCAATTGCTCCATGCGTGGCGCGTAAAGAGAGATGGGATGGATGATAACCACCTCACATATCGCAAAATGATATAATAATTTTGCCTGAATTGTCAATTATCTAGCAGCTCCGGAGCGTGTGTTCGAGACTTCCGGCTCGTGCTTCGTGCTGGAGCGGTGTGGAGAAGTGTATCACTAATGTCTCAACAACGCATGATAATCAAATTTGATGCCAGAACTCGGTTTCCTCCTTTTGTTCATGCGATATGGCGAACGCCAAAAGTTGGGGGTGGATATTATATGTGAGGCACTGAGGCGTAGTTCGTATAGATAAATTTGAATATCAGCCAGAAGGTATGGCATAGGTCACATATGGCAATGATTGGGGACTTAAGGTTACTCCGAGTTGGAGGAAAGTCGTAGCTTATCAGTTGATAACATCTTCAGCGAGTCGAATGGAGGGAGGATAAGAAGATAATTGTCATGGGCACGTTTTCCCCGGCCCAAAACTTCGAACATGGACTTTTAAGGCTTTTAGGGACGTTTTCAGGACAAAAATTTTTTCAACTCGAAATGTAGTTTTTCTCGTTAGATATATGGACCATTTTATAGACAAAAAATATTTTCTAAACGAGCAGAGGAAATCCATCTCTAGCTCCAATATTTTTGCAATTTTAATTGGCAGGAATCACCCCTTTCTTCAATTTCCCGTGATTAAAATTCAAGCCAGTCGACGGCGCCGGACTGACCCCAGATAATTGATTATTAGCCAGATTGATTGCAGCTGGACAGTCGCCTCGAACAGCACCCCATTACTAGCCAGACTGCTGGGGGCGTTTTGATTCCATTTCCTGAAGTAAATGGCTTCTGCCTGGTGTGACTTTCGTCGCCCGGTCGCGTCAAGTCACCATTTTATTGCTTGAAGTTAATTGAAAATTCCAATTCTTATCTCCTGCAATGCAGTTACTATCGCCATAAAATTTTAATTACTGTAGACTTTACAACCACAGATTTTCGCAGCAATAAAAGGAGCTTGTCTAACACCGAGACCGAGACCAAGACCAAGGCAATAGTCTTGTAATTCTGCTGATGCAAGAAAATTACGCCTGGAGGGGTGTAAATCATCAACGGAGACACTTTCCTTAATGCAACTTTATTATTATTGATGTGATTTCAAGTGGCACATTCCTGCTGCCGAGCATCCCCCCTCATCCCTGACACAGTTAGTAGGCATAGCGCGAAATTGAAAATGTGTTTATTTGGCGCTGGAAGACGAACTAAGTCGCGGGAAGATGGGAAATTTATTTAGCGCAATTTAAACGACGCCTGGAGGGAGTCAGCGTCGCTACTAATAAAATAATATTGTTATTACATTTTTATGCAATAAAATTTATCATAATAACTTCATTAGCGGGGAGGTGCCGGTCGGCTGGCTGGAGCAACATTTTGACCCATTTAAACTCACCTCTTATTTTCATCACTAACTACTTCTTCATTTAAATTGAATAAATGTTGGAGAGCCAGGGAGAGTCAGTGGTGGACCTGGGTTCAAAGTACCACTCAATTGACTTTCCGAGGGAAAACCCCTCAAGTTCCACCACTGAAAAAAAGTACTTTTTTCATCGTGAGACACACGCTCCTGGATGCCAAGTGTACATTCGAAAGTAGGGCATGTGCTGAGCCCCTGCTCTGAAAAATAGAAGTGTAGAGTTGCATTTAATGTGCAGCACATTATGTCTGCCGTCTTCCTGCAGCGTACTCACCTTAGCAGCAGGCATTTGGCGATGAAACATGTAAATTTAATTATGAAACGAGATATATTGAAATCGTACTTGAGTATTTATGACAGAGACACGTCGAGAGGGGAGGAAAGGGGATGTTTTCATGCCTCAATGAGTGCGAACGTGCAACATGTAAGCCGATGAGGCTCTGAATTCAGCAATTTATATGCAAGCAGGTCTTTTATTCGTCTTGTCTTCTTTCTCATTACTTGTCCAGGCCCGTGAGATACTTCAGTGCCTCCGAAGCGGAGGGTCTCTCGGATGGCAGGGCGTTTGTGCACACCAGGAAGAGCCCAATGAGGTCGTTGTACTCCTCCGGGATGAGCTCGTCCGGGAGATTCGGGCGAGTCCCGCAGTTCTCCATAAAGTCTACGTTCTCGCCGTCAGTCTCGTTCAGCTCCTCGTTGGTGTCCTTGATCGAGATGACGGACGTGTCCGGGGGGCTGTTAAGGGTGTGTGGGGGCAACAGGGCGATCCCCTCGTAGATTAGGAGCCCGAAGCTGAACATCTCGCTCTTGTCGCTGATCAGCTTGGGCTCTCTCGTCATCACCTCCGGCGCCGACCAGAGGTCCGTGCCGGTGTACATGGCGTCCGGCTGGTTCTTCAGATCGATGAAGCCGTCTTTGTCGATCGGGACGCAGACCCCGAAGTCACAGAGCTTGAAAATGTCTCCCTTGACGAGCACGTTAAAAGACTTCAGGTCGCCGTGGAGCACGAGGACCTCCTGATGCAGGTACTTGAGAGCTCCCGCTATGTCTAGGGCCATCTTCTTCAGCTGCGGGAATGGGAAAGGTCCTTCGTTGTTCTCGAAGCGTGTCTCCAAAAGGTCTCCAAGCGAGATCTGGCCGTCCTCCATCGCCAAGCAGTGTCGTCCTTCCTTGTCCTTGATCAAATTGCGAAACCCTACGATGTTGGGGTGATCGAGCTGCCTGAAAGCACAAAGAAATTGATGAAAACAGCTCTCTTTGGTGGAAAAAGCGACTTACTTGAGAATTTCTGCCTCGTAGACGATTCGGTCCTCGAAGATTTTCGACGACTTGCCCTTCACCTGCTTGTTCAGACGCTTCACAGCCCACGGAGAGCGCCCGTCGACGCGTGGGGATCTCTTGACGAGCATCACCTCGACGCCGGTTCCGTAGCCGAGTCTCGTTAGCTGAGGGGTGGCCGGAATTCTCAAGGGGGTCATCAATGCGGCTCGGTTCTGGGGTTTCTTCGGGGTTTCCATGGTTCTCTGGGTCTTGTTTTGTTGTTTACTTTCCAGAAACTTTGTTTTGTTCCTTAACTTTGAGGTATTTTAATTATTTAGAGCACTAGCTTTCGTTCCGCGGTTTTAGTATTTGGCGGTTTGTTGTCGAAGATAAACTGCGCGCGCTCAAGGAAATTCAAAACGAACTAGAATATCCGTTGAAATGAGTAGAAGCGCGAAATATTTGATGAAATGCTTGCTCAGGCTCAAACTACATAGACAGAGTCAGAAAAATTTTATATGACAAGTCCGGCATTTTTCCCCCGAAAATCAAGAGCTTCAAGAGTCTAGGACTCGTTCAAATATTAGAACCCCTCTCTGTCACGGTTTGTTCCATAAGCAGGAAAAGAGCCTGAATGATTGGTCTAGAGGGCCTGTTCACATATTACGTAACGTGTAACGTTGAAAATCGAGATTTTCGATCCCCACCCCCCCCCACCCCTCTGTCACGGTTTGTCCTATATAACAGTACTTGAGTTTGTACTGACTGTCACGGAGCAGCCGACACCCCCCCCCCTCCCCTTGGACCTTGACGTAATATGTGAACAGGTCCTAGAGTTTGAGTTTGAAGCAACTCCTGGATGAACGAGCAATGAGGTCAGTGAGCAATAAATTTTCCACGCAAAATTTGCGTTTTGATTTGCATCATGAGCAGAGCCCAGTGAGAGCAGGGGATCAAACTCGTTACGTTTCTCGTAAATCAATCACCTACTTCCCTTTGCGCTCCTTTCTAATCCACGCTGATGCGACACACAAATGGCAGTTAATTTCAATTTCCGACTCACGTTTCGGGGGGACCCGAAAATGGAGCTAGACAAGCGACACGGTGAAAGCACTGGTGCAAATGGCATTAATTACGATCAACGAGGAGGAGAAACGAGAAAGACTTGCAATTGATGCACGTGGGTGGATGGGGAGGACCACAAAAGTTGTCTCACCTGCTCAGATTGCGCACACTATCTGCTATGACATTTGTCCCAGTTGCAATCACGTCGTCGGAAAATCGACGTCGCTGAAGCCATTAGGCAGGTCAGTCGATGTCGGGGTGTCGGTGCAACGGCGACCACAATATGTGCGAGATAAAGTTGTTTGAAAACTTTTTTGCGACTCTTGCGCTTATTTTCATTTTTTGCACAGCTCCGAAGTTTGATGTTGTGGAGCGCCATGTGGTGGTCGACCGGTCCGACGGACACTCTAAATGGGGTGAAATAATGACACACAAATGAAAAAATATACGTGAGTGGGGCAAAAACTTCTGGTGTGACACTTTTCACCCCAAAGGCTCTGGCAGGCTGAAATACAACAACAACAACAACAATGCCGTCGAGTCAGGTGATTGTGTCGCTATCGCCCAACTTTCTTTGTTCGCCATGTGTGTGCCTGGCTGGCTGGCTGGGACTCACGGAATGAGGAGAAAGTTTTCCAGAAAACACGAATGGCGTTTTAAATATGAATTGCCTTCTTTCGTTGGCCGTTAATTATTTATGTGGGGAGACTGGCGTGAGAGAGAAGGGGCAAGTTCTGTATTTTTCTTGCCCGCTTAACCCCAGGTAGCTGGTTTCGGGGGAAAGTTTTGCTTGTAGCCCATTTAAATACGAGTCAGGGTACTCAATCCTGCCAGAAGCACGGGCAGCACAAAGTTCTCCGAAGCATCATCCATTAATTACATTCCCATTTCACAGGAAATAACTTGGACATTTGGACATAGGTGTGAGTTTAGGGGCAGAAACATGCATCATTAGGGACTTTGGCAAAAACATTCCCCCCATTCAACTCTCGCAAGTCTAAAGCCCCTTTTTACACGCGCCATGTGCAAGTCCATTTATATCCAACTTTTCCCATTGTCGCATTCATGAGCCTTTTTGCGAACTTGCTATTCATTCCCGTTCCCGTTTCCCGTGCACTCGAAGTAGGAACCAAATTGGAAGTCAAAACATTTGGATAGAAATCAAGTAATGTACGAGTATGTCTCTTGATTGTCTGGCAAATACTTCATTTATTATTTTCTGCTGTTCCGCACCCGCTCTCCAGCCTGGAGCGCGTTTGTACTCGGTTTCTGCTATGCAGCGCACGATGATCAAGTTTTTTGACGGTGCTTAAAATTATAATTTAGTGTCGGCTAGGCCTGGAGCGGTATCCAGTAGTCCACGTCCGCATATGTGGAGCCTGGAAAAACTTTTAATTTTAATAAGATTTACTATTGTGCGACATATTCGGCCAACAGGGGGTCTCCCTGCTGACCTCATGCTCAACTCGTCATATTTCTTCTTTGGGCTTGTTTGAATATTACTTCACAGTCCAAGGGCTAAAACCTCGATTTTTACGAGCCCTTTGCTAGAGTCTAGATAACTTCGTTCCCTGTCCGCCATTCGATCCGCCATTTTTCATTTATTTACATCTTTGTCCTGTCCAATTTGTAGTCCGTAAGTAAGACTTGGAAAAAGAAATAGCATTTTTGCCTGAAAATTTTTACTTCCGGACAAAAAGTTGACCCGCCTGTCCAAGTTTTTCCCAGTCTGTCCGCGCCGACAGACTCGCGAACAAACATTCTCGCCTCGCCGACAGACTTTTACTCCAGTCACGGACATACTTAAGTCTGTCGGTAGTCTGTCCGCTCCATACTGGCCGCTGACAGACTTGTTCACACTGGATAGTCACCAAAGGTCATTTAAAATAGAAGCCAAAGACTCGAAACCCTCCCATCAACACTCTACCCCCCCTCAACTCCATTAACTTCCAGAAAATGTTGAGCCTGTCATCGTTTAAAAATCTGACATCCCTCATATATCTGCGCTCGCGTGTGTGGGAACGGTGCATATTAAATTTTTCAATTGAAGCATTGCTAAATTGGGAAAATTTCATGGTGCGGCGCGCAGGCATGAATTTCAAATAAATGTTTCACTCCCACTCTTAATGCCGAGCCGTTTCTTTCAGAAAATACCGTAGGTAGGTACGAAAGTTTCATCGGATTGCAGTGCCACGATAGTCGACGACGCAACGAGCCTGGTCCCGAGCCGACAAGTTGGTCGCTGGTGTTGAAATAAATTTAATGACGCGGAAAATTGTTTGATTTTTCACATGTCACCTCGCATTTTATTGCCGAATTTATTTTTGTGTTTGGCTGTGCGAAGAGAACGTTTTCCGATTAAA
Source organism: Forcipomyia taiwana (assembly GCA_963930915.1). NCBI lineage: Eukaryota > Metazoa > Arthropoda > Insecta > Diptera > Ceratopogonidae > Forcipomyia > Forcipomyia taiwana. Next base: position 2,092,247 of record CAWVOI010000099.1, on the reverse strand, counting down.
AACAATAAAATTCAAAGGCATCAGTAGACAAATGTGATTCAGGATTCTCATATGCTGGATTGAATGCAATTGAAAGGTTTCATTTTATGGGCTTGATGGGTGGAAAGTTCAATGTTTGAGCATGATTTCCATTAACGGGATTGCTTTCGACTACTCGGGGACCAACAATGAGGTAAGTTTTTTTTCCTGAACGAGAGGGCTCGAAGGTTCAATGACCTTCTTCGTCCCTCACGAAACCTGCTTTCCAGAGACCTCTGAGACTCTACTTTAGAGCAATATTGTCACTCGAAACAAATTTTGAAATTAATAATCAATTTTGTAACTCGTAACAAATTTTTGAACCCATAAAAATTTTTTTAGAAATTAAAAAAATTAAATAATTGAGTTTTTAAATAAAAAAATGTCCACAGCTTGCTGATGAAATCGATGCTCGCCATGTTCAAAGTTTCTTCTCCATTTTTCATTACTTCTCAGCATCTGAGTAACCTGAATGGCATAAAACGTCTTCAACTTTTCGCGCCGACGGAAGAAATTAAAATAATTTTCACTCTCAGGGCTCAGACAAAACACATTCAGGCATAAATAACGCAACCTTTCCCCTGTTTATAGCACTTTCGCAACACCTGCGATCTTGTTAGGGACGAGGGAGCTTAAAACAAGTGGGAATAAGGAGCGAACGGCGGAAAAGTGGCAAAAAATGAGCAACTGGCGGCAATAGGGGTGCCAGAAATTTTCCCCAGGAGCCACAAACATTTTCACGGAAATCCTTGAAATGCCGGAAATGGCGCTTTTAAGAGCTATGGGTAGTTTGGGAGAAAAATCTGGCAGCTTGGGCCGCCATCTGCGTCAAAGATGAAGTGAAATGAATTGAACTCTCTACCATTCTACATGTATTTCCAGTTAAAACACGATGGATAATGTCAGTAAGCGGAGGCGAAGGGAGCGGATATAACAAACATGTGTATGAAGTCGTTAGTGTTTGCTTAAGTGACGATGTTTACTTGTAACGGCCTGCCGCTTTAAAAATATTGAGCCCGACGTTGCTCCTGTACCTTCGTGTTTCTCGGCTACCTCGACGCGGATGCAACAAGATAGCACGATGGTGCCTAGAGAGGTGAAAAAAGGGACTGATTGGGAAAAAGTGCCAACTTGTTGAAAATTTATCAGGAAAGACCAAGAGCTACTCAATTCTTCCATGAAATTCCTAAAAATGTATGTTTTTTTCATTTTTTAATGTGGCTTCTGGGACTTTTTACCTGTCTTTTATTGGACAAAAAAGTCTTCTTTCAATCTCATTTTAATTTAATTCAACCCATTGGCTACCGAGGGGTGACCCATAAACTTTTAAAAAATTATTCAGGGCAAACTTTTGGTTTGAATGCATTTTTTATTAATTTCATCCTTCTTCTTTCAAAATTGGCTACATATTTTTGACAGTCATTTGTAGATTTTGACTTATAAAGCAGCAAGTCGTTAAATTTTTCGGTTTGGCCGCCATATTGGATTTTAAATGTTAACTTTTAAAAAAAATTTTTTTCCACAATTTTTTTTTAATTTTTCAAAAAATTAAATTTATGGGCATATTTTTGTTTAAAATTTTAAGTGTATAACTTCTCCATAAAATTTTTTAAAAATTTTATTTTTACGAATTATTCATGAGGAATATTTTTTTCAACTAAAACAATCGATTTCAGGAAGCTTGACGCAGTTTGAAAATCTTGGTAGCCAATGGGTTAATTTCTTAGAAATTAGAAAAACCGTGTCCAGAAATTTTTCTCTGATTTCTCAGAATTGACGGAAAAACAGACTCTCAAACACTGAGAGACTCAAAATGGGGAGACAAGGAAACCGGTCTTTTATTTAACAAAAAAATGTTTTCATTAAATCTCATTTTTATTCAATTTAATTCCTTGAAAATGAGAAAAACAGTAATTTTTCTCTGATTTCCCGGAATTGACGGAAAAACAGACACTCAAACACTGAGAGACTCAAAATGGGGGAACTCGACGAAACAATAAAGACAAGGAAACGGCTGGCAGAAGGCAGGGCTGCGAGTGAGTTGAAGAATGATGATTGAAAGTCTCTTGATAACTGGCTCTGCCCTTTTCATATTTGCTTACCTTAATCTCCTGATGTACTCCTGTACATCATCGCAAACATCCCGGCAGCTCCCGTCTGTCCTGATAAACAATCAGAAAATTTTCATTTGTGTTCCGCATCTCGTCACTGAGCCTTCGTTATCTGGTATCTTTTTGTTCGGCGTCGTGTCTTTTGTCCTGCCACGTCTCGGCAGTGCCACCGTATATTTACTCGCGATATGTACCTACATAGAACTTATTGGTCGCTTCGGGCTAGCAAAGAATGTGATCTCTGAACCTTTTTGTATTAACCTTGTCTGCTGATTTGCATTTTGTTATTTGGTATCGGGGCCTCATCGATGTTTTGATAAAAGTTTGCAGTCAGATTTCAGGAAGCCCAGGGCCCGAACAAAGGACGAATTAGTGTATAAAGGGCGCATAAAGTTTTAATTGGAGAACTTCTCAACCTCGGTTCTGTTCATCAGCCAACTTCTTGTTTTCCTGTCCGTTCCCGGTGCAGAGAAACTTGTTTCTGGGGCTGCAACTTTCTAATTAAATCATACTTAACAGTCTGCAACAATTTTAATGGCGCCTCTGGCTCTGGGTCTGGAAGGAGGACGACCAGGATCGGGTCCAGGTGCCACTTCGACATGAACTCCGGTGTGTCGTGGAAAACGGAATACTATTTCATTCATGCTTTCCGCAGAACCCAACAATTTCGCCATGCACCCGCATTGCTGGCACCGACACGAGCGTACGGCCGTGTACGAAAATCCCTTTTGCAAGTTTCATTTCCTCCGCCTGCCTCAGTTCGCCACCAGACGTTGCCGCGCCAGCACCACCCTATGGGAAATTTCTGCGCTCTCGCGAACGTTCTCTCCACATATGAAGTCGCGAGATTCTCCGTTTCCACCACCTGCTACATCTTTCAGCAACATGTAAATATTTCATGATGATATCAACAAATTAAGAAAGGCACAGTGCGGCTTTCGTCAGCCGAGTTTTGTGAATAAGTGATGAGAAAGAGTATAGTGTAGTACAAGTGACTTATTAAAATTGCATATTGGATTCAAGTTATTACCGCTAACGTGAGTGGGGCTGAGTTCACATGTGACTAACATTAAGATGACAAATAGGGGTCTGGAAGCGAGGTTGGCGGCGCAGCAGCAGGTTTGGGAGAGGTGAAAATAATCATCTATTGTTCAGTGATCTCTGCAGCATCCGGAGCAGAGCCGGAGGTGGAAGTGTACGGCATGTACGAGTGTGTGAGCTGAGTCGAGAGGAAACACAAGGCAAACAGTAAAACACAAATATTATGAATGAATTAGAGCCGGAGAATAATTGTGTCGCAATTAAAATTAAATCACACACATAAGCAAACAGCAACTCATGAATTGCTAATTGATTCGGGTTGCGCTGACTCTAAATCTCTTTTCCGCATGCGAAAGTCGAGCCCGAAATTAAGAAAAGTTTTGCAGTTGTGTGAGACTTTGCAGTGAATTTCCAGAGTTTCCGGATCCGGCTCAAAAACTCGAGAGAGAGAAAGAACCTTTTAGTGAACGCGAAGTAACAAAGGACGCGGACCAGGATTACGGCGAGTGGGAAGTAAACATTTCAACTTGAAGGTGATTAAAACATTGTAAGTGAAACTTTTCTCCCTCATGCCATTGTTCCCAGCTCTATCTCGCGTGCAAATCTGCATTTAGGTTGTGACTGCCAAGGACTAGAAATGGCAGTCGGATTGTGACACTTCGTGTCGCATGAGTGGCTTTGAAAGGACATGCCTGTGTGACGGACGGGGTGACGGAGCAGAACTGGGGAGCTTCAATTAATTACATTTTAACTTCGGGGACCTCAATTCGAGCAAAAATATTGTTAGCATCCTCCGCAATAGAGGTTAAACTTCCTGTTTTGCAATAAAAGCAGCAGTCTCTCCAGAACCGGACTTAGGTCCCAAGGAGCCCTTCTCAAGGTTTTGTTGTACGGAATGACATAGCATTTATGACGCGTTGGAGTAGCTAAATTTTTCGTAATTTTTTCTTTGGAATTTTTTTTAAGTAAAAAATTCTAAACTCATTTATTTTACAGGGAAACGAGATAAATTTAAAGTGGTTGCAAAACTTGTAAAATTTTTTCTCACTAATTTCCCTTAAACTTGCTCTTCAAATAATTTTTTGAGATAAAAATCTCAGGTTTTGGTCCTCAAAGTCATTCAAAACACTAAAAACTAGATGATTTTTGTCAAATTTCGACTAGAAATAAATCCAAAGTGACTGAAAACTTAAGTTTCAAGTCTATAAAAGTCAGAATCTAGAAATCTTGGCCCTAAATATTATTTAAAAACTACTTAAACTTTCGTCTTAATTTTTTCTTGAAGAAAAACTTCCAGTACAGAGTTTAAGAAGCCATCACTTGTCCGAAAAATTACCTTGAACTCTTTGATCTTGTAGAATTCTGCCTCAAGTAATTTTAGACGTCAGATGTCAACTTCATCTCCAATAAAATGTAAATGGATGAATTTCGCCTTCTAATCGATCGATACATTGGCTCTTTTCAAAGTATTTTTGGTTGATCGTACTTTCTTGGTAATTTTATACAAAAATAGCGAAATAAAAAGTACGCTGTATTATTTTATATATTCTTCCGGGGGCCCTAAGCACGTACGTGCGGCCCTGAACCCCTCTGTTCCCAGGGCAGATGTAAGAAAACTCATTAGAAAAACAGTAAAAGAGCAAATAAAATCTTCCTAAAACTCCAAATGAGCTGCGGAATACACTTTTTGCCACTTTGCACTGAATGTGCACGAACTTTGGCTCATGGCTGGCGTACACGAGATAATTACAACCTCCACACCACATCCACATCGAAACCCTACCTCAACACAAAGGAATCCGTCCCAAAAGATTTGGGGCAACCGCATTTCGTGAGCCTTGGCATGTGCGCCCCAAACCTTGGTTCGGGCTTATTTTCTCACCTCCCACAAAACCACATTAGGCGAAATGAAACGCGATTTTTCTACTTGAGGTGCCGACTGCCGCGCGCGGAAATTCGACAGTAATCCGACAAAGATTAGTCTACGAAGCCCGACAGTATGTTTGCAAATAATTCATTTCGCTGTTTTATTCTCCCATTTTGTCTTCGTCATAATTTCGTCATGTCTTTGTCATTTTATGTGGGGCGCATTTCCCGCAGCCACCAGGTATGGCAGCTCACAAGTGCTAGGCGGCAGCTCGTCAACTCATCACTTGATCATTATTACTGCGGTGTGTCGGAGTGGAACTTTGGAGTGTGTCGTCGGGATGTGGAGTGGGGATAAAAGAGCACAAAGGAAGAGCTCCTCTTTGAATGCAAAATATTTAAAAAGCTTTGCGCCACAGCCCACGCGCCACTAGGCCAACGTGGTGAAGGCTCTGGAATGCTTTGGAAATGAAATAAAAAGGCGCATAGGAGAGAGGCGGATGAGGTTGCAGGGGGCTTTGTTTCGGGAAAATTAAACTGTCAAGCTGCAGTTTTTTGGCTCGTTCCAGCGTAATAGGCACATGTCTGCGTTCGTGATAGTCAACTTTGGAGTACAAAGTGCTCACAAAAGGCCGAGCGAGATGATCAAAATGACAGTGAAAATGCGGTTGGTGCAGGAGTCAAAGCGGGAAAAAATGGTGAAAGCAGATTTATGTGCCCGAGTTTCAATCAACTGGTTGAGCGACAATCTGCCTCGTTTGAGAACCTGTTGAGGGATCAATTGCGACTACTTTTATGGGATTTAGTGGCTCGATTGAGTAGAGATTGCCAGTTTTTCCCCAGAATGTGGGACTTGTTCAGCTGTTTTTATTTAGGATTTAGGCCGCTGACGTGATGGAATCCCACAAAACTCCCTTTGATAGCAAAAATAGCGAAAAAAAATTTCAATAGTCTCTTTTTGAGTCCCACATAAACCCTGCTAACCACGCTTATAAGCCAAAGCTTTTGGCTCACATTCAAATTTGTACATTTCAAACAGTCATACATCCTCCTTTTAGCTCCCTTAAATTTCAGGGCCTTAATATGAAGAATTTGGTTCGTAAAAAGTGGAAAGAAAACATGGTTAAAGCTAAGTCGGGAACAAATCAGAGCAACTAAAATTTTCCCTCCAACGGTGGCCCCTCACCCTACTCCCTTAAGTGATAGAGGACAACATGTGTTCAATGATTTGTTAGATTTGAAATGATATATAACATATCCAAAATTCAGCTCAATCGGACGAAGAATATTAAACTTTCATACAACGGGAAAACCCCCCTGGTTACCCCCAAGGCAGTTTTCTGGAAAACCCAAAGTACTTCCACCACCTTGCATACCATACATGACAGCATGCAAAAAACCGAAGCTCTCTAGCTCTTGTAGTTTCGGAGCCTTTACGACTCAGACGGACGGACAGACGGACATATCAGACACATAAGTGCATTTTTTTCAAAATTGATGAAAATGCACCAAAAATAGACTCAAGTTTCTGGCGAAAATCTGGAGCTCTGTAAATATTTAAAGATGCTCGCGTAAATCCAGGCATTTGTCACAACATACAAAATTTACTGCAGAACAAATTACAAACGTAATAAATTTGTCCGCCCTATCACACCATTGAACTGTCACATTAACATTTTTATCCTCTCTGTGAGCTTAATTCCTAGTTTCCTTTTTCGTGTTTGCGCCGCCAAGCGAGCCTGCCCCCGTCGTCCCGAGCTGCCAGGCACCGAAATGTTGCTAGAGTGTGTGCGTGCTTAGAGCTGAGCGGGTGGTGGTCAAGATGACGACACATTAACAGCACGACACCGAATACAAAAACCTAAATACACACGAGAATAATGGAGTAAAAAATGATCTGAGGAATTTATATTAATTTCCTCCCCGAGGCAGCAGCGGAGGTGCCTTCAAGTCCGTAAAGTATCAATCATTAGACCTACAAATGTCAAGCTGTCACCCGAAACCCACACTTATCAATCCGGGGTGTTTTGTGCGGAGACGCGACGCGGCTCGGCTCGTGGGGATGGAGGGAAAGCGCCAGTAGTCAATGAAATCATCATGCGGATTTGTGCTTTTCCGAGCATTTCCATTTAAATAGAAAGTTTTCAACTTCTCCCTGCCGATGCCGCTCGGATGGCTGAGCTTTATGTTCATTTCGCTCCAACGTTTGGCATCAGCAGTGAGCAAAGTTCATAAATAGCTCGGAATGGATGGGTGAATAGACGAGAAAGAAACTTTTTATACATTCACGAGTGCGATATTGCGAAATAAAAGTGCCTTTCTGTTTCTCATTTGATCCGCACGGCCACTCGAAGGCACCAGAACAAAGTGCCTCTGGCCTTATCGGGGAGCCAGACGAAAGTGACGCAGCAGTTCGAGGTGAAGTGGAAAGTTTTGCTGCAAGTTCGAAGGTCTTCGTCCTCTGAATACAAATTGCGAAGTGCAGTTCTTACTCTAATTTTCCAAGAGAGTGGTTTCTGAGAAGCTGGGTCGCCTCCATTTCTCCCTCCCACAACCCACTTGCAAGGTGACAAGCAGCCAGAATGAAAAATGGCCCAAAATCTCTTAATTAAATCAGTAATGGCGTGTCTTTCGGGACTCTTCACACCCATCAAAGGCCATTTAATCATCCGAGACTCCAATTAGTTACTTTAATGGAAAGCCTTGAGTCGCACAATCGATCAATGGAGTCAGCTGCGTCACTCCTAAGTTGTTGCTATTAATTTTCAATTCTGCCAAATTATCTCGGGGAAAATCGGGACATCAGCGAAATGAGCGACCCTTCCGATTGTGCAGCTTCAACAAATGGCTCGCGCGCGTGTCATTATCGTCCATAATCATCAACATCATCATCATCAAAAAACAACAAATTTTGGAGCAACATTCCGCTGTTTACGGCGCGAGCACCCCGGCAATAAACGCCTCACGTTCCGAAATCAATGTTGCTCTTTCTTCTCCGAGCATTCACATAAAATTTCGAGATCCTTATCGTGCGCTTGCCACCTTAAATTTTACAAACAGCGCTGGCACCGCAGAGACTTGGTGAGGCGTGCGAGGGCAAAGGAAACGGAAAGAAAAGGAAGAGACGGAGAAACTTTACTTTATTTCTCATTTGAGATTTGTGGCGGGTTGCGTTTAATTGAATTAAATTAGGGCTTCGGTTAAAGGTTTCATCGCTACGTGGCACGAACCAATCTTTGCCTCCTCTCTCTCGTTCTCGGTCTCGACTGCTTGTTCTGAAATCGGAAAAAGCTCACTTAATCCCTGGTTGCCAAATTGAGGAATTTTCTTACTTAATCTTCATCTCGGAATTACTACTAATTGGGTTCGTTTCTCGAATCGGTGTGTTCCATTATTATAGGGGGTTGCCGCTCGAGTGGTCGAGTTGTTCCTGATAAACGTTGCTATTAATAGCTCAAGTGATTGCCGGTTCTTGTTGGGGGATTCCGGGGAGCTTTCAGAATTTTAATTGGATTTTATCGAACTCGATTTACAGGCTAGTTCTGGGTCACAAATAGAGATATAATATAAGCATGGAGGGAACGTAGAAGCGTTTTCTTTCGTTCGACTGAGTTCAAAAATATGAACTTGGTGAAGTGATCGGGACTCTACATTGGGAAAAATAATAGTACATTGCGCACCAAGGGGGCAAAGGTGATTTTTAGCTCCCACGACTGGACATTGACTATCGTCAACCAGTTTTTGGTGCATTTTCTCATCAATTAATATTGCTCCCTCATTTTGCTCCCTACTTTGCTCCCTCCTGACCGATCCCGACCATTTCAAGGGACTATTTTTCCATATCTAAGCTCAAACGAACTGTCAATTTGTATGAAGAGTAATGAAAAATAATAAATATTGAAATTTAGCCGTTTTTCAAGCTTTTGGGGTCGATTGAGATCCAGCAGAGGCCAAGGAACACTATGAAGGCGAAAAAAATGGAAATTCGGAAATTCACCAAGTTAATATTTTTAAAATCAGTCCCTCCATACTTATTTTACATCTCTATTGGGTCACTTGACTGACAGACAAGAAGCGGAATCCGGAAGAGCACCACTTTTGGCAGGGATAAAAATTGAAAAGCTACCTTTTCCCTGACGTGGGTCCGACTCCGGATTCCTAGGCAGCTAATAGCAAACTAATGAAGCAATCTCGAAGGGGAAATTAATATTGCCTGCCCCAGTCACCTCGCCGTCGTGCTTCACGTCAGAAAGGATTGCCTGCCTCCCAGAAAGATGTCAAAATGAATATTTAATGCGATGATTGAAACTGTAGACAAGAAACGCCTCCGGAATTTCTCGCAAGCATTCTTGAATGAACTCAAAGGTCCAATAAAGCGGCATTTTTGTGCGCTGTGCCGCGAGGAAAAAGCGGAATCCCTCTGCTCGGAAGCAATAAGCCACTCTGACGCTCGCTATTTCTATACCGAGCGAGTCCAAATTTAGAAACTCATCGAAAGTATTTACGGCACAACCTGCTGAAAGCCGATTCCCTCTCCCGCGCATAATCTGAGCGATGTAAAGGCTGATTACTTGTGTGTAAAATCAAATTTAATGCACTTCAATAGCCTCCAAATGAGCTCAGTGTGTATCATTACTCAGCACAGCTCGTCCTTTTCCCCATCCCGGCTAATGTATGTAGTTTGTGCCTCTCTCGCTCCCTCACTGGCAGTGCATCGACGGCTCGCTCGGAAGGGACTTAATGTGGTGTTTATGTTGGTGTAGTTTACGCTAAAGATGGGTAACGAAAGATTGAATGAATTGGATTTACTGGTGATTCTTGGGAATTTTTATGAACTTGTCGACAATGGCGTGGCGAAAGAGTGTGCGGCCGAGCTCTGACCAGGACATTGTGGCGGTACCTAAACAGTTTTATGGCCCTTTATCGTTTAAGTAGGCTCGTGAGTGCGGAGTGGAAAGCGGGGGAAGGGGGGCGACTGGGACATGTGAAATGGTGAAGAGCAGCTAAAAGTGGTAAATGTTTCAAAGTGTGTCTGCTACCGAGCCGTGTCGGTAGATGCTAGTTTTGGTACCGAGGTCGGGAACAGAGTAACCACGAAGACCACATTTTAGATGACACAAAAAAGCTATTTTTCATTTCGTTCATTTTTGTGAGCTTAGGATAGGGAGGTGCTTTTTCCTATTTTGGCCAACTTATGTGGTTGTGTTCTTTCTGCTGCATGTGTGGCAAATTGAAATAAATGGTTTGAACGGAAAGCGTTAGAGAAATCGACTGATTCCCATCTATTTGGTCCTGATGCCAAATGATGCTGTGGTGGCCATTTTTTCAACTTGATCCTTTGAATACTCAATTAGAGGTCTTTGACTTGGAGCTTTTTTTCCTTCTTAGAACTGCCCAAAAATCACCTGACTCGACCCATAAACTTAAATTTGGCGACAAAAAAAAATTTAAAGTTTAATGAATGCCTCAGTTGCCACGTTCTTTGCCTCAGCATTGAAAGAAATAATTTGTTTGCTAGATACCAGAGTTCGTTGTCCTTCAATTGAAACACAAATTACGACTGTTTGCTCTCCAGGCCCATTGAAAAGATGAAAGGCTCCTTCTGACTCATGAAGAGTGCATCCAGGACAAAAAGCTTTTCGATGTTCACAAGCTAAGCCCCCTTCCAATCTCAATTTAGCCGACATGCTCTAAAAATCACCGTGAACTGCATTTGTAGCAGCGAGCTCATCACCAACAGATATAGGGATTGTTCCGAAAGGTGCTCATACATAAATGAAAAGCAGATACAGAGGCAGGTAACTGCAGTCGCGCTCTATATATGCTTCATCATCGCCATGAACGTTCACAGTTCACACAAATTTTCCCATTCAAATTTAAACAATCAAGATGAAAATCCTATCTCTCGGGCCGGGCGTAGCACGGCGGGACGCGGGTGCCAGGCGAGTGAATTTTGTTTTATTTGTAGATACTTCATTCGCCGTTCCGATGCCTCCTCTGTGTCCCTCGGTTGGGACGAGAGGGACCTAGGGGGCGATAAAGTAGCTAGTTTAAATGTCCTGCCTCTTTTGGGCGATTATACCAGGATGATTAATTTTGCGGTGATGGTCTTTGTGGTTGCAATTCGAGGCTTGGGGGAAAACTTTTTAGCGGACAGACAGACAAAACAGATGGGAAGTGCGAATGTTTTCCCGGTCTGCGACCCCATGCGTGATGGCAGAACACTTACTCCCATCTTCGCAGCAAATAAAAAATTTGTACAAGTGTCTGTCTGCATCGGGGAGCGAGAATCGAGGACGAGAGCGAGAGGTAAAAACTGAAAAATGTTTTCTACATGTTTGGTATTTTTGATTAACAATATACACTAACCTAACGATCGGATGTACGGCTTGGCATCGGCTTCGCATCAGCACAGCCGCGGCGTGGCAAGGCAGAGCGTGCCTCGCTTTTTTGAATGAAATAATAATATACACAGACACAATAAAAATACATTGTTATTGGAGCAGTGAGAGGGGAGAGGGCGAGGGCTGCTCAAATGGCGTGCGTGCTATGCCTAATCTGCTGCGATATGTAGCACCTCGGAGAGTCTACCTGGCAGCAGCCGACAGAGCATCGTCCAACAGCGATCATGATTTAAATATTAATGCGTGCACATTTTATTTCATTATGAAAATTGATTTATCGCAGAAATGTGGGTCAATTAAAGGCTTTCCACTTTGTTTAGCCCCCCCATTCATCTCTTTTATGCGCTACCTGCCCGGCAAATTGTTTCTTTCGTGGCGTTTCTCTTTGCTCGCTCCTTTCCCTCGCTGCGATGATGTTTTTATTTCCTCTCATTGTCTGGTGAACGAACTGCGACTCCTTCTGGCACCAGTGTGCGGCTTGCGGCTTCGGAATAGGCGAGCGGGCAAGCTAGCGAAGTGAAATGAAAATGAAGAGGATTAATAAAAATCGATGAGCTGCCGCAATATAGTTGAATTATAGTATTTGCATTGGTTACAAAAATAAACACTGATCGTTTAATGTTTCCCTCTGCCTGCAGATTGGCTTGTCGTCCTCATTCGGGCAGGTCTCGGAGCCGTTCTCATTCGAGAGAAAATTGAGTTGGTTGAAAGCCATCTGGGTACATAATTGGACTTCTTAATTTAGTTTCGAGGCTTCGGTCGTCCAGAGTGGTTTTAAAATCGGAGCGAGAGACACTTACTGGCATATCTTCGTCATTCATTGATTTACTGGTCATCGGCCGGGCCTCCCTACGTGCCCCAAATTTCAATACCCAATCAACGTCCACATTTGTCGGCCAGTAAGAAAATTGCTTACGTTCACTTCTTGATTATGTCTACACTTCATCTTTTTCAATTCCCTTGCACTGAATACGTCGGAGATTTATTTTGGGCCCGACGGAGAGCTGGGAAGTTGAGGGGCGTCCTGAAACAAATTACAGGAATCTAATTAAGGTGCAAAATTGATTTTCTGTAGGGGAGAGGTGCTCCTTTTAAAGTTTATTGTGTGGAAAAAGGGACAATGGGTAAATAAAGGGGGCTTCGAATCGGAATGCTGGGCCCCTCGCTCTCTGGTCATCTTCAAATTAACCCTTTTTATCCTTTCCGTGATTCAATTACACCGTTATTTGAGTCCTTCAGTTCCTCACCTCGGTGACGGTTACTGTTTGTGGAGCAAACATGGCTTATTTTTGCCCAACACAAGAACTTACTTGAATAAAGCAGATTCATGGTTCAAAATTTCCGTTGACTGATTGACAAAAGATTGACAACTATCTGATAACACCGTATGAACACCAACTTGCCTGTCGCTGATCAGGAAAATCAAGGCCGTTTTTAAAAGGCGCGTAGAACTATTTTCCTGAGACTTCGCGAAGGACCCTTGACTTTGGAAGACCATAACTGGGTTAAAAAGCAACCGATCTCCATGATTTTTCTTTTGTTTTAAAGGTAATGACCAGTCGTTTTAAAAATGTACTTATAACATTGCGGGTTCGAACTAGGTCAAAGTTAGCAAAATGTCGAAAATGTGGAAAAAAACATCAGAATAATCGGTCATAACCTGACGCCGTAGGAACCGCCCCCCCTCCCACGGATATAGAGGGGGGTTCTATCTCAAAAACTAAACATTCAAATTAAAAACGGTCTTGATTTTCGCGATCAGCAACCCCCAATTGCTAATCAAAAGTTGGTTTCATGAGCTATGTAGGTGTAATCATAGGAGAGATTTTCAGACACTCTCTAAAACGCAAATCACCCGTCAAAATCTGATTTGTGTCGCACACGAAAAGGGGCATGAATATTCAGCGAGCGTAGGTCAAGAGGAGACTGCGGACGCCTCAAACCTGATAAAAAAGCTTTGACATTTTCCAAAATTTGGTTAGCTAACATCACGGAAATATACATGAGGCTCAAAATTATATGCTTGATTTAGTTTGTACAAGGCTCGTTTATTTTATATATATTTTTCCACTCGGCGTTCAAGCGATGTTGCGAATTGTAGGAATTTATCATTTCAGTTTACGGTCTCCTCTGCCGCCGGCGAATGCCAGTACCGAGCAATTCGACTCCATCCTGTGTGTGTGTTTATCGAGTAGGGAATCAAGGATGATGCATGAAGGCTTAAAAAGGAATAAATTTTGCACCAAACGGGTGCATTGATTTTTAATTGAAATAATTTACGTCCCCGATTCCTCGTTATCGCAGAATCAGGGGAGCTTAGCTGTTCACAAGCGACCAAAATTGAATGAGGGAAATCTTGAGAAACTTCCTCGTTCACCCGAACTCGAGAGCAGTCGAGTCGCTAGAAATTATTTCCACTGCTGCAATTTATATCCACTGCCATGTGCTGTGCGAGTATATTTGTTTTCATTCGGTTTCTTTAATTTTATTACGAGGCCCCTCTGAACTTGATTTTGTTTTCCGCCCTCCTCGTACCTAATTTCATTGCAGCTCGCAGTCGAGTGGCGAATAAATTTGGGCCATTTGTGCGATGCCAACGCGATATTTTTATAAAGCTTGTTATCGAAAAAATCCGGCCACCTTTAACGAACTATTTGACATTTTTAACAGCTGATTTTTGACGGATCCCGTTAGCTCTTAAATAACTGATTGAATCAGCTTTGTTTTGGTAGCACTTCCGTTGTTGTGTCTCACATATTTTCAGAAAAAATGAGTATTGAACTTGAGCACCGTGATAAAATTATTACCAAATACTTAGAAAATGCAAGTATTTCACGCAGAGTTATCGCTAAGCAGCTAAATATGGCTAAAACGACCGTAAATGACGTAATCAACCGATTTCTTCAGACCCGTACGACACAGAGAAAGTCTGGAAGTGGCAGAAAACCAGGTTTAACTGATAATACCTTGGCTTCGAAGGTCTGTCGGTATGCTAAAAAAAAGCCCAATGCTTCAACGCGCCAAATGGCCAAAAAATTCAATGTGAGTAACTTTTGGATTCACAAAGTGCTACGCCAACGCGGCCTAAAGACCTACAAGGTACAAAAATTCGCAAATCGTAATGATCGGCAGGCTCAGAGTGCTAAGAGTCGAGCTCGTATTCTCTATGACAAGTTTTTGAGAGGCAAAAATCGTTGCGTAGTTATGGATGATGAAACTTACGTCGTTGCTGACTTTAAGCAACTTCCAGGTCAAAGTTTTTACCGTGCCGAGTTTCGTTTTGGTGTTCATAAAAGATTTAAGTTCCAACAACTTACAAAATTCCCACTTAAGTACCTAGTTTGGCAGGCAATATGTACATGTGGTAAAAAAAGCAAATTTTTCATCGCAAGAGGAAACATGACAGCCGAAGTTTACATCAAAGAGTGCTTGGAAAAACGACTGCTCCCGTTTCTTAAGGACCACAATGTACCTCCTTTGTTTTGGCCGGATCTCGCCTCAATTCACTACGCCAAAGCTACACTGGGCTGGTACAAGGACAATGAGGTCGAAGTGGTGCCAAAATCAGCGAATCCCCCAAACTGCCCGGAACTGCGTCCTATCGAAAGGTATTGGGCTCTAGTGAAACAAAAGTTAAAAGGAACCGAAACAGCATCAAAAAACCGCAAAAGCTTCGCAAAATTCTGGTTGGGAGCCACAAATAAGGTGACTCAAGACGTGGTAAAAGAATTAATGGACGGTTTGCCAATGAAAGCCAATAACTTTTCTCGAACACCAATTGAAGTCTAAAACTTGATTCTACATACATCTGTAATAAATAAATAAATAATTAAATAAAGCTATAGCTTTTTAAAAGGGGTTTTTCCAACTAAAATTTTGATGATCTGGTGGCCGGATTTTTTCGATAACAAGCTTTATTACATCAAAAAGCAGCATAACAAAAACACGAAAAAAGCACAGAGAGCAATAAAAATGGAAACATCGAGTGAACTTAATTAGTCCGATTGGATGGTCGGGTGGCTCATTTTTTTCCCCATAGTCCGTACTCCGTGGTGCTGTCGGCTCCCGGAATTTAATGAACCACTGGCGTAGTCTCTCACATTAATTAGAACGGGAGAGGGAACGGGATCGGGGGTGGATTACATGGGGGTGTTCAATTCTTCCACTCACGTGAGCCAGATAATCAAAAAAAGGGCACACACTCGGGTCGGGAGCGCCGAATTATCTGAGCTCAGGCTCCGAGGCAACCGAAGAATTGGATAAAGTTTAATTTTCGGATCCGGTGATATCGCAATTCAATTTCATTCACCCATGCATAGCATCGGAATTGCTCGTTTGCCGGTTTGGCCGTAATTAAATTTTATTTACACGCGTGAAATAATGATTAAACGAACGTAGGGGAACGGGAGTCCTGGGCTCCCCCTTCGTGATTTTTATGGCGAACCAGACGGAGCGACACGAGATAGCAGCACGTTCCCCGGTTCCAGGGAAAGCGGGAATTCATTAACTTTTGTGCAACTCAATATTCTAGCGCGAGCTTGGGCGTTAGTTTCACGAACTACAGAGAGGATAGATTTCCCTTTCCCACTCATTTCAGTGTAACAGGAGTTGGTGGAGAGAGATTTGGTTCTGGACATTTCCTTGGTGGAAAAACTCATTTGAATTTTTGTTTGATGAAGCTGAAAAACGAACTCATTGATGAAATGAATCAATCTTCTTTCCCGCATCATTCCAAAATAAACTGAAAACTTTTGACAGCTTTTTTTTTTGATTTCGATGAAACTCGGCAAATTTGATTAATTTATGAAACTAAAATTTTTTGCTTTTCTGGTTTTTTGAAATTCCAACATGGCCACCATAGAGGTTTTGAATTGTTTCTTCTGAAGAACGATTCCGATTCAGGAGAGAGAGGTATTTTTAGAAACTGTATTAAATTTCCAACAAACTGACGATAAAAAATGTTTTTTTTCACAAAATATCCTTATACACGGCGACCAATAATTCCTCATACAAAATTTCAACGGACCACTATTACTTAACGATTGTTTCTAAAATTTTAATATTTTTTCCCAGCAATTATTGTTTCTTACCCTGATAAAAAATATACTAGTTTGTGTTTGGTCCGCTTAAATTCAAACGTACTGAGGCATAGAAGTGTATCGGTAACTTATTTTATATGCTTTAAAAAGAAAAGTTGAAATCGTGCAAAGTGTTCCTTGAACTCAAGCACCTAGGGATCAACTGTAACTTCGTGTATCGTACTATATCGAGGTAAACTGAAGCCTATTCAATAACTGAGAGAAAAAAATCCGGAAGGCTACGCTCTCTTTGGACTCCAGCGAGCTTAAGGTGATCTGGGAATGAATTCGTCAGAATTGGACCTTTTTTCAAAAAAAATGGCTTAGCATTGCAAAATCAAAAGGAATCAATGCGACTTTCACTAGCAGAAGACTTTGAAATAAATGTTAACAGAAACCAGAGAGTTCAAGAGAATTCGGATTAAATATCGAAACAAACATACCATATTCGTTTTTTGAATTAAAAAAAATTTTTTTTGAAAATTCTCAATATTTGATATTTTGTGTCTTGTTAAGTGAAAAACATGTACACAAAATTTTACGAATTTTCGGCTCTTGGTTTGGGAGATATGGACGATTGAATGGGTGAAGATAGAAAAGTTTTCCTTGTTGGAGTTTGACTCCAATCAACTGTGAAATTTCATGTCTAACGTTTAGATTTCATGTGATATCGTTCAAAATGGTAGAATTGGTATGGTATTTATAATTTATGTTTTTCACATGTCCCAGTGCTTCTGGTGGGCCAAAAAGTACGGCAAATACACTAAGAATCTACTTTCCCGCGTCAAACGGCAAAAGTAACTCGATTTCCAAAGTGGGTTTTGGTGTCTTTCGCGAACTGGAGCGTGATGTTGTAAATTATTTGGGTGTCAATCAAAATAGCTGAGGGCTCCGTCCAGCATTCGTGACGCAAAATCGATTCGTCCAGCGGCCAGCCCATCGCTCATCGAAACGAAATTGACCTCACGCAACGCCCGGTATCCTGTAACGCCCCACTTTCCCCCGACACGACAAGCTGAGCATCAATATTGTCCCCATCACGTTTGTTCATCATACGCATAGGAGCTGTAGCTCGAAATTATGCAAACGCTCGAGGTAAATCAATTATGCAGGTCTATTATCAAAGCAAAATACTGGATGTGAGCGCAGCAGGGGCTATCATCTGTATGTGTTCAACGTGTATTTGTCTCCCGGTAATATAATTATCACGCTCTCAATATCTATTTATTAAATTAAAACTTGTATCAGTCACCATCCGCTGGAGATTGTTATTGAGCCTGACATCCTGTTGTCGTCATCTTTAGCTTTAGACTCGACTCCCGGGAGAGTGTGTGAGCGCTTAACTCAAAGACAATGTACGGTCCCGAGCACTGCTTGAATAATGAAATTACCTCTCCTCAGCCTCACCGAAATGAAGATCCCACGCAGAAGGGGTGGAGGGAGGCCGTCAGACGCAGAGATAGGATTCACATAATCAATTGCTTGGAGAAGTTGCAATAAAGTATCTTCTGCATGCAACGGATAAAAATACAGGGAGTACGGACTAGACCTGGATGTGTGGCCAGAACGATGCCTCCAACGTCGAAAATATTTCTACGAGATCTGCAGGGTACGTGTTCATGGGAAATGGCAAAAAGTTGTGCCGGAGCACGCCTCGATAGCTCGATTTCCGCAAGTTGAGCGAACCTAAGTTTTATCGGTTATGCCATGTCATGAAACTAATTTTGCTGCACTACACGAGTACCTTGGCCGCTGAACCAAATTGTAAATGGAGTTCGAAACAATTTTTTAATAAACTCGACGACCATGGGACGGACCTAGCGGAGGTGGTCTCCTTTTGAATTCGGTCTTCAATATTGGCACGTAAGCAAACAAATTCCTATTTGCACGAGCTTGCGTAATGGCGCGAAATGAAAAGTGCAAAGGGAAGAAAAATCACGTAATTGCGCTTATTTGAAAAGAGGGCTTAGAAATATTCGTTCATGACGATATTTTTGATTATAGGAGGGTGCTTGTGGCATTTCAAGGAGTCCTCTGAGAGAAGGATGGCGACAGTTAACCCACAGTTGCATGAGTTATAAAAATGTAGGGTCCCTTACACTTCCCCTAACATCATAATTATGACCCCTAATGAGATCTGTAGTCATGAGGCTATGAATGCACTATTGTGGCCACTTTTGCCGTCTGTCTGTCAGTCTGTCTGAAATTTTATAACTCGAATACCAGAAGAGCTAGAGAACTGCGTTTTTTTTTGCATCGTGTGGGGAATAGTCTACAGAGCCTCATTCTCTCTGGGGGGAGGGGGAATGGGGGGTGTTTTACGTTTGTATGAAAACTCCTTATATTACATCCGATTTAGCTGAAATTTTAGTATGTTGTAGTCTGTGAAAAATCTAGTAAATCATGGTAGCATATGTGACCCCTACCATGTACAGGGATGGAGCTCGAGGCCCCTAAAGTTTGGTCTTCTCGAAATCTTTGAAAATGCACCCTTAAGCTTAATCTTCGATTTTGCTTTTTTCATATTTTTTAAGAGTTTTATTGAGTTGTTTGAGGAGCCTTTTAGATTTTTGCAGAAGCCCCCTCTAAGAGGAACGCATTAGAGGGTTAAAGATCCAGCTCAAAACGACGTCCAGAGATTCAATTTAAGGGAGCTTGGCATGTGCTTCCACCCCTCGTCTGCTGTCAGATAATCCTCAAATCATCCTTCCGATGGGTTTATTTGCATATTTCCGAGCATTACAAATAATAATCCTTACAATATAACATTATATGAAGAGAGAGTGTATAATATTTCCATTGAGAGCCCAGCATGAAGATGTGTTGGGAGATTTGACTACCGAGAGTTGCTCATACCTTTGCATAAGACGCATCCAGACGGAAATCTTTGCTCCGTGTGGCGGCAAACGGCAAAGCACAGCGTGGAATCGGTACAAGAGATTTCGGAGTGGAGAGGCACATAAAGCAGCCATCATGATGGATTTTGAATACAGCGGAGGCATTCATTCTATATCAGAGTCACTTCTTTTGGCGCGTGCAGTAATAAATAAAAATGGAGAGAGCTCGGTGTGAAGTGGAATAAATTTAAAAACAAATTCACTTCACGAGGCTCGGGGTTTCCTGGGTCGTGGGGAGACTTTTGCCGAGATGCAAATATGCCCGATAAATTTTCTCATCTCTTTATCCCCCGCTGCTGTTGTAATGGCACGGCACATTTGCCTCAAAAGTATTCATACTTTTGGCAAACAAATATCGGGGGAGGAGGAAATCATTTTTCTTGTAGCTACTTGTGTTTCGCAATTGATGGAATTTCATTACTTGCCGGAATATTAATGGATGACGAGCAAGCTGTCGAATGAAAAGAGGCAAAAAGTTTCCCGAGCAAAGATCATTTGTGCTCGTCGTCGAGTTGAGAGTTGAGACATTTATTTGAAAACATTATTATTGGCGCCATTAGCTGATGCTGCGAGACGATGACAGAGGTTACGCTGCTCAAATATTTGACTTGGAGTTCGTGTTTGAGTTTGTAGGCTCATTTGTAGGCGCAATTTCCTCTATGAGGGATCACCATGGCCTCGTCGGGGTCGATGTGGTTGGCTCTCAGGACCCCGAACACCTTCCGCTCGAACGCCTCATCGGTAGACCGCGACCTCGAGAAGATGTAGATCCGCGTCCTCGTTTCCCCACTCTCCGTCTTGGAGCACGAGTACATCACAAAGTATGAGCAGTAGTCCGTGTCCAGGACGAAAGTGGGGTACTCTCTGGCGTTCGTGGTGTAGGAGAGCTTCCCCGTACCCCTCCCAAAGAGGCTTCCAGTGCCGGCGTCGGGCCCGCAGTAGGCAGCTCCGTTCCTGCGGCAGCACATAACGACGTCCCCGATGCCAGGAATGAAATCGTAGAAGTCGGCGGTCCAGCAGAATCCATCACACCCGATCGGCTGGCCGTTGTCGGTCAGAAAGTGCGCGTACCAGCGCCCCGCGAACGTCGATATATTCAAATTGCTGACATACCTGAGGCTGCACGGGCATCCAGGCAGGCCACGTATAGGGGTATACTCGTTCCCGGGCTCGTCAGCGGAGCAGAAAACGGAGCAGAGGAGCAGAACGAGAGCTGGCTTCGGGAGACACATTGCGAATGGAGATTAGATTTGCGGCCTCATTCCTCGCGAGACAGCCGGTCTGGTATGTGGGGCACCTTGAGAGCCTCCCAATGCCAATGCCACACGCTGTATCAACTTCAATCTGCTCATCTGTCCTCTATCTTATCCACGCTAATAAATTAAATGATTTCACGAGTGTCTGGAAGAAGCCCAAGTTGCTGTAATTTTGCTCAAACATTTTAATGCGATGAGTTGCTCTGCCTCTTGCCTCTGCTATGTTGAATTTACAACTTTCAGAGTTTCAGTTATAATAACGCAAGAGTTACAATTACAATTAGGAGCGGATATGCAAAGAGTGAGGAAGAAGAGCGCAGAGTTTCGTTTTAAATAAATAAAAACACTCTTAATGAAAATTACCCACAAATGAATTAAACAAACTCCGAGAGAAAGTTTCTGTTTTTGTGCCTCACGCCTACGCCCATTCCGAGCGAAAACGAACCTCCTGCCTGCAGGATGGCAAATTTATTCAGTGAGGCTCAACGTGTACTTTTCGCAGGCGACTGAGCCCCACTCACTTATTAAATTGTGCACCGCATGGTTCGATGCCGAAGGCCTCCGAGCTCGCCTTGGATGAATGAATGTTATCAAAATCATAACAGTTGCAATCTATTTTTATTTCAATGGCATTTTTTACTGCTCAATAAATGATATTCACGAAATGCGGATGCGTGTGGGCTTAAATTCGTCATTCTCATCATTCTCCTCGGCACGAGATTGATGGCTTTACTTACGAACTGTCTTCGGAGAAAAATTTGCCGTGATCTCGCGGATGGAATGGAACGTTAGAGGACACTGTGGTAGCAAAAAACGAAGGGATTGGAATCAATAAGTGGAGACAATTGCGAGACGAGTGCTTGGAAGAGATCAATTTTTTATGACGACTGACGAGACGCGGTGGGGGAAATCAATTTTCCAGAGTGTCTCGCTGTCTTTCAAGGGGAAGGTATGAGTCTCTAAAGTGAAGGCGTTCACCCTCTTATCTTAGGGAGAACCCAACTCTGAGCTCTTTTCGTCTTTGATATAAAAGACCCAGCAGAACACCAGGGGGTCAAAAACCATAGCTACCTTACTGGTGTCGACCCACATTGACACTTGAAAGGGTAACTCAGCTCCACAAATTTCCCCCTAATATATTGGTTTTGACGTTGGAGCCAAAAAAACGCAATAACTCTTCCTGCCAATCCAGCATTCGGGGAATTCGGAATCGAGATGCCAGCTATCGTTCCCATCCTGCACTCTACAATTAATTCATTGCCCATAAATTTCGCCCAAACGACACAATTAAGGTCAAGAGTGCGCTTCCTTGCACCCGCCTGCAATTTCGTATTGTCTTTTTTCGCCCGTAAAATTTCTCGCATGCTTGCTTGCCAAAGACTGCGAAATAATTTGTCTGTTGTTGACACTCTACATTGCTTCTTTGGCACTTTGTGCGAAAATTGCAGGAGCAAGGGTAGCAGATTTTAGGATCAAAGGATGGGGTTAAAACAGTGCATGAAATCCTGCAAAATTTATAAACCTCAACAATCCAATGCAAAATACTAGACAGCCTTGTAGTCCCACAAAAAATGTCTGTCTCTTCCCCATTCGGTTTCTGCTTTGTCCTTTTCCGTGCTTTTCCTCCGCCATGTACCCGCCAGCTCGATGGTTTTCATGTGCATGTTCGTATATGTAACAGAGGGTTTGCATTGTCGCTTCGTGTTTTTACAAGCTCTGAGCAAGTGCAGGCAAGCAAGCTATGAAATAAAAATTGGAACACAGACTGGAGCGGCGAAACTGGCGGAAAAACGCGTAAAAAATGAAGTGCCGACATTTAAATTTGTTTGTGCCTCTCCATTTTCCGGTAGAGTTCACAAAAATTCACTTTAACTTGAGCGTCTGGTTTCAGCACAGTCGTTAGCTGGTTGGCGACCTCTTCTCTTGACACACTTGCCTATTTGGGGGTAAACCTCGGGGCGGGTGCAGGGCTTTAGACAAAAAATAATGTTCAGGGGCCCTCTGATAAGTAAAATCCCTCTGATAAGAACTAATTTATAACCAAGAAATTTTTAAGATTTTACAGATTTTTACATTTCTGCTTTCTTTTCTGCTTTTTACATTTGCAAGCCAGGCTCTGGAACTGGAAGAGAAGCAGAAGATGATTCTGAGAGGGGATCAATCGCGAGTTGAGGAATTTGAGAGGGCTTCTCTGCATCCCCTGAGTTTCCTGGTTGGCTTGATAAACCCACTTTGTCATTAGAAGAATTTGAAGAATCCAAAATTATTGGAATTAGTTTTGGAACCTTATATAAAAATGGAAGCTAACTTTTTTCAAAACCCATTTTTTCAAAATTGTGTTGTTTTCTGATAGAACTTTCGCTTGTGCAAACCAGAGGGATATGAACGTTTCATATTTAGTATTTATATTATCGATTTTTGATTGATACCATGTTATATTTTTGTTTCAAAAGCCAGAGCTTGTTCGAAAAACCAAACAAATGGAAGAACATAACGGTGCCTATTCACAACAGCATTCAGTATTCAAATTTCAGACGTTGATATTTCGAATAAGCGAAAATGGAATTTTATCATTCTGGCGGGGACCCCAAGCAAAAATATTAATTTCCGGAGGCCTAGGCATATGCCTTCCTTGCCTATAGGCTAATCCGGCTCTGGGTGGGCGTCCCAGGGTTGTTTGCTTCCCCGCTTCTCGAGATCCCGCAAGATCCGGATGTGTTTAATGAGGTTGAGTTTCATTGAGAGCTCTTTTGTGCGTCGCTGCGTTCACCAGGTTGCGCCAAACAGCTACTTCAAGCACACTAGAGCAGCTCAAGCATGAGCACCATTTACATTCGGTGAGGTACGGAGGTAATTCCTTTTGTTTGAGTTCGTGGAATTCGCTATTTAGGAGATGCCCCGCCTCGTGTGGCTGTGGATGTTTAAATCACGTAACAGGTAATTAATTTAGCAAGCAAGAAAGTTAAAAGGTGCTGGAAACGTGAACAATTAAACTCCATTACTTTAATTATGAATGTGTGTCTGCATGTGGGGGCTTTTAATTACGAGCTGCAGCTGCAAATAGGCGTGGGACCTGCGTTTGAGTGGAAGATTTGTCGCTGAAGTAATTAACTTTTAAGTTTTCGGAAGCCTCGCTTCCCCCCTCGGGGCCCAGAAACTTTTCTTCCGCTCCCGCGAACTCGTAAAAGTCCCGAGTCATCTCGCGGTTGTAAAAACGACGTTGTATCTCGTTAAAAAGTTCATAACGCTGATCTCCCAGAGCTACTAAATTCGGGCAAGATTTTTTCCGTTTATTGCCTTATCAAAAATGCTATTTAAAAACCCATCTCCCCGTCCCACACGCCATCAGCCGTCTTCGTGCCTCGTTATGTGGAGTAAAACACTTTTCCGCAGCTTAAACAATGAAATGAATTCCTTTTTATTTAATGATCCGAGCGCATCTCGTCGTAAATAAAACTACATACCCATAATCTTTTTTGCCATTCAGCTGTAAATCCAGAGCGGCTACACTGACCATCCATTCTGAGGTTAATACGCAAAGGCACTTGTGTAAATTGTAAACAAACAGAGGCTGATGGTATTTCGCAGAGATGGAAACACAAAACACAAAACGAAAAAAAAGGAATATGGTGCTGGTGGGCGTAAAGAGGCGCAAAACCATTTTGTGGACTGCCATCGCTCAACGCTGCTTGAGCAATTAATTTTACAACAATTTTGAACATTCTCGTGCCACTTAAACGCTTTGCCATTCGCTACACATTTTTCAAGCATCGGCCACTCAGCAAAACAGCCTCGTTATCTGCGCTTTTCCACTCGCGGAACCCGTGGATTCTGTTATTTATTGTTTTGATTTGTGTCCTGAGCTCTTGAGCCTTGTAAAAATAGATTTTTTTATACAAAAATGTGCAATTTGGTGTGGTGTTCAATTTTTGTCTACTTGATTGTTGACTTTTTACAGAATTTAGGAGGAAGCTTTTTTCTCTAACCTCTAAAAAAGCTCCCAAAGAACTCCAACAAAGACTTTTTGCTTCCTTTAGAAGACTGCGGAAATTCCTTGAAGGAATTTCTGTAGGACAAAATGGACAACCCGTATGACGTTCCATTGACCTTCAGGTTTTTCTTCTCAAGTTTCGTGTTCTTAAGTGTTTGGCTCCTTTCTTCTTGGAAAAATGTGTCGTTGCATCTATGCAGGTTTCCTTCATTTCCGGCCGTGCTGGAAAGTCCGAAATGGAGCCTCCAATCAGAATAGTTTCTGCCCAATTCCAATCCATTCATGTGAAACCTGCTGAAAGAAATTCCTGCAAGCTATTGTATACATCAACCGGCCGAGTGAGCGCCCAATCGAGCTCGAGAGATCCTCGGAAGTCGAAATCAAAAATGCCTTTTATTTCTATTTGATTTCAATTAACCCAATCATCTTCGCTTGGCAGCAGTACATTCGCCATCGATTTTCCATTTAGTCTCACATTTGCTCCATATTATTAGGCGAAAGTCTGCTACTCTGCTTCCCCATTCCTGCCAACAATGTTAGACGCGCTACTCAAACTTTGTATATTGCTCCGAACGGTTGTTGCTTTGAGGTAAAAGTTTGGCACACATTCGTTATGAAATATGTCGCAGAGGAGGAAAACATTCCGTGAAGTACATAAATTCCGTTTTTCATGAGCGCTTCTAATTTATAAAAATGTGCTGGCTCACTTTCGGTCCAGGGTCGAGGGTGCCTTAGCTGGGCTATGTGTGGGATCGCGACTATAGGCAGACAATTATGTGAAAAGCGTACGACGAGACGCGGAGAGCGAGGGCAAAGACGCCACATAAGCTCCTTTTGTAGTCATATTGGATTACATGTGCTTGATGCTCGCTTTTGTGCGACTCGTTTGCGTGTTGCGCGCTAATCAGATTGAGAAAGTAATGGGTACGGAGGAAAGAAAAATGAAAGAGTTCAAAAGGGTATTATAACACGGCCTTGAGGGGATAATTGACGCAAAGTGAATGTGTGCCGAGCAATTGTCAAGTCATCATGAGTTTCGTGATGGCTCGAGAGGGAAGAACAAATACGCGACAAAAGGACGCCTGAATTGCGCTTTTGGGGAGGCTGCCCGAGTTCACCTTTGCGAAGGGAGTGAACGCTAATGAAATCCGGGCCGCTTTCCCACGCTACGCTGATGCATTTCGCAAAAGGTGTGGTGCAAAATGGGAAATTATGGGAAATTAAATGCGGAAATGGGGTGTCCGGAGCACACGAGAGTCGGGAGGAGGCGATATAATTGGCTGTAGGTGCTATGTGCGTCGTTTATTGAAGAAAAAAAGTTTATTCATTTATTTCAATGAAAGACAGCTTACAATATCGTCTATTTGTGGGAAAAATTTCCTTCACAGCTGGATCAGCTATGAAGGAATTTCGAAAAACCTAGTTTTAATTTTTTTTAACATTTAAGACAAGCAGTAACAACAGACTTTTGACTATATAGGACACTATAAAAGACGATTCGCAGACAATTTTAAGTTTTAAATTTAAACCAGAAAAGTCTATAAGGGGTCGTTCAAATATTACGTCACAGTCTAAAGGAAGGGAAAAGTGTATAAAGTCAAGTACTAAGTGCTTGAGCTTTAAGTGCCTGCAACTCGTCCTTTATTGGTGGTAGAAAGTGGGTTAAAAATTTAATCTCAAAAATATTTCCCTTTCAGTAACTTTTCGCGTCTGAAAACAGTTTCAATAACCCAGTTTCTGTTCGCGTGTACTTTCAGTGACATCGACCAACTCTATCTCCGAACCTCACATGACTGCAAGCTAGCTACTGCATGGGTACAATCAATTTCCCGCCGCCATTGCCACCCGCAATCTGGCTCTTGGTCATCCTGACTCCACTGCTGAGCGCCGAGTGTCCCTACTACTGCGACTGCAAATGGAAAAATGGCAAGGAAGCAATTATCTGCACGAATGCCAACATTAGCAGCGTGCCAGCTCGATTGGACTTTGGAACGCAGGTGCTGGATCTGTCGAAAACCGCAATTGACGCTCTCAGGAATGACACGTTCGCCACTCTCGGGCTGGTTAACCTGCAGAAGCTGTACATTACGAGTAGCCGCGTGAGTCGTATCGAGAGATTTGCCTTCCGAAAGCTAGTAAACTTAGTCGATCTGGACCTGAGCAACAACCTGCTGGAGTCCATTCCATCGCATGCCTTCCACGAGGTTGTCGAGTTGCGTGAGCTGAAGCTGCGTTTCAACCTCATTCGTCGAATTGCCAATAATGCATTTATAAATGTCCCCAACTTGGTGAGACTGGAGCTGTCGGATTGCCGCATAAGCAATATAGAGCCAAATGCCTTCCTGAACCTCGAAGCGACCCTCGAGTGGCTCCGGATCGACGGGAATCTGCTCCAGACGTTCCGCTACACCGCCATCAAGTCTCTGGAGAACCTGCACGGGTTCGAGCTGGCACGCAACCCCTGGAACTGCTCGTGCAGCATCAAGGGCCTCTTCGAGTGGATCATCGAGTCCAACTTGCCGTTCGGCGACCCCCCCACCTGCAGCACTCCCCCCCGGCTCAAGGGACGGTCGTGGAACAACTTGAAGAGAGACGACTTTGGGTGCGTTCCGTTCGTCAGAGCGAAAGTTACGACAGCTGAGGGGGTTGAGGGGCGCAATGTGACGATTACATGCGAAGTGAGTGGGACTCCCGTCCCCACCACGCGCTGGATATTTCAAAACAACATCACGAGGCGGGAGATAGTGACGTCAGCCCGCATGATGAGCCGAGTGGGCGCGAATGCGACAGTCTCGCTCACCATCGCGAAAGTGGATTTCCATGATGCGGGAAACTACGTTTGCATTGGAGGTAAGGAAACGTTAGAATTTCAAGAGCTTCTACCCTCGGGCCCAAAAAGAGTACTTGACCTTAATTCTCTTCGTGTTTTCCGCGCTCATTAGAATCACGACTTTGGATTCCATACAAAGTTGAAAACCCCCCCTCTTACATAGAAATTCCTTTCCATGAAATATTTTTCTACAGTTTTAAGCAGAATTTTTTTAATTCTTTCTCCGTCGAGTTGCTACCGACTCTGGTAATTTTTTAAGCTCAGTTAATTACACCATGGTTGGATAGGAAACTTAATTGACTTTGTAATTTTCCCTCTGTCATTTTAAATTAATTTTGAATTTTTACTTAACACCAATAGGTCAAAATGGAGTTGAAAATATAAAAACTTTAAAATAAAAATAATTTTCTTTTTTTGTAAAATTTTTGTATGGAAAAAATAGATTGAAAAAGAACCTAGTGAAGCCCAGGAAGGAGCTAGAAAATATGCTCGGCATTCCTATGAACATTTTTAAAATTTACGGTAGCAATGGGTAAAATTATTAAAAAGATTTTCCTCTCATTGAAATTAAATATTTCCATGAGCTCAAAAACTTTTCCAAGAATGTCACGAAATCCAAAATCAAGAGATAACAAGAGATTTTCCCTGAATAATCTCGCAAGTTGACTTTGAGCGTCACCACGCCCTTTCCGCAATTCATCTCGAGGCGATGTAATGCCAAAAGTAAGCAAACTCTCGTCCGCATAATCCCCGTCGTGACAGACATAAACAAAGCACCAGACGATCTTCCCCTAACTCTCCGAGTCCCAGCAGTATTTGCATTTACTTTGCTTGCGGTTTCCGGCCCTGGCCGCTTTTTCTTGGAATTTTTCGTTCCGTCTGCCTTCTCCCTTCCTCTTCCTCCGTCTCAGGCTACGGCTTAATATTGTACACATCCCCAAATGGAAAACCACAACGGAGCAATTACACAATCTTATTCAGACTACTTAGACCTGCCCAGCTGCAGGGAAACTCACTGCAGCGTGAATATATGCCCGGAAGGAAAACATTAAGCAAACGCACACGTATTACAAATTGCCTTCATCTGCATCTTCTTCGCTCTCGTTTCCCCTTTCAGAGAACAACGTTGGTCAGGCGGAAGCGGGCACGCGGTTAATTGTGACCAAACAGCCATCGGGGTCCATGAAAACTGCCACCATGGTCGGCGTCATCGTTCTCGCTCTCATATTAGTTTTTATCACCTGGCTCATGGCAATTTATCTGCTGCTATCGAAGGAGAAGAAGCGGCTCCGTCTGTGGAAGATGAAGCGGACAAAGGCGCTGTACCATAAAATCGAGATGGACAAGAATGGCGGGGCCGGGAACGCGACCAGCACGGAGCAGCACGGCTTTACGACGGAGGACGAGGACAAGTACGACGCAATCACGGCCACTAGTGGGCAGCGGAAGTACCGCGAGGGCGACAGTGAGGCGTACGAGATGAGTGCCAAACTGCTGACGACGAAGTACCGGCAGCAGGAGGAGACGGGCAAGAAGGAGAGCGGCTTCTCCATCCGATCTCCCCAGAAGTTCAGGTGAGCCCTACTCAGGTCTTAAATATTAAAATTAATAGCAAAAGGGTGTCTGTAGTTTTATGAGGCATTTCACAAATTTAATTATTCCTCCCACTTTTAAGCTCCTTTCGCGCCATTCACGTGCACATCTGATTTTCATGCTGATGTCGTTGATTACAGAGTGAGAATATTATGATTTCGCATACATACTGAGGCATTAAATGCCAAGGTATGCCATGCCGTGTCGCTCCCAGCCTTTCCCCGACACGGTAACAGTTGAAATATTAGATTTATTACCACATCAGCGAATTAAAATGAATGCCAACGAACTAACGAATGTCGCAGGAGCCTCGTTGCACTAAATGAAAGTCGGAGGCGTCCGTGTGGAGCGTACTAATCCATTTTCTTTATCTTTCTGCATGTTGTAGCGATGCCTTGCATGGAGGGAGGGGCGTACACGTTGGCACTTGGGGATTACTATGCTTCTTATGTGCATGCATTATGAATGACTTGCCTTCAGCTGTTCAGGCTGTTCTAACAAAATGAAAATTTTTTCTGGCTGGAATTTCAATCTTTCTCGCCCGACTGGAGTCTGTTTGTCAAGCGGCTGTTTGCTAATTTGACAATTATTTAGCTGCCAGCTTTTAGAGTCTCAAACTTGAGATTTCTGGGCTCCAAAAAAAGCCTAGACTTCACTCCTTTCTTTGGCCTAGACCTTCCTTTAAACTTGACTCAACCCAGAAACATAGAAGTTAGAAAAAAAAGAGCCTCAAACTTGAGATTTCTGGGCTCTAAAAAGAGCTTACACTTCGCCTCGTTTCTTTGCCCAATACCTTCCTCTAGCCTGACCCAATCCAGAAACATAGTAGTTAGGAAAAGAAGAGCCTCAATTCTGAGATTTCTGAGCTCCAGAATAAGCCTAGACTTTGCTTCCTTTTTTCTCCCTAGGTCTTTCTTTAAACCAGAAACAATCCAGAACCATAATGCTAGAAGAAAAATTTAACAGCAACAAAGGAAAATCCTAATCCTTGATTCAGGCCAAAATGCCTGCGAAAACCCTCCAGCCTTTGCTCAGGTGCGAGAAATTAAAAACGATTATGAACGAGTGTGTGTCTAGGTGAGCAAACTCATTGGTTCAGAAGATGTATGACTGCGAGCGGGCCAGGCGTGTGCTCTAGCCAAACAGGATCAGTGGAGTCCCGAAGGCACTTACAGCAATCAATATGTTTGCACATTAAATGATTACCGCACCTAAATTGATTATGCAAACAAGCTTTGCTCCTGCATTGTGCATCCCGAGATTGTTTAATGAATGCTAATCCAAGAGTTACTTTGTTCTGTGTCATGCCGAGTGCAAACTTAACTGCCTTGTGTATCCATCAGCATGCCTGCTTGCCCTGCATTCAATGTGGGGGAGCAGAGCAGTGAAGTGAAGTCACTTTGAATGATGCTGGAATGATATAGTCGGCTCCTAATTCCTCGTGTAATCCAGCAAAGCGCCCTTAACGTGTACATACTCGCACTTGTGTAAGGGAGCTTAATGATTTGGTGTAGGCGCATGAGATGTGTGTCAAAGTTGTTACTTGGTTTTGTTTTCGGTTACAAAGTCACTTGAATGCGGCGGAAAATAATTTAATGGAAATGACGGAGGGTAATCTGGCGTTGCCTGGGGGTTGGAGTTGAGGAAAGTTTGCGGTTACTGGGGGTTTCGGCGATGTTTGGGGATCAGGAGGGGGATTAGGGGATGCGAGTTTGGCAGATAGTTGACCCATTTACTGTTTCTTTGACAGTTTTGGGCTCGGGAACCCTCCGGACTCTTTTGTGTCTAGTCTGGCACAACATGGGTTTGGGGTTAATATTTATTGCCGAAACCACCTACTTGTAGTTGCACTGGTCTCCCTGGGGAATCCAAGTAGCCTCGTCTGGGTTGATGTTGCTGGCCCTGAGAATGTCGAAGGTCTTTTGCTGGAAGCATTTGTCCACGCTTGGGGTCCTCGAGTAGACGTAGATGCCCGTTTTGGGCTCTCCGGAAGGCGACAGACCGCAGTAGTAGCCCACGAGATAGGAGCAGTAGTCTGTGCCGAGGATGAAAGCAGGGTAGTCAGCGCCGTTGCTCTGGTAGCTGAGCTGGCCTGGGTTGTCTCCATCGCGGCACTGCACGAAAACTCCGGATCCAGCATCAGGCGCGCAGTAGGGACACCCGTTCTTGCTGCAGCACAGCGTCAGGTCCATGGTGGAGGGCTGTAAGTAGACCATGTCGAGGGTCCAGCAGGATCCGTCGCAACCGATGGACTCTCCGTTGTCCGTCAGGTACTGCATGAACCAGCGACCCCCGATTGTGGTGAGGTCCAGATTGTTGACGTACGTGAGGTTGCACGGACATGCTGGCAAGCCACTAACCGAGTTGTATTCCGACTCGTCGGCTGAGCAAAGAATGGAACACAGCAGCAGAACAGGAGCGAGTCTGAAGAAACTCATTTTTTCAGTGATACTCTCGGGCAGAATGGAGAACTTCTTATATCCCCTTGCAGACATTTGACCGCATTTTTAGCACAAACGGTACCCAGCTGGGTTCTCGTGAAGCGTTCCGAAATGCGCTTGGGCCAGAAAAACGACGACCTTGAACTATTTCTGCAGCTTTGTTAGATCCTTCAACTCGTTTCTCTTTAACCCACATTCATAATTCAGCCGTTTTCAATTTTCCAGGGGTCGTTTAGGGATGAGAAAATTGGCCCTCACACTGAGAGATAGGAAGTACTTGAACGACCCCCGGCTTGGGGCAACCTTTGGCACTCGTGCAAAAACGAGTAGCCTTTTTATTGGATTTCCTTTCGCACTCCATTCGTATTTTAATTAATAAAATCATTGCAACTTGCTGCATCGCCCCGCTTTTTATATGCAAGTTTTACTGCAATCTGGCGCTCTGCAACTTGCACAGACAATCAAAGCCGCTCTCGAGCAAAGCACCCTCCTTCAGCTTCTGAAGGATTCCAAAGTTGGTTGGCTGAAGTGCGAATTTCCTCGCCAGCGCCGGCTTCTTCGTGGCTGACGTGGTGAGGGAATTACAATGTTGCAAATCGGGGAAGTCGGGAGAGGCACAAAAGCAATATAGTGCGGGACATGCAAATGATTTGCGTGCTCGATGAATTGAAAATGATTTAAAAGAGCTTTTTAATGTTGTTTTGCATGTGTTGCGTGAAAAGGAGGGGGAGAGGGGGGGCAGGGAAAATGAGAACGATTGCGGTACTTCTGCATGGCGTCGATCACTTAAAAGTTTAAACAATTGTATTTCACTTAACTCTTTTTGTTCATCGCACAAATGTGGGCTCGAGCTATGCCGCACACAGACACTTGTTCATAATGGGTTTGGCATCGACCCCAGAGTAGCTTTTGCAATAAAACGCGCGTTTCAGTAGCAAAGTAGCAGATGATGTATCATGTAGGTGTGTGCATACGGATTTCAAATACAATTTCATAGTCATAAATACATAATGCAACTAAATGGATATCGATTTAAAATCTCTCCAGTCGTACGGAGAACTGTGACATATATTTGACTTACGTATGAGGCTCGGGTCCGGGGAATGCGAGTATTTGCATAATTTGCTGTACGTGAATTTTGGAAGGAAAAGTTCATTGGCATATGAAAAATTACGGATAAAGATTGGTTTGCGGTCGGCCTGCTGATCAGAAGGGATGCATAATTTTATCTACTATTTAAACAATTCCCTCGTTTTCGACCCGTTCCTGCTCTCCTCTAGGGCCATTTCAAAATAAACTGAGCATTTGTGACAGCGCACTTTTTGATTTCGATGACACTGGAAAAATTTGTTCAGTTATTGAAACAAAATTTTTTGGCGGTTTTAGTTTTTCGAAATTCCAACATGGCCACTATGAAGGTCACCTTGAAAATTCGAGATATTCGTTAAAAGGTCCTAAAATTTTGGATTCTTTCTCCTGAACCACGAGCCTGATTTAGAGGAATTAGCACTTTTACAAAACTGAATAAAATTCCTAAAAAAAAAATTTATTCCAAACATATCTTCATATACTTATTTTGTAATATATATTTGAATTTTGAATAGCGAAAATATTTATTTTTTTAAGTTCTTAATTTTTATTATTTTGTGTTTTATTTCAGTTCTTAATTTTTGTTATTTTGTGTTTTATTAAGTAAAAAACATGCACACAAAATTTTATGAATTTTAGGCTCTTGGTTTGGGAGATATGAGAGATATGATTTTTCCATATTGAAATTTCTCGATTTTTGAGTTCATATTTTTGAGCTGACAACCTTCAAAACCTATCGAAACACATTTTGAATTTCAATGGAGAAAGAATTTGAAACGTGAGGACTATTAAATGCTTATCTCGAATTTTCAAGATGACCTCTATGGAGGCCATGTTGGAATTTTAAAAAAGGAAAAACGCCAAAAAATTTAGTTAGTTAGAATTTAAAAAAAGTCTGTGTCAAAAAAGCTCAGATTATTTTGAAATGGCCCTCTACCGTGCCGTACACGTGACTGATGCAACCTAAGGGCTAAACTGTAGTAGAAGACCTGCTGAATCGCCCCTAATCCCTGCGATTAGAGGCCACCTAAGTGCAATGAATTCATCAATTTATAAATATTTCATTGATAAATTCCAATGTAGCAGCCCCAAAAGATTGATTCGATTTTTTCAGTAGTCTCCATACCATTCAGGTTGCGCCGCTACACCGTCGACTGTCACATGAATGAAAGATTAGGCCCCGAGGGCGAATATTGAATTTAGATTTTTCATGTCAAAAGTCACATGCAAATTCCATTAATCGTCTTTCCTCTTGCAGAGGCGCGCGAATGGAGCCGGCCCCTGACCTATTCCGGGAGCAGAGCTCGGACCTGATGCTGCTGCGGGGCGAGTCGGACTACGAGAACATCCCGGTCCGGTCGAGGCTCAACGTGCAGGCCACCGTGTCGTCGAGTGGTGGCTACTACGAGCCCTACGACCGCAACTGCAACGACGTGAGCTTGGAGGAGAGCCGGTTCGGGACGCTTCCGAAGCGCGTGGGGCCAATTCTGGAGCAGAGACGAAAGCTGTCGGCCGACTTCTCCTCCAACTACTCGCTTTCCTCCATTCTGAACGCCAACACTCGCACTGGGAGCGTAATTAGCATCAACAACAACAGCACGAGTCTCAAGCAGAGCAATTCGAGTCTGCCTACATCCCCGATTCTCAGTATAAAAACATCAATTTCATCGATTGCCCCACTTCTGAGTTATCGCCAGCAACCACAGCAGCCTTATGTGATGTCGCCCCCATCGAAAGTTGCGCCACCTTCCACGAGTCTTACTTACGCCAGTACCAGCTCGGCGCGCGAACGTGAGAACAATTATCTCCAAAATGGCTGCAGTAGCTTGTTGCGGGACCAAATTGCTGGTGGCGGGTACGTAGAGGCACCCGTTGGTATCTTCGAAAATTACACTGACATTCCGATGCAAGAGTATCAGCACAAAAACAACAACAACGGCAATCTGAGCACGCTCCGGATGAACCGGAATCTGCTTCTGAAGAGACTCGGTGGCACAAACAAGTTTTATTGAGCAAGCTCTGGGGATGCAAAATGAGCTGGACGTTACTGGTGTTTTAATATCATGCAAACTGTCATAATTAGTAATTAGGTGATTGTATAAAGTAATAGTGATATCATCCTGTTTTAATTAGTCTACCTGCGATTTAAATTATATGACATCCAGAATACACATATTATTAAAATTAAATATAATGATTAATAAATATGACGATGCTCATCTAAAGCCAGCCCCTTTCGCGCCGCATTCATTTTATTATTAGCATAGCTAACCATGAAGGTAGGTCGGAAGCGCAGCCACACATATATTTCAGATTAATTTCACATATCATATCATTGAATAGGTAATTCTGTGGCGCTTTCGTGGTAAATAAATGTGCAAATGCCATACAGCTCTGTAGAGTAAATCCTTAATCACATATTAATGGGGTGTCGGTGTGTCCGAGTGCAATAATTTCATCCTGCGGAAGCCACGAGCTAATTTGAACTGAATCCGCTCAACACATTTCGGGCTTCGGTCCGGCCAACCAAAAGTGACACCATGTTATGGGATATTTTACGAAATAAATTTAGATTGCTCCCGATTTATATTTATGCTCAGGCACACCTGTCAAAACGCATGAGTGCGGAATTGGCTCTTTGATCGTGTTTCGCGGTCTGCTGCCTCGTCGTCAAATGATTAAAACTCAATAGTTCTCGCTCTGATACTCTGGCTTATTGGTGGCTTAACATGGGGATTTTTTGTGAAAACTTTTGGAATTGAATGTTTTTGATTTTGATGAAACTTGAAAGTAAAATTTTTGGCGTCTTTTGTTTTATTTGAAATTCTAAAATGACCGACCTAGAGGTCACCTTGAAAATGCGTGACTTGCGAAAAGGGGTCCTTACATTTTGAAATATTTCTCCAAAAAAAGCACTACAAGTACTTTTTGGAAATTGCATAATTATTCAATTCAATTTACAAAATAAAAAAAATATGTACATATACAAAATATTTCACCATAGTTTTATTTTTATTTTTTTTTATTGAAGAAAATTTACAGCACTGGAGCCACTAAAGGGAACTAGCCCAAACACAGAAATGTTCCTGGGTTTGTGGCTGTCAAAAACAAATGAATGAAAATTAAATAGTTAAACATCTGATGTTAACCAAACTTGAAGCTGTATTTTTTATTTATTAATACGAGCTCAAATTAACCTAAAATTAAATACAATTGAGCTTAAAAATAATAATCAAATAAATCGCAAAACTCACGGTCTCTTCTCTGGAATCTCTGTCAATATAAATGAATTTGGGCTCTCAGGCCTCTGGCAACTTGTTGCTCTACAAAACAATCTTTTAAATTCCTGACCAAGGAAAAACTCAAAACAAGTACCTATTTGCACTCGCAGGTGCGCTCGGGGTCAAGATTCCCGTGGCTCTTTTCCTCGAGTTCTCCGACTCGATCTATAAAGGGAACAAATGTCCAATGAGCCAAATCCGGGCTGGCAAATCTAATTAAACTCACCGAACGACTCGCTCCTAGACCGCTCTATTGGCCACGGCAAACCCTCACCTATCTGTGGGCGTCAGGACACTAATCTAGTCATAAAGGAAAGGAGTCAGACTCCAAACGTGAAAAATATGACACAAACTCACTCTCAAGTCTCCTGATCACCCGCCTAAATCGACAAGTTGCCCCTTCTTACAATTTTTATCTCCGTCCTCGTGTTTCTCACGTCAATCTTTCTCCAATGTCGCGACCAGATGGATTCTGATGTGCCTCACAAGAGGTGATCAAACAGTGAGAAGCACCGGATCTTGATAAGAAATCTACTCAAGAATCTATCTGGTTGCGAATTGCTATTCTACTCTCTTCCTAAATCTACTCGCTATCAAATGAATCTATCCTTATTCTACTTATTTTCTACATCTGATGAAAAGGAGCACAATTTGAAGACTTAATTGTTTGAATATCTTAAAGCAGTACTTTTTGAAAAATCCTAAATTTCGCTAGGTATGCCGTGTTTTATTTGTGCATGAATTTTTAGATTTTAGTTTTTGAGGTATGGACGAATAAATGGGCAAAGATTTATGTTTCTCCATTGAAAAAAACCTTTCAAACCCAACCAATCACATTCAATTTCAAATAAAATAAAATAGAATAAAAATAAACTCAAAAATACTGCAGGACGTAATGGGTTAAAATACGAAGCTTTATTTAAAATTTAGCAATAATTCCAATGAGTATCACAAGCAAGCTAATTTACATTTCGACCTCGAGGTGAATCATCTCCTTGATCCCGTCGTGCATCTCCTTGACAGCCTCAAACTCCGTGAGTCCCAGTCGGCGCTTGTTCGAAATGTCGTAGAACCCGTCGTCCGACTCTGTGTGCTCGCCCCTCGTTCCACGTACCTGCAGGTTGAACCGGGCCGCGACCTCGTCTAGCTTCTCCCTGTCAAGGGCCAGCTTCGGGAGGGAAATGTGGACGGAGGCCCGGATCGTGGTTCCAAGATTCGTCGGGCAGAACGTTAGGTAGCCGAGTCTCTCGTCACGAGAGAAGGGAAGGGCGGCTTCTATCTGCTCCACGCCCTCCTTCAAGCGTCCGTACACCTTGCCCAAGTCCCCGCTGTTTTCCATTGAGATGATGCGCAGGTGGTCCTCCTCGCAGCACCAGACAAGGAAGGTCTTGTCCTCGTTCAGGAAAATGCCGCGTCCCACTGGCCAGAAGCGCGAGGCCCCGGCGTCCTGGAGGAACATGTCGCCCTCCTTGAAGAGGAAGTGGTCGTCGATGAGCTGGTTCTGGGTCTCCTTGTCCATTCCCAGGAGCGGGAAGAAGGTGCCGGCAAAGTCGCCCTCCATCGACTCCGTGACCGTCTTGAGCTTGTCCATGATCTCCTCGTAGTTTTCCTCGCTCATGCACGGGTTGAAGGGGATGCCCTCGACGGACCTGGCGCATCGGACTCGCGTCGAACGGATAAAGTGTCCCTCAGGGTCGAGATTACCGAGCTCACTCGGGTCCCCCCAGTTGGAGGCTGGGTGCTGGCTCTCGGGCGTGAACCCGATGTGGTAGTGCTCAATGATGGGGTTGAAGAGTTTCCCAAAGAGAGTGTAAGCCTCCGCGTCTGGGGCGTATATGCCAATGTGGGAGTCGTGATGGGCCAGGCCGCTCTTGACGCAGTCGTAGAGGGTCGACTTGAAGCTGGTGCGCTGCTCCCTGAGCTCCTCCAGGACCTCCGGTAGGAGATACTTCTTCAGAAGAGAGTGACACTCCTCGTTCTGCTGGAGAGACTCGAAGCCTTCGGTGAGAAGAAGGTCTGCCTCGCTGCGACTCGGCTTGCTGAAACACCGAGAAAGTCAGAAATGAGCAGAGTAGGCCTTGAACTTACATTTTTCCTTTGGCTGACGAGACCTCCCTCTCCAGCTTGGATATGGTTTCCAGCGCCTCCTCGTACTTTTGTCTCAGGTCCTCGTAGTCCTCCTCCGAATGACACTCCTCGCACATGTTGTCTCGTAGAAACTGCACGGCATTCTCGGGCTTATCCGACTCTTCGTAAAGTTTGATCAATGCCTTCGAGAGGTTTTCGATGACGCCAGCACACTCCAAGTAGGACCGGAACTCGTTTCGTTTTTTAGCAAACTGCAACGGGAGCCCTTGGTTGAGGGAAGAGGGACCGACAGGTCTCTTACCGATGATATATCCGCCATGTTTGCTCGCTTTCTGACCCAATTCCGGTATTTCTTCTGACAGCTGCTCCGAATTCGCCTCCGTGCAAATCGATTGACGACTATTGAATGAATGAAATATAGTTCATTGCCACTGTGATAGAAATAGGTGGTGTATGGCGCATTCTTTCGTAACTATTTTTATTACAACGACCCTATAGCGTGTTTTGTTGTCAGTCTCTAGGATACCGCGAGTCAGTCCTTGGCGGTTGGCTCGGAAAACTCGTGGAAAAAGTGAAAACTTAATTGCGCCTCTTTCTGGTGGGAAATATGGGTTTTCCAGTCGGCATGAATCAGCTTGATGCGCTGCAACTAGTGACAGCTGACGGTCTGATGGATTTACTGGGGCATTTGGCACCACACAGTCATGCAAAACAAGTGGAAATATGAGATTCTACAGTTTAGGGCGCCAAAAATCAGTGAGGCTAACTTTTAGTTTTTAGGTCAATTAAATCAACTTTGGATCAAAAAGTCAACTATGAGGGCCTATTATTCAATTTTTAGTCCACTTTCAGCATTTTGCAAAAAATGCACTATTGTGACCGCTTTGCCATCTGTCTGTCTGTCTGAAATTAGCCCTATGTCTGAGACATAAGGCAGACATAAGAAGATATAAGGTATGTAGCGTGGGTGGATTTCAAAGAGTTTTAAGACTAGGTAGGCTATGAAACGGCACAAGTTTTGGTATCATTTAAACTTGAAAGAAACGCCGGTTCTAGACCAAAAAAATCATGTTCATAAAAAATGGTTTTTAACAGAAAATCCATGGCCAACTTAAATTAAATTTGACGCAACTCATGGCTTGGGTATCCTTCTAGAACTAAGTTTTATGGTCCTGGTACAGTTAGGTCAAAAATACGATGAAAAATTTTGTAGGTCAACTTTTTAATAAATTTAGTAAATTTTTGCGTTAAATTTTTTATTTATTTATAAAATTAACTTTTCCAAATTTTTTGGACAACTTTTTAATTTAAATTGTCAAATTTTATGGCGCCCTACTTATTACCTACATATGTCTGCCTGATAGCCTTTATCCTGGACATACTTCAGTCTTTTTTATTGATGTTGAAACTTTTCCCTTTGTTCCGACTTCAAAACTTTACAAATTCGCTGCGAGAGATGACGCAAATCTGAAATTCGCTAAACAGGAGTAAAATGCCAGATAAGCGGGAGAAAAAAGTTTCCTCGTATTCCTTGACGGTTATTATTGTTTCCCCGCCTCCCGGTTTGCTTGCTCTCCAACACGAGTGCTACAAAATGTGTCGTGTTTTTCTTTATCAGCTCGCAAGCGGGAACTTGGGGTAAGTGTATATTTGCACTATTACTCTGCTCGCGCGGTAACGGCTTACAAATATTATAAAAACACTCATGTGAGTTTGTAACTTTTGTGTAAAGTTTTTCTTTCGTCGCTTCCTCCATCGGCTCGGTATATTGCCAAGCTGCGCAGCCAAGAAGGGGGTTGCTGTAGCAACTTCAGTAGTTCGGTGTCAACTAGCAAGCACGAGGGGCTCAAATGCCGGAAGACAACATGTATACGGCTATAATCTACTAATTGTATTTTTACAAGGCTAGGATGTGAGAGGGGAAGCACGGAGAGTGGCTTTAGGAACAATAAAACTTGCGAGAGTACTTTATCATCGCGCTGCTGTACACGAGAATAGTGCCGGAAGTGCTTTGTGAGTGTAATCTTGTGACAAATCTTCCTCGTTTTTGTCTCCTGCGAGCTCCCATTCATTAGTGTCTCGAGCCACAGGGTTGACGTTTCGATTTAGGGCCTATTTTTGATTTAATTGGGTCGTCCCATGGCAGCCGGCCTTTTTGTCCCAGCGCCTCAGTGACTCGTGAGGGAGACAAACTCAAGTTTGCGAAGCGCCTGCAGACATTCGGAGTTAATTAGGGCAGTAAAAACGCGAGTTCGCGACTGTCACAGAAACTTTTTGCAGAACATTTGCATGATGATTACCCCGGAACAAAAACGGAGATTAAGCAAATTACGGGGGTTTTTACGGTTTCCTCCTCCGAGCTGCGTAAATTGTACTCTTTAGGGTTTTGTGAGCTCTCGCAAAAGCGACGCAGCGTCCACGATGGAATCCAATTAAACTGTAAAGCTACTCGAGACAGTGGCTCGAGCTAGACTTCTCCAAGTTCAATCAAGAAGTCGATTCACTTTGATTGAATGTCTTGTTGTTTCTCTCCGAACACAATCAAGTCAGCTTTGTCTCACATTCCCCCATTCCTGTCTCGCAAGGCATGTTGACACGATGATAGATCCACCCTCAAAACTTTTCAATACCGGCTCCCAGCAACTTTACGCATCAATAATTGCAGGAGACAAAAGTTTCTGCTCAGACAGCGGCAAACCAGGAGATAAATTGCGTTTTTTACTGTCATTTAAATATTTTATTAATGTTGATTTTGTTAAACAACAGGTTCATAAATTTCCTTTTTTGTTGTTGCTGTTCCTGCGGTTCCCTGCCATCAGGCATGGCCGCCCAGACCGAGAGCCATAAAATTTTGCTTTATTGGAGGAAGTGGAACATAGAGAATGTGTGCGATTTAATATGGGAGGTTTAAGCGCTTTTTCAGGGAAGGTAGACGAGGTGCACAGTGTGCACTTTTCAAATGGAAATTTTCAATTTAAATTAATTTATGGTCCCAGTGAATTTAAGAGTAAGAGATACCAGTCCTCTCCACTGAGTTGCCCTCAGACACCACCAAAAGAGACCACGGTGCAGTTTGAGTCTGCTAGAGTGGCGAAACCAAACCAAAATAGACCATGAAATCCAACAGGTCTGCAGTTGTCGGCGACAGACACACGTGCCCGAATGCATTTGGGGCTGCATCTGTCGCACGCAAAATATGTGCCTCAGTTTCGCCGAGAAAAGGGGAGAGAGGAGCAAGTTTCTGCTCGCACCATGGAAGAAGAATAAGTTTTATTCAATTTCCGACTCGGTATCCGGTGACCGGCGACGACGGGCCAATAAATCGCCGAAATATGGTCACTGACACCTCCACATGACGCTGATGATGTCGATATGGACAGTGAGAGCCGAGTCGAGAATCTGTCTCTGTCTTTTATTGAGATTGATGCCGCTTCCTCACCAAATTTACAACTTGCGAGTATCAACACGTTTTTTGCCATCGCGAAACAGGAGTAATTGATCGAATTCCAATCACGTATCAATGAAAAATGTCGCTGTGGCACCTCAAAGGTGACGGGGATGTGTGAAATTGTCATAAACAGCAGAATATTTGGCCAAAATGTGTGCGTGGAGCGTGAAAGTATGTGCGTTTGTGGCCGCTATCTCCTGCATCAATCGCCTCATGCTGATTCCATGTGGAATTTATTGTTAATGATGACACTCTTGTGTGCTTCGACTGGCTGCCCAGCCCAGCTCAGCTCGACATTCTGCCAAGGCATAGTCACATGGTGGTGCCCTGCTTTTTGCGTGTGTTGTGATGTCGTATTTTGCGGGGGAAGAAAAATGTTTCGGATATGAGGCTCATTTGGCGTTATTCTAGTTTTTGGCAAGGCGACGGCGGAAAAACGGGGGAAAAATCGCCGGACTTATTTTTTTCTCCTCACAGCCATATTTTCTCCGCCTGCACTCATTTTTCATCTTCTCTCGAGCAGCACACGCGTCACTTGGACACCCAATTGCTTCCTCATCTCGGCAACTGTTGATTTTTGGAGTCTCTTTAAACTTCTTCCAGGATTTTCCATGAACTTTCTCTCTTTTCTTCATCCAGGAAGCTTCTTTCAGGACTTCATTCCCGGTTGTATATTGGGTATGGCCTTTATTTCGAGCTTGAAATTTAGCAAAAATGCACTTATGTGTCCAAAATGTCTGTCCGTCCGAAGGCTCCGAAACCAGAAGAGCTAGAGATCTGCGGTTTCTTGCATGTTGTCATGTATGATATGGAAGGTGGTGTAACATCTTTGGTTATTCCGGAACATGCTTGGAGGGTAACTAGGGGGGTTTTTCCTGTTGTATGAAAGTTCCCTATACTTCGTCTGATTAAGCTGAATTTTGGATATGTTATAAACAGTGACAAATCTAGTAAATCATAAAAGACATATATGCTCCTTTCATCTAAGGGAATGGGGAAAGAGGGAATGAGGGAATCATCTAAGGGAATGGGGAAAGAGGTCACCGAAGGTGGGAATTTTAGTTGCTCCGATTGAGCTAAAAATTTATTATGTTGATGAACTAGTAAAATCCAGCAAATAATTGTTCTACAATATACCCGTACCACCACCAGGGACGGATCTAGAGATCATTTCGGTTTTGGACAAGAGATGTCGACTAGAAAATGCACTCAAATGCGTTTGCCCCCGACTAAGCTTTAAATATGTTTTAAACACTATTGCCAGAAATTTCTAAAATGATGGTTGGAGAGCGTTGAGGCCATTGTGAAACCCTCTATCGCCCCACAACAGAAATCCGGCCTTCAGAGCCCGACTAGGTCGAAATCAGGACGTGTTTATTGTCATTAATCAAGCTGGCCGAAACAAGAGTTGCGTGATACTCCGAGATAATCCCTGCCCAATCTCTGAAAATGACGGATGACCATGGCTTCCAACGCACCGAAGACAACCTGGCTGATTTTGCATAATTCAATCAAATTTGCTCATTAGACTCGTGTTATCTTTGCACAAACGTTGCACCTTCGGAATCAGGCGCAGTCACTGCGGTGGCAGTCAGCGTGCTTGCCGCAAAAGTGCCCGGTTCCCGGCAAGGGTGGCAACGAAATAATTTTAATGCACGGATCGGACACTGATTGCAATCGAGCACTATGCATGTCGATCACTGTCACGGCGATGGCGGTGGTTTCGGCGAAAATGGCTCATGCTCGCTCATACCGACGGACTACTTTGCATATGCAATTGTGATGTGTGTCGCTTCTCCTTTGGCACGGCGGCGAATCGTGCTGTCCGGCAGCTTATTTGCATTTAAAGTGGATCGGCGGCGGAGCCTCATTGTGCGAGAATACGTGCATGTGGCAATGACAGTGGCAGTGGCAGCCAAAGCGAGCAAGTAGATTTGTGTAATTTACTTCTGGTTGAATGGATTCGAATAAAGCAGCTGCTGATTGCGTTGCAGTGCATGTGTTTTTGATGCAACCGCTTGCGTGAATCTGTACACACATTTTATTGTGGCACATTTTTGACTTT
The DNA here is from genome assembly GCA_963930915.1 of Forcipomyia taiwana. Lineage (NCBI taxonomy): Eukaryota > Metazoa > Arthropoda > Insecta > Diptera > Ceratopogonidae > Forcipomyia > Forcipomyia taiwana. The sequence goes on along the minus strand of CAWVOI010000099.1, from coordinate 2,048,750 downwards.
TACGTCTGCCACCGCCGCTCTCGCTGCACTACCGAGGCCAGCAACAATTTTGGCAAGATATATACGAAGCTGCAGTGCGAGCCAGAGCTGCCTAATCTGATTGATGTGATTGTGGATGCACATTTGCATTTTTCAAGGATAACAAATGAATTGGATTGAGCTGAGTTACTGCCTGCAGTGGTCAGCATCACGCAACTTGATTCTGCTTTTACGACTGCTCGCAGTAACTACAATTCAAATAAGAATTTATGTCTGCCTCAATGCTGCCCATTTCAGCCGTCAGAGAGGCACATCCTACGATTCAATCGAGAAATGCAATCTCCTCAACCTCGCATCATTTGGTGCAGAGAGCCCGCTTGTAATCATCGTATATGTTAGGGACTGGATCTGCAGAATTTCACGTTTTATGGCCGTCATTTTATGGCAAACGGTAGCTTTTAATGTTGCTCCTTCGACCATTTCAGGCCGCTTTGATGCCTATGAATCGGTAATGCAAATGTATTGAAAGTGGATTGGATTCTGCGGATCTGTGAGGTGCCTTCACGAAATATCGGCGGCTCCCTCATTAGACTCTTAACATAGTCAGTGGGTCTAAATGTCAGATTTACCTGTCAAACAAAGGGTCTCTCCAACTGTCTTTTTGACATTTTGATAATACCTGGAAATTGGATGACGGATAAATCTAAAGCTCGTAATCAAGCACTTATCAAATTTGCAAATACTTATTAGTTATAAAACAAATATTGAGAAAATATTTGATTGAAGCAAATATCGAAAGTTTGTAAATATTTGATAAAATTTTCCCGCATATAAAACTATAGAATTTTTACCCCAGAAAACTCTTTTTGAAGTTTATTTATATTTTTATATCAAGCTACAATTGAGGATTGCCCCAAAATCAAAGAATTTTGAAGGCCGAGAGTGACAAACCTTATTTCTAAATTTTAAACTATGTTCGTTATTAATTTTTATTGAAAATGAGGGTTGAAAATATTCGCTTATTATATGCAAATATTTGAAAAATTATCAATCAAATATTGACGAAGATTATTTGATTGATATTTGTTTATTTGCAAATATTTGATAAAATGATTGTTTAAGTACGAGCTCTAAATATGACATAGAACCAGAAAGAATGGAGGGAACCAGATTTTTGAAAGACCTTTTTTCCGCTACAAATAACGGGTTATAGTTATGGCAATTTTGACAGCTAAATGTCAATAATATGACAGATGAATGTGACATTCTGAACCATTTCCGTAAACCCCTAAAAGCCTCATTGAAAAGTTTTTTGTGATGTAAAACTCCGGCGTTACGGAGAAAGCCATTAGTGCTGTAGCATCTGCTCCTAATGATTATTTCGTCAATAAAACCTCAACATCACTGCATTTCGGTGAAGTCAGACACTGTCGTGTGAACGCTAAACCACGATGCTGCCGTTCCCGCTTTTGTGCAAAATGCATAATAACACGAGGCGCTGCCATAAATGAGAAATTCAAAAATTTTGAGAGCGCGAGAGAAACTTTTCCCAAGCTTTCAGAACTTGTTTCACGTGGCTTCACTCCAGCCTAAACTGCATTAATTTGTATTTTGCCATTACCGACGCCGCACTTTGCTGTTTCTTCTCAGATAATGCGCCTCGAACATGTTGTTCTGGTGCAGGATAGTTTCTTGGAATTCGGAATTAATTTTCCAGCGTCAGAGCGAAAACCGCGAGTAATCAAGCGCCAATGCAGGTGAAACAGTAATTTTCAATCTGGGCGGGCATTTTATATGTAGTTTTCGTGCGAGCTTACGTGGCTTACTCTAGATTGCCCAGCATTCCGCAAAATAAGCACTTTTAGGCTCGATTGCATTCCTGAAGCAAAAGTTGCTTAATAAATTTTTATTATTTTAAACTTTTGCTTTTAAGCCATTTCAGTCTGGTTTTGCCGAAGCCACTCGCACGCCATGCCGCAGTGTCTGGGAGTGTGAGTGTGTACAGGGCTGCCATAAAAAGCAAAATAAAAATACATAAAAATCCATTTATATATTGTCTGCTTGGCGCATTTATGTTTTTCGGAATCCCGCTTTATGGCCGCCGCTGGTGCACTTTTTGTCGCTCTCAGCGGTTATATCGCACAGTCCGAAACTTTTTGGTCCGTAGGTGCTCGGCGTATAAATTTTCAAGTGGGCACTACCGACTGCATTTTATTTGCATTTCACTGTAAATCGAGATAAGGCGAGGGGGAGAGGAGTCCCACAGTGACAATTGAGGTTTTCATGCGAGAAAAAAAATTTCGTGACAACTTCCTGTTGTGGGTTTCGGCGCGAAATTGTTGAAATTCAAATGTGGATCCAATATGTCATGTTACAGCTCAACTTTGTCTCGTGGAAAACTTTTTCAACCGACCGACAGACCAATCTAGAAAAAACTCACACACATTTTTCTCGCCTCATTTTCCGATATGCAAATAACGCCCAAGCCGAATCCAGCATTAAAATCGCATTTTCCCACAGCAGCGCTCTTTTAATGATTGAAAACCTTGGCCATAATTTTCCTCCTTCACCACTTTCACATAATTTTCCTGCTAAATAAGTAGCATGACGATGTGCACGGGGGAAACTCGTGAGCCCTGCAAAAAATGCAAGCAAGTTGAGTATCGTGTGAAAATATTTGCAGCAAAATTTGTATATCGCAGAGGAAAAATTTATAGTACTATTTACGTGTTATGCATGACGGTTTTTGGCTCAATTAAGGTGGTCCGGTTGACAGTGGAGCACGCGACAGAGTTTATAAAATGCAATTCCCCCGCTGCAGGCGCAAAATTACAGTTTTCACCGCTGCCAAGGCAATGATTCCGCTTGTATTCCATTTAATGTGGCGCTGTGGTGTCGAGAGGTGCAACAGTCAAGCTATTTTTGGTCAACCGCTACGCAAAAAACGTTAAAATGCAGGTGGTCCGTCGCTGCCACTAGCAGCCAGGAAAATAATAATCATAAACACATTATCGGGCGCGCAGTCTCGACGGTTATTGACTCAGGAAGCGCATCGCATGAATTCGGTGCCAGCTCGGACTGTGAGAGCGACGACCGTCAACGTCAAGTGTGTCGGACGGGGGAAAAGAAAAGTCGGAGTTGGACCAAGTTTGTCGGTTCTGTTGTGTCTCTCGGGTGATCTCTAAAGTCATCATCTTCATCGTTTTCGGTGTCGTTGTCGCTGGCACACACTTGTACGAGTAGATACCGCTGCTAGATACTTTGTTCAACGAGCATTTATGATAAAAACACATTGTACAATTTACTTGATGGTGGCCATAGGGAGGATAAAGGAGGAAAATTTATTTGCTTTGTGCTGTATTGTTGCTGCTTACGTATTATAGCTAGTTCATTTACTACTTTGGGAATTTTGACGTTGCATGCAGACAAACCAGTTGGGGCCAGGCGCATATAAAATGATAAGGTTAACTGGAGCGTTGAAGTTTTTGTTTTGTGCTCGGGCTCGGCTCCTCGAGTCGAGTCTAGTTGGTGGGGATAAAGAGTTCTGCTCGGTACCAACTGGTTGGAATTGAGTGCCACCTAATCATAAATTCTGTGGGGATTTCCCACGATTTGAATAACTTCTGCCGTGAATTGCTCATCCACGTCATTTTCAAATTGGATAGTGGAGGGAATAGTGGGGTTGAAATTTAATTTTCGCGCCATTTTGGAAAAGTTTATGAAATGTCTTTTTTCTAGAAAGCGGCCCCTTCTTTTCAAAAATATATAAAAAGCAAAATCGGAGATTAAGCTTAAGGGTGCATTTTCAAAGATTTCAAGAGACCAAATTTGAGGGCTCCTAGCTCCGTCCCTGTACATGATAGGGGATACATAAGGTACCATGATTTGCTAGATTAGACACAGACTACAACATACTAAAATTTCAGCTCAATCGGATGTAATATAAGGAGTTTTCATACAAACGTAAAACACCCCCCATACCACCCCAAGAGGGGGTGGGGGTCTAAAATTGTTAACCTGCACTCCTACAGACCAGGCCTTACGCGATGAAAAAACCGCAGCTCTCTAGCTCTTTTGGTTCTCGAGTTATAAAATTTCGGACAGACAGACACACGGACAGACGGCAAAGCGGCCACAATAGTGCATTTTTTGCCAAATGCTGAAAAGGCACTAAAAATATGGAACTCCCTTTTTATGACTTCAAAGAAAGGCTCTGTATTTTCCTTATTAAAATTCTTGAATGTGGACAACTTTTTGGCGGGACTCAGGATAATCTGTAACGGCTTGAAACTTTGAATTTTTTCAAAACAGAAAGAGAAAACCGGTAAACTCGCTTTTGAATCGCTTCAGAAGGGACTCAACGACTCAAAATGAAATTACAAGACCGACACATTCAAGAGTTAACGAACCCAGAACTGAACCAGGCTTTAGCAGAATAGTTCCGGAAATCTTTTGGGAAATTGTGGGCTTTTCCTGTTACCTTTGAATAAAATTCAATGTTCAGAAGGCGTTTGTTTCAAAAAAGTCCAAGAAGCAGAGTGTAAACATTTACCAACTCTGAAACCGAGTGAGATCGGAGAAAAGTGGTAGTGCAAATTGTAGTGCAGCTGAAAACAGACAAGAAATATGAAAGTTCGCGTTCCGCTCGCAACTCGACCTCTAGTTAGCACTTTTTAAACCGTTTACAATCAAAATAAAAGCAATAAAGTAGTGTTAAGTGTTGGTGAATCCAGGATTAAGGATGAAATTAATCCAATATCATGTAGCTGTAGTATTTTTATTGACAATCGTCCACTTCGGTTCGACAGCGAAGAAAGGTAGGTCACGCATAAAATATGAATTTCTTGCTGTCTGCGCATTTCTGTTTTTCTACCACATTATTCGCACCTCTTGATAGCAAGAGGCGAATTTTCTCCATCATCTCCATTGTTCAGTGACTTGCTAGAAGATTGAGATCTCAGGAAACTGGCACAGCGGATTTTTGCCGTTTTGCTCCAATTTGCTGATGCGATGCTCTTCAAGTCTTCATTGATAAATACGAGTATCCACAATTGATGAACAATGAATCGCGAGCAGTCAGCAATGTTAACACTTCTTTCGGCTCGTCTTTCTTCACAAATGTCGCGCATATGTTGGCTGTCTGATGTGCGATGTCTCACCCCGTATACAAATAAAATTTTTGAGCAATAAAATTGCTGGAATTCCAATAGGTTTGTGTTGTGTTGACGTTAAACAATTATTGCACAACCTTGAAACGGAAACTGGGTATTTAATGATTGACGTAGCGTATGCATAAGTGGCTTAGATTGGCGACGTTATGAAACCCAAGGCCAGAGACGTAACCCGGAAGCTGGAGAGGATCCTCGCGAGCTACGTCTGTGAACTTGAGCTCTTGGGAAGGGAAGTGAGCGAGAGTGCAGCTAATTAATTAAGGTTCGACATGTACCGCACTTTTCGAGAATATACCGGTACGCGGTATATACCGGTATATACCGGTACATCGGTACGGAACACGTGATTTGTTTTGGTTTATGAGAATTTTGACATTTTGAGCTGATTTTTATGTTGTAGGAGCAACTAACACATGAATTTTGACCTACTGGGGCTTTTCTGCTTCCAGGTCCTTTAAAAAGGCTTTGAAGCCAATTTGCTGCGACATATTTTAAGTAAATTTTTAGTTTGGGTTAGAGACTAGAAATGTGACCGAGTGATTTTTTTCAAAGATGAAATTCCAACTCAAATCCGTTATAGTCCAAAAGAAAAAATGTCAAAATTTTGACCGGTAAATTTCGTTTATTTTAAAAATGTTCGTACCCCGTACTTTGGTTCATTTTGCGTACCGGTATATACCGGTACATGTACCGGTATATACGTACCGGTATATACCTGGGTCGAACCTTATAATTAATCTCAATCTTGCATAAGGTTGCACTTTCGAGTTGCGACTCTCGAAGACTTTGGGACCATTCACGAGTCTTACTGAGCGAGAAGAGAATAGTGGGGCAGCGAGAATTCCGTGTGAACGGTCCCTTCGTGAAAATTGGAGTTCGCAGCGGGAGTAGGCGGTTTATGCGGTTATGATTTCTCCGGGCACGAAGTCTTGTGTCTCGTTGCTTGTGATTAGGGGAGGAAGTTTTAATTCATGCCTCACATGCCTGCCTTCGTGCCGTTGAATTAATTGATTTAAGAACAGTAATAAAGCCAGACTCGTGGACTAAGTATTTTATTTTCTCAGCCATATCGTATTAATTTCCGAGTAAGTAATCTGGTGAGATGTGGATAGGATTTGCTGGAAGTAAACAACGTTGGAATGGTATTTTCGATTAGAAAACCGAACGCGAGATAAAATAAATTGAATTGGGATAGGCTGGCCTTTGATCCGACGGCGGCAGTGCCGGAGGCAGATTTATGCCTATGATTTGGGGAGACTAAAAAGATATTGGAGGTCAAGGAAAATTATAATTTCTCGTTTTTGCAAGTCCAAAATAATTATTTATCTATCCATCCAAGCTAGATAATGAAAATAAAACTCCTATTTAACCCCCCTCTAAGTCTTATACTTTCGGAGCCTTCGGAACTTTGACGGACAAAAGACTGGTCCCTGAACAAGTCTGACTTTCACCTCTGTCTCGAAAAACAAACACCACGTCGTGAAATCCATTTATGACGTATGGCTTCTTTGTAGTTGCTCCTTCATAAACTCGAAATCCAAACAGATCCAGCACGTCTGAGCGAGAATTTACGAGCTCATGACGCGCCTCTAAGCCAAGTTTGTTGACCCGCCGAGTTGATAAAATGTTTATTGCTATAGGTGGAGTCGAGGTAAAGAAATGCTGCCGCTTCGGAGAGCAGTGGGATCAACAGACGCGGGCCTGCGTTCCGGGAGACCCCGAAAGTGTCTGGTTCCCGAAGGTCTACTTGCCGAAAAAGAAGCAATTGCTGGACCAGCTTCCTCAGCACATGGCGGCTGTTGAAAACGAGATGCCAGCAACGTGCAGCGAGCCGAGAGTGTTCCAGAATGTAAACAGCGGCATGAGTTTACTGGCCAACGGGTCTCTGTACGTGTACCAGAGACACATGAATTTCGATCCCATCGACTTCTGCGTGGACAAGGACGTTGCCCTCGTGTGCACGGAGGACGCCAAAGCCAGGAAGGACTTTAACCGAAAACTGAAGACTGAGCCGCTGCGCAAGTGCTGCGCCCCTTCCGAGGTGTACGTGAGCGAGAACAAGACGTGTGCCCTGATTCCCAACATCGGTCCCATGCCGATCGAGAGCGACGCGTTCGAGGTCATCTACTCGTTCCCGGACTGCGAGAGATCCGTTTACGCCATCATCGGGAAATTCGACACCCGCAACATCGACAACTCGTCGCTCCTCACCTACTCCATTGGGTCGGAGCACGTCCTCAAGTCCTCCCAGTTCTGCGTCGAGACCGTTCTGATGGGCGGTCGTGCCGAGAAGGTGGACGTTTTCACGTGCGAGGAGCACGTGCCCGAGAGCCAGGCCCCGCCCGACGTGGACTCGAGGTTCCTCATCTACTCCATCGGGCTCTTCATCTCGGTGGCTTTCTTGCTCGCAACGCTGGTCATTGGCCTCTTGACTCCCTCAAACCACCACGTCATGCACTGGAAGTGCCAAACCTACTACATCATCTGTCTACTCATTGGCGAACTTCTTCTCGCCTCGACGCAAATCTTGTCTAAGCAGATTACGGGCGGCTTCTGCTTCGTCATCGCCGTCTTCATGCACTTCTCCTTCCTGGCCGCTTTCTTCTGGCTCAACACAATGTGCTTCAACATCTGGTGGACCTTTAGGTGAGCGTTGAATACTTGAATTTCTCTTATCGACAGTCCCCCTCTGACCAGTAGGTTTCTGGACTGACCTCGAAATTTCTGCTTTTCCAGGGACTTTCGCCCGAGCTCCATGGAACGCCGTCAGGAGATCTGCCGCCTGCACCTGTACGAGATCTACGCCTGGGGCTTCCCCACCATCATCGTGCTCGTGGCTGCCATCCTCGACTACACTGGCGACGAGAACGTCCTGAGACCCCGTTTCGGGGAGAAAACTTGCTGGTTCTACGGTAAGTCACGGATTTGCTGGTCGCGTCTTAATGGCAATCGATTGTTGAAAGACCGATTTGAGCGCGAGATGCATGGCAGAAAGAGTAATTTATAGAGCCATTACGGGAAATTAGAATTGGAAGCTCACCAACGACGCGGCGCATTCGATATGGCAAGCGGCAATAAATCGTGAGACGGCCGGGGTCTGTGTGAAAACAAGTGGAAAAGATTGTGCGCTGAAATATGCACGTTGTTTTGACTTTATTCATATTGAGTTTATTTGTTTTGTTAGCACCGCTGGGCCGGCTGGGCGACTGGCGTATGCGATATACTGCTGACTCGTGTGTCTTTTGCCACGAAATTCAACAATAGAATACTTCCTCATGGTTAATTGTTTTTCGAGAACTGCTGCTGTTTTAACCCTTTCGGGATCAGAGTGGGAAATTCCAGTAATCGAAATATCTTTAAAGATAAACAGGTCTACAATTAGAGCTCTCGAAAAATGGGGGGTGTTTTACCATATCACAACTTCTTATTTTGCATAAAATTGACTTGAAATTTTAGGATGTTGTAGTCTGTGCAAAATCTAGCAAATCATAGTACCGCATGTGACCCCTACAATGTACAGGGACGGAGCTAGGAGCCCCCAAAGTATGAAATTGAAAAAGAAAAATTTTATGAAACTGTATGGATAAAAAGTTTTTGTATTCCAATTGAACTTAAATTCAAAAACTACTGTTAAAATGACAGGAGTGCTCCTCCCAATAATCTTGGACCAATAATCAACCAAGCAAAATCGATAAAAAAAGCTATTGGGTTAATTTTCAAAACGTTTAGAAGGGCTGGTGTTGTAATTATCCAGTACATAAATTTTTACTTTGATTTTTTTAAAATTTGATTTATTTTTTCTATGTTTTTAGATATTTTTTGTAACTTTACCTTAGATTTTTATGAATTGTTGAAGAGTAAAAATATTTCTGCAACATTTATTAAATTACTCATCATTTTGGGAGCTCTATAACTACAAAGTATCTTTGTGGATCGGGCGATATATAGACAGATGCTGACATAGTTTTGAAAATAAACAAGGCCGGGGAAATAAACAAGCCCGTGAGTTCAAGGGGAGATCGTGAACGGGATAGAAGAGGGCTTGAACCGACGAACAAACAGAGCTAATGCGTTGATTGCTTGCAGGTGACGCCGAAATTTTCGCCTACTTCTTCGCTCCAATTGGCATCTTGCTATTCATGAACCTGCTACTGTTCGCCATGACCACGCGCCAACTAACATGTGGCTTATGGAAACGCGACGAGGTGAAATCGACAACGGAGCGAGCCACTTTGGGACGCGTTTGCATGAAGCTCGTAATCGTAATGGGCATCACGTGGATCGCGGACGTCGTGTCGTGGGCCGTTGGAGGGCCTCAGAGCATCTGGTACATCACAGACATCATCAATGCTCTGCAGGGAGTTTTCATCTTCTGCGTTGTGGCGAGCCAACCGCAGGTCCAGGTGGCCCTCAGACGGCTCTGCTGCGCCCGGAGGCACAAGGCAGCGACGAATACGACAGCGGGACCGCAGCACTCGAGCTCGTCGCAGGGCCTTCCGTCGGTCGGAGATGCGTCGACTCAGAACACTACCAGCTCCAAGATTCCCAACGAGACGGCATGCTAAGGGCATGTGGTCGAGCTTTTCGAGTAAGATCCCTTCCATATCGTTTCCAAATGAGGTGTACGAATATTTTGATTGATTTAAGAGTGTGAGTTAACACTGCCAACTAACTTAGCCTTACGAGAAAATGAAGAAATTGAACCCCGGCAGCTTTTGTCACGTGATCTTTTGTACTTTTTTACAAAAATGCGAACGAAATACATATTGAATTTAGGAATCCAAAGGAACTTGACCTGGAAAATACTAAAACCGCACAATCTTACTCCTCTCGAATACAACATAATCATAATCTTAACTAATAGTGATATCCGTAGCCAATCAATCACATTCTCTACAGTTTACAATCGACTTTCGCAAGCAATCAATTTTCTACCGCACCGTATTTAACCTTTAACCTCTCCTAGTGGCTCTATCGTAGTGATATGATAAATATTCGCAGTATTATACTTACAGCAGCTTAACCTTAACTCTCTCTGTACTGTAGCGAGGTGGAAAATTAACGATATGAAATTAGCCCCTTCGGACCCAATTGCTCAAAGGTTGTGTCTGAGTGGAAAAGCTGAAATGCCATTATACATTTAAAGATTAGGCTTTTGATACCTTTTTGATACGCGTACCCTAGATGTTAGACCTACAGACCAAAAATGAACCTCCCGACCCTCTCTCACCCCCTTAGTTGTTATTTTTAACCGAACCAACCGTACAAGATTACCTGTATTCCGTCTTTTATGTACTACGTGCTTATTTGCGCCTTTATTGTTTAGTTTAAGTGAACTCGAGTTTTATGGGAAGCGCTCGTGGCTTCCGCGAATAGGATTAGTTGACAATAAACTTTTGTGCTTGAAAATTGAAATTCGGCCTTTTTCAGTTCGAGACTGGAATTCGTTTTGTGACTTGCTTTAGGGTTAAAAGCTGTAAATTGCGTATCTAAATTTAGGCAAGCTAAGTTATAAGGAAAATAAAGAGATTGAAATCCAGAATTTCTAAAAATATTTATTCTGTTCTGTATTTTGACACTCGCTCGTTGTTTCCCATTCGGTTGAATGGCCTTATGCATACGTATTCGCAAGGTTAAATAAGATGACCTTCTTGACATTCACAACCACAGAGGCGAGCCCTAAATTTCAGTCTAGGGCAAGCCTCTGTGTCCACAACACAAATAAAAAACCACATCGAAACTCAATTTGGCGCCTTTTCTTACAACTAAGGAGAGTAAATACAAGTATTGCAGCGTCAGGAGACGAAAGAGGGGAATGCCTAGCTCTCGAAGCAGAAGTTGTAGTTGTCAGGTTCCTCTGGAATCGGTGGGGGTTCTTTGGAAATGTCGATGCCCTCCGTGTCGAGGAGCCGGAGCTTGATCTCCATGGAGAGAAGCATCTCCATCTCATCCTCCTTCGCCTTGCTGTCCATCTTCTGGTTCAGGAGGACGTTGAGGCCGTCGATCCAGTTGTTGTAGGTGGCCTCGTCGCTGGTCCCGAACTCCTCCGTGGTCATCTGGTTGAGGTCGATGGTGAAGGCGAAGATGAAGCGGGTCTTGAACTGCTTCGCCGACGGACACTCCTTGCCCTTCAGGACCTGCCGGATCTCGTTCACCTGAAACTGCTCCTTCATATCGTCCAAGTTGGGGATCGTCTGGCCCGGCTTGTCGTCGACCTCGCAGTAGTGCAGCACCTTGTGGTTCGGGCTGAGCCGCAGGTAGCAGAGCTTCTTTCGGGGCCTCGTGAATTTGGCCCCAATCATCATGATCTGCAGACGCTGCTGCTTGATGAGGTCCATGATCTCGGGCACGATCTTATTCTTGAGGTTCACGATCGCGGGCGCCGTGGACTCGACCTCCTCCTTCAAGACGAACTCCTGCCAGCGCAGCTTTGTGATGTTGGCGTACGAGAAGGTGTTGATGGTGTTTGTGAAGTCCGTCATGTTCTTCGGGTGGCAGTTGAGGGTACGCAGAATCTGCTCTCGCACTACACTGAAGACCTTCGCGATGTCCTCCATGGTGGCCCGCATGTCCTTCCAGGTGCGTGTGAGCGTAATGATGCAGGTGCAGAAGAGCTCCTCGAAGGGATGGTCGTGGCTGAAGAAGATGGGCTGGATGTCCTGGCCCTGTTCCTCCGGCGGCTGTCCGATCCGCAGTACGTCCACCAGCACCCGAATGAGCTCGATACTGGCGCGGCCGAAGGGCATGTCGTGCTGCTCCATCCGCACGCTGCTCTCGTGCACGACCTTCTTGTAGTTCGGCTCGTAGTGCTGGGCAAAGTAGATCATGCAGTCGAGGGCCAGGAGACCCGAGATGCCCTCCATGAAGTCCTGCACCGGGTTGAAGTCGCACTTGAAACCCAGCTTTTTGTTGTACGTCTTGTTGTCGTGAGTCTCGCTGGTGTCTCCCTCGAACGCAATCTTCCGCAGCTGCTTGATCTGGTCGCTGACTTGCTGCTCGTTCGCGACCGGAGCGTGCATGCGCTGCTTCAGGAGACTCAGGCTGAGAGTCTGGTACACGTAGAGCTGGTGAGCGACGTCCTGGGTGAGCTTCTTGTGGTTCACGAGCTGCAGGAGGGCCTTGCGACACTCCATCTTGCTGAACTTGTCGGAGATCGTGCGTTTTACTCCATCATCGCCTAAAAAGGGACATTTCTGAATTAGTTAGAGGCACAGAAGCTTAAAATATGTAGATGGGGATGGTCGACTCATAGGCTCAGGAAAGGAAATTACTGAAGTCTAAGCGACCTAAGGGCCTGTTCAAATATTATGTCACTGTTTGAGGCTGTCAAAGACCTCCCGTCCAAAATCTCGATTTGCCTAAGGCCAAATAAGGCTTCAAATTCCAAGAAATAGCCTCCTCATTTTGAGCTTCTGAGATAAGCGCCCGGAAGCGTTCGAAAAACGAAGACGCACCTTTGATGAAGAGAGCATTAATGAGGGCCAGCGTGTTCTGGCTGATTATGGAGGGCTGGCCGTCCGAGAGCAGGGCCACCAGACTGTCAAGGTCGTGCACGAACTCCTTCTCCACCAGGTTGGACTTGCTCCCGCTCTGCACGATGTTCTCGAGGATGTTCAGGGCCGAGGAAATCACGTCCTTGGCCTGAATCGTCGCCGACTTCTTGATGAACTCAATGTTGCGGGTGATGAAAACGTCACTCAGGTTGGCGTACAAAATGCCCCCGTTCTCGAGCAGCTCCACGAGTGCCGGCAGGGCGTACGCCACCATATCTTCGGACCACTCATCCCTCTCAATCGCGCTCGTCAGGAGCGGATTTCCTTTCTGGTTGATAAACTCGCAGGCGAAGGTCTGGTCACTGCTCAGGACCATCAGCTCCCGAAGAGCGTCCAACTTGGCGGTGTTGCTGCTGTCCTGGAGCTTCACGAGGATGTCTTGGGAGGTCTTCTTGGGCGAGTGACGAAGCTCTAGGATGGTGCCGTTCTTGACCTCCTTGCGGTTCTTCTCCGTCACGAACTGCACCAGGGCTGAGTCGCTCGCGAACTGAAGGGCGTAGTTTTCCGCATCTGGAATGTTCCACTGAATGCACAGATTTTGGATGATTGTCGTCAGGGGCTGCTGCTGGTCAAACTCAATCAGCTGGGGCAGCTGGTTGGGGTACTTTACGGCAATTTTCACAACATTTCCATCATTTACTAAACTCGGCATCTTCGCTGGTTTCATTAGCCCTTCGTCTTTCAATGTGTTTGTTCTTTGTGCTCGCTTCTCTGAGACTTGGAATGTTTACACAGTGGGCCCTGTGGAGGGCAAGAGGCAGGAACAGCTGGAACTACAGCGACTATGCAAAAACTTCGATAAAATGGTGCAGCGAAAAGCTAAAACTCGCAAGCAGGAAAATGACAAATCGAAACAATGCCTTGACCCGTCTTCACATGGTGACAAATTGCGCAATATGTGCGCAGTGTCGCCTCCGCCACACTGCGCGTATCCAATGAGTAAAGGGCAAGAATTGGCGCAATTTTCTCACAATTTCAGTTAAAATGTTGTACGAGCACTGGAAGCCTGGAATGGTGGCGAAAACTCACCAAACTGAGTGTCAGTTTGCGAAGTCGGGGTAGCTTCACTCAGTAATATGCCAGCACTGAAATGACACGGATTCGGCAGGACGGCTGAGGAGCATCATCGGAGCCTGCAGCCATGAATTTCATTCAGGAAATTTGTGCAGACGACAGTTGATTGAAAACTGCCCCAATAAACCTGCGCAAAAGTTTGCAGAACTTTGTGCAATTATTTCCCTGAGAACTGGGTCTTTCGGAACTTGGGAGCGAGTTTACTGCTGCGAAAGGGGAGGAGGAAAAATAAAATGGGACTTCGTGTCTGCAGGAGAGTACAGGCTACGCATTGAAAGTAGTTTTTAAATTAACTTTTCCAAGCACCCCGGGATAGTTTGTACATTACGAGCAAGTTTACGGACTGAGGCTTAAATGACACGGTAAATTCGAGGAAGGGGGGATAGAAAGGGCGAACGCCTGGAGAAAATGGAAAAGAAAATATTGTAGCAGATCATTGCTATTACTGTAACGTGCTTCACAGAGTTTGATCCAAATTTAATGATATCACGTAGGCGCATTGGCAGTGAGACTGTGAGGGCGAGGAGACTACAGGCGAAAATTTGACTGCTGGAAGTTGCTGAATTGTTCTGTTTAAAGAGAGAGCATTTGAGAACCCCCTCCCCTTCCCCCACCCCTCTCCTGCCCTTTGTTGTCAGATATGTATTATTCAGGACGTCGGTCTCGGCTTTCATAAATTTATTGGTAAGCAGTAATTGATAATTATTGCTACTGAATTGTTGTTTCAACAAGTTGCAAGCTGCCGTTACACCCAAGACAGCCTTTCGATATCAATTTCCTCGTTTATCTGTCGTGAGATAAGCTGTAGAGTGCCTCGTTCTCCGATGGTCGAGAATTGAGTTGCAATCCGCAGAAGATGGAACAGAATGAGGAGTGCGATTCCAATTATCCTCGCTAATTAACTTCCTCCTTAACTTTTTAATTAGGTTTCTCAACGATGGGGTGAGCTTACAACAATTCCAGTGAAGGTTTGTCGAAGGACTATCAGCGCCTGGAACAATGAGCCAGCCATTCAGGGAGGCAAAAAAAAGTAGAAAGTAAAAAAAAATTCATAGACTCAACAACAACTCCATGGGGAGATCTGCCTCGTATCTTGCGAACCCAATTTTATTTCTCTTTATTTTGTATTTTCACATTCCATTTCTCATTGTGTCTCGACAAATTTTCTTGTTTTGTGTTTTTATTCCTCGGAATAACCTCAGGTGTTATGTGCCAAAGGATCGTGTTGAGAGCGTTTTTTCCTCCGACTGCGGCGGGAACACAAAGGGGAGCTCTCGGAGAGGTATGAGATGAATGTAACAAGTAATAAGACTAATTGGATATTGCAGAGATAAATCTGTGTTCCAAAGTCACATGAGAAATGTGTCAGACAACAGCTTTGCAACTTTACATGGGCGGAGAAAAATACCCGTTGCAGAAAATTAAAGTTATGATTGCTTATTTTCCCGTCGGTAGCTTCGTCTGGCACTAAAATCCTCCCCACACACAGGAATATTGCTGTCCGCCCTTTCGGCTTCGGGCGGAATTCATGCGTTGTCGTAAAATATTAGAACACGACCACAAAAGACGGAAATTACACGTTCACCAGCAAATCTACTTAGTTTTCGTTGCAAGTGACATATTTTCTTCGCTTCCCCCATTCACTCTGCTGCACCAGGCTCGAGCATCATTTTGAGCTCACTTTGTAGTCGGTCCTCTTGCGGCACGGAGGAAATACGGCAGAGCTCGGTGCGTGGGGCTATGTCGCTATAATATGCATTAAAAGCGTGTCCTGAGCCTCGGCAAGTCCCAGCTTCTTGGATTACAGCGAGGGCATGCAGCCGACAAACACCAACTCGCCACTGCTCACTGCTCCCTCCATGGGTTGGCCGACATCAAAATTTAATTTTGCATACAACACGTAACCTCAGCTAATTAATTTTATATTCAGTCAGTAGCGCAAGCTGACGAGAAATCTGCCATCCAGCCGCCGTGCAGGGAAGTCGGGAGGGAACCAAGCGCGCTGAACCACACGAAAGTTCCCTCGTACGGCACCGGCACCCTTGATGCAATATAATCTGTGATATGGCATCTACGATGTAGCCAGATCTAGGAGCTGGATGGTGGAGCGAACATAAATTATAAGAGCTAAAGATTTAGGTAAACACACGCCAACTGAGCTGCTGTGGGGGTAAATTATATTTTCAAAGGTTGACTATTTCAGAATGGGGCACGCTTGGATGTACGCAAATGCAGGCGCAAGAACAGGAGGAAAACGACCGAGGGACGTGGGTTTCTGCATCGCCGCCAGCGCAAAAAGAACGTGTATCACGGCCGGGATCTGTGCATCTGTTTGCTTTACAGCTAACAGATAACTTAATTGAAAAACTTTTTGCCGTGCAATGCAGATTTGATTATGACAACCATGAGTGTGAAGGCAGGTGTTACTAGCACATTTTCTTGGGTTTTTATCGTTTTACAGTAAAAACAATCAAAAATTGTGATCTTAAACCTCTAAATTTACCTTCAGAATTTTCGATAAAAGATTTTAGTCAACAATATGATCCCTAAAGCCTAAGAACGACCAAGTTAACCTAAAGAAACCTTAGATGAAAAGTTGGATTTTGAAGAAAAAAAATTTGATTTCGGAATTTTTGGCCAAAAACTTAATGTCACTAAAATAGTCCCTGAAGCCTTCAATCAACTCAAATTAGTCCCAGAATCACAGTAACGAAGCGTTTTGGCCAAAAAAGTGGATTTGGAGAAAATCAATTTTTCACCAAAAATTTAAATTTTGACCAAACCTCCGCTCGTTAACTTAAAATCAATTTCGGGATATTGGCCAAAAACTTGATGTCACGAAAATGGTCCCTGAAGCCTTCAAAGGACTAAATTTAGCCCCAGAATGACAAAAAGGAAACGTTTTTGCCAAAAAAAGTGGATTTTGGAGAAAAAAAAAATTTTACCAAAAATTCATAAAATGATCAAACCTCCACTCGTTTAGAAAATCTCAATTTCCGAATGTTTGGCCAAAAATTTCATGTCGTGAAAATTGATTTTATGCCTTTATACGACCAAATTTACCAAAAGAAACACGATTTTGGAGTGTTTGGTCCAAAAAATGGAAATGGTAAAAAAAACTCATTCAATATTTAAATTTTCCCCTCCACTCGTTAGAAAAACTTAAGTTCATTTTTTATAATCTTCATATCTAACAAAACAATAAGTCCTGAGTAGTTCAAATAGAAGAAAACCAGGATTTAACCTACATAAAACTTGAAAGTGAAGGAGGGAAAATTTTTATTCGAAGTTCACCAAATGACCATCATATTTTTTGTTTACAGCCTCAACTATCCCATTCTAAAATTTAACTGCCACCACGCCGTTATAGATTCCCCGAACATCCGAAGATAACCCACCAAGCGCGGACGACTGGCGCCGCATGAATGAAAATTTATCTTTTAATAGATTTTTACGACCTATTATACAGTTTTCCGGCCCGACTCACCGAGTCCTCCCATTTTTACTTCATTCCGCCAGGTCGCCTGTGGTACCTGGATCCGGAAATATGCTCTACGTTTACACAGCCCTTGCCTGCCATTGTATCCGTGCCAGGGAAATTAAAATTTATGCATATTGTCACGAGAAAGTTAGTTTGGAAATTTCATGTTCCTCCGAAAACCGGAAAATGATTAGACGCAAAAGACCCAAAGGTGTTTGGTTAGTACGTACAAAAGTAACTTTTGAATGGGCGCTCCGTGACAATAAGAAGGGTGAAAATTGTTGTCATCTCGGGACGGAGCAAAAACACGGAAAAAGGACCGGGCGACCGGCGAGAGGGGGTGAGGCGGCGAAGGAGGGAAATGAGATGGTTTGATGGCTATCAAAAGCAAGCACATTAAGCCTCAAAGTGATGAGTCTAAATGGTAAAAAGTTTAGTGTCGAGCACAAACACCGCAACATGTTTACCGCCGTCGTCACCGTGAGCGTGAATTTTATTCAGCTCTGCTTAATTCTGTAATGTAAGCCGAGTCTCGGTACAGCGGGGGCTGTTTGCATGTCAAACTTCTCATTTATTTATCAAGCACTTGGTGCGTTTGATTCTGAGTGTTACTCCTGATGTAATTTGGAAAGTTTCCTCGTCGCCCCCGCTTCTTTCAAATCGACAGTCGCTCGGCTTCCTGTGTGGTGGCTGAGGGTAAACATGACGTAAACAAACAAGACGGAGGGAAGAGCCGACAGGTGTACTTGGAAGTTCCTCCGTCAAAGGTCAAAAGGAGTAGAGTGCTCCATGCATTTTTAAAAGCATTTTAATCACAGTGCAGCTTTGAGCAGTGGCGTGGGCATTTTAGGGGCTCTCTTCTCAGTTCTGAAGGCGGCTTCTTAACTTTTTGGGTCGCCCATTTCAGTTCTAGGGTGCTCATAGCAGTTATGGGGCGCCAAGTTGGATATTCTCTAGTAGCTTAGACTACGTCAGTTTTGGGGTCACGATTGTCAGCTCTTCAGGGACCAATTTCGAGTAACAACCTGCCCAGTGGGTGTCGATTGAGCAGACTCCCACATCCAGGCCCTCCAATACCTCAGATCAAAATTCAGGATTAAGAGTGTTCCAACAGCTCATCCTAATCGACTCCGAAGCCTCGAGCAGATGATGTGATGTCAATGAAGCGCGCCTTCGAAAAGTTCCAAATCCAATCAGTCAATCCCTTTCTTCTTACCTGGAAAAGAACTTTCTTTTTTTTCCTTTGGAGTATTTTTGGTGAAGAATTTTCTTCTTTTCAACCTCCAAATCTCAACATCCCCTCCAAGTTTTGCGCCACTAAGTCACTAGCATCCAAAGAGCCGAGAAATACATTCAATTTGCCCGAAACTCTTCAACAATACGACAATTGGGTATTGAAACGTTGAGCTGATTATGAGTGTGATGACTTCACTTCAGTGCGCTTGATCTGCGATTCTTAAATCTTGGACATTTATCTTCACTTCACTGTGGTTAGAAGTGCACTCATTCACGACTTCAAGCCATTTTCAGGCCTGAAAAAATGGATATATGCGGTTGAATAAACTAACGGACTCTTCCAGCCCAGACACCTCAGATCCTAGTTCCGTCACTGACTAGGAGACTCTTTTACATTCTCAATTTTAATCAGCAAGAGAGAGCAGAAAAAGGTGCTCTGTTCAATTATTTAAAAGCAGCTAAACCCTCTGTAGCGTGCAAAGTAGCTCATTTTGGGGGAAATGGCAACGGAGGCCTACCGTGACTTCCGAAACAGATATGACTTGTCACCCTTCTGTCACGCCCGCAACATCACCAATCATCAGGGGGTGCATTCAAAACCGAATTTCACCGCATTTGTTCATGAAATCTATTGTGAGTAGCATAAAAACACCATTCATGAATCAATTGATCGGACACATTTGGTTAGCGGGCACTGGCAACATAAAACCATCAAGGGAGCTCGCTAAATGTGCGAAATTGATATTTTATTCGGCAGCCAGTTTTATTCATCCGTCTCTCCATTCACTTAGTTGATGGTCCATTGGCTATGCCTCACACGCAAAGTGCCAAAATTGCAGCCCAATCAAATAGTCGTTTTTTCCCCTCTATTATTACAGCTGTTACTGCGCCCGGGACATTGCCTTGGACGTGACCCATAAAACTTTTGATCATCGTAAAATTTGAGGCATGAACTTCGTGATATCTGCCGGTCTCCAATTTCACGAGAGTGCAGACGAGCCTCGTTCACAGTTACTGTGAGCACCCTGGCTTTGTGTTCCTGGCTCCCACTTATATAGCTGCCAAAAACCTGGCAGGGAAGCAACACGGTATGGGGTGTTGTTTTCCTCTGCAAGTACTCTTCTGGGAAGTCTTACAACGCGAGAGACGGAAAACCTAAATGAGCAATGGGAGGTTAGTTTTTGCTAAAATGCTGTTCCCAACATTCCTCAAATGCGTCTAAGGATCGTGGCTGGTACTTGAACGTGGAGGATGATTGTGAGCGGGTTGCTATGCTCGGTTTCACATGGCAAACGTTAACATGCTCGCATTTTGCACCTGCCGAAGAATGCAGTCAAGCTGCACTCACTTATTGTGAAGAGCACAGACTTGGGGGAGCGAGCAGCCGTGCAAGTCGCCCAATATTGCTGAGAAAGGGGAAAATTGTTTTGAGCATCAATCGACAGTAAGTGACGTCTCAAGTGCTCTCATCTTCACCAATCTAAATAAATACGAAAACAGAACGCCTGAGAGCTGATTCAGAAATTGCATTCAGTGATTGGAAAAGTTTGAGTTCCAACCAGATAACTAATTGAGAGCACTCCAAGAGGGGGCAGGGGCGTGCACAAGGGATGTCAATAAATTTTCTTCACTGTCGAAGATTTTTCAAAAGTCATGAGATGAAAAGAAAAATTCTCTGAATTTGCCTAATTTTCGTCCTCAAACTAAGGACTTCTTCAGGGCTGCTTTGTTTACAATCAATATTTTCTCATAAAATTTAAGAAAATTAGTATGTAGGAACTATCACATTAATTTTAAAAATTTCAGGCAAAGGCAAAAATTGAAGTGCCTTATTTTAGCAGTTGATAGTAAGATCTCTTGAGGTCGAGTTAATTAATCAACTTGGTTTTTAATTGTGACATTGGCTTTGATATGGTGTAATTCTTGAAAAAGCCTTGCATTAAGGTTTTTTCTTGGCAAAAAATGTGTTGGAAAGAAGGTTTTGGACATCCTTAAGTTTCGACATGAGTGGAAAGTGTGCTAATTTTTTGGCTACGGCTCAAGGTGCAAATATATGTGATAATTTCTACTAAGCAAGTTCCTCGACTTCTATGAGGAAATATTCATAGTAAACTTCCTCCTTAAACCCCTATTTCCTAGTTCCCACAAATTTATGAAACATCAGGGGACATAGTGGTTTTTAACCGAGACCCGTTGGGCTAAGGAGGCAGCCAATAGTAAAATAAAGCAGCCACAAAGAGGTCCTCAGTTTGAGTACGAAACGTCGGCAAATAAAGATAGTTTCTTTTGAATTTAATTGGAGTCAGTGATCTGAGAATTCTCCTGTGAATTTTCTCTGTGAAGGTCCCAGCTCAAAAAAACCCCTCGTGTTTTAAATCACACAAACGCCTCTGAACAGCCGTCAAGCTGCCGCTCCCATGCACCTCAAATAATTAATAATGCTCTGACAGCCCTAAATTGCTAAACTTTGCACCTTTTTTCCTGTTCTCCCGACTCCCGGCGAGAGCACGGCAAACTTTGGCGAAAGTTCCTGGCGTACTAACTCGTCCCCGTCGCCCGGTCTGCATTACAATTATTTGATTTGACATTATCTCTCGTGAATTGCAAAATACAAACAGTTTCAGTGCCGCTTAAGTTTGACAAATGGCACCCCGAAATGGCTCGGGAGAAGCGTTTCCTCGATCAAGAGGAGCCGGAAGTTTTACTTACAAATATGATAAATGGTTACACGCGATTGTTGTGAGGCAATTTATGAGTAATGCAGCTTCAACTTTTGCCGTTGACACAGAAAAGTTTTGGCGGAAAGTACGGTAAATTTCTTTTAATTTGTGATAAAGTGAGAGGCTGTTATTCCTCCGCAAACAGTTGGATGGATTACGCAAGCCGAGTAAACAGCAGCGGGGTGGAGAAGAGGTAACATGGCTTTTAAACAAATATTAAACCATAATAAAGTAAGAAGTCTCGTTGTGGAACGGTGCTTTACATTTGCCTGCCCCCAACTTTCTTCCCATTACGAACGAGCAATATTTGTTTGTGTTGCGAGAGTAGAAGCATTAAATAAATTAAGCTCAACTGCAGTGAAAGGGGAAGTTGGCAGAACAGAAAAATACAATTTATTTTATGACTCTGGTCCGGTGAAGTCGCAAACTCGCAAACAAAACTCGTAAAAATCCCGGACCACCTGACACACTCCTTAGTTGACTTAGAACTCGGTCACAGGCACAGTCACAGGATCAAGTCACATCACGGACTAAATACCACGAATCACTTGTAAGCCTGCTGCTGCATAAATCAAATGAATTTTTGATAGTAGCAGAATTTATCGTCATCGCTGCTACAAGCATGAAATATGCCTCAAATACTGATTTACCACATATGCACGCGTGGGGCAAAAAATGCCGAAAAAATCCGGAAAATATTTTACTCAGCACGCAGCGAAGCAGCAACGCGGCACAGCAGCACAAAAGCTGGATTTTTGTCCATCATGCATGTACCGCAGGTCACAGAGGAGCTCTCACATTGAACCTGGTCGCATGATAAATGACACTTTTTATCGGTTTCGTGTTTACCATCATGTCAAAGAGGCGGGGGTGTGTGCTGGGCCGGCAATTTTGGACGGTCTGGTGCTCAAGAGATTTTCACCAGCATTTTATTGGGCTTACTGTCTCGCAAGTCACCTGGCGTGACGAAATGCGGACGCATATTGGGTGGGTCGGCAAAAAATAAACGGCTTTAAATCGCAATTAACATCCGACACCCCCCCCCCCCCCTCGGTTTCGCACAATATCTCATGATAAAAACATTCCTGCTCGTGTCAAGGTACCGGCTGCAGAATGGAAAATGCGATGTTAAAAATGCAATATTTCAGGAATACCTTAGTCTGCATCGCATATCATAGCTGATCCTAACTACCTTACTTTCGCATTCATTTTGTATGCATTCGAAAATTAAATATTCCATTACACTTCCATTGAAAATGTTCCTTGCACCTGTAAATTGCTGTTTTGCATGCGAACGTGAGGCAGGATAGGAGCAGCTATGTCACGGGCGTCATCTCACCTCGTCTCGGTTTCATTGTAATTCCTCATATGTATTCAAATTCGTAAAAAGCGTAGAGACTTCCAGGAATAATTAAATACCGTAATTCGAGCTCAGCTCAAAGCTGATTGATCTCACAACCATATCGGCTGAACTTTTGACATTAACACGCTTGAAATGCAATGTGTACGATGTAAAGCTCTTGTTTGTGTTGATTTTTCATCGGGGTATGTATAAGCTCATTAGGTTAAGTCCACACTTTGCAGCGATGAAATTATTGTGTTATTTTTCAACACCTACAGTTGGTAGTGATGCAGCTGGTGAATTATTTCTCTTTAAAATGCTGTCCTATTTAAGGGAATTTTTTGTTCAGATTTTAGATTTTTAGGGTTGCTCAGTGCCAAGAACGTAAAGTATACTTTTTAAGGAATATTTTAAAAAGTCCTATCTCCAAAACGTGGTTTCCCTATTTTGGATTTTGTAATAAATTCTGATTGAGTAATTCGATTTTCAAAATTGAGGGCTTGTTGGAATTGCCATCCCCTAGAAATTTAAAATTCAATGATTTAAAAAAAATATTTTTGTACATTACAAGTTCCAACTCTTATTCAAAAGGTAAACAAAAGTCCAAGGAACCGTTAGATATAAAAATATATAGTTGTACGGAAACTTTCGAGCATGCAATTTTTGAGGTCGGTCGCTCTTTATATGGAGTGGACAAACAGTGCAAAATTTTCAGCCAATTTTCGTGGAAGTTTGGATTTGAGACGACTTGGATCTCCCAAAGTACTTAAGTTCGAAGGCTCATCTCTTGGTGGCTGTTTTTAGGGGTCCCTCTCGTGATCGTCACCAAAGATGGGATCTCTAGCTCCCGTACTTTGGGAGCTAGAGAAAATCGAATTTTTGTGAAATTTTTGTATGGGAAAATTTCACCAAGATTTGGTTTTCTCTAGCTCCCAAAGTACGGGGGCTAGAGCTCCTATCTTTGGTGACAATCACTAGAGAGACCCCTTAAAACAGCCACCGGAGCCTCCGGACTTAGGTACTTTGGGAGATTTTTTTTCGATCCAAGTAGGTCTCAAATCCAAACTTCCACGAAAATTGGCTGAAAATTTTGCTCTGTTTGTCCACTCCATATAAAAAGTGACCGACCTGAAAAATTTCCATGCTCGAAGACGGAAACGCCTGAATGAAAACAAAAAGTGAGACACTTCTTTCGTGGCACCATGTACTTTACGGCCAAGACCCTCTTACAGAAATTTGTCTGTCTTGTTTTCGAGTTCATAAATAAATGAATCCAGCTCCAGGAGAGCTCTGAAAGATCCAGTTATATTTCCGGCCTTAATTTCAAATATGTTCCCATCAGTACCCAATTTCTCAATCAAATTGAAATATCATTAATTCGCCTCAAAAGTCAAAGGGACATAGCTCGGTTGGATTTCAATTAATTACGATTCCACCCTTTGGCAAACGAAAGCCACAGAATTCAATGAGAGAAACCGCAAACTACTGGTTGAGTTCAACTTTAATTGGAGCGACTGAACACCCCCCTGAAGTTAACTTTCCATGCTCTCTAATCTCCGACAGCATCTTCGATCTTCTGGCCTTCCTTGAAACAAATGACTCGTTTCCATTTCCGATTTTCCCGATAATGCTACATCACTTTCCAATAAAGCTTGTCTTCTTGTTAGACAAGCTTTGTTCACTTTCTTTGTTGTTGTTGTTTTGTAATTCTGCTTGTTAAATTGCTGTGGTTTCATGTAGAAAACCGACAAGAAAATTGCTAATCAAATCAGAGAGAACTCCCCCCCCCCCCCCTTCGTCTTTCATGGAGCGTTTTCAATGGGAGAAGTGTTGCTTGAAATTTATTCAAGGCAGTATAATAAAACTTGAGAAATAATGGGTGCTGGGGCGTCCGTTATTGTTCTCGCCTCGTTTATTAATTATTGCTGGTAGAAGCAAACGATGGTAATGAAAAGTTGGGTAAAAAGCGAGTCAAAAGTCCTTAAAATAATGGAGTCCGCCAGCAAGTCTTGGAACTGTTTTGTTTGACTACTCGAACAGATAATCATCCCATCAGTGACTGCTTTGATTGGCAAGACCTTTACAAAATGAATAAACGGAGACCCACGAAAACAAGACGGCTCCTGGAATCAAATATGCTGTTAAAGGTAAACCAAAACAAACATCACTTGCCCATGGTAAACACGCTGTAGATGAAGAAGAGTCCAGCCGTGCTCTGTTTTGGGGTCTTGTTGACAAAAAGGTCGATGCCTATGCAGAGTTCCAGGAGGCAAGAGACCAGCAAGATGACCAGAAGCCACTGTTGGATCAGGTATTTGGACCTCAAGAGGACTCCAACTCCCAGAAGAGCGCTTGAAACGAGGCCTATACAGCTCATGTATAGGGCGACAATGTAGTAAGCTTCGTTTGCCCTCGAGACTGAGCATTCAGAGCTATGAAGATAGCCGAGAGAACCATTCCCACTGCCGCCACAAGAAGAGCTCCCGACTTTACTGAGCAGCAAATGCAGTAGTCGATCATAGGGAGTGCCATTCTTTCACCGGTTTTTGTTCAGATGACGGTTTCTCCGAGGCCTCTGAGATTGAGATAAAGAAGCTGCCCGTAACTTTGCATGAGAATCGCATAAATTGAGGTAATTGCGCTGATTTATGGACCATCCCTTAACCTTTTAGGGACACGGGGAAGAAGAGCCCTAAACGGGAGTCTAATTGTGCCCTGATTTATCACTCCTGCCCCCGTTTTGTGGTTTTTGGAGTCATTTGTGAAAATGTGAGATTTGCATTAATTGGAGAAAGTAGGTCATCGGGAGTACGGCCGACGGATGAAATTATGCAGGGCATAAATCAGCCACAAGCCAGCAAGTCATCATGAGGACATGTGGGGGATGAAGTCAACGTGATGTTCGTATTTTGAGCGTCATGTGGCACGTCTTTCCCTGCTGTTCCCTGCGAAACCAAAAACTTTCCCATTTATTTCAATACACCAGGACGTCGGTGTCGGCCACTGTTTTGCAATTATTCATGAGCAAATTATGGCACGAGCATCCCCCCCAAGCTCGCCTGATGCAGCTGATAATCGGCAAAGAGACGAAGAGGATCTGAGAACGAGATACCGGATTACGAATGGACTGCGATTTGGGATGATTACATCCATTTAGGTATCGTGGGGCAAGAAGAGCCCTTGATGTGGAACAAGTAGGCAATAAAACAATTTTCTGCGCATTTCCTCCTTTTCCGCTCTTCCTCAGGGGTATCGGTCCCAATGTGCGGTTTCGGAGATAAGCGAAGATAAGCCGTTTCCGTGTTCATCACAACCCAGCTGCCTGCTGTTGTCATTTTCCTCGCTTTTTTCTCCCCCGAATCTTTGATTAACTAAATGATGCTACATTTTTGCATGCGATGGCAACTCGAACTGGTTCAAAGTTGTGATAACGAGCTTCCCAAGCACCCTCTCGAGCCTGCCTGAGACACAATAGAGAGCAAACCTGATCGTTACAGATACGGCTGAGGCAACGTGCCCCATCTTCTGCCGTAGCTGCACTAATTGAAATTGAATTTTTGATTACTCATCAGTTTCCGAACACACACAGGAGGGAGTCTTTGTGAGCCGCTCTGCGTACTTCGGAAGAGATGAGCAACTTTCAGACGTTTGGTAGAATTGGATTCATCTCATCTCGGGTTGATTAATGCATGGATAGTCGAGCCTAATTGAATGGCCGTACGACTGAGGGCGAAGGAGCGTCTGATTGGGCTGATCGATAATATCAAAGGCAACTCGAGATGACACTGCAATTAAATACCTTGAGTCCGTATTCAATTTTGCGGAAAATGCATCCTCACAGACCATTAATTACCTCATTGTCAGTCGGAATATTTGCTTACCGACCCAGCTGCTTCCTGGTTTGAGGCGCTTTAATAATGAGACAACAACAACCGCGCTGCAAGCCGCAAATGATCGTTTAACTGACATGTGAATGTTTTTTGGTTTAAACTGACGACAGTGACAGACAGACAGAAAACTCCTATCGTCTAAAAAAGCAGACAGGAGTCATTTTGCGAGTTCATTAAATTCAGAAAAAGAAACCATCAAAGAGTATCGAGTGTCGCCGGAATACAAGAGGGTTCGGAGCCGGCGCCAAGTCATGTCAAGCTGTGATTGAACGAGTGTCAAATAAACAATACACTGCGGTGACGAGGTGGAAGGGAGGAGTGAGAAGCGTCTGCTGACAAAAGGAAATGTGTTCAAAACAACTCGTTCGAGACACAAACAAGGTCATGTTGGGAAAAGTCGGCTGAGGTCAGTGGAGAGCCCTGTTGTTCCACTTGCGGTTGGGGAGATGGCAGAGCTACAGCGTCTTCAGCCTGCTCGCATTAATAATGAACACGAATGTGCTGCACTTGAGAACTTGGTCAACCGCAAATTGCCTCCCATTTCTTCCCGCAATCGCAATGTGTACCTCTGAATCTTTGATTCTCCTGATTGTTCCAGCAAAGCACCTGCAAATTTCATGAGGGAGAGAGAGAGAGCCGAGAGTTCCTAGGAGGCGGCATTTTCCGCGCAAGTGAAGACAAACACGAACAATGGGCCTTTTCTACGCAAGAAACGTGCCTTCCGGCTTCCCCATCACACGCCACAAATCACAAAAATTTGTATGTTTTTGCCAGCCTTATTTATATCCTTTGCGTGTGTGGCATTTTTGTTTCGCTATTTGCATTTCAAACTTTTTCAGCCACTCTCTCTCTCTCTTCGCTCGGTGCCGCTTTATTAAATTAAATGAATGTGTCGGCACTGAATAAGGATATGCTGTTTCGGAGCCTGGGTAGAGCTTGTTTCCTAGTTAATGTGCTTTTCTTCATTTATTCCTGCCGTGCCAAGTCGAGCCGAGCGGTTCTTTGTTCCTTTACGTTACTGCCTGCGTAGCCTGAAAGAGATGTATTCATAAATGGCTTATTATATTTTGTTTTTAAAAGCAATAACGACAATACAGGATGACAAAGGCACGAAGATCGGCTTTTTGCAGCACGCATGTGGGGAACAAGTTGAAGAAACTACCATGAATGCGAATAAGTGCCTCTTTTTTCTGTTCTCAGAAAAACAGTAAGGACTTTCAGGGTCATTTTCTCTAAAAATTCCAAGTTTGACAAGACTCAGCAGAGTCTTATGCTAGCAGATAGACAACCAGACGTACACCAGGAGGCAAAATAGCTAGATTTTTTCCTGAAAAGAATCACTAATAACCCAAAAGCCTCTTAACCGAATCATTTCGAGTCTGAGAGAAAAACAGACAGACAAGCCGCCACTAAACAGGCTCCCACGCTCGTGATATAACGGTTTTCAAAGGAAGAGAACACAGAGGACCTGGAAATTATCCATGTAAAAGTTTGTTCGGAACATCATTGTGTCGAGATTTACGAGGAATTCACTTCGTTAGCCCCAACTCCTACCTCACTTCCTACTGAGCTTCATGGAGACCGGATAAATGGGCTTAGCTCTGTGATTCTGATGCTCGCCGCCAAACAGCCGATCCCAGAAGCTCGGAGGTGACTTCGTGACACTCTCTATTTTAACGTCTTCCGAGGCAAAAGCGCTCACTAGCAGAAATAATAGCAAAGCACTGGCAAGCGAGGGCACCTTCATGTCTTGCAGTGTTCAGAGTAGTCGCTCAACTGAAGGGTAATATTTTCACTCACAACAGCATTATCATGCAGCTCAATTGAAGTTACGCAACGTGGTTTCAACTGGTTTAAGCCAGCTTTGACCACTGCGAAGCAAATGCGTTAGCCTTCGGTGCTCAAAAGTAAAACATTCAGAGCAGGTGGAACAACATTGACTCTTAAGTAGTCTTGACTGGGCACTTTGAAAGCGACTTCGGGTCATCGGTCGCTTTGGCCCATTTCCTGGTACAAATAAAGCGCACTTTTGAAGACATATCGGTGCTGGAAGGCTCTATGAGGTTGTGTCGTCAATCGAATTCCCAGTTTGGCTACCGGCACCGAAGACAACAGGCTTCAAAGAGCATGAGGCATCCAGTGAATAATAAATGATACAGGATAAAGTGGCTCTACCTGAACGCTGTTTGAGTAGGAAATTGGATTGTCTGGAAAATGGAAAATCCTCGTTCGGCCAATGTCGGTGAAATAGCTTCCTTGGCCGCTGGCTCTACGAGCATGGTTAAACAAAGCTGCTTACCGTATTGTTTTTGACATTCCGAGCGTAAATTCAACAATTTCAATAAATATTGGCTTCTTGTACGTACAACTTTCTCGAGCTCTAAAGCCCCGATTATGTTAAATCCATTTTTCATCCCTCTCCGAGTGCAATCAGAGCAGGCCATTACACCGAATCTATATCTCGCTTTAATGGGAATTTGAATACACGCACAACGGAGTCAAGGAGCGGAGCACAAAAAGGAGCCGAAACAATCCGCGCTAATGAAAATTTCGTTGTTGAGACTAAGATAGCGCGCCGCGAACCGCTCCGGGATGAAAAATGACTCTCAAACGCAGGCACGAATTATGGTCCCGTGTACAGAAACACACAATTTGAGGAGGCCCAAATAAATCTTCGCGCGCGGTGCTCACCAAAGTGGAAAAGGACACAAATTGCTAGCCGAGGTACATTATCTGCCTTGTGGGCGCATTCGGTCTCGGGCCCATACCGCGTGCGAAAATTGCTTCCGAGACATTTTCAATTATTCAAGTTTACAGTTGCACGCGTACCGACATTTGATTGTGCAACTTTTATCGTGCTCATCATCATCGGTTCCCGCCCTACATGCCCGCCATTAAGTCGATCTTCCTTCTGCCCACAGCGGCCAAGTCGTAAAGCAGAACGTATTTTGAGCTTATTCGGGGACAATCGAGTTTTTGGCTCCAACATAGCCCATGTAAAATAAGGCCAGAGGGGATTCTATTCTATTCGACACTTTAGGACTTCCAGGACTTCTAAATCATTCTCTTGCTTCCCAAAACATGATTTTGGAGGCGGAGCTGAATTGTCGCCAATAGTTCTATTTGCCAATTTAGGGCTTCCCGAGGGGGGGAAATGATTCTAAATCTTTCTTCTGCTCCCTTGAAAATTTTTTTAGCATCTTGAATGACTCAAATCGTTTCAGAAATAGCTGATTAAGGTCAATTTTTGTTTTATTTATTCATAAAATTTTCAGAAATCAGAAAATGAAAGTACAGACATGATTGAGGGCATTTTGGACTCGCAGTTAAATTTTAAATGCCGTAACTATAGGCGACAGTTGGGAAAAAATCGCCTCCGTACTGGCTGCAATTTTTAAAATTTTGCCGAACTACAAAATGATAAAGGTTTAGCTTAAGCAAATGAAGTAAAAGCCCTGCTTCCATCCCTGGAGATTTTCTATGAAATTCAATACATTTTACCCACCTCCCACCTCCCACACCACACATAACAACATACTAAACCCCGCAGATTCCTAAACCTTACCACCTCAACAAACCAACAGACGGACAGACAAACCTAATCCATAAGTGCTTATTTTTCAAAACGTTAAAAATGAGCTGAAAATGCGATGATGTTAGATACTTTTTCCTTGCCCGTCTGAGAAAATTCATGCCACTTCAATGGAGGAAAACAATCAAATGAGTGGGAGTGTGTCGTTATGGTATTCATTAGGATTTGTGAAAATACTCAGCGGAGGAGGAATGTGCAGAGTTTTGACAAATGGACTCATAAATCATCTCTCTGGGACTTTGTTTGGCATCGACGTCGTTTTCACTGTGCTCCGCTAAGACACTGTCAATAGTTCATGTTCCCCTCAAGTGTCGACAAGCAATGAGTTTCCTCGGGAGGTGTGGGAGGGGGAAGGGCTTGCACAAACTGCTTCCGTGACGGAGAGAACAGCCTGAATATTAATGGGGGGCCGCCACAGGAGAAAATCTGGGAAAATCAATATGTCAAGGAGAGACATCTTGAAGTGAGTGAAACATTTAATTAAAAGTTTCTGCATCTCGAAATCCCTTAATTACAAAAGTAATAGCATTTCGTTTATTTACATTTCAATGACGTGACCGGACTGCCCAAGGAACGCGCGGGGCTCCAATTTAAAAAGCCGCAACTGTGTCGGCAAATAAATGCGGTAATCCCCCCCGAGATTAATTATCATCGTTGAACTGCACTTGTGTATGCACAAAATGTTTGCGCATTTATTTATTATTCCAAATTGGCATTACGAAATTCAATTTTAATTATGATTATGATCGAGCGGGTGCGCGGATCCGTGCGGGAGCTCGTGTAAAAGTCGTGTCTACGTGGGAGATTTACTCGCGTTCCTCGTACATTCACTTTAATAATTCACAATCAGGTTGCTCCCATTGGGCTCAATTTACGCAATTTTCACGTACAGTCTCTCTGTTTCTCACTGTATGTGTGTTGGATTCATAGAGTATACCTTCTAGAGGAATAAAACTCTCATAACTTTGATTGAAAAGCCCAATCTTCAAGGGTTAGGATTTTTGGAAAGGCCTGGAAATAACGCTTGACATGACATTTGGTCTACAAAAAAAAATGTTCGTCCACAGGTCTACTGCTGTTTAAAGTTTGCTACTTTTATGTTTACGCTACATTTTTGTCTACAATTTAGTTTTGCCTATTTACTCAGTCTAATTTAGGTAATAAAAAAACACATTGAATTATAAAATAAATATAGATTTTTTTTATTAATTTTGATACTTGGAATATAATACTCTGTCTCGAAACTAAAAACCTCCAAAGAGACCTCCAATAGATCTTGGTTAAGGCCTTCTTTACTGTACGTTTGGTGCACCTGAACCGTACATGCACTAGAATTTGCCCTCTTTTGCTTGATGTTACTGTTCGAGAAGTTGAGGAAAATTGCAATTTTGACGCCATTTTTCTTAATAAATCTAATATTAAACCCAAAACAAACTTTATTTTTAATATAAGTGATAGTAGACGAGTTCAGTAGACAAAAAATTTATAGACAAAATGTAATAGACCTTAAACCGTAGATTATATTATTGTGTAGACTTATTAATAAGAAAACGAGAAAATTTTGTAGACCAAGTGTCGTAGAAGCTTCGAAAAGTGACCTCATTGGTAAGTACCGGAAGGAATTTAGAAAATGGGGGCTCACCCTAGCCTCAAATTTTATTTTTCAGACTTGAAGCATTTTATTTGCGTTTTTGAATGTTCAGGTGATAACGATTCTAACATTGGAAATCGGATCACCCAATCAGATCACTTGATGGAGATAGCTTTTTTGGATATTTCTCTAGCAGTATGCTCTACGGTCGGCTCAAACAGAAGCTGATGTTAACGAGTGCGTGGATGGAGGAAGGAAAGCCAGATGAGTGTGGGGAGGAGGCATCAGGCAAGTCTCAATCCCCTGAAAGCAATTACATCACATTTCATGTTGTTTTTGACGATGAAGTGATATGCTATAACACCGAAACAAAGGGAGCTGCTGAGTCCATTTGACTGGCTTTGTTTTCTTTCGCCCCTCGTCCATTCTACCGGGCCAAAGCTTGCTTGGGGGACCCATTAGGCAAAAGTACAGTTTATTTGCTAATGACTTTCGTTTGCAGAAGGACTTGGGAGTGTTTTATTACCATGCGAGAACTAATAATTCGTAACTCCGTTTGAAATGGCAAAATTTTCTAGAGTTTGTGAAGGATCAACAGAGTCTCCTGCTAGCGCATAATGATGTCGCTCCGAAATGATTTCAAGCATCACTGCGTTTTTCTAACGAGGCGACATTGTTTGCCCAAAGAACTGAAACATAGTGAGCACTGTTCTAAAGAGACGCCCACGATCGAGCTGAGGCGTCTTTCGGCTCCCGAATGAGAAGAAGGAAGGAAATAGCACATTTTCCCCACAACTCTCTGAAAGGAGTCTTCCGACACATTTCACAACGACGCCGACGGAGGCGAAGAGAGACTTGATTTCTTGTCTCTTGGCTTGATGCAGTTTTTAATTTAGTCAGACACATCAGCTGTCATACATTCCGCTTCTTTCATTTCCCGACTCGACTCACTCTCGTGTCATGCGGACCTGGAGCCTCGGTGACAGAAGCGGGGGGCAAAAAAAAAACGCAAGAATTCAGGCCACAAGCCAAAAACACAACAACGCCGGAGCCGGAGCGTGAGATGGCACACAATAGATTTCGTGGAAGGTGCGATAACAATGACGGGGATTTTTGCCGCATTCGCTCGCTAGGCTTTTTGCTTCCATCACGACAGCCTCCAATGGCTTATTGTTTGTTTTCGTTACGCTCTTATTTTGTCAACACTGTGTCGCTCTATTGCTCCTCATTATTGTCGTTGTGATCCTCTTATTAAAGGAGAGCCCCGTACCAATAAATGCTCGCACGGCGGGGCCGCATTGTCGTCCCTCTTGATTGGCTCAATCAAGCTTCCTCGGGACTGGCACGGGATTTTCCTATTTTTCTCTCATGCCGAACCCTGACATCAATTTTTTATGAGACGATGTTTTTTAATTTGTTGTTATGAAACGACTACGGCCTCTTTCTCATGATTACGAGGCAGAATGTAGCTCAAGGAGGTGAATTATCGTCACTTCCACCTCAGAACCCTCGTGACTCAGGTCGACCTTCCAAGCTCTCGGCTCACCTGAACACACGTATGTCCTGATAACTTGTTGCTCCGGTTGTCAATCTCAATAAGAGCAAGAATTTACCCTCAATACCTACTCCATAGAGCTGAATATCTAGAGGGACTGTCAAAAAAATTTCCATGAAGTTTTGGAATAACCGTTCAGAATAACCGTCTCCCTCTAGATGGATGACTCTTAGGTCTCCCCCACTTTTCCCATTCAATTGTTAATATTTCCTTCAAATTGAATTTCGCAATTTCACATCCAATTTGCTCCCTGGGATACGTACGTGATCCACTTTGCTGTCCGCTCTAAATGCAGTTGTGGTGCTAGTTGCCTTTTGAGCATCATGCTGGATAAAGTTGTATGAAAAAGCTGGATATAAATGTGAAGATAAAATATATCTGTCCTCTGGGAGAGTAAGACTCAGGCAAAAAGTGCATATGTTCTCTATTGTAATCCTTGAGGCGGTCTGAGTATTTCATTCGCTCGAGTCCGGTGCCTTAAAGCTGGAGGTTTAAGCGAATTTATGTACTCTTGTGCAAGCCTCACTTCCAATAACTCAGCCCATTTTAATTCCTTTTTATGATTCGCACATCTGGCTCCGATTTGGAATACAGGAGCCCGAAAACGTTATTCAGTGCGTGAATGAAAACCTAAATTAGATTCGGGCCTCCGATAATTCGATAGCAATCAGCACTAATTGCTCTATTTCATAACACTTGCATGCTCCATGGACGATTTATGAGCGCATGCACTGAAACTTTCTCAATAAACGCTCATTTACTCGCAATTGCAAAACAATTTTCCGACTTTCTGCAGGCGACATTCATGTGACTAGGACTTGGACTTCCCCCGACCCACATTTATCGCCAAATGAACCATGGATCTAATTTACGGCACTGCAATTTTCGCCTCCGACACCTGACCCGAGCCTGAGTTTGACTCTGTTTGAGAAGAAACCAAATTGAATTTATCTCTGCAGTATGCTGACTTGCTTCGGAGGCGATAGAAAATGAAGGTTGTTTGTAAAAAATTCACGTATTGGTTTGTGCTATTTTATGTGCTTTGCATTTTAGTTCTGCTTCGCCCCGTTGTTTTATCGCTTGATTCCGCTTAAAGAAGAAGTTTTTTCTGCCAAGTTTATTTCTGCCCTAATACACGTAGAAAAGTTAATGTTTTTCGGGATTTTATGTGGCTTGAAGTTCGATTGGAGCCACCTGCTTGAAATCAAAGTTCAAAGTTTGCGTCTGACTCCGACAGTGTTTTGCGAAACAAAGTTCAGCTAAAGCGCCGTCAGACAACAGAGCTATTACCGACCTCGCCATTCGCTCATTCATTATTATGATTGCCTCCTTTTTGCAAATTTTTCCATTCATACCCATCTCATAAAGTGGCTCGTTAAAAATTCATTTCTCCGGGGTGTTCTTCAAGAGCCAGAATATGCATTTGATAAGCCCGAGTCTGCACTATCTTCGGTGCTCCGCTAGCCACGAGTTGAAGCATGATGAAGTGAGAGGAGGAGGAGCTGCAGACGATAATAGTGCAACATAATGCAGAAAAGCGATGAAACTCTGTCGACATGCGAACGAACACAAAGTAAATGCGCCATAATGGCCCGAACATGAAAAGCTTTAATGGTTATTTAACCTTTTATCTGGCATAACTGAACATCTGACGTAGCAACAAAGCCTTCGCGGGCAATTTCACCCGTTTTAATTGAAATCTTGTGATTTTAAG
This sequence comes from Forcipomyia taiwana, assembly GCA_963930915.1. NCBI lineage: Eukaryota > Metazoa > Arthropoda > Insecta > Diptera > Ceratopogonidae > Forcipomyia > Forcipomyia taiwana. The sequence goes on along the minus strand of CAWVOI010000099.1, from coordinate 2,013,852 downwards.
TGTCCCAGAACTGGCAGATAGCAGATAACTCCTTGAGCATGGAAAAGTAAAAATTTGCATGCTCTAGGAGATAACTCCCCTGATCGACTTTGCGGCACTATTTAGGTATTTAGGTATTAAGGTATTTGATCCCAATTTTGACCTGGAAGATGGCCTCAAATCGGAAAATTTTGTTTGATGACCACCACTAAAAATGATTTAATATTTTATGCCGGCAGCCATTTTGAAAAAATTTGCCACCATCTTTAAAAAACAAAAAAAACGTTTTTTTTCCAGCCATTTTTAAATAATAGCTGTTTGAAGAATTTTTAAAGGGGGGCTTTTCAAGAAAAGTTTTTGATAAAATGTCATATTTTGATATACTAAAATTTCAGCTCAATCGGATGTAATATAAGGAGTTTTCATACAGAAGTAAAACACCCCCCATTCCCTCCCCCCCCCCAAGTTTGGGTAGGGGTCTAAAATTGTTAGCCTGCACCCCTACAAACTAGGCTCTACACCATGCAAAAAACTGTAGCTCTCTAGCTCTTCTTGTTCTTGAGTTACAAAATTTCAGACAGACAGATAGACGGACAGACGGCAAAGCGGCCACAATAGTGCATTTTTTGCAAAATGCTGAAAATGCACTAAAAATTCCAGGATTCCATGAAAATGGCGGATTTGATTTGGAATTCAAATAAATAGACCCGGCCCATGGGCGGCCCGGATGGGCAGCCCATGGTCTGTACCAGGTCTGTATCTGGTACAGACCATGGGATGACCTCGTTCAATCAGAGTCTAGGTTATGACGTCCCCGAACCTGACTCACCAGTGTCCAGTCATCGCCGGTTCACTCGCGGCCGCGATAAGGGGAATTCATTTCAGCTATTTGCTCGCGCCAGATAAAATTATTATGGGATAGGTACATAAAAACGGCAACAGAGGCGACTCTTCCAGTTGAAGATTGATTTTCAAAGTGAAAGGAGCAAAAGTGCTGCCCATAACGATACAAAATGAGCTCAAGTGAGTACTGGCGTTGATTAAGGAGCGACATCATGTAACACAAATGGGCGTATAAATTTCTAGATCACACCTGGGTGCCGAGTGCAATCTATCAAGGAGTTCCCGCTAATGCAGTGCATGCTGGCAACGACCAAGATGGATCGCCCATTTACGTCGGCCGAGCGTTCCACGACGGGGACCAGCTAGTGGCCAAGGTGATACCGAGCAAGCAGGCCGCTTACGTGGCCTTCAACGGCCAGGAGATTTCCAAGCACAACTTCGAGGTTCTCGTCGGTGAGGGCTTCAGCTGGGTCGGCAGCGGCAACGGCCACGTCCCCGACAACGCCGTCATCGCCGGACGCACCTCCAGCGGGGAGCCTCTCTACATCGGTCGTGCCCACTACAACGGGAGTCTCACTCCCGGCAAGGTGCATCGCTCCCACAACTGTCTCTACATCCCCTTCGGAGGCAGCGAGGTGTCCGTTCGCACATACGAGGTCCTGGTGGCGCCCACCCGGGCCCAGTGGCTTCGTGGGTCTCCCAACAATGTACCCCACAACGCCGTGCACGGCGGCAACGACTCTGATGGCTCCACGATCTACGTCGGCCGGGCCTACCACAACGGAGATACCATCCCTGCCAAAGTTATCCCGTCCAAGAATGTCGCTTACGTGAGCTACAACGGAGAGGAGATAGCAAAGCATGACTTTGAGGTGAGTGCAGTTCAGAGACGTAGCCAAGGGGGATCAGGGAGGTCTAGACTGGTCTCAAAATGTCCCGTCTATGGTGCAGTTGTGCAATATCGGGATTATGGCTGATAAGATACCGGCGTTGTCAACAAGTCTATTTATTGATTTTCTCGACAATGTTATCAACGTTCTTGATACTTGCAGGTACTGTGTGGCGGTAACGTTTCGTGGGTGCCCTCGAGCTTTGGCAACATTCCTCACAATGCCGTGAAGGGAGGCAACACCTCCTCGGGAGAGCCTCTCTACGTCGGACGTGCTCACTGGCATGGAAGCCTGACTGTCGGCAAGATCCACCCCTCTCACCAAGCTCTCTACATCCCCTACGGCGGATCCGAGGTCCCCATCAAGCAGAGCTATGAAGTCCTCATCGAGTACTGAAGTCATCGCGGTAGAAATTGAGATTTTAGATTCCCACCCGCCCTTCTGTCACGGTCCCTCACGTTAACTCCAACAACCCCCCCCCCCTCCTCGACGTCACGTCACGCTATGAAGTATAAATAAAAATGATAACAGAATTTCCAATTTATTTTAATATCAGTATTTATTCAAGCTACAAATTTTCAGAAAGGCTCAAAGGAACAAAAGCAGCTGTAAAAATTACTTTTTCCCCACTCCCCATACAAAATGACAGGCATTTCTAGGGTAAAAATGGCAAAGAGAAAATGCCTCTCCCTCATTTTGTTTGAATTCACTTTCCGCCCTAGGGCGGAAAATGGCAAAATTTACTCCCTTGGGAGGAAAAAAACGACGAAAAACGCTCAAAAACCCTAAGCGAAAAAAAAATCGGCGATGACCTTGGGGCGAAAAGCATGAAAAGTTCAATTTTTATGATGAATTTTAATTTTTTTCTGAAAAATAAAAATTTTACAAGATTAGAACTGGAACTCTTCAAATGACCCTGTGAATGACCCTCAAGTGCTGATGTTGAACTGATGAAATGAGTACTGGAAGAAGAAATCGAAATTAGTCTAAAGATTCTTGAAGTTCCAAAACTAACTTACAATTCCAGCTTTTTCATCATTTCTTCACTCCAGTCCGCCTTAGATTTGGCCGGGAGAAGGTTTAGATGGGCATCTTCGAACAATTCATCGATTTCTTCGATGAATTCGTCTTCCGAACTTCCGTCCATTTTAACGATCGATAATTATTTGAAGTTAAAGTTCATGGCACCTTTGATAACATTGATGAAAATGTCGAAAAATTCAACGTAAAATTTACACAAATGAATACAAAATGTTTGTATGAGTCGCGGGAAAAAGTGATATGTGCACCTCGGGAGCAAAGGAAGAGTTTCTGCCCTCGAGTGGTTGCCGCCCTCGCTCCTGACGTCGCTCGTGCGGTCAAATTCACTCTCGGGCAGAAATCTTCCGTTTTGCTCCCTTGTTGCACAATGCACTATAAATCCAAAAATCTTGGGCTTACTTTAATACAAGGATAGCTGGCAAAATATCGAAACCTTTGGTCTCCAATTTTCGTGAAAATTTGTATGTAGGCTGTTTTAGTATCTGAAAACCTAATATTACCACTTTATGCCCATGATAGTCATTCTGCATCCTTGGAAACCTCCCTCCAAAAACAAACAAGATTTCCAAGTGAAAAGAAAACTAAGATCACGCGAGGCAGCCTTCTACTGAAATCAATCAGATTGTTAAGACGTTTTTCCTTTTATTCAATTTGCTTCGACTTATTCTCAGAAGCTGCAGGGATTCTATTTTCCAGGTACTGCAAATCCCTATATTTGGTCATTTGACAAATTACTAAAGCAGGCTTCTGTATTCCAGGTACTGCAAATCCCTATAGTCATATTTATTTACAAAAAAAAATATTTCGAAATGTTCCACACCTTTCCAAGAATGTAGAAATCATGACGCAACGCAGCAGCTAAACCCCCCTCTCCCTCCCCCCTCTCTAGGACCGTGACGTTGAACGAGCCCTTTTAAGAATAAAGAAGTTAGTAATTAGCCTCTCCAAACTTTCGCAATACCCACAATCGGAGCCACTTGCGTCCATTTTGCATTAATTCCTCCCCCAAGAACACTCAAAACTTTAATTGTGAAGCGAGTATCGAACGTATCAAGGAGAAAGGGTTTTTTGCATACCGGCAGGCAGCAAAAAGTGCGCCGCGCCGGAAGCAATCAAAGTGGAATAATTGAAATGCGGGGAAGCCGGGGAAAAAGTTTTCCTACCTCACCGATCTCGTTCATTTTTCACCGGCGTGGAGCCGGAGCTGGAGCACGTAAGAAATTTCAATTCCTCTGGCCGAAATGCGGTCGGAAGCCGGGCTGGGGAGGACGAGGGGAAAATCAAAGTTGGCGATTTCTTTTACGACGCTGCTCATCTCATGTTTGCATAATCGGCTTCATAAAAATGTAAATCCAATCAAGTTCGTACGAAGATCTACTAGTCGGCCTGCACGGGCTGGGGCCATCGAGGGACTGTGGGTCATTTTATGCTCTTTGATTTTTATTATGATAATATCATCCCCCCGATGTTGTTTTTCCCCGTGATTTCGGATCCTAGAAGGCTAGGGGAGCGAACGCAAAACAACAAACAGACGCAGAAAACCTTTTTAATCATCAGTCGGGATTTGCATGGGGGCAGATTACAAGTACGACTAATGCTCGACCCACCAATTCCAGACCAGCTGATCCCCCAGATCTGGGACAAGCGCGTGATTAGGACGCATCTGGTTGACTTCGTCCCACCGAGGCCGGCCCCAAACAATAGATTCGTCCAGCTCCATGGCAGCCTGTCAGCCAGTGCCGAGTCGTGGAAATATTGGCTTTTCACGTCTGCACATGCGAGCAAATCGAAATTTCAATTACGGAAACGCTTACTTTGTTGGAAGTTACTCAACCGAGCTCGAGATAAGAATTAACACGAAGTGAAGTGTCACGGAAGTGGGCTCTTAGTCAGCGCGACGGCACTCGGACAAACAGACTTGTCTGAGCTTGGCGTGTTTTAAATTGTGGCAGATGATATTGCTGAAATTCGTGGCATTCAGAAATTATTCAGTCAGAGATATTTCGGAATTTGTGCTGTGAATGGCGAATGTCTGATTAATATCGATCGGAATCTCTACCGGAGCTGGCTCTAATGAAAATTGAAATATTTAAAATTTCACCGGCCTGCAAAGTGCGTCTGCAGGAGCAAAACGTTGACAATGATGTGACAGTCTGACAACTATAAATTGGAGACGAAGTAAATTGAGTGGCAGTTTTGGGAAGAACCACTTGCTTTTTCTGTCGAACTGGGGATTTACTACCCGGTTGATGAAGAGTGAAAGGTCGGGTCATTACAAGCAGCACTGGTTTAAAGCTGAAAAGTTCGCACAGTTCCTGCCTGGGGAAACCGTTCCTTCTATCGAAATTGCGAAACTTTCCGTGTACAGCAAGTGTGTTTCTGCATCGCCCAGAGGTTGAGCTACATCTTGTCATATCACCGTCAGCAGCTACAAGTCTCGTGTAAGTGTATCTCAATAGGGCAGGGACTGACACTAGAGGAGGAGCCAAAATTACTGGCCTTTGAATTTCCCCGTTCAGATATCGAGGTTTTAGCTCTTCGAGCATGGAAATTTTTCAGGTCGGTCGCTCTTTATATGGAGTGGACAAACAGAGCAAAATTTTCAGCTAATTTTCGTGGAAGTCTGGATTTGAGACGACTTGGATCTCCCAAAGTACTTAAGTCCGGATGCTCATCTCTTGGTGGCTGTTTCTAGGGGTCCCTCTAGTGATCGTCACCAAGGATGGGAGCTCTAGCCCCCGTACTTTGGGAGCTAGAGAAAATCGAATTTTTGTGAAATTTTTGTATGGGAAAATTTCACCAAGATTTGGTTTTCTCTAGCTCCCAAAGTACGGGGGCTAGAGCTCCCATCTTTGGTAACGATCACTAGAGGGACTCCTAGAAACAGCCACCGGAGCTTCCGGACTTAAGTACTTTGAGAGATTTTTTTTTCGATCCAAGTAGGTCTCAAACCCCTACTTCCACGAAAATTGGCTGAAAATTTTGCTCTGTTTGTCCACTCCATATAAAGAGCGACCGACCTAAAAAATTTCCATGCTCGAAGTTTTAGCTCCCCTTCAGAGTGTTGAGAAGTCTCATCCCCCTCTAACCATTCCTCTGTGCTTGTAGAAGTCAAGAACAGCAAAGCACTACTCTGTCATCATCTGTGTGACTCGCGCTCATGTGAAAAGTTGTTTTCAATTTTCATTCAGTGTATCAGCAAGTTGTTGTGAATCTAGCTACAAGACATAATTAAAAGTTAAGTCTTTGTACCAGAATCAGGCGCTCTTTGTTGGAATCGAGATCAGTTACTGCACACTATCGTCGTATCGGGACGAACATGTGCACTCTAATTAATGAAATTTTCGACGAAATTGCTGCGTCTTGGAGGAAAGTGCCGCTCGAGTCAGGGGGTGCGTTGATAGGAAAAGTTTGGCGAGAAGGAGCAGGAGTAAATTGGAGTATGCATATAATTTCTTGCGGAAATACGGTCTCAGTTCGGGCTCACGTCTCGCCACGCCAGATTGGAGGTGCTCCTTCTCCGGTAATACACCCCAGACTTCTTTTACGCGCGATACGCGTATCCATATGAAACTTATTAGGCATGACAAAGTTTTCTCATTAAATATAAAGATGATGTAATTACGAAATTAATGTTTCACTTTCCCAGTCATAGTCTGGCTCGGAACGCGACAAGGAGCCCCTCGCACACACACATAAATTTTGGCAACATCATGCAGTCTCTGTCTCCGTCTTTTCTGTTCCAATAAACTTCATTAAACTTTCATGGTTCTTCCAACTTTTCGGGCCCACTTCTATCCACTGTGTCGCTTGAGGGACGATAAGAAATATGGAGACGGAGGTGTTAATTTACACTTTAATATTTCATACTTCTTTGTCTGGCTCGTCTGCTCGCAAACTTTTATTCAATTACCCGAAGATTGGAGAGCATAGGAGGATGTCAAAGGCAGTTAATAATGGAGGAGCGATAGGTCTCACGTGGCCCAAAGAACTTGTCTCCCCCTCCCAGCTCCCCGCTTAATAGAGCGATATCAACAAGTTCACGGCCTTGATCCCAACGACATGGACGATAAAAAGCCATAAAATTAAAAGCGATAAAACCTAAGTGCCTGAATATTGCCACCCCACTCCGACGTCGCTCCTCATCACACTACACAAGTCGACAACTAATAAGTGGCGATATAAATTGAAAGGTATTTATGTGAGCGCTGGTCCGCTCCCTTTCAGCCAGCACGAGATTCAAAGGCATTAAAAAAATTAAATGTTTTACTACCATCCATCGCCATAAAATTTGTGACCGTGTATATTGGCACGTAGAGCATCGCCGGATCCATAAAATTCCGAAGAACATTATTATTGCTCCCTAATTTTGTCGCTTGTGTGCCTTCTCACTCTTCTGGGGTTGAGTTCCAGCATACCTAAACACCTCTCGGATGCTGGAATTCGAATGTAAGTATGTGACATTGAAATTCCATTACCATGGAGCTTGATAGAGTGTATTGGAGAGGAATCATGTGGCCAATTAGGGGTGCGTGATCTCAATACCAAGAAGAAACACGGAGCAATCAAATGGGAACATACGCAAAAACAAAACAAAATCAATTATTCCTAATGAGTCACGTTCTGAGCACGCCAATTTTCCAATAACGAAGTCAGGAGGAGCAGAGAAGGTGACATAATGAAAGAGATACTACCGAAACCATTTTTGGAGGCCAGAGAGCGTTATAATTGAATATTGCTCCAAGTTTCCCCGAATCGAATTATTTATTAGCGACTTTACAGCAAGACGGTCGGAATAATGAGAGGGAAGAAAATTTACTTTACAATGTTCCCGTGCTATTTACTTGTGACTCTCACCAGACTGGAATTAATTTTACCCTAGATGAACATTAAGTCTGGGCCAAACTTATTTTTTCCCCTCGGGCAAACAATAGTTTAAACTTGGGAAAGTAAGTAAGCTTTCGGAGTAATTGCTAAAAGAGGCGTAGACAAGCCACTTTCAGTTCTGGAAACGTCAATTTCAGCTTGAGGAGTTGTCAGGAGTTGAGCCCAATTGAGGTCAGTTAAGGCCCACGAAGAGCCACTCTACTGATATTAAATTTCAGGAATTTAATTGCCAATAAGTGGTCAATAAAGCAACCAAAAGTTGAACTAAAAACTTTTTAAAGTTGACCTAACAAAATTCCCCTTTTCCCTTCATAAGTTTTAAACTCAATTTTTAAAGTTTTAAGTTTTTTTTTTTAATAGTATTTTTATCGTTTCTTAGTTGCATGAATTGAAGGGCAAATTTAAATACATTTTTACGTTCTCAGTCTTGAAGTTTCTGTCTTTGGCCAGCAATTTGCATTTTGCTCTTGTTGAACATAGAAACGAACGGTGCAGCAGCAAGAGAAACGTCAAATACCAGGCTACATACAAGAAAACATTTTTCTTTAATGTTAAATTTTTTGACCTAAAACGCTCTTTTTTGACCTAAGCAGTCTTTTTTAATAAAAAACTTTTTTAATAAAAAGGACCCTCTTTTCACAAAAAAGTTGACTTTTGGTTGCCCTAGTGGCTACTTTTCAGAATCTATTTTCTGCTCCAAATCGCATTTCTAAACAGTCTTTTCCCCAGAAAAGCCCCAAAAACAATTCCCAACCCAGTTAAATTGGAGGAATAAAGCGGCTCCGGAAAACGATGTCAAAATGTTGCGAGAGCTCGCTTCGAGCAAAGTTCGTGACAGCATAATATTTTGAAATTGTAACATATCAATTTTCCATGTTCGACTTTCGACGTGTCGCAGCATTGCGAAACATTGCCATCATCTGCCAGTTCCTAGCAGCATTGGAGTCAACATGACAGGTTGTTGCCATTGAATTTTCGTGTGTTTGCCCGAACCGACAACAATTTTTATATATTTTCTATATCCGCATATGATGTGAGGTAAAAATAATACGAGTGCCTCCATGTTTCCAATGATGACGGGAGACGATAAGGGGAAATGAAGCTGGCCTCCGCTCGTGCTCGCGAAAGACAATGTTGATGTTGTTTTGTCACAAACAGATACCCCTAATACGAAAATCTAATATTGCTTCATTTCATCAAAATGAAATTTCAAATTTGATTTTGGAAACTAAATCATCGCAGACGGTTCGCGTCGGCTCATCCGTCTGCCGGTGTTTTGTGTCCGCAACCCGGGTCGGGCGCAATTTGTTTGTTTGGTTCACAACCTCCCCTGTTTTTGCGCCATTTTCAGACACTCCGGAATGCAATTATGCCAGCGTGACATAATATTCCGGGACTAAAGCTCTTCCGTGATATATGCAAATTTCCATTAGACCGGCTCGATATCAGCATGAAATGGAGCTTAATTAATTCAATTGGATGTGACAAAGAGACGCGTTTAAAAGTTCTAAATGGCGTGCAAAATCCATGCAGGACCAATTTGCATACGTGATAAAACCATGCCAGTCTCGTTAGGTTGCAGCGCCGTTTAATTTTACTCTCATCCATGTCCCGTGTGTGGGCTTGGAGCCGAGCTAAGTTGATTACCTCCAAACCTCATTTTTCACACAGCTCAACCTTTAAGCAGTTTTTCAAGATTATCTCACCCGAACGCTGCTCCACGTCGCCTTCCTCATGCAAATGCTGAAAACTTCCGTCAACACATGTAATCTAGTGCCATTTGCGGATTGATAAGTCCCCAGCGAGTGCGTTAGCCGCGCGAAAATGTGATGAAAAATTGAGATTGCGCGATGATGGTGGGCCATATATATTTACGTTTGTCACCAAAGCGGCTGTTTTATGTAAATTTCCGTGAGTATGTGTAATGTGCCCGAGAAACGCGAGATATGGCAAATGGTGTCAACATTTGGGGTTTGCGAAAGCTTTTGAGCGATACCGCACCGAAATTTTATGGCAACAATTTTCACTTTGCGCGCTTGCCCGAATTAAGGGAGGAGGGACACCGCTACTTGTTTGCTCTCAACTAGCCTTGAAAGGCTTACATCAAGAGCACCTGGAAATTCCTAAACAAAGTTACCTTCTAGATCGTTAGACCCAACATACTACATACGGCGAACATTCTAATTTTTACTGCATTTTCATCAATTTTGAAAAATATGCACTTATGTATCCGGTTTGTCTGTCAGTCTGTAAGTCCGAAACTTAATAACTCAAGAACGAGAAAAGATATAGACCTGCGGTTTCCTACATCATGTAGGACATAGTTCGTAGGGTGGGAGGTTAGACATCTTAGACCCCTATATTTCCTGGGGGGGGGAGTGAGGGGGGTCAACCCGTTGGGTGGAATTTCCTTATATTTCGTCCGATTGAGCTGAATTTCGGATATGTTGTAGTTCACATTAAATCTAGCAAATCATTCAACACGTGTATGCCACTATCTTTTAAGGGAGGCGAGTGGGGGACCCCCGGAGTACCCGGGAAAATGCACTTTTTATACTAAATCTTCGATTTTGTATTTCAATTTGATTTGATTTTTTTTAAACGATGTTTTCTAGCGCTTCCTTTTAGAGACTAAACATACCTAACAGGTTTCTAGTCTAAAAATCAGAGTTAAGGAGCAAAATATACTATTTGATCATAGGCACGTGTTTAGGACCAAAGTTGGGGGGGGGGGGCTTTTTGACTAGTATTTTAGTTACCTGTCAATCAGCTGGCTTTTTGACAGAAAGACCCACTGAACGAAGTAACGTTTTCACCTTTGCAGGAGCAAGAAAGGGAGGCTAACAGGCTTTGGTCTATGTAGAACTCTGAGTCTGACATTTGACCTCAAACAAACTGGAAGTTGCTATGGCAGGCGAGCCTCCAAATCCTATCAAATTTGCATCAACTAATATTGAAACAAGGCTGCTGAATAATTTATGGTCGTTCCCACCGCGTTTATTTATGCCTCGACTCTGTTCCCAGCACTTCATTTCATCCGGTGTCGCATGCAGACGAATTTTTCAACTTCGTTCACCCCGACATTATTTGCCATTTGTCACACTTTCGGCGGCTGGCTAAAAAGTTTGCTGTTTGCATGTCTCGAGGTACCTACAAGTACGCGCCAGATGACAGTCGACGGCCTCCAACGTACTGTGTGCATGTGTGTACCTGAAACCAAAGAAGCTCATGCGGAAAACTAATGCAAACAATATAATAAATTATTTCAATTCCGTCGCCGCCCGCCTCAGGCTTGTTTTCCATTCATGGCGTGTTTTCTATCTCTTGTTTTTTCACCTTTATGCTCCACTAGGCATCAATAAACCTGCATAACAGTATAAACTGCTCCGCTTTGTTCTCCTCCACTCTTTCATATTAAAAAAATCGCCGAGCAACGAGGGAGAATCGTGTCGATGATGTGCAGAGAACACATGTTAGTGATATGTATCATGGGGAGCGTATAAAAGAGCACTTTTTCTTACGACCTCGCTTTGTAGAGATGAGATCCGCCGGAAGCGAGAGCACTCGCTTCCCAGGACTCCAGTTTTTCATTTCCGCTTCCCTGCCCATAGCTCGGCCCGAGAGTGGTCAGCATTGTTTTCCTCCCCCTCCCTTTTCCTCCAAGAGTCTTCAAGCACTACTTAATTTGATGAAATGGATACGTCCTCCATCAACAGATTGTTTCTCGTTATTTGCATGTTGCTTTAATAACGAAATGAGATTTCGGCTCAAGACCCCTCCTACAATATTTGCCTCGTCTGAACTAGCGAACTCTTACTCTGGCTTACGCTAAGCAGCGCGACTGTTGCTTTCCGCCAGAGGAAAAGGTTTTTCCTATGGTGGCTTTGCTCAACAGTAAAAAATGTGTGCAAGGGCGTGCAGAGTGTTGTAATATGGAATCTACAATAATTTTTCTGTCAAGTTGCCGAGTAGGCGAGTGTTTGCTCTGCTTTGGCTGCGAGAAAATTTATGAAAAGGAGAAACGACAGGCCCGACCTACGAAAGGGATCTAATGAGCCTCCGGGTTCCAAGCTCCCTTGTCTCGAAAAGGACGAACTCACCAAAATCCGTACTGCAAAATGTGAAGGAACGGAAGCCAAGCGCGATACAGCAACAAATACGACAAACGACAAAAGCCCAGACCGAGAAAAATTTAATATTGCTGAAGACACAAATGCCAAATTTTGTGCTCATTGGCAAAAAGTCGCAATTTCCTCAAGCTGGTTTATTTTATCTGGTTTATTTCAGCTTTATGCAGCAGTACGGATCCCCGTTCCTCCGTTGTTTGCGCGCTATTTAAATAATAAAATGTTTAGTTTCATAATTTCATAGAGCCCTAGACTCGTGGAGACGATGAAGATGAGGACATGGCACGCTCCCACCAATATTATTAAAATTAAGTTAGTTTTTGCAGGCACTCCTTCGAGTTCATGACAAACGCGCGCACTGCGAGCTGCGAGCTGCGAGGCAGATGATAAAAATCCGTGCCTGCGACGACATAAAATATGTAATAATGAAAAAGGATCAAGCACTTCACCGATGACATCAAACATAATTTATTTTAATGCGTTGACGATGGCAGTAATAACATCAAAACGATGTCGAAGACACCATTTTCGCATTAGAGAGTGTCTTAATATTTAATGTTGATGTGATAATGGACGCAGTATCTCGGCACAGGCCGCCGATTTTTTCTCAGATGTCTGTCATAAATCATTGAACGTCAATTTTTCAGGACGGTCCGAATTTCCCTTCGGAAAGTACCATTTTACAGCCAATAAAACTTTCAACTTTTTTGTTGAATAGGAAATCACGTCGCAAAAATGAAGTACAGCATTCAGCATTCAGAAAAACTTCATGACATCTGGGAGGAATTTTTTGAGGGGAACAAAAGGTCCTCTTTTGAAGGTACAATGAGAGTTCAATATCGATAAGGGGTCCAAGACATTCCATGGGGTTCTTAAAGGGCCTTCCTTCAAGCAGGGCCGCGTTTACCAAATGAACACTTTGGAGAGTGCCAATTTTTTGCTTCTAACATGTCCAAAAAAATTATCCAGTGCCTCTTTGAATTTTAAGTGGCCCCTAAAAGGTTGTGCTGGGGCCCGCAGAAAATTTAAGGGGCTCCTTTCAAATTCCATGGAGCGTTCAAAATCATCTGGGAGCTCCTTAATATTCCAAGAGCCCTTTTAGAAATTCTAGGGAGCCCTCTAAATCTTCGGTGGGCCCCTAAAAATTCAAAGAAGCCTCTGAAAAATTTAAGGGGGCCCCTAAATCTTTTGGTAACCTTTCAAAAGTGTTAATTTTCTGAAAAATTTAAATTTACGAAAAATTTTGAGTCAATGGGCTCCAAAAACCGTTCGAGTTTGAAATATGTTTCCAAAGTTTGTGTAGGGGAGGGGAGCCTCGAAAGCAAAAGCGCCCAGGGGCTCCCTCAATTGTAAACACGTCTCTGCCTTTGAGAGTTCTCTGGGGTCATAAAAGAACTTCTGGGGCCCTTGAAAACCGTTCGAAAAGTTCAAGATCCCACTGAGGATACATCTATCTCAGCTACCATATGTGGTAACTTCATAAGTCAAAGGACAAAAAAAGCTGCCCACGTAAAAGCGAAAAAAAATGAAACGGAAAGAAGCCAATTAAACTGCTGACTTCAAACAAAGCCTTTTCCACCGTGTTCGCAGTTAAGCCCAGATATTTTCCAATTATTATAGCTGGGTGGTTCGATTTACCGCAGATTTCCTTTTGAACTTTGATGCTTACAGATTGGAAAGCAGCACTCAGCAAAATGAATACAAGGAAGGCATTATTTACTTGCAATGAAGCAGGCATAATAGAAATATTTTCCTCCTCTCGGTCTTGCATACGAACGTGGTTGTGCGGGACTCCAATGGCAACAGTACGCTCGAGTTCTCGGTGCATGCTCTTGAGCGCACTCGGTACGCGCCCCTTAATGTACTGTGAAAATAGCGAGACTCAGGTTCTGCAGTTCTGCGAACTCTGAAGCGGAAATTGCTTCGATTGTGATTGATGGCGCAGTTCATGTATGGTGATTTTTAATAAGAACGAAAATGATGGATTCTGAAGTGTTATAAAATACGTGTGAGTCTGCTGGCAGAAGGCTTGCCACGGCAAGAACGATGATGAAGAATGTATGTCACTCCGAGTGAACCCTCAGGCAAGGCTAGATTACTTTGCTCGAACCCGGTCTGTGTTAGAGTACTTTAAAGCCATTCAAACTGAGTTGCAAAAATTTTAATTATAAACACGTTCTGAATTTCACACAGAGCTTTTAACAGGCATCAGCATGAGGTCTGGGGTTGCAGTGAAACTTTCTGTAATTATTAAAATGTGTGCTTGTTTAATTTGCGGCTCTTCATTGATACTGCAAAAGGGCTTTCAAAGCCTGAAACTTTATTTACCAGAGCTGTCCGTGACAAAGCTGCGTCCAAGAGAAAATTTCCTTCTTTCGTCCATCAAAAAAGTAATTAGTTCGCCCATGAATACTCGGGCAAGGTAAATAAGCCGAAGCTCCCTAATCAAACAATTTTGGATATCCCTATTTTGACTCTTTCACGTCAGTTGAGCCCCTTTCTGTGGCATGTAAACACCATAAAGTTGCATGAGTTAGCAAAAGCAAACATTGTACATAAACAAGCGGCTCTGTTTTTCACTCTCCGTACCATTAGAGCGCACACAGACCGTAGTCTGATGTGTGTCTGGCAACTGCTTATGAGTCTCCCAGCAAATGTTGCGGCATCGCATGCTCATGAGGTTTATGGTGAGGGAGGAAGATGCGACAGTAAAATGAATGGAAAATGTGTACTGATGAGTAATAGCTGATTCATGAGAAATTCCATGACGAGCCGCAGAGAAGTCATGAATAAATCACGAGATAATTATGATAACGTTATTTATTTTGGTTCCTGCGGCCTGAATCGAGAAGATTCCTATCCTTCCGGTCAAATGTGGTTTAAATTCGTGTTATCCTGATTTTTTTTTATAACCTTCGAACGGTCAGTGACATCAATGGGAGAGATAAAATGTACCATGTGCGCTCTTTAAACCCCTGATGCTATCGCAGAAATTTTAATTATGTTTCATTTGGGTGTACGGCGCAAACACCAATTTATCGTCATCACTGTTACAATAATTCGTGCTGTAATTAAGCCAAATTCAGGTAAATGAGAAATGCCGTGTGTAAATGGTTGTGGCAATTTGTGAAAATTAATATACATACATACATTAACTTTTACATAGCTGCACATATTTACAGGGACATGTTATTCGACGTGAATAGCTTGTGTGAAAATCTAACCAAGTTTTTGTGGAGTTCGTGCTAAACTCACGCTTGGCGGATTACTCCATAAAGCTATTAATTAGAGCGCGACAAAATTAACCACTAATTTTTGTGATAAATGGATATACGTGGAGCCATGCGGTGTTTATCGAGTAAGTCCATAATTGATTCGAGGTTGGGGTTAGGATTTAAATTTATTGGTTTTTCGGGAGCCATCAACAGTTCAAAAGTAGAAGCGTCAACTTAAATAAAGTAGAGAGAGCTGAGGCAAAATTTGTCCAAAATTCCAGAAGCAGAATTTCATTAAAGCCGAAATTGTTGCAAATAAACAAAATGAGATCAGTCATTGGGCAATAATGTCCGATCAATTGCACTGTTGTGAACTCAGGCATGAAATAGTTCTCGGAAACCACAGTCCGTGCCACTTAAATCGCATGGCTTCCTTCGTCTCATTCATGCATTTACCTATTCATACCACCCCATTCACACAAGCTAGCTCATAATTAATTTTAATTATCAATTTCCAAGTAATGAGTATGCACCAAGCAAATAACAACAAAAACATCAAACGAATGATTTATTTATGTGGTGGGGGCAGCTGAGAGCTGAAACATAAACAAGCATCTCCAGCGTGTAGGAGGTCGTGACAAAAGAGTGGATTGGCAAACAAATTAATTAAAATTTTGATGAAGATACTGACTAGAGACCAGGGTAATGGATCTGGGAAATTAATGACCGCAGCTATGCCGAGAATGCGCCAAATTAGTCACCTTTTTGCAAATTAATTTAAATCAAACATTTCGCGCAAATTTTCAACTCAATTACTCCCAAATTGACAGTAATTTCATCTGTTGGAAATCCATGGATGAACACTTCGACTGATCGTGTTTCTAACAGTCGACAGGATTTACATTCAATTTTAGTCGCTTATTGTGAAATGTTTTGCAATTAGCACACCAAACTAATCAACTTGGAGCATCGCAGTTTCGTGAATTCCAGCCCGAGAGCAGGCTCAGAGTTTGGCTTAATGCAATCACGGCCCCACTCAACGTTTCCGTCATTTCTCACTCTTTTATCCCAGCTCCCGCAGCCATCAAATAGAGCCTTTGCGCGATGATGTAGCGCTTTTGCATTCCAAAGGCAATTTCTCTTATCTCAAAACCGCATAAAATGTTCATTTTGTCTGGTGCAAAACTTTTCGTATGAATATTTTCCATTTTCCCTGAGCAAAGAAGTATTAAACTTTCTTTCTCTCGCTCCACTTTCCTCTGCGGAAAAATACAATTTTGTTTCGTTTTTGGGGATGTCATTCCTTCCCAATCTTTGCCGGATTTGCCCCGATTCGAGTACAGATAACCAACGTTTCGGCCATAATTTTATCTGGGGCCATGGAAACGTCACGCCGTAGCCCAAGATAAGTCGCCCAGGCATGTCAACCCAAAGTTATCGAGAGTTCAATGAGCTCTAACCAATTAAATTATCAGAGTCCTTCATCACCTCTCGCCGTCTCCTCGGTGTGCGTTCGGTTCGCAAAAGAAGAGATGGGAAATCAAAGTAACACCGAGCCGTGTCGTGTGTCTTGCGAGATCATATCATTCCGAATAACACGGAGATGCGCACGATGCCTTCTGCTCCATAAACTACCGATATGTGGCGATAAAGTGCCATCATTCCGGTTGTCGATACAAATAAGCTTGACTGGTTACGAGCATATTCGTGACGCTTTCTGCTCTTTTGCCTTTTTCAGAGCCGCCTAGTGCCAAACAGCCAGTGATACGAGGCGCTGAGAGTTCGCGTCAAGTAGCTGCTGATTCAGGGCAGATGAGAGGGAGAGCGAGTACGAGTCATAAACACAATTTGATGGCGTCATATTGCGTGTGTGCCAAAGGTTAATGCACGGAGACACAATATTTGCCGGGATTTGTCTGGCTGTCGAGGGCCGAAGGTAAAGCCCAGTAGCGTACTCCTCTCTGATATTGATATTTGCCAGACAGACACTGGCCAAAGTACTGAAAAATGCGACAAAACTAATGATAAGAGGTTCTAAGGATTCTAAAGATATTTTAAGAGGAACATATTTTAAAATTTTTTCTCTCACACAAATGTTAAATTTCCTATATTAAAATCCAACCAATAATAACTACAAAAAATGTGGAAAAGCATTCTTAAGTTATTTCTTTTGAAATTTTAAAATATCCTTAAACACATATTTAATTTTTCCATGAAGTTAAGCTTAAAACATGCAAAATTTTTGGTTATTTTTGGCACAATTTTTATAAGCCCTACTAATGATATTCGGGGTACACAAAAAGGTAGTCAGCAGCTTGTTTAGTGCCAGATGAGCCCCTCTCAGCGCAGTATCCGTCAGTCCTAATTCGAAATTGATGAATTCAGTGAATGGAACATTTTATGAATATCAACGAGGAGACACGGAGGCACGTGTTGCGAGGCTACTTGCTACTTCCCATGTGCCAATTGTCCTGGGAATATCCTGGATGTGGATTTGTAATGCAATTGGGCACTTTGTGCTCGTCCCTCATCCGACCCGACTCCCTTTCACCCTCGCGGACGAATATATTTTGGTGCACTGCCAATGTATTGATTTTCGCGATACCTCTGAGCGAATTTCATTAATGATCGGATTTATTGGAATAAAAGAGATTGATTTCACACGCAAACGCAAGGAGCGAGGCGCGTTCTCTTTTTTGTGGCAGCGAAATTATCCGATATCACAATTAAAAATATTTTTGGCTGGGTGCTAATTGGTCTGATTACGCTTAATGATGAGCAAAAAGTCCCCTAAATTAAAGAGGCTTTTGAGAAATTTAATGGGACGAAAAGTGTCCAAAAGTTTGGTAGTTTAATGAACGCAAATCAAATTGAGAGGATAAAATTATCTGAGAGCAAACGAGGAGACCCGAAGCACATACATCTGGCGCAAATGAAGAAAATATGCAAATTTCAGAAGCCAACGACACAGCATAAGGTCTCGTGCTAGATGATCTTTGTGCCTAATGCCGTCCTCGTATTGCGTATTTCGGGAGTTCAATCAAATCGGCATCTGGCACATCAGAATTTGTGTCTCATTTGCATAAACTACGGGCATCTGCAGCATAAACAGCTCTGATGGCCCCAAATCGGGATGATTGATTCGCTTTTTAACTTGTGGGCGTTGTGTTAGAACAAAACCGAGCTGGCGACAAACTTTTATGTCTCCGGAACCGGGAAATCCAATTTCTCTAAACGCTCCAATGTATTTATTCAAGGTCAGAATCAGCACATAAATCTTTATTACTGTCTGATTACAATCTTCTGTGCCTCGCTTCCGCACGGGGGGTCGTTCAGGAATGAGAAGCTGAGTCTCCCAGTAGAAGCCGTGAGAGCCTCCCCGATCGGTTTCATATTTGCGCCATATTGAATTACAATCGAATCTTAGCCGCAAATCTGTGCCACTGATCCAATAAAGGATTCTCTTGCGAGTGCTCCTCCCCGTCGTCGACATATTTTTCGTTGTTTACGTCCCACCGAGCCCAAAGTTTAACCAACTCTTGGCCGGGACTCCCACTCCGCTCATTTCTCGTCCAAAGGCCTCAGCAAACTTTTAAAACATATCCTTTAAGTAAGCTGTAGACTATTAACTTTATTTATTATGTATTTTTGTCACAACTTTTGGCGGCTGTTGACAAAAGTTGTCCTTTGCAAAGGAGCCCCACTGTAAACATGGCCATGATTCTTTTCGCACATAAACTCGCTTATTTGTGCCAGTTTCCCCCTTCCTGCCTCTGAGTGGTTTCTCTCGCATCCGCACTGGAAATTGGGAGATGAGGTAGAGAAAATCGATTAAAGCCATCGATATCACTTTAGAGGAGTCAGGAAGAGCGTCGTGAATGCGAGAGATTGCGATAGGAGGAAAATGAAAGGAGGCAAGAGAATATAAAATTGTCTATAATCTTCTCGAAATATTACTCCGCTTGCCTTCTAATCTGCCTCTTGCTGGGGAAAATTGCTTTGGGAGGTGGGAAGCAAATGCCTAGAATTATTGTCGAAAGTTTACCCGTCCCGTGCCCATTCATTGTAAGCCCTCTGTGTGCCACCGACGAGGCAAATTTTTCCACGTACTTCATACGATCATAATGATAATCCCCCCTCGCCATGTGAGCACCACATGGAATGTCACATGTGCGCTCTCGGCTCAATGACCTTGTCGCCTGTCTTGTTAACATTGCGCGCCTTTTCTGCCTCTCTCGCTGGTCCCATTTGCAGGTGGCGGGAATGTTTTTGCGATCTCCCGGCAACGGGTGTTTTTTACAATTTTATAAATTGAGGTTGCGGGAAGCCCGCTTTATTGAAATGTTTAACGAGAATTAGGTTAATGAAGAGTTCTTTATTTGGCTCGGGGATAAAAAATGGATATTTTGCGGCGCACTGCTCATAAAATGAATCGTTATGACCGAAGGAGGAAGTTTCGCAAGATTATAACTTGTTGGGATCAGACCGAATTAAAAGGGTAGCTGTTTAGTGCCGACTTACGATATTGCCCGTAGGAGCTTGACTAGCTCTGAATGCGGAAGAAAAACTTTATTATTAACTTTTATTTTTGTTTATGGCTGTAGCAAATAAAGTTTTAATTAATAGTTTAATATTTGCTTTGCAATTATGGGGGACTAATAAACTTTATCATTGAGTACTGGGGAATATTGGAATTTGCTTTTAAGCCTCGTTTACAAAGGGAACTCGAACAAACAATCCTCGAGCGCTTGCTGGCCTATTTGCGGCAAATTGCGATGGTTTACGAGCTTGACCAGTTTTAATTAGATTCGAAATAGTTTTCTGGATTATGATATTCATTTCGTTTGCGGTCAGTCGAGAATTTCATGCAAATTTATTTCATCCAGGGAAAGTGCAACAGCCCCATATTTCTCCGGGCCCCCCCAGCTCGCACGTGCTGGCTTCTTTTGAGCCTGAAAACGGCCGTAGGCGGCGGATTTAACGTCAGCACATCAGATATGAGGTACGTGTTCATAATCCCAATGACCCTCTGTCCAGCCCCACATTGCTTAATTTTCATTTTCTCCAGTTCTTTTTCAACACGTCGGAGAGTCGCGCCGAGCCACTTTTTCTGCAGGCAAATACACAGGTCATATCATGATGTCGCAATATATACTTGTTATTTGTCCTTTGACCCAACTTTGCAGCCAGCATCGGGGAGGGACAAAGGAACTCGAACATCGGGAGCAAGAAAAACAGCTTAACCTCATGACATGCAAAAGGGATACAAAGAGTAAAGTTGTGTGACAAGAAAAGTAAACAAAAAGGTTTACATTTATCATCTTTTTTGGTACGTCGCCGACGAGCGAGGAGCTCCAAGGCGACGGCCGTGGCCGTATAAGGTGCCTAAACTGTTTGTTATGTTGGGACACGGGCAGAGGCATGGGCATACATAGATAAGGTCTCTTTGCGCCACGCCGGGGATCTGCAGGCCGGCCCCCGCCTGTCGGTTCTGCTGATAAATCAAAGGCAAGTCAGGTCACATAATCGTATAATGGATAATGGCAGGCTCGTAGGTAGCAATTCATGTATTGAAAAATGTGATTTAGAGCTGATAGGAGAATTGGGGCACGGCCGACCCTGTCACTTTCACGTAACTTTTGAGAGCACCAAAGAGATTCTCCATTTCCCAGTGGTAATTATACATCTGTCAACGCAATACGCGTGAGCTTCAATGAAGTGGATCTCGTTTCCACGCAGCGCACAGTTTCCCGGGCGAGGGGGAGGAAATCTTGCCGGAAAGCTGGAGTGCAGGTGTATAGGCACTCAATCAAATATTGATCAGATACTATCAGGCATAATTTTGATGAAATTGGACTACTTCGGCGAACGATAGTATCAGGGATGTTCTCAAAGGGAACTTAGTCGTTTTAAAGCTGTAGACACCATTTTCGTGAAAAACATCATTTGGCCACAAATCCCGAAAGCGAGTTTTTTTAAATGGAATTTTAGGAATTTTAAGTGAAAAATTTTTTTCTCAAAAATCCCCTTTTTGGACTAAATCACTCAAAAACGTGATTCTAGGGCTAATCTGAGCCGATTGAAGGTTTCAGGGACCATTTTCAGCATAAAAATTTTTAGTGATAAATCCTAAAATCGATATTTCTTAACGAGTGGAGGTTTGGTAATTTTTTTCTCGATTTTTTTAAATTTTTAAATTTTTTTCTCGAAAATCCTCCTTTTGGGCTAAATCGTTCCAATAACGTGATTTTAGTGGTAAGTTGAGTCAATTGAAGGTTTCAGGGACTATTTTTAGCACAAGAATTTTTCGTGAAGATTCCTAAAATCGACATTTTCTTAACGAGTGGCTATGGCTTCTTTGGCCCAAAATCTTCTGAAATGCAATTCTTGATGTAAACGTAGTCGTTTTGAGCCTTCAGAGACCGTCTTACTCCCAGTTTTTTAAAAAATCCCGGCTACCAACGCCCCTGAAAAGAAAACCGTACTGAACCTTCTGGTTCCAATTTCATGGGAATAATTTGCCTCTCAAATTCTAATGCATGCAGAAGTGGGCAATCATCTACCGGGAAAACAAAACAGTGTATTGTCTGATCAGATTGTTTCTAAAGAAAGCTCTTCATCTCGTTAAGGTCTTTGGCTGTCTCTGGAAACCTTCCACTCAAGTTTTTGAAGAAAATATCGACTTCAACACACTCACAAGCAGCCCTTTTCCCCCAGACACATTCAATTTCCCTTGCCTGTACGCAAAATGATTGTTGATGAGAGCCTTGGAAGAGCACATTGCAAACAATCCATTATTTTATATTTCAAATTTCGTTATAATTTTAAAGCAAAAAGATGTTTTTGTGCCTCTGTGCCAACATTGAACCGTCGGAAATATATTATGGGGTATACAGCTAATATGCTTGCTTTGCAGTGTTCCGAGTCTCTCCCACAAGAGATTCCGATGTTTGAGCACAAACTCACACGCGCAATCCCTTACACATCAAAAATTTATGCCATGTTTGTACAAAAGCAGAAAAAGGCTTCCCGTCTTCTGTTTTGCATCGAGTTCGGTTATTAAGGCATCACAGTGCCAACAAAGATGTCTCGAAATGCAAACAAAAGGCCGCTTGAGGAGGAACACGGGCGCACGGCAAAGACGACAGTGGGGAATATTGTATTTTATTCTATTTTACAATCAACAGCGATGAATTTATGTGCCTGCATGTAGGCCTAGGCCCTGCAACAGGCTGAAGCAGTAGTTTATGCCGGAGCGGTATTAAATTGGAATTCATAGTTGCTGATGCAGCAGCCTCTTTGGAATTCGGAGACGACTTGGCAATTCGGAGCAGCAGATGCTTTCGATTTTATATGCATATTGAAATAATGTATAAATATTTATGCACTCTGGCAGTCAAATATCTCGAGAGCCCTGATATCGAGAGCATTTAGCTGCGACAGTATCGGTTGCGGGCCCTTGGGGAGGGAGACGAACGGAAACGAAGGAGAATCGCTCGTTTGATCTCACTTGAGGAGACACAATTGGGCCCGAAATAACTTCTTTCGCGTGCTTTGTCTCGGTTTCTGGCACAATCATCAAAGCTAGGCTCAATCTCGCAACCCCAGCTGAGTTGGAAATGTTTATGGGCGCACTCTATCGATTTGTCATCTATTTGACAAACAAGTTAATGCCACCGACCGGGAATGGGGAGACACGAGAGCAAATAGGAGACGTGTAAAGACACAGAGATTTCCTCCTGATGATAATAGATATTTATTCAGATGCGTGCTCGTACAAAAAACGTCTTTGTTCCACCCTCCCTGAACTTACAGCTTCCACCATAACTCTTTCCTGGCACCACGTCGGAGGCGCTCCACGCTATTTTACATACACATGTCATAAACATAAAATAAAATAAGCTCAAAATAATATGGCACATATACGAGAAGATGGAAATCGATACGATGAATGGGAAATAGAGGAAGAGGAGGAAAACAAGGCAGGAGTAGCGGGCCCACGTGTTGGAGCTGCAGACGGCTTACTAAGAGGAAACCTTCGAGTGAGTGTGTGTGGGATGTCGATTATTTGAATTATGGAAAAATGGTAGCGAGTCCATGCCTCGGAGCATTTTTTATTCAAACGTTACATGTTCGGTCGTCGCTGTTCTCAGAACGCTCCAGACTTGTGTTTATTGTGTATTTACATACATGGTCTGAAAATATTTTATCTGGGATATTATGAATAATTTCTCGGGGATTTGAGTTTTTTTGTCGTTTGCATCCGAACGAGGTCAACAGAATACGGAAAATGTTTATCCGGAATAAGCAAACTGGATGAAATTTTCATTTGATTTGGAAAGGGGGAAACAGCGGAAAATCAACCGTTTCTCAGAACTTCTTTTGCAATAAGAGTAATTCCAAACAAAAGTGAAAAGAAAGATTTTACGAAAGATTTAGAAGCCTCAACTGTTTTTGAATTAAAACTTAGTTTTAGGGTAAGAGATTAAAAGTTGTTTCAGTTTTCTATCTGGCTTCAAAAATGAAAAATTTGTTTTCCTGTGGATGCCTATCAAGGGATTTTTAAAGGGCTCAAAATGTATCTTCACAGAAAAATTAATTTCTCAGTTTAAAAGCCAGATAGAAAACTGAAACAACTTTTAATCTCTTACCCCAAAAGTAAGCTTTAATTTAAAAAAAAATTGAGGCTCTTAAGTCTTCTCCTAAGCCTGAGCTAGAGGGCAGAAAACTACAAATTTTCGATGATTTCGCATTTCCAAGGTAACCTCAAGGGCAGCCATGATGGCATTTTAAAAAACTAAAAACGCAGAATTTTTTTTTTTTTCAAAATTGAACAAATGTGCCAAGTTTCATCAAAATCACAAATCCAAAGGTTCAAAAGTTTTCACTTTTGTTTGAAAGTACCCATAAGATGAACTAGCTAGCAACAAGAAAGTAGCATTCACAAATTATCTCAATTTGAATTCCTTTCTGGAGGCTTCGAAGGTTTATTCCGGAATGTCTTTGAGATCCAAGAAATGCCTCAACCACATCACAACCGAGAAAATTCATCTCCAACTCAATTTCCAAGCTCCAACGGAGACATGCCCGAGCGTATTTAAATTTACGGTCTTCATAAAAATTCCCGGAAATTTTCCAAAACATTTGACTGCACGCATTAAACTGCTCATTGATACCGCCTGGCGGATTCCTTTACGTCCGGCATCTCTAGCGCCATCAAACCCAGTACACACTTACCCACATCATGAGCGTACTTCCACACTTGGCTAAGCACTTAACTCCATGCATAGGAGATAATTTCGTGCGAGCCCTGTGAGAAAGTCTGAACCTACATTAACTTTCCTGCGGCCGCACGTTCCTTTCCTACGTTCATTCATCGCCGTCTCTCATTCCAGGAGTGGTGAGTTTGCGCAAATTCCCGCAGCATCCGCCAGATGATTGTGGCGGCTGAGTACCGGTGTTGATACACGACTCGGACCAGTTTAGATTGCGACGGTCGCGTGACCAGTTGAGTTTACATAGCGTGCTCCAGATACGTTTTTGCAGACAGGCCAAGGAGCTGAAGTGGGAAAAAGTGTGTTGATGTGAGCGTCTTATTAACTTTTTCGTGCTTGCTGGCTTTGGATTTTTTGCAAACAAAGGGGCTCCTTTGTTTTCGGCACGCAAATAGGGATAATTGATTGTGTACAATCCGACGCCTCTGGAACAGCAAGCGGATTGAAATAATAAATGTGATTAATTTCAAAGCATCAAGTGGAATGAAATAAGGCCGAGGGAGAGGAGTGAAGTGAGCAAAGAGAGTGCAAGAGCCGTGATTGGAAAACTAACAAGTGTAGTAAAAGCCAAACAGTGCAGGACAATTGGTAGGTACGTATTTGCCTTTTCTGCGATTTCCTATTTGTCGGTCCCACAGCAAACCCATCTAAAAGCGAGGAACAAAGCAGAGTGCATTAGTGCAGCAAAAGGATTATTCATGTTCGCTTTATCTATGTGAATCCTCTTTGGAGTCTTTTTGTGCGGGCAGTTGGGGATTTTCTTTGTATCTCCGCATCTTTGGGCTTATCAGCTGAATTCTTAAACAGAGCTGCGGGCATGGCGGTTCCCACTTGATCCTGCTGGCTTTGGTGGAACGATGAAACTTTTTCAATTTCCATTAAAAGATATGTGGGAGATTTATGAAATGTAGGGGCATGAGGACAGACTTTGCAGTGGCTAAAATTATTAAACATTGAAGTGAGGCAAATGGCTTTTTAGTGACAAAAAAGAGGCTTTACGAAAATGTTGTCTCTCAAAGGAGCTACAAAAAGAGTCATAATGACCAAGTTTTTTTTTTTTATTAAAAAGGAGCCACAAAAAAACCCAGGAATCACAACTCGAAGAAAGCGCCCAATTAAACGCCCCAAAACATCAATCAGGCGCCTTTCAGCTGGTCAAGATTGAGGTGAAAAATTTGCTCATTTCGCAAATCCATCACGCTTTCAGGTTCGTTTGGAGAAACACTTATCTATTGATTGGTAGCGGAGGAGACAAAAGCGATTCGGCAGGACCCAAAATAAACGAGCCAGACATTTATCACGACAGAAAGGTTAGCAAACTTTGAATTCGCCCCGTCTTCGTACTCACTTTACCGTTCATCAACTTTGTTTTCCTTTAATCCCCCGAAATTGCCCACCAACAAAATCTGGCCATCTGCAACCGATCGGTCTGGTGCCGTCGTTGAATTAAAGATGAATTGCAAGAGGTTCTTGATATTCATGGCATGTCTTCATGGCCAATCGCCGATATGCATGCAGCAGCCCCGCCAATGGTGCGTAATCTTGGGTGCACACGCTCCTCGTCTTTCACGAGCGCCAGTAATCGTAATCCGAAATCGATTGAACGAATGATGAGGCACGGTTGACAAAAAGATGTCATCATTCTCGTCTTCAGCTTCGTCGCTGGAAAATTAACAAAAGGATTTATTCAGATTTATGTCAACCATCAGCTTGTTCCCCCGCTCCTTGCATATTAAAATCGGCTGAGTAAAAAAGAAAAGTGAGCAAAACGAGGAGGAGAATGAGCAAAAATCTGCACATTCAATCTGGAGTCGATGGCGTCCTCAACTTGCTCCACTCGCTGGAATGAGCCGAAGACTGTGACATACTTACTGCGGGGTCGGGGAGTAAGGGATGAAAAAATGGAGGAGATTTGAACGCTGAGCGGTGTTAAGTGAATAATTTATGGATTATAGAACGTTGCACATCACGTGCCGGGGAGAAAAAATGCCAAGACGAGAGCATTTAATGAGGGGATTAATTTTTTTCTCATCTCCACCGTCTCCACGCCTCCGCCACGTTATCCATTTATTTCTCAAATTTAAATCAATTTGCCAGGCATCTCTGCGCTGTGACAGGTGGCTTATCTGGAGCCCCACACGCCCTTGTACTATAATTTTGTGCAGTTCAAGTTGCGAAAATAGCGGAACATGCCGTTTGAGAGTAATTACAAAATACCTAGAGCTCTGGTCTAACACACTCCGACATCAGAGAGCCGGCGAGAGAGTGAACGAGTTAATTAAAATATCGGGTCAAATATATCATGCCCTGACTCGACGTGGCGTGGTTGGCGTGCCGAAAAGTCCTTAGCGAGTACGAGGATAATTTGTATTATGCGCCGAGCGCAAGTAAATCATTTATCTTCGGGAGAAATTTATCTTGTGTAAAATTGAATATTTTCACGTTCTCCAGATTCCACGAACGAGGTATTAGGTTGGCAAAAATGTTTGACAAATAGGGCGATGACGCGGAATTTGGTGACCATAAACCGATTAAATTTGAGAGGGATCAAAATCTTAGCAACGATAATTGATTCCGGGGGACGGGCTAGGAGCATTGATTTTCAATTAGGGTGGAACCTTATTGATTGAAGCTTCAACATGCGATACGTCATCTTGATGGGGGTTGAATGGGCCGGAGCAAATTCGATACTTTGTGGGAGGAGGTATGGCACGAAAACGACTGCTGGTTTTTGGCTAAATTTTTTAAGATAAATTTTGTTTAAAAGATGATTTATGGATGCTTCCTCCTTGTTCTAGATCACCTCCGTTGTGATTCATCTTGAGCAAAGAAAATCTTCTCTCAACTTCTATTTGAACCACCTGCTCTACTACGACTTGCTTCACTCTTAAAAACTCTTCCCTATGGAGGCTTAAGATGCCTGGGCCCATAACCTGCTGCAAGTGATTATTACAAACAGCTTCCATAGCAAACTAAGACAAAAAACATGTTTAAAGCTTAGTCGGGGACGAACGCATTTGAGTGCA
Source organism: Forcipomyia taiwana (assembly GCA_963930915.1). Classification (NCBI taxonomy): domain Eukaryota; kingdom Metazoa; phylum Arthropoda; class Insecta; order Diptera; family Ceratopogonidae; genus Forcipomyia; species Forcipomyia taiwana. Next base: position 1,986,569 of record CAWVOI010000099.1, on the reverse strand, counting down.
TTTTCAATTCGCTTTGTTGCAAAAGTTGGGTCGAAGTGAAATATTTTATTCCCAATTCCGTCACTGCAGAAACTTATTGGACCCCTGACTTTGATCCCAAAGGTCATAAGGTCTTAATGCAGAAGGATATTTAGCTTAAGTTAAGGTCATCTAACATTTGCCCAAGTTTCAGCTCAATTGTGTTTAAAAATTTTCGCCTCACAAAAATTTTGGGAGCTCATAGCTCCTCACTCTTAGGTCATAGAGACTTACTGTAGGACTGTTTTTTGCTGGATTTAATGCCATCTAACAGTTTCCAAAGTTTCAGCTCAATCGGTTGAATTTGAAATTTTGCCCTACTGTTAGCCACGGGAAGTCTTGGGTGGCCACTTATTGACCCCCCGAGTCCGTCATTTTACATTTTTGAGACCATGACCCGAAACAAAAGTTGCTTATTTTGTAATTTTACATGACAATTCTAAATTTCAGCTCAATCGGAGCAAATAAAATTTTCCCCCCTTCGGAGGCCTCTCACCCCACCCCCTTAAGTGATAGGGTCATACATGTTTTATATGATTTGCTAGATTTGACGTGATGTATAACATATCCAAAATTCAGCTCAATTGGACGAAGTATATGGAACTTTCATACAACGGGAAAACCCCCTTAACTACCCCACAGACAGTTTTTCGGAAAAACCAAAACCTTTCGCCCATTCTCCAGACCATACATGACATCATGCAAAAAACCGCAGGTCTCTAGCTCTTGTAGTTTTGGAGCCTTTGTGACTCAGACGGACAGACGGACAGACGGACATATCGGACACATAAGTGTATTTTTTTCAAAATTGATGAAAATGCACTAAAAACGTGTTACCCCTTGAGCAAAAAACTCCAACTGCGCCTCTGGTATCAAAGAGATCCTTTGTTTCAATTCATTTAAAAGTTTTTCAATCTAAGCAAAGTGCAAACGACGGGTTGCTGGTAAAAAACTACCCTTCTCCTGATACGATTGTGGCGAAAGAGATTGAATCAGGTATGTTAGAGTTAACTAGGCGCCACGTCCCGCAACGGCCAGACAAACCTCAAAAGGCAACCTCAAAGCACTTCCGTCTGCTCCGAATCTGCTATTTAGTGCCGGCCGTAGTAGACTAACTCTCCCCAGCTAGCGCTTCATCACTTTTGCCACCAAGGCTCCCGACGAAATTCTCCATCACATGCACACGCAGGAAGTTACTCAACTTCGGGGTAAAAGTTGTATAAGTGGAAAATGATGATTGTGTTGGCACAAGAATACCAGATGAAAATAACAAAATTATGATGAATGTGCTTATTTTGACTGTAACGATGCTGTGTGCGTGCGTGCGAGGAAAAAGAGGAAACTTTGAGTGCTTCCAAACTTGTGGCCCCGCGTGTATATTCACACTAATGCCGCATCGCGTCGGGGATAATATGATGAACTCAGGGATGTGCTGCGTTAAGCATTACTCGGTGCTTACTTTGTGTTTTGAGACAAAACATTCCCGCATTACATGGAAATGCTGTGGCCGCTGGAACGCCCAGATACTTCGGGTGCCCTCGGAAACTGCGCAAGTGGGACTCTTGGAGGAAAAAGTTGCCTCCGAGCTATGAAAATTCATCCAAACTTTCGCAAATTTGCACAATCCATTTCAATCATGATAAATTCCGCAACCGCCTGAGAACCCATCTCAATCACCCTGTAACTCTTTTTCCGAGCATTTTCCCATTTCCATTCAAATGTGTGCCGTCTCCCCGCATTTGCCGCCACGCTATTCTCCGACAATCGGTTCTTTTCGTCTTTTTCAAATCATTTCTTCCTCCTCCTCGAAATGTCTCTTATTTCTGCTTATTTTGCGAAAGATAAGACGGTAAGTCTGGGAGGGTGAAGAACTAGGAAATGTTTATGATATGCACACACATGAATCAGTTGCCTCCTAACTCCGGAGTCTGGCACCCTCACACTCTGCTCCGACGACAGCAGCCCAGACGAGAGAATAACGAGGCTGGAAATAAAATTATTTTTATCTGCTACATTTCTCTTCTCCGATCTAGTGGAGCTCTGGAGTGCCACTCGGAAATTGCCTCCGATGCACAAAGCGGAGCATGTAAAAATGTGGCTAATGTTTATTTAAATACTCACTCCAACTTTTTCGTGCACGCTGTATTTTTTGCCCTTTATTGGCGCCACACTCATTCCAGAGCGCTCCTCCTGGCTATTTTCGGTTCAACAATTCCCCTTTTGAATTTTCACGTGTGACAGTGGCTTTTTTGCTAACTGAACAAACACTCTTTTGAAGTTCCCAATTTTGTGTGTGGTCTATTATTACGATATTTTCCGTGAAAATCAGTGGTGGTTAAAAATTGGGGCAGGCTATATGCCCCATCCCTCTCTTAGGCCTTCGGCTAGCTAACTGAGCTTTAACTAAGACACCGTATTTCAACTACCGAAGCTTAGATTTTTGAACAAAATGAAATTTCAGAAGACTTCCCTATATGAACAAGTCTGTCGGCGGCCAGTGTGTAGCCGACACACTGTCGGTGATCCGAGAATTTTTGTTTGAAGTCTCACGCAAGTCTGTCGGGAGCCGACAGACTGGGAAAAACTTGGGCAGGCCGGGGGAATTTTGGCCCGGAAGTAAAGATTGCAGAAAGAAATGCCTTCCAAATTTTACTTCCGGACTAAAAATTGGACGGGACAAAAATTTAAACAAATCAAATTTTTTCACACAGGGCACTGACCAAACATAACGGTCAGATTGTGTAATTTTCAAACTAAACCCGGAGTCAAGTTAAACTAACCGGAGTTGAACAATATGCCCCCTATAGCCTCCACTGGTGAAAATATGTCCCCTCCAAGGTTCGAGAATTATTCACTCAAGAATTAAAAGTGGGAAATTCCAGAACTGCATAAATTTAGAGGCACATAAAAGGATTCTCCCCCTTGAAATTGACTGAGTAGACGAGTGCGTGAGAGCGTGGCATATGATATTTATTAAGTGTAAACATTTTGCGAAATCAGCAACAGTCCTGGTCTTGTGGTTCCATTCCAGAGTCACCTACACTCCCTCTCCTTTATGCATGTGTTTCACAACTTTTGCCAGAACGTGTCCCCAGATACAATCAACAGTATTGCAAAGTTGGAACTTTGCCATTCATTTGCACCTCGTCCAATATGCATTTCTGCAGCGATGCGATTCCTGCGAGACCTGCAGCTATGTTATCCGAGGATCTCATTTACGTATTTCACGCCCTGAAAGCACGAGTCTCGCTGCGCTCTCGCATTCCAGGCATAAATAATTCATGCTGAATGAATGAGGATCATCAATCACAACATCTAAGGAGGCCCGCTTTGCCTTGATGTCGGTGTCGTTTCGCCTTCCTTTTTTATGTGCGTCCAATTCTTATTTTCCTCATGCATATAAAGTATTCTGTTGCGTAAAGGGAGAGAGAGAGAGAGGCGGCTAGGAGAATTAGGAAAAAGGAAAAGCCATTCCACTTTGGCGGAAATGTTGTGGGCTGATGACAATAATTTACGAGTTCCACGATTCCAATTTAATCAAAAAGGTGTTTGTGTTTAGCAGCAATTCGCAGAATTCAAAATGTTAATGACGCAAGCACCATTGTTGCGAGGCTGGAGATGGAAAAAACAGCCTTCAGCAGTGTTTTGGCGGAAATTCGTTTTCTATCTTCGAGGTATTACTCAAAGTAATTAAAAATTTTAATAACTGAATAGGAGAGCAAGCCGTGTGCGAAATATGTCGAAGAGGAAAGGAGACAAACGACAAAGGCTGAGACTTCCCTTGAAGAAAGGGAACAAGCAGAATTGGAAACTCGATAGGCATGTTTTCAATCTCAAGATGGACTACTCGGGAAATTGAGACAGTCAAAGGTCTGGATGGAGGTGAAAGCCCAATATCAGGTTCATTTCTCCTTCGCAACATTCCAAGTCTGCAAGCAAGATGATTGAATTTTTCATGAGCTGACATTAAAATGAATTTTCGTGTCATTTTGCAGCAGCTTTTGAGCCATTAAACTCACATTTTCAAAGTAAATATGAAGCGATCGCAATAAAATGGGGATAGAAATTGGAAAATACAAAGAAAACATAAACCTGGACACGCCATAAAATTCTCCGAATAACGGCTTCGACATCAAAAAGTTTTCTATTTCCCATAATTATTGTCCTTTTATTGCGTCAGGGAGAGGATATTTGAACCCTTGACCGTATACATTTGCAATAAAATACAACACGATGGCGCATCTGAGGCCCGCAGTGAACCGAACGGACGAACGACTCGCGACACCGAATCGATTTAGCTTTGACAGTTCATTTCTGGAGGTCAAACAGTATATTGTTCTTCTCCGCCTTTGTTTTGTCACCGTCATCATCGAGTCCCCTTTCACTCGTCGGCCACTGCTCCCCAAAAGCTATGTCGCTTTTTGATCCGTCCGACCTCACCATCCTTAGTTCGCTCCTAGTTGCCGACTCTTGATTAAGTTGATTGCTTGACACAGAGCCATCACTCCATATGTTCCTCCTCTCCAGCCCAGAGGATTTGGCTTTTCGTGTGTGCGGAAAATCCTCCTGCTGGTGTTGGAGAACAAATAGATGCTCATTCTGAATGGAAGAAGACGAATCGGTCCGAATATGTCAGCTGAACAGGACGCTTCATTTCAAGCGATTGAATTTGGGCTCTACAGGGGTGGAACAACGGGGAGCTGGGATTTGTTTTTCGAAATAAAAACTAAGCTTCGATTTTTTCAGCAACTTTGAAGCCCTTTCACTCCCCTAGAAAAACACTGCTCCACTCCTGAACTTTAGAGAAAGGATCTGGGCGGCTCTGGTGCGTGACGTCGCCATTTTCAAATGACAACGATGACGATAATGCGAGCTCCTCCAATATGCCAGCGACCATGCCATAACACCAATCGGGCAATTGATCTGCGGTTGACAAACGGGCGGGAAAGCGGGAAAAGAACAATCGCTCGGTTGCTGGAGATTACGGGCTGGTCGAGACCGCAAATAAAATTGATTGAGATGGCTTTTTGTCGGAAACTCGGAAACGAGGCGATTGTGGGCAGAATTATTTCGCCTCTTCGCCTTGACCATTTCAAAGGCGGCGGGCATTTAAAGTTCAAAGTTGCCTTCTCGCCCCACTGACTCGCTTTCTATACACCTCCTTTTTTGCCCGTTCCTTTTAATCGAAGTTTGTGGTTGGTGCTTTTACACGTTCCCCACGAAGTTTATTTATTTTATTTAAATTTAAATGCGAGACAAATTGAGTTTGCAATGAATACAAATGGCCGTGGAGCGCAAGCAAATTAAAATAAGAGATACAGAGGCATGGAGGCCCAACTGGGGCTCAGCGGAGCGAATGTATATGAGCTAGAGCTACATCGCGCGTGACTCTGTCATGACTGCCATGGGTACAATTCGGTAACAAAAATGATGTCGTTGTGTGGAGCAAATTGGATGTGGCAAGGAGAAGCTGCGGTGGGATTTGTTTTTGTTTGTAATGTTGCTTAATTATTGCACTTCTCAGTAGCCACTTGTACATGATTTAGGGCGAAGTTGTGCAAAATTCAGGATTAATTAGTTGAAGTAGGTCACAAACTTTATCTGCTATGCAGCGATGCAGCTCTCAGCCGGCTTGTAGTTGATCTTTTCTATCGTCAGACTTAAATTTTCCTAGATCCAGAGATGAGCTCGAGGTTCTTTTGGTTTAAGCTCGTAACTCACAGACCGGAAGGAGCCCAAGGGTTTCCTAGATCTAAACGTTTGTGTCTGAGCTCATAACCCAAAAACCGGAAGGAGAATCAATGTTCCCTCGTAACCTACAGACCGAGAGGAACTCCTGGGCCATCTGCCAGACCGCCGCGAGATTAATAAATTTCCTTAGCCCCGACTTTCCCTCCCCGAGCCATAAAATTTTTCATAAAATTCAATAAAAAACCCCATTAACCCAAGCCGGGCGCTAGAACTACATCCAATAACTACATTTTAATCGCATCCTCGGTTTTATGAATGGCCCGACATATGTAATGTGCTGGTAAGAGCGGGTCCCAGAGTGAAATCCGGGAAATCATTTGGCATCTAAATTGCATGTGATTCAAATTTATGTATCTTTTATTATTATACTATGTTTGGTTCAGACCTGACTCGACGGAGGCAGCGTCGGTGGCTGAGCAATAAAACCTAGACTCACGTCTATCTGCTACCCCATAATCATAAATTTATTTTCTTTCCGACTCCCATGCACGCACATCTCTGTATTTTTCGCCTCCTCGCTTCACATTGTCTCTGGCTTCCGTGACTCAAAGCTCGGTTGTGTGTGAAGAATTGATAAGACTCCATCCTCATTCAGTGTGACACCGCTCTTGACGTTTACAATAGTACTCGCGGGAAACTTACACGAATAGTAAATTAACTTCTCGCAGAGAACGTGCCAAGTGCCTGCCTCAAATATGAAAACCCAGAACTCGAGATGCGCAGTTTGACACACATATCTCTCGGATGCACTGCGGTTCTCCCCACGCTCTTGATATTAATTGACGTTTGCGAAGTTTCGTTTCGAAGAGGGTTTATGAATGCAATTACCACTCATTATTTAGTCATTAGCTGTAGTTCCGGGTCTCCTTCACTCACCCCTCCTCCACCACGTATCGTCACCTGTTTGCGTTAATGATGACGCAATCACACATGTTTGCAATAATAATGTGACGATGATGACTTAATTTGCAGTAATTTAATCCGAGTGCTTTTGTTTGTAATTATTCATGTGCAAGAGATTTCCTGGAACTGCGTCGTCTTTTGAGACGCCGGAAGGTCGTTGCTCCAATCTGAGAGCATTAGAATATCTTGGTTGATTAGATAGACCTGACCTTGGTCATTTTTGGCCACAATGGTTTAAACTCAAAACTCCTGATACAAAAACAGGGCCGTAGGTAAGAGGCCCTGGAGGGCTCTCAGATTTTAACCCATTTCGATTTCCGACCATAAACTTTGCATTTGTTTTCTGGGAAAGCTTTTTTTTTGTCTAAATATGCCATCTTTCTCCCAAGGCTCTTAAAACTATGTAAGCTTCTAAGGCTTTTGAAAATGGGCTTTTTCGAACATATATTTTGAAAATTCCCCAAAATTTCGTCTTTTTCAAAATTTTTTGAGATTTCAAAAACTCAAATAGTAATAGTGAAACATCACGGGAAAAATCAAGTTCTTCCCAAATAAGGCTTTTCAAAGGCTTATACTAGGCTTCAAAAGTCAATGATGAAAAAAACACGTTGTTTTCGTATGTTTTACATACATATGTATGGTATATTTGATAAAAATATATTTTTAAAAAATGAAAAATTCTGTGGTGGCTATGATGTGGACGAAGAAAAACCATACATGTCATATATAGTTGAAATATATGCGAAATATACAAAATATATATGTATGAGATATATTTGTCGACCTCAAATTTTTCAAAAAAGAGCTCAAATAAAAAAAAATAAGCAAAATCGAACAAGCGGATCTATGTCCGGCTCGAAATGGGTTAATCAATTGAATCAGCCCTGGATCAAAATATTTTGAAGTCTGGTCAAGATAAGATTTTGCAAAGATATCATACAACCGCTTCCTCTAGATGATAGCTCAATCTTTCCGCTAAACCCCCGATAAAGAAGGCCAAATCTCTAAGTTTTTTCCATACTCCTGTCAGAGATACTGCAAGGGGGCTAATCAGCCATCAATCAAAATTGAGATTGGCGTGATTTCGGCTGCAAGTATAAAAAGCAACGGAGCTCTGAGACGCACTTCAGTTAAGTCAAAGTCTTCAACATGAAGGTCTTGGTCGGTCTCTTGCTCTGCGTCGCCGCTGCATCGGCGTTCAAGTTCCCCGCAAACTTTTTCCAGCCCCATGCCGAAGGCTCCGTCTTCATCACCCACGACTACACCTCCGAGCGCGTAACCAAGCTCATCGCTCAGGGAACCATCAACAGTGAGCGACAGAAGATCTTCCCTCCGTACCCCACCTCAAAGTACGTCGATGTGTACTGCCAGAACCGCGACCAGCCCGTGCCAGTGCTCGTCAAGTACAAGGACATTGACTTTGAGAACAAGGTGGATGTCACAAGAGAGGTGGTTTTGAAGGGTCACGGCTGGATGGACACCGTTGACGGCTTCTTCTACGGCAACGGAACTCGCGAGCTGCTGCTGCACGAGGACGTCACCGCCTGCTACATCGACTACGACTACCTCACCGTCGTCATGCTGAACCCCATCAACACCACTGCCATTGGTGAATACATGGCCGAGTACCTCACTTGGTTCTCCCAGTACGTTCCTCTCAACAAAATTAGCTACGTGGGTCACAGTGCTGGAGCCGAGATCGCTGGAATCTGTGGGTACAAGCTCGGTGGTCAGCTCAAGGCCATCTACGGACTCGACGCCGTTGACTCCGAAGACGAGAGCATCCACTTCTTGGAACGCTCCGACGCTCGCTTCGTCCAGATCATCCTGACTTCCTCTGGGTTCATCGGCACCAAGAATCCCTCTGCCCACCAGGTCTTCTGGCCCAATGGCGGCAACGGCTTCCAACCCGACTGCGGTATCATTCCCCCCGTCTTCATGTTCTGCGACCATCTGCGCGCCATTGACTACTGGATCGCGTCTCTCAACCCAGAAAACAAGTTCTGGGCTCGTCGCTGCGCCGACAAGAGCACCTGGCAGAAGGAGGGATGCGGCGCTGGTCTCGACTTCCTCGGATTCCGCACCAACAAGCTCGAAGGACAGTACTTCCTTAGGACCATCGGAGTCGAGCCTTTCACCCTCGACATCGATGGAGCCAACCCTAAATAAGCGTCCTTGAATCACTATCAGTGCATGACAAATAAAAAATTGCTCACAGTCAGAAAGCCAGATAGCTAATCTAAAACATCCTGTCACCGTCAGGCATTGAAGGGTTAATTCCGCTCAGAGCTTTCTGAAAATATGGTCCCATTTTTCTCCTCCAGCACAAGTGCGAACTTCATCAACTATAATTTAATTCCAGTTTTATTATTTTGCATAAACAAACAACAAATCTCGTTGATTGCTAACGAGTTTAGTTCGTTAATCCTCTCTTCTGCACCCGTTCTCCAGAGACGGGCCGGGACTTTGTAGGAATCCCGAATCAGGACTTGAATAGCGCGCAATTAAGTCAAAATTTGATCAATGAAGGCGTCTCAGAGTTCGCCTTCGGTGCGACGTGGGGCCGTCTCTGGTATTCAAAAGAGCTCCTCTGACACGAAAAAAAATTTCAGCCACAAAAAAACCAATATATGTTATTCAAATGATCGTTATGTTTCGCTCCGCCTGTCTCCGGGCGTATCGGCGGCTGCAAGTACCCTCACAGAGAGCAAAATGGGATAGAATTTGTACTTCATCTACATGCATAATGTATGAAGGTCGGGGAAGGTTGGGTTGCTCCCTCAGCGTTTATTTTCCAAACGGACTCTGCTGCAGGAGAGCCCCCCAAAGTAGTCAATTAACATGACACATGGCATAAGAGCGCTGTGATAACTCATCACAAACCCCGATTCATACAGAAATCGCTTATTCATTGAAAAATATTGATGATGGAGGCAGTATTTCACATTCAATTAGCGGGGTGAAAAAATTTGCTCGAGGGAAAATTGGAGATAGATGTTCCATAAATAATAATAAATCGCGCTGCGAAAAAAATTTATGTGCCCGACGTGAGTTTGAAAATATGGTAAATTTAACATGAATGCCGAGCGATTACTAATTCAGTAAAATGATGACAGTTGCGGAAACGTGTCAAAGCGCGCGAGTTTGATCATAATGGAGTGCTGAGCCATGATTGAGAGTGGCTCTCAGCTCTGGACCTGCGAATGTTAAAAATTAAGCCATTTGATATAACGCTCTTTGAAAGCCGGTCCAAAGTGGTGTACTTGAAGTTTGACGCTTGAATCAGTGACGTATCAATGAAATAGAGCTCATAATGAAGCACTTATCAAATACAAACAAATATTGTGACAATATATTTTATTGAAGCAAATATCAAATATTTGCATATATTCCCCCAAAAATATTTTTATTTCGATATTTATTTTCATCAAAATAAAAGAAGATACATGCAGAGGAGGAGAATTTTTTTTTTTCAAAACACGATATAAAGACTTAGGAATCTTAACTTGTCAAGAAGAATCACAATAGGACCTTCAAGAAATTCGTGACCCTATGTCAATCTACGATATAGGATCCCATTGGGGAAATTTAATAAGGATAATGTTGAAAAAACGTCGAGTTCCATTCAATTGATTATTACTTTGAAAATCTTTGAAAACTTACTAAAATTTGAAACATTGACTTGAAAAACAATCAAAAATTTGCAAATATTAGAAAATATTTTATTGAAACTAATATTTGCAAATATTACAAATATTACCAATCAAATATTTCGGAAAATTATTTGATTGTTTTTGTAAGGCGTATTGGGATTTATGTTTTGAAAAATAATAAAATACTGAACTCAGGGTACCCCAATCAACCCGCTCGAGTGCCTTAAAATTTATGGTGACATGAACCCTAGAAATGTCGCTGCCTGGAATCAATTTTTAGAATACTGAGTGCCCCGAGAGATGTTGGGCCATAGAGCGAAATCAATATTTGATCGCAATTCAATCTGGCACAAGAGGGATGCAAAATTTTGCCTGCAGCAGAATCGCGAAAATAACAATATTTTTATCGTTTTGCGTTTTGTCCACCGATTTAATTTGATTTTGTTAGAGTGCCTATGTAGCCTGGAGTGCCTCTCGCAGAACAATAACTCTCTGCCTAACGACATCAAGAGTCATTTGCGTTTGCGAAGGGCAAAAATCCATAAATTGAAAATAATGTTGCTCCTATAAGCATATTGCTAATTGCTTTCCTTAGGAGCATTTTTTCTCATTACTTCTGCTTCCCATTGATGCTCCGAAGCCCTCCTCTAACTCTTCATTCCGCTGAATCAAATTAAACCAGCGTTTCATATCAGGCAATTGCTGGTTCCGGGGAGAAAAAAGCGAGGGAATAAAATTATTATTACCTCCCTATGAAGGAAACGCAACAAAGGAATTTAAAGAGCAAGAAAAATCGGGGGACAGAAGAGGAAGAAGGTCTTGTAATTATGCTTCTCCATTTTGGAAAGCATTAATGATGTTGATGATTAGAACAACAAAAAGTTCCTCCTCGGGCCTGATTTGGCGCATTTTTCATTTTTATGACCTCTGATTTGGAGATAACAGTGCTGTAATCAGTGTTAAAAAGAGTTATGATGCTTCCGCAACCTTTTTAGCACCTGCTGAAGCCCAGATTACGCGCCATTATTTAGGTGCTTTGTTCCGCTGATTTATGGACAAATAGTGGACTCGGGACTCGCTCTGGAACGCCAAAGTGGGACTTTATAAACTCGATAATTGAGAGACCAACAGAACCAATACCGGCTGCAGCTGCAGTACGCTTTTCGGCTGATCCCCCGGTAATGGTCGATTATTTCAGCAGTGTGGGAGCAGCTACAAGGCAGCTTAATGAACAAGCAGCTGAATCGGGATGAAATGTTTTGGCCATCGAAATCTGCTATCTGTTGCACTGCTTGTTTGCTTTGGATTCCATTTCCGTGGGCGTTTGGCAGCTAAAAGCGTAAAACTCGGCCTTTCGCGGATGGAACTGAGTGCGCTAACAAGTTAATTTTGCGTCAGATTGATGAACACACATGCAGTAATTGGCCCGGGAGACGGGCCTTTGTTTGAGCTTCTGAGAGCGGATTAGAGAGGATGTGAGCTTCTCAAATCCGCACATCTCATTTTTCATTTCCTTATCACCTCTGAGCCGGTGGGATTTCTCCTTCAAGGGTTCCACTCAAGGCTGTGCATGAAAGGAATTCCAAATGATATGGAAATCAGGCGGATTTCAACAGCTCTGAGAACATCCGAGATCCCTCGATTTATCACAGAGTCTCTCAAACTTCCCCCGCTCTCCTTCCGGCAATAATCGTCATCATTATTGCGATCGTTAGCGTTTGTATTGGCAGCTGGTGCTCCAATAGTTGCGACTAGAACTCCGTTTGGACATTAATTCAGTGAAATACGTGCGGTTACGCATGGGGAGGGATGGGGCTGCGAAAGCTAAACCTGACCGAAACCAAATATTAATAAATGTCAGTTGATTTATTGCCGTTGAAGTGGAATACATGAATCATATTATGAATGTTTAATGGTATACGTTCACATTGATTGTGTTTTGTACAACATTTATCATACTTTTGCGCAGCCTCACGGGTGGGAGGCATTCCCTCATGAATGTTTCATTCTGCGAGCATAATTTGATAATTTGTCGAAACAAAACTTTTGGATTCTGGGCGCAAAGTGGAGAATCTTGTTTCGTTAGGGTAGCGGACATTTTCTTAATGCATTTTCATCAAATTTTAAAATATGTCCGTCCGTCCGTCTGTCTGAGTCGCAAAGACTCAGAAACGACTAGTGCTAGAGACTTGCGGTTTTTTGCATGTTGTCATGTATGGTCTTGAGAGTGGTGGATCTTCTATAATTTTTCTAAAAAACTGCCTGAGGGGTAACCAGGGGGGTTATCCCGTTGTATGAAAGTTCCATTTACTTCGCCTGATTGAGCTGAATTTGGGATATGTTACACATCATGACAAATCTAGAAAATCATACACGGCATATTTGCCCCTATCACCTAAGGAGGTGGTGGGAGAGGCCACCGAAGGGGGGAAAATTTTAGTCGCTCCGATTAAGCTGAAAATTTTAAATGTTGATGAACTTGTAAAACCTTGTAAATAACTGTACCACCATCAGGAACGAAGCTGGAGACCGGTTAAGTTTCTACAGTAACGGATTTTTGGACAAAAGATTTTCACATCGATCTAACTTTGCTTCAATGCAAACTTCGTTCAACCCCGACTGAGCTTTACACATGGCTTTCAGAGACTCACAGGCTCACATTGGAACTTAGGACCCTAGATGGAGTAAAAATCTGTTTGAGACAAAGGTCATTTTGATTAAGTTTGACAGCTATCCATCAAGTAGATGGTTTTTAAGGCAGGAGATGGCGGAGATTTTCCTCCTCAAGTTTACCTCACATAACTACTGCCATCCAGACAGATATGCAAATGATCCTGTTATCAAAATTCACAGAAAACTTGTAGGTATGCAAATTTTATGAGGAGTTAAGAACAGTTTCTGCCACTTGAGCAGCAGAGACGAGTCACGAAAGCCATGTCTCTTAAATGTCAGACGCTCGAGCACAAAAGATCAAGTTTTCAAGTGAGTACATCTCAAAACCCATATAAGATGAGCGCAAAACAGAAAGTTGAGTTCGTTTATGGAACAAAAACAATGTCAATGGTCAAATCCCTCAACTTTAACTCAACTCAATTGAATTTATTCACAACTTTCCCCCGTAAACATTCCTCCTCACTTGCTGGCAAGGACTTGGGGCTCAAACTTTTCCAGAGATGAGCTCAAGTAACCTACAATCAGCCGTATAAATCATACATACAAAGCCATTATTGCCCATTGTAGTGCGACAAACGAGTTGTATTTCATTTTATTATTTCATTTGTAGTTGGGTCGGAATCTGAATTGAGTTGCCACAGCCTGAGCATCACACCGAAACACGGCATACGGCCCGAGGCACATAGAAGTGGGGAGCACACTAAAATAATAATAAATAAAGCAGTTTTGTTTACCTTGTGCCAGACGTCTTGTAGGCTCCAAAAGGATTCTGCTAGAATGGGGGGAATTCACCTCTAGCGCGTCAGTGAGAAAGAGGGGGCCCGAGACCAATATTTGTAGCTCGAATTGCCACACAATCGAATCATAAATAAAGGTTGCGGTTTTCTCTTCATTGCTCCTTCTGCAGAATTGTACGCGTAACGCGGTATAATTCATCACACCCCATTTCCATCCATTCTCTGTTGCCTTCCTCGGAATATTTAGAATAGCAAACGAGGGACCGAATGTGGAAAAATGTTATTAAGCTCCTTGGTGATGAATTATGGTGGTTAATTTTTAATGTATGGCGTTTTGCTTGATTTATGGCGTGTTCTGGGGAATCGTGTGCGGTCGTGTCTTGGCTCCAAGATCCCCCATTTGTACCTATGTGTTTCCCCCAAGGACGCCTAGTTCATGTTTGTGATGAAAAACGCACGAAACGAAGCCTTTGATCTCAGTTTTTCTCGGTTACGTAGGAAAGAAGGCCTAGAGTGTACTAATTGCCTTTGAATTTTAACTCCAAAGGTGAAAACTTACTGTTTGCCTTTTGTGTAGCTCATTCTTTTCAGACTTTACAAACTAAAGGAGAGTGCTTTTCACACCTTTTTCAATTGTAGGGGCAACCTCTTGTAATGTGAACGACCGGTGTTTGGTTAGAAGCGCTCAATTTCAACTTTTTGCACTCCTGAAATCTCCCCAGCAATCATAATAAATGAGGAGCTTTATACCCGATGCGTGAGACAAATCAGCTGCATGACGAAGTGCCCTAAAAAAGAGAATAAAAATTATGAGTGCTTAAACGAAGTGCCATTACGTGACACGAGAGACGATGATGACTGTGGGGTCTGCTTGTAAGCCTGCAGTGAAAAAGGGACATCAAAGACTGCAATTATACACTTCCTCTGCCACTACTCTCTCTTCCCTGGAAGTGAAGCTCCGCTCTGCCATTTCAAGCGAACTCGTGCAATAAATTTCCGGAGCTTCTGCTTTTTGTATCACTTCTGGAGCTAAAAAGCACAAATGATGAAGTTCTGCAATAAAATTTTTTCCACTTTCTGATTGTTGACTGAAATATGCTCTCTTCCTTCCTCGTTTCCTCTGCACACGCTTTGCTAATGGCAAACGCACATACTCATCCATTTACTCTCATTTTCTCTAATTTACTTGATCCCCCCGTGTTTCCTCATGTTCAACATCAGCGCCCATAGTTGTGAATGTACTCCGCTGACTTGAACAAAGCTGATTCGGTCTCGCAGGATATGTGGAGGTGAATGTTGCACGTTTTCACACGTTTTGAATTTTCCAACAACCGAGACTACATTAAATTTTTATTGTGTGGACGCAAATGACATCGTCAAAGAGACTTTCAAGTGGCAAAAAATGGTTCAGTTGGCTCGGGAGACTTCGTTTCCAGTTCATGGGGTCCAATTAAAAATGAATTTTCCTTGTCGTTGGAAAAAAATAAGGCTCACTTACCTTTTTTTGACAACGACTCATATTACGGAAATCTGCTTGGCGTTCGTCCTTCGCGGAAATTCATGTCTCAACTGTTCTCCGGGCGTTGTTTTTGTATATGAAACAGTGCTACTGGATTGCTTTAATTGCCGCAAATAGGCTTTGGCTGCCATCAAAATTGAATTGGCTTCGAATTTTCCTGTCTCTTTAACCCATTGGCTACCGAGGGATCACTGGTCAATTTTTAAAAATTTATTTCGGGCAAATTAAAAGTTAAGGACAAGTTTAAAATGCATTTTCAAATTATTTCATCCCTCTACTCTCAAAATTGGGAAAATTTTTTTGACAGTAATTTTAAGATTTTGACTTATAAAGCAGCAAAAGCAGGTTTGGCCGCCAAAATGGATTTTAATTTTTAACTTTTAAGAAATTGTTAAAAATACTAAACGTGATAGTTTACTAAAAATTTCTTCAACAATATTTAGAGTTGTTTTAGTTGCACCCATTTCTGACCTATGGGTTTATTTTTGTTAGACATTTTTAGTGAATAACTTCTCCAAAAAAATTTTCAAAAACTTAATTTTTATGCATCGTATTCACATAGAATATTTGTTTCAACCAAAACAATCGATTTCAGGAAGCTTTACGCAGTTTAAAAATTTTGGTAGCAAATGGGTTAAGCCTCTTTCCTAGCAATCCTCGAATTCAAAGAGTTTCGAACATATTACACAAGTTTGGAGCAATATTGAAATACAGAGTAGCGGAGGTAATATTAAATTGGCACAAATTGCTTCTTCACTTAGCATGCATGCTTTCCAATAAAGTGCATCACCGTCTTGGGTTTGCTGCAAAAATGGAAGCATAAAATGTCACAGCATCTGCGAGACAGGAAACCTTGGCGCTCAATGACCTTTGACATCCACTAATTGAAATTCCTCGTGGCCAATATTGTCGATACTCTTGCCGTTTTGGGATTATTTTTGGCATCGCTCTTGAGCTACCTGTTGCTCCCACGACTCCTCGTGAGGGCGAGCACTCTCGCAAATTCGTCCCTAATTTGATTATATCAAAATATGTAATCTAATTACTACTGTCTTCTTTCTCCTCTATTTTCAGTGTGAGGCGTGCGAGGCGTGCAACGAGGAAGCCAAAATCTTTATTGACACCAACCACCACCAATTACCGCAACCATACAGAACGTAGACATTCCACCCTAATTAAGATAAAAGCCCAAGTGGAGAGCATTTGCTCCACTTTTCATCAAATACTTATGCTGATGATGATAACAAGCAATCGATAGTGTTGTGCCAGTGCCAAAAGTACTCAATTACCTTGCTAGGCCTGCTCCGAATTCAATTGCGTTGGCAGCAAATGACGAAAAAAGTGGGGTAGTGGATCAATTAAGGTGCATTCGGGATTTGACACAAAGTTGCAAAGTGAATAAAAATGAAATCGGCATCGATATGTGTGTGTTTTTGATTCATCATATTGACGTACGGGATGAATAAATAATGACCAGTCTTGAATAAATAACGGCGATGTTTTAGAGAGGCCCGCCACTGAGATGTCCTGAATATTTCATCAACGAGTGCCTCTGCAAGCGACAGAGAGAAACACCGGGAGCCAAAGCGGCACGGATCCATTGAAAAAATTTCGTTTTAAATGTGAATTGCGCGGCGGCTCGGCGACAAAAAATATTTTATTTGTGTTAAGTACCATGTGAACGATGTCGATATTCAGGAAAGCGGAGCAAGAGAAAGCTAAAACATTCCAAAGAACATTGACAACAATGAAAAATGCCACGCAGATAATTTAGTAGCAGCAAAGGCGCCGGAAAAAGCGAGAAGCGAGGGAGAATAGGGGGAAATTTGCCCCCAACCCCGCACCAGCGTCCACGTCCCTACTCACAGCGAATGTAAATATCAATTTTGGACACAAAGCGTAATTCTAAAAATAATAGAGGACAAAAAATATTTAGCACACGGTAAGATCGTAGCACAATGTACACAATGACTGGCAACGGAGGTAGTTTTAAGCGAACGAAAATTCAACTTAGAAAGTCGTTTAGCGAGACTGCCGATGGCGGCTATGACGAGACAAATTTTCAATTGGGCCCGGCCGCAGCCTCCGCGTCGTCGCCGAAACGCAAGGTGAAAAACACTGTCGCCTTCCAAATGGCCGACGACGATCGCAGCCACGACGTGGATGAGTTTCGGCGCTACAACACCGTCAAGACGGGGGGCGTCGGAAGCGCTAACAACAACAACGTTAGTAATAAATCTTCCTGCACGACCAGCGACACGCTCAAGTCCCAGTACTTGCTCCAGCAGCAGCAGCGTATCAAGGAGTATCGGGCATCCGCCATGGACGGCTACAGCTACAGCGACACGTACTCAAGCAGCTCATCCGATTACAGGAGTGTCGTGAAGGCAACTGGTGGTGGATTGAGCGGAAATGGGGCACCCACACCCGCACCGGGGATGGGGATGGGGATGGGCACTGGGGGGATGCATGGGAGCAAGAGTAACTTGCTAACAAGGAGGAGCACCCAGTCTCTGTGCAGCTGCGATGCAGAAACGGAGGTGAGTGGTCCCCATTATATTCTTAGTTCACTAGACCGAGACACTGGACCGAGAGAAATTGGTAGAGTAACCAACTTGTCATAGGGAGGCAGAGGGTGTGGCTGATTAAATAGGGTAATAGCGAAGCTTGCAATCGAAATATGGCAAATTTGACTCTCGACAATGTAATATATTGCTTTAGTCAACACAAAATTTCTCCGAAACTGGTTGTATCTTTTTTCAATGGGGTCTTACGAGAAAACAAAAGATTCAAAATACTGAGGGAATCTATCGTAGGGTTTGGAAAGTATTGGGCATAAAGTGGTTATTGGAACTTTCTTCACTCTAGGAGGCCGTGTGAGCTTGAGGTACATCCAATTGACCTCAAATTTAAATATTCTTCTTTGTCAAAAATTTCCAATCCGTCAAGTATGCCAAGATGGTGGCTCTGGGAGAGTCAAAAGTTGAAAATTTGGCAAATTTAACTCTTGGGTAAACTTTGGCAAATTCCTTTGGGTTCCCTATTGGGTTTGCACCCCCGCTGTGTAGCAATTATAACTACACAATTTTATTTCAAACTCAAAAAACCTTATTTGAGGTTTCTGCTCCCAAAAACTTTCAATATGCGATTTTTACCTAATTCTTATATCTGCGGCCAGAATGGAATAATAATAATAATAACAGTTTTTATTTAGCGGGAAATTAATTTTTACAGTGATTCAGGACTATGTTTGTGAGAGTCAGCTAGCTGTTTCTCATACTAAATTGGAGGTATAATTTACGTTAGTGGATGTAGATAATTTATGAAATGGCTACAGTTAGTTCTGTTTACGGGGTGGTTTATGATCTAAAATATCCCTAATCCTATTCCTTAACCTAAATCCAGTCTCTCCTCTCTAATGATGCCTCAAAATTGGCGCTTAGCTTGTCTAGGAACTCGGAGCGGCCAGAATGGAGCAGACAGACGGCGGAAGGATTCAAGTCTGTCCGTGGCTGGAGTAAAAGTGTGTCCGTGAAGCGAGAATTTTTGTTCGCAAGTCTTCTTGCGAGTCATTCCATGCGGAAGGAATGGGAAAAACTTGGACAGGACGGGCCAAATTTTGGCCCGGAAGAAAACATTTGCTGGCAGAAATGTTTTTTTTTCCAATTTTCACTTCTGGACTACAAATTGGACGGGACAAAGATGCAAACAAACCAAAAACGACGGATCGGCAAATTTTTTTCACACAGTGTTGTTCCTTGTAGACAACGATTTGGCTTTAATTGGAAAGAAAATTTCGAAATCTCAGTTCCTTGAACTTGACGTTTCTTTATGCAATCTTATTTAACCTGATACCTACTGGTATAGAAGGCAACACGCTCGTGATACTTCAAATCCGACAGACCACTGTCAGTTGGTGAAATATTGCGTGCTGTGATTGTCATAAACGAACACGAGTATTATGTGAGAACATCCATCGAAGGCGGTTCGAGCATGATGAAAGGAACATTTTTAATGTTCACTCAAAGGACTCAACGAATCAGGCCTTTAAGTTTGCTAATTTGCAATAAAGCTCTCGATCCACAAAAATGTGAAAAATCGCGTACACTTGTTAGTATTCGGGCCAGATTCGCATGCTTCTGGCAGGAGAAGGAAAACAAATACCACTCGCCCATGAAAAACATTGTAAACGAAATGAGGTATGAAATAGGAAACACCCAACACGTGCCAAACGAACGAGATCGTTGGGAATTCTTTGCAGATTCGTGCTTTATAAAAGCTGCGTTGTAAACAAACAACTAAATGCGCTACAACACCCTGAATTATCAGCAATTTATCTGGAACAGGAATGGGGATGGCGCGGCACAGGGAACGTTTAAATTTATGGGATAAAAAATTGGAAAAGAGATGTTAGACAAAGAGAATCCCGCCAGGTAATGACGGGTGGGAAATGAAGTCAGCTCTCATAAACAAACAATTTCCTCCGCCTGCGAATCAGGTTAATTAGACGCAACATCTTGCATTGCGAAATGAAAGAAATTTCCCATTGTCTGCGCTATGGAGATGCACTATAAATAAGAGCATTACCGCAACAGGATGAAAGAAAGCATCGTGAAAGAAAAGAACGAGTTTTTTCTCCTCATTCATCTCTGATGTCCCACTTTCTGTCTCATTGCGTAAAGCCCTCTTTTCATTATGTTCTCAGTTTTATTGCTTCCGTATGTCCAGTTTGAGTGTCAGAAAGCCTTTTCCTAGGAATCCTCACCTCTCTCTCTTTGCCTGATCTGGATTTTGGCGGAAGCCTTTGCCGCAAAATAGCCACCAACTTTATCTTTCATGGGGATAAGAGTGGAGCCGAACGAGAGAGAAAACTTGAAGGAAATTGGAAAAACAATCGCCAACTTGCCTCGGAGCAAAAGTGAGAAAAAAAGTTTGTGGATCACCACCCTTTCACGATTATTTTCCGGAGAACGCCCCTGGTTACCCGAGTCTCAGCCCTAGACGGAAATTTGAGGTCGGGAGCGCATTTTTCCTGCAACCGAAAACGCTTTAAAAATAATAAGTAATAAATTGAAACGGAAACTAGCACATTTTTCATTTAATCCTCGTGGTTTTCTTGCTCCTTTATTCTTCTTTAAAGTTTATGGCTATTTAAATACGGCCTGGTGACCTATCTCTTGCTGCAACGGTTTTTATAGCAGGCATAATACAATGAGCTTCCTCTCCGGTGTTTAACGTCATTGCTTGGCTGATAAGCTCGGCCAGGGAAAGCGAGGAAAGAGCGGGAAGCAGGAGATTAAGACGATGGTAATTAAATTGTAGCATGAGGCTGGCGATAACAATATGCCACGGGCGTGAAATATGGCTCGAGATAAGGCTCAAGAACGACAAACAAGCGAAGATGTTTCGTCTTTTTCAAACTTGATGAGAGCGAGTCCCTCCAAGTCCAGCCCTGGGTCGCTCATTCAAGCCCCAAATTGAGATCCAACGCCTTATCTATTGTTTTGCGATAATGGTAATCAGTCTGATAAGCCAGAATCTGCTCACAATGGGCCCAGTTTGTTCGCAATCTGTATCAGGTTAAGTTAGTCGACTAGTGATTCGCATCTCTCAACTTTTATACAACACCAGCTCCATGGAGAACAAAGGAATGCCAGCTGCAGGAGACTCCGGTACATACTTTTGAGCTTCGGTACAAAAGAGAAACTTTAATTTACTTTTACTCAGTCAATCCGAACGCCGCTGCTCCTCCGTCATACAACCACCTCTACGGCCACCCTCCCCCCCCTAGCTACCCTCCTCCCCAGGCCCAGCCGGGATACCCTCATCCGGGCTACCAGCAGCAGGGCTACCCCTATCCCCCCCAGCAGCAGCAGCAGTACGTACCGCCACTTCAGCCTCCAGTCGGCCAGGTCATAATTACAAACCCCGTAGTCGTCCAGCCAGGTGAATTTTTTCAACTCCCCAATAAACTTTTAATGGCACAGTCCCGTGCAGGTCGAACTGTAATCGTCACGCAGACTGTAGGGCCGGATCCCACTCTGGTCCGATGCCCGAGTTGTCAGCAGCAAGTTGTGACAAAAGTGGATCGTGAAATTTCAGGCGTGACTCACTGCTGGGCTCTGATGCTTTGTCTCATCGGGTACGTGAGCTGATAAGGCCCAGCTGGCGCGATAACTAACCCACACATATGTATTTTTCAGCTGCTGGCCCTTCTGTCTCATCCCCTACTGCTGCACTTCGTGTCACAACTCGCACCACTACTGTCCTCAGTGCGGTAACCACGTTGGGTCTCACGGAATGTGCTGAACTTTATTGACTTAAAATTTTACAAGCTCTAATCCGGACTGACCTTCCTCATATCCAACTTCTGGACCCTGTAAATGTACCGAGCTAGTCCAAATAAAATAACCACAACCAGCAGGACTATGACTGCTATGAAAATGGGCGTTTTGTCAGTCGTTTCGGGCTTCTCCTTTTCGCAGCTAGACCGGACCTCATAAATCCGGCACTCGTCGGTACAATTGCATAAAGAGGCGTACTTGGACTCCACATCCGAGACGATCAAATCTCGGTAGTTGGCAATGAGCAGAATGGGCCTGAGGAGTCTGCGATACCAGGCATGGGAAAAATTCGCCCCAGCTCGTGTCAGCAAGTATGCTCCTTCAACTTTTTCCTCTGCTTGCATGTAACACCCGTAAATAAGTAAATGCTCAGCATCTCCGCTGAGAATGTGAAACTCTTGCTTCCATGCGACATCGCAGTCGTTGTTATCTGCATAGGGTTGAATTTTGCATGAGCCCGATGGACTTGCAGCAAAGTTGGCAATGCGGCACTCGGAGTAGCCACAAATCAGGTCCAGTGCTCCTTTGTCCTTCGACACGCGTGTCCTTAGTGTTAGGCAGGAGATGTCGTTTTCCGGGTAGAATGAGTTCCAAAAGGGATTGACGGGTGCTTGTTTGGAGCTGAGGTGGTATTTGACTTCCCAGGACGCTGACTTCACTGCCGAGCAGGGCATTTCCTGACGCCCTTTTAGATGGCTTAGGGGCAAACAAAACCGCTTTGAGCGAAACCGCATCGAAAGAGACTCACGCAGTATAGCGCTGGCGAGCAGCAAAAATGTTAGATGTTTCATTCTGTTTGAGAGAACAAAGAGACTGACTTCCTGTGTTTCGGGTGTCCACTTCGAAAGCAATCTAATTACCAGAAAGCCTGATTCAATCTCTGCCCGATACAATCAGCAATTTCCCTAAAAGTTACTTTTTAGTGTACTTCAACATTTTGAAAAAAATTCACTATTTTGACCACTTTGTCTGTCTGTCCTAAATCATATAACTCAAGAACCAGAAGAGCTAGAGAGCTAAAGTTTTTTGCATCATCTAAAACGTCGAAAGTTTTAAGTGCAAAAATTTTTTAAAACCCCCTTTTCTCTAAGGGGGGAGGTTTAGGGGGTGTTTTACGTTTATATGAAAATTCCTTGTTTTTCACCCGATTAAGCTGAAATTTCAGTATGTTTTAGTCCGTCCAAAAAACTACCTTATGGGACCGCTATCACATTTTGAAACCAAGCTAGAGGCCTCTTCAGTTTGTGTGACAGAAAAAATTATTTCGATGGGAAAAAAACTAAATAAATGGGAAGATTCAAAGTACTCCTGTAATTTTACTTAGTGATATTAAAGAGGCGAAAAATTAAATCTAATCAAATAAAGCAAAATTGGTAAAAAGGCTTACGAGTAAATTTTTACAATGTTTAGAAATAAAAACTTCAAGTTAAAAAACTTAAAATTTTTGAAAATGCACTCGTCAGCCTTGTTACCGATTTTGCTTGATTAATCCTCTTTTAAAATCACGGAAGCTTTTTAAAGACTTTCATGCTCTATTTCTTTCAGATCACTCCCGACCCCTTCAAGCCCCTCTACCAGTACAGCCTGGATCGGAAAAAGCTGCGTCACACCTACACATGCGAGCAAAACGCCCAGATTCTAATGCGATTAGAGCGGGAGCATCAGAAGAAATACGGTTCTGCAGGCAGACTGGTAAGTCCCCGCACTAACTCCTTTGTGAATTCTTGCTCAAACTTTCTCGGAAGGATTACAAACTTTTCACCACAAAATCGCGAACATTTCTGTCGCAAATTTCCCTCCTCCCACCTTTGTCTCCAGACCCGGGCCCGTAACAAATTCATTAGACTGCAAATAACTGAACAAATTGTTTACTGCCATGATCACGATGACACTTCACGATTCGGTAGAGCCGGGACGGTGCGACACGGCCCATCTGCCGCTTGGGAGTTGGGGTGAAAATTTAAAGCGGGAGCAGGAAAATCCTCATTGACACGAAAAGAGTGAGTTGCCATCGCAAATTATCTTCCATTCCATCGGTGGCACAATTTACGACAATTTCGATACGTTCAGGTGTAAACGTGAGAAAAAAGAAACGAGGGAGACGAAAGAAGAGCGCCCGATGATGAAAGGTGTGAATGGCACATAAAAAGTCATCGGCACCTCGCGCAAATTACTTCGCGCTGGCTGCTATAATTTTTTATTAAATTGTTATTATTAGGTTTACTATCTTCTTTCCACCTCCGTCCGTGATGATGACTTTGTAATGCCTTCATCGCCTCTCCCCGGTACCAGCGTGAGCGCGAAATAGGAGAGCTGGCGTGGTGTGTCAGTGATTAAATTAAGTTTCGTCGGGGGCGCTGATCCCTCGAGAGTGCTGCGAAATGGACATGAGCAGTAGTCTGCAATTGAAATATAAGAAGACGCGAGTCGGGAATGTTAATTGGGTTCACGATTTTAATGGAACAATTTGTAACCTGAGCCCGAGATCGAGGCGAAAGGTCACCAAGTAGCCCAACCCCCTCTTTTTTTAACGAATACCGACCTTTTCTATTTCCCGGGAAATCGGGAATTTTTTCAAGTCAAATGATTTTGTGAGAGTATTTTCATATTTTTCACCTTCAAAGAAGCTCTTTAAAAAGCATCCAGAGCCTATACTTGTTCAGGTTTTTTTCATGAAAATTGTTGTTGTAGGAAAATTCACTTCATTTAGAATTGAGGAAAGTCAGAAAAGTTTACTCTCTGAGAGCTTATGCGTAGTAG
The DNA here is from genome assembly GCA_963930915.1 of Forcipomyia taiwana. Taxonomy (NCBI): domain Eukaryota; kingdom Metazoa; phylum Arthropoda; class Insecta; order Diptera; family Ceratopogonidae; genus Forcipomyia; species Forcipomyia taiwana. The sequence goes on along the minus strand of CAWVOI010000099.1, from coordinate 1,962,211 downwards.
TTTCTTTAAAAAGAGACCTATTTTTATTCTATTTGAGACCTAAAGATTTTGTAGATTATTCAATTTCTCTCTTAATTGATTTTTCTTTAAATAATTGCCAATTTAATCCAAAATAGTTGAAGTTATTCAAGAGTATTTTTCGTTGAAAAAAGTATCAGTGTATGAAATTCCCGAGAAATTTTTCCGAAAATTCCCCGAAATTTCTTCCCTTTTTGGTCGGAAATTCCCTACTCCCAAGATTAAACCGTACCTGAGACTTTGAAGATTTTACACATGCTGAATAATTAAAGCAATGTAACGTCGTTAATATTTATTTGTTTCCATATCAGCTTTATGGACGCTATTTACGAGGGTTTCGAGCCGGATGGCGGCGCTTCCTGAGTCAACCAACATCCATTATTATTAAATTGTTGATTCAATTACAGTCCGTGTAATTAAAGCCTATATTTGCGCTATCAAATAATTGGGTAATTGACGTAGCTCAGCTGCAAAAACCCGACATTTTTATTTGGAGCAATATATTTACTTACCAAGTGGTGCATGCAACCAAATTTGTCTATCCATCATCGGGTTTGCCGATCAATTTCACCTTGTGACTGATGAGCGTTTGTACGATTTTTGCGGGAAAAAACAGCACCTTGTGCAGTCGTGTGTCTTGATATGGAACGCAAATAGTACTCGCAAGAGGTTGTGACGTCGCAAATGGGGGAAAACTCGCACCTAATGGGGTGTGATATGACAATTTAATTTTACAACACCCAGCCGGAGCAGGAGAAGTTTTTCTGGGAACTATCAGAAGGCACGATTTTCCAGACCAGTTAGACGTCGCGACGCGCCTCGACGCCACAAATGAAGGAAGTAGTGCATGGAAAGGAAGTGGCGGAAGGAATGATATTCGGAAAGTTGGGTTGTAAAAAGATAGACTCCCCCCGAGTATGAGATGCATGAAAATCGATCGCAGTCATTAATCATCGTTACTGGGGGCTTTAGCGCTCTCCTGGAAGACTTTTCAACGTCAACCTGAGCTCTGATCCCCTAATTACTTGAGCCCGCCAGTCAGAAAGGAGCTGAAATATTCAATATTAAGTAAAACGTAAACGAGAGCTTGCTTATAGCGCTCTGAATATTGCATTTTGAATGCCTCAGTTTTCCACCTACGCTGAAACTGCAAGTGCAGAATGTTTGAGAAGAGGCTTACAAGTTTGCCCAAAAGGATGAAGACGTTGAAAGCTCCTTCGTTCATTTCCATCATATTCCGTACATAAATAACACACGAGCAAGTTGTAATGAAAATCCCTCGAACAAGTAATGTGGGTAATTTTCCAGACAGCAAAGGTGCTGGTTGCATTTTCACGTGCTCTCGGGTGAGCTCAGTCGGTAAAGGGATGCTTTCGTGCCTCCATATTGGATTTAATGAGCGAAATTGAAATTCTGGGTAGCCCACTGGGAGTGCCAGTCGTCTCCTCTGGGCTGTGCGACTTTTGACTGACGGCACCCGAAGGCTGGGGGACAATGGGAGTTTTCTTTTGTGGAAGGAAAACACTCGGTCCAGTGATATGGAGATAAGAGGGGTTTCTGAATGGGTTCGTTATCACATTGAACGCCCCCAAACACCGGAAACACATAAAACACATATCGCTCTCGAGATTCGTCTTGAGGACACCACAGTCGCAAACAATTGGAGCCCCAATCGAGACAACAATGGCCAAATGTAGCATGTGGTGTCGAGTCGCATTTCCTCCCCCCGCTCCCAACAACACAGCCATTCAAAATAGTCCTTTGCGGTAGGAACTGGCACATTACCCCAGATGATGTTTGCCTCCAAGAGTGCAGTTGCGTGCTAGCACCCTCAATTGTTCCCAACAAATGAGCGTGCGGTACCCAATGGGTTGTAAAGGACTATTAATTCAACGATCTCCGTGGCGCTTCAGCGAGCATGAAACGGTACCGGATGTGAGTGTATGGGGAGCCCGACTCAAGAGAGCCACGCGTAAAAGCAATAAATCACTCATTCAATTCCGAAACGGTAAATAGTAATCTAAGTAATCAACACATTCAGGGAGAGCGTTTTCGAGCTGTCAAAGTGTAACACAACGACGTGTAACGAGATTGCGTGGGTGCTCCAGCGGGGAGGGGGAAGAACGACAGCAGCTGCTCCACGAACACATTTGCCGATGAAGGGCGTCTTTTGATTGCGAATTATGGAGTTTATTAGCTTTTTCTGTCCCTAACGGCCACGTACGAGCCTGCGGTCGGATGCTGGGGAGGCCACCATTGCTGAGGAAGTAAGACAGGCTTAAAATTCCCGGGCCGACAGCGTGCTCGAAACTTTGCCTTGTTTCGCCATAATGCAGAGATCAGAACTCGCTTGTTATCGTGTCACTGCTCGCCTCATTACGGAAACTTTGCGAGACGTTAACGTTGGCGGGGACAGAAATCGCTGAAACTGTTATTTTGTGCACTTCCAAATTAAGCACACGGAGTACAAATTTCGTGTAATTGCATCTCTCCCTGACAGCGATGCCATTCTTTGTTCCGAATTCCGAGTCTGAGCGAAGCAACAATCCCATTAAAATATTTTCGTGCGATGCCACGTTGCCACGACTCACGAGAGAGCGCTTGCATTACAAAGTAATGATAGCTATTTTAATTATGTAAATTCTCATGCTAAGTCTGCCCGGTTCACGGGTGTAGTTCCGTGTAATTATCTTAGACGCTCCGAGGGATTTCCGCGTGTTTTACATTATTAGTGTCGCACGGCGTGGCCATTTGGAGATCGCAATCTGGGAGGCCATATATGAGGGTGTAATTTGCAATTTTGATTGGGACACTATCGGAATTGTAGCTTAATTATAATTACAGTTTGAAAATTGTCTAGCATGCGGATGTGGTGCAGGGAGGGCTTGTGTTTTTATGATTAGCATAAATACGCAATATTCGGACAGCCTGGTATGTTGTGTATTGGTGCCAATTAGGGGTGCTTGACAATACTACAGGTCTGTGGGTCAGGGATGTAGCCAAGTCTCCTGTCTTCTTCCCTAAAAGGAAATTCCAAATGTGTCATTTAAGGTCTTCTAAGTTTTTGGGGGCTTGGGTTGGGTTTTTGGTAACTCGTCTTTTTAGTGAAAATTGAGGAAAAATATGAGTCAAGCAACGCACATTTTTGCCACACTTTCGCGACTCAGGTGGACTTGAATTCGAATTTTGTTTCAACCAGATGTCACAGAAAAATAAAAAATACCACAATAAAAAGCTGACTGAATTTCCTTTTAATAACCTAAGGTTTTAAATACAGGATGAGCGTGACGATAGAGATAAAAATACATAGAGTGGAAATACCCATATATCGCCTCAGGTGATAATTTTTCAAACAAATTTGACAGTTTCTGTGGTGGGCTAAAAATTTTCGTATTTCCACTCTATACTTTTTTATCTCTATGAAGAATGCAGATAATGGTTTTTATCAAAAAAATTTGTCTCCTCTTAGTTATTGAAGATATGAGACCATACGCTAGAAAACCCCGGCTTCTCCTTCCACTTCTAAAGATTCGAACTTTGCCTGTTGTGAAAAAGTAACTTTTTACTCATTTTAAACATTTTAAGCAGAGATTGGACGAATCCAATTTTTTTGAGGCTTCTGAGATGTAAAAAAAAACTCTCTCAGAGGTAAGTCAAACTATCTTATCTACGCCTCTGGTGTTGGTATGGTATTCCAAATACGTACGATTGTGATCGTATTATGTTAATTATGATAAAATTGTGTGTGAGCGTACTGTCTGTCGGGCTGGGCCGGGTTCGGTGCACAATGACCGGAAATGTATGTGGATGAAAATATTTGCTCTCGTCTGAGCGTGCTGTGTTTCCCCCAAAATGCCTGTTTTTATTGCAAATACTAATCCCCAAATATCGTCGTTGTTTTGTTTCAAAATAGACACGCACATGATGAAAATCCAATTTACATACATTATTGTTTCATATCAATCCTGCAAATCTGCATTTGCAACAACACAAAGTGAGCTTTGAGCAAATACTTTCCCGTCCTTCTCTCTCTCTCCCCCGAGAAACTATTTGAGCAGCAAAATGAAGATTTACTCGCAAATCCCTATTTGTGCGGCATATTCGGCAGAAAGATCAACCCAATGTTTCTCCTGGGTGCGATGAGTGAAAATCCACACAAAACACGGCCGAAAAGACGACCGAATGTAGGCTTGGACAAAGTTATAAACACGATTTACCTTCCGAAATTTATGGCTCGCATTTACGTGCCTGTCTCGTAGTGGATTTCGAGTGCTCCGCCTCATGTGATACCAATAAAGTCCAGGCAGCTTAAAAGTTTCCCCAAATGGACCTCTGGGTGTTACTTAGGCGACACCTAATGCCTCCCTATGAAGGTTAATTGACAAAAGTTGGGAAGTAATTTGGATTTCGACGCTTCTTTATATTGATTTCCTCGCCCGAGAGCGGTGGCAGAATAATTATTTTTTCCTCCCGCCACTTGATGCAATTACGTCCCAAATCGAACAAACTTTTCATTTCCTGCTGAATTTCCCCACCGATCATCGGCCACCGCAACCTCTTTGTGAGGCACCGCAAGCGAACGAAAATTAAATTGGCCAGACCGCAGAATTTTCGCAATTAAATTGGTTGGAAAACAATTTAAAAGTTGTCGGGGAAATCTTACTCAGCATGCAACCGCTCATTGACCGGAGTCGGATGTGAAACAAATTTCATGTGAACTCTCGCCTCGTCACCAATGGGAAACTTTTAATCGAACAAATTTAACGAGGGAGCGATGTGCATTTGTCCGTGAATTCCATGCAATGTGGACGTGCAACAATGGGCATTTTTCTCCAGGTTCCCCAAGCAGCATCGAAAACTTTCAACTGCGTCTCCCTAAGTTGACCGACAAGTTAACATTTATTGAAACGTAGTAAATTAAATTGGTTTTCCTCAAGCGGAGGACGGCAACCGACGCTTTTGTGAGCCCGACCTCGTTCCTTTGTGTTGGAATTCTCGAAATGCATCTTTCTGGGACATGATCCGGGGCCTCCGATGGAGTGAACATCCCGATAAGAATGCTAGTTTGCAGTTCCGAGGAAGGAAAAAAATATAGGAGGAAATATTTTATGCAAATTGATTTTTCTCCTTATTTCATCTCTCTTCGATAGAAGTAAGAGCTAACTCCGGCTAGTCATCTCTCAAAGGGAAGTGGAAGAGAAGGTGAAAGAATGTTACAAGATTTATTTACATTTTAAAAGTGTTTTGCTGCCAATCGAGAAGCTGTTAAAGGCGACGCAGAGAGAAAGATTGTAGACAGCCAAGCAAATATTAACAAAGGGAAATTTAAACAATTTCTACAAAAGTGAGGGATTGAATTACGACTCGAGTTGATGGATTTTCAATCGAGATTGGAGCGGAAGGCTGGGGCGTCATTAAAAGAGGAAGTGCACGGTAAAAGGCAACCCAGCCCGATAGCCAGGGAGGCTCATCATAAATCAGAGGCCCACGAAACCAACGCCATTCCATTATGTTTCAATTTTTCAGTGCAATTTTCCGTAATGGTAGCCATATCAATTCGTTTTCATCAGTCCTAGTGCATTTTGTATCGTCTGAATCATTCGCCATGTGGCCGTTTGCACTTCATCGTCCCGCACCGAGAGTATCGTGTAAAACATTTTCCATCAAACCCACCGTAATAATCAATTGGCTCACGATTCAGCTAACTCCGGCGCCGATACCGTTCTTCTCTCCATTTGCCGTCGTGAATATTGAAAAATGATCATCGCGTGTGAGGAAAACTGCAACGTTGCAGAACGACTGTGACTGCAATACTTTTGTTATGAACTCCGTTCTCTCTCTCTCTTCATCTGAACGTCGTAAAAACGTGTCTATTACAAAACAAAGGGTCCATTGATGCAAATTCATTCCGTCGGTCTTCTGCTCAAAAATTCCCCTTTTCCTGGGACTGGGCTTTACAGCTTAGTGTAACTAACCACCCAACAGCGCCCGCCAATTCCCGGATCTATTAACGAGCACCAGATAGTCGTCTCCAGCCTCGTTTACGCTTCTCGCAGCTAAAAATGCTGCCGATACGAATGAAACCGGAGACCAAAGGCAGAACCATCGTGAATATCGTACCCAGAAGAATTCGTTGATGATGAGCGGGAGGAATTTTTATTTGTGCCACACGATGCAGAAACACATTCCCTCACTCTCGAGCTTCTCCGCCTTCCTCCTCGCATCCCCACACTGCGTGATCAAGAGTGCATTGTTCGGAAAAATTCCTCCTTTCCATCGTTATTTAGCTCCAATTAGATTTGCATATCGAGACCATAATGTGTGATTTCGCCCTGCATTGCCGCGATAATCCGCACTCGAGGTAACCTTTGTAATCCAAAATAATCCCAAAAGTACTGGAGGCTACGTTAGCTAAACGGTAACGGCTTGATTCAACAATTAGTTCCTCATCATCGCGACGCTCCTTTTCACCGCGAGCAGACAAGGACAATGGCGGAGATAAGGATGTGGGAGACACATATAGGGGATGAAGGAATTGAGTCGTAATGGTGCGTAACAAATTATTATATATAGTTTGGGACGCTATGCTGGGTCGGGCCATTAGAGACAGGTGCCATAAAAAAGTGTCACATGTGTGTGGAGGGTGGAGTGAGTTAGATGCAAAAAGGTGCGAGGGGCAGAAAGGACAGTAGCCGAGCGGTCACTGAACCGGACAGATGGTGTCGTAATTTTTCACGTTTTCAGCACTTTGAGCTCGGGAGGATAAGGCTTTAGTTTTTCGTCTCGATTTTCCCTACTTTTTGCTAAGCTTTTCGGCCCCGAAACCCCAGGAAACTGTCAATTGAGATAGAGAAAAACGTTTAAGAGCTTGAGGGACCATTTTTTTGACAAAGATTTTTTACTGAAAATTTTGAAATTGAGATTGCCGAGGTTTGGCCAAATTACAAATTTCAGGTGAAATTTTTTTTTCTCCCAAATGCACTTTTTCGGCCCAAAATCCTCGAAAATGTATTGCTTTGAGTAAACGAAGTCGTTTTCAGACTTCAGAGACCGATTTCTTGACAAAAAATTTTTCTCCGAAAATCCCGAAATTGAGTTTTTCTTAACGTACCGAGGTTTGGTCAAATAATTAATTTCAGGTAATTTTTCTAAAAATCTTTCTTCGTTCTAGATTGGCCTCTTTTTCAAATCCTACTCAGCTGCACTTAAAATGAAGAGCCCATGAAAGAGGCAATTTGCGGATCATCAAAACCGCTTCTTCAAGAGTTGCCCTCTTTTTTATTCCACTTCAAGCCTTAAAATCGGCCACCAAATGGTAGAGAAATATCATAACTGCTCCGCAAATCCGACAATTACGGCCCGCGAGAATGCAGGCAAATATAAAAATTTAATTCATTCAATAACAAAGCCGTAAAAATCAATTCGAGAGGAACGCTGAGTCACAAAAGGGATGGAATTTTTGCAGCATCCCCCAAAACTGCAATCACCAGGCATTATAACATAACCATTAAATGCACCAGCTTGCGTTGGCATCGATGAGCAACGTCATATTTTATTCATTGTCGGAATGATAACATTTTTAGCAACGGCAATGTGCTAAATAATTCCACTCTCGTGCCGAAGAACTCTGCAAACGATGCATTTTAACGCAAATTCTTTTTTTGCCGAAACAAACTGGAATGAGAATCCTTATTCATGACGGAATTATGCCAGCTCGTTCGTTTTACACGACTGCCAGATCGATTATGACGATTATTCTTTCTCGCCTTCTCCATTTATCCCTTTTTCCATTCTTCCACCACCGTCCCACCCGATTGACTCAGCAGAGATTTTGAAGAATCGAGAATGGACCTGGGTCAATTTATTTTCATCATCATTTTGATTCTCTCTCCCACTCGGGCCGGCCCGCAAAAGGGATTTCTTGACTTCAAAACGTACAAAAAGGGTCCATTATTCACCATTTAACATGTCTACATGCGCTTTGTGTGGCCTTCATCATCATCATCATCGTCATCGTTTGACATTCTTCGCCCTCCGTCTGGCTCCACATCCCACCGGCGGCCGCGTCCTGCCATTCCATCATCAAAAAGAATGACTGAGGCGGTATAAAATATAAAATTGGCGAAAAGTTGAAAGGGTAAAAGAGGGATGATGAATGAGAAAATCAGAACGGTTGTCATTCGCAGGAGTCGGGATGGTGGGTTACAGAGCCAAACTGGGTCACGGATATGCGCTAGTTGGTGGATGAGGTCTAACTAAAAATGCTAACAACCAAGTAAACAAGCGAGCTCGCAAACAAACGAAAATTGATGGCTTCATGGTTACACATGGCATTAAAAGTGCACTGGGAGCACCACACTGCTGACTCATTGTTTTGACTCCACTGTAGAATGGGTTCTTTGTGCTGAAATTAGGAGGGTTTCGACAGGCTGACACATCCATCGGCTCTCATTTCTAAACCACTTGCCGTAGGCCCTGAAAACTTGCACACATCTTTTTGACTCAAAATGAGAAGGATTGTGGAAGGATTGATTTTTAGCGCCCCCTGGGAGGAATTTATTGACCAAAAGGTTCATTTTCCCATACAAAATGGGTTACATCTTTGAATTTCCGTATGAAAAAAACTGCTTATGGTAGCTTCATGACAGTTGGCAAAAATGTTGAGTATGATAAGGTCCTAAAGCTCCTATAAGGAAACTTGGATAGCACTTCTAGAAAAAAAGCTATAAGGGGGAGAAAAAAAAATCTCCATGACAAATTGCAATTTTATCGCTTGGGGACAGCGGGTTTAAGTGCAGATTCGTACAAAAGTGTTTTTTAAAGTAAAGACGTGCTTTAAGAAGTAATTTTGCGATATTTTTTGTGGGAGGTGAGTTATGGGGGTAAAACCGAAAATCACCAGTTTTCGGCTACATAAGTTCCAATAGTGCTCCCCAAAATTAAGATGTCCCTAAAACCTCTTTTCAACCTTATTTGGGAGTAAATGAGTATGATTTGTGCCAAGTTTCAGCTTTGTAAGTCAACTCTATATTATATGTTAAATTTTGTGTGTCGTCCATAAGAATACTTAGAAAATATGTATACTATGTGTCATAGCGCTACCTGATTTTGCCGAAGTCAAAATGGGGAGTTGGCGAACCGTGCTAAGCGGCTCCCCTAGTATCAGAGAGAGAGAAGGAGAGAGCTCAAGTTTTCCAAGAATCCATTCTGGCCGAAAAACATCCCAAACCCCGACAATCGAAATGTTGTACTCCGAATAAATTTGAGCGAGAACCTTGTTTCGCGTATTTTAATTCTGTGAATTCGCATTTTGAGTTGTTGTTAAACATTTTCCAGGACATCGCGCTGAACAACGATATTCCCCCGTTGCCGGCCTCCCTCACGCGCAAAACGTCATTCAACATCCCTCACTCAGGCAGTAGGCAGCAGCAATTGCAGCATCACCACCAACGGACAAACAGCTACAAAAGCGGCAGTGGCAGTAACAACAATACTATTTCGGGGAAAACGGGTGGCGTCAAATTGAATAATTGCGAGAATGGCTCAGCCCTTGCTGCAATGAATTATTCGCAGTCGCAGCACCAGCAGATGAGCAATAAGCCCGATTTATTCAATTTTTCATCCTCCGCCACCCCGACCGCTGTCGATCATAAAAATAAATTATCAGCACTATTGAATGACACTACCGTAACGATGCTGGTACCACCTCCGCCGCACGACGAGCCCCCCCTCATGAAGCCCTACCCCCCGTTTTATTTCGATGACAACCACTTCCACCACTGCGCCAACAAGGAGAACGAGCTCTTCTTCTACCACCACGAGCCGGCTAACTACATCCCCAACTACGACACCCTCGGGTTTGGGGCGGCGGGCAAATTCAATACGATTTCGGGGCTCCAGACCAAAATCCACGCCAGCACGTGCAACCTGAACCACTTCCACGAGGGCAACTTGATGAACGGGCACCAGTGGACGTCGCTCAGCAACTTTAACCAGGCCACGCCGGTGCTGCCGTATCACCAGTTTCACCCTGGCGCCACGACCTTCGGGGGGTCGTCACTCATCGGCGGCTCATTCAACTCCAACGGGAGCATTAGTGAGAAGAAGGACATTTCCTGGAAGCACAGAAACTGCCCGAGTCGCAATTCAAGTAGCTCAGGCACCAACTCAGGAAGTAAGTGGGATCGGAAAATTAATTTTCACTCAGTCAGAGGCGTAACTTCTGAGCTATTTCTTCGGTATTTGGGTGATTGAGACTTTTGAAGGCTTTAATGCCTTGTAACTGTCTGGTAGAAGAAGAAAATTCACAGCTCCAGTTTCCCAAAATCCCATAATAAGGCCCCTTCAGAAGCCTCTATCGAAAACATTTAACCCATTTCGAGCCAAGGGTCGGATTTCCGGCCATAAACTTTGGAATTAATAGATATTTGGTAAAATATAGAAGGCTGATTCTTTTTTGTCTTAATATTTCATCTTTTGTCTTTACCTCATAGAAGAAAACTTGGCTTCTAAGGCTTTTGAAAAATGGGCTTTTTCAAACATATTTTTTGAAAATTCCCCAAAATTTCGTATTTTTTAATTTTTTCTGAGATTAATTTACTTAAAGAGTAATAGTCAAACCTTACGGGAAAAATCAAGTTCTTCCCAAATTAGGTTTTCCAAAATGATGAAAATTTCAATGATGCAAAAAACACGTTTTTTTGTATATTTTGCATATGTATGGTATATTTGATAAAAATTTATTTTTATGAAACCTCCCTCCTCCTTTCCTCAAAACCCTCCGTCTCAAGGTCAAAATGACAGCGTGAAACCAAGCATTTTCCAAGTTACGACTCTGACTTTATCGCATCTTCCCGCTTGGGGGAGTACAGCTCCCTCGAGGTGCAATTTACTCTAATGATCCAAACTATCTTCTCCGTCTCATTTGTTCCTCTCCTCCCTCCCACTCACTACGTTACACAGAATGGGACTTGCCATCTCGGCAGTGGCTGGCCGTAACATCAATTTTGCTAATTACCGCTGCAGCAGGTGTGGCGGTACCACTGGCACTACGTGTATCGGCGGGAGCCCCCCTTGAGGAACGCATCGAGATAGCCACACAACTGCTTGAATCAGTGCCTTTAATCGACGGCCATAACGATTTGCCGTGGAACATTCGAAAATTTTTGCACAATAAACTCAACGACTTTCAGTAAGTATATTTTTACTTTCGCCCTTCTTTCCACTTTAATTACATCACTTGTGCCAATTACGCAGATTTGATGGTGACCTGAAGCAGGTGACACCTTGGTCAAAGAGTATCTGGAGTCACACGGATTTGCAGCGGATGAAGAAGGGACGGATATCGGCTCAGGTAGGAAGCGTCGAGGCGCCGTTCTCGCCTCGTTTCCATGCACATACATGAATGCAAATCTTAATTGCGTTTCTGACCATTTGCAAAGTCGTTACTGTTACGTAAATACGCAAATGGCAGGTAAAAGGCAGCTTGATAGGCGAATCCCGAGATGAAGGAGATCGGAAGAACGGCACTCGCATGAATATTCATGAGGATTATTGATCCGGAATCAGATTCTAACATGCTCAATTTGGATTATTTGCTATGCCAGCCAACCTTGGTGTTCCCAGAGTAGACCAAACACTCGGGTGTTCATGGCTCGAGGGTTGGGCGAGGGATCAGTGCTGCAGAAGGCGTTTTCGGAGATAACCGAGTGAAAAGTTAATTGGGTGAAAAGCCATTTGGGGGATGCCTTTGGTTTTTCGATCCTTGAGGGAACAGTACGAGGCACCAGTCGTCCGCACTGTAAGGAGCTTACTGGGCACTTGGAGAGCCAATTTTTCCTACAAAATACAAATCCGTAATAAATGTCAAGGACCCTGGATGGCTCCCATCTACATAACGAGTCAATCAGCTCTAACGCAAATTTGTCGCCTGCTATTTATCCCGTCTTTCAAACCGAATTTGTCCACTTGTCGATTTCAGACCCAACTCAAATAAAACATTTCCTCCCTCATCTTCTCCCTTGAGAAGGGTTTCCTCGATATTGTTTGTCCAAACTCATACTTCCAGGCGTGTCTAGACGTCACGTCATCTCCCTTACAAAGGAATCATTGACTGCCTTCGAAGTTGGAGCCAGTGCGAGCCTAATTGGGTTATTCTGGTCTCGTTGCGGCGGGGTGTAAAAGGGAAAATATAATGAAAAAGTAGAGAGGATACGATTTAGATTAAATAATTTATTGAAAAGCCGGCTCGTAGCAACAAAACCAACGACGACATGCGGTACATAAATGTAAAGTGAACCAAATATTGGATTATTTGAATTCATGTATGTTCGAGCACGTTAGAGCATGGCTCGGTTGCGACTCCACTCCATCCATGCAGCACCGCAACTCTGCCAAAGAATTTATCGGTGCTCACAGTTATTTGCATAAAATTGATAAAATTCAATTTATTTCATCTCTTCCACATGTTCGCACTCTCTCTCCGCACAATGTTTGCCGTCATGCTGTCATTTGGGTGCTTCACACAATTCCAGTTTTGGGCCGCGTACGCTCCATGTGAGGCTCAGTTCAAAGATGCCGTACAAATCACCATTGAGCAAATTGATGTAATTAAGCGATTGACGGAGAGGTACTCGCCTGAGCTCACGTTGTGCACGACTGCTTTAGGTGAGTTTCGTTTGCTGCCATTGTTTCAGCTGCAGCAAAGAGGAGCCAGTTAACAAGTTATTTCCAATTATTTTGCCTTCAGCCCCTTCAGTCCGAATCATAGGCTTGTCAAAATGTGAATCAATGCGTTTTAATCGGCCTTATTTGGAAAATCGAGGAAGGATTTTACAATTCTGAAGCTTGATTAAAATTTTTAGTGCATTTTCAGGATTAAGCACAAAATGCACTATTGTGGCCGCTTTGCCGTCTGTCTGTCTGTCTGTCCAAAATTTTATAACTCAAGAACCAGAATAGCTAGAGAGCTACGGTTTTTGCATCGTGTAGGGCCTGGTCTGTAGGGGTGTAGGCTAACAATTTTAGACCCCCACCCCCTCTTGGAGCGGAATGGGGGCTGTTTTACGTTTGTATGAAAACTCCTTATATTACATCCGATTGACCTGAAATTTTAGTATGTTGTAGTCTGTGCAAAATCTAGTAAATCATGGTACTACATGTGACCCCTACCATGTACAGGGACGGAGCTAGGGGCCCTAAAAGTTTGGTTTTCTCGAAATCTTTAAAAATGCACCCTTAAGCTTTATCTCCGATTTTGCTTTTTATATATTTTTTTGGTCTTTCTTTAATCTATTACGAGGACGAAAATTGAAACAGTGCTCTGATTTGACTTCTCCCTCACTATACTGTACTGTTTTGTGGCCTCTCTCCTCGCAACGACAGCAGTCTTACCACAAGTTGCGTACTAACTAATTTTATGCACCAACGTTTCCATTTACATCCCTTCTCCCACCAACAGAAATCACTGATGCACACAAAAACCACAGGATTTGCTCATTAATTGGATTAGAGGGCGGCCACACGCTTGGGGGTTCCCTCGGCGTGCTACGAATTTACTACGATTTGGGGGTTCGTTATATGACGCTAACTAGTTCCACATGTCACACCACCTGGGCAGATTCGCACAACGCTGATGCACCCAAATACGATGTCAAGCACGGTGGATTAACTCAGTACGGCAAGGTAATTGGAATTCCGTTCATGTTCGGCTCTAAAATCGCCAAATCCGCCAGATTATTGTTCGCGAGATGAACCGCCTGGGCATGATTGTGGACCTCTCCAAGTCCGCCGTCAGCACCATGAAGGACGTGCTGCAGCTCTCCGAAGCTCCTGTGATATTCTCCCACTCGTCCGCCTTCGAGCTCTGCAACTCCTCCCGGAACGTTCAGAACGAGATAATCCAGATGGTGGCCAAGAAGCGGGGCATCGTGATGATAAACTTCTACTCGAAATTCCTCAGCTGCAGCGACAACTCCTCCGTCTTCGATGCAGTCGGTAAGTCGGCAAGCAAGTCCATCTTCCGTCACCTGATACACGAAACTTTTTCCTTGCAGCGCACATCAATCACATCAGGCGAATCGTGGGGGTGGATTTCGTGGGGCTGGGGGCCGGCTTTGACGGCATCAACTTGTAAGTAAACATTTCGTGAACCCAAATTAGCTGTTTCGCGGCTTTTATTCTCGAACGTGCGGTTGATTTTAATCACCTTTATGTTCACTTGTGTTTCCCCTCAAAGCGAAACGGCAATTTCCATATAATTATCACCAAAAGCTATTTAGCTCAACTGTAATTCTCTGCAAGTGTCGCACATTTAATTTGTCACGGGTGGCTGAAATGGGGTCGACTGCTCCGGGGAGGGAATAAAAATTTCAGGACGACCGAAATTACTCTGCCATCCCTGGGCTGAGTAAATATTTTCCCAAAGTTAGGGCAAACAATCGAATTCAATGGCAAATACGAGGCGCTGGCAAGAGATCGAAGATAATGAAAAACAGGAGGGATGCTCCGAAGGTGTGAGGTTAATGTTGCCGGGAACATATTTTACCTTCCTCCAGCGAATTTAAATTTCGCTGTTATTGTAACCTCGTATTTCTCTCACTCCGCCACTCTGCTTGCTTTACGACTACATTCATTACCCGACCTCGTGCGGAACCCCAGACAAGCCAGAGGAACAGCGAAGCTCAAATTAATCGACTAATCAGCCAACTTTTCATTACTTCAAACGAGTTTAATGAAAAACATTGGAAAATTGGCTTCTTCAACGCTCGTGTGTTATTTTGGGCTCAACCTGGCGAGTGTGTGTATGTCGAACACGTCAGACGATAAAGTTGCCTCAACCCGTTCGCCCCCAATTGATTAATTTCTACCATTTCGGGCTAAATTGAAAGCCCATTAATGCTAAATTTGGGATCGTAACCACTTCATCTGGTGCTCTCGAGTAAACGCTTTTCAATGGAGTGCTTACAGGGAATCTTGATTTTGGAAACCTGTCTTCTTTTATTCGAATCATCTTGACACTTTGCAGAACAAACGTTATTCAATCGTACCTTCTGACTCAAAGAAGTTTTTTAGTGCATTTTCCCTCAGATAGAGAGGCATCTGCTATGTCCGTCCGTCTGTTTGAAACTTAATAGCTCAAGAACCAGAAAAGATAGAGACCTGCAGTTTTCTGCATCGTGTAGGACATGGTCTGTAAGGTAGGATATTAGACATTTTATTTTGGACCCCCATTAACCCTAGAGGAGGAGTGAGGGGGGTAAACCCATGGTATGAAAGTTTCTTATACTTTGTTTGATCGAGCTGAATTTTGGATATGTTGTAGTTCACATTAAATCCAGCAAATCATAGAACACATGTATGCCCCTATCACTTAAGGAGGTCGAGTGGGAGACTCCTGAAAGACTCCTTTACTTGCTCCGATTGAGCTGAAATTCAAAATAGCTACGTAGAATTCTGCTTCTTCACGTGGTCTCAAAAACGTACGTACAAGAATGGGCCTGGAGACTTCGAGATCTTCGATTTTTTAGTTTGAGAGAGTGATTCCAAAGGCTCTGTAAGACATTCCCTGGGCTGAAGGGAGAAACCCCCAGAGCTGAAACCCACTGCCACTTCACAGAACAAACTTATATTACAACTCAAATATGTAATTAATCAAACAATCTATCACTATTTACCGATATGCTCGGCAAATTGAGAGCAAGTTATGGAAAATTAATTTCGGGCACGCGAGATCCTATTCCAATTACACGACCCCACAGAACAGAGAGAGAGTTCGGATGATTTGATGATATTATAATTTGCATAGGCCATAACCAATATTTGAACACGATCCCTGTGGCTGCGTGTCGTTTACTTTAATTACTATACAATATTCCACCTCACGACTGTCTGTCTGCCTCCTCGCGGTGGGGGTGCGGCGATGACACCAATCTAGATACGCATTAGCATGGTAATAATATTACATTTACGGTTCCAATTTGCACCAATTGACAGATTGCGGCCTTGTGAGTGATTGAATGGGCATTGTTCAAACGTGGCATCTCGTTTCAGTGTGCCCCAAGGACTCGAGGATGTCAGCACGTACCCGAGGCTGTTTGCGGAGCTGCTCGGAAGCGGGTGGTCAGTGGAGGAGCTCACAAAGTTGGCGGGCGAAAATTTGATGCGAGTGATGACGGAGGTGGAGCAGGTGAGAGACAATCAACGAAAGATGGGCGTCAAGCCCTTTGAGGATATTCCGCCGTTCAGAGGAGATGACCCCTACAACTGCACAATCAACAGTTAATCGGGACGCGGACGTGATTTTCATTAAGCTGCCCCGACTTCAAATGCCTTTCCGAGTCCGACGACTGTCTCAAAGAAGAGTGTGAAGTTTTAGACAAGCGGAAGCCAAATTTTAAAGGAAAGTGTTTTATTTTGTGGTAAGGATATGTAAGGACCAATGGCCAACTGCCAAAAATGGCGACGCACATTTTACTTTGAGCCCAAATACGAGATAACATGAAAACCAAGACAGGAAATACTCCCCGGTTTCGTTTATTTATATACACCACATATCACGACCAACTACGAAAGAATTATAAGTGAATTCTACATAGGTGAATTTTAGTTGCGAACTTGTATAGTTTAATGGTTGTTAATGTAGGCCTCAGGGCGCATGCATTTGTTTCGAGTCCCACTACTATGACTGTTACGTGGTTCACTGAACTCAAATAGTGTTTTGGAATAAATATTGTATCTATATGATAGGAAATTATTCGGAAAACGAAATGTGTTAAGCTTTAGGGGCAACTCTAGTAAAATATTGACTTCAGAGTAATTTTAGACTAAGAGATGTTTTTTGTATCGTATGGAACTAAGATAATCTCGAATGTGTATGCTTGTCGTTAGTAAATGATACTATTATCGAGAGATACACTATATAATCCTTAATAAATTACATACAACCTAACATGGATTTTCTCTCTCTCAGAGACTTCAAAACTAGTTTTCTTCATCACCTGCTTCTTCTTCTTCTTCATGGATGCTTTCATTCAACACTCTAGGCTCGAAGAGGCCTGGACGAGGAGATTCAGAAACTAGTAACTGTTTCTGTTTTGAAACTGCGCACATTGCGCGTTTCTGAAATGACTTGCGTTCCGCATAACTCAATCAGCTGACTAGTATCCCAAACACGGAGAATTTTACGTAATTTCACAAACCCGGCTTGTTTTTGCCATCTACCGCCATGACAAACTCTGGCGAGGAATCCCGGCCAGATCCGCAGCCCAAGGCTTCGGAAGAGAAGAAGGAAAAGTGGGTAAGTGCCTTCCAGTGGCAGGAAAACTCGAAGACTTATGCGGCACGAGTTGCAGGGCTACGATCTTTACCCGGAAAGACGCGGAGAAAAGTACCAGACTGACTGGAAGAGGGTGGTAGTGGGAATCGAGGGCAAGGAGGGGATCGACAAGTTCAAGTGCGAAAGGAACGTCTACAGCTGCATCAAGGAGAGCCCGATGGTGAAGCTCATGATGGGGGCCCTCAAGAGCTCCGGCTGCAACATTGACATCCGTCGACACATATCCTGTGAGGTGTGCGATGTGTCCGTTAGTGGAGGCTACGACCCTCAAACGAACCAGATTGTCGTGTGCCAGAATAGCGCTCGGAGCAAAGGGCTCGTGCAGGGAGTCCTCTCGCACGAGATGATTCACATGTTCGACTACTGTCGGAACGACCTAGACTTCAAGAACATCGACCACCTCGCGTGCACGGAGATCAGAGCCGCCAACCTGACGCACTGCAGCTTCATGAGCGCCTGGTCGCAGGGAGACGCGGGCTTCTTCAAGGTCAAGGAGGCGCACCAGGACTGCGTGAAAACAAAGGCCCTGTACTCCGTTCTGGCGGTGCGGAAGGTCACGATGCAGGAGGCCGTGGACGCGGTGGAGAGAGTCTTCCCCAAGTGCTACAACGACCTGGAGCCCATCGGTAGGAGGATCAAGAGAAACTCGACTGACATGCACCGGGCGTACATGGAGGCTCCCCTCTACGGCTACGACGTCGACTAGCTCTAGCATTTTCTCGTATAGAAGATAAATAAAATACGGTGAAAGTTCCGGGGGCCTTTTCTTCTTCACATTTCAGGGTCGAAAGAGAGGTTTTGAGAGCACGTTTCGCCGAAACTCAAGCAGTCTGAGGCGATTTCCTCCTCTCTGAGCTTCAAGACATCCTCCATTTCGGCTTCGGAGACACAGGGGTCGAACATGCGTCCGTCAGGGTTGTTTTGGAACAGGAACTCGGCCTGAAAATGTCCATTATCGGCTCGTCTTAGGGGACTTCCTTTCAAAACCTACCAAGTACTCGATGGGCTGGGCCGGTCTGAGCTTCGCCACCTCCACCAGACCCTCGGTGAGCTTCGGGATGATGTTTCTCTTGAGGTACTCCTTCAGGGGGATGCTGCAGGCCTCGATTTCCCACAGCTCCTGCTGCTTCAGGAGCATCTTTTTATCCAACTCCACCTCCATTCGCTTCCTCTTCTCAGCCTTCTCGTCCTCCAGCTTCTTCCGCAGTTTCTCGGCCTTCTTCTCCTCCTCTCTCCGGATCTGGTTCTCTTCCATCCGTCTTTCAAACTCCCTCTTCTCCTCACTCACCAGATAGGGGTTCCGCGAGCCCAGCTTCTCCCTCACTCTCTTGTAGATGCTCTTGGCGGGACACTTGTTGACGTTGAATTCCAGTGCAGGGAACTTGTGGTCCAGGAAGAGCGTGTACACCGACTTGTCCTCGTACTCGTTCTCCACAAAGTTCTCCAGTCTCTTCTGCTCGGCCTTCTTCACGGCAAAACGCACAGCTTGGTCCAGGATATCCTCGTCAGAGTCCGAGTCGGAGGAGCTGAAGATCTCGCAGTGGTCCCCGTAGTACTTTGAGCAGACGCAGCCCTCGACCTTGTTCATTACGGAGCTGTCGAAACGCAGGTAGATGAAGAAGTCGGGCTTCAGGTTAACTTCGTAGCTAAAGCTCTCCTCTCTTTTCCTCGAAACTCTGCTTGCTCTGACCGAAAAGCTGACGTTCGAGTCCCCTGAAGCCGAAGAAGCTCCGGACCTCTCGAAGGAAATCTTCTTGGTCGACCTCTTTCTCGAGCTCGAGGTGGATTTTTTGCGAGAGATCTCCCCGGACGAGCTCGCTTGTTTCGACCCAGACGAGATCAAGGAGGGTTTGCTGTCTTCTGCGGGTTCCAAAGGGCCCTCGAAAAATATCTTCTTGAGGAAGTTGGCGTCTCCGGAGAACCCATCGATGATGAACCCTACGTTCCTCGCGCAAACTGGGCTCTTGAGGCGTTCCAAGAGCAGTCTCTCCTTCTCCGATGTCTGCTCGTCCTTCGACAAGCCCCCAAGGTTCTTCAAAAATTCGATCTGCTCCCGCCACTTTTCCACGTTCTCACGAGTCTGCTCCAGCATGCGCTTGAACATTTCGTCGGCTTTGTAAGCCTCGTACTTTTCTGACGCGGTCATAAAATTTTCCGCCTCAGTGACTCGGTTGAGCTGAAATACAGTGCTTGGATCCACCAACCTTCGATAGAGCAATTTACCAATCTGGTTTCCGTTTCGCCCACAATCTGGTCCGCATCGAGATAGCAGAGGCTGTAGTAGCAAGCCAGGGCCATGCTGAGAGTCGTCTTTCCGCTGTTAGGAGGGCCGTGAACGAGGATTTTCAGCGGCTGGATCTTGCGAGCCTCGTAGTAGTCAGCCACTGCCTTCTCTGGACTTGCAGAAAATGAAAAGTCCTTCAGGAAGCCGTCTTCCATGTTGACGTTCAGGTTCAGGGAAATTTTGTCCAGAACTCGTTGCTGAAAGAATATTTTTGAGGAAGGGAAAATCTACTGAAAAAAACTCACGGGCATCAGGTCTTCCCCGACCAGAAGAAGCTCTTCAAAGGGGCTTATTTTCAGCCTGACGTCGGACCCACCGATTCTCCGGCAAATTTCATAGATGAAGGTTTGGAACTGCAGCTCGGGGTTCACGGCAAAAATGTACCGTTCGTCCTCTGACATTTCTGGGAGCTCCAAAATTATCTTCTTCACGATTTTTGCCAGATCGGAAACGTGCAGCAGAGGCACGATGTTCGTACCGGGCTCGGCCACCTTCACGTCTTGCTGATTGAGAAGAGCAGTCTTGAAGAAGTAGTGCAAAATGTCTTCCTCGAACCCGAAAGTGACGCCTGGACAGAGAATCAGAGTGCGAAAGATGCTGGGGAATTTCGTCTGGAGGTTCGTGGCTTCCTGCTCCAGCCGGACATAGCGTCGATAGCACGGATGGGAGCGTCGGGATCGGTACTGCTTTTCATGGATTTTTCCCTCAAAACTGGCCAAAAATTATCAAACTTGTAAAAATTCTCGTGGAAACCTTACTTTGTTTTCCTCCAAGTCATGGGATTCGTGATGAAAATCAAAAACTTCTTGGCCACCGGAACTTTGACCGTTTGAGCCCAGGTCTCGAAGAACTTCATGGCTTGCAGGGCTTCATTGACAGTTGAGAAACTGAAATTGAGGTCGAAAACGAGGAAATCTTGGTCCAAAAGGCATTCTGGGGGCACGGGAGAGTCCAGAACCTGGTCCACTGAGGAGCTTCCTGTGCCTTCGAGAGTCGCTGCGATCCAAAATACCTTCTTGGGACCTTTTTGAGTAAGTTTCGAGGGTTCCTCGAGGTTTTCCTCAGTGATGGTCTCCAGCGTCCCCTTGGGAGACTCTTCAACGGATTCCGTCTTCGAAACCTCCGAAGGCTGGACCTCAATACTGGACTCTTGAACTTCCTTTAGGACTCTAAGGATCTCTCGTCCGTGGTAGGAGTCAGCGTGACTGACAAAAACATTCAGGATTTCCTCGGGAAGCTCCGACTTGACGCTCTGTAGGGACGGGAACCTGGGCTCTTCCACGGAATTGCTCGTACCACTCGACATTTTCTCGAGAAACTCCAAAATTTGCTTTCAAAAAAAATTTATTCACTCTTGCGATTGACACTTGCGGAATCCGCCTACTCGGTCAGATTTGCGGGGGCCGGTAAAACAGCTCGGCGTCTCTGTTGGCCATGCTCACGTCTTCCTCGCCAGCTGGCTTGGGAAACAGCAGGTTCATTGCGAAATTTATGAGTGTGTCCATGATTTGATCGCACATGTTGGCTCTTCGACAGCTGCCACAAAAGTGCCAGAGCCTTTTTGGGCCTCTTTCCAACTAGGGGCATCCCCCGGGCCAATGTCAGGGCTAATTAAGCTCCGATAGAATCTTAATTGCTCGTCGCAAAAACGTTGGTGTTCGAGACCAATTACAAGAGAGGGGCTAATTATGGGTATAAATGCGGAAAATCGCCGCACATTTCAGTCATTGAAAGTCCAGAAGCGGTCTAATAGGCGTCCCAAAAATGGAAGAGTGCGATATGATGCCGATGATCATGGACATGATAATGAAAATATTCTTCCCAAGTAAGTGATGCAGCGCCAGTTTGGTTAATGTCAGTTGCTCTTTTCAGTGGACGAGGAGGAGGAAGCCAGCGTCTCTGTGGAAGACACCACGTACGCCTCATAGCCCCAGACGTGCCTCGTGTCTCATGTCTCGCCGCACAAGTTCAAGATCAAGTTATACTAATTGTTGAGAGTTTCATAACAAGATAGCCCGTTACACTGTCCTCCCACGCCGAAGATACTAATTAATTTCTGCTCCAATTTGGGATCAATCAGTCGATATAAAATTTTAAATAAACACAAAACCCAATCAAATTCAAATTTGCTTCCATTCTCGACGACCAGAAAATCTCCAAATTAGGCAAGCCGCTCCGCTATAGGTATTGTGAATATGTTGATTTATTGACAATCGGTAATTATTATTATTTGGATATAAAATTGTGTACATGGGACGAATGAAACGTGCGACACGCATTGTATTCACTGAAATGGAAAAAATGTCGGGCGACGAGCTCTGCGGTGTGGATGAGTTCGAGCTCGGAAGAGACGACCTGGGCAGGGAGAGAATCGGCAATAAAATTATATAACGCTTATCTTAATTGCGACGACCTTCGGAGCCGACTTTTGGACGGACTCCCGGGGACTGGCGTGGCGTGGGAAGGACGCGCTTTTTCTTCTTGCCAAAACGTCGCTTTTTAGTCTTTTTGATCTCGGCAAGAGTCTTCAATAGCTAAAAGCAAATATTTAGTGCATTTTCAGCGTTTTGAAAAAATGCACATTTGTGGCCGATTTGCCGTCTGTCTGTCTGAAATTTTATAACTCAAGAACCAGAAGAGCTAGAGAGCCGCGGTTTTTTGCATCGTGTAGGACATATTTAGTCTGTAGGGGTGCAGACATCAATTTTGAACCCCCAACTCTCTTAGGGAGGGAGTTAGGGGGTGTTTTTCGTTTGTATGAAAACTGCTTATATTATATTCGATGGAGCTGAAATTTTAATATTAAAATCATGGTGACCCCTACCATGTACAAGAACAGAGCAAGGGGCCCTAAAAGTTTGGTCTTCTCGAAATCTTTGAAAATGTACCCTTAAGCTTAATCTCCGATTTTGCTTTTTATATTTTTTTACTTCTTGTCCAAGTTGATGAAGCCCCTTTCAAAAATGTGGGCAGTCAATTATTTTCCAATTCAAAAATAATGACAGATCAGGGCCGAAATAGGAGAGAGTCAATGAGTTCCAAAGAGTTACATAAACCACCAAGTAGCCCATTTCCATCGAAGCTCGGCTACTCGGAGCTGTGCTCATGAACTGGCTGATCACCGAATGCAAAGGATTCATAGTTGAGTGATTTCTCACTCGCGCACTGCAGAATCATTTGATGGCGCTTTACGTGTACAGTTTTGTCAAAATAAAGGTTAGGTATGGCAGGCAAGAAGAGTTCTCCCGAGCCCCATTATATGTGATCACAGACCGAAGCACTGTCTCCTCTACTTCTCGTACAAATTCCCTGTAAACACTCGGATTTATTAGAATACAATGATCGATATGTAAGCCATGCTCGCGCGACATATCGGCCGCCTACAATGTTTTAGTCCGCTGCTGCCTCCTCCATTGTCGTGCTAGTTTTCCACTTTGCGATTAATTTTTTGTTTTTTGTATACGCGAGTTTCCAATGAATGTGATCGCGCGCACTCAAAGGTTGGACTCGGATGTTACAGTTACGGTTGAGACTCTGTCCCGGGCTGATGTATTTAGAATTTTTTCGTGGACGCAAAAACGAGACCTCATCAGTCTGAAACTAAAAGTGTAGATAAACGCGCAAGTGTGCACTGCATCTGATGATACATAGGAAATTAGGGAGTGACTGCAAGCAAATCAGTGGATTAGAACACAATTTTAATCAAAATTCCGCAGCAAAATTCGAATATCATTTTTCAAGTTCATAATTAAAATTTTTTATCAGTCGTTGTGCTTAATGATTATTGTTATTGTTGCTGGTGTGTAATATTAATATCATACTGTATCATCGCTCGAGTGGAAAATCAGCACAGAAATATGAGGCGCGTAAAGGTGAGATACGAGAGTATTCACACTTCTTCTAAGTGGCGCTTTTTTTTGTTGCTAGTCCACAAAAAATATAAAAATCTTCTACTTTCTTTGCTGTCTCAATTTTCTCAAAATTCTACTCCTCTCGCTTGTCCATGTTCCTGAGTGGGCCCGCAAAATTGCAATTTATGCATGTAGTAAGGTAGAGGTGAGAGAATGATGGCGGTTTCTGAATTGCAATTAACGGTATCTGGATTGAATTTTACGTTTTCTGAATTCCATATGAAATATATGCATTGCAAATGATACTTTCTGATTTGATTTTGAAGCTTTCTGAAAAGCATTTGGAATAACTGAATAGTAAATGCTGCTTTCTCAAATGCATTTTGAATAACTGAATTGCAATTGGCAGGTTCTGAAATGCATTTAGAATAGCTGGATAGCAAATGACGCTATCTGAAAAGTATTTGGAATAGCTGGATTGCAATTGACGCTTTCTGAAATGCATTTGGCAAAACTGGATAGCGAATGACAGGTTCTGAAAAGCAATTGACGGATTCTGAAATGCATTTTGAATAACTGAATTGCAACTGACGCTCTCTGAATTACAAAAGAAAAAGGTGTAGACGACGAATGAAAAACCTGGTTTTTATGAATCTTTTCTTTGAAGCTTTTTTTTTACAAAAGCCAGGAAAAGACGAAAAACGGCTCTCAAGGAAAAATTCTTCTTCCAGCAATTGATTCAAAATTCTTTCTCGGGAAATGAATAGACCTACATTTTCTTGGTCTGTCAGGGTTGTCATTCAAAAAGTTTAAGTTCAAACTTTAACAAAGTGGTTTACAAAGTAACAAAGATCGTGTTGCAAAACGTTCCAGCCACACATGGCGCAAAAACATGCCCGACAACGATCGTGCAAAGACAAAAGAGCTCTGGTATCTCCCACCGCGGAAAATGTCAGTCAATGCAAGTGGGCTTTCTCATGTAACGATTTCCTGCTTCGAATAAGCTCCAAAATTGCCCCACATTAAAAATTACATCACTCAAACGGCTAATTGCAATATTACTGCTGTCGTTAAAAGAAGGTACAAGCTGGAGTCGAAAATTGAGGCAAATTTGGATGTCAAAACGCTTCATGAGCCGTTTCTAACTTTCCGAATTCCAATTCCGAGCCTTTCACCACGAAGTTTCCGCCGTGAAATCTGCATGCGAAACCGTTTTCGATTTCTTGCCCTCGGCCATCAGAGAAGCATTTGTGTCCGTCGTAAATCACGTTGGTGGAGCGCAGAGAAAAAGCTAATTGTGTTCATGATGATAATAATTTGTCTGTTTGCTACTAATTTTTCTTTCGCCAGCGAGCCATTTTGCGGTCTCGGCGTGACTCGAACACCTTTTCTTTGCGCCATTAACTTCATCGTCGAGGTATTGGGAGACGAGCCATCAGGTGTGGAGTCAAAGCGGGAAGACAAAGTGTGCACGGTGATGTGTGAAATGTGTAAATCGCCGGAGAAGAATGGACAATTGAAATTGCTTCCGAGTTGCTCAAACCCAGACTTTGGTGTGTCGGTGGCGGCAGGAAATTGTGGGAATCCTAACGGGAGCACGATTGCTGGGAAGGGCTAGCAGTCTGAGAATTGATGCCAAGACGAGATTGCTCAATTATTCATGAATTTTAGAACCCAGCCAATCCCTTCCTCGGAATCCCATAAATCTGCGAATCGCTAGAGCCCCAACCTAATAAAAGAGACGTTCTAATCGACATTCGCGATTCCCAATCATCAGCCGTTCTCGTCTTAATTTCATGGTCTCATGGTTTTCTTACTCACTGTACGTAGCCCTACTTAGCATCTACGAATGGAGTGGAATATGAATAAAAATTGTTAGATAATGGTGTGTAATAGTGCGGGTGATATGCACCGGTGAGGCGTTTTTTCTCAGCTCTAACGCCAGCAATTGTTGCTATTTTGTTTTGCTGCTGGTTCAGTTTCTTCGTGGAAGCCGACCTGATCGCTTGGATTTTCCGCGGTTCTTGGATATTTTCGCTGAATATTTTTGCTACTTGGGTGAAAATTTCGAGTGCGACAAAAGTGAGAAAAAACCAAGTCCAGAAGTTGAGTTACAAGTCATTCTAACAAATGAAAAAAATACCGCTACTTTAAAATATGCTCCCTTTTCCCGAGTCAGAAACAACAATACCAAATTAGCTAAAACGACACAGACCCAATTACACGGTGTACGAGGGGAGCAGAAACAAAGCAATTAAACCACAATTAAATGAAAGCTTGTGACTGTAACTCAATTTGGTGGGAAAAGTAGGCCCAGAGCGAGGCCCTAAGCGCAGCCACAAGCGGCCAAAGTGCAACGAATCCCCGAGTATTTTGATGTGTTTTTAATTTCCTCTCCACAGCTCAGAGCCTCACGGTAACAATATGTAAAATCATTATATTGTTTGAAGTCGAGTGCAATCGTAACAATTAAAGAAATCAGAGTAAAACATCATAGAGTGCAAAAAAAATCCATTATTGTTGAGAGCTCTGGTGAAAACTACTTCAAATATGCAGATATTGGATATAAAGCAAGCTGATTGTGTAGGTTAACTCTCCGTGTTTACTCATAATTAAGACTCAATGTGTAAAGAGCATGCCCATTTAATGCGCTAGCTTTTATCATCACCTGGATTCTGCTGTCAGATGGGAGATTTATAAATGTGATATGCAAAAAGCGCGCAAAAATTAATGCAGCATGCAAATCCGCGAGGAAAGTGCTTCTGAATTGAAATATTCAAATTTGAGCTCAATCGGTGTGAACTAGATTATGCTAAGTAAAAGTGGCTCTCGGGAAAATGAACTTACGACACCTTTTTTCCAGGATTACAACCGCATCAACTACGAGGAGATCAAGGTGGACCCCTCGTTCCGCAAAATCAACAAACACTCCATCGGATTCCACATCTGGAAAGTGGATGTAAGCTCTGCTCTCGATTTGTGTCCCCATCATAAACAATTCAAACCTCGTTCCAGGCGTGCACCCTCGAAGCTATCCCACGTAGTCAATATGGCACTTTTTATGATGAAAACACGTACATTATTTACGCTGCTGCAGTTAAGGGTACTTTCCCGGACAAGAGAACAATCGTAAGTGCAGCCGAACGTAAACTCGCGAGTCACGGGCTCACCTACGAATTTATTGCAGAGCCGCGACATAAAAACCACCACGACGCGGATCGAGAGATCCGTGCATATCTGGCTGGGGGAAAACACCACCTCCGACAGGTCCAAGGCGGCGGCCTACAAAATCATCGAGCTCGACGCCCACACGGACCACACGGCCACCTTGTACCGGGAGAGCCAGGACAATGAGAGCGCCCGGTTCCTCTCGTACTTCAAGAACGACGAAGTCATGTGAGGCCTTTTTCTAATTTTAATAATTTTTTTTTAATGCAAAAAAAAAAACAAATAAGATAGACTCTAGAAATTTTTAATCTCCAAATTTTCATGGCTGATTTGTTTCCTATCTCTTAAACACTCTTAAACTCTATTTTTCCGACTTTCTCAGACCTTAAGGGTTCTCTTCTCTTGAGACGTCTAGACTCTGCTTAACTCATTGACTACCGCTAATTTAAAATTTTTTAAATAAAATAGAAACCTAAAAATCATTGGAAACAAAAATTGAACAAAAAAAAAGGTTTATCGTTTTTTCGAAGTTTTTAATTTTTAATTTAAGGTTTGGTCTTTTGTTGTCAAGTAAAAATTACATTTATTAAATTACAAATCAAAAGTTAAAGTAAAAATTAAATAGTAAGGAAACATAATCAATTTTTCTGAGTTTTAGAAAACCCCCTTAAAATGGGAATAGGGGTGATAGTTTAAAAGTCAATCAAAGTCCAATAACTTAACTTTAAAAATCATCAAAGCCAGTGAGTCGTCGATGGGTTAAAAATCAATGTTTTTTCAGGGCTCTGTGCGGCACAAACTCCATCTCGACTGCCGTCTTCCCGCGCCTCTACCAGGTCAAGGGGAAGACCAGCGCCGTCTGCACCCAGCGCAAGACCATCTCGTGGCAGCACTTTAACAGCTCCGTCATCATGCTGCTGCAAACCAAGAAGATCCTCTTCGTCTGGATCGGCCGCAGCTGCAGCCTGGTCGAGAGACAGCGTGGTCTCCGCATCGCTGGTCGTCTCAAGGACACCTTTGGCATCTCGGAGGTGGCTCTCGTCGACGACGGATACGAGCAGTCGATGTCTGAGCGACGCAAGACGGAGTGGAATCGCTACTTGAATCTAGGTCAGCGAATCGTCCAGCCCGTCTTCGTCGTGGGTCCGTACCAGCCCAACGTTCTGAAGCTCTACCAGTGCGATACAGTCAGCGGCATCTTCCGCGTCGAACTCAGCAAGACGGGCTACCTGGACCAGTACGACCTCTTCGGCAAGTTCCCGATCTACATCGTCGACGCCAACCTTCGTGGTGTCTGGATCTGGGTGTCAAGGAAGGCCTCGAAGCAGGAACGAGTCGACGCCATGCGTCACGCCCGCGGGTACGTCATCAAGAAGAACTACCCCTCGACCGTCCCTGTCGTTCGCGTCATCGACCGCTACGAGCCACCCGAGTTCATCAACATGTTTGCCTCCTGGATCCTCACGGACTTCAACTCCAACGAGCGCAAGAAGAGCATTATGGAGCGCTTCGACGCCCTCACTCTGATCCAGCGTCCGAGACTCGCGGCCCAAACGCAGCTCATCGACGATGGGTCCGGGGATCTGAAGGTCTTCATTATCGAGTACGAGGACATCAAGGAGATCAAGAAGCGGGCGGGGGCTGTGCTCTACTCCGGCAACTGCTACATCGTCCACTACCAGCTGAATGCCCTGGATGCCGGAAGTGCTGGCGTCAGACACGTCATCTATCTCTGGTGTGGCCGCAACTGCACGAACGACGACCGTGAGGCGGGAGAGATGTACTTGGCGGAGATGGCGGACCACATGAAGGGCAGCACGGTCCAGATTCGAATCACGGAGAACCTCGAGACGCCCCACTTCCTCCAGATCTTCCGTGGGAAACTCATCATTCTCAACGGGAGGTGCACGAGCTACGACGCTGTCTCTCTTTCTCGCAGGATCCCGGGGACTTTCATGCTTAAGGTAGGCTTGTGATCATGGGAATGAAAATTTTCCAGACATTTCTGTAGAAAAAATTTTTTCTACCAGGACAGCAGAAGAATTCTCAGGCTGTGACTGGAATTAAATTCAAGAGAAACTCTCTCTCAAACTGAGGACCTCTTAAGGGTTAATTATCACATTGATTTTGACAAAATTTAGACAAGGGCAGAAATATCAAGCCAACATGAATGTGAAGAGAGTTTCTCTTGAATTCAATTGGAGTCATTGACCTGAGAATCTCGTAACTCCTGAAAAATCTTCGACTTTCTTCCAGGTCATGGGCAACTCAACGTACACTTCGAAAGCCATACAAGTGTCCAACAAGACGCCCTTCACGCCCGAGGACTGCTACGTCATCAAGAGCTCTGAGACGGAGGTCTGGATCTGGTGCGGGCAGTCGAGCACCGGTGACGCCCGAGAGATGACAAAGGCCATCGGGACCTCCATCATCGGGGAGTGCACGCTGGTGATGGAAGGAAACGAGCCGGAGGAGTTTATCCAGGCGATTGGGGAGAAGTACAACAAGCAGTTCAAGAAGCCGCACAGCCCAGTGACCATCAACACGACCCTCGAGACCTGGGATCCGGCCCGTGTTGGCTTCTACATCTGCACAGTGGAGCAGGGGAAGATCATCCTGAGCCAGATCATGTCGTACGATCAGCGGGACCTCCAGCCCGAGCACATCTACGTCTTCGACATTGGATCCACGGTCTACGTCTGGATCGGAGCCTTTGCTTCCATCGAGGATAAGAAAAACTCCTGGGGAGCCGCAAACGCCCTCCTGACTTTGTACACCTATAGCAGAGATACGAACACCCCGATCGCCGTCATCAAGCAAGGACACGAGCCAATCACCTTCACTGGGTTCTTCGAGCAGTGGGCGGGCCGCTACTGGGACGGCCATATCAGCTACGAGAGGCAGAGACACCTCGTTGAGGCTCCCATTGGAGGGGCCCCCATTCCAGTGGTCCGCACGATCCTGCCCCAGATCGAGAACGGGCTGGACTTTGACCGGTATCAGAAGTACCCCATCGACATGCTGACCCCCACGAGCCCCAACCAGCTTCCTGCGAACGTCGATCCGACCAGGAAGGAGGTGAGTTTCGGAATTTCTTTCTTTTGATTTTCCTGAAAAACCAATTAAGGGAAAAAGGGACTTTCAATTGAAAGTCTGGATTTTTTTTTTTTCGTTGGAAAAAAAAATTCAATTGAAAAAAGAAACACACACTTATTCACATGAGTTTGAATTCCAGATTCACTTGACACACGACGACTTCGTGGCGATCTTCAAGATGTCCTACCCAGAGTTCGAGGCCCTCCCGAAGTGGAAGCAGGTGGAGCTGAAGAAGCAGTACAAGCTCTTCTGATGCCTCTGACGGCACGAAATTTTGTTATCCCCTAAAATGTTTAAAAACCAGTTAACGCCCAACTAACCGACCCAGGATCCAGGACGGGTCCTCGAGGAAAATGCCTTCACCACAAACGTACAGTCTAACGAATTTCTTACAAATGTTGCTGCTTTTACTGAGAAATGTATTTAACTTTTTTGACCAAGATTAATAAAGTTACAAACAGTATAGTTTTCATAATCCCACCGGATTTCAAAAACCCCTCTCACCACGTAGCCGAGCTCTCAGACTTCAAAATTTTCTGCGTGTGAAAAATGTGCATAAAGGTCGAAACGTTCTTCTTCTGCGGACTCCAGATAGGAGCCCTGATCCTGGGCTCTATTGGGACTCTCTGGAACCTGTTCCTGGTGATGCTCTTCAGCTGGTTCCAGGTCGAAGTGCGGCGTCTGATCAACGGGGAGGCCTCCTACTTCGAAGAAGTGGACTTTGAGCACAAGCACACTGCGGAGATCTTGTTCATCCTGATAGTCGTGTTCAGCAGCGTGGGCTGTCTCTCCTGCATCCTCCTTCTCCTCGGGTCCCTCCTAAAGAACAAGCTCCTAGTGTTTCAATGGCTGGTGGTGCAGCTCCTGTTCGTCGTCATGCTGGAGGTGGTCATCCTGTACACGGTCATAACTGAGACGACGCTGTCAGGAGGAACAGTGGCTCTTTCTATGGCTATCAACATGCTCGGATTGGGTAAAAACTCAATAAAATCTAAAAATCCCTAAAACATCTTTTTCAGTATTTTTTGGCTACTCGTGGATGGCGGTGTATTTCTTCGAGAAGCAGATTGGAACCCGAAATAACCCTTAAGTAGGCAATAAAAACATTCTCATGGCGTTTATTTCCACCTCTAAACTCAGTTATTGTCCTCGTTCGTCTGAAGAACCTCCCCGCACTCGAACCTCTGGAAATCCACGACCTCTAGCTTGTTCTCCTCCAGCACCTCGCTCACTTGGAAGTCTGGGTCCAGCAGAAACTCCTGGTAGATGAGACACTTTTCGTCGTCCTTCACTGGATTCGGCTCGTCCTTCTCCTTGTCACCCACCCTCTCAGGCATCATTCCCACAATGTGCTGCACAATCTTCTTCTGGACCTCCACCGAGTCCGCTGAAGCTGCTCTAAATGCGGCGATGGCTCCGTACTTGCCTTTTTGGAAGTTGCTGGTCAATTCTGAGGCGGGATGAGTGTAGCCCGCCAGATGCAGAGACTCGGGTACTTTGTAGCAGATGGCTCGTTTGAGGGTCGCGTTTTCACCCACTGTGCCGATCAAGAGAGCCAGGTGGTCTCCGAGGGTCTTGCCGTCTTCGTGGGGGATGTTCTTCAGGGCATCAGCTCCAATCCCGATCTGAAATGTGACACTTTAGACCCCGAAGATTTTTCAGAGCTCACTCACTTTTGTCAGATTAGAAGAGCTGTCTACGCTTGACATGTACTGAATGCAGGACTTTGAGGCCTTCTCGAGGAAGCCCTGGAACTCGTTGTTCCTCGCCACAAAGTCTGTCTCGCAGTTGACCTCCACCAGGGCTCCAATGTTCTTGTCTATCAGCACCCCAACGAGTCCCTGGGCTGTGTTTCGTCCTTGCAACTTGCTGGCCTTGGTCCATCCCATCGCCTGAGCCTGCTCCCTCAGCCACTTCTCTGCCTGCTTCACATCGTTGTTATGCAATTCCAGCGCCTTCTTGCAGTTTGCGAACGTGTAGCCGGTGGCTTTCCTCAGGGCGGCAAGAGCACTCTTCTCGGTCGCCTGTTGCATGCAGGACACGTGGAAGAAGCGGGCTCCAAGGCGAAACATCTGACTGGAAAACCAAGGAAACTTGTTTTAGTCGAGTAAACAAACCCTTTGAAAATTGAAAATCGTGGCCGGATTTTGTCTCCGGTTTATTTCGATTCCAACCTCTTTTCGGCCAAACTCTTGAGAGAAAAGTGGCCAGACTTACTTCAATATCGACAATTCAACTGTTCGAGATAAAATCGCGGGGTAAATTCGCTTAAATTTAGTCAAATTCGAATCACGAAAACAACACAGTTTTTGGGAAATCTTCACTGCTCTTGCGTCGCATCTGATGCGGTTCCGAAGCAACTCTTTTCAGCGCTTCTGAATCGCTTCGAGACATTTGAAAATCGCGCGCATCGCATCAAGTCAATTGACTCTCGGTAACCATGAAGCGAAGTTTCCCCGAGGCTCAATCGAGTCGAAAGGCCTCCCTGGACATGCCTGGACCGTCCAGGTATCTGAGAACCGAGCTGAAGAAGCGAGCCAACGCCGGATACAACACCCACCGGGTGTGGGCGGAGCTAAATCTCCCCAGAGGCTGCCAGGACTTCTTCAGTCCCAACGTTTTCTCGATGCCGGAGCGGGTGCTGAAGCACTCGTCCAAGATGAAGCCCAACTCCGCTGCTCGGGCGAGACAGAAGGCTTTGATGGAGAAGAAGAAGCGTGAGTTTTTGACTAAATTTCTAAACCGGAAGTGACTTTTTACGTGACTTTGCAGAGAGGAAGTCATACACCGAAGTCCGCAAGGAGCGCGAGGAGTTCCGCAAGAGGCTCATCGACCTTATTGTGAGCAAGGACGAGGAGTACGAGAACGACGACAACACCTTCCCGAACGCCCACGAGCGCGAGACCATGAGGTACTACTACTACATCAAGCACGGCATTGACACCGTCCACGTGGCCCCCATCGACCAGAAGGTGCTCAAGCGCATCATCAACCTGATCCCGAAGAACCTGCAGAAGTACCAGGACATGCTGAAGACCATCACGGAGGAGATGAAGGCGGACTACAACCTGGCGGTGAAGAAGGCAGTCATAGACTTTGTGCTCGGAGACGCCCTCTTCCGCCACGCCAAGCGCGACGACATCACGGCGGCCCGTCTGGAGGTGAAGGAGATGACGCTGAAGTGGAAGTACCGCTACGACGAGAACCGTCGACAGCTGAACCGCAATCTCTTCGCCATCAACCGGTGTCTGGCGCAGATTCTCGAGATCTGGCAGACGACCTTCAAGGGCATCTGCTTCGTGGACATCGACCACCTCGTGTCCAAGGGCAGCGCCTACGACCTGTCCGAGTTCACGACGATCGTGAGTCGCCACATCGAGGACGCCAAGAGTATGCTGACGGAGAAGTGGTACGGGGCCATCCAGAACATCCTGGTGAAGGGAGTCAAGCGCAAGATCATCCCGGACCAGACGAAGCCTCGGCTCTCGAGACGCTTCTACAACTCCGTCGCCGCCCTCATGACTCGCCAGCTGCAGGAGATGTGCATCAGGAGCCTGCACGCCTACACGGACTACGTGTGTGACTTCGGGAACAAGAACCAGGGCTTTCGTCTGTCGATCCTGCTCGAGAACGAGGACACCCTGACCTTCATCCCGAGCTTTGCAAAGTTCAACACGGAGATCATCCGGATGATCGACTCCATCGTGAAGGTCTCCAAGATCTTCCCACGAATCGAGGCCAAGGTGTTCCTCGACACGGCCGATCCGGAGCTCCTGCGTCCCAATATTCCCCAGAAGATCATTGAGGAGTGCAAGAAGAAGATCCACGCGCTGCTGGAGGAGCAGCGGATCGGACCGGAGCTGCGGATGCAGGACTTTGACAACTACATGGCGCTCATGAACGGGCAGGACATCGAGGCCATCACGTCGTTCATGAAGAGCAAGGCCGAGTTCGAGGACTACTGCCAGCTGATCCAGAAGTACAAGGAGATCCAGAATCGCATATCCCGAGAAGTCTTCGGGGTCATCTCGATGGGCTTCTACGACTTTCACCGCGAGGGGCTCATCGAGACGCTGGAGGGACTGGCGAAGTTCATGCAGCAGGAGCTCATCTCGAAGATGATCGAGGAGCAGCAGGGGAACTGTCTGATTCTCGCCGGCGAGTACGAGAGCATCTCGAACAAGATCCTGGGTAATCTCCATCTTCGGTTAGATGTTTTTGAACCTTTTTGTCATTTTAGAATTCCCGAGGAACACGGCTGAGCTGATGGAGCTGAAGGCATACGCGGCCAAAACGGAGGACAAGACCATTCCTGAGATGGAAGACCGACTTAGGATCGTAGGTTTTTTAGCACAATCCTTGAGAGATCCTTGGAGAGACTTTCCTTTAATATTTTTCGTTATTTCCTTTCAGAACCTAAAGCACCTCCTCTACCTGACAGACCACACCATATTTACCCCCCTCGAGCTGAAACAGAACACCAACACCTTCACGTGGTACCTCAAGATGCCCTCCGTGTTCCAGAAACACAAGGAGATCATTATCGAGAAGACGGCAGAGTACCAGGAGTCCCTGAAAAAGCGGATCGAGGCGTTCCTGCGGGACCTCGAGACCTACTGGGAGCACGTGAAGGAGTACGAGGCGTGGGGAGACATCAAGCTGCTCTCTCGCTACCGCAAGAAGGCTACCATTCTGGACAACAAGCTGATAGCTGCCATGGACCGTATCGACAAGATCAACGAGGAGGAGGCTGCCTACCAGTGGGACCTCTCCCAGTACCCTCTGCGAAAGCAGTGCCACGACAAGCTCATCCCCTACAAGAAGCTCTACGACGCGGGCCAGGAGTTCCTGGACAAGCACAACCTCTGGATCAACTCGCAGATCGGCACTCACGACCCCGAGGTGATCGAGGACACCGTGGGGAACCTCTACCGGATCGTGACGAAGCTCGAAAAGCAGTTCTCTCATCAGCCCCACACCCTCAAGCTCGCCCTCGATGTAAGTATTAGGCTCAGTGAGGATTTCAAGTTGACATAATCGCCTTTCAGATCAAAGCCCGCATCGACGACTTCAAGAAGCACGCGCTGCTCCTCCAGACTCTTGGCAATCCCGGCATGAAGGACCGCCACTGGGAGAAGGTCTCGGAAATCATCGGGTTCCCCATCAAGGTGTCTCCCGAGCTCACTCTTTCGCGCGTCATCGACTACAGTCTGGACGAGTATCTCACTCGCTTCGTCCCGATCTCGGACTCTGCAACGAAGGAGAACAACCTGGAGCGCCAGATGAACACCATGATCAGCGAGTGGAGCGACATGTCTTTCACCGTGAACCCCTACAGGGACTCAGGCACCTACATTCTGTCGGCCGTCGATGACATCCAGGTTCTGCTGGACGACCACATCATCAAGACGCAGACTATGAAGGGATCGCCGTACATCAAGCCCT
Organism: Forcipomyia taiwana; assembly: GCA_963930915.1. Classification (NCBI taxonomy): domain Eukaryota; kingdom Metazoa; phylum Arthropoda; class Insecta; order Diptera; family Ceratopogonidae; genus Forcipomyia; species Forcipomyia taiwana. The sequence goes on along the minus strand of CAWVOI010000099.1, from coordinate 1,927,014 downwards.
TCGAGACGGACATAATGTAAGGCCCATCTCTGAGGCTCTATCTCATTTTCGTGTTTTTCAGAGCCTGGGAGAAGAAACTGATGCTGCTGCAGGAGATCCTGGACGACTGGCTCCGAGTGCAGGCCAACTGGATGTACCTCGAGCCCATCTTCTCCAGCCCCGACATCCAGTCCCAGATGCCGGAGGAGGGTCGCAGATTCAGCGCCGTCGACAAGATCTGGCGGGACCTCATGAAAGCCGTCAACGTGGACACTCGAGTGCTCTCCGTAATCGAGATCGACAAGATGTCCGAGAAGCTCAAAAAGTCCTTCAACCTGCTGGAAGTCATCCAGAAAGGCCTAAACGAGTATCTGGAGAAGAAGAGGCTGTACTTCCCACGTTTCTTCTTCCTCTCCAACGAGGAGCTTCTGGAGATCCTGTCGGAAACAAAGGACCCCACTCGCGTCCAGCCACATCTCAAGAAGTGCTTCGAGGGCATAGCGAGTTTGTTCTTCACGGAGACTCTGGAGGTCACGGTGATGCGGTCCAGCGAGGGCGAAGAAATCGAGCTGGTGGACATCATCAACACGGCTAAAGCCAGAGGCCAGGTCGAGAAGTGGCTGCTGGAGCTGGAGATCGACATGAAGAAGAGCGTCCACATCAAGGTGAAGGAAAGCGTCGCCTCCTACAGCACCAGCGTGAGACACGAGTGGGTCTTGCAGTGGCCAGGACAGTGCATCCAGGCGATCTCCCTCACCTTCTGGACTTCCGAGATCACCGAGTGCTTCAACGTCCCTGAGCCCCTCGGCTCCATGAAGGAGTACTTGGAGAAGTGTAAGACGCAGATCGGCCATATCGTCGACTTGGTCCGAGGCCCGCTCTCCATTCAGAACCGCATCACTCTGGGAGCTCTCGTAGTCCTCGACGTGCACTCCCGCGACGTCCTGGTCGAGCTCATCCAGAACAACACCGTGAAGCAGAACGACTTCAACTGGCTCGCTCAGCTCCGCTACTACTGGCAGGAGAACGAGCAGCTGGCCACGAAGATGATCAACTCCACTCTCATGTACGGCTACGAGTACCTCGGGAACACCCCCAGACTCGTGATCACGCCTCTGACGGACCGGTGCTACCGGACCTTGTTCGGGGCCCTGCATCTCCATCTGGGAGGGGCTCCAGAAGGCCCAGCTGGCACTGGCAAGACCGAGACCACGAAGGATCTGGCGAAGGCGGTCGCGAAGCAGTGTGTCGTCTTCAACTGCAGTGACGGCCTGGACTACATTGCCCTGGGGAAGTTCTTCAAGGGACTGGCCTCTTGTGGTAAGTCTCGTTCTAGCGTCTTTCCTCTTCATTTTTCTTTGGCTTTTCAGGAGCCTGGTCCTGCTTCGACGAGTTCAACCGAATCGACCTTGAGGTGCTCTCCGTCGTGGCCCAGCAGATCCTCACCATCCAGAGAGGCATCAACTCCGGCAGCGAGACCCTCATGTTCGAGGGAACTCTGCTGAAGCTGGACCCTACTTGCGCCGTCTTCATCACCATGAACCCGGGATACGCTGGCCGTTCTGAGGTACCTTGAGTTCCCACTCTCTAAACATCCCGTTAGCGAGATTTTCGTTGCAGCTTCCTGACAACCTAAAGGCTCTCTTCCGATCCGTGGCCATGATGGTGCCGGACTACGTCCTCATCTCCGAGATCGAGCTCTACGCGTTCGGTTTCCTCGAGGCCAAGCCCCTGGCGGTCAAGATTGTCGCCACCTACCGCCTCTGCTCCGAGCAACTGAGCTCCCAGCCACACTACGACTACGGAATGCGAGCCGTAAAGTCCGTCCTGAAGGCTGCCGGCAACCTCAAGCTCCGCTACCCGAACGAGTCCGAGGACATCCTGGTCCTGAGGTCCATCAAGGACGTCAATCTGGCCAAGTTCCTGAACCACGACGTGCCGCTGTTCCAGGGCATCACGTCGGATCTCTTCCCGGGCGTGACTCTGCCCGCTCCGGACTACGAGGTCTTCAACGAGGCTCTCCAGAAGGCGTGCGAGAACAACAACAAGCAGCTGACGCCCTACTTCCAGGAGAAGGTCCAGCAGCTCTACGAGATGATCGTGGTGCGACACGGCCTGATGATCGTCGGGCTTCCCTACGGCGGCAAGAGCTCGGCCTATCGCGTCCTGGCCGAGGCTCTGGGGTACATCGAGGAGATGGGGGCCATGAACGAGCACCGGGTCCAGTACATTGTCATCAACCCCAAGGCCATCACCATGGGCCAGCTCTACGGGCAGTTTGATCCAGTTTCGCACGAGTGGAGCGACGGAATCCTCGCAGTGAGCTACCGGCAGTTCGCCCAGAGCACCACGCTGGACCGGAAGTGGCTCATCTTCGACGGACCCGTCGACGCCATCTGGATCGAAAACATGAACACGGTGCTGGACGACAACAAGAAGCTCTGTCTGATGTCGGGGGAGATCATCCAGCTGGCTCCCACCACCAATCTCATCTTCGAGCCCATGGATCTGGAGGCTGCCTCCCCTGCCACCGTCTCCAGGTGCGGCATGATCTACATGGAGCCCGACACGCTTGGCTGGGAGCCTCTCCTGGAGTCCTGGAAGGCCAAGTTCCCGCCCTCCATCCAGCTCGGCAACAAAATCATGATCCACGGCATGTTCACGCGCTTCTGTCCCATCCTTCTGTGGCTCATCCGCAAAGGGGGTCTGAGGGAGATGGCGCCCACGCTCAACTCCACGCTGGTCGTGGGTGTCATGAACATCTACGACTCCTTCCTCGACGACTTCTCCAACGAGGAGTACATGAAGGGACTCAGTGACCTGGACATCCGAGCCCAGCTGGAAGGGGTGTTCTTCTTCTCCTGCATCTGGGGACTGGGTGGGTCGCTGGACACCGAGAGTAGACTCAAGTTCTCGGAGCTGTTCCGGGCTCTGACCGAGAGGAACTTCCCAGTGGAGATCAACGAAAGGTTCAACATTCCAGCCGACGTGCAGGTGGGCAATCTGTCGAAGCCGTTCATCTTCCAGATCCCGAAACAGGGCTCGGTCTTCGACTACCGCTTCATCAAGGAGGGCAAGGGCAAGTGGAAGCTGTGGGCCGACGAGGTGGCCAACGCCCCCGCCATTCCCCGGGACATGCCCGTGAACCAGATCATAGTGACGACTCCCGAGACCATCCGGATGTGCGCCCTCATGGAGCTGCTGGTCCAGCACTCGAAGCACGTGATGCTGTGCGGTCCCACTGGCACCGGCAAGAGCGTCTACTGCATCGACTTTCTGCTCAAGAAGAACGACACGAGCAAGTTCAAGCCTCTCCTGATGAATTTCTCGGCCCAGACGTCCGCCAACCAGACGCAGGACGTAATCATGTCGAAGCTGGACAAGCGCAGGAAGGGCATCTACGGTCCTCCGCTGGGAAAGAAGTGCGTCGTGTTCATCGACGACGTCTCGATGCCGATGAGAGAGACCTACGGAGCTCAGCCCGCCATCGAGATCCTCCGGATGTGGCTCGATCACGGGATCTGGTACGACAAGAAGGATAACGTCCCGATCAAGCTGATTGACATGCAGATGATGTGCACGATGGGCCTCCCAAGTACGGGCAACACCGTGACTCCGAGGTTCGCCCGACACTTCAACCTCTTCTGCATCGACGAGTTCGACGACGCGGCTCTCATAGCCATCTTCAGCAAGATTGTTCTCTGGCACTTGGACACGAGGTGAGAAGCCACCTTTTTGCGGCCTGAAAATTCTGATAATTTTTTTTCAGGGGTTTTTCGAAGGAATTCGATCCCAGCATCGACGAAGTGGTCCTCTCGACCCTCAACATCTACAACAAGGCTCGCGAGTTCCTGCGTCCCACGCCCGCCAAGTGTCACTATCTCTTCAACCTGCGAGACTTTTCACGCGTCGTGAAGGGAGTCCTGCTTTCGGTCCCGGAAGGAACCGAGGACATCAACTCCATGAGACGAATGTGGGCTCACGAGGTGCTTCGAGTGTACGGAGACAGGCTAGTCGACGACCACGACAGGATCTGGCTGCACAACGTCCTCATCGACACGATTAACGACAAGCTCGCGGAACCAGCAGACGTGCTGTTCGAGAGGTTCAAGGAGAAGGAAAAACCGGTGGGATTTTTGCTCTTCCACCAAATATTTTCTTACTGTTTGAATTCCAGCTGACGGAGCAAAACCTCAGGAATCTGATGTTCTGCGACTTCACGAACCCCAAGGCAGACACGAAGAACTACCTGGAGGTCCAGGAGATAGACCACCTGCGGTTCACGGTGGAGGGGTACCTCAGCGAGTTCAACAACGTCTCGAAGAAGCCCATGAACCTCGTCATCTTCATTTTCGCTGTCGAGCATCTGTCTCGAATCTGCCGCGTCATCAAGCAGCCCCGAGGTCACTGCCTGCTCATTGGAGTCGGGGGCTCCGGTCGGCAGTCTCTGAGTCGCCTGGCTTGCCACGTGTGCGACTCTGAGATGTTCCAGATCGAGCTCTCGAGGACCTACGGCATGAACGAGTGGCACGAGGACATCAAGAACATCATGAGGAAGGTCGCAACTTCAGAGCTGCATGGCGTTTTCATGTTCACCGACACCCAGATTAAGGAGGAGTCTTTCCTGGAGGACATCAACAACCTCCTGAACTCGGGAGAGGTACCGAATCTGTTCAACAACGAGGAGAAGGTTGACCTGATCGAGAAGATGCGGCAGATGGACCGGCAGAAGGACAAGAGCCTCCAGACCGACGGGAGTCCCGTGGCGCTCTTCAACCTCTTCGTGACGGTCGTGAAGGAGCAGCTTCACGTCATCCTGGCCATGTCTCCCATCGGGGACGCCTTCAGAAACCGGGTCCGGAAGTTCCCGTCAATCGTCAACTGCTGCACTCTGGACTGGTTCTCCGCCTGGCCCAAGGACGCGCTCCTCGCGGTGGCCACCAAGTTCCTCGGGGACGTGGAAATGAAGGCAGACGTGCGTCAGGTGTGCATTGACATGTGCATGGAGTTCCACACGTCCACACAGACGCTCTCGGAGGAGTTCCTGATGAGACTTGGACGCCACAACTACGTTACGCCCACCTCCTATCTTGAGATGATCAGCACGTTTCAGCAGATCCTGACGCGCAAGAGGACCGAGACTCTGCAGGCCAAGCAGCGGTACCTCACGGGTCTGCAGCAGCTGGAAATTGCCGCCGAGCAGATCGTGGTGATGCAGCAGCATCTCGAGAAGCTGCAGCCCCAGCTCAAGGCCATGGCTGAGACGGTGGCTCTGCAGCTCGAGACGGTGGCAGCCAACAGCGAGGAGGCCGCCAAGTCGAAGGAGCTCGTGAAGAAGGACGAGATCTCGGCCCAGGCCACCGCCACTGCCGCCAACGCGATCAAGAAGGAGTGCGATGAGAAGCTCGAGGAGGCCCTGCCTGCCCTGAACGCGGCTCTGGAGGCCCTGGACACGATCACGGCCCAGGATATCACCAACGTCAGAGCCATCAGGAACCCCTCACCCCCCCTGAGGCTGCTTCTCGAGGGAGTGGCCATCCTGAAGGACGTGAAGCCCGACAAGATCGCGAACCCCTCGGGTCAGGGGCAAATTGATGACTACGCCAAGCCCATCCAGAGGATGCTGGCCGGAGCTGGGTTCCTGGAGAGCCTCAAGAACTTCGACAAGGACAACATCCCGCCCAAGATCATCCAGAAGCTGCAGTCTACTATTCTGAGCAACGAGGCCTTCACTCTGGAGGGGGTCAAGAAGGCCTTCCAGCCCTGCGAGGGTCTCTTCAACTGGATCTTCGCCATGGTGGACTACGACGTCATTGCGCGCCAGATCGCCCCCAAAAGAGCTGCTCTCCAGGAAGCTGAAGCCACTTACAACGTAAGTCTTTTTTTATCCCAACACTGAGAGCTTACTGTGGCTTTCTAGGCTGCCATGACGGAGCTGAATCAGAAGAAGGCCGAGCTGGCAATGGTGGAGGAGAAAGTAGCCGACCTCCAGCGCCAGCTGGACAAGCAGATCTCGATCCACAAGGAGCAGGAGGCGCTCATGGTGACGTGTCAGAAGAAGCTGGAGCGCGCTCAGGAGCTGATCAGTGGCCTGGGAGGCGAGAAGGACCGCTGGACTGAGGCGGCAGACAAGCTAGGGGAGATCTACGAGACCCTCACGGGAGACGTCCTGGTGGCGTCCGGAGTCGTGGCCTATCTCGGGCCCTTCACCACCCAGTTCAGGTCGAAGCAGATCACTGAGTGGGCTGACTTGTGTCGCGACAAGGGAGTCGTGTGCGCCGAAAACTTCCAGATGATCGACATTCTGGGAGACCCGGTGGCCATTCGAGCCTGGAATATCTTCGGCCTTCCCAACGACTCCTTTTCCATCGAGAGCGGCATCATCATAATGTAAGGTGTTTGATTCTCAGTCCGAGCTCAACGATAGTCTTTTCAGGAACGCGAGACGCTGGCCCCTGATGATTGACCCGCAAGGCCAGGCCAACAAGTGGATCCGTAACATGGAGAAGCAGAACAGAATGGCCATCATTCGGCTGAACCAGTCCGACTATACTCGAGTTCTGGAGAACGCCATCCAGTTCGGCCTGCCGGTTCTGCTGGAGAACGTTGGGGAGGAAATAGAGCCTATCCTGGAGCCCATTTTGATGAAGCAGACTTTCAAGCAGGGAGGAATCAGGTGCATCAAGCTCGGGGACTCCATCATCGAGTACAACGACTCCTTCAAGTAAGTGTTAGTTTTTCTCTTGATTCGAAGCCCTAAAGCAAGCATTTCAGGCTCTACATCACGACGAAGCTCCGAAACCCCCACTACCTTCCGGAAATCGCGGTCAAGGTCACCCTTCTCAACTTCATGATAACCGAGGCCGGCCTCCAGGACCAGCTCCTAGCAATCACGGTCGCCAAAGAGCGTCCTGACCTCGAGACCGAGCGAAACCAGCTGATCATCCAGAGCGCCGATAACAAGAGGCAGCTGAAGGAGATCGAGGACAAGATCCTGTACATCCTGTCGGAGTCGGAGAACCTCCTCGAGGACGAGAGTGCCGTCAACGTGCTCTCCTCCTCCAAGACCCTCGCGAACGACATTGTGGAGAAGCAGGCGGTGGCCGAGGTCACGACGGCTCAAATCAACGCAGCTCGGCTCGTTTACACCCCGATAGCAGTCCACTCCACGACTCTCTTCTTCACCATAAGTAAGTTCCGGGCTAGCATTCAGTCTTAGAGATTATAACGACCCCTTTCGTTCCAGTCAACCTCGCCAACATCGACCCCATGTACCAGTACAGTCTCGTGTGGTTCGTGAACCTCTTCACGGCGGCCATCGACAACACAGAGAAGATTGACGACGTACCTCTGCGTCTGCAGGACCTCAAGAAGTACTTCACCTACAGTCTCTACGTCAACATCTGCCGCAGTCTCTTCGAGAAGGACAAGCTCCTTTTCTCCATGCTCCTGAGCGTGAACCTGCGGAAAGAGGAGCTCGAGATCACGACTCCCGAGTGGATGTTCTTCCTTACAGGTGGCATTGGCCTCGACAACCCCCGTCCCCGTCCCGCTGACTGGCTCCCGGGTCGCAGCTGGGACGAGTTCTGCCGTCTGTCCGAGTTCCAGGCGTTCCAGGGCATCGCAGACCACGTCGAGGGCAACACTGAGCAGTGGAAGCGGATCTATGAGTCCCAGGAGGCGCACGAGGAGGCTTTCCCAGCGCCCTGGAACGGCCTCAGTGACTTCAGGAAGCTCATAGTGCTGCGCTGCATTCGCCCAGACAAGCTGGTTCCGGCCGTGCAGAAGTTCGTCCACGACATCATGGGAGCCGAGTTCATCGAGCCCCCTCCCTTCGACATCGCCGCCTCCTACGAGGACTCGAACTGCTCCACGCCCCTCATCTTCGTCCTCACTCCCGGCGCGGACCCCACAGCGACTCTCCTGAAGTTCGCCGACGACCAGGGCTACGGAGCGAACCGGCTCTTCTCGCTGTCTCTGGGCCAAGGACAGGGTCCCATAGCAGCTCGACTCGTGGATGAGGGCACAAAGTTCGGCAACTGGGTCGTCCTCCAGAACTGCCATCTGGCCAAGAGCTGGATGCCGACCCTGGAGAAGATATGCGAGGGACTCCTCCCCGACTCGACCCACCCCGACTTCCGGCTCTGGCTCACGTCCTATCCGGCCGAGCACTTCCCCACCGTCGTGCTCCAGAACGGCGTGAAAATCACGAACGAGCCGCCCAAGGGCCTCCGTGCCAACATCATCAGATCCTACCTGGGCGACCCGATCTCGGACCCCGAGTGGTTCGAGGCGTGCGACAAGAAGCTCATCTTCAAGAGACTCCTCTACTCGCTCTGCTTCTTCCACGCCATCGTGCAGGAGCGCCGCCACTACGGCCCCATCGGGTGGAACATTCCCTACGAGTTCAACGAAACGGACCTGAAGATCAGCGTCACGCAGCTCCAGATGTTCCTCAACGAGTACGACGACGTGCAGTACGTGGCTCTGAGGTACCTGACGGGAGAGTGCAACTACGGAGGCCGAGTCACCGACGACTGGGATCGCAGGACCCTCAACACCATCCTGAAGCAGTTCTACACCCCGAAGCTGTTCGAGGACGTCTCCTACAAGTTTGACCCGAGTGGAATTTACTTCGCGCCGGAGGAGCAGGAGCACGAGATGTTCCTGAACTACACCAAGGAGCTGCCCCTCATCACGAAACCCAGCGTCTTCGGACTTCACGACAACGCCGACATCACGAAGGACCAGCAGGAGACCAACCTGCTGCTGGAAAACACGCTCATGACCCAGGTAAGAGGTTGGTTTTCGGGATGTCCGGTGTTAACTCTCGTTTTCACACGCTGCTAAGGATCGATGGGTAACTATTTGTCGGGAAATTTCTAGCTTAAGTTTAAAGTTCTTGATTATTTGTGTATGTAGGATCTTTGGGAGAACAAAGTAAGTATTTTCAGCATCTAAAACTTAGGTTCTTTCGGAGGTAAGACTGAATTTCGGCTGAATTTCGGGATCCATGAAGCTTTTGCCTCAAAAATTGTCACTTTTTAGGACACGGCAGCCAAAGGGGGTTCCGAGAAGGAGATAGAGGAGCTCGTCACTGGAGTGGCCAATGACATCCTGAACAAGCTCCCTCCCGCCTTCGACAGAGACGCCGCTCTCTCCAAGTACCCCACGAGCTACCACCAGAGCATGAACACCGTCCTGGTGCAAGAGATGGGCCGGTTCAACTCCCTCCTGGACTGCATCCGGTCCAGCCTGCTCATCGTCCGCAAAGCCATCAAGGGTGAGAAACTTCAATTTATTAGAAATTAGTCGTCGTCGTCGTCATCAGTTCCGGGGCGTTCCGATGTGAGATAAATGTCCACTGAGGTTCTGGAGGAGGATCGTAGTCTCTGAGCCTCCATCTGTCTCTGCATCTTCTCGTTCAGGTTGGCCACGATGCGGTTGAGGATTTCCTTCTGCAGGTTCATCTGGCTTATCTCGGCCTCGTCGTCCTCCGTGTCGTTCTCGTGCACTAGCTTCAGAGCCCGGTATATGCAGTCATCGATGACGTGCATGACCTCCGTCTCCTCCAGAGACATTCCGGGCTGCACGAGAGGAGCGGGCTCCGGAGGGGGCGTGGGGTCCGGCATCTCCTCAATGGCCTGCCAGATGGCGTCGTGAGCTGCCAGCAAGTGAGCCTGACGAGACCTCTTCTGCTTCTCCCGGGCCAGGATCTTGAAGATCTCCGGAGCCACAAACTGCTGGATGAGCTCCGAGGTCACTTGCATCTCTTCCTTCTGGGTCTCCGTCCAGACGTTGTGTTTTGCAGCGCGGTCCAGGAGCTCGGGCACCACGAACTCGTTCATGAAGGAGGTCGTGTCCTCCAGGGTGTCGAGCTGCTGGGCCTCTAGCTTCTTCAGGATGTTGTAGGACAGAAAGTCGTTGAGGACGTCGCTGATGAGGTCGTAGCTGGAGTCGGGGATGCGGCTCAGGACCTCCGGGATGATCTGGTACTTGAGGATCTGGGCCACTTGCGGGCCCTCGGAGATCTCCTTGATCCTCAAGCGGGCCTCCTCCTCCGACATGACCGTGATTCCGTCCATGAGGACGTTGTCGAGGTAGGTCGCGACGAGGTCGTGTTCCGCCTTGAAAATGCTCCTGTAGACCTCCTCCTCCTTCCGAGAGTAGGCCCTCTGTCTCTCCCGGTCCTCCAGCAGCTGCTCGGCGTGCGCCCTCCTCTCGCTCTGGAGACGGTCTATCTCCCTCGACAGGTAGTCCAGCATGATGTGGCAGTTGGGCCGGTTCCCTTCGCCACTGCCTTCCTCCTCAGTCACCTCAGAGGGCCCAGCTTCCACCGGTTCAGGCTCCAGCATGCATTTCAAGGGCTGAGAGGCCTGCAACTCGTCGATCAGATCGTTGAACTGGTCCCTTCCGCGCCACATGAGGTTCTGGACAGCCCTTCCCTTGATGTACTTCTGCAGCAGGACGGCATTTTGGTAGGCGTTTTCGTCCATAAGCTGCTCCTGGGAGGGCGAGGAGGAGCCACTGTCGGTCGGAGAGGATATCAGGACCTTGCACGTCGGCATGTTGCGGCTCTCGTTCATCTGACGGAAGTGCTTGAGAGACTCGTACAGCTCTCCCAGCACCTTGTCGCTCCACAGACCTCTCTGGGTCTCCTTGACCTCCTCCTTTGGCTTCCACAGGGGGTCTCGAGAGGCCAGGTACTTCTTGACGTCGGACACCGGCTTGTACTCCGTCTTGGAGAGGTAGTCGGACTCGAACTTGGAGAGGGTCGGAGAGACCCGGCGCTTCGGGGGCAGCGGAACTGTGATGGTCTCAATGATCTGCTCCGAGAGCTCCGACTCCTTCTTGGGCGCCTTCACCACTCTCTTGTGTTTCTTCTCTAGCTTCCGGAGCTTCCTCTGGTGACTGAGTCGCAGCTTCTCCAGCTTCAGGTCCGTCTCCAGCTGGATTTGGCGGCACGACTTCTCAATCTTCTCGTCCATGTGCTCCTGGTTCCGTCTCTCCCTTTCCGCCATCATCTCGAAGACCATTTGCATCCGCATCTCCTGGCACTTCTCGATCTCCGCCTCCCTCTGCATCCACACGTCAAACTCGAAGGCCTCCAGAATGGGCTCGTGCTTCTCCACGGCCTCGGGGGTCTCGGGCGGCAGAATCTGGCCCTCCCACTCCAGTTTCTTGCGAGCCCTCTCGATGATCTCGATCTCCTTGACCCCAGGCATCTCGAAGCCCTCGATGAGAGTCGCCACATTCACGAGCTCGGGAGTCTTGTCTCCGTGAACCATCCCAGGAGGCATCCAGGGAACGGTCTGAGCAGAGCTCTCCCGGAACTGCGTCTGGCATCCCCGGGTCACGAATCTGGGCCCCTGCTCTGCGGGCGTTGGAGACTCCACGAGGTGCACGTTGAGCGTGTGGACGTTGGAGAGAGGGTTTGCGAAGAACTTGGCTCTCTCGGCGCCAGTGATGTCGGTGGTAGGCCGGAAATCCTCCTGAAGAGGCATCTCCTGGTACGGAACGGAGTTTTGCAGAAGAGTGTACTGGTTCCGGGGCTGGTAGGAGAGCTCGGTGAACATGTTCTGGTATACGGGGAAGATCTGGACGGGAGCCGAGCGCCGGAGACAGATCATGTTCTTGCGGGCGACGTCCTTCCAGCTGGAGGTCGTGAAGAGGGGGTCGTAGAGGTGGTCGAAGACCCGATTGGGGGCGGTTCTGTGGCTCCTGTAAGTCATGACTAACTGGCGATTTTGGTTGCAGGTGAAGTAGTGATGTCGGCTGAAATAGAGGAGGTCGTGAGCTCGATCCTGGTGGGCCGCATTCCGGACATGTGGAGAGCCCGGTCTTACCCGAGTCTGAAGCCTCTTGGCAGCTACGTCAACGATTTCCTCGCTCGTCTGGAATTTTTACAGGTGAGTATCGCAATTTGGACGCGTTTTTGGGGGAATCGAATATCGGCACAAACAAGCGTTGCTAGACTCAGATTCCGGTAAATAATTGCGTGTTTCCATAGAAATGGTTCGATGAGGGTCCGCCGGTGAACTACTGGATTTCCGGGTTCTTCTTCACGCAAGCGTTTCTGACTGGAGCGCAGCAGAACTTTGCGAGAAAGTACAAGATTCCCATAGACTTGCTCACGTTCGACTACGAGGTGCAGGAGGGAGTGGCCTCGGAAGCCCCTGCAGACGGCGTGCTGGTCTACGGACTCTTCCTCGAGGGCGCCAAGTGGGACAGAGCGAGCAAGTGCCTCGTTGACATGGATCCCAGGGTGCTGTTCGACGAGATGCCACACGTGAGTAAAGGACCTAAAGCTTGAAATATTTTTCAAAATTTTTACTCAAACGATAGATATGGTTGAAGCCCGTTAAGAGATCAGAGCTGGAGACAAGGCACTCCTACCTCTGCCCAGTCTACAAGACGGCCGAGAGACGCGGAGTCCTCTCGACCACGGGCCACAGCACCAACTTTGTGGTGGCCATGACGCTGAACTGCGCTCCCGAGACGGACCCCGACCACTGGGTCATGCGGGGTTGCGCTCTCCTCTGCCAACTAAGTCAGTAGTTTATTTTTTAATAAAGGATTTTTGAGTGAAAAAGACACCGGCTTTCCTTTCGAACTTCCCTTCGAGAGAGCTTTCCCTGAGCTTTGCGATGTTTTCCCTCGCAGCCTCCCTTCCCATTCGATGTTACTGCTGCATCCCACAGCCGGTCGCCATGATGAAAAATCGATAAGCGTCTCCTCACGAAGTGATGCTCGGAGGACGTGGAATACGAAAAGAAGCGAGACCCAAATAAAAATCTCTATCAGCATTTTACTTAGCTGCTGTGTTTGGAATCGTCCATGTTGTGAATTATTGATTCCTCTCGCTGCTTTTCCCTGTTCCGTGTCGTGTTCCTTTCTTTCTCGACTGAGCTGCTGTTCTTTAAATAGAAAACGGGCTTCCGAGAATCGATTGAAGCGCCAGAGGAACTCGCCTCCGGCTTCCTGTCAACTAAACGAGGAGGCTGTCGCAGAAAAAGAACGGAATGGAAATGTCACAGAGCAAAATTTAATTTATATGCAGAAGATATGAAAGAAAAATATGCATAAGACGAGAAAATGCTGAATGCAATGAGTAAAACCGGGCTCGTCTAATGACGAGGACTGGAGAGATAGGAGAGCGGAGCTGGGAGGCAGGAGATGAGAAAAACCAACTCGCAGACGGAGATGTTTCATCTTTCTTCATCTCCAACAAACTTGCAAATTGAACATTCAATTAAATATTTAGATTAAAATTAAATTTCCCTTCTTTGTGCTCTCAGCTCTCACGTCTCGTTTTTCTCGCGTCTCCATCCAGTCCCGTCTCGTCCAGCTCGAGTGGAGAGAGCGATAATTGTAATTCTGATGACGATACACGGAATATAAATGAATTTCGCGGTGTATATGAAAATAAATGATAAACAAGGAGGCATCAGGTTGGCATTTAGGGCCACATTGAGAGTTCACACAAAGTTAATTAAAATTTTACAGATTCTGCATTTTTTAATTAAATGTCAACCATGCTCGTATATTAAGGCCAGTGGACACGGCAATTAAAATATTATTCACGCGTGGGTTATTTTATATTTGTGCGAAGCCGACCGAGTGTGGACACGATAACAGTTTTCCGCGGAAACCCTACAGGTTGGGCTTTTGTGGCCCGATCGGTGCGTCTGTTTGTGAAATCCCTTTCCTCGGCTTGCTAACGAAGCTGCAAAACTCTCAACTTTCGGAATATTAAATTAAAAATTCTCTTTGAAGCTTGAACGAAATCTGTTTGAAGCTTATTTGGGGAAAAGGTCAATAGTTTTGCGAATTTGACAGACGGACTTATCGAACCCATAAATGCAATTTTAAGAAAATGTAGAAAATTTTCCTGAAAATGTTATCATAAATTTCCTTTTAATGAGAAAAGTTCTTTGGATCGGCTGAATGGCAACTTAAAGGTTTCTTCTGGCGAAAATCACGTTCCCAGCCTCATTAGCGCGAATCAATACCCGAATCAACCCCACAATGTTTATCTGTTCCGCGAATTCGTGATATTTGCTTTCCTCGGAAAGCGCACGCAACTCGCACGTCACAAACACTGAGATGGGATGCTGGAACCCCCTCGCACACACAGAAGAATTAATTTCACGAGCGTCGTGGCTCGCCTCAAAGCCACATGAACCCGATTTGAGCTCCCTACAATACGATTTGACATGTCGGAGCAGGAAAGTCGGAATCAGGGCCTGGCAAAAAAGAGGAACTTGTAATTTCCCACAGGAATGTTTTACATCGACGACGACATCTGAGTTTTACCTGACAACTACAAGCCGAGCTGCCGAGCACATTTGGATTGCAAATATGTTGTTGACTCGGGTTCGGAGAAAAGTTTTATCTGCCAGGGCGTGGCATTACATGGATGTTGCTACTTCGCCGAGATTTTCCATGTTGCTCCATTTCCATTTTCTTCTTTTTCTTTTTCGTCTCTCGCCCTGCCCGTCCCGGCCCGTCCTTTTGATTTTCGTGTTCCAGCACAAACATTTTTCCATTAAATTCTATAAACTTTATGTATGAATTCAGAAGTTGGGGCAAAAAAGCGAGGCTTGCTCGCAACATGGCAAAGTTCGGTGTAGTTTGGGAAAGCGAGGAGGAAAGTTTCGGTGGAAATGTGATGTATATTTATGCATACATGAAAGAGAAGTGGAGTAAAATAAACATCCGGCCATCATCCCGGCGTACAGACTAATTTTAAATTGCACAAACATACATTCCGCAACACGACATCAAGGCAGCAGGGACCGCCACAGCAACTCGAGCTCACAGAGGATGGAGACGGGAACAAAGGATGGGAGTTGAAGTTCGAGAAAGCCGGAAGAAGCGAGCACTCCCGCCCAGGCCGTCCGTCTCTGAGCCTCATCTCTGGGGATGCGAAAAGGGTTGGTTGATGGCGTACAGGGCGAGGTGCGCAAAGGAAAACGCCGCCGATCAATAACTGAATGGAGGCAGCGCATAGTGAATTCCTCCGCGTCGCTCCCTCCTCGCAGCATCCCTCCTCGTACGCGCTCCCGTACGGAGCTTTGAGTCCACAGCCGCCAGAGTGGTACGAGAAAGTGCTGTGTAATAACGAGAGCTTTTGAATTCCGCTGCAGCTTAGAGTTTTTCCCATACACACACACACACACACGCGCTCTCATCTCGTCGACATCGTTGCAGGGGGCACGAAAGGTGAACCTGAACCGGGCCCTAGCTGGGGATGATGATGTATGACAGCGTGCTTAGCTGGCTTTCGGAAGAGGAAAAGAAGAAGTAGTAAAAGCAATTTTCCCAGCTCCGATCGTGCGGGAGACTGGCGAGAAAATGTAACATCTCGCCTTTCTTTTCTTCCATTCATTTGCGGACACGTCGTCGAAACACATTATACACGGGATTATTTGCTTTTTATCCCTTTTTCCATCCGCACTTTCCCATATCTCCCGCTCTCCGCACAAGCAAACCCCTCGCGCGCTCATAAGAAATGGAGCAGGCCAACATTTTGCCATCTTTCTTTCGCATTGACGTTAAATAAATAAGCCTCTCATGTTGTGCTGCAGCTAACAAAATAAGATTAAATAAAATCAATGATGGGGGTAATGCTTCGACTCGCTACAGAGACTACAGAGGAATGCTCGCAGAGGACGGAATAATCCTAATCCTACATTTTCTTTTCCTTTTTCTGCTGCGTCGCCCCCGCTCGCCTGTCGTTCGTCTCTAATTCTCCTCCATCCCCATGCCAAAGGTGTCGACTTTGGAATAAATTTGGTACATTTTTTGTGGGATTTTATCGGAGACATTAATTAAACTAATGTTTTGCCAGTCATCTAGATTTATTTCGCTTCTTTCCAACTTTTCTTTGTGCTCTCTTGTCCCTTGAAAGAGGAATGACACCGGAGAAAGGGAGGAAAAACTAACCTGTTACCCGAGGAGGGAGCGAGATTACACGACATTAGGGGATGTTTTGAAAAATTACCCAAATTCTTCCCTTTTTTGATGAAACCCCCCAGTCAGTGCGGTAAGAGAAAAAAGGGCACTAGGCAGGTCAAAAGAGTCAAGCTCCCCCAAACTATGTGTGTTCTCCGAGACCTAAGCAAATACCTACCCCTTACTATCGCCTTTCCGAGACCCAGCTCGTCCCCTAATGAAATCAGCCTTCGACTAGAAAGGTCGAAAAATTCATCAAACAGCCCATTTGTAGGATACGCCATTTATTCTAATCCTCGGAATAACTTTTTCTCTCAACCTTTGCCATCTACACGATAACGACGACATGATTCGAGCATGTGAGGCCCACACCGAAGCCCATCTGCTTTCATCATCGTCAGCAAACAAGACTATATATTTCCACATTTCCTTGGCAGTCGGCAGAGGCAACATGGCGGCCCGACACACTGTAATAAATCCAGTTTCATGGCTATATTTAACCCACCTTTTTCAGATTAATCTAAAGAGACAACAGTTGAAAGGCAAGAAAGGGCACGGAGAGAGGGAAAATCCTTCAAAATGTCAGACTTTTATGCAATCAAATTGAGAAAAATGATATCCCCAGCTTTCTTTTGTGCGCCGGCACGACTCACGACTCAGGAGCAAAAAGTGAAATTTATTCCGAGGCGAGGCAAGGGCAAAAGAGATGAATTCCTTTGTACCGACTGCCGAGCGCCGAATACGCCGAGGAGGTGAAAGAGGCAGCCTCTTCGTGTAGTGACAGTTAAGCGCTTATCACATCGCTAGCAGGCGTCATTTTGTGGAAGTAATTTGAATTTGCATGATGCCCTACCGAGGAGCACGGAGCACATCTGCGCACACGGTTCGTTCGATTCTCTCTCGCTCGTCTCCACCACTCGACTCCGCATCTATCTAATCGCAATCGCAATCATAAAATTTAAATCGAATAAAGGTGAGCACACAAACCACCCCGAAGCCATTGAAATTGTGAACAATGTCGAGGCGGCATTCATGTCTTTTTCATTGAGAGGAGCTATGGCAAAAATGTGTGACGTTCTCGAATTTTCATAGGCACCCCAGATGCCACCTGCGCCACCTCCCCGGGGACTGGGTGTTTTCCTCGTCTCCCTTTTTCTCGCATCGCCATGGAGAAGCCGTGCCTTGCCAACTGTTTGCACTTTTCCAATCGTCATGTTCCCATCTGCTGGCGCTTTTGTGGAAATACGCGTTCGTGATTGCACAGAAGGGCGGTCGCAAACAGCTTCAGGTGATTTCACTCATCTCGTAATGGACCACGTGCTTCAATATACTTTACCTGATTGCTTTTTCGGGTGTTTTTCCAACCCAATGAGGTTCTTAAAACTGAAAAACAGTCCAACGGGGAGACTCTGGGACATTCCCCCTCATTGGATTACTCCTTGATTGTAGTCAAAGCGGCTCTAAATAAATCCTCTTATCTCCTACAAAGCACGCTACACCTTCCCTTTGTCTCGTTTGCGAGCTCCCCCGCCAGACTTCAAAGGCCATCGTCCAGCTTTCAACAAGTCTACTTTTCATCTGATAAATCCGTAATCCAGAGATTACTCAACTTTCAATCTGGCTGCATGCAAATATCTAGCTTTTCGCTATGCCTCTCCGAAATCCCTTCTCAAATTTCAGCTTTTATTAAAATCGCAATACGAGCACGATCAACAGCATAAAGTGCATCATCATGGCAACGAGATGCATCCCCGTTGACGTGATACGTCGTTTTAAAATCCAAATTAAATTTATTCAAGTTCAGTCATGCGTGAAATTCATAAAATAGTGGACAATTCGTTTTTTAATGCGTTCGCAATTGATTTTCCTCCATCCCCGAGCGCGCGGCCATTAAACAGATTTTCATTTGACTGTCTGCCAAAACTCCGGTCCTCCTCCCCGCTCAAACAGAATTGTTTAGTCGCATTCCGCTCGGAGCTTTTTAATGTGTACCCAGACGACGCTGCACTCGTTTGGAAATGAAAATGTTTTATTTGGATTAAATCACCGTCGATTGAAGAGTGCTCTACTCCCTGTTTGTTCGTTTTATATTGCCTGTTTTCTCTTTGATCAACGACGTGCTTCGGCGGACTGTCTGTTTGCCAGCAATCAAAATCACGTATTCATGCCAAACTTTACCTATGAAACCAGCTTCACGGTTATTTTCCGAATTAAGCCTAACGAAAGATCAAACGAATCCCCAAGCCTAGAGATACCATTCATCCCCCATCCGTGTTTACTCGCGTGGATTTAATTAGCAAAAGACTCGGATTTTCAATTTAATGTTTACTCTGCGGGTTTCTGGTGACAGGATAAATAATTTTCAAGGTCAAAGGGAGCAAAATGAAGTCATTTTTGGTCGGAAAACTTACCTTTTCTTTGGAAAATCTCTACTGAAAATTAATAAAAATCGTGGAAATTACGATGAGTATCGTCCGCTCTTGGCATTCACCGCGTGCCTTATGGCTTGAAAGAACATACTGGCCTACAGTGAACACCAGGAGAAAAACGTCCAGAAGAAATACGCCGGGATCCCCTCCTTCATCCGCTGCCTTCTTGCGTCAGCGCTGCATCAGCTGGTGCAAATTGACGGCTCTCGAGGCTACGGTATTGTATTATCACATCGTAGTCGTTCAATTATTAATGGAAGTTGGATAAAATATATATTATTTTATATCCAACGTCACACACATAATGAATCGGTGGCAGCTGCAGTGCCAACAGTCAGTAGTCACAATCAACAACAGCATTTTTTTGCCTCTCTGCCCCGTTGTTGTGCATATATGATATGTTCTCGTACCTACCTACCGACGTTTCTTTCCTTCCGAGCCGTTCTGCCGCTCAACATTGTGTCGATGGATTCCCCTTTGTGTGTTACTTTTTTTGTCCTCTCGGTACTCCATGCCCGTATTTCTCATGTACGTGCAATGCAAACGACAAAATGTGTAATTTTGATTCGATTTATATGCTAGCCGATGATAATGATTGTGCCGTGCGCGCCATAAATCGAACAGATGTGATGGATGTCGGGCCCAGGATCCCCAGAGCACCTCCTGTCTGTAAAAAATAAAGTCGACTTCCTTGGAACGAATGGTACTGGCAGGCGAGACGAATGGGAACGGATTCGAGAATAATTAGATTTTATTTAAAACCCGCGAGAACGAGGAAGATGCGAGCATATGGCCGCAGGACCGCTCTTAATTACCCGAAAAAATCGGGGTCTCGGGGTGAATAACCTCATCCTTTGTGTCCTGCCGATACGCCGTCTGCTGTTGTTGAAATGAAAAAACGAGTTTGACGTTACATCAGCAGCGCATTGTTTGTCGAGGGACCCTGAGGACGAATGCTAATCCCGAAATTTATCATCAGGGATGCGTCTCGGGAATGCAGGGGGAGAAAGGGGTTGAAAGGCATAATGTGACATTTGTCTTGCTGCTGCCAGACTCGTGATTTATTGAATTAATGATGATGCCAATCCCGCGATTAATCATGCAGGAGACCCCTCAGATGAGCCCCGGTGACGACTAAATATAGGCCTCGCATGACGCTGTCATAAAAATAGACCCAGAAGTGGCAGCATGAATAATAAATTCCTCTTCGAAGCCATACGTTCACTTTCTCCGGGGTTACGACTTGCGTTGCAGCGCGCGCGAGTGAATCACCACTACACAAAAAAGTGGCGTAAGAGCGGAAGCCGCCAGTGTCCGTTGAACTGGCACCCACTCAAGGCTGCACGGAACGCGAGCCTCGTATACTTGACCTACAGACGACAGCGGCGGTTAGCTGGCACTTTGTGACGTCACCGCGCCGTTCCTGGGCGAGAAAACCCACAAAAGCAATTACGTTTTCCGTTTTCCGCCGTTCCGCTGGAGCCTCGTCGTGCCGCCTGGCACCATGCACTCTTTCCATTTCCAGTTAGTCACTTTTGGAAACATTCTTGATGTGTGCTATAGACAACATGATGTAATCAGGGTGTGTTTCGAGTATCCCCTCGCTTTTCCACGGCACTTTTGGCACTTTCACAGGCTTTTTCACAGCTTTTGACTCTGCAAGTACTTCAAAACTCTTGAATGGACGTGTCGGGACTCGGGAGACCCGGACTGAGAGAGAGAAGTATGTATCAACGATGCAGACTGCCGACTGACTGACTACACTATATCGTAACAACTATCGCACAGTCGACGTCGTTGCTGCTAATAAAATGGGGTGAATATATTTAATACATATTTTTAATACCCTCCATTCATGGCTTAGGCTGTACGCGGCTGTGTGGCAGTGGCGTGTCGCTTTTCGAGTTCTCCTTTGTGTCCTCGCACATGTATATTCGTCGGTCGTCGCTTCGCCGGAGCGCCGAGAGCGAACTGTTGTTGTGGCATACTTGGACGACTTACAGCTCAACAACAAAAGTATCCATCCCTCGCGCTTTTGTTGTAATTGTACGCTTTACTGTTTTCGTTCTCTCAGAATTTCGGTGGCTCTCAGAACTTAAGGGTAGCTGATTCTAAGAATTTCTTATTTTCTTCCACTTGGTGTTCAGTTACTTTTTGTCCTCTTGTAGCTCTTCAGTTTTTTGTCCGAAAAATTTTTCACCCCTTTAATTAATTGTTTTGAAGACTTAAGACAAAATCTTCTTTTAATAAAATAAATTAAATCTTTCAGTAGTTCTTCAATTTTGTTTTTTCTTGGTACAAAGGATTCCTAATTTCAACTTATTTAACTTTCTGCTCTTAATAAAAAAGATTCTGCTCTTTACATTTTTTTCGAGTAATTTATGACCCCTTGGTTCAACCTTTTGAAGACGTTAGACAAGCATTCACAATTCTTTTCTTCCCTCTTATTTTTGTATGTTAGGTTTTCCAAGCTTCAAATTATTTCTTCTTTTAAAATTTCTAGCTAAAAATTTTGAAATCAGTATTCAAAATTTTTTCAAAAACGAATAACGGGTATATGCTACCCTTAATCTCACTCACAGGACTCTGACGTACACGGAGCCTTCAACGTACCGCCGCACCGTACGGTTTTGCGAACGAAACTCGCGCACATTTCACGATTCCCAATGTTCTTCATTCAGCAGAGTGTTACAACATCAAGCTCATTTTATATTGTTAATTCAAATACACACGGCACTTTTGAATTCAAACGCACACAAGCACACATGCAAGCCTGATACGAGTATTAAGTTGACGGGGTCACATAACATCCTTTTATTACAATCGCCGTACCTTGCTATGACGTCCACAAATACGAAAGTTGTGCGAATCGGGGGTAAACGTCGCATACAAAATGCTACTTTTGGTTAAAATGTATGGTGCGAGAATATGCGTGTCCTGGAGATCCCAATCTGGCCACTTTGATTTTATCGCCACATCCTTCAATTACGACTACGAGTGCGTCTCCCCTGGAACGGAGCGAAAGGGATGTTGGCCAAGATCGTGTTCTCGTTTACGACATAATTGCTCGGCAACATGAAACTGGCGACATCCTGGCGGTATTTTCGTCTCCCAAATGGCTTTCGCCTCCGAGATTTGCCAAATATTTGCTCTCGTAATGCGTGTGGGAGGCGAACCATCCACTTGAGCCGAAGCAAACCGGTCTTGAGACGGCGCTCGATATTGAATTCAACCCCGCTAAATAGCTTCCAATTATGCAGTCATTCTGCCCCCCAGGTTTCAACGCCCCGCCGCCGAAGAAAATGCAAAATGTTTGCTTTGCATTCGACTTTGTGTGCCAAGGATGGACTAGGATGTCTCGTGTTTCGCCACCCTCGCCCAGGTCTCGTCTCGTGCGAGTGCAAAGTGAGCCGCTCTAGCCACGGAGCTCCGCCATTGATAAGCAAATTAGCCGAGTTGCTGGAGTGGAAAGGCAGCGACGGCGGCTCAGACTTGAGCGCGAGGCCGGGAAAATTGCAAGTAGTCGTAAAGCAGTTTTATTGTTTTTGTGGCTTTCACAAACCCCCCGTACGAGGCGCGGGAAGCTATTTTTGCTGTTGCTTCACTTTCACTATCTTGCCTATCATCACACGCCATGCCACACGGATTACACACTACTTAGCATACCGAGTATTGGTTCCTACTTTATTGTGCAGGTTGGAAAATAAATCCGCACAGAAGCTCGAGCCCGAAGGTAGCAGGCGAAAGCAAACAGCCGTGTGCAATGTTTTACTGCCTCGCTATTAACTAGTTAGTGAGATTGTCTGACGGTGGCAGAGGTGGCATGCTTCGGGTGGATTTGTGCCGTATTGTTTAGTCAATGGATTTTATACATACATATTTTCTTACGCGACAGCTTGTGAACTTTGAACTTGAGACCGGGAGTTGGGTTTTTAAAAGCTCACATATTTTTTGAGAGTTCATTAATTTGCTTTCTGGGAATAAAGGAGTGAAAAAAGCTCTCATTAAAACCCCTCTAGACTATGTACTTGAAATTGAGAATATAAGGAGGTAAAGAAAAGCAAGATCGGTGACGAATTTTCCGCAATTTTCCCAAACTTTCAAAAGAAGGAAAGTCAGTAAAGAAACCCAAAAAAGCTTTGCCAAAAAGTCTCCTCTCCCAAGGAGAGAAAATAAAAGTTCAGAGTCTGGACCACGCCCTACTCGACGGGCTTCTCAAATTTCCCTAAATCTCCCAAATCCTCTCGCCCGAACCCATCGAACCCTCGCACGTGTGCCTTGTTTGCTCTCCAGCCATTGAAAATCCCCATTTCAACAAAGTGTTGAAACACGACCGTTCGCTCTCAGTCAATAAATGCCGTTTTTAATTCCAATTTGGCTCCTGCACACGACGTTGCGAACGGACTTTGAGCACAAAGCGGCATAAAAAATCGTCGACGACTAATCAACAATCACGTCTAAGTCTGTCGCGTGTCAAATTACATTTTCTCTCGTCATTGGCATTAAAAGAGTGAGTCCGTGGCCGTGTGTGCAGAAGGAAGGAAAATTTTCCGCAAACCAGTTTTTTAGCGTGCGCGTTGCATTCAAAGTTGCTGGCCCGAGGGTTGCGAGAGGGTCGTGATGCTGGAGGGAGCACCCTAAATGCTAATCAAAAATGCAGACAACGGGCGGGCGAGAGGAGATTTCCCCAGAGATGCGACTGACGCTCGACTGACATCTGAGGGATATTTACCTGAGTGGAAATCCTTAGTCTTGCAAATTTAGTTCACTGCACTTTTTAGGAGTTTAGTCAAGTTTTCACATGATCATGATGTAGTAGCTATGGTAAATGAGACTGAGGTGGTGTCAAATGAGTTAATGAAATAGTGGAGATAGTAACAGCACAGTAGTAGTAGAGGTAATGATACATTGTAAGTGGTGCAGCCGATGCTGGCAGTAATAGTGTGTTTATTGATAGTTTAAAAATTTATTTCAGCAGTCAGAAGGTACTTGCAACAGACTTTATTACAAAATATTCTTAAATAATTTGTATTTTATACTTAGCACTGCAAAGCTCAAGCTTTCTAGTTGACGCCTAAACGTCTACTATGAATCAAGATCGGTACAGTGCAACCCCTGTCCTCTACGATGAGTCCTGACGACGCGCAAGTATCGCCGTCCCCTTCGCCCTCAATGTGCCATTTCCACTGGCGTCATCCCGCTCTGACGCACGAACCGCAAACGGTGCCCCGTTTCGGCCAGCTCGCAGACCTTTATGGCACCATTCTGACGTGCGCACGAGCGAGAGGCCGCCAGATCCTTCCTCATATAGCCCTAGACATAGCCGGGTATGTGCGCGCACATATACGCCACAATGGGAGATGAAATATTCAGGATGAAATGATGATGAGGCTGAAATAAAATAAAATAAAACGACGACAAAGCAACGCAAAAAACTGTGTACAAGTGTGTTGGATGATGTGGAGGAACACCGAACAAGAAAAAGGTGCCCTAGCCCTGATGCCGATGCTGGAGCTGCCACGTGCTGTACGCCCGCGTACGGGCTCTGTGGAGCCTGCACAATGGCGGCTTGATAGCTGACGCTGGCTCTGCTGGCGTGTATTATTAAAATGCTGTATGTGTAGCTTTTACTTTATTTGATTCGATTTTCTCCTTTTATTATTATTTTTTCCTCTTCCTCGCTCGCTTTCCTCCCAGCATCCTCCCTCGCGCCGGCCATTGAAAAGTATTATTATTACTCACTCCAAGCCATCCTCGCCTCGCTGTTCCTCGCCACTGCCGCTTCGCTCCGCTCTCAAGCTTCATAAAATCGATTCGTGCATATTTTTAGATCGTGATCATGACAGACTGTTTTTCAATCAAGTCTTGACATTATTTTTCTTTTTTTCTCCTCTGCTCTCGTCACATACACACATAAATATCGCATGGAAGAGCGCCTCCGATTCCTTTTTTATGACTCCGACCCCGACGCGACCCACCGTCTATCCCGACCAGAGAGAGCCCCGCAGTCAATTAGAGCTCCATTCACAAAGTTGCGAATAATGCCTACCTACAGCCGGAGTTCAGGGACATGCATGACGTGATATAGTACTTAAAATCTCGCATGCTCAACCTTATTTGGGACGAATCTCTCGTGGGAAGACGACGACATCAACAACGGCATGATGGCGGTTTTACATCTCACCAAAAACACACGACAACAGCACACAAATCGCAATCAATTTGGCATTTATTTGAGGAAAAGCAGAGATGAAGCAAAATACCATTAGTCGCAGCCGCTTTCAGCGTCTCTAACTTTCTTCGGAGTTTAAATGAATTACTATTTGTTTTAGACACCGCACATGGGCTGGCATCGGGATGTTTTCCAGAGAAACTACGGCTTTCAGGCTCGCTCGAACTATAAACTTTTTAACAAGGTTGGGCAGCAGGATTTTTCAACTTGAAAACCACATCCAAAGCAATTAAAAACATTGAATTAAATTGTTAGATTTATCTTTCAAACATCTCTCAATAGCTGTCTCACTTTGTAGGGAGATCTGATTGAAAGGATGAAGTAAAACCACTATTTTCAGACCTCATTCTTGACAAATGGACCCATTTAACGAGTTGTCTCTGAAGTGGTGGTTTTGGTCAACTTTGGACCCTACCATTTTGTACGAAATCCACCCTGTGTGCAAAAATTTGCTGATGTGGCGATTTTCGAATGTTCACATCTTTGTCCCGTTCAATTTGTAGTCCAGAAGTAAAAATTGGAAGAAGAAAAAGCATATCTACCTGAAAATTTTACTTCCGGGCCAGAAATTAGACCGGCCTATCCTAGCTCTTACAAGTCTCCCCTGGGAGTCTGGGGGAGAATTTTATTCTAGCGTGGGGAGACTTCAAGTTCTCTTTTCTTCTTTTGACCCTAACGTTGGAAAACAACCCTTAACTTTTGAGTCAAAGTTTACATCAGTAAATAAAGCGAACATATTTTATATTAATGCTTCTTGTGGGAAAAGCCAAGATTTTGAAAAACAACTTATTTTTTGATGAAGCTTTCGGCTTTTAAGCCATCCTTAGCATCACTTGAAAATAGAAGTAAAAATTTGGAAAGTTTTCCGAGTGAAGAGGCAGTTGGAGTTTTATATAATCAATTTACATATTTTATATTCTACATGTAAGCCTAAAAACCTCATTAAAAAGATGCGTTAACAAAGTTGCTTAGACAAATAGAACCAACTGCATAACCCACAGTGCATTCAGAGGCAGGACATAAAACTTTTAAATTTAATCACAGAACACATAATGGAAGCTTTAGCGTGCGCCAGGCGGTGATGCTGCTGGCTCTGTCACGATAATGGAGGCACTAACACCACACTCGACAACCTACTCTCCTGCCACCACAGCTCCACAAATATTATCATTCACATGTAAATTACGGCTCCTAGCTGGGGAGTGCGGATCCAATCTAACGGTTCATCCTTCATACCCGCTATCGTGCACCCAATGCTTCTTTCGTCCACACGATGTACATCAGTCACATCCAATATGCATGTGATTTGCATATTTTTGCATAGATCGGATTAAAGTCCGATGACAGCGTAGGTTGAGGATTTTCTGGCTCTCATCCCGGGCAAGATGCAGGCGAAATGACCGCGAGCGAGCACGGGCAGGAGTCCCACCGATGTGCGTGGCGGGTGTGGAGGAGGATGAGGAAAAAACAAATCGATATCATGTGTGAAAAATTGCTCATCTCTGCAGCTGACACAACATCCGTCGTTGCAGTGGCATCATCATCATCGCTGCCACGCTATGCCATCATCGTTTGATTCAACAAGAGATGACTTGTGCATTATGCTGGGGGAGGTGGGCTGCGGGGGAGAGGGGTGGGGGCGTGTTTGGTACATATTTAATAATAATAAATGTGTGCACAAACGAAGAGATTGAGATAAAATTTAATGAATTCTTACATAATCGGATTATGGGAACGGGAACGTCATGCATGTTTCTTTTGCGCTTCCCCACACGCCAACCTAACCGCAGAGATGCTGCCTTCCGCATGGCATCCGGGACAAATGAGCTCCCACCTTTACGGCTGCGATGAAATGTCATTAACAGGCGGGGACGGGGAGAAACGAGGGGAAAACGGGTATAAAACAACATAAAATAGGAATATAATTGAATTATGAAAATTTTCTCATCTTCTTGCCGAGGCTCCGGCTCCAATTGCCGTCTAGCGTGCAGCAATGTCTTCTGAGACGATCTAATTTTATGTAAATTTAATTTCCAGCGATTCTGTAACGCTCTATTGGATCCTGAGGGTACTTGGAATATTAAAATGCTCGAGCTGCAATGGCAATTTGCTGATTTTTCTTCTCTCTGCTGTAATAGGGTTGATGAGGCTCCTGAGGTTCTTTTTAAACTGATTTTTGCCGCTTTTGATTGCAGTTTTCTTCTCTTATTTAAACATTAACTGAGTTTATTGAGGACCCTTCATGGAGACGAATGTTTCACTTAACCCTCTAGCAGGAGATTTTTCTTTTCAAAAACAAAGTATCCTTTCTTGTCTGTTTAGGCCCACATTAGACAATTATGAAAAGACATTTGGATTTGGAGGTGTAGCTTTTTGAGGAATCGAATTTGATATGATTTTTTGTCAAAAGATTAGTTCTATTTTTCGAACTCTCAGAAGCCTTATTAACATATAAAACCAAGCTATGACTAATATAGAAAACCATGATTAAGGAAAAATCACAACAAATAAAGCTAGAACTGTATGAAAATCAACATTTTAAAATAATGAAAATCCAAGATGGCGGACCAAAATATTTATTTTACGATTTTTGACTGATTGCTGTTTTTGTGTTCAAATAGCAGAGCTATGGGACAAAAACGGACCAAAATGAGGTATCAAATGAAAGGTCAGAGCTTTGACTCTATTTTGTTTGAAACCAATGTATATTTGGACTAACAGTTTTCTCAGAAATCGGAAAAATCTTGACCTGGAATTTTTTTCCGATTGCCAGGTAGAGGCTAAACAAAATGTCACCATTTTGTAATGGTAAAATTATAGAAGAAAACAGAATTGGTCTCTGTGGGGTCCTAAAAATCAACAGTCTTAAGATCATTGAGATTCAAAACAATATGCTGGATCCCCTCACACCCAATTTGAGTTTTTGTCGCCGGAAAATTACCCACAAGCTATGAAATCTGCTCCACAATAAAATCTCGCTCAGCCGTTTCGGATGGCGGTCGGGAAAATCATAAAGTCGACATCATGAAAAATGAGCTGACTCATGAAATTTGACGAAATTGGATCAATAATGTGCTCTGGATTCCGGTACATAACAATTGCCTCGATTGAATTTCAAAGAATGTGTGCGGGAGGCTGCTCCTTGCTTCGCAAATCCTCATACATAATGCATGCTCTGTCTCTGCACTTTGACAAAGCATTTTTGTCTGCCATCCCTATCCACACTCCGCTTCGCTGCGCCGCGTCGCTCCGGCGCTGCAAAAAGAAATGGGAAAAATACTTTCCAGAGAGACACGACCGAGCCTGGATCCAGCAGTCGTGTGGCGGCCTCTACAGTCTCTACGGAGAGCCGAGGAAAGTGCACAAAACAAGGAGCAAAAGTAGGGAAACAAAGCGAGCAGTGCTGGCATCAGATGCTGCTACCGAGGCGAAATTGAATCACGGTATTTGTCCTGCTGATGCTGCGGATACGGTGAAAGACGTGTGTACAGTAATGGGGTGCATCACGAGCTGCGAGGTATTTGAGCGCGCTGGTTGCCAATGGCAACTTGTATGAAATGGATTAAAACCGAAGCATGAAAGTGGCGGTATTGTGGGAGCTGGGGGAGGAAGGGTGGGGCTGGTGTACGTGTATACGCGCTCGAGATGCTGGCTGTCGCTGTGTTTTTGTGTTTTGCCTGAAAAATTCATGTCAATGCGTAGCTCACGGATGCTCCCTGCGTTCCGACAAGTCCCCAAGTATGTTAAGTATTTTGCTAATTTATTTCCCTCTTAAGCACCATAATTTAATTAATTACTTTGTGTTGTTTGAAATTGAATTTCGATTTCCCGAAACTACGTAGCGTCGTCTGTAGGTGGGTGGCATGGCAACGCGAACTGAAAGAGCTTCTCAACACTTATCCAACGTGCCGTCATGGACGAATGTGATTGGAAAATGCCACCATTAATTATGGTTCGCCTCTCGCCACTGTCGTCCCTTATTCATTTGGGTCCACTTGAGCCGGACGACAAGTGCCATTGTTTGTCAATTTGTCAGCTTGTTGCCATCGGAACCTTCCGAATGTCAAAATTACTTGATTGTGAATAGGAGGAACATTTCTTGAATTCTAAAGCAAGGAGCCCTTCGGCAGATGCTGCACATGCTATAATCGCCTTTGGATAAGTAATCATGGAGGAAATCGTATCACATACACCCGCTTTTTGAAAGAAGAACAAGCAGCTTATGTTAAACTTTGGAAATTCAATTTGAACTTGGTGCTTCAGAGATCGCTTCAAGTGAGCGTAAGGGCGTGTGCTAGCGAGTGCCGAGGGAAAAGTTTGCACCATGGGGAGAAGGGAAACTCCGAGTCACGTATTAAGATGATTTTTTGTGCTCGGGAAACGTCTTTTGAGCAAAAACGGGGATCTAAATCATTTGCTGTCTGTTACTTTGTCAAGACAGCCTTGCAATCCCATCTCCAACTTGCGGATTCCGAGAAACTCTGATGCCTTGACAGCTTGTTAAGCAAGGTAAGCTCAGGAGTGTATGTTTCGAGAGAGAAAAACGGAAGATAGGGAACCATCTTGGGAAAAGTTTGCAGGAAGTCGACCAACACCCACACCCACCCACAAATCGCCTCCCTGTCTTAGCCGCTCGCAATCAAATTTCAATTAAACCTGCTCCATTCACTCTGCTCACTCAAGAAGCAATTGGCAAATTGGTGATTTAATCACGCTCTTCAACCTCTCCCAGTCTCCCATTTGCCTTTCAAAAGTTTTCCTTTCACTCGCAGCCCACGCTTCCCCGAGCAGTAGAAAAAGTTGATTGAAACGTTTATTGCAATAGTTGCAAATTGATTAACTCTCATTTATAACTAGGAGAAGCTTCATGTGCCTCGTCTTCCTCCTCCGCGATTGCATCAATTTCCTCCATGTATGGTCGCTTTATCGTCTCTATGCTTTGAGAAGTTCTCTCTCACAGTAAGGCAGCAACCGTCAGGAGCACTTCTCTGCGAATTCGCACAAAACGACAGCAAGTGAATTCATAAATCACAAAGTATTTCCACATCGACGATAAAAGCGAACGACGAAGGAGGCTTGCTGTGAGCATGAGGAGCACGAGCCGTCGCCTTAGACACAAATCATAGACCAAGTGCGATCTTACTCCGTCACATTTTTGATAAAACTCTTTTATTTCAAACTAAAAGGATTCTAAAGAGCAAAAAATATATATAAAAAGCAACATCGGAGATTAGGCTTAAGGGTGCATTTTCAAAGATTTCGAGAAACCAAACTTTGAGGGCCCCTAGCTCCGTCCCTGTACAAAATAGGGGTCATATGTGGTACCATGATTTGCTAGATTTGACACAGACTACAACATACTAAAATTTCAGCTCAATCGGATGTAATATAAGGAGTTTTCATTCTCACGTAAAACACCCCCCATTCCCCCCCAAGAGGGGGTATGTGTCTAAAACTGTTAACTTGCACCTCAACAGACTAGGCCCTACACGATGCTAAAAACCGCAGCTCTCTAGCTATTCTGGTTCTTGAGTTATAAAATTTCGAACAGACAGACAAACCGACTGACAGACAGACAGACGGCAAAGCGGCCAAAATAGTGCATTTTTTGCAAAATGCTGAAAATGCACTAAAAACCTTCTTTTCTAACCGAGATCAGAATTATTCGGAAACCGCCACAGTAACTGCCTGATCTATGGTTTGTGTCTGAGGCAGATGCCGAAGAAAAGGAGTGAGTGTGAGGCTATACTCTATAGATATTAATAATGTGGGAAAATCATTTTTCATTTAGTGTGTTGAACATGCCTCGTACATGCAAGCATCAGAGCCTGGCCTTCTTTCCGTTCTTCCCCGTGGTTTTACGACCGAAACTGCGAAAACGCCGAAAGTCGGTCCTCTTCTGCCCTTGAGAGGGAAATGCTTCTCCAAAAAGCCTTCTGGGCTAATTCTGGAAATAGAATTTTCCACTCCAAGTTGCTGTGATAACCTTTTAAGCGATTTCCATGGCCTTTACCGTCCTTTTTTGCCGTACTCCACTTGCCAGCATCCACTTCCCTTCTTCATCATTGTAAGCGGCAGTTGTGTGCGAGTGTAAGCTCGCTTGCAGGCAAGCGGAGGCATTTTCTTATTAAAAGCATCCGTGCTCTGCTGCGGCAAGTGTATCGATTTTTGTGTTAAGTATTGTATGTAAGTATATATTTGTTTTTTCTGCCGCCACACCGTGTATGAGCACTTTATGTATGCTAGTAATATCGAAGTGGATGATGCTGGTACTCTTAAAATTTCTAAGCACATGCTTCATCCCATTTCGTCCTCCTGCATCACATTTCGCTCAAAACGTGCTCCCAAAGAGACATTGTTTGTTACGAATACACATGTACAAGCCTTCAGACATGGGCAATGTTTAATAAGAGGAGCAACAATGGGCCCGATGGCAGGCAAAATGATAACGAAGCAGCTAGGAAACGACTAGAGTGGAAATCGTTAACAAATGTTGTGAGACTTTGGAACGCTATGAGACCATTCAATATTGAGCTTCGTTAAATGCTTCGATGAGTTTCCAGGAACTTGTTCAATTTGTAATTGAAAACAGGCGAAAGGGCTTTGAAACTAGTTTGCCGCTTTTTCCGCATCACCGGCTTTGATGTAGAGACTAACTGGCGCGAAGCTTGTTATTCACCATCTCGCAAACAGGCTAGTTTAGACAACAGAAGACTACGTTTCTAGGAAGTACAGTTTTCCTCACATTTAACGACCGCTTTTCAGGATATGGGTAATTGTCAAATTTGAAAATATTATGAAAAAAATTTCTCCTTTATTTGTTAAAATTTCTAGGGAATTTGGAATCTAAATTCCGGGGAAGATAGCAACGGGAGTCAGATCAGGTCCAGGGTTTTTCCTTCCTTCCTGTCAAGACCATTGTTTGAGTAGCTGCTGGTCAGGTTGAGTTAATCGTAATCAGGACTCGTCTTCCTTCTTTTAAGAGCCCACGGCCTTAGCCTCCTTTATGATTACAAACACGATACATAGATGCAGCTAGAAGAAAGCCCAGCAAGGAGGTCAAATTATTTTTAGGTGCCTCAATCTGAAGTAGCCTCGTCAATGTTGGGTTCGTTAAATGTAAAGGAAAACTGTAAGCCCAAATAGTGTCTAAAAATTGTTAGGGTGAATTTTTCTGCTCAAGAAACATTGTAATCTTCTTTAAACAATGGATGAGAAACCTCAAAGATCCCAGTGGGAGATGTAGGGGAGTTTAGACGCGCAATCCAAAACACTCAACAATGAGTAATCGGTCTTTTCAAGGCGCGTTTATGATCCCGAGAAAGTAAACAAAAGCCCTCACAAAAGCAATTGAAATTCCGAGTTTTACGGCCCCCAATGCGGCCCATAAAACGCTACCGCCTCCCCTTTACCTGCCCTCACCACACACACCTCTCCCGCCGTGATTTATCTGCAGCTCCTGCACCAGCTTCCGCCAAGAGCTCCCCCATTAAATTTCCCTTTCAATGGCTTTTGCTGCCGCTTTTACTTTCGTTCATTTGCCCATCAAACAGTTCACGATATATGTGGGGGGTTGGCTGATGCTCTCTGCCGCAGAGAATCGCAGACTAAAGTCATATAAAGGGCACGGGGGCCCCGGTAGCACGACGTCGGTGCCCAGCGTGCCTTTTAGGAAAGTGTAGGAAAGTTAGCAAAAGAATGAAGGAATTATGAAAGAAAAAGGTGAATTCATAAATCCTTCCCAAAACGATTTCCTACGGAATTCATGAAGCCTCATAAAGCTTTCTAAAGGATTGCTTTATGTTTCATGAAATGAATTCCTTTGGAAGGTTTTAGTGAAGATTTAATGTTTCATTTATGATACTTTTTTCTTCATTTAAGATGCATTTAGGAAGCTTTAAATGCCGTCATTTAGATTTCATTTGTGAAAGCTACAGCATTCAAAATGCTTTCATTATGTATCATTTGCCTTCCTTTTCCCTTCATAAATTGACTTCCTAATGAAATCCGTGTGAAGTCTCACAGTGAATAAAGCTTGCACAAATACTTCCTCGACGGAACTAAAACTGAAAGTTATAGCCAAGAACTCCTCAGTATTTGGCATCTTTCACAAATTGATGAAAATGTGCTTAGAATTCGTCAGTGTGTGAGAAAACAGCAGAGCGTCGAGACGTGTGTCGCAACTTTAAAGGAACGCAAGATAAAATTGTCGAATCAGGTAAGATTTAAGCTGATTTTTTGAAGAATTTCGAAGTGAACTTATAATTATTATTTATGCAAGGACACTACAAAGTCATCCAGAAACTTGTGGAAAAAAATGCGAGACGGTAAAGGACGTGGAAGATTCCGACGAAAATATTGGACAACACCAAGATCATGCTGTAAGAAACTACAACTTTCTAATTATATTTAAAACAACTCTTAAATTTTACTCGTTTAGGGGGAGCACTTAAATGCGTTCTTTCCCGACAAAGCTTAAATCATGTTCTTTTTGTATTCTTTAGATTGCCTATTTTCAACGCTTTAAGGACAAGGAGACCTCGAAGACAGTAAGAGTCTCTTTAGACTCCTTCCTGCATCCCTCGGCCCATCAGTTTTTGACTGCGTTTGGTTTACTTTCAATTATTAATTATTATTCTTGATGTAAATAAACATGGTAAATATAAAATCAATCAAAAAATTATTATAATACTATGAACAAGTTATCATTATGAAGGATTAATGAAAGCTTTTTAGCTTTCATTATTGAGTCAAATTATTTCAGAAAATAGTCTCATTGGGAAGGATAAATGAAAAGATTTGAATTCATTTGGAAATCATTTAGGGAAATCATTATGACTTCATTTTTACTTCATTTATGTTGCATTACGGAAGCTTAAATGAAAGAAAAGGGATTCCCGTAGCTTTCCGTTTGCTTTCACTTTCGGAAAGATTAGGAATCCTTATGAAGGAATTATGAAAGCTTTTGGCTTTCACTCCAGATTTCAGAAAGAAAGAAAAATGATTCCGAAAGGAATCATTTAGGACTTTCATTTGCCGTGCTTTGCCTGCTTAAATCCGGCAATAGGAATGCATAATGAAAGATCCTCGGGAAGTTTCCTAACTGGAAATGAGTTCATAATGAAAGCATTATGAAGAAAAAGGCACGCTGGGTGGTGACGGTGGAAAAGTTAAATAAGTGGCTGCGTTCCACACACACAGACTCTATCGGCTGACGAGAGCGGAGAAGAAAGACATAAAGGACCATGGACCATAAAATTTATATCATTTGATGCTTGCGTGGATGTGTATTTATATTCACGCGTGTGTAACTAAAGGCCCATAAATTTAACATACATCTCTGGCTGGCAATCAGCGAGCACACGTTGGCACAAACTCCTCAATCGTTTGAATTTTGATGCAGGGAAGCTCTTCCTCAGATGAAGTAGGGTAAGCAGAAGACGTAGATGATGGGGCATTAAATGTTTGCGTATTTGATTATAATTCAGCTTAATTCAAGCAAGCGAAAGGCAACCTTGCAAAAGCCACACGGGTAAGTCGGAAGCTCGGGGGAGTCGGGGAAGTCGGGGAGAAGGAAAGACTGTAACGAGATAAATTTCTACTTTGCCGGCTTCACTGTTCATTATTTTTCTTTACATCTCAGTAAACCTTTTCTAAACGAGGCCATAAAATAATAATCTCGAATGTGCTCGGGCGTGCAGCGTAAGGGTACGGGGACGTCGCAGAAACGCAGGCAAAAGTGTGTCCATTGTCTTTCCCTCTCCTCCCATGCCATCATCTTCTTATCACTTGCGCCATAATTTCATCATCATCGTCGCTCCAGCCACCCCTGCGCTTCCTCCGTTCTTTTCCTCCGTCCTCTCTCACTCTCTTTTACAATTTAATTAGCTTGCCACCAACAACCCTCGGGCCGGTTGCACGCATCAAAAATGCAAATTCATGTTTATCTCCCGCCACCACCGCCATGATTGGATTCAATTCGGTCAGCATAATTGCGAATTCATTGTTTGCCTGCCAGGCTGCCGGCTTCACACAGTACTGGGGGATCTGCATTGATTGCAGCCTTTATCTCCAGCTCCCTCCTCGTAAATCGGGGTGGTGACTGGCGACTGGTACTGATGAAGACAAAACTGTGATTGAAGCTGAATCGGGGATTATCTTTTTTTTCATACTTCCCGGATCTGACCTTCCAAGCCCGAGTTTCAGACACTTTTCTATAATTTGATCCCCCATGGAACCGATTTGTCTCCTAAATATGCTTTTACTGAGCCCCCAAAACTCCCAGATCTGACCTTGAGAAAGACCCTTGAATTAAGAGAGCTCCCCTATGTTCCCCTATGACGACCTCTCTATCCTACCAAAGTGGATGCAGATAGCCGGACATAAATTTTAGTAAAAAAAAAAAATTTTTGTTTTTTATACATATAGATACATATTTCAAAACAAACTTTTCTTTTTTTTCGTTTGAAAAAACAATCCGGTCGGTCTTGAAGACTTAATTTTTTTGGTCGCCTTTGTTTTCAATGGAATTCGCCTACTGAAAAAGCTGGTTAGAATTCAAAATCCTTTCGGGACCTCATATATTTTTTCGATGGCCAAGATAACACAGGAACTGTAGATCCAACTTCATGGTTCAGACTGACGGAAAATTGCACCAAGGAGTGCATTTTCTAACACCAAACTTTTATTTAAAAAAAAAATAAGCGAGTGGAATTGTAAAATCCTTCATTAAGCTTAATACGAGTAATGCTATTACCAAGTTCAGTTTGTTCAAACTCACACCACCAGGCCTTTTTCCCAGCCAGCACCGCAGTGGGAAAGTTTGCCGTTTCATTTGAATCTTTTTGTCGTCGTGGTTCGGTTGCTGAATGTAAGATTGGTTTTGCCGAAAGGGACCTTTTTGATAATAATTTACCGAAGAAGTACAATGCCGAGAGAGAGACTGTAATACCCACGCGCAGCCCCTTTGATTTTTATGGCCTTTATTACGGCCACTTGGTGTAAGGAATGCTTTCAATTTGGACTCGGCTTGGGAAAAGTTTCGGAAAAGCTTTCTCGGAATTTCATCTTCGAGCGCACGTGTTCCCCTTTTAGTAATTTGAGGCTTTTGAGAGGTCAGGTCCCCACGCTTCCCAGCTGGCTCTTGCTTAGTGTGAAATCACCCACCCACCTTATGGCTGAGCTATTTTTACTGCTCAAGGTATGAAATTGGCCTCCCTCCGCTTTCCGAACCCTAGTTACCGTCCCGCCATCGCTATCAGTCGTTTTAGATCACGTTGATGAAAGTGTTGAAAATGATATTTGGGGTAGAAACCTTGTGTTTAGTCTCTCTCCTCCCGTCCTTCGTCATCATCCTTCATCTTCAAGTGTACACTCTTCGTCTCCCTCCGCTGGTTTCGGTGGGATGCTAAAAGTTCTGGTAACCGCTGCGCATACATAATTAAGTGCTCTACAAAATGTTAAATTAATGCCTTTATGTTGGTTCCAGGGATTTCCATTTCCACCGCCGACTCGCGTCGCGTCGAGCCGCAGTTTCCCACTCTGCACGCACGCACACGCCAACCTTTTGTTTCTGACCTGCAATATTTCATTCCCGGCCCGGAAAACGGTACATTTTCTTCCAAATTTGATCTCCTTCGCACCCGGATTGCGATATGACTCCCCAGTCGGCCACTATTCCGAGACTCCTTTGTGCGCAGCAGAAATCAAATCGCCTTATGAATCAAATATGGTCGGTAATTTTTCTTTCTCGATAAACTTTATGGTCCAGTGCGTTTGATAGGATTTTTCTACTTATCTCCCTTCCCTCTCCTTCACCAAATTTTCCTGATGAGGTTCCGGTCCTCGCTCCCCGCTCCCTGCTCCGTGCCTGTGCGCGCCCATATATGGCTCCGCAGTCGAGGACATCGACAACGACGCTTTTAAATCCAATTTTATCTCCTCTGCTTGTTTTTTATTACTCTCGCTCAACTTTTCTCCTCCACCAGCACAATGACGCTACTTTTCTGGCGTTCCTCGCAAGACCCAGATGAATGAAATTTTCTTTTATTTTTATGTCTGCACTTAATCCATCGAGCTATTTTATATCCTCTGGATCCTACCTTTGTCGCTTTGGGCGCTCTCTAAAATTAGGAGCACGTAAATGGATTCCATCATCATCCTCCCCGCGCGCCCGAGAGAGACAACTTTCATTTCCTTAAGAGACATTCTGACCTGGTTTGCATAATGTTGGCGCTGCTGCGCTGTAAAAGATTAGGTAGAGTTTACAGTTTGTAGGATTTACAAGACTTTTTGTTTCAATGGGATTGAAAATTATTTTATTTCCGAGAAAATTAACTTTGCTGCTCGTTATACGGGGAGTTACGGACAAAGGAGAGCAGTTCGTTGGGGAAAATGGCGATGATTCATGGGACCGTAAATGGCCGTCAGTGAATGAAGTCTCGGGGATTTCAGGTACGCTTTTTAGGCTCAATTGCCCACTTTGCCGCTCCGACGCCATTCATACAGCCAGCTCGTTTGAGTAATGAAGTACCTGGGATTGGTAATCTGCTTTTTACAGCTTGCTTTCTTGGTTCCCAGAATTGCAAGAAAAAATTAATGCCTGAAAGAGACCAGAGGCGTAGGTTAGAGGCAGTCCTGGATGGTTGTGAGTGGCTAGTTTGAAAAATTAGGGCGCCAGATTTCAAAGGGTGATGTCACTGACATCTTCCTGGAAAGATTGAAGTTCCTCAGAAACGCAAATTAGTATTCCTGAGTCACTCAGAGGCTTTTAGACGCGCACGAGAAGCCTAATAACTTGTCACAATCATTTAGATCAGGCCGGAAAAGAAGCGTCTCCTGCCCCGAACAAAGACTTTCATTTATATAAATTGCTGCCATTCACAATCGCAAAACTCGATTAGAATTCTGTCAACATAACTTACCTCCCAACCGCAGACACACACTCGAGTGTACCGTAGAGAGCCCCGTAGCCGCAAACTCGACTCGACTCCCACAAATTGCACCTCATCAAATGAAATCGAACAAAAGGATGTTCATCATTTATTTGTTCAATCTACCAAATATTGATACACACGCTCGAATAGATCTTTTGGCATCTCTCTCACAATTGGAAATTTAATGACGACGATAAGAAGAATGGAGCTGGCGAAGGCGCCCGAGCCTCGAGGTAAATCCAATTACTGCCATCATTAAGATAACGTCCTGTGCGAGATGTGAATTGGTTAAATTGTGTATATTGTTTAGGGGCAAATCGGGTGATAGGAATACACCTTTTTGTCGGAGATAACAACTTCGGCACGGGGGTATTCCTTTGAGGGAAGATCTGACGCTGACGGCTGACGCACGTAAGTCAGGTCGGGAGGAGGTGGGAGAGAGACAGGAGACGGGAGGGACATTAATAATTCATGAAACATTCAATTAACAGCAAGAAATGTTTGTTTTATTCACACAAATTTGCATCCTCCATCCCGACTCTCGATTCCCGAATCGCAGGTCTCTCATTTCCTCGCCTGCATTTAATGTTCCGTGGAAAATCGATTTCCGCGCACACACGGTACTTAAAGACTTCTCCTCCCTCCTTCGCTCCGATCCACTCCTCGACTCCGGAGCGTAATGAGGACCCCGATGGAGGAAATCACTCGGTCTGATGCTCGAGCTCAATACGTATATTAGCATTCTAATCTTTATTTAAATCATGTATCACTCTATCGATTATTACCCTCTGTTTATTACTGTATGCTCGCAGATGTGTGCTCGGGTGTGGGCCGAATTTCCACAATATTTTCACATACGCCTCGTTCTCATGGCAGTTAAGCTCGCACGTAGCTACCATAAAGCAGAAACATAAAGGTAGAGGAAGGAAAAAATGTTCATAAATTATTTTTCCCATTTGCCGAGGATGCTGCCATGCCATCGCCATGAAAATTCCCCGTACAGAAGGCGCTTGTAGGGCGCGTCGAG
The DNA here is from genome assembly GCA_963930915.1 of Forcipomyia taiwana. Taxonomy (NCBI): domain Eukaryota; kingdom Metazoa; phylum Arthropoda; class Insecta; order Diptera; family Ceratopogonidae; genus Forcipomyia; species Forcipomyia taiwana. The sequence continues at coordinate 1,888,455 of CAWVOI010000099.1, read as the reverse complement.
CTAGTTTTCCGATAAGCAGCAGTGGCTTCCAACCTTGTGTCTTTCGTTGGGTCAACCAGCAAGAAGACTACCGGGAAGTGGCTTGAAAACGATGGAAACGGTTTGTCCAGGCTTAAAATAAGTTTTAGAGGCTTCACTATCCTCAAAAATCTCGATTTCGGAAATTTTCGTGAAAATTTTTTGTCGCGAAAATGGTCCATGATAGCCAAAAATGACTAAGTCTACCTCAAGAAATTCATTTCCGGAGATTTCGGATCGAAAGAATTGGTATTGGAGAAAAAAATATTTTGTCCCAAAATTTTAAAAATTACCAAATCTCCATTTGTTAAGAAAACCTCAATCTCGGGATTTTTGACGAAAATTTTTTGTCGAGAAAATAGTCTCTGATGGCCAAAAACGACTACGTTTACCTCAACAAATTTATTTCCAGAGCTTTTAGGTCAAAAAAGTAGAAATTGGAGAAAAATAATTTTTTCCAGAGCTTTTAGGTTTCCAGAGCTTTTAGGTCAAAAAAGTAGAAATTGGAGAAAAATAATTTTTTGACCCAAAATTTTAAAAATGACCCAACCTCCACTCTTTAAGAAAACCTCAATTTTGGAATTTTTGACGAAAATTTTTTATCGAGAAAATGGTCCCTGATGGCCAAAAACGACTAAAGCTACCTCAACAAATGTATTTCAAGAAGTTTTGGGTCAAAAAAAGTAGAAATTGGAGAAAAATTATTTTTGACCAAAATTTAAAAAATGACCAAACCTCCATTTGTTAAGAAAACCTCAAATTCAGGATTTTTGATGAAAAATTTTTTGTCGAGAAAATGGTCCCTGATGCCCAAAAACGACTATGGTTACCTCAGTAAATGTATTTTCAGAGTTTTTGGGTCAAAAAAGTAGAAATTGGAGAAAAATAATTTTTTGACCAAAAATTTTAAAAATGACCAAACCTACATTCGTTAAGAAAACCTCAATTTAGGAGTTTTTGACGAAAATTTTTTGTCCAGAAAATGGTCGCTGAAGACTTAAAACGGCTACAAAATCCTAACTAAAAGTTTTTCCGAAGATTATCAATCGAAAAAGTGAAAATTGAGGGAAAAGAGGTTCCACCTTTTGGTTAAATTTCTGCTCGTTGGCGAACTTCCGAGGAGCGCCTTTGGAGCCACTGTTCCTTTTCCTCCGCTCGGCAAATAGCACAAAATGTAGTCACTTTGCAAAGTTCTTCTCTGCCACCATCATTCCCTCCTGCACACGTACGGGGAGCGAGCGAGGATGCGTCTGTGGATGTGTGCGTGGATCCTCACACACACTCACTCAGTCACACAGAGAGCGTGAGGGAAAATCGACGCAGCATTCAGCCCGGCCGTTTCCATGACGACGTCGTACCATATTTGCGCTGCCTTGCCAGGGTTTTAATTTGTGACGTCAGCAACCACTGCTTGCAACTGGGTGCTTCGAAAGGGAGCGCAAACATTGTTTTTGCTGCCCGGCAAAAGTACGCGAGTGTGTGTGTGTGCGTGAGTGTGAATGGCAAAATTTAATTCAGAAGTAAGGGATGCTTTGCTCTGGTCCCTTTACAAATTTAACGATGGGAGCGAGTGGTGGTGGTGGGAGAACGCTCTGCCCTCGCCATGCCATGTGTCGATTTGGCAAAACGAGTTGGGTGGCGATGAGCAACTTCTTAGCTTGAACTGGAGCATTTACGGTAATTATGCAGATCTGCCGGGGCCGCACGTGAACCACCGCGTCATCTTGGGAGATGAAAAAATACGCAAACACGCTCTCCTCGAGAGCACTTGAAACTTATTTACCAACTTTTATTGAACTTTTGGAAGCTAAATTAAATCTTTTATGATAATTCCAAAATATTTGCTCAGCTGGAGAGCGTCAGTAAATATCCCCCTTGTTCCGTCACCTCTCCGAGGCCCCAGCTAAGACGGCGCTCGGGAAAACTTCTCTGTCATTGTTCAATCACAATATCCCTGTATTAAAACTTATAATTGGTTGCCATGCATCGCTGCATTCCCCGAACGGGCGGAGATTTTCCAATTTCCCCGAGCCTTTCTTGCTTTTTCCCGCACCAAGTCACGCTCGAGGGGCACAAATGGCACCCACCACCCATTACATATCGATGAAAAACGATTTTCCCTGGGCCAGCAAATTGTGGCTGGGACCACGCGATGCCGATGGAGAAGAGGGGAACAAGTATAATTGGCTGAATTTTTGATAAACAGGTCCGCCAAATTGGGGCTACAAATCATCATCGCGCATACATAATTTTGCTATATTTTCCGCATGAAGAACAAAAAGGCACGACCGCCGCAGGCCATTCACAATCAAAGGACGCATTTCGGTTGTGGAAACATGGAAAACAAGAGCGCCAACTAAATCATGTAGTTTGGGGAGCATCATCGGTTGTATTTTATTTCATCTAAGTTCTTTCGCTCTGGCGAAAACCTAGCAAAAAATTTGTATGGCTCATTTCAGCGTCAAAATTAATTTGGGAAATTCAGGAGAGTCTTTGTTGATGAAAAAATTAATTTGGGAAATTCAAAAGCGTTTTTGTGGCTGGAAAAATTAATTTGAGAAATTAAGAAGAGTTTTCGTGGATGAAAAAATTTGGGAAATTCAGAGCAGTTTTCGTGGCTAGAAAAATTTATTTGGGAAATTCAGAGAAGTTTTCGTGGCTGGCAAAATTAATTTGGGAAATTCAGAAGACTTTTCGTTGATAAAAAAGTTCTTATACGAAGAAATACAGTTGAAAAAGGAACATCGAATTTTCCACAGCTTTCAGGATTTCCCGGCTTTTCCTCGGGAGCTTTCAACGGTCGTTTGAATCAAGAGGAGTTCAGTTGGTCGGACTCAGCATGTGCGAATGCCATTTAAAAGACCCCTTTTCGAGTGCATTCAACTTTCATGAGCGGCCGTAATTTGGCGTGAAACGCGAGACTCTGATTCCGAAGGGGACTGCAAGGGTCTCCGGGTGAATTGGAACAACTGTCAGGATTTTTACATGCACCGTACGGGCGAATCAAAGCTTTGATTTGAAAGAGTCCTTTCATCTCACTACGAACCCGTGTGTACGGAGATGAGGCGAGGGTGAGAAACATCGCAAAACGTCGAAGGAGCGAATGTTTGGTTGAATCCTGCTATTGCATTCATTCTATCGAGTCAGTGCCAAAAACTAGTCTGTGATGTAAATATTCGAAAATTAGGTGAATTTTTCCCAAAATTTATCAAAAATATTCCCGAAAATATTGCTCAAGTGAAGGTACTGAAAAACCTCCGGAATCGCGAGAAACAGAGGAAAATAGTGGACTCAGCAAAACAGTAAACTACTGCAGTAAGTTCGAGTCAGAAGTTGGTGCTTTTCCCGAAACCTTAAGGGCTTATCTGAGAGTGAAAAGTTGTCGAGTTTTCCGGAAGAACTGGTGCGAAAATCGCGGGAAATCTCGAGTTTTCCGGTTTGAATTTGCATGCGTAAAAACATATGTTTTTTCCACGTGCTGCCCCCAGCTTTGACGGCAACTTTCGCAACTGACGAGAATTTGATTTTAGCTTTTGAACCGCCACCATGGAACACCACCAACAGTTCAACTTCCACATGGCGCCCAGCAACCCGAGTCTCCCTGAGCCATCATCCAGCCCGCCCCAGAGTGTCCCCGAGCGCCGGACCCCCCTCGGAACTGTCGGTCTCGGAGGTTTCTACGCCCAGCCCGGCTCCTCGCACCACCCATCGCATCACACAAACGAGAATCGCCCGCTTGAGAGGGGCTCACGAGCTGCCACGCGCCCTGGCGGAAGTGGAGGACCGGCTGGGGGGTCGAACGGGAAGCAGAAAAACCGACAGGGAAAGTCGGTCCGACTGAACATCAACGCGCGCGAGCGCCGAAGAATGCACGACTTGAACGATGCCTTAGACGAGCTGAGGAGTGTGATTCCGTACGCCCACTCGCCATCGGTCCGGAAGCTCTCGAAGATTGCCACGCTGCTGCTGGCAAAAAATTACATATTGATGCAAGCAAATGCTCTGGACGAGCTCAGGAGACTCCTGGCGTACATCCAGAGCACGACTGGCGCCACGCCGCTGGACTTGGGGTCCTTCCCGGCCGCAGCGAAGCTCCAGGCGTTGCTGAACCAGCCTAGTCACGAGCCTCCCAACGCCAACTGAGAAGCGTGGGCGGAGGAAAGCTGTCTTGTCGATGATATTTGTGGAAAATCAGATTACATTTGTGTCTAGTGACCCTATAGTCTAGTCCTTAGAGTAGCCCGTATTTATATAGAAAGTCATTGATATCGTAAGCAATCTTGAATGTGAATTGAAATAAAATTTTTTTGAAGCTTATTAAATTTATTTGATTGAGAAAAATCCGTTTTCTCGCGCTTTTTCTACTTGCCGACACTAGCGCCAAATATCACGTGGTGGTCAGAGTGAGAGTAGAGGTTTCCATAGAGCATTTTGCATACCTTTGGGAGAATATAGAGAAACGAGCAATGTGCGCAGTATGACTAACACGAGCCAATCAGGAGCAAAGAAACTGCGCTCCAAAAACCGAGCAGCCAATCAAAAGCCAGGAAACTGCGCTTTGGAAGTTTGAAAACAGAAACAACTTTGATTTCAAAAAACGCAGAGAACAACTACTCCACACTTTTCGCAATTTTCCCTGCATTTCAAATTAAGGAACCATCAAAAGTTGATAGTTTATATTCCTCTCATCCATGCCCACTTGGAAACACAAACGTTGAAGCCGTGGAAAAGCAGATAAGGACATTTCGGCACCGAGATTGAGAACTGATAATTGAAAATGGGAAGCATCGGAGCAGCAGTTTACAGAATGTCGAGGTTTCCGAGAGAAATCAAAGCCTGAATCAAGCGGAGGCGTTTATCAGGACCAAATTTATTCAAAACCAGGAGCGGTTGAATCAAAAACTCGCCTGTACCTGAAGAGCTAATTGTCCCCAATTGTTGTCTTCGATTTAAGCTGCAATTAAATCGTAAGTAGACGTTTCCTAATTTTTGCGAAGCAATATTTGACACGACTTATGCAAATTCACGGATAAACTTGGGCAGCGGAATGCGAAAAGGCTAGATGAAGAACAGGTTTTGGAAATTTGTAAAAAACCTTGGGAATCACGGCTGTTAAAGTGATGCTACGGGGTCTGAGAAAGTACAGGCTCCATTCTTCGTCTCATTGTTTGTCGCTAAATTTAGCCACCCTTGGCATGTTGAGAGTTCTCCAGTGAATTCTTGGCAAGCAGTACGATCATCAATCCTTCAACGAGCGCTTCAGGGCTTGTTCACATATTACGTCACCTTGCTACGGTTTTCCTAAAGACTCCCACCCCAACCCCCCCAAACAGTGACCTCACCGACTGATTGACCTCAATTTAAGTAGATAAAATTGTACCCAAATCAATATCGCACCTAATATCTTTGCCAAAAAAATTAAAAGAGGCTTTTCGCAAACCCGTTCTGGAATCAGCAATCAGCATTCAGTTCTAGGACAGAAACGAGACCAAAACCAATGCGAAGTCGATTTTCAAACGCCAGCCGTAATAACATTTCGGAATGGCAATGATTTAGACGAGCTACGAAGTGACGGCAGAACGGATACCAGACACTCTGCAGAGAGCACGAATGCCCACAAACTTCGTTTCATGTATTCGTAGGCAAGTGTAGGCCGTAGAGGAGTGTGAGTGCACGTTTGCGAGGGTTTAAATTCAATTTTTATCCCACCAGAGATCGCCCCACACTGATCATTTCCACTCGTCAGACGGCCTTTGCACGAGCCTTTGTGCCAAGCCACAGCGCTGATGGCCGAACCGAGATAGCTAATTGGGTCAGGACCCTGGAGCTTTGTGGTGGTTCTGAGTTTCGTATTTCACTCTAGAAGGGCGTGGTTGCGATCTCCTTGCGAGGACTAAGAGACATCTCGTCGCTAGTTACGTCACACAAAATCAGTTTCCCAGGAAAAACGGAGCTGGAACAAAGAAGGAGTCGTCGTGGCAGGTTTTATCGCGTGCGAGATTGGGCCTTATCAGCAGCACCACTGCACCCATTTTATCCTCACCCACTCACGACAGCGACACATTTCGAGAAACTCACGCAAAAGCCGTAATTGGCGTCCGCTTCGGTGGAAAAGCCACCGACAGCTGCAGTGCACTCGGAAAGCGTCGAAATAAATTATGAAAACAAAAACTTTCGTCACGTCGGCAGCCATCTGCTGTAGTACATTGTGAAGAGAGCAGTAGCTAACTGTAAACGGCTATTCTCATTTTTTTCTCGAGGTGTTTTTGCGAAGTTTTTGGGGGGAAAATCAGGGCCAGCGCTGGCCTTGACACTATTGCGAATGACCTTGCTTTGTTCGCGCTAGTTCGCGCAAGAAAAAACCCACCGAGCTCCTGGAAGCCGAAAAAGGGATACGGATCACGCGGGGGATGAAGGTGTTACCGTACGTTCGAAAGCCTTTGACGTGCTGCCACACACATCTCTGATTCTATTATCACTTTGAAGCAGATACAGCCAACTAATTCCTCGTTGTGGCTCACGAGTACGTACGGAACGGATACCCTTGTGCATGGCACATACTTAAACTATTTTCTTGCTCTACGACGTCGACAACGACGACCAAAATGACTGCGATGATGAAAATATAAGTGAGCGAGCGAGTAGGTCTCTTCCACATATTCTGCCGAGTTTATTTGAGGTGGTAGATATATGTGTTAAGAAATCTATACATAATTCAATGTGCAATATGTGCGATACACATGCAACAGCACCAGCGAGTCGGGTTCAAGCCAGAGCTATTGATTCATATAACATAAAGTGGTATACGCGCTGGCATGTTGAAGGAGACTCGACTCATTCATGGCTTAGTACTACCCGAACCGACTACGAGGCGTATCGCTGGTCGGAACGCTTTTTATGACTCTGGCGACTGGCAACGATATTCGACTTTGTGTACTCGCTTCGCAGTGACGAGGTGTTGGAGAATTCACAGAGCACCAGTGGCTCTCAAGCTTGGGTTCCTACATGAAGGTTTCCTTTTTAACTCAGCAGAGAATCTAAAGACCATTCTTGGACTCATAAAAGATCTTAACGTCTTTATTTTGAGCGTATCGATGCAAAACTGCAAGAGAGATCTAGAAATTTTCAAAGATTGAGCTTATTTTCGTCTCAAAAAACCGGAAAAAAAATTTTTGAGCTGTTAAAAAATATTAGTTTCAGTGAAAATGATTTTCCAAATTTTTGTGAAACAAATTTTTGTCTTTTGTTCGACTTAAAACAATATTTGGAAGCCTGTTATCACCGTTAAAGCTGTTCTAAAATCTGTTATACAACATAAGGGCATCAGAATTAGCTAGGAAATCAACTACCCCATACTACATCTTTCCTAAAATTATCATGGTCAAAAATGTACCGATTGAGATCCCCTGCTCTCTGCTGTAGTACCCGAGGTGGTGTTGGTGCGTATACCAGTTTCGATGTAGCTCAGCGTTGTTCCGCCGTACGAAGTCTTCATTGCAGAAAATACGTGTCCCCATTGATTGTGTCTATGGCGTATGAATGCCCCTGTAGGTACTGAATTTTTATAATGGGAGAGTTCGAGTCGAGTTTGTATGCGATCACTACGTTATTTTAGAAGGTGATTTCGACGAGTCGACACATCGCATCGCTTCGCGCAAAGTTATAGTAGTTGAAAATACATCAGTTGGTCAGCCGTTGAGCTGCTCGTATAGAGTACTGTAAGTTTTTCTTTTCTTCGCCAGTCTTTTGTATGCCTTTTCGCATCGCTCGCCCCCGATACTCGCTTCCACTCACATTTTTCTGATACTTCACAACGTCATTATTTTCAAAGTGAAGTTTTTCGAGCTTTTTCCTGGCCGTTTATTGTGTACCCACCGTGATTATTGCAGCATTGTACGTCGTGTTTTTCTGCCAATGCTTCTACTTTTCTTTTCGCTCCACCATTCGCTGCATATTCGAGTGCCTCATACTTTGATTAAAATTTCCCTGTTGATTGCTAGACATTGATTTCCTCAATTTTTTTGTGCATTTGCAGAAAATACTATGGAATAGCCCGAGTTGCTATAGATCACGGAAAAGGAGGAATAAAAACACACCATGAGTGGAATCCTGGAAGAGGAGTTCAGCGTGAACGCTGAGGACTTTGAGCGCCCAATGACTTCCGATGACCCGCTTTTCGATCCTCTGGGAGACGCTGGAGACGACAAGTGCTCCATGAACAACAACAGCTTCGACGTGGAAGACATTGAACTGAGCATAACTGGATCAGTTATAAAAACGAAACATTTATCAGTGAGCAGTGATGATTTTATCGTGGTGGACGCAAAAACCTTAAAGCCTTTAACAGACACAACCGAAAACCTTGACCTTTCTAGCAAGCATGAAGCAATCCCTCTCGAGGAGGCAGAAATAGAAAATGTGAACGTGAAAGAGGAAAGTGCACAGCTCGAGGTGGACTTCGAAGACCTTGAGGAGCTCATTGAGTGCGAGAAAATTGAAGTGAAAAAGCTGATTAGCAAAATGGATATTAAGAGTGAGTCCGATTTGGAAGATGAGCCGTTTGAGGAACCCGAAGTTCCCAAGCCCGAACATGAGGCTTCCATTGAAAAAGTGAAGGGCGAAAATGAAACACTGCCTGTCGAAATCAAACAAGAAGAGTCCGGTGGAGACTCGAGCTTGCCTTCTGAAATGAAGAAAGAAGAGCCAGAAGACGTTTTAAGTCTGCCTTCTGAAACGAAGAAGGACAAACCCGAAGAAGTTTTAAGTCTGCCCTCTGAAGTGAAGAAAGAAGAGTCCAAAGAAGCTCAAATTCTTGCTTCAGAGTTGAAAAAGGAGGAGCCCGAAGAAATATCACATTTAACTTCTGAGCTAATAGAGGAACCAATTCTACCTTCAGAGCTGAAAAAGGAAGAACCCGAAGAAGCTTTAGTTCTGTCTTCCGAAGTGGAAACAGAAGATCCCCAAAAAGAGGTGCCTCAGCCTGTTGTGGAAGCTACAACACAAGCTGAGCCGCTAATCCCCGAAGAAAAGTCTCTCGAAAGTGCCCTAACTACCCCAACTTCTCCCGCAACGAACCAAAAAGAGGAACAAGAAGAAGTTCTCGAACTTCCGAGCGCTTCAGCCGAGGAAAGCCCGGAGAAACCCGAGATTCCTATCGAGGAAAAATCTCAAACCACAGAGCCGATCTCTTCCGAAGGTGCAGACTTCCCGGTGCTCTTCAAACCCGAGGAACAGCCAATTGGTGCCGAAGAAAGCTTCTCAACGCCCGCCAAAACTGCCTCTGAAGCTCCGTCGGGAGTTTCAGCCACGTCTACGCCCAACGCCTCAACCGACGTCGCCATGATGGACGAAATAACGGAGGGAGAAGAGGCGACGTGCGGTGAGGAGGAGCTCCGCAGCGACGGATCCGACTCCGGTCTAGGTTCCGAGCCCTCTCACAACTCCTCCACGCTGCTGCACGAGACAATAAACCCCAAAGCCTCGCCCTCGTCGTCGCCTTCCGTAACAAAATCAGCTCTGAGACCTGGCAAAAGTAGCCTGAAGCGCAGATCAAACGAGCCCCTGGAGAGCGCCAGTACCGACTGCAAGCGCCGAAAGCGGAACATCCAGTTCGAGGGCGTCACTGTTTACTACTTTCCCCGGCAGCAGGGATTCAGCTGCGTGCCATCTCAAGGAGGATGTTCACTCGGCATGAGCAACAGTCACAATCACATTAGGTAAGAACACTGATAAGCGATTAGGAGCTATAGTGGCGAGTTGTTTTCGCAAGTCAAAGACCTTTCACCTAGCTGAAGGCTGTACTTTCAACTCTCCTTCACTCTTTTAGGCAATACACGCTATCGGAGCACTCGGCAGAGCAGCGAAAACAGCACCGTCTGCAGCTGGCCGAGATGAACCCGAGGAGCTCATCGAGTGAGGAGACTGACAGCGAGGACGAGCCCACGGAGAGTAGTTCGGACGCCGACAGCGAGACCTACGGCTTCCTGCAGCCCGTCAGTGCCAAGCAGCGACGGATCCTCCTGAAGGCCGCTGGAGTTCGGAAGATAGACGCCACGGAGAAGGACGAGTGTCGCTCGATCCGGACCTCCCGTGAGGTCTGTGGCTGCACGTGTCGGGTCTACTGCGACCCCGAGACCTGTGCCTGCAGTCAGGGAGGCATCAAGTGCCAGGTGGACCGGCAGAACTTCCCCTGTGGCTGCACCAGAGACGGGTGCGGCAACGTCGTGGGACGCGTCGAGTTCAACCCCGTGCGAGTACGCACGCACTACATTCACACCGTGATGAGACTGGAGATGGAGAAGAAGCAGGAGAAGATGGCCATTGTGGAGTACCATCCGCCCCCGCAGCCCCAGGAGGCCTCGCAGTGGCGCGTGCCCACCCCGAACATGTCGATCTGCGACTTCAACCTGCTCTACAGCGGCCAGAACGCCGACCGACGGCCCGCCCCCGAGTCCCTGGACCTCCACTACGCCTACCGGGACGAGTACAGCGCTTCCTCCGTCGCCACTACGCCTCCATATCAAGCCACCTCCATCTACGACCCCTCCTGCAGCTTCGCCGAAGCACCTCCCATCGCCTACGACACCGGACACTTTGCGCCCCTACATTCCTTCCCACAGGCGCCGGATCCCCGCGTCCAGGGCGCCTCGTACGAGCAGTACCCGGCCCCGTTCTTCGAGAAGCCCCTCGAAACGCCTCCTGTGATGTCAATCGAACCGGTTCCTAGCAACTCCTACATCAACCTCGGTGCTCCCGTCTCCAACCCGGCCCGCGTCGACGCCCTCAACTCGCTTCTCGATAACAACCGCAGCACGGCTCTGCCGCAGCCACAGGCGGTGGACGAGAACCTGGGCGAAATCATCAAGAAGAGCATCGTCGAGACTGTCTCGGCCGTGTGAGAGACCTCCAAACCCCCCCATCTTGTTTTAGTTTCTAAATTTTAAGTTGGAACTCTGTTTTTGTTGATGCGGAAAGTCTTTGACACTCTATAGCAATTCAAAATCTAAAATGCAAGTTATGAACGTAGGAGATAATCTTTGTACATAAATATCATACAGGTGTGTATTTCACAGACAGAAATATAAACACTAGTAAGAATCATGAAACGCCTGTTGTTTTTCTCCTGGACTCTCTTTAAAAATTTATTTCCACCCAAGCAACAATATCACCAACAAAATAAAAATCAGAGGCTGTCTTCGGGGAACTTGACGCCCACCAGCTGCCTCAGCCTGTCCTGGATCCTCACGATCCGCAGGCTCTCCTCGTGGTTCATGTGCGGGCTCTCCAACAGCCCCTCCCTGATGCACCGCCGCACCTCCTCAGCCTCATAGCGCAAGCCGACGCTGTTTCTAAAATTAGTCTTCAGTCTTGAGTTGGGAAGCGGCCAATTTTTCTCTTTGCCGTCGATGTCGATGAGCACCGGTGGACACCAGAAGAACGGAATCTGCGGAAGTCACGGTAGAAAGGAACACTTTTCCAGACCCTCGTACGCACCTTCATGGTCCCTTTGGTCCCCGTGATGGTCGCTATTTCGTCCAGCTCCTCCAGGGCACTCGTGTGGATGTTGGCAGTGCCGTTATTGAACCTCAGGACCCCCTTCACCTCGAGATCCACCCCCTGGCTGTTGAGTTTGCCCGTGGCCTTGACCTCTACGGGCGCCTCTCGGAAGCACCAGAGAACAGCCTGGATGGCGTAGACCCCCAAGTCCAGGATGGTGCCTCCTCCGAGGTCCTTCGACTCGATCCTCTCGACATTCGCTATCTCGACCCCGAAATTCACGTCCACTTGCTTGATGTCTCCCAGGTCGCCGTCCTGAAAGAAAGGTGCCGAAATCTCCGATAAGATAAGTCCTCCGTACCTCGATTCGCTTCCTCAAGTACTGATAGGTTGGGAAGAAGCGGCTCCAGACCGCCTCCATGCAAAACAGCTGCTTGCTTTTTGCCTTCTCGAGCAGCTTCGTCACCTGTTTCTCGTTCAGACAAAGGGGCTTCTCGCACAGAATGTGTTTCCCGTGCTCCAGCATGAGTAGGCCGATTTCCAAGTGCATCGTATTGACGGCCCCAATGTAAACAACGTCTTCAATTGGCAATTATATAGATTCCAGCTCTCGAGATAGCGAGACTCACCTATTGCAGGATCAAGAGCGAGTGCCTCGTACCCTTGATACGCCTTTGATGCGCCGTGGGCCTCCGCAAACTTTTGGGCCGACGCCAAATCTCGGGCCGCGACGGCCTCCAGAACGTGGTCCGTCTCCGGGAGGGTGCTGAGGGCGCACGCGAAATCGTGGCTGATTTTGCCGGCAGAAGCTATTCCCCATCGCAGAGCCATTTTCGCTGCAGTGCTGCTGGTTCAAAGTTCCGATTGATACTGGTTGTGAGACATCCGTATATTCAACTCAACGAGTTGCGGTGAGTGCTGTGGCAGTGCGCGGAGTCTTGTGCATTACAGTTGCAAAATCTATGTCAATCGCCGCTTATCAGACTTCAACCTTGATATTGGGTTTAAGATAGCCGGAATCGACGCATTCGGATCTCGATTAAAAGGTCTCGCGACAGTTTTTACGAGTGCAGACCGGTTTTGTTTTCCAATCTTTTTTCTTCACAAAAAATTTTAACACGCTTGGTTTTCGAAAGTGTTGAATTTTATATCCTGGAAAGTAACGGCCTGATATTTGAATATTCTGAGCTTTCGAGGTCGAAAAGCTCGTGATGGAAAAATTAGCCAGGATTCAAATTTTAACGGAAAAGGGAAATCTTTTTGGGTTCTCAGCCGAGCCACTAATAATATATAGACCACGCCAACGCCAGTGTTACTTTAGTGTTAACGATTTATGTTAGCTTTAACAATTTTCAGCAGAAGAAAAATCGATTTGTGTTATCTGAAAATCAGTTAAAACTTTCTTCTGTTAACCGAAAACTGCTAGTAATTCTCGAGCCCCCTATTTTTCGATGGCTTGGTCTAGGTACTACTGGTGTCTGTGGTTCTCAGGAGTCGTGTAGAAAAATGCAGCGAAGAAGCAAATATTTTTATTGAACTCCTAATACATAAAAGCGAGACTTCTGCTTAGTTTAGCCTCTTCCCCACCAACTTGGTGGTCTTGTGCTGGGACGGAATCTTGTCAGAATACTTCTGGCCCCTGAACTCGAAGGAGGTGTAGGGCTCCTCGTACAATACCTCAAACTCCGCCTTCCTGCCGACGCTCTGGGAGTAATTGGACGTGAAAATCGCACTCGCAAACTGGGGTCGCTTATTCCTGACACCTTCTGGCAGAATGTCAAGATTTAATCCGTGCTTCAGCTGGGTTCCCAACTCCAGTGTCGCCTCCACCAGCCTCGGGCCTATCCCCTGAGCCTGGTACTCGTTTCGCACTACCAGGAACATGATTTCAATTGAATTATCTGCGCTGAAGTGCTCGAACATATCAAACTTGGCGTCGACGTCTATCATGAAATCCATCAGAGCTTTGGCTTCCACCGACTCGCACTCGACATCGCGAAAGTATTCGAAATACGATGGCTGGCCCGCGCTGTCTGGTGTTGCTCTCGATTGGATCTTGTTGAAGGCTATCCCGGCCACGGTGTCGCTTTTTGTGTCAACTGCTACTAAGCTGACGCCGTCCCTTGCCGTCTCGATGCACAGCTTTGATAGCTCCGCTTCAGCCTGCGGGTTTTTGGAAATTTCTGTCGCGATGGAGACCATTTCATTTGGGTAAAAGGACGACCTGAGGACCTGTGAACAAATCGATGAGTTACCAATAAATAATTCAGGACCGGATTGCACTCACCTCGACTGCCTGGTCTTCGTACTTTGGGTCGTACGGGAGAATCGATATGCTCTCAAGCAGCTTCGACATTCTCGACTTACAGGTCTGGCTGGTCAATCACAACTAACTTTCCAACAAAGAAACGATTACGGTGGTCGAGTTAGCACACTGACGGCTCTCGAATCCGGACTGAACAACTCTCTCGCTGAATGGGCTGATAAAGACTTGCTTGAGTCGTTCGTGACCTCTTATAGTTGCTCTTCTGATTCTCTCGGTAGTCCAGACCTGCGTTGTTCAGACGACTCGACACGACACCGAGAAGGGTTTCGATTTTTATTTAACCTGCAAATCACTCTCCCGGAAAAAAATTAGACTCGGCCTTCGGGCGGCTTTCATGATCAATTTGCCGCACGAACCTGCCGAGTTCCAAGAGACACATGTTCCATGTGAATTACACTGGGTTGTGGGTATTATGAAAGACTCGTCTAAAGGGTTGGACTAACGGACTCACACATATTACACCTACTCCAGTGTATGTATTTCCGGTAGCCCAGAAAATAAGGTTGTTACATATTTTCAACCAGCCCGAAATAATTGGGACCGAAAACTAATTTGGAAATTGATATCCAATTGGAGACCAGGCACGGAGCTGGCTTAGCTCCGACTCGAGACTGCTGAGGAAAAGTCATAACAACATAAATCACTTCTAATCCTCTTGACTGACTTCCGGATTCCCAACTCTGGCAACTTTGAATCCTACCAGACGCGTGGGAGTAGGAATTATATCAGCGCCTAAGCTCTGTTTTTGAAATTGTACACAAATTTGTGTTGTCTGAGCGTGCATACGAAAGTTTCATAATGAAGCCGAGGAGTATGCGAGATGCGAAGACAAACTTGATTCACTGCACTTCTCCCACACTTCATTAAAATTTGTCGGATCGGGAGGAAGAACTGGAAAGGTACAGGAGGATTGAGAAGGTGGTCTTGAAGCATTTAAATGGCTATCCCGCACTTCCAAACACCTAACAAGTTCCTCAACAAACTCACCAGTCACCCCTGCTCCAATCGTGGCTACGGCTGGCTGGAGTGGAGTATATTGTGCATGTTAAAACTTCAACAATAAAGTTCAAACATATATCAGAAATTTTGCACAACCGGTGCAAACAAATATTGTTCAATAATGTATGAGTTGATGTTTTTTGTACACTTCAGATCTCCCTTCACAAGCAGGAGCAGCAGTCTCGGTGCCGAAAGTTTCGGCCTTTATTCTCCATTAATTTTAATGGCTCACAAGCCTGACTTTTGGAACGCAAGAAGTTCCTAATGAAAAGGTCCCCGGAGAGAAGGGAAACTTGCCGCTCAGAGGGTACTCTTCAACGACTTGCTTTTGGCAGTTTCCCGAATAGCAGAGCAGCAGGGCCCAGGATACGCATACACGGCATAGACAATTACTAAATCAAGCTGGTGGCGGTGGCAGAGTGCAGAAACACACATCTGATGCAGGTAGATTACAAATGGGAAACTAGAAACTGCAGCCCCATAACAAACTGGTGCCTGGTGTCTGTTCTCCCTGTGTAAAGCACGGCCCTTTTTGCATATATTTCGAGCTGGCGCTACGCTTTCGGGTTCTGGCGCATATCTAAAATAGATGAACATCTGAATAATTGAAAATAGTTTAAAATTTTGTGGTTATAACAAAACATTGCTCAAATATTCAGCACAATAAAATTTTAGCCAAGCCATGTAGTCAAGGTGATATAATGAAGACCTTTGTCTGAGCACTGCAAACATCCCGGTATCCCGGGTGGGCTTCGGAACGGGAGACTGGAAGAGGTAATAGCAAAAAGCCAAACTACGACGACTAGAGTATGTAAATTTTAGGAAAAAGTTAATGGTATTATCATTGGAGGGGCAGGAAAGCCGAACGATACACAACACACGCTACCATGAGAAATTGTTGCAAGTGAAACCGCAAATATTTTAACATCACTTCAAGTGACCACTTTTCAGATAATTTAAATGGAGTTTTTGTGACCGAGCCCCGGCATGCGATAATGAAAGTTTTAATTTGACATAAAAAACTTTGTAACTGGAATTGAAACTCAGCATGGGCTTTGGCTCAGTGTGTAAATAAGTGAAATTGCGAATTGAGGATAACTTTTTGCTGAACTTTGTGATGTCCATCTTGATTCCGTCCGTATAATCACTAGAGCACGTAAAGTCAACTTTTGTTTACAGGAAATTTATTTTTTAAAGACCAAATCTGCAATGATTTTTGAAATAGGACCCCCCTCGCGAAGTCAACTTGCTCATGTTAGGTCAATTAGGTCACATTAGGTCAATAAAGTCAATTTTTCAAAATATTTAGTGTTTACGGCATTTTAAATTTGAATTGTGGACGTACACAAATCCTAATAATTTTGCTCAAACCTCATGTTTTACTTTAAATTTTATTAACTAGCCGTTTTTCCATTCAAACATCTAAATTTAAATGACCCCTGCAACATTGCACCATATTTATCTGAAAATAAGCCGTTTTAAATTTTCAACTGCTTTGGAGAAAAAGTTCCACGTGCAACATTTTATCAGTTTCAATTGAACGTAGTTTTTCTATGCTTGCAAAACTACTTGCTGCTTGCCACCACTTGAATTTTGAATTATTATAAATTGTTCAAAATTATTTAGGAGAAACATAAGAAACGAGCATTCGAATAATTTAAGGTCAAATTAACTTAAGGATGATCAAAATATTTTTTAAGTTAAAATAATGCATTTTTAGTTCAATTTTAGAATGTTTTTAGGTAAACTTTAACGATTTGTGAGGGTTTGGGGTTTTGGGTTTGGGTCAACTTTTTTGGTGCCGTAATAATTTATTTAGCTCTGAAAGAGATGGAGGTCTGGTCTTGAATTTGATCGCCGACCCGCTGTCAAACAATGAATTTTTTCTAGTCCACAGCAATCCCGCAGAAAGTCAAATTTCCAAATGAAGTGTCATTCACGGGATTTTTCATTATTCCTGCTCTGCCTTCAACGCCGACATTTGCAATTTAGTTCCCTTTTCCAATTTCGAAGCAGAGCCAGGAAATCTCGCCTCTCTAGTCATAATTTAGCCATCTCCTGATTGCGAGTGCTATGCAATAAAAATTTTAAAGCCCGCTGAAAACGTGTCATATGGGGCGCCTAACAAAACTCTGGCATAGCCTTCCATTAGCATGTCTGTTCCCTCTTCCCTCAATCCACATCCTCCATCCACATGGTTGAGTGTCTGTGCGGCGCGAGTTAATGTAAAAGAATACGTGTGCGAGATTTCCAAGCTGGCAGCTCTGAAACACGAGTCCGTGGAGAATGCCTAGGTGTTACGTGTGTAACGGATGATTGCACTACCGTCTGGGACTCTTGATGGTGCATCCAATGGAAAATATGTATCAATTTCCGGAATCCGAATTCACTTTGCTTTGTATGATCTTGATGAAGAGTCACAGGCACAAATCAGGAGGGAGACGGATGGCAAAAACCTCCTTTGTATGCTGTGAACGTGGAAATCGACAATCTTGGTATCGATTTACCCCTGCAACTTGCTATGATCTTACACCAGCCTGCATCTATTTGACTCTGTTTGTGCCTCGGAGAGTGAAATTGCATACGAGTGGTACTTTTGCCACTTTTTCTACTGCCGGTTGCAACAATGGAATCTGCTGCATTTTTCAAAGAGGAAGCAGTGGTGGCTGGAAAATTTACAAGCATCTTGTGAGTTTCACTGCTATTTGCTCCCCTTTGCATACATTGCACGGAAATTTGGTTGCAGAGAAACTCTCAAGCACCTGGTTCTGGATGCATTCGAAATTCATTAAGTACTAGATTTACCCTCGGGGGAGATATTCAGCTTCCACTATTTTTTCTCCGCAGTTTTCTTTTACAGATATGCAGAGGAAAGTAGCTCAGGATAAACCTTTGAGATAAACCAATTTTCACAACTGATGAGAAGATCGATCAAACCTGGTTCGGTTTTTGAGTGTCAATCTCGGCTGTTGGCTTGCATAAGGACTATGAATAACAAAAAATCGATGAGAAACCTCCAAATCATGAATAAAGAAATTAAATTAAATGAAATAAAATTAAATAAAGCAAAATCGGTGATAAAGCTTTTGGGTGTATTTTCAAAATCATGGGAACGTGTTGAAGCTAAAATGTTTGCGCTGAATACTTCCTTCATCAGCGTCCAAGATTATTCGTAGAAGCACTGTTACTTGTCATGTTACAAGTAATTTTTGAATATCATTCCATAGAAACTTTGGGGGGTACTAGCTCAGTTCTTGTACATTAAAAGGGTTTTATATAGTTCATTTATTTGTTAGATTTTGTTCAGACTACCACATACTAAAATTTTAATTAAACTTTCATATGAATTCGAAACACCTCCCATTTCCTCCCTAAGGGAGGGGGTATAAAATATCTAACCTCATCAAAAACTCATAACGCTTAACATGTTGCAAAAAACCGCAGATTTTTATCTCTTCTTGTTTTTGAGTTATTAAGTCTCAAACAGACAGACGGACGGACAGACAGACAAACGGACAAACAGACATACAGACAGACAGATGGACAGACCGACATACAGACAGACAGACAAACAGATAGACAAACAGACAGATGCACAGACAGACAGACAGACAGAAAAGCGCCGACTAAAATTCACGGAAAAGAAATAATTTTGAAATTACCTATAGCGTCTCCTAAAAAAGTTAGTAGCAAGCCTTCCCGTGATTAATCATATTCTTGCTCGTCCCCGCCGAGAAACCGATGGCCGTTCAATTTCGCGTACTCTCTCCAAATGACCCATAAAATACCCGAGAGCGGGCTACTGGGACTGCTGCAGTTGCTGTGAGTCACGCGACATGGCAAACAAATTGAGCATGACAATGTCGATATAAACATCTGGGATTAGCAATCTCCAGCATCGATTGGATTGCCATTAAAGGCACGAAATTGCGCGGTGCGGCGCCTCCAACGGCATGATTTTATGGGAAACGGAGCGTATGGATTCAATATAACTCGGCTAAAGAGAATGGACACAAAGTAAAAATAATATCCTCGGGCCCTCGTCGTTTATTTATTGGCAATTTACTCTAAATTGTTTGTTGCGTTGCCGAAAATCAAATTTTTAACGAGCATCTCGAACAAAGGGATGGAAGGACATGGCTGCTGCTCCCTGAAGTCCTCTCTCCTGACCTGACCCAGTGCAAGCCATTTCGTATGGAAATTATGGGCAAAGAGCATGTCGGACAGGTACTTGATTCGAGACAAAAGAGTCATTCTGCGAAACAGCCACAATCAAAGGCACATAATTCAGAGGGAATTGGGGACAAAGACCCCTTTCAGAGCACTTAAAATTATGCGAGCCGATGGCAGAACAGGGCCCAAAGTGTAAATGATTTTTATCGGGCAAGTCTCGTTGCAAATGGCTCACAAGTGGCAAACAAAAAGGCCGGACTCATATTCAGGGGAGCGGGAGAGGAACGGAAAGCTCGTTTACACATTGTGAAACAATGTACTGGAGGGGGAGGGTGGCGGGGGTGAGAGGTAACTACAGCAGGAGATAACGCTGCCGCTCGGCTCACCTCAGTCCTGAATATGCGCTCATTCCGTGCTAGCTCACATATTTACAGATCATTAATTTTCAATTTGCTTTATGATTTATCGCAAACAAAGGCTAGACAAGCGGAATTGTGGGAACGAGGGTGAGATGTAATAGGGCTATCATGACTTATGATTGAGAGTCCCCTCTTCGACCCCGTCTCTGCCGGTTGAAGGAGTTCAGAGGCGTAGCTAGGGCTCCCCTTGGACCCCTAAGACAAGGATGCCTCTATTTTCCATCTCTCAGTTGGCCAAGAGACTCATCTCACCCAAAACTCCTGCCTTGTCTACGCCACTGAGCCCCTTGTTCAACTAGAACCGACTGCAATTTAGTACCGGGTGTAAAACACATACTCGTAAATGTTGATTTAGCTTTCAACATTCAACTCGTCTCGTAATCTTCTACTCATGTTTTGACTCAAAGAATTTCACACGTTACCAGCCCTCCGGTCTCATTTAAATGAGCTTCGCCGAGCATTCTCGGCTACTGTGTTCAAGACTCGTCTGAGACAGACACTCGCTAACGGGCTAGGAACATATGATTCTGATAGATAAGCCGAGTACTCTCTCTTATCATGGATTTGGAACAAGAAGATACTGGAGGAGCTGAGCTACAGTCAGTCTCACAGCAGCGAGTCGCGACACCGGCGCCTAACATGGATAGGGAAGCTCTCATTCTGTAAGTTTTCGCTGTCAAAAATTCGTAAATATTCGAGACACGTCTGAGGTAGGAACAAATTGCTAAGCAATGTGCTCAAATTATCGGGAAAGCTCTCGAAAGGGAATTTCACTCGTGACTGCAGGCTTCTGTGGAGGACTTTTTCAAAATGAAATGTGTTTTGTCAAGCGGCGTCGAGTTATTTCGAACACAATGGGAACGTTTCGTGAACAATCAAGATACGAGAGCCACGATAAGGTCTGGCTTTGTGGTAGTGACAAAAATCAGAGATTGCAGTGTAAACAAGACTCGAGCTCCTTTCAAACTTCACGGCACATTTCGTGTCTCTCCCTATTGTTGTCTGAACCGTATAATCAACCCTGTCATTGGTGAATCATGCAAATATGTGTTCGATAAAAAAATATAAACAAAGGAATCCAATCGCCTCCAGCCACGGAATATATCGGTTACTGCATCTTGAAGTTCACACCCCTGGAAAATAAGCCACTACAGCGGCACTTGTCCGAAGTGGATTTATGGAAATTCCATCCGAGCGAATCCGAGCAATTCCCTTTTTCGCATCCACACTTCCACTCGGATCAATATCAGCCCGAACAATCTGTGTGACATTTTTAAAAGGCCCGACACCATCCACTGAGTGTTATTATTTCTGTGTATGTGCGATGATGGCATAGCTTGCACCTCGATTTGCATAGATAAATGCAAAAATTTTTCATCCTCTCAGCCATTCACACTGTTTACGATATTGCAGTCCAGAGAGGCACACCAACGCTGGCCCTTGAGCCGGCACGCAATCTCGAACGCTCCGTCCCTGGCGCACACTCCATAAATTCATGTGCTCATGGCCCTCTTTTGAAATTCAAACGCAGCTCACAATCGATTTGATGGCTCTCTTCATGGAGCGAAAATATGGAAAAATAGTGGCGCTCCACATGTGGCCTCCATCTCGTTCTCTAACACATCTACAGGTGTTAACCTCCCGCTATAAATTTCAAATTTTGCCAATTGAAAAATTTCACTCCGCTCGCACGAAAAGTTTGAACCATTTTTCATCCCAGAAGTCTTTAGTGTGCTTCAGAAGTTGATTTAATGCTCTTTTTTGGCGGCCCAGTAATGCATAACCCATCGAAAAGCGCAGTATTTCAGCAGTTGCTAGGCAGAGACATACCCCCTCGACTTGCAGGACCAATCGGAGGTGAACAGCCCAGTTTTAATGACTCTCAGTCCCTCCTGACTCACGTCTGATGGAGAAGTGAACCTAGCTCCGAGTGATTCCTTGCTCCCGCAGAACCTCAAAGCGAGACTGACAGATAAGCTGGCTTCACTGGAGCTTCACTGGCTCAACTGGAGCTCCTGAACGTGCCACATTCGCCGAGCTCCAAAGTCGTCCAGAGATGAAATATCATGTTCTGCTTGTTTGATGGCACACACGGGGGGAAATGAGTCAGTGAATATAAAATCCATACAAACACAATAAATATGGAGATTAGTTAGATTGCAAACAATGCTCATTGATCACAGGAGCCTAGTTGCCATGATACGAGTCGAGACAGGACTGAAGCGTATCAATTTCAAATATTGCTTATTTCTTCTCCCGTTTCAATCATCGCATGTAACATCCTCCTTTATGGGATTCCTCAACTGCTTCTATTTATTTGGCATGCATGACTCCCACTTATTGGACTCTTGCCGGGAAATTTCGGCCATATTATTCCATATCGAGTGCCTCGCCCGTCTAGAGCTCCAGTGAACGCTTCAGTGGACGTTCAAGCCATTAATCCATCATGTTTGCTCAAATTGCTCCAGAACAATTTGACGAGCCCCCTTCTTTACGCTCTGCTGCAAATCGAAGTGACCAGTGATTATCGGGTTCGTTTTAAAACTACTCGACATTCAGTTGCTCGTTTGAAACTACTTGAAGTAAGTAAAACTCCGGAAAATGTAGCAACTAATTGGCCTGGAATTCAGTGAAATCAGTCCTTGACCTATTTTCCGGAGCATGCAGCTGCTGGTCCGGACTCGATTAACAATTATGTGGCAAACGTGTTATTGCCTCTGCCATGGTTCGGCCTAGTCTATTTGTAAGTCACAGAAAGACCTTACAGCCGTGCTGGGAGCCGAATTAATTTCCGAGCTAGTGTTTGCTCGGTCGCAAAGTGAGAATGCTGAATATATGGGCGTCTAAGACAGACCTGGGGGTTTGCCTTTGACACCTGATTGATGAAGGATTTCGTGCAACAGACGCAGATTCCGAGTCTTCTTATCTGATTCAGACTCGAGCTGGCGAGAGAAAACAAATCACCCCTCCAACTCGGACTAGGCGCCTACTCTGGCAACAGCTAGCATACTTAAAATTTATTTATGGCCATGTTTTACATTAAATTCGTGTTGTTAGATTATCCCTGTGTACGAACTACGAACCAAGCTGCTTAATACGACCTCATATTAGGTCGGTGTGTGTGTTACCAAGTTTAAAATCGTAGGTACAGCTACTCTGTGCTGTTTGCAAGCCGCACAAAGCTGGTTCAGGATAGCGTGAAATGACAACAGCCAATGGAGGCCAGGAGCTCCCACCGAATGTGGCGCTTGTTTATGTTCAAGTGGAATCATTAACTACCATACTACTTCTAGTACTTACGACACGTTTAAACCATAGCTAAATTATTATGTTAGACATGCATTTTCCATTACGGTTATGGGAGGCTCGCGTGGTTGGGTCGAGGGGCGCTCGTCGGATCTTAATCCATCTCTTGCGGCACTCGCAGCTCTTAATTGCTTTACGAAATAATGAGGTGCACTTGGGTTTCATTCGGAAGTTGGATTTACGGCTTAGTGGAAGGTTCTTTGCAGGCAATCTGGCTTTTGCTAGTTTAAGAGCTCACAAAAAATGTTGAAAAATTTTTTTCAACATTTTTGGATTTTTTAGAATGCTCTTTTTACTAAAATTCAAACAAAATTTATTTAAGTATTAAAAACTTTGGAAAATCATTGTAGAATAAAGATTCCATCAAAGTGGCAAACTTGAAAAGGGCTCTTTCTAACCAAGGTCTGGAAAATTCTCTTTTTGAAGTACACAAATTTAAATTTATGACAGAGGCCATAACTCGTCTAGAAGCACAAGGAAATACTGTTCAGGAGCAACTAGTTGTTTTTAATATTGTAAAGAAAAATTTAAAAAGAGTTTATCTCAAAAAGCTGGACTTAACTTCAGAGAAAAATCCCGACCGTAATTTTTTTGAAGAGCTACCTGTGGATCATTTTATGTGACCGTGTGACCGATAGACGTCAACGTCCAACTTATCAAAAACAATCGTTTTTCAATACAATAATTTCATCGACAAAGAAGATTAAAATGTTCAAAAAACTGAAATAAAATTAAAATTGTTGTTATAATTTTAAACATGTTTTGCCCATAATTTTTAACATTTTTTGGGAGCTCTAGTTATTTTCTACTGTCCCAGTTTTAAGTATTCAAACATCTCTGTTCTTGGGACAGAGAGACAGACAGACACACCAGACTTAAAAAAGACCTAACGATGCACTAAAAACTGCATGTTGTTAAATCAGAAAAAAGGTTGCAAACAAGCTGGACCATGCCACTGTGACATCGTTATCCCTCCTTACCTTGTTTGCCACATCGCTTTCAATAACCTCGACAGCAATAAGAGATTGGAGTAGCTACACAACATCTTTTATGTCGTTGTCAATACATTCAAAGAAACTTTTTGTCTCCTACTCGCAGTGTAGAGATCTCAGTGAAGTCCCGGGGAATGAAAGAAAATACCTGGCTTATTTTACTCCGCTCCACTTGACTCGATATTGTATTGTTGCAAGCTCTCCTGACAAATTTCAGTGCGCAAAAAAGCCCTACAAAGCCTCCTCCATGCCCAAGATACGGCGACACAACGCCAAATTGGTTGCTGAAGGCAAATATTGGCATAGTGAGTCGGCTGTGGAAAACGGAAAATAATGTAAAACAAAGATGCAAAGTGAGGAGAGGAGGAAAAGCGTATCTGACAGAGAGACGACGTCGATATCGCTAGCACTCGTATGAATGTAAGCGAATGCATGTTTACAGTTATTGTTATCCCATTACAGCAAGCAAACAAATACTCAAACATTGACATCATCTGCAGGCGCCCAGGCTAGCAAAACAAAGATAAATCATGACCTTTCCTTTTTTTTCTCTCACCGGAACTTCATTCTGGTCCTTCCTCCCACGCAAATGAACCAATATTATACGATTGCCTATTGATGTTTGCCCGTTTCAGAGACGTACTTCATCCCAACTACGGTACCAGCAACCCGCACGGAAGCACTTCAAAGGAAAATGAGGGCGAGCGACCGAAATACAGACGGGGGAGGTCCATCATTTACTGCGTCCACGGCAAGGAGAGCGACAAGTGCTGCAAAATCGAGACTGTTGTGAGGGACATAGAGCGTAAGTTGAACCCGAAAATGGCTGGAATCAGAAAAAGAGCTACTTCACGTGAAAAATAGTACTACTTTCAGGGTTTTCCACCTCAGTTCAATCTCATTTACGGCTTTTTGTGCCAGCGCTGCGCTTCTTCCACTGCACAAAGCCAAGTCTCGCGCAAAAAACTGATGAAGATAGTTAAGACTCCTTTGTTAGGGAAATTGAAGCGGAGAGGTGGCGCAAAAAGAGCTACCCACTCAGAGATCAAAAGAACATGAATAATTTCGAGGCATTTTTCATTCCTACCTTTCTCGGGTGGGATGTAGAGAGGCCCCATTTACGCATGATTGATGACAAAATAGGCCAATTTAATATTGTTGCTATTCCTGGAAACAATGGCAGAATCAATCTACCAGTTGAGCACGCACTTTGTCGCATGAAAAATTTTAATTTCCGGAAGAAAGGAGCTGCACAAGACGGAAAGCGCAGCCGTAATTGCTGCACTTCCGTAGAGCAACAGGAATTCCTTGTTCCGCCCCCGACACTTTATTAATCCGCTACATTTTTAGTGCATTTTCAGCATTTTGAAAAAAATGCACTATTGTGACCGCTTTGTCTGTCTGTCTGAACTCAAGAATCAGAAGAGCTAGAGAGCTGCGGTTTTTTGCATCGTGTAGGACATGGTTTGTAGGCTAGACAATTAACATTTTAGCCCCCATTTCACTTAGGGGGGTAGTAAGGGGGGTAAACCCGTTGTATTAAAGTTCCTTATACTTCATCCGATTGGGCTGAAATTTTAGTATGTTGTAGTCTGTACAAAATCTAGAAAACCGTACTACCACATGTGACCACTACCATGCCCCCAAAGTTTGTATGGAAGAAATTTTATTATTCCAATTGGACTTAAAGTCGAAAATTATTGGTAAAATGACAGGTAAAAGTGCTTCTACTGATAATCTTGGACGTCCCCAATTAAAATAAATAAACACGTAAAATCGATGATAAGCTTTATCATCGATTTGGCTTGGTTTAATATTTTTCCTTGTTTTCCACGCAAATAGCCGCTCAGCACTGCCATGTAACGAGATCAAATGAGGTTGATAAGCGGGCTCGCAAAAAGTTAATCATCGCAAGCATCCTCTGCGTCATATTCATGATTGTGGAAATTATTGGCGGTTACGTATCAAATAGCCTGGCCATCGCCACCGATGCTGCTCACTTATTGGCAGATTTGGCCGCATTTATGATATCGCTCTTTGCACTCTGGGTTGCCGGGAGGCCATCGACAAAAAGGTAAGCATTTAATTGATTTTTCAAGAGGACTTGATTGTTATTGGCGTGTTGTAATGGAAATGGATCCATGCTGATGAGCGGTCGGTTGGAGGTTTAATTGAGAACGAGTGTGATTTAATGGTAGATACATCCGGTTTTGAAAAATGGGTCAAACAATTTTTCCTTCGAGATTTATCCTCAGAAGAAAAAAAAAATCATCCAAAAAGCCCTTTGAACCTCAAATATTTTTCATCCCGTTTAATGGCTAAAAAAGACTGTTCCCTTTCAGAAGAAGCCTGCACAGAATTGTCGAATCTTTAGTTTAATTAAACACATAGAAAGCGTTTCTGTTAAATTATATTCAAATAGCAAGATGCATGAGTTAAAATAAACAGTGATAGCGCACCTTGTGTATTTTGGCTTATGCGAGAGTCAACTTAGATTGATACAACTGAAAACGAATTTTCTCGAGAAATACACTAGATCGAGAAAACTTTTATGAACATGAAGAAACATAAAATTCTAGACCCTAAATTGTCGTGATACTTAAAAAAAAATTTCTACTGAAATTTTGGTTTTTTCCCCAGAACTGTACTTTTTCAATAAGTCATAGCCTGTAGAAAAAAAATAGCTCAAAAGCTTGAAGTCAATTGAATTTGACCCCTCCCACAGAGGTTGCCAAAAAGTCCAACTTTGAAGCACAATATCTCGAGAACGGTATTTTTGAAGGAAAAAAGCCCCATATTTTTACAGGAGAGTCCAACGATACTCACTTTTCAAAAACCACTGATATTTTTTCTTCAAATGTTAAGACAATGGGAAGCTCATCCTCTTGAACAGTGAAATTATCATTAAACTGTGTGTACAGTGGATTGATAATTTAAGCCAGTTAATATGTATCAATCACCTATCTGAAGTTCAAAAGCCACTATCACACAAAGTAATTCAGTTATTTCGGAAGCCAACATGCGTGCAGAAATCAAATACTTGCCGCATTTCGAATTCGACCTTTGTTATCGCGTGCCAATTGCATTCTGCATTGATCTGGGTCGAATTATTCCACAAACCGTGTTGATCCAAGCTTTGTTCGTAATTAAGCGAAACTCTATGGTCGGATGGGAGGGGAAGGCAGTGCAGCATCGGCACCCGATCTCATTACCAGCTCTGACGGGCGTGAGGGGGAGGAGCACAGAAGCGTTGCAATCATAATTAAGTCGATACACATGCGGCCATAAAGAAGAATGGTTCAAAGCGACTTTATAAATTCGGGCAATTTAGACAACATGTGACTGCCGATGGTTCACATAATTAAGCGATGGACCCAGTGCGATGATGATAATGATGATGCGCTCGTGCGGGGCTGGGGGTGATGGGGGTTCCGCGAGACAATGTAAAAACGGACAAATTAAATAAATGGGCATCGCGTTTGGGGGTAATGCCGCATTGTTCGACAAAGAAATTAACATTAAGTTTCCACTCATTAAAACTCGCAGATTATCATTTGGATGGCATCGCGCTGAGGTAATTGGAGCATTAGTATCAGTCCTCACAATTTGGGTGGTGACGGCAATTTTGGTTTACATGGCTGTTCTCCGCGTCGTAAACCGTGACTTTGAACTTGAGGGAGGCTTCATGCTCATTACGTCCGCCTTTGGGATTCTTGTCAACATAATGTAAGTGTTTTCTTCTCCTCTTGTTCCCCGTTTTAGCGCACAACTTGTCTAAATCATAACAATGCTGCAGCGAGGGCCGTAATTTCGCGGATTTCACAACATCCCGAAAGATTTTTAATTAAGATACGTTGCATCATGCTGTGCCACGACTAAAGTTTCCCTCTTAGGTGTTATGAGCTTAATCGCAGACGAATGGCGTTTTGTTGTTTCGGGGGGAGTTTCAATGAAAAATACTTTTGGGGAAATTTTTTAAAATTTTAGAGAAATTTTCTTCTTAACTCGTTTTTTCTTAAATCCTAATTTTTCTATTCGAAACGTCAGGAAATAAAAAAACAGCAACCATCTGTCATCTTCAGGCTGCAATTTTTCTTACTTTTAATATCACAATTCGCATGACCATAGCTTAAACATCCCTTATACAACTCCAGGGAATGGATTTAAATTTCAGTTAGAGAGAGATTAAATATTTTTGAAACTCTCCCACAGCTTTGTATCAACCCAATACCACATATGTAGACAAAAAAAATTTCGGAGAAGTTTTAAAAATTCCGAGAAAATTTATGAAAATTGAACTGTTACTCAGAGGGTTAATATGTTCTGGAAACTCTCCCGCAGCTTCGTAACAACCCAATGCCACATTTAAAAAAATAATTCAGAGAAATTTCAAAAATTCCGGGAAAACTTGTGAAAATTTTACTGTTACTAAGAGGGTTAAAATATTCTGGAAACTCTCCCGCAGCTTCGTAACAACCCAATGCCACATTTATACAGCTTCATATTGCATTTAATTAAGAAGTTTTGTAAATTATAAAAGCGTTTCGCGGAGCAACACCACGGATTTGAGCAACTTGGCGACAACCGTATCTCGCGATAGCAAGAGCAAGTGTTTGCTGCGTGTTTAACTTACTTAATCAAACTAGCAAGCGGCTGTGGCTGTTTTAAATCAGTGGATTTGCATAATTTCATTTAATTCCTTCCCTTTGCATACTTTTATAATTTTTATTACCCCCAACACATTGTACAAATTTCTTTTTGTCGCGTTTACTCAGAATGGGATGCACTTTGCATTCTCATGGTCACTCGCATGAAAGCAAGAATCACGGACACGAGACGGCAACAAGTCAGCAGGAAAATATGAACGTGCGTGCTGCCTTTATTCACGTCATCAGTGACTTCATTCAGAGCCTCGGCGTTTTCGTAGCCTCTCTTGTCATCTACTTCAAGCCCGAGTGGAATCTGATCGACCCCATTTGTACCTTCATGTTCTCAGTCCTGGTCCTCGGCACCACCATCGCCATCATGAAGGATGCTCTTTTGGTGAGTAGCTCTTTTTGTCACAGGGGTCTAGAACCAATTACATCGTTCTGGAAAATCTTTCAATTTGTCGCTACCAAGGCCGTTATCACCACTACTTTTATTTACTCTCGCTACAATTTATATTCATGAGAGACGGAAAGTATTAACTTTTTCTGTATACTGCTCCATCATCGTCTTTGTGGGCAATTGTAAAAAGGACGCGCGCGTTTGCGTTGCAGTTGCATGGGGGAGGGTGCGGAAAATGCTACACGAAAGAGGAATCTGAAAGTTTGAAAAGCAAGAAAAAGTTTGAGAATAAAAGGAGCGATTTTTATTTCATTACTTTCTTGCCTCACTTTCCCGCGTGTCGCGTCCTGGCTCCCAGCCTCAGCTCCAGCTCTTCGTGCTACTTATTATTGTTGCGTCATTGTTCGCTGCACGAGAAAGGCAAGGGCGCTCATCACTACGTGGCGTTCGCGCGATTTTGATGAAAACTTTTCCCTCCCGCTTCTCCATCACATAATTACTAAATTGAATTATGTGCTTGACAGAACCCCGGCACATCCATCAAATGATGTAGTTCAAGTTTTTATCTCGCTTTTCAATTTTCTCTCAATTTCCCTTGTTAAAAGCGGCTTGTCGGGACTCGGGAGAGGGACTTCTGCAAATGAGTAAATGTCAGTAGGTTTTTGTCACCACGACGAGTCGCGAGAACGCCTCTAGGAAGCCCATTGAATGGAAAAAGCAATCTCATGGAATTTTCAGAAGCCTCTTCTGGCTGAGAGCTAAGCTAAATAATTGAGGGGCTGGCGTTCCGCTTCCTTCCTAATTCATCTCCTGCCAAGTGGATTCTGCCCGAATCACTCCTACTAAAACAAAACATTTCTCATTCGGCATGGAAAGCGCGTCCCAGCACCACAACAACTGCATTACAGCATCTCCTTTCTCTCCCTGCTGCAGGTCCTAATGGAAGGTGTACCGAAATTTCTCGATTACACTGATGTTATGCAAACATTCCTACAAATTCCGGGCGTTGTACGTGTGCATAATTTACGAATATGGGCATTAAGTATTAACAAGATTGCACTGGCTGCACACTTGGCTGTCGGTGAGTATGTCGCACACACGCACGCTCACTACGGGCGATGCACTTTACCTGTTTATGTCATTTTGTAAGTTGAATAACAAAAACAACATCACGCTGCTGCCGCTGGAGAGGCTGAAACATCAACAGCAGTGCAATTTTTGTGGGTTCCTGCATCATACATGAGCCGCTATTGATTTTTTAATAACGCTGCTTTCCCCGTGAATGTCCATACGTCGAAAGAGCCACCTGGCTGCCCTGGCCTTTTCGATTCCGGGAAACTTTTTTTTCGTCCCACGTCCAAGAGCAGAATCCAGATGAATCAGCACTTTTTATTCATGAGCTTCAACCTGGCTGGGCTGCTCTTGAATTTTTAACAAGTGTGTCAGTCTGTCTGGGGTTCAGACACACACCATAGAGCTTGAAAGTAGAGCGGTCATTTTTTCAGGGTGTGGGAAAAAAGCGCTATCTAGATTTTTTTCGATGCAGATGCTAAAAAAAGTTCTGTCAAAAAATTGTCAATAAAAAATCTCCCGAAATTAGTAACTGAGTCTATGATTTGTGTCTGAGGTCCGAGGGAAAGCAGGGAAAATCAGAATCCTTTTACTTCGGACTAAATGAACGAAACTTTCAGACACAAGTGCTAGTCCAGAGCAAGTTTTGAAGGATGCAACCCGGGAAGTGCACAAGAAGTTCAACTTTTTCGAGACAACACTCCAGATCGAAGAGTTCATCCCGGAGATGGAAGATTGCACGCAGTGCTCCAACCCCATCGACTAGCGAAAACGAGGCTCTTGCGTGTGTGAATGTATTCGGTGTTGTTTGTTCAAAGCCCCCAATTATGAAGCTAATAGAGTTTTTGTTTCGATTTTCCACATGCACCGTATATATTTTATAAAAGCGACATCAAATAACCCATTTCCCCAAGGCATTGTCTGGACAGCAAAGATCGATTTTATGCAGATTTTATCCATCAGACACGATGTCAGCCAGTCACTCAAACACAGATTGGCAATTTCGTCGGGTAGACACGCTTTGTTGATAAAAAGTCAATTTCAAACTACGGCAAGTACCACAAAAGCCATTTGCCGGTTCCCAAAATTTTAAAAATAATTCCTAGGCTGCTTGCAATGCATGAAAAATTAACTAAGCCTCGTTCTGTTGCCTGCAGGCCGCTATTATTTTTCAATTAATGAACAAGTTAGGGCTGTTTCACCGACAACCCGTCCGTAATGCTCTGCAATGTGAATTTGACAAATAATAGCGCAAAATCAATAAGTTGGAACTTTATTAAATGTCCCCCAGGACACAAATGATGTAACATATTTGGTTTGAAATTAGACTGAGCTTCATTGATTCCGAATATTTGGTTCAGGAGGCACAAAACGGGAGCGGGATGTCACGAGTAATTAGAATTTTTTTGCAGCCTTCAGGAGAGTCTACTGGGAGAGCAAACGGGTCTGGGAAAGCTTTTAGCGAAATTAGTTGCGCCTCATTATTGGATCGAGAATAGCAAATGTGCGTACAAATTGGCATGTCGGCGACGACTGCCGATAGAGTGAGTCCCCAGTGACGTAATTATTTGTAGACTGCTAATTGTTGCCGCGCGGCCATCCATATGCCACACTTTGAAGGCTCTTTTTAACTCACTTCAAAGCAATTAAATTCTGCTGCCAGTGTCACCCGTCCTCTCTCGCGCTCCTGTCATGTCACACACGAGTACGTACATAGGCACTTGTTGTTGGATGGCAGCACCAGAACATTTCTACTAATGTGCAATTAAAATAATGTGGAATGGTGACGCAGTGTTCATAGATTGTGTTTGTTTGCATACATGCAAAATTAATGCCGGGAGAAGCAGGAGTTAGGAGTAACTGCATGCCGCCTGCACCGACGTAGCGGTGGATGGGAAAATGCGGAACAGAGGAGGGAATATAAAATTAACGCTAAACTTGAATAATAATAAAGGCAAAGCCCTACAAGCATAAACATTCATATTACCATCGGAATAATGCCGGTCCTCAAAAGAGTGATTTCAATCCTGGCGATTACCTCTCATTTCAGACTAATTTACATCCTTGCCGAGCACCCGAGCAAGGACTTGTTGTCTCGCATTTCCCCCAAGACTGCCTCCTCTATTAAATATTCTTTTGTCATGATTACGGCAGCTCTCCAGCTCGGCTCGCCTCAGCTTCTCAACTTTTTATGATGTTAATTTGTTTCCGGATAGTTTTAGCTCGCTTTCGGCTCGTTCCGGGGAGGAGTCGAAAGAGGAGGAAAATTTCAATTCCGGATCTCTGCAAATGACACGTCACGAAGAGTTTCCTCGACCGAGGTTCAGGGGGCGTCAATTCTCCGAACCATCGAGGAAGGAGTAGAGAGACTACTGATGAAGTCAAGCAGTGCCGGTTTGAATTTGAAAAGTACTTTAATGTCTCCATTTTGATTTAGAAGCTTAAAAATTGATGTAACTTCTGAGACCTTACTCTTCAAATTAAACACGATTTTTTCCTGAACGTTTCGCCACAATTGTGAGGCTTTATTCAACACACATATCTACAATGCATCAATAAATAGTTCTCAGAAAATTAAAGGAGAGTATTTAGCAGGAAGAAGAAAAAATTAAATCTAAAAATACCGTCAAAATAATCGTCACTCTGGGTGTTTATGATGTCTTTTTTTCTTTCACTTCTCGAACCTTTCTTTTGGTCTCCGTGCATATGATTTCCATATTTTGAAACTCAATTTGGTAATTTTCAGAAACAAGAAACAGGGCTCCCAGATGAAGTTGCATTAATATTCGATCACCTCCAACCCAATTCAAAGCTCAAAATTTTGTTTTCAGGAACAAAAACTGGTCCTAATAAATTTTAAAAATTTGCATTTCTCGTTTTAGTCCGTTAAAGTGTCAATTATCTCGGATTGGCAGTTAAGCCTTCTTCCTCATCAAGAGAATAAATCCCTTAATCCAGCACTGGATGAGTGAAACGTTGCTTGAAGTGTGAGCCTAAACTCCATTTTAGCCTCGTCTAGCACCTGTCTGAGCCACCACTCGAGACTTGGGAAAACTGTTTTGGGAGCACAACAACACGCGTCGTGCGGAAAAGTTTCCCTGTTTTTCTCCTCTCCTCCAGCAGAAAGGTAAACAACTCCTCCAGCCGCTTTACCGACTCATTACTTGTTTATTTATAAATATTATTACTCGACTTTACTTTTCCACGCCGCTGCCGCCGTCGCCGTTGCTGCCACAGAGTAAACTGTGAAGGGTTAATGTTTATGCGACTTGGGAGGTTGGAGCTCTAGCTCCGAGGAATGACGAGTTGAGCTAAAGTGCTGTGTTGTTCTTTAATGCTATTAAATGAGATGATAAAATATTTATTATGTTTTATGATAATTAGCTATTCACCAGCGTTTAGCGCGCCAGACACCTCCAAGCTCCCCGGTTAAATCTAAAAGCCCATTAATTAAGCGAGTTAAGAAGCGCTTTGAACCGCGACTCGCGAGATCCCGAAACCGAAGCAAAAAAGAGCAAAAGGCCAGGCCACAGGGGAGGCGGCTGGTGTCGGGTTGCCGGCCGTTCGGAGGAAAATGAAACGCTTTTGCATTCACGGAGCTCTCTCGCATCTCCCGTTCTCTGTTTACATTGCCGTGCCACACACATTTCCATGCTGCTCGCGTTCGTGTCGGGAAAATGTGTGTTTTGCTTTTGCCTGCGTTACAATAACCTACATAATATCATCCCGCTTATGTGGAGTACAAACAGACGAGCCAGAAACTGATTTGACTCTTGTCGTTCCGTTTTATTTTCTTTTTACAGCTGCTTCTCCACGAGATGGGGAGAGGATATGAATATTATATTTTTATCATCGTGCCATCGTTAAAAGTGTCGTCGGATTAGCCTTCCCCTCACACACGAGCGCACATGGTCACAACAATCTCGATTTTTATTTCATGTGCGAGAGACATGCTTGGGAGTCAAGTGGTGTAATCTGGAAGATTATCTCCAAATTGGGATGTGATGGAGTTTATTCAAACGTCGCCACGATTTTTTTTCCTCGTAGACTAGTGTCGATGAACTTGACCGCAGGAGTATCTTCAATGAAGAGTATCCCTTTCGGGGTCGTCGAGTCCCGAATGAACGGCGCTCCGTTCCGATTTCACCCCGCTCAGGCATGCGCACTCTCGATTGCGGGAGCTCCTCGCAGAACTGTATATTTACTGCTGCAGCCGCAAGTAATGAATTAGTCGGTGTTCTGACGCGCTTCGGAAACGACGCGTGCTCTTCGAGACTTTTTTCAGACCTTTTTCCCAAGGAACATGTAACCGGGACTGTAGTAAAATGATGAAAGAGAGGTGGAAAACAGTGCCGCAGTAGTGGATTTTCCATAAGCAGCCGCAATTGAAAGATTGAAGTTGGGGCACCGGAGCGAGCATGACTTGCTTCTCCTCGTTTTAAATTTGCTTTAATTTTGTGCCATAAAGTGGATATGACGCGGAAAGCGAGCTGTAATAAAAAATAAATAAAAGAATACGCACAGACGGAAAAAGTTGGTGAAAAACGGAGAGGAACAAGTGAAAAACAACATCACAACCACTAAACATAAATAAAAAATTAAAAAGGAAGGAAAAGTAAATAGAAGAGCAGAAGCTGGAAAAATTAATCTCGAGTATTTACATTTCCGCTTTTACTTTTTCCGCATTCGGGGACGGGGAGCGCGGCTCAAGTGACAAAAACCGGGGTAAAGGAGCAGAATTCAAAGGAACTTTAAAGGTGGGTGAACCCTTAAATAAGCCCCTACGAAAGGTTGCAATTAAACGCGAGCTGAAGGAGTAATCCCGACACTAGTCGAACAAATCTCAACAAAGATTAATATCGTGATAATTACATAGACTTGCAGGAACATTGCATTTTAATGCAGTTGAAGTCGTAGCTTGCCGCCCCTCAAGAAGCAGGCGAGAGGGAGAGGAAGTGTGCATTCAACTTCGCCAGACTTGCCACTTCAATGGTATGGCATTAGCTGCCTGTTCGGATTGCTGCCGAGAACGGGGAGAGGAATATTAATGTAAATAAAATACCTGGAGTTACGACGAGCAATTTGGCTTATGAATTATAGACGGGGATTTAATTGCTTTTCAAAAGTGCGGTGCTGTGCGGGGAGGAATGGCTTTGAGCCGAGCAGTCATGAGCCCGAATAGTTTAGGTGTTCGGTTTAATTGGCAGAAATATTTGGCTATTATTGTTGATCCGGGCTGTTTTCACTCCCGCCCGGATTTAATTAATTTTGGCTTGCACGAGTGGGGGCTAGAGGGCGCCCAGCTAAAGGGCTCATAAAAATTGCAGAAAGACTCTCTACTCATTTATATTCCTTTTGATCTCGCTCGCCTTTGACACTTTCTTCCGAGACCTGCAGATATCAAAAGGCGCTGTCCATTGAGCTAGCCGCTACAGCACGTGGGCGATGGATCGGAAAGCGAGTCAAGATTGCGTCAATCTGGGGGAAACAACGGAGCTGCCTTTTGTCGATACCTTTCTGCCTTTCCTTACTTTCAAGCTTCATTGCACCTGATCTCCCAAATCGATTTCTGTGAATATTTAATACGCCGTATCTCGAGATCTCTCTTCCCTCTGCCGATGACAACAATATTTCTCGATTCATTGTCTCGGCCTTATGCAATATGGATGAGGTTCACATATAACACAAAATTTATTAGTATTTCGACAAAGAAGGAGACGTTTGAGACAAGATACACATGTCGGGGTACGGTATGACACAACTTTGACAGAGCCCAAATCATCCCACACCTCCGACAGAGCGCGCACATCGACGTTATATATGGGTCAACTGGGTCATCAATATAATGTGCGATACGGTGTTGTGAATGTTTTATGCTGCAACCCATCAAATTTACAAGCTTAGCTGTTGCCGCACTGTCGATACATAAATTATACAGAGGCTCGAGAAGAAAGGTTTACTTCGTATTGTCCAGATTTGGGGCTCTGAAAGGAAAACATAAAAGCTTGAGCGTGGGAGAAGGGGAAAAAGAAATGTTATAAATTATGTTCTTCACGTCATGAGGGGGAGTGCGGAAAGTCAAGGAGCTGCAAGTGGTGCAGGGGGAAATATTTTGGTGTAATTTAGCAGTTTCCACGCCGTTTTTGCTTAGCTGTTCCGTACTGCGGTAAATTGTTTCCGTAATTCCCGCGACTACTGTGCTCGAGTACCGGGGGTGCATATTTACATTCTTTTGAACAACTTTGTCAAGTCTTAAAAACTGCCAGCCGGAAGCCTCTCCAGTTCACAGGAAATATTCCACCTTCATCGTGGGCGTTCTCGGATCAGTAAGGCATTAAAGCACTCCATGGAAAAATATGATTTAAGCTTAGTCGAGGACGAACGCATTTTTAAGTCGGGTTGAAGTGAAAATCTTCACAAATCCGTTTCTATAGAAACTAAAGAGGTCTCTAGCTCCATCCCTGGAGATGGTATGGGTACGCTGTACAACAATTATTTGCTAGGTGTTACAAGTTCATCAACATATCAAATTTGCAGAACATTCGGAGCAAT
Organism: Forcipomyia taiwana; assembly: GCA_963930915.1. NCBI lineage: Eukaryota > Metazoa > Arthropoda > Insecta > Diptera > Ceratopogonidae > Forcipomyia > Forcipomyia taiwana. The sequence goes on along the minus strand of CAWVOI010000099.1, from coordinate 1,852,054 downwards.
CAAATTTTCCCCCCTTCGGTGGCCTCTCACCCCACCCCCTTAGCTGATAGAGGTAAACATTTGTTCTATGATTTGCTACATTTGACATGATGTATAACACATCGAAAATTCAGCTCAATCGAACGAAATATATGGAACTTTCATACAACGAGAAAACCCCCTTGATTACCCCTCAGGACTTTTCCGAAAAAAATCAAAGTATTTCACTCACCCCCCAGACCATACATGATATCATGCAAAAAACCGCAGGTCTCAAGCTCTTGTAGATTTGGAGTCTTTGCGACTCAGACGGACGTACACATAAGTGCATTTTTTTCAAAATTAATGAAAATGCACAAAAAATTGAGCTACCTTAAGCCCCAAAGGAGCAAATTCATAGCTTCATATTTTTAGTTTTGAAGAGCCTTTAATTTCCTAGGTCATTTCGAATTTTTGAGGAGCCTTTTAAATTTTTTTTCGAGAAGCAAAGAACTCCAATAAGATATCCTACCCCTCACCTCTATGGAGTCTATACTCTTCAAGCTTGATTGCTTTGCGACAAATCTCCAGTTCACCCTCCCCAGAGTCACTTAACCCGCAGCACCACAACTCAATCAATTAACGGACCATTGACCGACTAATTAGTACGTCAAATACCTTAATTTCAAAGCGTTTCCCCAAACATACCTTCTCTCTTCTCCCTCCGGTCCGGAACCCGGTTCCAGAGAATGTGCAATATTCACTTGTTGACAAATAAAATAATCAACTATCAATATTTGCTCCGATGTCCTACAATTGGCATGTGCTGTTCCCCATATTATTGCTCTCACGCGTAACATTCTAGCGACAGCCAGCAGCACTCGTATCAGCGTAATTCGTATTGACTTTTTCGAGCTGCACCGACATCGCATTTTTACTTCGTCCGCCGCCTGCGATTTAATTGCTGGAGCAGAGACGAGCAGAGCCGATGAGATTGAATACCCGTCCGCTCTGGCGAAAAATTGAAGCGCGAGTATTTATTCTCTTTCGGTATTTTGTTTCATCTGTTTACACTCCTCTCCTATATTATTGCTCAAAAAAATACTCATTTTTTGCTACCACTTTCACGGGATAGAGTGGATTGTAAAACGAAATAAAATTTAACGGCAAATTGTTAGCATTCGCATTGTCAAATTTTCCCCTATATTTTCCTCTCTTTGTCCTTAACTTGTACCCGGGACTGTGTGTTACTGTGCAAATAGCTCAATTGCCAGAGACATAAATTTATGCGTATATGAATAAATAAATATATAAATACGTTATAGCACAAATCAAGTAAAATACAGTGCGTGGCCGGAAGAGGAAGGCAGAATTCGATAACGCAAATACATTTTTTACTGCTCCGGAAATGTGTTATTGGGCGCGTATTGCCACCCATAACACTTTTTGTGAGGGGGGTTTGCGTTCTGAAAGTAAATAAGGACTCTAGCAGCGTAATCAATGGCAACCCTTTCATTTTCAATATCATTGAGTCGGATAAGATTTCCGACGAGGAAGCAATCATGGGTATCTTGGAGCCCAGAAGTTTTTTGTTTGCGTATTTCGGTCTTCGCAAATAGACTTAAAAGTTTCCGAGTTCCAGGTAAGAGTTCCCTCTGGCACTTACTTTCCAGAAAGTCCTTCTCTCCGCCCGACTTTGCAAAGTCAAACTATCTAATGCATTTTTCATGCTTCCTTGGCAACCCTGACTCCCCCCCGACTGCTCTCGAGAATATAAATAACGAAACTCAGCCAGCCATAAAAGCTAGTTTAAGCTGAAACAATTTCTTGCTGCTGTGTAATCCTTGGATTAGTTGCTTTTTTCCTGCTTTTGGCGCTGGGGCAGAAAAAAACAAAGGATACAAATTGATACCAAATGTTAGCTAAGCTGTCTATTTTTCTACCTGTTTTTTGCGCCAACTCATGCATGGAATTGAGAAAGTGACAAACAAATAAAGGATCAATTTTTTTCCGACACGCCAAATGAATGACACATTAAAGCGAATGGGTGTCATCGTGATCCGAAACAAATATTTGGATTCAAACGCAAAGGAGCGGGGGAGGCATGGTGGAATGAAGAGGAGAGACAGAGCGGAGCGATAATAGAAATTAGAAACCAATCAATGTTTGTGTACACAACCGATAATTTCCACATCAAATCGCTTTCGATATATACGACAACAATACAAAATCTCCCCATCAATTTCGGTGATACCACAATATTTTCATATAATTAACAGTAAATCCAGGCACTGCTATAATTCGCCCATCATTCGAGCCTGCAGCTGCGGGAGCCTAATATCCTGGCTTTGCTCTCGTACGTAGCCTCACTGAGTCCAACAATAATGCATGCATGTATCATTTCATTATTAAAATCTCATCATGTGTAATAAAATTGAAGCCGATCGTTATGAATCCTGAGTGCATGCCGAAACGCAAATATTGTTCGAGCTCCGTATAGCGCAAATTTTTACTTCCCAGTGGCTTCACCGAATGGATTTCGGTGTCTCCCTGGGCCCGATTTCAGCCAGTTGCCACGCTAGCTCTTTGTTTATTCTTTAATTCGGAATCAGCGGGTGGATGCTTCGGTAATTGAAATCGTAATTGCTTTATATCGCTAATTATTTTGCAAAATGCTGAACATTTCATTTGGATTCGAGTGCTGCGGGCGTCAAGATCGCTCTCTGCATATAGCAGTGGAATATTTGGCATTATTCAAGCAATTTTCCTCGCTTTCTTCACATACCTCCGTGCCACATTATTGGCTTTGCACGGTTCTTGCCGTCAAGGTGAGGTGGGTTGAAGGTTGCGTATTATTCAGGAATTTCAGCAACAACAACAATGCTTCACGTGGTGTGACAAAAGGCAATAAAATAGTACTCGGAAAAATCGAACAACGACACGAAAAGTCTGTCTCAGTGGACTGTGATTGTAAGGGACCCTAGCTTCTTGCATAGATAGCCTTATAACTTCGCTAGACTTTGGGCTGAGCTTTTTTTGAATGGTCGATTATTGGTCACTTTGATCAGTTAATTGGTCTATTGGTTGATTTGTTGGAATATCTGTTGATTGACCAATTGGTTGATTTACTTGGTTGATGTGTTGGTTGATCTATTGGTTGATGGGTTGGTTCATCTTTTAATTGGTCTATTGGTTGATCTGTTGGAAATTGATTGATCTATTGGTTGATGTTTTGGTTGATCATTTAATTGGTCAATTGGTTATTATATTGGAATATCTATTGGTTGATCAATTGGTTGATTTATTGGTTGATCTTTTGATTGGTCTTTTGTTCAATGTTTTGGTTGAACTATTGATTGATCTGTTGGTTGATTTTTTGGTTGCTTCTCTAGGTAATCTTTCTGAGGTAAAAACTGTTCAAGCTCGCTTCGAGGAACCCTCAGCAGATTTTTGAGCGGCAAAGGGGAAGTAATGCGAGCACATACTCGGCTGGAGGAGAGCAAAATGCAATTTTTCCATGAGTGCATTAATATTTCCATTTCTGCGAGTACACTTCGTGCCGTGCGCGCTCAGCCGAACGACTCGCTGCACGTTCCTTTGACTATTTCGCCTGCTTCAAAACGAATCAGCCAGTCACCCTCTCTAATGTGGTTCTCTTCCACGCTGTTCGCACACAAACACACCAGTGCAAACGTGGAAATTTTAAATTAACTCCCACATGATGTACTTCGTTGCTAGTTTATGGAGCGGCATTATGTGTAGACCAAAGAGAGATAGAGAAGGGCAGAACTGGAGCAAGCAATGAAAGTACCTGCAAGACTTATGTTTCTACAACTTGTGATTCGTGTTTTAAGTGCGATCGCAGTAACGAGACCGGAAAGTAGGACAAGTTCATTAATTTTTTGCTCCCACCGGCAACTTTGTGCTCTCCAGCATCGATTGGAAGAGATTGCGAGCTCTACAGACTCTAAATATTTTATATTTCGAATCTGTTCCATCACATTTTCCACTTAGACGACAGAGTTCGTAGTCGCCTTTAATTAATATTGATCTTCGGACTGACAGCGATGCCTAATTGAGCAAGTAAATATATCTGGGTCAGCCGAGACAGGCCCATTTCCGTTGCAGCTCCTTTCATCTAGGCTTCTCTCGCTTCGGCAGCAATTACATCCAGCCCGTCTCTTAATTTGCATGTTCTCCCCGAAACAAGATAAACGCATTGATTAACAATAAATAATTTAATTGAACACAGCAGCGAGCATCGTCTGCTTCTCAAAAGAGCCATTAATGCTATTAATAACGTCCCTTTGATTGCTCTTTGCTGGCTTAAACAGAGCCAGCTCGTCCAAGAGGACGTCGGACAGCTGGGCAAGGCGGCAGCTTGCTCGCTTGTTGGCTCGTGCATTTCGATATTGATGTAGTTTAGTGTCAGGTCTGGCGAAAGGAGGGAAGATAAGACGTCGGTCTGCGGGGAATGGGATCCGGAGTGAGAAATAGCGTGACGCAATGTTGTTCGAATAATGCAAATATCTCAGGACAACGAACTGCATGCAGTCCGACCGAATCCTATTATTGGCGTCCTCACTTGTTTGTCTTCGGAGGCACAGCATCGGTCGTTGTTGACAAAGATTGCTTCAGACTTCCAAGTAATTCCACTTCTCTTCTCCTCGGCTGCTCTATTGGAGCGCTCCATTTATCCTGATCGTCTTGCGGCTCCTCTGCTCCGGTCTGCTCACAGAGATGCATTAATTTGATATGATTTACTACTCCAATTATTAACAATGTTCGAGCCATATAATGAAGCAGGACTTGCTGTTTCCACTTCGATCTCCTGCTACATCGTCTGCCGGCCTTAATCATGTTTTGCACGCATTCTCCACACAGCTTATTCAATTAACTTTTGATAGGCCTGAAATTGAGTTTATTTACACATTTGTTTGCCGGAATATTAGGCTTGCTTGCTTATCCAAGCAGCGAGGCGGCAAATTCGGGCCAAACGTGCCTCGTTCGTCTTGAGGCGATCGCTTACAGAAATTGGGTTAGGTTTTGGAAGCCCCCAAGACTCCCCCGACCGTCTGCCTGATTGGTAGTGAAAAGGTGACAATGCAATATTTTAAACGAGATAATAAGGGGTGAGAGGTTGGCAGGCTGAACGATTAATAAAATTGACAGAACGATAATAATTAAACAATAATGTTGTGTCAGAGGTAAAATAAAACTTACTCCACTACATAATGAGCTATTTCGCTCGCCACACAAAATAATAATTCACGCTTATTTATATTAATTGAAAATGTTTTATACATGTCAGCGGAATATAAAAGTACGTGTGTTTATGGCGTCAATCCCCGACACTCCGATTTCCCCATTTACTCCTGATGAGTTGAGTGCCGCTGAGCCCTTTTGAAGTGAATCGATTTTCAGGTCTTCATCCTTGGTACGGCCCTGCAATGAAGAACGGCACTTGTAACGAGAGTTATTATTGGTTTCTGAATGCGGCTGTAATGAGCTGAAAATAAATACATTTCAAGCTAACGTAAATATTTTTGGATTTATTTCATCCCCCCTTTCCCCCACACGTCGCTCCCGTCATCGTTTATATACTTTTTTGTGTTTCAGCGAGAGCCAGCCATAACTCACGTGGCCCGTACCTTGTTTATTTTGCGTGCTTTCATGCTCAAAAATGAGAAACTTTTTCCGGCTTACGAGAATTACAGCGCGCTCTATATTTTTGAGAGGAGACTTCCAAAGGGGGAGATGGCGCAAATGGGTCAAAGGTCAGTTGCAGGCAGGCCAGGTCAACTAACGCAGTTTAATAATTCAGTGTTGATGCTGTGTACCACCGATTTTGCAACTACGTTCTATTGTGCTCCGGGATGGCATGAAAAATAAACAATGAAGCACTCTGGAATGGAGTCGCAGCCTCGCACGGAAAAGCGAGCAGCGTAACATCTAAAAAATTAAAAATGCTCTGCTAGCTGGCATCTGAATGGCTTAAGGTTCGGCTGGAATGCACAATATTGTTTTACGTTGGACTCGGTGTCGCTCGTGTTCTGTCCCTCGTGACACTAACCGCTGCCTGACTCCAGTCTGAATTATTCATACGCGAAAAGAGGCGGAAACTCGCCGTTTTCGGGCTCTGCGAGTTCCTCGAAAGCCCGTCAGAGTGCCCAAACATCAAAGAAAAGCCCACCAGACAGCTCTTGAACATCCGTCAAAGGCAAGTTCTGGGATAATGCCGGTGCTTCGCTTTCAAAAGTGCCACAGATAAAATAAAAAGGAGCCAGATCCGAGGCATTTTCATGATGAATGATGATTATCCCTGCTCCTCGTTGCTCCGGTCCGCACTTGCGTCTCATAAAAAGAGGCACCGGGACGAGCACATGCTGCCGGACGGCTGAAAGCAGCAAAAACAAAAGCAAACCACAAAAAGTGGAGCTCGCAGAGGAAGAGTTCATGTCACACTCTTACTGATTAGATTCCCCCTAATTCAACTAACACATCGCAGCTCGGGAAAACCTCGCCAAGTTACATTTGGCTTTTATCTACACGCGCCTAATGTTCTTGCTGCCACTGCCGGCACCGTACTCGAGCAAGCGCTAGCAATTGCATGCGAAGGGCCGACGAGGGACCAGAACACACCGAAAACATATGTTCATGATGCTATGATACGTTCATAAAATGTGTTTATCAAGATCATCATTAGCCTCCATGCGAGTACGAGGTTAAATATACTGCGGCCAAGGGAACTCGGTGGATGTGAGGGAGGATATAAAAGGGAGAACTTTGTTGCTCCAAAATGCTGGCGAGTGCGAGCGTGAGGAAGCGGAGGAAGTAAGGATGTGTCGAGTAGTGGCAAAAACAAAAGAAAAGAGGATATAAATGGGCTGGGGAAGAGGGAATAGAGCCAAAGGAGTGCAATAATGTACAAAGTGGTTTATAATACATTGTTGTGGTGATTTCGCTCTTCATTTGGATCTGCTGCTGGTTGGGGCAGAAAAAGTCTGTAGATGATGGGGATTTTTAATTAAATTCATTACACTGCCTCCTTTTATTGCCTTACATGTCTGGGGATGCCGGAACGGCACTTGTGTCTGTCTGACGGCTCAACCGTGAAAACAGAACTCATTCTAACCGCTAGTGAGTGGGATGTCGGTCTGACGGAATTGCAGGAGTGCTGCCCAAAACCGACTTTTTGAGCACTTTGGGAGCCAACTTAGGTTAGAGCTGGTCTCTGAATCTGCCCAAATAAACACTTATCTAGTGTATTCAAGCCGAATCAGAATTTTGATCAAACCTCCGTAAGTTCAGGAAAACTTGATAACACAAAAATGGTCCCTGAAGCCTTCAATCGACTTGATTTAGCCCCGGAACACGATAACGAAGCGTTTTGGCCAAAAAATATGGATTTTAGGAAAAAAAAATTTTAACTGAAAATTCATAAAATGGCCAAACCTCCGATCGTTAACGAAAACTCAATTTCGGGATTTTTGGCTAAAACTTGATGTTACGAAAATGGTCCCTGAGGCCTTCAATCAACTAAATTTAACCCCAAAATCACCATAACGAGGCGTTTTGGCCAAAAACGTGGATTTTGGCGAAAAAAAATTTCACCATAAATTTATAAAATGACAAAACCTCCGCTTGCTAAGGAAAAATCAATTTCAAGAGTTTTGGAATAATATTTTTGCCACAAAAATGCTGTCTGAAGCTTTGATACAAGCTCAACAAGCTCAACAAGCTTTTCCGGGTACAAGAAGTGGAAGTTGGGAGATAGGAAAACCATGATTAAAGAAGATTTTTGTAAGAAGAAAACGACAGTCAAGACTTTCGAGAAATAATTGGAGTCTCCTGAAAGCTTTTGTGAAGGTTTACAATCCTTTTATTTGCGTCCTCATTATCAAGCCAAAATTTTCCTCGATGATTTTAAAGAAAAATAAGAGTCATGTTTTATTGACGGCTTTCTAACGAGGAAAAACAGGCATTCATACCTTTTAAAAGTTGTCAAAGTTGTTCCTTTAGAAACGAAACCAGCCCGCACCTCAGCGACTTACCTAGTTTCCCGCAAAGTTTCGGAGCAAGTTTACTCCCACAAACGAGTCTCCAAGGCGGGATATTCAACACCTTGCTCCAAAAAACTTTTCTACCTCTGTCAATTCGGATGGCTTGGCGTTCCGGGAAAGGCGAGATATCACCCGTTCGCCCAAAATTGATTTCCATCCCCAGTCTCAACCGACTCGGAGTTCTGCTTGACCTTTTCCTCTGCGGTCCGGGCAGTCATAAATCTCGATTTAAAATCTTTATGCTGTACGAAATAAAAGTTTGACTGACACTGATACCGACGATGACAAGGGACCGAGACAAAGTCCTTTTTGCTTGCACAAACATATAAATGCTAATGCCTAAGATGCCTGAGAGGACTAGCAAGTGCGAATGTTGCGGCAAAACTAAACGATATCGCATTGTGTGTCCATTTTCTGCGACTCTCTAAATTTCTCCGCATTCCGGTATGTCTTTTGATACACACATTCTCAGCCTGTTATTTATGATGCGGTCAACAATATAGAGTTTGGGAGGTCGTGCGGCAAACCAGGAAGATACAAGACTAATGACTTACGATCTATTCCGGAATTGCGACGTTTTTGAGTCCAAGTCCAATTCCTTTCGGGCAGGCCTCATTACATGTAAATCAACAATGTCGGCAATTCGCAGTCCCTCTGTGCAAACCGGGATTTTGTTCCACTCCCATTATTCCATTAGTGCTCGTTATTCTCACAAGCGGGGGTATTTGCAGGGCAGGAGTGATTTTAAATACGACGGTGCAGCAGCGAAAAGGAAAAAGAGTAAACGGATAATGAATAGAATATTACACAGAGTCGACCTAATTTGCTGAACGCAGACTGCCTCAATGCAAATTGCCTCTGTTAGGGCTTTCTCCGACTCCCCGCCAGAGATTTGCGTATTTCCTCATACAGAGGCTCAACTTTTTAATGCCCCCATTTTCACCTACCTTGTCCATGGTTCTGCTGACAATCCTCTCGCACCTGACTGGCAACCCAATGAGCACCAAAACCATGTGAGGACTTGTGAGACAAAGAGATGAGATCTGTGGGAATGTATGACGTTAATGACAGCACCAATCTTGATAGGAAGCACATTATGAGCGGGGACAAAGCTTTGCATTTCCAGAATTTGCCATCTCATACAATTTATTTCAATTTGGAACATGCATTACTCCACAGGAATACAAAATATGCATCCTTCTCTGCATATTTTTCCGCCGGTGTGCTTCTCCTTCCCTTCCACCTTGTCCTTCCATTTTTTTTCCTGAATCCTGGCTGTGTGCGCACAATTACCTCAGGCCTCTACCTTCCCCGCTTCCACACGTATCCACAATAACATTTTTTCGCCATGTCGTCCTTGCTCAGGAGTTATGTATAATAAAAATTCTTTCTCTCCGGCACCCCTTCTGTTTGGGGAGGAACGAGATAGCGTCAACCGCTGTGGTACAATTTGATGATGATGATGATGAAAAATTGAGCTCCCATGGCTTTGCGGAGGTGCACCATCACAAACGTCACCTTATTACAGTGCCATTTTGCTTACTCTACTTTTTTTCGCGCGCATCGTTAGGCTGGCATGCAATCACCACATTTTTCATCATAGCCTGGAAGCCGCCAACATTTTTGGGTTATAATGCTGAAATGTGGGCTGGTCGCTGGAAGTGAGCTGAGGAAAAGTTTTTAGTGGATTTCAGTGGTGTATTCAGTGGTGGATCTAGGGGAACAGAGTACCATTAACTAAAGAAGAAGCCCAAAATAGAATTTGTTGGCTTCAAAATGGGCGTTGACTCTCAAATTTTTAGCTAAAAAAATATTTTAGGAAATTAAAGCCTTGATTTTAAAAATTGGACTTCTAGTACTTTGGGCTCTGAAAACTTTTAAAAAACTAGAATTTTCACATTTAAAATACTTGAGATTTTTAAAAAAAATTTTAGGTTTAACTTTGACGCATTAATTTCACTCGTGAAGATACTACCTTATTCCTTAAAACCCCATGTTACGCCACTGAACAGATTTAAGTGGAAGCACATATTCTGTGAACCAAAACGTGAGTTTTCGTACCTCACCGAGCTGAAAGTTTGGCCAATTTCAGTTTTTCAGCAATCAAGCCAGGGACAGGCACAAGTTCGTAATTAACTAAATGTTTGGCGAGCTCGAAATTTCCACGATTTTCTTTTCTGTCTGCTCCCGTGCAAATTTATTTACATGCCTTTCACCTACTTGGATACATTAGTTGAGTAGTGTCAGACGCAAGAATGAATATGTGGGGATCCGGGCGGACGGCTGATGAATAAACATTTCACATGAGTGACGGGAAGCCAGAGCAGAGCTGGCGTTTTAATTTAAGTTACGACTATTTTTTAACTCTTTCCCGACAGCTGGCCCCTCCCATGGAAACGGAGATGAAGTCAAATTGAGACATCAGAGGGGAAGGCTGACACCAAAGTTCCACAAGTTCGGGTAATTTAGTCCGGAAATAAATATTTGAACAACAAATCAGGTTATTGATTTTCGGGTTTAATTTACTCGAGCCTGATTTTCGCAGTCTGCCGATTTTCGCCGAGCAAATTTAATTTAAAACCTAATCTGTCTTTCATTAAGCAAAACAAACACCTTCCTGGCGCAATCACAGCCTTTGTCTCACTCAACTGGGACGTCGACGTCTCGTTATCTTCGCAATTCGGTGCAAGATGGTGACAACACAGCGCTTCCCCCAAAGTCCTGAACTCGTTACCTCATTAACTTTTCTCCCTCGCTTCTCAAGATGTTGTAAAACGAAATAAAACAAGTCGTCTTACTTTTCGTTGCAGATTTTTCATCTACGCCAACAACAACTTTTCGCATCAAGAAACACGAATGAGAGTTGACTTGCGTCTCTCCTCTCCTCTGCGATGCCAGTGAAGGAGGAGGAAAACTTATCGCTGCTGCTTTTGAAGTGTAACTCGCAACTAGCAGTGCAAGGAAATTATTGTCATTATTGCTAGATGGCAGGGACAAAAGTTGCAGAAAGTTTCACGGTGCAGCGGCAGTGCTGTCATTCAATATCTCTCGCTGCAGCTTTGGCAGTGCTCCATTAGAAAGATTAAAAGAGGTCACAGTGAAGCGGAAAAAGCGAAGAGGCGATTTTAGAAACAATTGTGGAAAACAAAGTGGGAAGCCATGAATCGATGTAAATTGTATTATCTCTTTATGGCATCAATAACGTCGCTGTGCTGGCTCAAGTGCTGGTGTTGGAAGCTAGATAATCGGAACTTACTGTACACAAACCAAGATGTCGTGTACGAGTGTCCATTAAACTCGATGTGTCGGTGTGCCAGTCCCCCCAACGAGACCCGCTTGCTCGAGATCAATTGCAATGAGGTGTCGCTGTACAAGTTCCCAGGTAAGACTCGGGTCCCCGGACCCTTTTCGATTGATTTTTCGCCTACCTCTATTCCTCGCTATCATGATGTGAGCCGAGTTTGAGCAACAAATTGAATTTGAGGTTGTAAATTGATTTAGTCCGTGATTGCTGATCTCAGTGAATATGCATAATGGAAGGTGCATTCTACGGCTAGGACGCTTGGGGGAAGAGATGTCGGGGGAGCTTTGGAATAGTCCTCCGCAAACACGGAGTGACATGCTGCGGTTAACCTCATTCGAACTGCACACATTTCTTCAAACATTGGATTGGAAAGGCGTGCTTGCCTCCTCCCATTCAAGCTTTGCATTTGTACTTAGCCCTATGCCTGGCTTGTTGGTTATGAGAAGCACTTGTGCAGCTCATAATCCAGCCTGCTCTGTTTCTTGCTGCCCATCCAGGTGATTGTAACTCTATTAGGATGTTCTGTTTTACGATTCCCAAACTGGGCCATGAGCCAGCTAACTTTTGCCGTTTCGGCTCTTTCCGCCCACAAATTCTGCAACCAATTTTCTACTCTATTTAGTGCTGAACATTAACCCTCTGGTACCGGAATTAATATTTTTCATGTCACCACTAGAAGGAAGAGTTGTTTGGAACCTCATTCGATTGAACTAAAATTTAAGGATGTTTCAATTATAACCTGTGACTAGTTTAGAACGTCTCATCCACAGTAGGAGGCCAGATAGACAAACTTAACCCATTTCCGTCCAATCGCCTCTTCCGACTTTTTCTGTCAGCAAATATTTGACTGTCCTAAATTACAAAAAAGCATTGATTAATTTTTTTTAAAATCAGGCTTCAAACCAGGATTTTCAGTTGAAAACTAATTGAAAAGTAGTTTACTATAAAAATTCTTCCCATTGTGAAAATTTTGCCAATCCGCCATTGTTCGTTTGTTTGCATCTTTGCCCTGTCCAAATTGTAGTTCGGAAGTAAAAATTGGAAAAAGAACAGGCAGTTCTGCCTGCAAATTTTACTTCCGGGCATCGGCCAGTCACAAGTTTTCCCCAGTCTATCCGTGCGGTCAGACTTACAAACAAACATTCTCGCCTCGCGGACAGACTTTTACTCCAGCGCGGACGGACTTGAGACTTATTCATGCTGGGTTATTTTTGACAAAAAATGCATATCAAATTGACCAAAATTGCAACAACAAAATTTAAGTCTCAATTAAGAGTTAAAAAATAAGAAAGTTTTAAAAAATTACTAAGGGAATCATGAAGTTTTTAATATTTGGCAATAAATTTTTATCAGCCCCTCTAGGGGTCCCAAGAGGGTCTAGGAAAAATGCTTTTTTGCAAAAATCTTAGTTTAATCATAGGTTATCAAAAGTAGGGGGAATAAATTTCAAAACCAGGCACTAAGGTGTTCACGTGAGGGTTAAAAGTAATGCTTGCTTTCAGGTCAATAACTCCTTCAAGTTCAGGAGGCTTTTAGTGTAATTCTGGTATCGAATTTCCCAAGACAATTAAATACCTCCCGAAGTTAGTCAGACGTCACGCCACAAAACCAGTGGGAGTATCACTCTTTCTAATTACTCGCACACCTGTCAATAATTAATCCAATTGCTAGACTTAAACTCACGAGCCGCGCTCAAGAAAAGCCACCCCACGCTATGCGTGTGCCCACATCTCATTAAAAATGTATAGCGCCTTGCCGCAACACCTATCATTATTATCTTGCTCTCTGCCTCAGGTATGTTTGCGTTGCGCGAGGCGGTAAAAAATGAGGCCACTTTGATTTTGTGACGTGCTGCGACACCTGTTGCTGCCGAGCTTCCCCCTTTCACGTATTTGTGCTTTGATTATCGTGTGCCACCACTCACACACACATCGTCAATGCCTACCCAATTTCACTCAAACGCAAGCACAATCAAATTAATAAATTGACGATTTTACGACAATTTCATCGCGCTTCTCTCTCACATTCGCTCTGGCTGGCTGTTGCAAACGTGAGGAGTTAGACAAACTCCCGCCTGAAATGTGTCACATTTGTAATAATCGTGCGAGTAATGAAGGCAGACGGGCGTGAACCCGGCAAAAGTGTCGTCGTCGCATAATTTGTGGCCGTGAGGTTGCGTCACTCGCACGGATGGCAGACATGGGCGTGCTCGTTGGATCACCAGGCACGACTTCGTCCGAGGTCAATTCTATTCATTGGGATGTTTCACACGCATCCTCAAATTATTTTGGCGCATTCAACGGAATTTTGATGTCTGTTTTGGTTTGGATATTTTAAATTCTTCTGGGAAAATCCTGCCCAACCATTACCCGCTTCCCTGGAAAATAGTTGTTTTTGTTTATTTCCTTTGAAACATTAACATTTAACTTCTGCTTAGAAATTAAGGTCAGGGCAGAGCCGATTTGTTCCTCATTTCTATGTGTCAATTTAAGGCTTAATGGGGGCGGGAGTTTACTCTCAACCGTTCTTCTTCTCCCTAGACATGACTCAAATCGATTTATTTGAAAGGTCCATCAGAGCTTTTTTTGGATTTTCGCCCCACAATAATCTATGAGTAAAATAAGCCCTCAATCATGCCTATACGTTCAGTTTCTGATTTTGTAGCATATTTTGAATCAAAAAAAGGAAAAAGGCCAAAATCAGCTTTGAGTTATTTAAAGTACTAAAAATGTGTTCCAGGAAGCAGAAGAACGGTTGGGAGTAAATTTCAGCCCTCGGGAAGCCTTAAATTGGCAAATAGAATCAATCGAGAAATCGGCTCCTCCCTGGTCTTACAGAGGCCCGTCACCTGTGGAAGCCGCCTAAAATCTTTTCACCCAAGAAAAATGACTTAAATTTAAAGAGACACTTTTTTGTTCCAATAAAGGTCCCCAGGTATGGACTCAGATGTGAACAAAATAGAAAATTCTGGGTTTAGTTAAAATACCTGGGAGAAAATTCTCCTCAGGAATGCAACCTTTTCCTTTCCCATCCAAGAAACCATGATTCGGGAAAATGTCTCCGTCGTACATTTTAATTTTGAAATACGACAAGAAGGTAATGTACTTTTCATGTAAAATCGGCTCCTTCCCAGAGCTCGCAATTTATCACCAAGAAACCGCTTCTTTTTCCCAGAAAACCGCGTTATTGATGACTTTATTTATACGCATTACGCTACAACTTTATTACTAGTTCAGCCCCGGTACAATTTACTGCATGATATTTCTAAACCATTGACATTTCTGGATCCCCATGGAGTACACTCTCGTTCTCGTGTGTCACTCACAAATTGAAACATCGTGGCACCACCAGAGTTCCGTGTCATAAATCTTACGCTTAAACCTTCTTTCCTTTCGTCGCCCTCCCGAGCCGAGCCCGCTCTAGACGAGGCGTTTCTTACCTATCGGCATGCGACTCTGCTGCTCCTCGCCTTTCAAAATTATTTCATTTTCAATTCACTTTTTACAGCTCAGCTGCCGCCATTCGTCGCAGCTACTAGCTGGAGTCGGTGTTGGAGCCTGCTTTCGGCAGTATTTCACATTTTTGACATTTCAATTAGTTGTTTGATCAATAAAATTTGATAGTTTAGGGGAACAGAAGAAAGGAAGGGTGCCACTTCATGTGAATTTCAGCACACGGTCTTCGTTACACGACGCTTTTCGTGTCATGTCTGCTGCAAAATGCGACTTTGATTGGGCCTTTGTGTCAAAACGCGTGTTCTGGCGGGCAAGAAATCACCTAAGGCCCCCTGCGGAAAACACTAATAACTCAGGCACTAATGGTGCCGATTTGGAGAAAAAAAAGTAGCGCTCTGATTGAGCAAAAACCTTCAAAAGTCCCGCATTTGGCAACCGGGGACGGTTCCCATCACACAGGTGGTGCATGCCTGATGGCTATCCATAAATAGACAGGCATTAGGAGTGAAACAAACCGAGAGAACTGGAACATCTGTTGGAGTGGAAACGATAGGTGCTCATTTGCGTGTCTTTGTGTCGGAGTTCGTATCATGTCGATTTATTTGAGAGGTCGTTAGCTAGCGGTTAACATGTTCTGCATGCTCCTAGTGGGCTGGTAAAAAAGTCTGCCGTCATATGAATGAAAGTTTCAGTGTCAAGTACCACGCTGCCTAACATTTTTTTTTGACGAGACTGGGGCACGCGCTCAATACTCACGTGCTTGGGGCACATTACCTAGAGTGCAGTAGTTTTCCAGTCGTGAGTAGGGCTCTTCACAACTTCAGCCAGTCGTGATTTCATAAATCCACCAAATTACCGTTTTCTTGGGAAACTTTCAGCAAGTGGGGACGACTGGTACTGAGGGGTTACTCTAACTCCAGGATTCAACAGGGAAGTTTTACTCAAATTCAACTCTCAGATTCTCAGCCGTCCAAAACTCCAAATCCATCTTCCCAAGGGCTTGTCAAATCGGATTTACACAGCTATTGACTCCGTTCCCGGGCCAGTTCAAAAGCCACCGACTCATGAATAAATTTTTCGTCTCACTCAGCTGTGACTGCGATTTATTTTTACGACGTCAACAATGATTAATTGTTCGAATATGTATATGGCAGCACGGTTGCCGTTTTCAAAGGTTCCTGCCGCACATTTCCTAAAAATATCGTCCATGACCTCACGTAGGTTTCCATAAAAATGAATTTGATGTGTCAATCAGGGCGTCCGTGTGCGCCAAAAAAAGCCCATTCAGAGCACAAAAACAATCAGAAGAGCGCCGGTAACACACCGAGAGCGATGCAAACCTCAAACGTATTAAAAATGAATTATGACGGATCATTCTATGCACCGTCAACCACTGCCATATTTCAGAATAATCAAGCCATCTATCATAGCATTTATTTATCTCCCGTGGCCCTTCCTGTCCTGCGATAGAGTTTTAAGCGCCTGCATCGGGAGATATTTACAGCATAAATCACATTTTGAGCACATTTGATTTGATGAAATGGATATCGCATGAGCAGCCTCCCTGGAATGGAGCCCAACTGCGTTATGATATGAGCCTTCGGTGCGGCATTTGCATTTCAAATTTGCATAAATTCCATCACATGAACTTCCAGATTTATCGTCGCCATCAACGGCAATTAAGATGCCGCACACGGAAGACTTAATCATTAGTCAGCGCCACGCCGACCGGCAAAAAGTTTACGCTTGGAAGCGCAACGGAAAAGGGCGGTGAAACAAAAAATGTGGCCACAGTCCAAATAAAAGACAAACAGATCAAGAGATAAGTATTTGGGGTGAACGAGGCTCGCATTTTGATACTGGCGCACGCAACCTTCGTTGTCGTCGTGCGGTTTTCCGCGGTAAATCAGGGCCGGTTTTTCCTTTCCGGAGCACGTTTTTTACCCAAACCTCGTCCCTAGCAGAGACCCTGCCGTGAGCACCGTCGGAGCCCCACCTTCCACCGAAATGAAGTGTAAAGTGTAATAAAACAATGGGACCGGACTAGAGCGGTTCTCACATGGGTATCTAATATTAATGAATTTTTTATTCCGCCGTTCCGTGAGTTCTGTACGGTCTACGGTCTCTGGGCTACAGTAGCCGATTTTCAGGATGGCGACTCGGTACCAAATTACGCTAATTACGTGGTTTGAGTGCGGTGGATGCCATCGGCAGACGAGTTGCAAGCATAAACGCACAAAGTACGAACTCAACCAGATAATAAATTGTGTACTCTAATGGGGAAAGCAATGTATCCACAAAACCTTAATTAGGACGTCGATGTTGCGAAGTGGAAGGTTTCAATTAATTTATGTTTGAACTTGGCGCGTGCGGCGAAAGGGGATCCCGAACAGGAAGGAATTTTCAATTTTTAGCATCACTGCATCCGTAATCAATGACTAAAGTTTTGTGCTGCGTTCACGTATCTCCGTCAGTCTCCTCCCCCTCCCCTCGGGCAATATGGGTAGCTGAGAGATTTGTATAATGTGGCGGTAATTGTTTGCCGTGCCTGCGCAAAATTACATGATGAATGACGCGTCCTACAATAAATAATTTGCCGAAAAATAATCGAGTTCAGCAGTGGCGTAGCGAAGGAGGAGCTGAGCCGAATTCACCTAATTTTCTTTTTGGGGTACCAAAAGAGCTTATTTCAGTTCTAAGGGATCGTTCAAATATTTCGTCACCGTAAAATCAAGATTTTAGACCCCCATCCTCCAAACCCCCTCTGCCTCGTACTTAACTTTATAAAGGCTGTTCAGGAGCAGCCGACCTCCCCTCTCCCCTCAGACCGTAACGTTATGTTTGAACAGGCCCTAAAGGAGTGATTTCTTCATCCATGGAGATCCACCAACAGCCATAAAACCAAGCTACACCTCTGGAATCCACTCTGCTGTAAAATCAAACATTTGCGAATGCGGTGGATATTAATGACAACTCGTGTGATCGACCCATTAACCGGGAAAGTCTCATTACCCCCTTGAACAGAGAACGGTTTGAAAAGTTTTAATCAAACCCCCAAATTGGTTTCATTGGAAGCGATAAACACCAGCCCGGCTGTCTCAAATTGGAATCGATTGGTCCACTTGAGCTTGGCAGCTCACAAGCCGCAAGACCAGGTTGTGGCTGAAACGTAAAACCCGAAACCAATTAGAAAAGAATCTGCACCGAATTCGCATCGATCCCTGCCGCCTGTGCTTGTTTCCAGAAATAAATCGCAAATCGAATAAATTCGTATAAATTTATTACGTTCAGTACATTTAACTTTAGATTCTGGTTTCTCCTCTTCCTCCATCTCCCACGCCATACACGAGTGCCGCACAACTTTCTCTGCAATTCTCATCTTTGCTCCAAAAATATACACGTTCCCCAATCACTCAGATTGAGCCAAAGACTGCTTCCTCGACTTCCGCCTTCACCCATTTTTTCCCCGTCTTCTTTCAATCGGCAGCGCGTGATGGCGGCAGCGGAGGAGTATAGAAACGCCAATCGACCGCAATACTACGTGTATTCCATCAATTACATTTAAAAACACTCCCGAGCCGAGACGCTGGGAGCGGGTGAGGGCCGTGTGGGGGGAAGGTGGAGGGGTGGAAGAGAAACAGCCGAGAGACGCGAACAAAAAGCACTAGCAATAAATAGTGAGGCATGTATCTTGGATACAAGACTTTTTAAAATCGACCGATAAAGGAGAAGAAAAATGGTTTGTGTGGCGAACTCCCGTTGGGAGAGGCGGGTGGAGAGGAAGGAGCGTAATTATAACGAAGGAACGAACTGTAAGAAACAGTAAGGAAAACAATAAATTAACCGGAAAGTGGTTGGACTATGGAGAGGCCTCGTCTTCGTTGGGAAATCCCTTCACGTATTGCATTGATCTTCATTGTAAAACAATCGACAATGTTTGCAAGGATGTGAAAAATGTCCCTTGAACTCCTTCGCTGCGCATATCGCCTCGCTAGGGGTGGAGTGAATTTCATATGTAAATATATCACATCGCCATCCGCCTCAAATTTGAATTCAAGGGGGTAGCTAGGGCCTTCCGAATCCGGATTATTGGATCCGGATCTTTTGGGCTTGAGTTTGATACTCCTTTCGTTGGCCTAAATTTTTTTAAAATCAAAAGTTTTTGCTTTTTGATTCAAGAAAATATGAATTTTTTCTGACATAACGGTAATAGATAGAAAGCTAATTCCTTTTTTGTCTAAATATTTAATCTTTCGTCTTTACCTCATAGAAGAAAATTTTCCTCTCAAGGCTCTTAAAACTAGCTTCTAAGGCTTTTGAAAAGTAGGCTTTTTCAAACATTTATTTTGTAAATTCCCCGAAATTTCGTCTTTTTCAATTTTTGTCTGAGATTTTAATGATTGCAATTGTAATAGTCAAACATCACGGGAAAAATCAAGTTCTTCCTAAATAAGGCTTTCCAAAGGGTTAAACTAGGCTTCAAAAGTCAATGATAAAAAAACAGGTTTTTTGTATATTTATGGTATATTCGATAAAAATATATTTTTAATAATTGAGGAATTCTATGCTGGATATGATGGGGATGAAGAAAAACTATAAATGTTTTATATAGTTGAAAGATATGTGAAATATACAAAATATATCTGTATGACATATATTTGTAAGACCTAAAATTTTTCATACGAGGGCCAAAAGAAGCAAAAATTTGAAAGATGATCAAAATCGTACGAGCGGATCTACGAGTGGTTAAGAAAACAGTGTCTTTTCTTGGAAAATAGGCTATTTTAGGTACTACAGGGGAGCAAGAAATCCAATACCCAATAAAGGCTAATGCCTATCTCAATATCTGGAGACTTCTGAGGAACACTCGAAATACCCTAAATCAATGGATGAATACGGAAGAGCAGGGATAAAGCAGCCGTGGGTTGACGAACTGATATATCATTCAATTTTACAAAAATATCTTCCCATCCGAGTCCCACTGCTCCCATCGAGGAACTTTTCCTCCCCCACGCCAGAGATGACAAAGTAAAGGCGAATCAGAAAGCGCACTGTCATAAATTTCAACTATTTGCATAACTTTTGTATGCTTAACGCTGAACTGATTTTACTTTTCCACGACGATGTCGCTCCCGTTAAAAGCCGGCACATTTGCTGCTTGACTCTCAACAGATTTGTGGAGCGAGAGGCATATGGGTCGTCTAAAAGATATGAATTTGCATGCATAAAGAAAGTTTAAAAATTCAAGGAGAGCAGCCTACATTGCGAAATTTGAATACTTTTGCCAAGAAGGGAAGGCGAAAGTAGGACGAAGTACCGCTGCATTCCGGCATTTGAGCTGTTTGTTGGACTTGCAAGTTTGCGCCATGGGGGATGGGCGGCCATGTGGGAGTCCATATTTCTTGCAAAGGATAAAGGTTAATTACATGTAAGCCCCGCAAACGATCAAAACTTTATTGCGGGCGGAAAAATCAAGAAACTTAGATTTATGACTGTTGGATTTGATGATTGCGTGCTGGCCCAGAGCAATCGAGCAATCGCGTCTCACACGAATTTTCATTCCTCCAAACAGCCCAAATTGCTATATTTCCACCGAGCTGGCGATTCTGGAGCCGGCAACTCTTTGCTCTTTAGCACGCCAAACCACTTCATCATTCACAGACAAATAACAGTTTATGAAACCTTCCATTACCTTGCCATTGCTCCGAGCTTCTAGTTGCTCAGTGCTCCCCATATATTCGGCATTATTATGTTGGTTATTATAATAGATTAGGCAAGGTAAACTGAACCGCATGCACGACGTGTATAAAGCTCTTGGATTATGTATGAGGAGGTTGGAACTCAACCAAGCAGCTACTGTGCCGCCTAAAGCGGCTGACCACTTATGTGTGACACACGTACACACTCCGAAATACCCTTGACAATAATGTATTCACTCATTTAGAATATTATAAAACGGAATGGGGCTTGGGGGTGGGCGACACGTGACTCTCGGGAGGCCTCACTCCGACCACTCTGTTTCTCAAGACAAACCTGCGGGGAAGCCGTAGAAGAGTCCTGCTTCTGGTCAGGCTAGGAGTGAGGGAAAAGGGAGGCCTTTTATTTATTTTTGAGCTCCCAATTATTATTTAGATAGCTTTTCAGTGACCTGGGAAAATTTTTGAAAGTGAAAGAAACATGAAAATAAATGTACGAACGAATACGACGAAAAAAGCCCGAAATGTCATCACTTGCTAGAGCAGGGGTACAAAATATTGTATTGACAATATAATATGTTGTCAATATACAGCTATAATTATTGTATTGTTCATCGTTAACAAAATGTTGTATTAAAAAATATTCTTAAAATGGAGTGAAAAGAATTCTAACACTCATAAGACAAAGCATGTTGCCCAAAACAATTAAGGCATAGTTGTTTTTGAAAAGCCATAACCGTTTTTGGGTCAAAAAATTGTCAGCTTAGTCGTAAATGGTCAAAAATAAAAAGTTTTTGAAAAATGACTGTATAATTTTGAATAAGTATAGTCAAAAGTGCGTCAAAATCAAAAACCCTTAATATTATTATTTTATTGTAAAATATATCGTATTGTCAAAAAATTTAATATTGATATTGTATTATGAGGAAAAAATAGTGCAATATATTTACTTTTTTAAATAATTTAACAATACAATATTTTGTACCCCTGAGCTGGAGAGAGAGCCCAAAAGCCTTCATAGAACCTCTGATGAGAAAAAATAAAATTGATTCGAGCTTGTATTTTTTGGAGATTTTTTCAAAAACGGCCCTGCTCCCGGCGACTTACGCCCGGTGTCGCGCGGCCGACTTCCTTCATATCCATTTCACATCCATATTCATTACGAATTTTTGGCCATTCATTTTCCACTTCCCCCGCGCTGCAAATGTAGTTGTTGCCCGTAGTATTACTATTATTATTCTTGTACTTTCGGCGTACGCTAATATTTATTTTAACACAGTCTGGCTCCCTCCGCTCGAAAACAAGCTTGGTAGCTGGTGAATGCCAAGTTTTGTGTACTTAAATGGATCACTGGTCTCTAGTTAGTAGGCTAAATGAGCTAAAATTAGTGGCATTAATTATGTTATTATCATATTAGGCTGTACCCTTTCGTTTTTTTTTTTTCGCTGTCGCCACGTTTCTCTTTCTGCCTGCAATATTTCATAACTTGTAATTAGGAGGTGCAGCAAAAATTCAAAGAAGGAGCTTAAGCAGTTGCTACTGCCTCGTTTCTCTTCATTTGCGGGCCCCATGGAGATTTTGAAATTAATCAACAGAGTGCTCTTTCAGTCTCGCTTTGATCAAATGCACCAGCTCCAGCGCGACGTCTCCGTGAAAATGAAATGTAAAATTAAATAATGATGACTAATGCGAAACAAATCTCCAGGCTTACTGCGAAGCTCGGGAGTCATCAAAATTCAAAAAGTGAACGTTCGAAACAAAATTAAATTGCACCCCCACCCAGAAATGAGGGTATAAGTAGCGAGGAGAGGTAATTAAAGACGGTCAAAGTTTATAAATGTCGCGTCCTCGACAAAATAAATAAAATTAAAACGAGTTTGCTCCGTTCGTGCTCGTAAAGAGGAAATAATTGTTTTATTATGACGAGCAATCTGGGCGAGAGTAGGCGTCCGAGCGTGAGTTGTTTGGGCTGCGTCTGAAAATGACTTTATTGCTTTCTTAGTTCGCTCTTCGCTCCAAGTCCGTTCCCACTGCTGCAAAAGTGGCATTAATTTGATTGCAGAGGGCCTTAATGTTACTGCGTTACCCTCCATTCTGCGATGCCGTTATATGAATTCAAAGTAGGTTTTATTTGCTCTTTTTTCCTTTGTTCGGCTCTCTTTTACTTTCTCCGCTCCCTTTTCACTCGCGCGCCATTTCATTGGCATTCGCTTCCCATCGCCTGTCTCTGTATTTGCCTTTTTTCTACACTTTTCACATCACTTTCCTCATGTGCAGGCCCTACCTTTTTAGCCAGGTGCCCTTATTGATTTTCACTGACACGATTGCCCCACTTCCGAGCTCACCCGTAGCTTAATTAATGAGCTCTGAATAATTAATTTTTCATTCATAAATTTAACTTCACCCAATTACCTCCCAAACGCGTTTTCGGTCACTCAAATCTCGTTATAGAGCCCGAGTCTCTGCTGGCAGAAGCTAAAAAGGTCCCGCTTAATTGGCTTAACGAGCTCTTCCTTCCTTTTTTGTCACATCGCTACTTCGCAGAACGTCCGAACGAATTTCCCTCCTAAAGGATCACTTTCAGCAGTTTGTCTTGTTTTATCTTCATCAAAGCTGCTGCAAATAGATAAACTTTAGACGATAGCAGAGGCACTCTCCGCTGTTTTCCTGATCTCTTTCTAATTAATTAAATTTTCTCTCTCGGAGTGCTGAGATTCTAAGATATTTACCTTTGACTGATGAGGTTGTCTCGTTTTCTACACTTTCCTTTGACTCCCCAAGATTCCTGGAGATGTTAAGGTGAATATCTTCATGCACTAATGACCTACAAACCGAAATGTAATACCTATCAGTTACATACCTCCTTGGCTTCCTCATCACAGAAGCAAAAGCGATGTTATTGGTTCAATGATCAAAGTCACAATAACTTGCAATGTGATGAAGTCTGTAACTGTATTTCCAGCTTCTTCTGAATATGTGAAAAATCTTCTATTGAATTTATCTCTCCCCTTATCCATTTCGAGCATCGAGAACTTGAAGCCCACAGGCAAATGTTTACATCGGCGAGGTGTGAAAGTCCCCGTACTCGGCTTCCTCGGCTCGCATAAGGCAGAGATAAGGCGTGTAATTTCATTAGCCGATGAACTAATACCTCACGGATATTTAACCGATACTTATCGCTGGAATATGAATTAGTACAACCTGCTAGAAAGAGTATTTAAGCTCAAAGAGACCCCGAAGGTTTTTAGTCAAAGCGCCAATATGAGATTTGATCTGATGTTGCTCTTGGTGATAGGGCTCTTTACGCTATGCATTGAGGCCGGAGTGTCTGAGGACTTTTGCATTCAGCACTGTATATGGGCAAAGAGGATGCAGCGAGCACCTAAGAAGAACCTTTGTGAGTGCAAGGACAACCCGCCTCTCCCACCACCACCCCCTCCAGCATCTAACTAAATGATACTTAGGATTAAACTTGCTGAAATAAATTGGCTCTCTTTGGTCTGGAAATCTTTCAAAAGGAGGCATTCTATTGCATCATCATCTCAGTTTCATCAGACGTTAAACCTATAATTATCGCTATAACACGTATTTAGCTGGATTGAACTGCTAGGAAAGCTCTCAGTCACGACGCGACGGAGTGGGAACATGAGATTTACTCTAAGCTTGCTCTTAATTATTTTTGCTCAAGACCTCGAAGGAGGGGTGTCAAAAAGGTTCTGTCTGGAGCACTGCAGATGGGCCAAGGCCATGAAGCGGCTCCATC
The DNA here is from genome assembly GCA_963930915.1 of Forcipomyia taiwana. Classification (NCBI taxonomy): domain Eukaryota; kingdom Metazoa; phylum Arthropoda; class Insecta; order Diptera; family Ceratopogonidae; genus Forcipomyia; species Forcipomyia taiwana. The sequence goes on along the minus strand of CAWVOI010000099.1, from coordinate 1,827,815 downwards.
AGAGGGGCCTTTGTGAGTGCAAGGAGAATTATCTTCCCCAGACGACCTTGCCTCCTACATCAACTAGCTTTTCTGAGACCGCAAGCCAGACGACCTTCCCTCCTACACAAGCCTACGCTATCGACGCGGTAGCTCAGTTATTAAATCAGGAAAAGGGACGACAAAGCAACAAAGAGCTGGAAGAAGTCAAATTCACAAAAAGGCTCGTTCATCCTCGCTTCCAACGGCATCAAGGCTATTATTATGTCATTCTGGCCATCCCAAAAAAATCATCGATTTCAGTTTAATTAATTTTCAAACTACTGGAGGATATGATAGCATTGAGAGGGAAATGCAGCATGAAGTTCAGTGGATATAATTAATCACCAACGAAACTCTGATATCTGAGTCATAATAAATTTAATTCAACTGCACCACGTTCTTAATTATTTTTGAATTTGACTGTGAGAGAAATTTTCAAGCCTCCTATCAAAGTTAACTGCCGTACTGATAGGATGGAGGTACTTTTTGTGAGGTTGTCGGTGAAAATCGATTCGATTTAGAACGGAAGCTGTTATCAATGCACATTAAATGCACACCATAAGCTAGCTATATGGGATCGTGGAGCCGAGTAACAGCTTCCTCCTCAACAAAGCAACATGAGAGCTACTCCAGTACTTTTGTTTGCCCTCGGGCTTCTAGTTTTGAACATTGCAGCCTTCCCGAACCAAGCAGAAGGATGGGGTTGCAATGATTTTCTGTGCATGAAGGCTTGTGACCGTCTTGGAAAACCGGGAAAATGTGTGCCTGACAAAAACAACCGCTTGTACTGCAAGTGCAACCCATGCAAGACCGAATTCACCCCAGAGAGGTCTCAATCTAACAAAATGGACCGTGCTGGCAGTCCCAATATGTTGGAAATTGTCGGATTGACGGACAACAATATCCGTGTGTTCTTGGATATTTAACTTTTGAGATAATAAACATGTGAGAATGATTTACTTCCAGGAAAACGGAAGCTGCTATCGTTACTGTTCGTTACGTTTGGACTCAGTAACATTCTGCCTTTTGAAGTTGCAACATGAAAGCTTCCCTTGTGTCTCTTCTGGTCCTTGGACTTTTGGTTCTGAGTCTTGAAGCCTCTCATCATTCTGGCTGTAATGTTTCAAGTTGTTCAAGGAATTGTGGTATTTTTAACAGAGTGGGAAACTGTGAGAGCGAGGTTTCATGCAGGTGTTTGCCGCGTCTAGAGAGGATGAATCTCGAGAGTTGCAACGAAAAGGCCTGCGAAAGGGAGTGCAAGGCTATGGGAACCCAGGGATTCTGCACGCCGGGAGGTAGTTGCACTTGCTACTAAGCTGCGAGACAGAGCCTATTTGTTAACCAAGGAGATGTACCATAGGCTTGGAAGAGCTACAATAAAGCTAGACGTATTTCTTTGTTTCTCCTGTTCGAGAATTTAATCTAGGTAATTTTTTATAGCGGAAACCAGTATCAGGAAACCGGCTGTAACAACAGTCTCAAGCCTTTCAAAGAAATATAAAAGCTACTTTGGTCTATCCCCTGATCCTCGGACTTTTCTGTCTGAGCCTGGAAGCATCGTTGGCCGGGAAATCTTTAGGTGTGACAGAACAAGGTGGGAAAATGCGAGTGCTGGGTATCCGAAAAGTTCTACTCAGGACAAGAAGACGTCTAAGTGAGCTCGGCCCGGGGGAGACGAAGAAGATCAAAAGGACCCTGTTTTCCACGGAATAATAAAGCGTTGAGCTAGAAATATGTTTCCCTCTTCCGAGAACCATTACATAACGAAATCTCACGAAAAAGCAATTTCACAAATGGAATATCACCGACGTAGAAACCTCCTTCCCAACAGCGCAATAAACGTTCCTTATCGCTATTTATTCTCACCTTGAAACATTAAGCGAAATAAACTCCCACTACATATCTCTAATAATTTTCATCATTTGAGTGTAATTTGAATTCAAATCTCACGCACCACCAAGCTGCCAGGCCACCTTGTCGGTTGCCACACAAACGCAAACCTCAGGTGTTTTATCAATCGGGGTGTAAATAAAATATGAACAAAAGTAATGAGCGGAGGCAGAAATCTGGGTTACGCATTTTCCGGCTGCCACAACGATAGATTTATGAATGGCGACGGAGAGACGAGGGCGAGAAAAGCGACTCAAAAGCGAAAAAATAAATCAAAATAAATTAATCGTGAATAAATCATTCAATACTTATCTAATATTGCCGCACACCGATCCTTTCATTCAGTTCAGCGTTTTTGTAGTTTTATGCTTCCTCCCTTTAACCTTTCCTCATCCTCTTTTTCGCCGTATTCTGTTTTTTGCCGGTGTGTGTACGTTTTACAGCAAGAGTGCTAAAAGAGGCGCGGAACGAGCTTCAGCGAATGAAAACAAAAGTTGCAAAGCCCATGAATCTTTTTTAGCTTTGAGTGGAAAATTTAAAAGCCCGCTCTTTTTCGCACCATAGACAACAAGGGCCAGCTGCGGTAGTTTGGAATATTGTCCTTCTTTAGCGTCCTACAGCCCCTGAACTCTTCCTTCGAACCCTAAGGGTTTTTTTTCAAGACTTGCTTTTTGTCATCCATTGAATCCTTAGAGAGCTTCTCGAAGACTCCTTTGCCAGCACTGCTCTGATAACGGGATTCTCCTAAGACCTTAGAGCACGAAAAAAAATTTCCATGCTCTAAGCCTAGACCCTCAGTGATCCCTCTAAAAAACTCCCGTAAAATCTCTGACGGACTCTTTTAGAGAAACTTTTTGGAAGACCTCAGAAGACCCCTACAGGAATTAAAAAAAAACCCAAAGGTGGACCTCTGGAAGGAGAAAAACTCTTGGTAGGAAATTTGACGAAGAATCCACAAGCTCTTTAAAAGCCTTTGTAACCCCCAGAACCACAAGTTTTCTGTATTTTTGTTTCGTAAAAAAATGTAACCTCCTGTTGAAAGTCAAGTGTCAAGTTAAGAACCGAAAGTAGACAAACTGACAAACCGCGGTTCAGGAATCGATTCTCACGAGATAGCACAAAAACGCCGCAGTCGCTTGGAGCATTACACAAAAGTGAGCTGTATTAGCATTGACATCGCGTGAGCCAAAAAGGAAAAATATTTTACATTCCCTGGCGTTTCACCGTTGGCGTGTGTAGGTACTCCATATGCGCCTCCACCCGAATGCCTGCTCGCCTGCTTTGGTTTTATAACGCGCGCCGACACATTTTGTAATACATTATCTTGGTATTTGATGTAAATAAATTACATTGGAGCAAAGTGATGGAAGAGTGCTTTATGCATTTCGCGCGTCTGCCTGCCTCCACGTCACTTCCAGGGCGAAAACGAGTGCAAGGATTGTCAAACAGAAAATTAGTTAATGGATTCGGGACCTTTGAACTCTTGCTGCGCTCCGGAAACAACTTATTTTCTCGCTCAAGGCACCTCCCCGCAATTTTCACCTCACTCAATTTCCGGCTCTTTCACTCGAAATTTCCTCAACTTTCAATTTTTTCTGACGACTCCCGTTCCCTTGTTTCTTTCCAGAATTCCTCCAGGGCACCGTGAAGCATATCGAATTGTCACGCACATTCATCCAAAGCGTCGATGACGAAACGTTCCAAGGACTGAGACTCGAGTCACTCAAGCTGGTTGACAATCGATTACGTGAGTTTGGGGAGAAATGTTTCAAGTAAGTACTCCTTCGGCTCTCTTGACCTTTCGCACTTAATCTCGCCTGTGTGCAAAATTAATTAACGTGTGTGAGGACGCAGGTTAACCTGAATTTGTCACGTTTCATGGCTGGCTTGAATTTAATCGGGCGACCTTGGTGACCCGTCGTCTGTCCCCGGAAAATCGTAGCTAGCTGCCTCGCCACTTGAGGTGACCTCTGTAATTGGTGTGAATTTTTCCCTCGCCCTCGCTTCCTCCTCGCACTGCGATGATGGACGATCTGGGTGCCAAGATGAGGCGAGGCGAGTGCTGGCAAAAAGGGAAGAGAAAAGAAACAAGGACAAGTGTTCAGTACTTGTGCTGATGACAATGTTGATGAGATGATGATGTCATTGTTTGGAAGATTTACGACTTATGTGCGGGGCTCCCTTCGTGTTTTCAGGAGCGATGATAGCTGGGGAGACGAAATTGGAATCTCATGTAAACGTGCCATTATGTATTGAGCTGATGGGCGACGATAATTTGCGCAATTTTCAATTTAGATGTGCTGATTTAGCATGATTAGAAACTGTCTTTGAGTCTATAAATCATGACAAGGGGGACAAAAATGCCGCCCGCCAACTTTGCTCCCGTCTGTCGGTCAGAGGGAAAAGTTTTGTTCCACGTAGACGCTCGCAGACACTATAAAAGCAAAATCAATCAAATCGAAAACAATTTGCAACCGCTTGCAGACAAACAAGCCGAACGTTGCCAATCCTGCCGCAGGCACTTTCTTCTTTAACGTGCTCGTTTCACTTTTCACAAGATTGCAGGCAGGTCGGTGAACCAACTGGCAGAGCTAAAATCAATTTCTAAGTATTTTGCACGTCGTCTATTCACTATAAGACCTGACAACCCGACCCGAGCTTATAAATCAAAACGGAATCCGCCGCCACCTCATTATTTTCTGCACTGGTCTCCTTCGCTCCGTCCTTGCCCTGCTCGAAACTTTGCCTGGAGCACAGTGGTCCCGACTCTCTGTCTTCCGACATAATGAGATGCTCCCCCTCCCGACTGTATCAAAAGTTTGCAGAACATCTTCTTGAATCCGACAGGGTGAGTTATCCCAATCCAGCTTGGCAGTTCCCGAGAGACGCAGGTCGGCCCACGGTGCGGGCTTCAAGGGTTGTTGTTGACTCACGCCAACTGCCGAGGCACGGAACGGAAAAATAAATTTTTGCACAAATTTTCTGTTGATAGCGAGGATGATTTAAGGTTGCATAGCTACGAAAGTGGGGGAAATGTGTAACTTTGTTATGTAATAGTTAGTAATTTTTATCATGCAACACACAATTTCCCTTGTTTGGTAGCTGGCAGCATGAAGGACGACGTCGAGAGTGGTTTAAATTATTTATGGAATATTTGTGGAGGCTGGTGCTGCAGCGAACTCGATCTCCAGACGGGCGGGCATACGCGAGTGCTCGAGTCAAGTGCGGGCGGGGGATAAAAATATTCAAAACATCTCAAAAGCCCAGCGAGGCGGCGCTATCTCGGCTGTAGTCCATCCGTGGGATGAGCTGTGGCATAAAACGTCCATAATACACTTAGCATAATTTATGAGCATTAGACCTGACGCTTAGTCGCGACGGCACTAAAGAGCGCCTCTTCGCAGCTCGCGGAAGGAGGACGAGGGCCAGGCTCACATGCGAAATTTATGATCTGCCCGGAAACCTTCGTACGTGTATGCATCAAAATAAATTGTATTATTATGCTAACCGGAGTTAGGATGGCGCCAGACGGAGTGCAGGGAGGGAGCGCAAGAAAGGATTTAAATGAGGTACGCTATTACTGCCGAGATGCGAGAGAGGCAGACGGCAACAAAGAGATTTCCCATCATCGTCGTTGTCGTAAAAACTCTACTATTTTCTCCGCAAAGCCTCGCTCCATTATGTATTCCCGCAAGATTTTTGATACACTCGCTTTTGATGTCTCATCGCCGGCGTGTCTCTCGCGATGTGTATGTGATTTTGACAAGGACCCCCATCCCCGTCTCCCCCTCCCGCCACATCGCACACCCACGTGACTGCTACGCTGTTGTTGTCATATTTTCTGACAACCTATCACTAACCCTTCAACAATGTCTACTTCCTCGTGCTATGGCAAAATCTGTCTTTGATATTTGAGATTTTCGGTGTATGCAGTGACATGTCATGCAAGACATCCACACCGCCATTTCCATGTTATTTTCTTTCCGCCTCGCAAAGAGGTTTTAAAATGACGTTTTTTGGCAAAAAAGAAAACCGGAATAATAGAATGTGACAAGGTCGCGCATAAGCCGGGTTGGAGCGAGTGCGGTAATTGAATACCCTTTGAAGCCCCCATTTTGCTGACGTGGCAGACGTTTTAGTTTTAAGAGGAAGCTCGGATCGATATGCAATTTTCTGTCAAATCACTTGTTTTAGTTCATAACGTTATTGAAAAATTCGTCATTGGCTTTTCTGGACGGACAAAAGCCTCGGATTAATTAGTCTCCTAGCTGCCCCACTGAATCCTAATCAAAGCCCAATTTGAAGAGGCTTGAATCAGGCTTCGTGAGGAAAAAAAGTTTTAGGAGTAGTTTATTTTAAGAGCCAAATTAAGGCTTTATTGGGCTTTTTTCAAACGGAGCCTTTTTTCAACAAGCTATTCAAAAAGTTAAAAGGCTTACTAAATTGGGCTCTATTGGGCTTAGGCTTTGATTCAAATTTCTAACAAAAATCAAGTAATTTAGTCGTATAAATTCAGGTTCATACCATAAGAAGCCCAAAAGCCTGTATTGCTTTTTTAGGGCTTACCTGTAGTAGGTGATATGATCTTCTCAATTTTCGAAAACTGCGTGTAGACCTGTGATGATTCTGGGAAAACAATCAGTGGCTCATTAGAGGATCCAGGGAGGGTTCAAGGCTGCTCGGAGACCGCGGTGGGCGTGGTCAAGAGAGAACGAAAAATTAATTTCCACCACCAAAGTCTCCGAATTAAATCCTTGTAAGGAAATTGTGAACAAATTTTAAAGACTATAAGCTCTTATTATAATTTTAACTTTCAATTGGAGTTGATTGAACTAGAGGCTTATCTTATTTCTTGTGAAAGAAGAAAAAACCTAAAAATTTAGACTGACCCAAAAATGTCTGTGAATGCCCCAAAGAACGCTCAAGGAACACTCACAAAACCGACAAAAACATGTCGAAACTCAACCTGATATCATCAAGCACACATCCCCGAGGTAGCCTCGTTTATCTCCCAACTATCCGGATGGCACGCGCCCCCCCATGTGTCATGATAAAATAATAAAATCCGAGGAGCGAAAAAAATTCGCGCGAAATTGCCCCAAAGCTCGTGTTGACAAATTACACACTCGTCTGCATTATCGTTTTAGGGCTTGTAAACGATACATTATAATGGAAAACGGCGGAAATAAGATAAAACTTTAGGTAAATTGAATTTTTAACATTGCGATGATACATCTTGCGCTTTTTGTCTCTCCACCACCGCCTCCTCCTGCCTGCTTCCCTCTGACATGTCCTCGCTCTCACATACACAGTTGCTGCGATATTGCTGCCGCTGTACCATTATTCAGGACATATAAAATTCAACAACAGCAAAGTATAGATGTCGAGCAATTTTCTTCCTCCTCGTCTTGTTCTCTCTGGCATGTGTGTGCTGCTAACTTTCAGCCAGGAAGTAGCAAAACGGCGCGGCACTGCTGTGCCGTTGACACACAAAATACAATTCTAAGCACTGGCACCTGAACATTTTTCTTTCGCGCTGCAAAGTTTGTGTGTTCCTTCCATTTCGGGCTATAAAACGACCAAAAAGAGGCGTATAACAGCAAGAAAAGCAAGGGGGAAAACTTCCCGAGCCCGATATGGCGTCCAGAGGGGTAAACTGGGGCGCTGAGGCCTGTTGTCCCCCGCTGAACGACCAACTCCGGCTCCACCGCTGCCAGGGAGGATACACGAGAGTTATTTATACACACACGAGAGCGACAGAAGACAAGTCGTACTTACGAACACGGGATTAAGGGGTTTAGACTTCAGGCAGGCTCTTTCAGAGAGCTCCTCGTCCCCGTCGAAGACGGAAAACTTTTGCTCACGTGCATTTGCGAGACACGCCGGCAACTTTCCGCTCCAACGCTACCCTATTTGTGCAAAATAAGCAATATTTATGTGATAATTTTACAAGTTGACTGGATTTATGTGGATGAATGCACCAATCCACCTGTGCCGAGATACGTTCTGGTGCCTCTGACAGCCGTCACTTCTTCTTCCTTCCGCCAAAGACGACTCCCACTCTCGCAATAGCTAAAGAAGGCACTCGGCGTATTTTTGATTGCGAAAGTTGAAGTTGTCTGGAGCAAAGGAAACTTTTTATTTGCCATTCCTGCATTGTCATCGCTGCAAGTTTCCAGGCTCACTGGGGAAAGGTGGTTGTTGTTTCATGAAATTGCATTACTCTCGACCCGAACTTCCTAAATTGTTTATCTCGTCTCTTGGTCTTTGAGGTTAATGTTTATTCAACAATTTAAAGTGAATTTAAAATGTGCTTTTAATGTAATTGCGGCGGACTTTGCGGCCAACTCGACTCTCGAGTCAACTTTCTTGGGCTGTACTCCTCTACGCCACTTCTAAGTTCTGATGAACTTATTTTATGAAATATTAAATATTAAAATTGTTTGAAATGGCTGGTTTGAGTTCTTCGGAATGGAAAGTTTCCTGAAGCCTGCCAACCATGCTGAGGAAAGAATTAAAACGATAAAGTTGAATCGGATAAGCTCTTGAACTCATTAAACATTTCCCGGCAGTTTTTGTTTGTTTCCACTTTTTCCACAACTTTTTCCCAACTAGGCTTAGGCAAGAAGTAATTTGTTTCCACGGAATCATACTCCAGTTGCGCATTATGAATTTATTGAATGCCTGAATTAATTCACCTCAATTTGAGAGAGAGAGAATCCCGCAGACGATGAAAATTTTATTGCAGGAACAGGTAGCTGCTGGCCAGGAACCAAGGAACTATCTCTTAACTAACTAAAAGCCATCACGTTAGTCGAGTTTGATTCAATTAAACACCAGATGCCACTTCGAATTTCTGGAAACTGCACAAGTTGCTGCTATTTTTAGAGACTAAATATTCAGCTTTCCTCCGAGAGTATTTCGTGGGAATGTTTTCCTTCTAACTTTGCGACTGAGTTCATAAATATTCAGGAAGGAACAAGCCTTGATGAGAGTCAAGCGTGATGCACTCAACCAGTGGCGTAGACCTGATCTGGGATCGCCTATTTCTCCTCTTATTCCGACTATTTTAATTCTTGGAGGCATCTAGAATATTAAGGAGCCCAATATCTTCTGAAGGCATTTATTTTAGAAAAGAAGGCTTCACTTCCTGCTTTTCCAGCTCTTACCCATTTCGAGACAAGAGTCGGATTTCCGACCATAAACTTTGGAATTTTTTTTGACATAATGGCAATAGATAGATAGCTAATTCTATCTAATTTCTTTCGTCTTTACCTCATAGAAGAAAATTTTCCTCCGAGGCTCTTAAAACTAGCTTCTGAGGCTGTTGAAAAAAAAGGCTTTTTCGAAAATATTTTTTGAAAACTCTTAAAAGTCATCTTTTTCAATTTTTGTCTGAGACTTTGATGACTCAAAGAGTAATCGACAAACATCACGTGAAAAATCAAGTTCTTCCCAAATAAGGCTTTTCAAAGGCTAAAACTAGGCTTTAAAAGTCAATGATGAAAAAAACACGGTTTTTCTATATTTCACTTATGTATGGTATATTTGATAAAAACATATTTTAAAAAATTGAAAAATTCTATGCTGGATATGATGTGGATGAAGAAAAACCATTTATGTATTACACAGTTGAAATATACAAAATATATATGTATGAGATATATTATATTTGAGGGCAAAGAGGAGATTAAGTGAGCAAAATCGTACGAGAGGAATCGTATCTCCGGCCCGAAATGGGCTGAGAAGAGCATGAGCAACGCCACTGCCCTTAACCTCTTCCTTCCGTGTTTATTTTTCCAGCAATCCAGATAATAAACAAGCCATGATAATAACATGAATAAAACAAAATGAATACAAACACTTTATGAAAAATAAAACAATTGTTCCACTCATTATCTTGTCGAATTTGTCGGGAATAATAAATGTTCCTTGCCACGGCAAAATCGGACGCCACGCCAAGCCACGCTACACCAAGCGAAGCCATTGTAAACAAACAAAACGCCACTGTGAGAGTGCATTCGAAACGCAAACATGCAATGGCAAGCCTCGCTCACTCGTAATTGAGTTTAAGTGGTTTAGAGATGATACAGGCGCGCATTCAGAGCTCTGCAGACGTGGAGGAAGGTGTGAAATTGATTTTCCATTCTAGTATGCACAAACTGTTCTCGATAAATTTTTTAATCATGAATCGTCGAGGCGTGTGCATCAAATCGAGTCTTCTATAGTCGACTTTGTGCCATTATCGGTGCATGTATACGGAATTATTACGGCAGACACATCTAGTGCAGACCTCAATGTGCCACCGCGACGATTTTTGTTTATAGCAACAGTGATGTCGGACTGGATGAAAGACAGCCAGTACTCGCATGTAGGAAATGAAAATTTGAGAGATGCACATGAACAGCGAGGAAACATAAACATGTTAATGCACAAAACCAGTCATGTTTCGTACAGTCGGTCCTCGTCTTGGAAAAATGACTCTAGGGTTTCCTTCCCTTTAGAGGACCGATGTCAGATAACCTCGATGTCTACCTCTAAGTAATTGGTTGACTTCATTCTTCCTTCCCGACTTGAAGCAAAAATCCCCGCCGCTATTGATCCACTGAGAGCCAAAAATCACGTGCCAGCTGTACAAATGCAACCATGATGAGGCGTCAGCTAGCTCACAAGTACCTGAGCTACGACCGAGGCAGAATGCGACGGGAAATAACGACAGCCTACAGCTCTACCCGAGTTATTTGAAATGAAAATGTTAATTGAATTTCTGTCAGGCTCGTTTAAAAATTTCACATTTAATCAGCGACGAGCAAAAAAGTGCATGGAAGCGGGGGAGTATGGGGGAAGAAAGGTGGAAAGCGCCGGCTCAAGTTGGCAGACGGACGCAAATGTGAAGGGTTAAATAATTATTATTTATGCATTCAGTATCATTTTATTGCCACTTTTCATTATATCCTCGTTGAGTGTTTTTGCATTCCTGCCGGCCGTATGTGAGCTTGTGAAGAGGGAAATACGACACTTGGCAGTGAACGAGGAGCGCAATTACGTAACCTTCTGAACACTTGAAATAGGGTGATTTGCGGCAAACACAAATGAGTAAATAAGACTTATAACTACATTATGAGCAAACTTGAGTCAAGTGAAGAGGTACCGAGAATCTGAGAGCACCGACATGTTCATCATCATTCGTTCTCAAGTTTTAATGATATTTTCATGTTGTTATTTAAACTCTTGAGGTGGTTAGCAGAGAGTATCTATTATGCAAATACCTTTCATGTAGTTTTCTTTCGCTTCATATCACTCATTAGGAACTTGCCAAGAGCTTCTCTGGGGCATGAGAGCCTTTTGAAGCGCTCCAAATTGCAGTTGGCGTGTCATGACACAATGTTGTACCCCAGCAAAATTGTGTCGAGGGCTTTTGAGATTGAGTGGCGCTCATGAGAGCGAGAATGCTTGCAAAACAAAAAGCTAACCCGAGGGCGGTTTGAAAACATCCAAATTTAGCAGACAGACAGACAGCCAAACGGACGTCAAGGGAACGTAGAAGCCAGCTAATTCCACAGCAAATCCTTTAATACACATTAGCTGCCCCAGCTCCCAAGATCTGAATGCCTTCAGTCATGCCAACTAAGAGATTTCCGGTAATGTTTGCTCCCACCCGGCACGTCTTGGGAGAAGCTCACTAGCTGCTCCTAAATGGGAAGCAAACGTTGAAGCTCGGCAATACAATGAGGTTCTCCTGCTTGCAAATTGCAATCACAGCCCTGTGTATGGGCACGAGCGCTGCCGACAAAGGAGGAGACGAAGGAGGAATGCCAGGAATGAAAGGAAAGGAAAGAAAAATATTTTCCTTTTGCCCCGAGTAATAAAATCAATTTTCAACATGTACTTACGAAATTTTTTGTGAGCTCCCCATACGCTGGCCGTCGTTCATGTTCACTTTGTTACAACTTTTTAACATTCTGTATACACGAATTCATCAGGGAACCTCAATCTTGGGCACGCCCGGGCTACGGTGGTGGAGGCGAGCTACGGAGCGTTGAGGAGAGCTGGCAATCCCCATCAATAACAAATCCTTTATATCCAGCAAGGAACAAAGAAAGCTAAGACCGTGATTTCATTTTGCCTTTTATCCGTTTGCTGGCCCTTTGAACTCACGTTTGCCAGCATTTTATTGTTGGCACATGGTCGAGAGAGGCCGCAAATCCCGGCTGCAGTGTCATAATTGGGCCCGTGATTGAGTGCGAGAGGAAGACGCAACGGGGGGAGAAAAATGGTTCTAATTTATCTTTACCCTTTAATTACAGCTTCATGACTCACTCCCTGATGCTGCTGGATGTGTCGGGAAATTTATTTCAATCGCTGCCACTAGACTCATTAAAGAATTTACACACATTGACTAGATTAATTGCACAGAGGTAAGTGTCTTGTAATTTGCAAGCTGTCACTTTTGATTAAAGCGTCTAATGAAGCTATTGATTGGGGGAGGAGCGGGAGCCGGGTGGGAAATCACGACGAGAAGCTAATAAATTTCGCTCCGATCGTAATTGACGTTGAGTTAATAACCTGCTTTATTGGCTTACCTCACCCGCCGCGCTCTTCTCGGAAAATCTAGGAGACTCTGAAAACCGTTAAGACCTGCTCATCGACCTGTCAAGAGGAAAAGTTGGGGATCCTTCATTTGAGCAACCCCTGGAAGTAATGGGGAGAATGTGTCTTTGCGATTTGGCAACATTGTCGTCATCGCACAAGAAGGTATCCGAGGATACATTATTATTAACCGACTGGAAATTACAACCGAGTCATAGATTATTATGTGTCTTCGCATGTACATGACAAGCCGAGCCAAGTCTCTGCAGATCCTAAAGGGGGAAATGAAGGAAATGAGATAAGAAAAGTTATTCAATTTATTACCCAACTTACATCTTTCTGCCACTTCTTCATGATGTATTCGGTGTTACACTTTAATTGAATGAGGCTCACAGCGACACCGACACCGATAAAGCCCGCAGATGTCTTTCTTTTGCCCCAAACTCACTTCCTTAATTCAAATTTACGACCAGAACGACACTCAAAACCGCCCAGTAATTCAAGATTTGGGCTTTTTACATCCCAACTCTCGGTACCTGGGGAGCGGTTCTCTGCAATCCTCACAGATAACCTCGGACCAGCTAACGAGCTAAAGACATAACATGGGATTAAATTAAAACAAAGTTGCCAAAGCCCGCATTGAGAGGGGGTCAAAGTTGCAAAACGAATAGCTGGTTGCCATGAAAATTGGAGCAGAGAGAGAGGAAGACTTTTCGGTTTCTGGTTTTGCGAAACACTATCATCTAGACATGGGAGCCAAACAAAACAGTTGAGACTCGTTGTCGCATGCTCTTGCGGTGGAATTCGGTTTAATTAAAATTCCGCTTGAGTTCATGTGTCATGTGAACTTACGTTTGTTCAATTATTACATCAAATTAGCATTGGGGTGGAAAGAAAATCAAATTAGAGGCACTGCTTGAAGGAATTATTGCCATGAATGTCTCATATCAACAGTCACACTGGGAAGCCCAATTAAGCTTAATTGCGTTAAATGGGACTTTGATTCCCAAAACTTTTCTCCTTCGTGCTGCCCGAGATTGTGCTGGGGCACTTTCCCTAGTCAGCAATTATACTGTCCGTTCGTCTGGAATTTTTTAAATGACTATTAAATTGATTTTTTCGACCTCGTTCATCCGTGAAACCTTTTTCAAGGGTTATTTGTGACTTTCGAGATTTTGGGGACAACAATTTTTTGGCCAAAAATCCCAAAATCGAGTTTTCGTTAACGAGCTGAGGCTTGGCTAAAAATTGAATTCTTTCCCCAATTTCCATATTTTGGTTTAGAAAACCTTGTAAACGTGATTCTAGGGGTAAATTTTGGTTGCTGAAAGACTTTAACGGCATATGATACGGGTAAATCGTCATTTTTGGAGAACCTGATTTTCTTGTCCAGAGCCTCTTTTTGGATGTATTCGGCCTCAAAGTTGGAATTTTCAAAAAAATTTTTGAAAAAGTTTTCCTATGCCTGGACTCCCCAAAATCGGCCGAAAAAGTCCTCTAGCTCCTCACCAGGAGCTTCCGGGGTCAAAATTTGAGCACGAACTGAAGCGTTTTAAAAAGTTGAGGGGACCTTTCAAAAATATTTTCTAGATCGGAGCCCTCGTTTGGGAGCTACGGGGCTAAAATCCCAACTCAAAATCTCAAAAACAGACGATTTACCCGTATCATATGCCGTTAAAGACTATTTTTGCGGATATAAAAACAAATAGCCAAAGATTCTAAAATTGACTGTTTTTTACCAAAAAAGGTCAGTTTCTTTATTATCTTTTATTTTTTTGGCCTGATGTCTCAGACTCTTTGATGACTTAAATCAATTTGAAGCCTCAAATTTTCAACTGTGTTCTTGGTGCAAACCAACAATGCGACTACTGGAAAGTGGGAGGCGCTACTGAGGAACTCTTGACTCTGTCAAGGAGGGCCAAAAAACGAGCATTTATTTTGTCCATCCATCCAACAAATAATCCAGGCAAACAATAGTCCGTCTCGCATTTCGGGTATTACCGACCTTGAAACGTTCTGCCTAGAACAGGAAAGAAAATACGGGTTCTAGAAACCGGAGCTCCATTCCAGAAATAATTACTGCCTTTAATTACGCACCCGGCCGTCCCGGCAAGCATGTTGTTCTGGCTCCTTCCACTTAAATTATTTCCTCATTTTCGTTGCAGAAATCAAATCCAACATTTGGATGGTAATTGGGGAAATTTAGCTGACTCACTGCGTAGTCTGCATTTATCATCCAACACAATTAGCGAAATTACACACAGCGGCACGGGCCTGGGAAGCGGTGGAGGCAGCAGCACCAGCTTCGGCGACATCAGCAATGGTGTCAGTGGGAAAGTAATTAACTCGTCGTTAGGAAGCGTCGGTACGGAGCACCGCTCGTTTGCGAAGCTGCGAAAACTCGTGTGGCTGGATTTGAGTGGGAACCGCATTTCACACATTAGCTACAACGTGGTACCGAAGTCCCTCGTAACCATCGATGTCTCCCGCAACCTCCTGACCACCTTCCCCGTCAACCTCCTCGAGCACCTCCACGACCTCAAGATGCTCGTGCTGCGAGACAACCTCATCTCCAAGCTGCCCTCCTCCTCCCTCAACCACCTCGTGCACCTCGAGAAACTCGACGTGGGCTCCAACCTGCTCGAGGAGCTGCCCGCCAACGAAACCATGTTTGGCGGCATGCTGCGGGTCCGCGCTGTGACATTCGATCGCAACTTTATCCGACGTCTGCCCGCCAACGCCTTCCACGGAATGGGAATCGTACATATGGTGCTGGCGTTTAATTATATCGAGGAGATTGATGATGCGGCCTTCAGTGGGCTCGAGCAGTCGCTCGAGTACTTGGACCTGGAGCGGAATTTATTACAAATTATGCCGTGGCGCGCAATTAATCGCCTGGAGCGTCTCAAATACCTCTACTTGACCACAAACGACATCGCCCACTTGGGCGAGTGGGCCGGCCAGCCGGCGCTGCGGGTGCTGAGTCTCGCAGGCAACAACTTCACGGCCATCCCGCGGCTCTGGAACTGCTCCGAGCTCAGCTATCTCAACATGGGCTACAACAAGGTAACGGACGTGAGTCCAGACGCCTTCCTCGAGTGGGGCGGGACGCTGCACACCCTCCTGCTGCGCAACAACAAGATCTCGCATCTCGGGGAGAGCGCCTTCAGCGGCCTGGACGAGATCAAGGAGATCAGTCTGAGCTTCAACGACATCCACTACGTGCACCCGCTCGTCTTCACGAACATCAGCAAGACCCTTAAGATCCTGGAGCTCTCCTTCGGCATGTACCGAGACGACTTTCCACTCGAGCCCATCAGCTACCTCACGGAGCTCATGTGGCTCGGGCTGGACAACAACAATCTCAAGGCCATCCCGGAGCACTCACTGCACTCGCTCACGCAGCTCACGTACGCCAACCTGGCGTTCAACCGCTTCACCGCCCTCCCCCGGAGCCTCTTCATAGCCGAGACCCACAAGAACCTGCTGGAGGTGGACCTCTCGTACAACCAGCTCGAGGTCATCCGCAGCAACACCTTCGACGACCTCGAGCTTCTCCAGATTGTCTCTCTCTCCTCCAACCGGCTCCACACGATCGAGAAGTACTCCTTCTACAACCTCCAGCTCCTCACCTTCATCGACCTCAGCTACAACCGCATCTCGAACATCAGCGACATGGCTTTCCAATTCCTCCCCAACATCCTCGCCATCGACCTGCAGCTCAACCACCTCACACGCTTCTCCTTCAAGTCTTTCATGCACATCACAAACGCCACGACCCCGATGCGTCTCAACATCAGCTACAACCACATCACTCAGATCGACGGCGACCTCAATTCCTACTTCTACATCTACTCGCTAGACGCGAGCCACAACCAGCTGACGGACACGCAATCCTTCAAGAACATCGGCTACTCCCTCCGCGTTCTGTACCTCAATTCCAACAACTTCACGGTGCTCAACAATCACGCTTTCGGCGACCTAAATTCCCTCGAAATCCTCAACCTGGCCAACAACTCCATCCACAGCGTTCGTCGACGCAGCTTCATGGGTCTCCCGAACCTGCAGGAGCTGGACCTCAGCTGGAACCGCATAGAGCTGCTCCAGATCGAGCAGTTCTCGAATCTCTGGAAGCTCAGGACGCTGCGGCTGGCCCACAACCGACTCCGCACCATCCCCCGGGACGCCTTCCTCAACACCCGCATCGAGTTCCTGGACCTCTCCCACAACAACATCCAGTTCTACCCGCAGGCCTCCCTCGCTGAAATCGGCTTCACTCTGCGCTCCATCTCCGTCAGCTCCAACCAGATCGACCACCTGGACGCCACAATGTTCGCCAACACGCAGTACATCCTGGAGCTCGACATCAGCGTGAACCAGATCAAGATGCTGCCCGACTCCACCTTCTCGCCCGTGCAGAACCTCACGACGCTCGACCTCTCCCACAACCCCATCATGACGAGCAACTTCAAGGAGCTCTTCTTCAACCTACCTCGTCTGAACGCCCTCAACCTCCGGGGCATCGGCGTCTACCGCCTCCCGGCCTTCCGTCTGCCCCTCCTGACGCTCCTGGACGCCAGCTCCAACTACCTGCAGGACCTCAGCGACCTCGAGTGTCCCCAGCTCGTGCATCTGAGGCTCTCCCAGAACCGCATCCTGAACCTCGCGAACGTCACGAGACACCTGGGGCCCTCGCTCCGCACGCTGGACGTGAGCAACAACCCCATTCGGAAGCAGGGGGCGCACGACTTTGCCTCCATCCGGCGTCTGGAGGAGCTCAACTACGAGAGCATCAAGATCACGGGATCCACCGAGGTCTTTTCGAAGCTGCACAACCTGAGGAAGCTGCGGATCAGCAGCCAGTCAAACTTCAGCGACATCGTGTCGAAGCTCCGGGGGCTGCAGGAGCTCTTTGTACATATCTTCGAGGACACGCTGCACAACGAGGTCTTCGCACGACTCACAAACCTGACCAAGCTGCGGCTCGTGGACGTCACGGGGCCCCGCCTGGCCGTGCTGGAGACCAACGTGTTCGACGGCTTTGCACGTGCTCGAGACCTCAAGATCCGTCTCACCCGTACCCAAGTGATAGACCTGCCTCCCGGGCTCTTCTTCGCCCTCAAAATGGTCCCACACCTCTCCATCGACCTGTCCAACAACAAGCTGGCAGCCCTGTCTCCCGATAGCTTTTATCCAAACGCCAGCAGCTGGGATGCAGTGGGCACGAGATCTGTTTTCGGTGGAATGGATATCGCAGGCAATCCCCTGCAATGCGAATGCGGTTTGGTGTGGCTGGGTCACTGGCTGCGGCGGTGGCTGCGGGAAATCGCTCAAGTCAACTTGATGAGCAAGGAAGAGCTCAAGCAAATGCTTCTGGTAAGTCCAATCAGCTCTTTGTTTGACGTCGAATAACCACCCTCGCCGCACGCTGGGTTTATTAATTCAATAATTTATGAGCTCATGGCAACAACCATGATGAATCCACAGACTTAACCTCAAGTTTGCTCATTATTTACTCCGTGTTAGCCAGCCATGCGTGTGTTAACGCTAGTTCTGCGGACTAATTAGTGTCTCTTCGTCGAAATAAATTATTTCCCCTTCACATGTTTCGAAGAAATCTCTCTTGGCCTTTTGACCTTTTCAATGGACAAAATCGGCTTCTGTTCGCAATAAAATTTAATTAATTCACTGAAAAGGCTCAGATTTTCCGCATGAGCTTCTTTTGTTATCCAAAAATACCCCAAACCCACAACAGGCTATCATCAGGTGAAACTGCTTCATTTGCGGCCACCTGAGCGTCTCGTGATCTAATCCATCGTAACCGACCAACCACGAGTCCCACAACAAATTAAAGCCCCATTCAGTGGCAGCAACATCAATCGGTCCATTGTGAGCCGCTCGACTAACGACCAACTAACGGCGGTCCAAATTTGATTATTATCCTTCCCCTGTCGTTCCTTTCTTCAGCATTTTTCTTTCACTTCCAATCCCACTCGATTGCGGACGAGCACAAAGAAAGGCTCAGGTCTCCACTCCCCGAGCTGATTGCACTGTAATGGCCAAATAATGGCTGCTTCCCGGGTGGGGGGAACAAAACATGTAGTGGGTTTCGTTTTCATTTCGGATGCCTTGTTGCGGTCGTAATAATGACATCATTCTCTGGATTCGCGTATTAAAAAGTATAATCTCGTGGGATCTCTGTATTCAATAATTCAAAGAGCCGCGCCGCTTCACAACAATGGACACCGAATGAGCCGCCACGCCGCACACAGATGAATGAGAGAAAAAGTTGCCGGGGTTCTTTTGTGTTATTGCCCGAACACAATAATACTGCACGGATTTCAGTTTTGCCGAGATTGGAGAAAAAAAGTATATTGCTTTTTCCTGCCCCCTCCACACGCTATTTAATCATTTCCTCTCCTCGTTGAACCATTACTTTCCGGTGATTTCCGACAAAACTTAACTTTTCCCCAATGCTGACCGTCCCGCCCCCGCATTCCCACCCCATTCATGTGAATTCAAGTGTCTTAACTTGATAAAGATTAAGGCGTTCCACTCGACTGCGTAGGGTCCCTCGGTCACAGTGTCTGTCTCACTCAATAGAGGGGAGAGAGCGCCAAATAGTCCCAGATAGGCGAGCAATTTCGGTCAAGTGAGTAGTACGTCTAGTGACAAAACCACCAGAGCGTTAAATCATTTGAAAGGCAAGGATGAGCCACACTTTAGTTGCTCCCAATGTAGAGCTTTGTTTTGTCTGTCAATATGCAAACGACAGAGGGATGATGGGGTCCACTGTGGTTTGCCAAATATTTGTTTCCTGGGAGAAGATGCGATAATGGACCAGCCCAAATGGAGTTAAATCATCTGAGAGCTGTCCTCTGTGATTTCTCGGGGTACCAGTCGTCTTCCCTGTTGAGGCAAAGATTCCCAGACATGCACGGCCCACATAAATTTCCCTCCTAATAAAGCTAAAAGTGCCTCCGGGCGGCTTCATTTCATTTACCATCCTCCATTCAGCCACCGAAACCCCTATTTGATCCGGGAAACGCCACTTTTCCCTCCAAATTTATTTTCTTTTTTATTGAGAACGCTCGAGGATTTCCTTTTTATGTAAAATTTTGCATTTCCTCACAAAGTGCCAGATGAATAATAACCCAGTCTCGAAAATTTTATTCCGCCTAATAAAATTGCACTCATAAAGATTTAATACAAAATCTTCCTTGCCTCCCTTTTCATCCCCATATTTCCGATCCGAATCGCTCCCCTAAGACACCATCCTTCAGTTCGTACCAAAGAGCACCCCATTATTTGTAAATATGCATACATGTACAGGAAAGATGGGTCATTTTATTCGCATTTATCTTCCTTGCCATTTTATTGCCTTCTTCCCGTTACGATAACCTCTCCATAAATTACCCAATCGTGTGGCCCGTCTTCTAATAAACGTGAACCTTTGTCTGCTTCCAGAAATCACGGGAGAGCACCTGCATCGATCAGGTGACGGGCAAGAAGCAGTCCTTCCTCGAGATCTTCCCCGAAGACCTGCTCTGCCACGCCAGCGCCCTCAGCAGCTTCGCGTTCAAATTCCACCTCACCAACTCCCGACTGCTCTACCTAAATACGCTGATCGTCGTTCTGTTTTACGTCTTATAGATCTCGATCTTTTCCACAATTATTGTGATTAGCATATTTAATAAAGGCCGCCATCGGATGTGCTGAGGAAGACGCGGAGCAGTGAAAATATGTAGAAACGTTTATGCCATAAGCGAGAATGTAGTCCCTAAGTGTAATGGAATAATAATAATAATTTTTTATGAAAATGATGATGATTACGTCGTAAGCAATAAACACGAATGTAAATAATTTTTCTAAGTCGCATCAGCACCCAGAACTCCCTTTGTCTCCCATTTCCATGACTCCCTAGGATCTCATGAGTGTAATGTACAATGTAAATAAAAGTTTCCTTTATTCGAGGTGCGAGATTATTGTTACACACGAGCACAAACCTTTATCTAATTTCCGATTAGTGCAAGTTAGGAGCAAATTTTAGTACCAATAAAATTGACCATCATATCATTATGTTACGAGTTAGGATCTTGGAGTTAAGCAAATCATGGATGAGAATTTTTAACGAGCATAGGTTAAACAAATGTTGAGGATACATGTAGAGTCGCTTATCTAGAGGGACGGTTGATTTAAAATGGCGACTTTTTCCCTTCAATTCCCATAGAAACTTTATGGGACAAAATTTTTATCACTAGCTTGCATAAAAAGCTTCGAGCATGGAAATTTCCACCTTGGTCGCTCTGCAGAGCAAAATTTTCAGCCAATTTTACTCGGGGAGGGGTTTGAAACCTACTTGGATCGAACAAAAAAATATCCAAAGGTACTTAAGTCCGGAGGCTCATCTCGTAGTGGCTGTTTTTAGGGGTCCCTCTAGTGATCGTCACCAAAGATGGGAGAAAATCAAATCTTGGGGAAATTTTCCCATACAAAAATTTCACAAAAATTCGATTTTCTCTAGCTCCCAAAGTACGGGGGCTAGAGCTCCCATCTTTGGTGACGATCACTAGGCGACCCCTAGAAACAGCTTCCAAGAGATGAGCCTCCGAACTTTAGTACTTTGGGAGATTTTTTTTCGACCGAAGTAGGTTTCAAACCCCTCCCCCGAGCAAAATTGGCTGAAAATTTGCTCTGTTTGTCTACTCCATGAGAAGAGCGACCAAGGGGAAAATTTCCTTGCTCGCAGATAAAAAGTCCCAATTTTAGTTAGGTTTTCCCTCTAGACAACTGACTCTATGCAATAAGTAGTAATAATTGATATGAACCGTCTTCAATTTTTGTGAAGACTGACGTAACAAATGTGATTTGATTTATGATCGTAAGGCTAGATTTGTAGGGTGCACGAAAAAGCTAAGCGAGGCGTTCTGGTGAGGAGCCCCCGAGCCAGAGACAACTCGATATTTGGAAGATAAAATCTATGAAACCGTAAATAAAGCAAAATATACATTTAGAAACGATCCCTTTTTAATGGAGTCGGTTCTGGTGAGTATTTCCGCCCCCGAGCGTACGCAGGCACTTACGTCAAACATCTTTCACTCAAAAAGCGACACAAAAGCCAATCGTAATTGAATTTTCTGCCTCAAGCCATTCCTCACAATGGCAGCAGCATCGAGTCCAGCCCCTTAATTTTTATGAGCAAAATTGATTAACGATTCATTCGCTGCCTGAAACTTTATACTCGCAATTTTTCCTCATTTTCCCATTTAGCTCGCTTCGTCCTCAATTTCTCCGGCTTCCTTTCATGTAGAAAACGCCAACATGGCGTGCGGCGGTGGCGGCGGCACTAAGAGGAGCCTTTCAATTTCAAAAAAGGGTACAGCATCTCATAATGGTCGCTCGCGCTGTATCGAATTATGCAGCCTCCTCCTCGATTGCGTCCCGTCAAAATCGTCAAGCTGACACAGCAACTTCTCGCCCCAAATCCCTCCAAAACCGTGCACTCATTTCGTCTCAGCACTCCACGCGTAGTTGCCATTCCACAGCGTTCTCTCCAAACTTTTAATTAAATTGTAGACGCTAAGAAGTGCCGCTGTCGGTTTTGTGAGAAGCGATAGCGAGTGCGGTGCCGCGCCGCGCCGGCCTCTTTGCCAAGGAAATGCGGTGATGTCGTGGGGAAGTCAATAAATAATAAAAGTTTCGTGTATGCAAAACATGATTTTTGCCGCATAATGGCCGTTTAAGAGACGCAGAAACGGAATGAAATTGAAAACGCTCCGCCACACACCAATTCCGATAAATTAATTTTTGATTGATTGATTTTAGCAGACGGCACCTCCTTTCCCCTCGTTTTCTCCCAAAATTAATTTCGCACTCCTCCTCATCGCCTCCGCTAGTGGTGGCCACCGAACTTGCCAACTTGCCGCTTCCAGCTGGGAGAGGAGCAAAAATTGCTGTTTAAAGGTGTTGTAGGATTTGATTAAAAATGAAATTAGTTTCCGCAATAATTTCCGGGGCAAAATGAAAAGTGCGCAACGTGTAATTTATGAGAAAATGTAGGTGTTTGTGCATACAGCGAAACTTTTTTGTTCACTTTCAATATTTCGGAAAAAAATCACTCATGTGTCCGATTTGTCTGTCCATCTGTCCGTCCGTCCGAGTCGCAATGGCTCCGAAACTGTAAGAGCTAGAGACCTGCATGTTGTCATGTCATGTCTGGAAAGTGGCCAAAACTTTTTTTTAATTTTCTCGAAAAATCGGCAGGGGGGTACCCAGGGGGGTTTTTCCGTTATATGAAACTTTTCCAAGCCCAATCCGATTGAACTAAAATTTTAATATTTTATAGTCGGCGCAAAATCTAGGAAACCATAGAATAACATTAAACCCCTAGCTTTGCAGGGACGAAGATAAGGGCCCCCAAAGTTTGTATAGGATAAAAAAGCTAAAGCTCCGGAAACTGTAAGATCGCAATGAACTTGTACAAAACTACTTCTACTGTAAGGCTCAATGAGAAACCCAGTAAACTCTACAAAACTCTGAATAATAGATTTTTGGGTAAAACGGGTTGCAACGAGACAAAATTAAAAATGCACTAAAATGCCTTTGTCTCCGAATAAGCTTTCAACATGTTTCGTGTTTGTGTGAAACTCGCTCCATACCATGGGCTCCTGACATTGCCGTCCCGTAAATGGTACATACACTTCCGCTTCCGCTACAGCCAGACAGTAATTAACATTGTATTTCGATTTCGCATGTTGGGATATCAATTTTGTGAATATTTTACCCTCTGGCGAGCCACTGGAGGTGTCGGTGGTCTTCGCTCGGATTGATTTCGGCCCAAATTATTCATTGCTTCCGACGACCACGGCCATTCCTGGGAACGTTTCGTCTAACACCGTTCAAGTGACGGATTCTGGACCACGAGACCACACTGATAACGAGTGCGGCCGGGAGTTAGAAAACAAAGCGATTAGACCGGCTCGAGTTTGATATAAAAAGACCCGAAATTCGACAACAGAGCATCAGTTGCCTCTGAGTCTTCCCAAATCACGCACCAACCATGACCACCAAGAACGATCTCTTGCTACTCTTCGACCGGCCCACGGAGCCTACCTTCATGAAGAAGGGCGACCGCTTCGACAAGCAGATCCAGGTTCCCAGCAACTTCCTCACCGACCGCTACAAGCCCATTGGACAGGAGGTGAGCATGCGGTTTGGAGAGGACGTGTCCGAGTCGATCCGTGTGAAGAACATCACGCCTCCCAACCTGGGAGAAATCCTCTCTCTGGGCCGCAAGGATCAGTTCTCGCTCTGGATTCCGCGTCACCGCAAGCTCGCAGGACGCATGATTGACATCTTCATGGGCGTGAAGACGATTGAGGACCTCATGGCCGTCGGAGTGTACGCTCGGGACCGCGTGAACCCGTACCTCTTCCAGTACGCCTTCTCCACCGCCATCATCCATCGCCCGGACACCAAGAACCTCGACTTCCCGACAGTCGTCGAGCAGTTTCCCGGCAAGTTTGTCGACTCAAACGTCTTCCGGGCCCTGAGAGAGGAGGTATCTGTCGTCAGACCCGGCGACCGGATCCCCATCGAGATCCCACGGGACTACACTGCCTCGGACCTGGAGCCCGAGCACCGTCTCTGGTATTTCCGAGAAGACGTCGGGGTCAACCTTCATCACTGGCATTGGCATTTGGTGTAAGACATTTCTTAGTGCATTTTCCAACACTGTGGCCGCTTTGTCCGTCTGTCCGATACTTCATAACTCAAGAACCAAAATTACTAGAAAGCTAAAGTTTTATGCATTGTTTTAAGCGTTAGGGCCTGTTCACATATTACGTAACGGTGCCTAGGGGGGGGTGGGGGTTGGCAAAATCGTGACATGACCGTGACAAAAATTAAGGGGGAGGGGGGGGGGGTTCTAGCTCTGTGTTACGTCACGGGTTTTTGAACAAAAATTGCACATTTTTACCCAAGTTATATGTTATTATGCTTTTTAAACCAAATTCGGGAACAAACGGACTTTTCTCATACATAGTTTTAAAATTTGTATATCTGTTTCGATTTTCGATATACGAACGAAAATAAAATATACTCGTAAACAAATGAATACTCCCATGCCAATAATGTCTCTTGGCACCCATTTAGTATCCCCTTGGGACGAAATATATGTAATTGATAATAAAATAAATATAATATATGAACTTGTGCTTATTATTATTAGAAAAAAATACTGCGTGACGTGACAGAGGGGGGGGGGGAGGGGGTTTGAGCAAAAGTGACAAACCGTGACAGAGGGGGGGGTGGGGGTCGAAAATCTCGATTTTCACCGTTACGTAATATGTGAACAGGCCCTTATGAGTTATTTGTGTCAAAAGATTTTTTATACCCCTAACTTCCGTAGGGGGGTATTACTTCCTTATAATACATCCGATTGAACTGGAACTTTGATATGTTGTAGAATGTCTAAAATCGAGCAAATCATGGAACTACATACGGCCCATAACTCTTCCAGGGGTGGAGCTAGGGGCCCCCAAAGATTACTCTGAATCTAAATCACCGATTTTGCTTGATTTTTTGAAAAACTCATTGGTCCTTAGATACCCATTTGAGGCCTCCAACCGCTCAATCGTGGCCAAGGACCGTCGAGGAGAGCTCTTCTACTACATGCACCAGCAACTCGTGGGTCGCTACAACATCGAGCGTCTCTGCAACAACCTGAACCGCGTTGAGAGACTCAACGACTTCCGTGCCCCCCTCAAGGAGGGCTACTTCCCGAAGATGGACTCGCTGGTCTCCAGCCGTGCTTGGCCAGCACGTCCGGACAACTCTGTCATGTCGGATCTCAACCGCGAGCTGGACCAGATCAAGATTGACGTTGACGACATGGAGCGCTGGAGGGACAGGATCTTCGAGGCCATTCACCAGCGAAGCGCAGTCACGGAGTCTAACCAGCGAGTACCCCTGGAGGCAGATCAGTCGACGGATCGCGGAATCGATATCCTGGGCAACATGATGGAGTCCAGTGTCTTGTCCCCGAATCGTCAGCTCTACGGCGACATGCACAACTTTGGCCACGTGAGATTCAAATCTTCCCTTCACAGAAACCCCAACTCTCGTTTTTCAGGTATTCCTCTCGTACATTCACGACCCCAACCACAAGCACTTGGAGTCTTTCGGAGTAATCGGAGACGCCACCACCGCCATGCGAGACCCCCTCTTCTACCGCTGGCACGCGTTCGTAGACGACATGTTCCAGGAGTACAAGGAGCAACTGGATGCCTACACGTCGCAGCAGTTGACGTTCCCGGGCGTCACCGTGGATGCCGTTCAAGTGACTCCCGACAGCGGAAGTGGCAACACCTTCTACACTTTCTGGGAGCAGTCAGACATGAACATCTCGCGAGGTCTGGACTTCCTCCCCCACGGCGACACCTACATCCGCTTCCAGCACCTCCAGCACTACCCCTACACCCTCAGCTTCCAGGTGACCAACAACAGCGGCACTCCTCGTCTCGGCATGGTTCGTGTCTTCCTGGGTCCCAAGAATGACGAACGTGGCATCGAGATGCTGTTCCGTGACCAGCGTCTGCTCATGATTGAAATCGACAAGTTCGTGGCCCAGCTCAACCCCGGCACCAACGTCATCCGGAACCGCTCTTCCGAGTCCACCGTGACCATTCCCTACGAGAGGACCTTCCGTTCTCTCAACACGGCCACTCCTCAGGCTGGCACCGAGGCAGAGGCTGAGTTCAACTTCTGCGGCTGCGGCTGGCCCGACCACATGCTGATCCCCAAAGGAACTCCTCAGGGATACGAGTGCGAGCTCTTCGTCATGATCTCGGACTACGAGCAGGACAAGGTTGACCAGAGTCTGGTTGGAATCTGCAACGACGCTGCTTCCTACTGCGGAATCCGCGACCGCTTGTACCCCGACCTCAGGCCCATGGGATATCCCTTCGACAGAGTCGCCAGGGCCGGAGCTGATCGTCTGGCAACCTTCCTGACTCCCAACATGGGTGTCCAGGCTGTCAAGATCCAGTTCTCGGAGCAAGTGCGTCCTCGTGCTAGGCAGTAGGATGCTAAGAACATAACACCTAGAGCATGGAAATGTTCAATTGTGAACATTTCCATACTCTAGGACATAACAACGATATATAACCAATGTATTTAACCCACCAATTATTACTCGAACAATAAATATTGACCAAACATTGAAACCTTATGGAGGCACAACAGCATCGGTGTTGGACTTAATCCAGTCCAAGTAGTTTCCAACTTTCACGTACAAGAAGGGATCCTCTATGATTTCGTCCTTAAAGCCCGTCGAAGCTATGCCAATCAGCATATCTTTGCCTCTCGCTGATTTAATCGTGAGGGGACTGCCAGAGTCCCCGTTCCACATTTGTTGTCTGTTGATGCCCTTCAAGCAATAAAAGTTTCCAAATTCAAAAGAAGCTAGAGCCTCGCAAGATTTCCCGTTCAAAATCATGACTTGAGCGTGTCGCATAATTTTCGAAAATGTTCTGTAGTCTTTCAAACCGTACCCAGAAATGACACCCTTTTCACCAATGAAACTCTTCTTGGCTTCCGCACGACCCACCAAGGGGATCGGCTGGACGTTTTTGTTGAGCTTGGCCGGACTATCTAGCTTAATGATCGCAATGTCGTTGTTGTTGGGGTTGGTGTGAAACCTCGGGTGAATCTGAATGTTTTTGTGTCGGTCCAAATCAAACCATTGTGCTCCTGTATTAGTCTGATTTGAGGACGCGTACCTAGAGTGTTGGAAATTTTTCGTAAAATAGGACTTAAATTGATCTCGTTACCTGGTATATTTTACACCCAAGCCCAATGATATTCTGAATATTTTATTAAGGTTGAAACAGTGAGCTGCGGTGAGCAAGTATTTAGCACTGATCACAGCCGCTCCACAAATTTGCACCAACTGTGTACGCTGAGCATCCTCCCATGCTATGTAGAGAATGCCCTGGTAGGGAAATTCAGAAGGTTCTTTGATGGGAGTCCCATTGATGATTCTCCTGTGGGAGGCTGTCGTTTTTAGGTCCTGAAATGCAAAAAGGAGGGCAAAGAAAACTGAAAATTTCATGGTGGTGGCTACACCTTGCGAGATGCTGGTCGACTCAATCAAGACTCACACAACTTTCAGAACGGTTCTGATTTCTGAGCCGATAAAAATTAGTCATACTTACTTTTGTACAAAAATTCTTGACTGAGAATTTTTAAACTGTATCGAAATGGAGACTTAAGAGTTACTTAGTTACAGTTTGAAGCTCCAAACGTGTTTCAAGTGCTTCAAAAAGGAACTTAAAAACAGGGAAGTCGGTCAAACAACACCTTTAATTTCAATGATTTAAGCTGATTTGACTCAACAGCCCACATAATGCTCTTAACATGGAGAGAGTCGATCAAGGCATTAAGGATACTTATCGGTGTAAGCCCCAAATTGCTGATTTCAGTCGATTGTTTCGTCAAATACGAGTAGCGTTCCGGGTGCAAACATATTTTCCCGTTAACATCAATCTATCCATTAATAATTCATCGGGGTTCATGCAAATTGGGCCCAATTCAACTTTTTTCAGCAAAACACGCGACAGAGTTGCGTCAGCAGCATCATTGTCGAGTCAAGTTCCGCAAATACGCCACACAATTACCTTGTGCGTGCATATAAGGCAGCAGTCAATTGGAATAAAGCGGTTACAAACCTGCGTTTTCCCATGGCACTCCCTCCGAATGTGCGACGGCAAAAAAAAATTAAACTCTGCTCATGTGATAAACGTATTTTTAGCACTTCCCTCTACGTGAGCTGCATCCCATCTGTAATTGCTGCCGCAAGCTGTTTACCTTCCACAATCTGCCGCAGCTGCCACTTTTTATCAACACACTTATCGCCGAGTCCCTCCGTCATCGTGCATGCAGATTTTAACATAATCCCTATCTTCATTTCCACTCTAAAAGGATTTACGCGACTATTTTGAGCGAGGCAGAAGCGCAATTTGCGAACCTCTAACGAGAATCCTTCGAAGCTGCAAGTGACGGGCTGGCATGAAATTGCAAATTGTAAAGGTGTCAAATCTCCTCCAACTTTGGCTATTCATCAAAATCAGTGGTGCATGCAGTAGTAAATCTTGATTCCTCGCTCCCGCTCGTGTACAATTTCTCGCAAACAAGTGGATCGCAGTTCTGGTTGGGTTGCGGTGGGTTGAGCTCGTTTATCTCCGAAAACGATGTCGCTTTTATAGCTCAAAACCAACATTTTTAAAAGGTGGTTGTTTTAAAGGTCCTTGGAGTTGTATTCAAATACTCGGCAGATTCTCTTTATGTTTACAAAATAAATCAAATATCAGTAACTCGCTCCATTAATCCAAGTTTCCGTTCCCGGTCATTTTGGCCACACTAATTTGTCCAAGGTAGTAAAATGTCCATTCGTTTATTTTGTTAAATTTTTATTTTAAATTTTTAAAATTTTGTTCAACAAACTTTTCGTTCTTCCACTTCTGCTTCACTATACAATTTCATACAGTAAGCAATGGATTCTAAAAAGTCTAAAATGTTTTCCTGTCTGAAGAAATTTCCCATAATTTTAATGAGGACATTGAAATTGTGGACAAAATTAAATTTGTGTACCAAAACAGTGTGGACAAAATGTCGTTGTTTAGCTACTCAGATTTCTATGATTCAAGGATCATTTTTAACTATCCAGTGGTTTTAAACTCTCCTGAATAAGGAAAAAAAATCTGCAGCAATAAATCAAGCCCACTCGCTGGTTCCGAGAAAACTATCGACCTCTGCGAAGGCCGTCTAGTAGTAGCACCCACGGGGAAGTCGACGCGCTCTTTCATACTTGTAGTGGTGATTTATTGTGTCATTATATAAATCATCTAATTATAGATAAGTATCAGGCAACTACTCGCTCGCTTGGCGAATGTAGTGCAACTACGGTGTGGGCATATTCCCTGTTTTTCTCTCGTAAATAAACGTTCCTTGAAGGGAACTTTCTTGTCGGACTTCCACGAAGGAATAATTGAATAAAATGGCACACTTTGACTTGATTATGTGACTAGTGACTGTAAATCCTCATACATTCCCCCGTACACGGGAGTTGGGACTCACGGAGCCGAGCCAGCCAGAAGGTAAAGTGAGCAACTTATCAAAGACGACGGCGAGGTAATTGCTGAATTTTGGCGCTCGCCTTGGCAACATAATGATGCGAAACGCCTTGTTGACTTCTTTGTAACGCGGGCCGGAGCGGAGAAAAACATGTTTTTATTTGCCGAGAAAACATGTTAACAAGTGACAAAGGAGCGGATGGAATGAAAAGTCAAGCTTGCCCGTCTGCGACTATGCCAGTGTGCATTTTGAGGAAATTAAAGAACATGCCAAGACTTCATCTTGCGCTCATTTCGCCCGTCCTTGCTGTTCCACACTTCCGAACAAGTTGTTTGCATGTCGGCTCCTCTACCTTCGCTCTATTCTTCGAGTTGTTGTTGTTGTTGTCGCATGTTCTCGCTCCTCTTTCCCGGCACGACTAACGATATGGAGGCGTCAATGGTTCTCGCTTCTTTGCTCCTAATAGACAAGTGATGACTGGGGTAAAAAATCTGCACGCAAATCTGATGAAACGCGCCGTCTAAATGACACGCAAATCACGCCAGGGAGATGAACAGGGACAAAATTATCTCCCTCCGCTCCTCGTGCTCGTCAGCGGCACCATCAAAAATAACACAACACCAACAATAAAAGTGGTGACATGAAAAAGTACGTGGATTTTACACAAGCTGACAGATTAGCCTAATTTATCGCGCGATTAAAAGCAAAATGCATGAATCGTTAGGCAACAAAAGGAGCAGCTGATGGCAACCGAAGGAGCCACCCCATCCTCCACCCGCTCAGCGTCGTCGTGCCTGCTCGAAAAACCGTGTGACAAGACATAAATCTTTACCACAAATTTGTTTCACGTCGGCTCGAGCTCGCTCAATGTGTGCTGTTAACCATTCGCTGTAATAACGATTTGATAAATAATCTGGGAAATGTGTCGCCGACGTGTAGGACGCTGCAGCACGGAGAGGAACGCAGAGACGTGTGTGTGGAGGAGCCGACACCAAATTAAAGTGTCATTTCTGAGCCGCCTTAAAGGTAGCTTTTCCAGAGTCTTTATTTATGGTGATGCAAAAAGTCCCGGTTTCCCATAACTTCTGTCTTGGGGATGAAGTGTGGAAGGGCTTTCAAGAACCTGCAAACACGAAATTTGTTTGAGACTCTTTTTGAGAAAACACTCACCCATGAGTTCCAAAAGGGACGGGGGGAGGTATGAGGTCTGCGTCCCGTTCAACCCACGTCTCGATGAAGGGAGCGAACTTTGTGAGGTTGGTGTGGAGTCCCAGAACAGTTCCAAGCGCCACTTCACTCGCGTGGTCCAGGAAGCTCTCGAAAATCGCCCGAGGAACCATCCTTTGCTGGTCAAATGTGTCCTTGAAGTGCTCTGTCTTGGTCTTGTAAAGCTCAACGAAAAGTGACAGCTGACTCGTGACGGAGCGGACTCTTCTGCCGCGCGAAAAGGCTACATTCCTTAGATCCAAAGCTCCTGAAAGAAGAACAATTTTCATATCTATGATTTGTGTGGGTAAAGCCAAACTTTTCAAAGACTTTTTTCAATGAAGCTTTCGGCTTTTAAGCCATCCTCAGTCGTACCCAAATTAGCCCCAATTAATTCAAAATCCATCCCTAAAGTTGCAAAAACTCAAAAGTCACAATTTGGTTCTAAGAACCTTCTTTTAGAATTTTTAGATTGGAAAATCTCGAAAGTTTTCCCAGTGGAAAGCGATTGAAGGTTTATGATATCTCGATTGATTTGATTGATGATATCTCAATTTTGACAACTATTTGGGGTTGCTAAGTTAATAACTTACATAATAACAATTTTCCCAAAGGCAATGTTTGTCTAAAAAATGAATCCTACCTACTCGTCTCAGGAACTCCAATACTAGCTCTTCATGGTGCTGCTTCGGCTTCTGGGTGAGTCTCTCAAGCAACAGCTCCAAATACGTTTCAAATGCTCTCCTGGCCTGCAGAGTCGACAGTTCATACCCGTCTTCAATCAGACCGACAACTCGGTGCAGTGCAGACACATAACTCGGGACAGCAGCCTTGTGAGCATCGTTTCTGGGCCATGATCTAGGGGCACTGGAGCTCTGGAGAGGACGCTCATACTGTTTCAATCTATCTGACATAGATTGGTAGCCATCTCGATTGGG
Source organism: Forcipomyia taiwana (assembly GCA_963930915.1). Lineage (NCBI taxonomy): Eukaryota > Metazoa > Arthropoda > Insecta > Diptera > Ceratopogonidae > Forcipomyia > Forcipomyia taiwana. The sequence goes on along the minus strand of CAWVOI010000099.1, from coordinate 1,796,037 downwards.
AAACAGAAGAGAATGGAGGACTTGATTGTAGTTTCGCAGAATCAAAAGCAAATAAGTGCCACTTGCAAACCCATCCGATGAAGCGGGAATGCCCGAATAGCTGTTGAGGAACCTGCCGTACTTCTGCATGCTGTCGTGGGTCGGAAAAATTCTCACGAACCCGCCTTTCCGCTCGAACTGAGACTTGGCCATTTTCACAAAGTTGGACTCCCGACCGTCCGTCAGTAGACTCGGCAAAACCTCGTGGGACTGAACAGCAGGCCTGACAGCTGGGATCCCAACGAGGTTCAGGAGGTCCGTGAGCAGATTGGTCTTTATTTTGGAGTCAAGAGGCGAGTCGCAGCCGAGAGACGGAGACAGGTTGACTTCCAGGAGCCAGGGTTTCAAGTCTGCATCAATTAAAATGTCGAAACCGAACAACTCGAAGCAATTCCCATCGTGCGGTACTACCTTCTGGCACTCTATGGCGACCGCCTGGGTAGCCGAGAATACAGCTTTGACAATCAAATCCTCAATGTTGGCCATTAGCTCTTCAGTGTTGCAACCGGCATCTCCCAGATGACGCAGAAGAGCGCTCAGAGCCCACTTGTGACCGACATTTTCATCTTTCAAGGATCCACTTCTGACGTAGTCTCTGTGGTGCTTATTAATGCTGTAGTTGCACAAATGGATGCAGGGGTTCCAGAAGCTGGCTGAGCTCTTGTCGTACCTCACAGTGGCAATCCGGACCAATCCCTCCTCGTAGGCATACACTATCAGAGGGTTGAAAGATGTCACAAGAACGTAAACTCTCACGTCTGAAATTATCCTAATTGGCTGTCGTCTTAGTGAGATAAAGCATTACCGCATTTGAGGCCGTCTACGCACAGAGGATTGGAGATGTACCGTGAGACTATGACTTGCAGGTCTGGGGCTATCAGGCTGGGCTGCAAAATCGTTATCAATGAAGACTCAGAGCTCGAGTTCTGCAATTACAGAGTCCACGATGAAAATTCCGCGTCCCCGACTGGAGGCTACGGGCTTCGCAATCCAGGGTCCGCCACTTTTGTTGTGAGCCGCCACGAGATCGCTCCTCTCCTGAGGCAGCAGAAACGACTGAGGAATGATGTCAAACGCTCTGGCGTCCCTGAACTGCTGCATTCTCCTGATGTTCCTGCAGAGCTTGTTCTTCATCGTCAACTCGCTCGACCTAAAAAAACCTAGATTTTGAGAGAAAAAAAAAATATCCAAAAATTGTTACCGAGGAAACCGGTTGATTCTCTGGAACGGGAGCAAGCTCTTGAATGTGTTGGAAGTCACGTGCACTCCTGTCCAGAGCAGGTTGAAGTTGGGGGAGTCAGCTGTGACCTCCCTCAGGCCATGAGAAGTCAGAATCTTCCGCACCAGGCTCGTTTCTGCTCGAACAAATTTGAAGCCCATCCTCAAACTGGACGCCAGTGTTTCCTGAGAGTGAGAAAACAGGGGCCGAGGGACCTCTAACTCAGATGGTGTTAGTAGAGAGTCTTGGGAGAGATTTCTCTTGATCGCCACTCTGACGTTCCCATCGAACTTTTCCTCGCTTTTCCTCTTCCTTGTCAGTCGAGACTGGAGAGAGGTGTAGCTCGTCTGCTCCTCAGACTCGGGACAGTCATCGGAGTTCCGGAAAACCAGGACTTTCTCCAAAGTTGGGAGAACACATTTAGAATTTTGAAATGACTTCATGACTGCTCGACATTCACTCATGAGCCACTGAGATTCCACATTTTCAAATAAGTGCCAATATCAATGATGCCCATTAGATTCCAATTACTCAAGCATCGATATGTTTCAATCAAGCCACGACAATTTCCAATCCAGATCCCAGACGCTTAGTACGAGCATCTTCCCCCACTTTGGATCAATAATGCAGAATCGTTCAAAAGAGTGAAATATACATCCATATAAATCAAATCAAATAAGGTCCTTCAATCAATGTCAATTGTAAAACGAAAGCTTGCTCTGAGCTCCCTCCTGCAGCTCGGCAACGACGACTCTCCTCACTCCTGCCTCCCGAACGTAAGAAGAATCCATATTTGCAAATAAACATTCGTAGTCGCGGTATACGATATCAATCAGCTTTTATACATTTTCAATGCTCCGACACACATACCTGCTGCCTCCCCCGAAACTCCGGCTGCTGCAGACCCATCTTGTTTGTCGACTTGCCTTCGAACTCTCGTATGCAGCAAACGATCGGAACAAATTTATTTCTATGGGGGCACGGGTTGATTTATTACTGCAAACAAGGAGGTAAATACCTGGACCGGTGCTTAATCTGCTAAACTTTACACATGATTGTCTTTCTGCCCCAATTAAAAATTGAACTTTGAGAAGTGTACGAGCAACTATCCTATCTCTCCCTTCCTGGGCTCCAGAGACCCAGAGCCACATGACTCACCGACTGACAGACCGAAAGCCGGGTGGGCGATAGGCAAATATGTACTTCTGGAGCCAGAATTATTTGTTAGTCTCCATAATGGGAGTTTGAACAAGTCCACGAAGTCCAATATGGCGTTTCTCAACTAGTTAACGACTCAGGCTCGTGCCTTCATAACGGGTGGCTAAATCAAAAGTGCACTTAAAATCCTTCAACCATAAAATTGAAATACGGCCAAAGATTACGGATTTCGCATGTGTACGTCCCACGGCATCAGAGCCATCGATGAGAGAGGGGGAGAGTTGCTGTTCCCGGGGAGAGAAAGAAGTGAGCCGAAGACTGGAAACCGCTTTATAATCTGAAATGCATAGCTTCGCAAGGCTTCAATTGATGTCAACTGGCGATGAAAACGAGGAAAGTGTTGACATAGTACCCTACCTCGCTCATATACCGTCTAGCTGTGCCTATAAACCAGTCAGTGCAGGGATAAATGATGATGACAACGTCTGGCATGCAATAAAATTGAATATCGCAAGCGAAAAGTTCATCGAGAGCTCTGTGGTTTCGCTGCTAAATCCCAAACGAGATCGCATTCCCCTTTTTTGTTATTTAGCATATTTTCGCCCGTGTTTTTTTTGCTCTCCCTGGATGACGTGCGAGCAGGTAGGGCTTCCCATCCAGATTTAGAAGCAACCTTAATTTTTTTCCAAGAACTCTCTAATGAAATTGAAATGGTATCTCTTTGTTTCCGTGAATGAGTTCATCCGACAAAACATCTACCGTGTGAGTAATTTCTGATGAAGTCGTTAGAAACTCAATAGCTCTGGGATGAGTGAAATAGCAAAAGCTACCCGTTCATGGAAGCTGTTATAGAAACAGAGGTGTATCTAGGTAACTTTTTTTTCAAATTTAGGTCTCTTGCTTTCAAATTGGGAGTCTTAGCTTTTAATAAGAGATCTCTATCTCTCTAGTTTGGATTAAGGGGTCTAAAACTGGACGCATTTTGGATTTTGACCACTCAAAATTCGTCTAAAATTAAGGACTTCACTTTGAAAAAGTCAAACACCAATTTGGCACCGATTTTGATGCAAGAAAAAGCTAAGAGCAGCGTTTAAGAGAGGTTCCAGGCCTCGGGAGTCATATTTTTAGGAACGGGAAAATTTAATATTTACCAAATTTTTGATTTCTTGAGGTTTAGTGGACTACGAATATTATTGACAATTTTGTGTATTTAATTCCTAAAATTCATTTTAAACAAGTGAAATATTTTTTGTGAAAATGAGACTCCCAAAAACTAATCAAGATCTCTTGTGCCTGCCTCTGGTTTGGCTGAACAGCCTGGTGAACGTTTTCTGGGAATTTGAGAAACACAGAAAAATGCCGCATCATGCAGAGGCCACTTAAAAGTATGAAATGGCGTAAAAATGATGCTAATAATGAAAATTGCTCGGTAAACCGTCTTTTGATTAGCTCCGTTGTCTCTTCTGCCTCGTCGTCGGGCTGCCTCTTCTTTAATTTGAATACGAATCGCAGCTCCTTCAGAGTGTGTGACCTTTATTAAAGAAAATTTTGTGCTTCCAGGGATGTCCCGGGGCGGGGTTGCTCGGATAAGGTCGGGCACATCCGATAGTTAAGTCGGAATGGAAATTTGATGGAACTACGAGCTGGCTGCCGATCCGATGAATCGGCACTTTTGAGCGGCTCTGAAGGCAAGGCAACAGCTGCACCCAGCCCTTACATGAGATGAAAAGAAAGCGCCAAATTTACATAATGTGTCGGATAATGACTCAATTTCCATCTGTTTTAAGTGTTCTTCATGAGAATACAATTTTATTTACATTTTGTTTATATACACTCCATACTCAACAAAACACGTCAGCCGGCTCGGGCTTGGGCTCGGGGAGTGAAAAATAGAAGAAAAGGAAGATGATAGCAAAGCAATTTATGAAAATAACAGAAAATAATAACAGCAAGAAAAGCGATGGGCCACGGTGGCGTGGGGGAGGAAATTGATGCCAAAGGGGGAACACGCATAAGCTCGTGCCTTCCGCAGCACCGCGTCAAGTCGCATTCAATTACTTCCTGCCATCGCTGAATCGGGGGAATTTGTAGCGAGCTCGAAGCGGGACTTTTGTCAGTCACAAAACAATTTCAATTAATGACCTACATAATGCCGGCGCTTCATTGATTAATTCACCTCCATCACAATTGACAGATTGGCTGTTTATTGATTTCTGCCGTCCGCATCGTTCCATCTTGCTCCGAGGACAAGTGTGTGGCTCAATCAGGCTCCTGTCATTGCGACCGCCCACAAAGAAACTTGTTGAAAAACTATGATTAATAGAACTTTGCTCGCAACTTTTTCCCGATTCCAGTCTCTTGTGTGGTTCTTCGGAGGCGAAAAAACATTCAATGAGACCTTTTTGCGAGTTTCTCCAGCACTTCATGAGTCACACTAAGTTTACCTTTTCATTAAAACTTTCATAACCTGCATTCGGGGAGGAACGAGCAAGTTCTCGTGTCATGTGGATTTTTATCTGCCTGCAGCCAGATTTATATGTTTACCGGTGCAATATTAAATTTAATCCAAGTCAGCGGAGTCGGGGGAGCGAGATAAGGCGCCCCGACTGACGGACAAAGACGCGTGGGGGAGCACAAAGGCGAAACTTACAAGAAACTCAAACATCTCGAGGCTCGACGGAGAAAGAAATGGAGTTTAGTTTTGCCAGATAACTAAAAGTCCCGAAGATATGAACTTATGCCTGTTTGCAATTAAATTTTCTTCGATCTCGGGATGAACTTTCCCGTACTCACGCCCTCCTTGTGTATCTCCAACTTTCTCCAACAAAAAGCTGCACATTTTCCATTTCTTAATACCCAGCAGATTTGATTCTCTCTTGTTCCCTCTGTCGCTTGCTAGAGCTGATTTTCTCCGAGTGGATTCCGACGCAAAGGCACACCCCGAGCTAAGATATATTTGTTCTTGTGTTGAGCAAGTGCAGGAAGGGACAAGGAAGGAACCGATAATAGTCTATTGACTTTGTAAGAATTATCAGAGCTGCTTGTTAGTGCGAGTTCCACACAGTGTGACTTTTTGGTGGTGCGATCCGGCTAAAATTTGGTAACCAGGGGTTTTTTGGGTTGGAGAGTCCTAATTCAAAAAAACTTTGGTCGACCACCACCTTTGGAAAAGTTTGGAAAACTTATAACTTTTCCTAGGAAAGTTTTTTTGAAATTTTGTTTTGAAAGCTTATTTTTAACAAAGCTTAATTCCAAAGTTTTAAAAATTTATAAAAATTTAGCTAAAGAGAAAGTAGTTTTTCCGTAGTTTTCTTTGAAAAATTAAATTGCTGACATTTTTAAATTTCTCGGCTTTCAGAGCAGCTGGAGAGCTGATTCAGGTGTTTTTGGACAGCTCTCGAGAGCGTTTAAAAAAATTTGGTAAGAAAACAACGATCGAAAAACCATTTTCTCCAAGTTTTTTTTTTTGACAATTAAAAGCCATATTTTACTAAAATGCAAAAAACGGCCTTTTGTAAAGATTTTCGATGCATAAGCCTCATATGGCAAAATGTACAAAAAAAAAAACCTACCACAACCTCGTATAGGTTTTGGCTTATCTGAACTTGTCCACGGTTAGGTTCTAGCATCTTGAAGTTTGGGGTAAGAGGGTACTTTAGCATTTATGTTTAAGCTATATAATTTTATGTTATATTTTTTTAACAATATTACTTGTAACGGCAAAAAATTTCAGCCAAATCCGTCAAGCCGTTTCGGAGTAATAGGTTTTCAAAGTATGTTATACACCCTCTCACTCCCAGAATTTACGGTTTTCAGACATGGATCCTTTTGGAGGCCCATATCACCGGAAGGGGAAAGCCAATTGGCAAAATTTAAACCGCCAGGTTCCAAACTTTAAAAAAAAATTTGAAAAATTCCGGCGGCCATTTTGAATTTTTGATTAAAGTGACACTACAACGTTCAAAGTCACACTGTGTTCCATTCTTCCTAAGCCGGCTCGAGTGGTCATCCTCTCAGGCATTTGGAGGGGAGTTTTAATTGCAGTTTCTGGCTCGTCCAAGCGAGATATTTTACTTAATTAATTTTGTCCTCTTCCGAGGAGACAGCTGAAAGACACTCCAGAAGATAAACTCAGTTTATTACTGAGCTGCGTCAAAGGAGTCAGAAGCCGACATAAACCCCGAGCCGAATCAAATCCGCGAATAAATATTTTAAATGATCATTTGATTGTGCGATAAAAAAGATGTTCCGCCGTCAACCAAAAGTGGCACAAATAAAAATGCAATAAAAACGTAATAAAGGAAGAGCCGTTTTGTATCGCCTTAGGAGCAAAGATGATCTACATACTTTGCCTGCGATATCTCTTGTAACATGGTATCGCGATGGGAAAAACAATATCCTCGCTCGGAGTATTCCAGCTCGGGAGGGAGGAGGAGTGTGAGGGCGAAAAACGGCGAGCGGGCGCTCGAGATAAAAAGATAAGACGAGGCACAATCGGCCACAAGGGAAAATTAAGTAAATTGTTTGCGATGCCACTCTAGCCAGAGGAAGCTATGACATTCTAATACCGGCGAGGTTTCCTCCCCACCCCCCCCCCCCTCGAGTGCACTGCGTTCACCGAGAAGCACTTCATTTACATACTCTGCTCTGTTTGATGGGGTGCGGAGATCCGTCAGCACATCTCCTTTGAATTGGCACCTGTTGTTATTTATTATGCATGAGTTTGTCGCGAGCGATGGTACTTTTGACGCCTCAGAGCTCTCAAGTAACGCGTCGCACTCAATTTCATGGTGATTGAAATTATTGTCACGCAATTCTCATGAAGGCTCATCATTATGATTATCATTGTCTGCCACCAGGGCCGTAACTGTGGAGACGAGTATTTCGACGAATCAAACGAAGTACCAGACGTTGCACTTGACAAATTTTCCTTGTCATTAGTCTAAAGCAATTTTCCAGGAACTCTATTTTTCCGGAAACGCCTCTTTTCCAGGATTTCCCAAAATTTCCCATTTTTCTGGGAAAATTTTCTGCCCCGCCCAGTTTTCCCGGAAAAATTCCAGGAAATTTCTGGGAACGCCCTCTTTGTGAAATTTGTGTTGCTGAAATTTTGAGTTCCCGGAACAACTTCATACTAATCTCAATGTCAGATTTACCCGGTAAACAAAACCGTTTCCAAACTGCATTTGGTATAAGAGTTGCATTTTTAAGGTTATCTTATTACCATTTAAAAAATTGTGAAAATTTTTGTGAAATTTTTGCATTTTCACAAGTTTGCACAATTTTCGTGTTTTTTTCAGTTTTAATGTTTATATTAAATGCATATTAAGTTTCCGAAATTTTATTTAAGTCCAACGAATAAAAACAGCAAAAAAAAATTTTTGAAATCCCATTTTAATTTGATTTCATAACAATATACGCGACTGAAGGCAACCTCTAACACTCCCTCTTTCTACTTTTAAATATCTTGAAATACAAATAAAACAAAACAGAATTCTTTAAATGTTCAATTAATTGTGTTTTACGATTTGGTTTTGAAATAAAGCTTGAAAAAATCCAAAATTTTTGGCCATTTTGAGCACAATTTAACAACTATTTTTGTTCCTTTTAGAGAGCAATTGTTTGCAGCCCTTTTTATCTTTCATAGAAGCCTAGTAATCGAATGACATGTTTGACAGGTAAATCTGACATAAATACTTCCATATTTGAAACAAATAGTTTTCCTAAAATCTCTTTTATTGTGAAATCGATGTGTCATTCATAAAATGTTCATGGTTTCCTTCCCTGGAATTTTTATTTGAAAAACTCACTCCACATTGTCGAAACTTGAAACAACGAGGCAATCACCCAATTGCTAGGCAAAGGGTGACAGCGGCGCGAACGTGAGCTGGGAGCTACTGTGCTGCTGGGAGCACAATTTTGTGATTATAACATCTGAAATTGTTACTCTATGTAGCTGAAAGAGTCAATATAATTCATGATGAGCAGATAATCAGGAAGCAATTTGTTTACATTTGAAATTATTCTCGCAAAATTGATTATGCTGCATCAGTGATTAAATAAAACCTAGATTTATCTGATGTGTGCTTGTTTTGAACGGATAGGCCGGCTTGATTGGAAGCCATTATGCCAAGAGCCCTAGAGTTCCCGATCGGGCCAGAGTTGCAAAACACTTGAAAAGCGCTCGGAGCGTGCTTAATTATTATGCCCCATTCGCAAGCGAGGCGACCCATAGACTCACTACGGCAAACAATTTCACTTTGGAAACTTTTACCAATTTCAATATCATTCAATTTAATGTCATTTTAATAAACCACGACTTGTGCAAAGAAGAACAAATTTAATTTTCCAAATTGCCCTCGTCGTCGTCATCCACCGACGCCCCACAGTGAGTGGCTTTTTCGATCCCCAGTGGAATTGAAATAAAGCGCCGCCAACCCGATTCAACTGCACCATTCACCTGCTCGTTGTGAACGCAAAACTTTTCCTCACGTTTTAGAACACTTTGCTTAACTTCAGCGAAACCTGAGCCCATCTCACTCCCGCCAACTCCTCAGACACACTTGAGAATCCGGTGTATGTTGTATTTGCATAAAAATCCCGGCCTCCGGCTCAAGCTCTGCGTGCCTCTCTCGCACAAAGCGCGGCAATGTCAATTTGAACACACAAACCTACTCTTGCCATTGAGGTTTAATTGCAAATTACAACGTTAAATATAAAAGTTTGTCAATTAAGAGTTTGTTATTTGCGTCCTGCGCCTCGACGCAGCCGGGAGAGGTCCGGGGCTTGGAGAGAGAAACCGACAACAATACAATTTGCGTTTATCTCTCTCCAGGATTGTATTATTATTTTATTTGATGCCATCTTCTCCTGCAAGTGACTCAATTAGTCCACTCATTCTATTTTTGGACCATTTGCAACTCCGGACTCCGGAGAGTGATTATTTCCACTTCTGGCCCAATAAGATGTTTCCGGAAAGGACATCCGGTGGTATGTGTGCATGTCCAAGTGTGCGTAGACATCAAGTGACATCTAAAACGACAATTTTCACTTGTTATTTTCCTCCTTCTTTGCCCGGACTACGTGAGACGCTCGTCCTGGCAGTAAAGGGTGCTCCTTGCGTCAATATTAAATAAACTCGATGGCTTCCGTGCCGACTTCTCCTGCCATATCTCCCTCAGAAGCTTCAACAGAGTCCACAAAAGGATTCCGTCTCTGTCACGGTGACTAATTTGGCCCATCTAGCTTTTAATTATCCTGCTCCCAGGAAGCAAGAGGTGCTCTTGGGGCCCAAGATGGATGGCTCCCCCGCCCTGTCGCCTCCTCCGGCGCCCCAATAAAAATAGAGTTATGTATCACATCAAAAGACACACTAGAACACCAGACAAGCAAATGAACGAAGGTAAGTCCTTGATTTATGCTCTCCATGTTACCTTTTTCAGACGCCACGACGACCCAAATTTGTGCGTGTTTCCCTTCTCAGGGGCTTACACACAAGTAGTGTGCAAAAACATTCGTAACTACGATGTGAAAATAAATTTTGTCGATGGCTGTATATATTTTTATTTCCCCGCTCAACCTCGCATGCCACCAGATACAAACTTTGTTTTACTCATGTTGCGAATTCGTCGGCAAGTTCTCCATCAATTTCAGATACAAGCGCAGGCACAACTCTGGCCAGGCGATCCGAGAAACCTCAACCAACAAATTTGATTTATTTACTCAACCACTTGAGGATGAAGAGCAAACGATCGATTCGAATAAAGGAAATGTCGGTGATGGTGTGTAGCCATCCAACAATTTGGAAATTATATTGGAGGAAATTGGAGATGAGGCAATGGCGTGTTTTTCCGGGTTTGCTGGTACCGACATCAATCGACAACTTTTTCCTAGCTTTTGCCATCGTCGGGATAAAAAGGGTTGGCAGTGGCAGGAAGGAGGCAATTTGCGGTACCTTTGACCGCGTGAAAATCAGGTACTGCGCCGCGTAAATAATTAGGGACGGGATGAAAGATGGGCCGACTCCAGAGCCGCGCTTTTGGAGGGTTCTTTCGTGGAAATCTGCCCCCTCCAATCCACTCTTTGCTTGTCCCAATGCGATGTAGCATTATGATAAGCGGATGAAAGGTGAAACAAATTGGCGGCGATCAATCAAAAAGTTGGAAAAGTTTGAGCAAGACAGCAGACACCCAAAACCGGCTTTTGACAGTTTGCATGGAGTCCTATGGAGGACGGACGGCTATTGAGCGCTCAAACTTTGCTCCTACCTGACTCCTTAATTGGCTCCTGTCTTGCGTGTCAAAACAATGACTCGAAGTTAACTGACACCAATCGACTCTTGTAAGTAAGCGCCAAGGGTGGAAATGGAGGAGCCAAAAAAAGGAGATTTTGGAGCAGCAGGCTCTTACAGAGTAGCAAGGCAAAAAGGCTTAAAGTACCTTTCCTTCAAAGGCCCGTGACTGACAAAGAGGACGAGACTCTTGTCTAAGCTTCTTTTAATTAAAGTTCTGTCTATGCTCTGAGGTCACAAAAGATGTTTTCTTCGTTCCAGGGGTGGAGCCAGGGCTCACGTTGATTTTTGGCGCTCTTTTCTTTAAAATATGGCGTTTCTTGGGAGGGTCGCTAGGGGTCTAGAAAAGAACTCCTTACTCCTCCAGAATCTTATCTACGCCACTGCTCTCTTTCACAGCTTGAATGTAACCGAAACCTGATACAGAAGTTGTCAAAGAGCTGCCTCTCCATACAAAGTGCAACAATTATAATCTCAACGAGCTAACGAGAGCACATTAGTCGCGTACTCACGAGCGCTCCCTCCCCCTCCACGAGCGCCCAACTTGCCATCTCTCGTGCAACAATACGACAGCGAGACGTATGGAGATATTTAAATATTAACGGGAACATAATTAGGTTACTTCATGGCATCATTCGTGCAAAGTTGCTCATACGCAGTCATGCAAGATGAGTGTATAATAACGCAAAGTACCGCGTCGTCTTTCACTCGCTAGCGCGCTCATAGGGCTGCCGAGTTCATTACTTAAATATGCGTGTTTCCGGAACTTGCGATGCTTTATGGCTCATTTGGGTGTCATCCTGCACGGGATAACGTATGGGTGAGCCTTATGTGAGGGAGCCCGTAGTAATGAAAATCTCTTGTAATCCGACGCGAGACACTTCTTTTGCGGTTTTAATCCGCAAGATTTAAAATGCCGACAGCGTAAGCCTCACAACGACAGCATAATCTCCAGGGTTTTATTGTTTTCATGATCTCTTATTGCCCATCTTCCAACACTTTCCTCCGGAAGTCCTTCAAGTTCCGCGTCAGGCCCTTCAGGAAGCTGGCGTAGGCGTCCTCCGGGTCATCGAGACTCCTGCTTCCCTCAAACGTCGGTTTTATCTTCAAGAAACGGTGTCTTAAAAAGTTTATGGCAAATTCAAGTCTACCTTGTGGTGCAAGACGTCGTCTGCGATGAGGTACAGGAAGTAGAGCTGCAGAAACAGGTCGTAGTACAGCAGGTAGTAGGTCCACCTGCGTCCTAGGTAGTAGTAGCTGAAGTACGTTTTGGTCCGGCCTTCGTCCTTGAGTCCCACCGCGGTCTCCACGGGCCCTGCTCCGACCCTGACGTCTAGAAACACGACGAACACGACCAACAAAAGTGTCTTTGTTCCCTCCATCAGCTCAGAATCAACTGATTTATGGTCCCCAGATTAATCAGACCTCACCTCTTGCTCCAATTATTTCACGACAGAGATGTAGAACAGAACATCTTGCGAGAGGGTGATAAATGGAGGAATTAGTAAAATAAACTCCGCACGACCCAAATTATTGAGCCTCGAAAACGGTAATTAAGCTTTCAGATGTACGGAAATGTCACACTCAATTTCGAATTGCACGACTACGTAGAACGAAGGAGAGCAGGCAGAGACACAAAAAATTAAACAATTCTTCAGCGATGATTGGTCTGAGCCGGGTTCGATTTTTTTGCGTCGCTCACTCGCTTTCCACACTTCTCGTGAAATTAGTTTAGTTTGGGAGGAAAATCTTCAGAGACATAATACTCACAATATAGTCTTTTGTCTTCGAATCATCATCATTTTCGTTTCATTCGTCGTTTGTGATCCAGTGGCGCGTAAATTTTGAAGAAAAGGCAAAAAAGCTAAAATATACTTCGACACGCCGGGTTGCGAAGGAGAATGCAGGCGCAGAGAGAAGAGCCCAAACAACAATAATAATTTCATGAAATAAACTTTGTGAACTTCATCGAGAGAAGTCGACTCGAGTCGTGTCTCCGTAGGACAAGTAAAAGGGAGCATTCATGTGAAAAATAATTCTCCTATGTGTTTGCAATTGCAGCTCGGAATTCTACTTTAACGAGACTTTTGCATTAGTTTGCCAATTTAAAATTGTGCAGCTGAATCAAATAGCTTTCGATTGTGGGGTGAGGGGGAGCAGGAGACGAAAATGTGCGACGCTTGGCGGAAATCAGTGCTAATCCCCTTCTTTTTGCTATTTGTTCTGCTGAATCTGTCCTCCCTCGGCTCATCCAGACATCTGACAGCTCCACCGACACTGCAGCTGGCTTACAAGTACGTATGCACTCCTGCCATTCATAATTGGAATTGCAATTTATTTAATCGATTTCTTATCAAGTTCCACGTGGCCAGAGTTAATCAAGAGTTCCGCAAGTATTTGTCTTTGAACTCGTCGATGCTCTTCGAGACCCTCCTTGACAGCTCCGATATCACGTTCGAGTTGACTTTCGAGGTCTCTCTGACGCTTCTTGTCTCGGGAGCTTCAATCTGCAATTCGGACGTTGAAACGAGGCTTTGGTCTTTGAGACTCACCTTTCGCTGGATCTGCTTGCGGATGATGACCCAGAAGTAGTAGAACGCCAGGTAGAGCTGGTAGTAAAGGGGAATGTAGAAGCTGATTCGCGACAGGTAGTAGTAGCTGTACGGTCTCCCACGCGGCTCAACCTCCTGCGTCTCCCTATGATTCTCCTCCTTTGTTATGGGATTTGCAAGGGAAATCACGAAAAAGAGCGAGGCGAAAAATAGCGATATCACGGCGCTGATAATCCTCATCTTAGCTCAATTGCCTGGAAAGTACTGAGCTCAGTGCTCATCCGAACCACTGATTCTCGTTAACCCAATAAACTCTGGCAGGGAACTAAGTAGTTGGGCAAACATGTAAACATTAACTGTTCTTTTCGGCAGAAAAAATGAAAGCACGGATGACGCCACGCTGCGGCCCCCTCGCCGGAACGACAAGGCCATGAAGTTGCTGGATGACTCGAGAGGGGCGAAATACAGCTACTACTATCTCGGGAAGAGCGTCACGTACTTCATCCTCTTCTACGTCGGCTGGTACGCCCTCTACATCGTCGCACACATTTTCCGATCGATTTTCCTTCACAAGGTAAGAGAAGCCCCAGAAGGGATTTTCTTGGGTTGTTCCAAAAATCCAAGACTGAAAGGCATTTTTGGAAAGTCATAAGAAACCCGCTAAAAGCTTAATCGAGGACGAACGAATTTGAGTGCATTTTTAATTCGGCTTTGTTGCCCAAGTTTCAGCTCAATTGGGGTTGAAAAATTTTGGGAGCCCTCAGCTCCACACCCTTAGGTCATAGAGACTTACTGTAGAACTGTTTTTTGCTGGATTTACTACCATCTAACAGTTTCCAAAGTTTCAGTTCAATCGGTTGAATTTGAAATTTTGCCCTTCAGTTGGCCAAGGGGAAGTCTTGGGTGGCCCCTTATTGACCCTCAGAGTCCGTTGTTTTACATTTTTGAGACCATGACCCGAAACAAAAGTTGCTTATTTTGTCATTTTACGTGACTGTTCTGAATTTTACCTCAATCGAAGCAACTAAATTTTTCCCCTCTTCGGAGGCCTCTCACCCCATCCCCTTAGGTGATAGGGGCAAACATGTGTTCTATGATTTGCTAGATTTGGCATAATGTATAACATATCTAAAATTCAGCTCAATCGGATGAAGTATATGAAACTTTCATGCAACAGGAAAACCCCCTTGGTTACGCCCCTGGGGGGTTTTTCGGGAAACCAATAAAAATCGCCCACCTTTAACACCATACTTCACAAAATACGAAAAACCGCAGGTCTCTAGCTTTTATAGTTTCGAAGACTTTGCGACTCGTACGGACGGACAGACGGACATATCGGACGAATAAGTTCATGTTTTTCAAAATTGATTGCTTCAGCATCTGACAAAACGTCCGTTCCAGGTCTCACCTCCACCGGGCCACGTGCTGCAAGGTCTCAACTGGCTGCAGTACTACCTCGGCCACGACCACTGGATCCGACGGAAGAGAGATGCGGCTCTTTTGAACGACAGGGCTACAAATGTTCTGCAACAAATCGAAAAGTTTAGCATGGCTAATAAAGTCACACCGCAGCAATAAATTGAAAGATAGTTTCTTTGCCTCTTTCCCCTCTTTCGTCTCCAATGCAGCCGTTCTGCTTTCAATTAGCACGCCTCGAAGTTGCAGAATTCTTGCATCAGTTCTCATTTCACTTTGCTAACAATGAGATGCACTATTTTGTCAGTTTTGCTATTTCTAGCAGTCATTTCTAGTCTTGATGCAATTAAAACTTTCGGACGGGAAAATCGACAGATGCCGGGTGGAATTTCATCGGCACCAGTTCAGGCGAGAGGGGTGAAATACAGCTGGACCTACTTGTCGAGGCGTATCTTCTACTTCACCCTCTACTACCAGGTCTTCTTCTTGTTCCACTTCGTGTACTTGGTCATGAAATCCATCTACCAGCACCGAGTAAGAGCGAAACCATTAAAGGGTATTTATTTTTTTCACGGCAAACCTCTTCCAGATCGGCGAAGACTCGGGCATCGCGAGTTGAAAAATGGTGAAATAAAAAATTAGAAACCAACCTTGTGTCATTCAAAGTGCATTATCAAGTGCAACAAACCGCGTCAAGGAAACAGCAAGTCATCATTGCAAGACTGGGGTTCAGACGCCACTCGCTAGAATTTAGCGTCATTTTGTGTAATAGCCCTGAGATAACATCGTTTGCATTCTTCCACTCAGTTTATCAGATTGCATGCACTAGATGCAGGCCGAGCTTATAAATTACTGCAGTTGCATCTGGGGCAGTAGTTTTTGTCACGACTTCTCCGCAAGATGTTCTCACAAAAAGTTGACTTTGATCCGGTGCAGAAGATCTGGAGGGGCCCCCGAAACCAGCCCGTTTTCAATCCCAAGATCGGGCTGGGGGAGCTGCTTTTGAGGGTGCTGGAGCGGACTCCCAAGAAGGTCACCCAGATCAGCGCCAACAGCGGGATTCAGGTCACCTGTGAGCAGCTCAGGCTCAAGGCCATCCGGGTGGCTGAAAATCTGCGCGTCAAGTATCGCCTGAAGTCCTCCGACATCGTGACTCTGGTCTCCAGGAACAACGAAAACGTTTCCGCCATTGTTCTGGGTTGTCTAGTGGCCGGAGTCCCGATTAATACTCTGGATCCCACCTTTGAACGGGATGACCTGGCCCACATGTTCAAGTTCTGCCCACCAACCGTCGTGTTTTGCGAGAAGAGCAACGTCAACTCGGTGCTCGAGGCTCTGGGAACTAGAAAATCCCACATAATCCTCTTTGAGCCCTTCAACAGCCTCAAAAGCGTCCATGATCTCTTCGCTCCAGTGGAAAACGAGGCCACTTACCTGCCTCCTGTTATCTCCAACACTTCAACCCACACAGCCGTCATTCTCTGCAGCTCTGGAACCACTGGCTTTTCCAAGGGAGTCGCTCTGTCTCACGCCCACCTGATTTGCCAGCTCGAACCCGTCTGGACGGCCACCCAAAATGACGTCATGCTGAGCTTCAGCTCGCTCTACTGGATCTCGGGCTTCGGGATGCTCGTCTTTGGGACTCTAACGGGGGCTACGAGAGTCATCACGACCGACAAGTACGAGCCCGAACTCGCTCTGAGTATCATCGAGAGATACGGAGTCACGACTATCCTGAGTCCGCCCTCCCAGATTGCGCAGGCTCTTCCCTTTGTCAAGCCAGGCCAGCTGGACACCATGAGGTGGTGGCTGTGCGGGGGCAGCTACGTCGCCAACAGCCTTCGGATGGAGATGCAGAAGCACATTCCGAACGGACAAGTAGCCGTGGCCTATGGAATGACCGAAGCAGCGGGCCTGACTCACATCGGGACGGAGATGGGGTCCGTGGGGAAGCCCAGAAACCTGGTGGACGTCAAGATCGTGGACGAAGACGGAAGGTCTGTGGGGCCCAAAGACAGGGGAGAGATCTGCATCCACATGGAGTACCGCTTCCTCGGCTACCAGGGCTGTCCCGAGCTCTCCTCCGAGACCATCGACTCGGACGGGTGGATCCACACGGGGGACCTGGGGTTCTGCGACGAGGAGGGCAATCTCTTAATCGTCGATCGGATGAAGGACATCATCAAGTACATGGGCACCCAGATCTCCCCCTCTGACATCGAGTCAGCCATCCAGAGACTCACGGGCCTGAAGGAGCTCTGCGTGGTTGGGATCGAGGACCTCAAGCAGGGCACAGACCTGCCGGCGGTCCTGGTTGTGAGGAAGGACGACCTGTGGACGGAGGAGAAGGTGCTGAGGGTCGTGGAGGAGAACCTCCCGAGCTACAAGCACCTCAGAGGAGGCTGCTACTTCGTGGAATCGCTGCCCATGACGCCGTCCGGGAAGATACAGAGACGGCTGGCGAAGGTTCTGGCTGCAGAGATGCACAAGGAGTCCCTCCAATAAGCCAGAGAAGCATCCTCAAGCGACGGAATATCAATTTGCCATAAAAATTGAACGGATTTGCTGGAAATCCCAGCGCAGGTGACATATGACTCGTCTCGGGCGCAAACTTTCTCTGTCATCGACTGCCCATACCCGCTTCTTTATGGCCCACAATAGATACCCTCGAGCAGCTGGTAACGGCTTTAGTTGTACACTTTTATGGCGACATTAAAAACGAATGATATCAATAAATTGTCTTCACTCCGGTCGCGACACGAGCCATAGGGTACCGCCGAATGGAAAGCGATTTTCGATGGCACTCGTTTTTGCGTCTTTTTATTGCTTCGAGCACGACGATTTTTATGTGTCCCTCCTCGCACTATAGGGCTGGGGCTCGGGGGAGGTTGGGGCACTTCCCAGCAATAAACTCCTAGCGAATGCCATCAAATTATCATGCCTTTGAATATCTTCAAAAAGTCATTCAACAAAAGGCATTATTCATAAATATTATTATGATTATATCGGATGTCAGCAGTCGAGGGGAAAGTCAACTACCGCCACACTTGATGCCGCTTGCCGGAATAGGTTAACAAATCAGACCTCGATGAGAGTGTGCCTGTGAGCCATAAAATCCATGTAATGCGTGTATGGCAAATGAAATCACATTAATCAGATGAATGGATAATCAAGAGCTGGAAATGAAAATGAATGAATACAAAGAAAATCGTGGAGAGCAAATTGCAAGTCGATGAAAGCAAAGTGTTCAATTAAGGGTTGCGTGGAGGAGGGGCCGCATTGGTGGAGGAGTCAATTAGGAATTATTTATTGCACTTTGATGCGGGCCTTAATTGACTCGGCGAGACCTTTTGATTTTCCGTGAGCGTCTTCCTGCCGCCTCCTTTGAAGTTTCCCGCGCGCGTCTTCTAGAGTCACCCAGGGAGCACACACTCGAGTCATTGGGCTTAATGAAGCGTTTATTCATGGTAAATTAAGTTGTTTTGAAGATTATTTGATTTGGTGATGAGCGTGTGGGGGAGCGTGTGACACAAGAAGCCTGGAGCGGTACTAATAACTTGGCGGATGGCGGCTTCATGAAATTTTAACTGAGTTACGGATTGTCTAGGGAGCAGTGCCTGTGTGTCTACCGGAGGAGTGAAACAGTGTGGGGTGTAGAAATCTGGCTTACGAGGGAGTTTAAGGAAACGTTTCGACCGCAATTGGATTCTACGAAGCTCTAAACTAGTTAATATTTTTTTTAGTTTTCAGATTTTCTGACTGAAACTTTTTTGAAACTGAAGGATTCAATTGACTAAATTTAGCCCCAGAAACACGGTACCAAAGCGTTTCGGTCAAAAAAGTGGATTTTGGAAAAAAACAATTTTTCGCCGAAAATTTAAATTTTGACCAAATCTCCGACCGTTAACGAAAACTCGATTTCGGGATTTTTGACCAAAACCTTTATGTTACGAAAATAGTACCTGAAGGCTTCAATCGAATTATTTAAGCTCCTGAATCACGATAACGAAGCGTTTTGGCCAAAATAAAGGATTTCGGAGAAAAAAAATTTTCACCGAAAATTAAATTTTGGCCTAACCTCTGCTCGTTAACGAAAACTCAATTTCGGGATTTTTAGCCAAAAGTTTTTGTGACGAAAACGGTCCCTGAAGCCTTCAATTGGCTAAATTTAGCCCCAGAATTACGTTAACTAAGAGATTTGGACGAAAAAGTGGAATTTGGAGAAAATCGATTTGTGGAACTTCCTGAACCTGCCTTTTTATGGAAAATATGTGTTGTGATATATGAATATCTACCTAAACCTGAGCCTTAGCAAAGGGCTTCTGTACCTTTGAAAGAGAGTGTGTCCTGAGAATCCAAATCTAGTTCAAGTCCCCAGCAAGCCCCCAAATCACTTCCAATCAACATTACCAACATCATCATCATGACCATTACTCCCGAATTAGGCCAATCAGGTGCTAATTGGCACATAATGTCTCTCACGACGCCACGCTGCTCCATATAACGCGAGAAATTGTTCTGTTAGGTGCGTCCATTTCAAAAATTTAGAACATTATCACCTCTGCAGGCGCGAAATCGGAAAACGGTTCTCTGCTCCACTCTCGGATCGGCAGTCGTCGAGTTGCGCTCCTCCAAACTCAAGCTCATTCTTCAAAAGTCCATCATTGATTAATTTTATGAGCTCCCTTTATCGTGACAACATTGAATAAATTAACTTTGCAATCGGGAGAATAAATAAGGCTGGAGGGAAGTGAAAAATTGCAATAAAAAAGTTTGAGGGTCCCGAGGAAAAATAAAACGAGATGAAGCCATTACAAATTAGCCTGTTCGTGATTTATCTGTCTGCAGTGGCGGTCGACTCTGGAACATCTGCTCTGACACTTGGCAGTAACGTTGATGATCGCAATAATGGCATCAATAATAATAATAGCAGTAGCAGCAGTGTCGGCGGTGGCAGCAGAGTCGGGAGAAGGGAGGCGAAAAGTAGTAAGGATAGCAATAATGATAATGTTACAGTGGTAATGGCAGTGCCTGCTAAGAATGTAATAAAAGCCGGGCGGGAGCGAAATGGTGTGAATATTGCAAAAATGCTCTCCCCTGAAATGAATGTGCAAACGACTACGAAAAGTAATAAAATCAGTGATGCACGGGAAAGCGGCAACACCGGACTGCTCCGGGAGCGGCAGCGAATGCAAAATTTGAGAGCAGCGGAGGAAGATGAAAGTCGTCGAGGAGTAAGTGGCACTCGAAATCAAGTGGATAGTGTTCAACAAGTGGAATCAAGTGCACCAGCCGTGCCTGCAGCAGCGATGAATGGATTTAATTATGTTGCCACGACCCAGGCATCGCCCGTTGCCAGTCTGAGCGAGGACCTGGGCTCCCCCCGGCGGTGGGCCAAGCTGATGAGCGGGTGAGGAACGCGCACGAATTTTCCAAATCCATCAGTGTTTCGGGAAATTCACCACTTCCAATTAAAAAGGCGGTTTTTGCACCTAAAACTTTTCCATTCCCATTCCGACGTTTCCAATTTGCTTTACAAACAACTCGATTACAGGAAGCATGCGTATGGCTCAGCGGTTTAGTTTCAAACTGGGTCACTGACTGCCTAAATCCATCCCTTTTGTGAGCCAATCCGAGTCTCGCTTGGGGATTTCCAAGTTCTGAGAAAACGGGTGTTTCGAGGCCATTCTATCACGGCAAAAAGCTGTGGAAAGTTACCATAATTACTAGCTCGACATGGAGCACAGCTGTTCTCGACACACGCAAACTCTTTTGTTCCCGCTCCAAACAAATTGGGACATGGGGAATGGGCCCTTCAACTTCATGAAAAGCGAGTTTGTCATTCTGGAATGAAATTTCAGGTTCGACAGGCGTTACAGCGCTGCCGACGGGGAGGAGGGGGCGGAAGTGGACACTGATGAGACACGTATGCCGGAAAACAAGGCGGAAAAGCACTCGGACCCGAATAATGAACAAGTTAATCCTTTTTTAACGTTGTTTAATGTGATAAGTAGTGTTTTATCATCCGTTACATCATCTTACACGCAACAAAGACGGCAGGGGGGGAATGGTGCGGAACAAATGAGACAAGATGGTGCAGAATCCCTAATTGTGGAGCCTAGGCGTAACAACAACAAGGTGGCATCAGGTAAACAAACTTTTCCCTTTTGTTTTTCTTTCTCTCCCCCCGTTTTCCGCACCAAAACTATGCGAGACGAGTCGAGCCAGCCGACCTTCCAAACGACGTGCCTACCTAAAGCCATTACATTTTCGAGAACAACTTACTCTTGTGGGCCCCGTCTAGCACATCCTCCACTCTCGCACATTATTACCATCCCTTTTGACTCATGTGTGATGTACTGCACGCAATATTCATAAAAATAAAATGATTGCTAGATTTAGGGTTGTCCCAGCGACCTGCCAGCAAACATTTTTGGCATTTAACAAACTTGCCGAGCTTTGTGCTGAAAAAGGGACCGAGAGAGCGTCGAGCTGGGCTGGAATATTCAGAATTTGTGTTATGATAACGCGTGTAATTGTTTCTTGCGAGCGGAATGTGCTCGTGAGGAGAACCCGGAATGCCCGAATTTCGCCCAGAAAGTTCTGTTTGTCTGAAAAAATACCTCCCCGACAGAAACAAGGGCTTTTGTGCAGCTTTCAGGCTACAACCGCCACAATTCAATCCTCTGATTCTGACTTTCTCATCCAAATATTTTACCTTGCCTCCAGCGAGAACCACTAAAGTGGCTTTAAATATGTATATTTCTCCTCCAACGTAAGAATGTCTCCATACCGTATAATAACAACCGACCGAATGCCTATTATACGTGAAACGATGCCTTCAAGATATCACAAAAGGCGTACGTCAACTGGGAAATGGGGAGGAACGAGAGAAAACT
Source organism: Forcipomyia taiwana (assembly GCA_963930915.1). Taxonomy (NCBI): domain Eukaryota; kingdom Metazoa; phylum Arthropoda; class Insecta; order Diptera; family Ceratopogonidae; genus Forcipomyia; species Forcipomyia taiwana. The sequence continues at coordinate 1,774,464 of CAWVOI010000099.1, read as the reverse complement.
ACACATGTGAGTTTATCACATTGCAGGCGAAGAAAATCTTGCTAAACGCGCCACATTTAGAAATTATTATGATGATGATCTTCGTTCCCCCGCAAGAGTTGTGAACAGAGAGATGTAAGCTGGGGAGCAACGTCGAGATATTAAGTGATTGCCAGATTGTTGGGAAAATATTGTAAAAGCCTAATCTGACTGCTCCCCCCCAAATTGGCTCTCTGAACTTTAAGTGGTGCTCTCCATCGCTTGAAAGTTGGTGCACGAAAGCAATTTGAAGAAAAGAGGAGCCTCGGGCCGATTACATTTGATTCACATGACAAATGCCAACTGCAACTTTTGGCAGCAAAAACAGATGATTTCCCCCGAATTACTTAGCAAATTTGTTTTCCGCAGAGAATCCGACGAACGTCGACGCTGGCAGCAACAGCACCGAAGTGTCCGAAGGTCGTTACATCAAAGGTGATCCATTAAATGGCTACTATGATTTTGTCATCACGGAGGGTTCCTACAAATTTTGGGTCGTCTTTCAGGTACGTGCCGCCATTCAGTATCCCCGTAATTCGCTCATTTGATGTCAAGGGTCTCGTCCATGGCCGCAACTTGATCTTTGCTCCCCTCAAAGGGTTGTCCAGCCCGCCCATGGACGGGATCCAGAACACCCAAAAGCGACGTATTTGTGAGCTTTCGCATGTTTTACTGCTTCGCATATAATCCCGAGATAGTGTTTAGGGCCAGAAAGATGAAATGAAAAATTTAAATGAAAAAATCACAAAACGAGGACGTGCTAGGATCAGATCATCTGAACGAAAACAGCACATACATCTAGACAAGCAGTGAACTAGGAGCTGTAATGGAAAGAAAACATTGAGAAGCTGCAGTTGTTTTAGATTTTAGATGCGGACACTATCGTTCCTTGCCTAGCTTACCTAACATTTGCATTTCTCTCAGCAGCTAGCAGCCCTCAGTAGCAATGCCTATCCTGCTTCTCTTCTCCTTACGCCGCGCGGCGGTCAGGGTATCGATTCGAACAAAAAAGGGTCCACAACATTGAAATTTTATTCCCGTCCCGGGACCCATTAAATTTTCAGGCGATCGCCTTTAACACCGACTTTCATGGCATCGTCAAAGTGATTAAGTGCTATCGAAAACCGCTCACAATGCACCATGGTGTCACCCTCATGTTGTCCGCACGCAAAACACACACAAAATGCACCACTTGTTATATGTTTTATAGGTGCTTGAATCACTTTATGTCCTCATCACAACCATTGCTGCCATTTATTATTCCAAAGTGAATCCCATCGTTTCGTATTACGACTACCAGGACTACCTGAGTGCGTACGGCAAGTCGTTGACGGACGCTGGCGTTGATTCAGTCGATGTTGACGATGGTTCCGAAGATACCATTAGAGGTGGTGGCGCTTCAGGCAATACTGTCCACTTGCTTCAGTTCGTGCTGGATGCCATTGAACGGGGAACCAAAGAGTACGAAGGCTCCAGCTGACATTTGTTTTTGGAATAAAAAGCTCAAAATTTTACTGCTCTTTACCTTTCCTGCTTCCTCTCCTCTTCCAATATTGCTACTGAGAGCCCGCTCTCACGCTTCTGCCCCGCTTTAATGCACACCAAACCTCCTGCTTCTAGATCGCTATGGTAATCCTTCTGCTTTATGGAACTTACGCTTCTGTATATTACACAAAAGTGCAGCCAATCCCGTCCGACTACACCTACTACGACTACCTGGGCTTCCGGTCCATGGATGACAGCCCCGATTCCGTGGATGTACTGACGGACGAGAAGGTGGAGCCCACTGGCTGGTGGCGGACCCTGCAGCACCCCCTCCAGTTTGTGCTGAAAGCCATTCAAGATCCGCCTCAATAAAGCTCGTGGTTGTGGACGAGGGTGACACCAGGTCTGCCCGCGCTTTCGCTTCGCTTTCACATTTTGAGATGTATTCTAATTATGTAAATACGCACTAAACGGCTTCGCCTCCCCCTGGTGTTGCCCTCACACCCCCAATATTACTCTTTCTACAGCAGAAACCCATTTTTCTCTTTAATTGATTCTAGCTCGCAACAGCTGCTTTAATTATTTACTCAACATTTGCCGCTATTTATTACTCAAAGGTAAATCCGATCATTAGTGATTACGACTACCAAGATTACTTGGGGGGTGCTAGGGCCATGGGAGATGCCGAATTCGAGGAGGAAGATAACGTGGACGTGGGCGACGATGTCGATGGGAAGACTCGGGTTCCCAAACAGACTTCGTGGTTCAGCGGCGACTGGATGAGGACGACAAAGCACGCCGTGCAGTTTGTGCTGGACGCCATCGAAAAGCGGCCAGAATAGGCACGAGGTTGTTTGGATCGCAATAAAAGTTTGAAATGGAACGCTGTCTTTTTCCGCAAATTCAACACACCATTAATATTCATTTAGTCATTGGTTCGTCATTATCATTGTTTATTTGTTTATCTGGCACAATCATTCGGATTTCTGCACCAACCCAGCGTCATCAGCACGCCATTATTTTTACCAATTCATTGTTATTATTTACATATTCCGATGTAATATTGGTCGAAATTAATAACGCAATCAGTTTTGTTTTTGTTGGTCAATACCAGTCCATTAGGTCGGTGGATTAAAAACAGAACCTGTAAACAAACTAGTTAATGAGAATTTAGGAAGGACAATGTAACAACGTTTTGTGACGCAGTGAACGTTATTTTTTGAAAATAACTGTTTTCAGAAGTAAGTATACGCTACCTTAAATTCTTTAAGAGAGGACATTGTGTCTTGGTTTGAAGGGATCTTTTTCTACAAAAATAATAAAATTATCTCTAGGACTCAAATCACCCTACCAACTCACAATTCTGGTGGGTAGCGTAGATACTTGTCTCTCCTTTTTTTTTTTTTTTTTGAAGTCTTGTTGTTGGAAAAAGGCACTTTTTTGTTGCTCTAGTTTATTTAATTAGACGATATTTCGAGCCTCCCTCTGGGCTCATCTTTAGGTCTCGTCTGCAAGTTTTAGCGTCAGGATATACGTAATTTACAGCTACAAGAGGCACTTACACGTCGACCAGTTGTCTCTCAATGTCGAGACTCAGGAAACAAATGATCAACATGCTTAGTCCAGGTGGCCTTCTTGTTCTGGAGGCAGGACCGACTCATTGATTTCAACGAATTTCAGACAAGAAAAAAATGTCAAGTGCCAAATTTTAACAGGTGAGAGCAAAACCTTGAGAAAACACCATCACATGTTAAAACTCGTCCTGATTGCTATTACAAGTGACCTGAAACTTGTCACGGTGGAGTGTCATTTGCATATTTCAGCACGCTATTCGGCTGATTCATGCTGATAATTGGCATTCTGCTAGCCACGCATCAATAAAAATTACTCAAACTACACGCTGATGATATCAAGTCCGAAAATCGAATGAAGAGCGAGTTCATCACGATCGCCAGCATAATAACGTTTTTCCTAGCCGCAAATTCGCTCTATTATTGGTTTAAATATCAATTATTTATTCTAAATTGTTGCTGATGCAGTAGTCATAGACGAGGAGCAGTTGTCCCGCACTCACATTGCTGTCATGTGAAATAACCTCACATCATCGCGGGAGTTTTAAAACTGCAGCTTTAATTTCAATTAGCTTCAATCATAATGCACTTAATTGAGATTAATTACTATTATGCGCTCCCGCAACCACTTAATGGCGGTCCGGCTGGTCAGCCATGATGATTAGATGGAATTGCAGAATTAGCCTAGTTTAATTGTTCGCCTCGAAGCTCTCTTTCGTGCTGCTAACGGTCACTGAAGACCTTCATTCTGAATTTCCCGAGTGCCCTCGTTCTGCCGAGGATAATCATCCGTGTACACTCGCAGCGGAGGAGAGTTCGAGTTTGTTATTCAAATCTAGGTTATTTACATAATTTCACATGGCTCTGTATTCGTCCATCGCTGTTTTTGTGTTCCCAGCGGTGTAAAATCTCCCGCTCGCAGCCAACACAGTTTAATCGCACGAAAAGTAAGTTTGTTGTTTCTCCATTTCAAGTTTTTCGCGTGAAACAAGAACAATTTTAAGATTCTGAACAAAGCATTCACGAAAATCACTTATTAAGGACCATAACTCAAGCCAGCAGAGTTCGAAAGTGACGAGGGTGAGCCTGCAGTAGAACAAAGGCTGGAAGAACGGAGCTTGTAACTCTTTTGTTGATGAATGTCATGGCGATAAGCTCGTCTTTTATGTCTCAATTTGAGCATGTTGAGTAGATGCAGCAACACAAAGAGGCTTATCTACTTGACGAGCGTTTTCCCACCTCGGGAGACTGATAAGCGGCACTCATTACTCGTGCAGTTAAATTTATGGGGGTTTTTGCGGCTCGAGATGAGCTTCGCATGGTTGAAAATCCCGGCGTCGTTTCTCCAATCTGAGCTCCACGAAATTTCAATTAAGTCCCGACTGGCAAGCACGTATCTGGAGCCTATCAGGACCTGCCTGGGATGCTGCAAAAAATAAAAATAAAAAAACTAGAAATGGCATGCAACGGCATGAATAGCGTGAAGAGAAAGCAGAAATATTCTTCTCCTTTTTCTTTCCTCTTCTGCGCACACTAATTAACACTGGCACTGCGAAAGGAATTAAATCACAAGCACCTCTAGGAAACAAAAGAAAAGAGTACTAGTGTACTATTTGTTCGGATGTAAGCTATTAGGAACTGGGAGTGGAAGCAAAACAGGATTCCTGAGGTGTAACAAGTCCATCCTTTGATAAATAAATAATTAGTTCTTCCCGCTGTGTTTCCTCCCTCCACTCGTTTTTTGTCTCCCCTCTTCATCTCCCAGTTTCGGCACAGACTGCAACCTTCGTCGCTGCGGTTGCCGGCTGCATTTCATGCGCTGCGCTCCGTTCTTTTAATTAACCTTCACGTGACGTATCTCCCTGGCCCAGTTGCCAGCTTGTTGACCTGAAATGCAAAAAAATGTACGCCTCCCACGGAGTCAACGAGGTTTTAACCAATTTTCAACCTAAGCCGGCCCGAGTGGACAACAACCACGGGAAAATGAGTTGAGCAAAGGAGCGGCAAAAAAGGCTCTTGGAGAGAGAAACAAATAACTATGCCTGCCCCACATGATGGAGAAGTAATTGGGTCACTGTCATGAAAACATAATTAAAAGCTCTTAATGGCGCTCGCTTGTTCGGGATACACTGCTTGCTGGGACACATATCAATCAATGTGTTGCTAGTTCGAGGTTATTGGGTTACTACTAAGTACAGTTTAATGAATATCTGGCTGGGACGGTGACGCTTACTAATCCAGCGGTGAAGCCGCGGTGTATTGATTGGATATCCCACTCCCTAGTCCACAGCGCTGCCAAGGGGCGGAGGTCACCTAGGTGGTCATTATCAGATAACACTCTAGGGGGGCCGATGGTTTTTAAAGTCCGCCCCATGAACCCAGTTCGGCAATAAAATGATAGTTAGTAACAGATATTTTGTTCAACAATAGCCCCAAATTGGTTTCACATGACACGACATTATCGAAAAACGCGGCGACAGAGTTTGCTGCACACACACACTTCCCCAGCACGGGAAATTTAGACAGGTGGAAAACCAATTATTGAGCGCATAATTAATTTATAGTAAACCGGATTTTATCAAAATTAATTACACCTTGTCGTTCGACAGCCTGTCACTGTCTCGGGCCACCAAAAGCCCTTAGATGCCATGGGAGTGACAGGGCTCTGGACGAGATTGTCCAGATAGCAGTGGAATGACAGATGTCCCACTTGATACAATCCCAGTTGAATGACACGACTTTGTCAAATAAATTCCATCAGTACTGGCCTCAAAGCATTCTTGGGTACTTCACTTCATGTCTATCGATTTTCCGTGAAATTGAGCCTAAATTGGCAATTTTGCGACAAATTGGAGCCAAATTACTCATTCACGTAGCGTTTAAAGTTGATAACTATTAACCAATTATAATCTCTCGCATTGCCGCAATCTATGTGCGTAGGTATCCAGTTTACATTAAGCTGCCTAATGAAATGGAAGGCCATCATGTCTGGTGATCGCTAGGCGATGGCATATGCCTAAGTCTCCAAGGTCTGAAATTTCTATTGAAAGCAAATTGTTCACATTTAATGGGACAACGACACTTTCATTGTCATATTTCAATTACTTTCTGATGGTGGAATCGGTCTCGGGGGCGTCGTTTGGTGGATTTCGGGCATCTTGCATCTGAGCACTTTTTAATAAAATGTCGCGTGTTGACGATAGAGACTTTGATGTAAAAGTTGCTGCTTGGGGAATTACTCAACCAAATTGGGTTTTCGTTTAGTTCTGCCTCTCGACCACCCATTCTGTCTGCTGTGTTGTGGTTTGGTTTCCCGCCACGACGGCTGGGTCGGTAGACAAAGGAAACCGAAAGAGCGTGAAGTACCAGTCGGCTCCTTTATGACATGGGGAGGCTTTGAAATCAGCCCGCTTTTAGGCCCAATTCTAAGGTTTCTTTAAAACAAAGCTTTTTCCTGGAATTTTAAATCTGAAGTCTCATATGAAAGAACGTGAAAATGGCCAGGAACGCGAACAATAGTAAATTAACCTTCTACTCTGAAACACCGGTTCCAGAGCCGCAATTAACGAAAAATCATAATTTGGCCGCATTGTTCGAAACAATGAATTTTTCTCGCTGCCAACTGCATCATATTGACATAAATGTTCCGCTGTTTCACTTTTCTTTGTCCCCACCGCATTAACATTCCGGTGTGAGTGAGAAAAGCGTCAATGAAATCTCTTATCCGTTTCCCATCTGCAGCCTCATAATGACATTAGCGATTCTCTTTAGTTGCAGGGTGATGCAGTGCTGCAAAATTAAAATGCTCCGGATTTAAAATTTACGCGCACATGCGTCCCTTTTACGGATTTGAACAAAAACAGGATAACCAGCGAGAACCAGATTGAAATGGGTTTACTACGACTTGTTTTGCTTTATTTATGAGCCTCGCAATACATTCGTGGCACCCTCTCGCATCGGGATAACAGCCAGCTTATGCTATTTTAGCGGGTACATTTTTTTCGTCGTTTGATTCACTTTTTTATTTTGTGTAACTTCACTAAGTTACGACGTCTGGTGTTGCTAAAACCAAACGCGTTCTCTGTCCATGTTCTTTTTGCTTGTATCCCACAGTCCCCCACAGACGGAACCCGGGCTCACTGACGCACGAAAGCATTCGAACGGAATCCCGCAAAACCCCAGCTCGTGGTTCCCCTCCTGCTTCCCCTCTTGCCACCCAGTGGTACGTTTGAGTCTGTAACAATGTTGTGGTAGCGGCAGCTCACTTTTTTCCTCGCTCAAAGATTTATGCCCGCATATCCTTCTTTGTTTCACTTTGATTTCACTCCACTCTGCTCCCATGGCTACGGAGGGTTCTGCCGCGCTAGGATGACCCTTTTGCGGGATTGAGTCACGCACAGAGCGGCTGGGCCTCCTCCCAGCGGCTGACGAGCGTGCCGGGAAAAGTTTGGACAACTTTTAAGAGGCTATAAAAAACAGACACCTTAGCTTAGAGCGAAGAATTAATGTCAGCTTCGTATTTCATCTTGGGCGCGGGCAAAACACCATTAAAACGTGAATCATGTGCACCGACTAGGGCTCTAATGGCTCGGCAATTTTAAATAATTTATTGTTGTGTTTATTGCCAAAAGTATTTAATAGCTGGTTTTTTCTCCTATTCCCGAGCTTTACAAATCTCGCGGATTTATGATGCCACCAGTCCCTCCCCTCTCTCGCTCTCTCTCACTTGCTACTTTCATGCACACTGTGGGCCAGCTAAGTTTGGCGAAACACCTCAGTTTAAGTGCATTGCCAATAAAATATTCATCATATTTTGCTCGGAATAAACACAGACACATAACCAGTTAAAATAAATGCACTTATCTCGCACAAATTTTATGACACGATGACACACCATGCAATGGATAGAACGTAAAGTGGGGATGCTTGCCAGCCACGCATCGTGATCCTTGCTCGGCTCGTGCATCCACGTTCATTAATTCATTATTATTTTATAAAGTACATGGCTCACATATAAGTGAACTCTCTGTGTTCAAATATTAACCCATTCAGGGACATACCCGAAGTCATATATGCATGTGCCGCATGAGAGGCAGGGCTCATATAAAATTAACCTAACAGCAGGCCAAATTTATTATATTATATGTTTCTACTACGTGAATGATAATTATTATGGATTGGTAATGTGCTAGTACAAACTAATTTATGTTGAGAGCGCACTCAAAAATTCTACAAATGTTATTGAGGCCGCTCGGCTCGACTCCACTGCATTCACGCAGTGCAGAGAGGGAGCCAAATCACATAATGAACAGTTTTTAGTAAATTGAAAAAGTGCATTAAAAATATTAACATTGTGGACTGAGCCATGACAGGTCAGTGCAGCAAAAACTGGCGCCATGAAATGAGAAATGAATCCCTTTGGACTTCAAAATAAATTGTGGAAATGTTTCGAGTGGTTCACTGACTTTCTTGAGAGTATGTTGTTACACATTGATACCTACTTGAAAGACTGTTTTGAGACCGCCAAAATGCCTCAGGTTCCAGATTTTTTTGAACCTGGAAATTGCTTTTGAGAAATAAGAAAAGCTTTCTCGGAAATCAGAATACCCATTGACCACCGAAAATTTCAAAAATGCCAACATATTTTCTGTTACCTATATTTTATTGCTTTCTTGAAGTTTTTTAATTTCTAACGTAAGTTAAACTTTGACCTGTTTTTGTTAGGTAAAAAATATATTAAGATCCACATTTGAAGTTTTAGTTAAAATTTATCACCCTTTTAACTCTTTTTCTAGAAGTGCTATCCAAATGTCCTTCAATGAGCTGTAGGACCTTATCAGACTCAACACTCTTGCCAACTGTCATGAAGCTACCATTAGAAGTTTTTTTTTAATACCGAAATTCAAGTTTTTAGGCTAATTTTGTTTGGGATAATGGACCTTTTGGTTAATAACTTCTCCCCAGGGAGCGCTAAAAATCAATCCTTTCTCAGCCCCTCTTATTTTGAGTAAAAAAAAATCTTTGCAAGTTTTTAGAGCTCTACGTCAAGTGGTTTAGACATGAGAGCCGTTAAGTAGGTAATGACGGATTTTAACCCCTTAAAAATGAGAATAGGGGGGATGGAAAAAATTGAAATTATTGAAAAGCCAATTAAATTCTCTACAGTTGATAGTTTAGCGTAATAACTAAGCTTAAAAATTGTGAAAATCGTCAGCGACCCCTCGGTGGTTAAAGTGGTAAATAAAATGCTTGAAGAAAAACTAAAGCATCCGTGAGTATGAAGTCCTATTCAACAGGTCCTCGGGAATTTTCGAAATGGAAACCAGGTGGTTGTCGAGTGCCTTTAAACACAATCTATGTACCTCTAGTGAAATCAGCCATGTGTTTTATGGAGCGGCGAAAACAAAGTCCTTAAGTCTCTTAATTTCATAATCGTTCCCTCATAAACAGCGGCTCACCCTCCAGCCACCGTAAATAAAGCCCTTAATTTTAAGCACCGAGCCCCAGCGCAGAGGCTCTCGCATAAAAGTCGAAAGTCACACTCACACAAAGTTTATTGTTGCGAGTGATCTAATCACTTCTGCTCCGTAACCCTGCGTCTGCCCGGGGCCATGTGAACCTTGCAGAAATCAAGACACTCCTTCGACGATAACGCTGTTATCCGACAACGCTCCCAGTCATCGTTTAACGCCCTATGCGCGCCATCTTTTCCCGCTTTATGACGTACTTCAGCTCCTACATCGCCAGCTAAGCGCGCATTAAGACAACTCTTTCATAATTTTATCTTCATTTTTATTTCATTTCATGTGTGGATCCCAGTGTTATCATTACATTACTTCTTAGCGATATTCACACATAAATTATATCATTACACTCATGTCTCTATTCTAAGTCGAAATGTTATTGTTTCGACATCCTACGCCTACAATCTTACAGCTACAGCCTTAAATAATTAAACCGAAACAACGGAGAGAATGGGGATGTGTGAACCCTACCGCATCCAAATTAAGAATTCCATTTTGATTTTGTCGTCTCCGTCGTCGTGACTCATAAATTTATATATTCATTGCAAAATATTAAGTTTGTATTTTGTCTACGTTACTACATTTGCGTCTGTGTACGCACTTCTAAATCATAAATTTATTAATTTCAGTACAATATTGCCATGTGACATAATCTACCACTACGTGTTTGTTGAGGCAGGCGATTCTCGGAAGGAGCGGGAGTGGGAACGGGGACGGGGGAGGAAACTTTGTCAATTTTCACTTGCTTATAAATATAGTAATTATCGTGCCGAGCAGTCACACATTTCGTTGCGTTAAAATTAATTTATTATTTAGAAACTTAATTTGAATTAAGCTTCTCCTAAGAGACCCCATTTCGGCACTCGCAGCACCTGAGCCTCGAGCATTACGACACCGATGGATGGAGTAAATTAGTAATTTTAATTAATTGGTTAAAACAAATGCTTTCTCGTATATTGCATATCAACATTATTGAATTTCTGGTTCGTGGAAGGAGTTGAGGGATTATCTAGGATTTGTCAAACTTATCTGTCAACCAACGGTCTATGCCGCAAATTTTGCTCATACCTGACAGTTGGATGTCTTTTTTGACAGTTAGATCTGACATTAAGACCTTTACTAACCCTTGTTCCTGAAGCCTACGATTAACCCATTTGGTACCAAGAGGTCACTGGTGACCAATCAACTTTAAAAAATTTATTCCGGGAAAACTAAAAGTTAAGAATGCATTTTCAAATAATTTCACCCTGATACTCTCGAAATTTGCTAAATTTTTTTACAGTCGTTTTAAGATTTTAATTTAAAGAGCAGTGAAATTTTTTGATATGACCACCATATTTTAATTTTAGATTTTGACCATAGAATATAACCTACGTAGGTTATATTCTATGATTTTGACTTTAAAAAAATCATCAAAAATACTTTATTTGAAATTAGAGTTGAGTTCAAACTATTTTTTTGATAAAAAGTTATTCAAAAAATTTAATCCATTTTGAACTATGGGCACATTTTTGTTCTACGTTTTTGTATGTAACTTCTTCAAAAATTTTCGAAAAGTTTTATTTTAACGAATAAATCAAATGAAACATTAATTTCAGCCAAATCAATCGATTTCAGGAAGCTGGACGCAGTTTGAAAATCTTGGTAGCCAATGGGTTAAAAGACCCTCAAAGTTTTGAAAAGGGACCCCTCGCCATCCATCAAAATCTCCTCCTATGTTATACTTGGTTCGTTTTAAAGAATCCGATCTGTCGAACAAATGAAAGCTTTTAACAAATTACGAGCCTGCTCACAATTAAATCAACTTTTAAAAGCCTACTCAATCTTCATTCGGCTCATGCACGCCTGTATTGACACAATTTCCCTCAAAATAATAATTCCCCTAAAATGGATTAAATTAATCAATCTTTCCCCACTTCCAGACACTCCGTTCACACGTAAGCCATTGACGTCACTGACAATAACATTTATGAAAATGGAAAGTATATTTGATTACCCCACTCGAGCTTTATGTAGTCAATAATCTCATGTTTGCCTCACAGAATTACATGCGTGGGAGGAGAGAGAGAGCCTGAACACTTTTTTGCCGTCTAATTAATCCACTCTGGCTACACTTCCACGTTCATCGACGTTTTCACCACAGACTCCATGTTCTCGGCGAAAATGGGGCCGCGGCTGTTGAAGCTCTTCTTGCTCACCACCTCGGGTCCGCTCCCGCTCGGTCCCGCAGAGTGCACGATGCCCGCCGTGTGCTTCAGCTTCTCCGGATTGAAATTGCGGATTCCGGAGTTTGATTTGACTGGCAGCAGAGTGACGAGGGGGGTGGTGGGAGTGCTCTTAGGAGCGGCAACTGTGGCCGCGGACGGCATCTGGCTCTGCCGTATCATGTCGTCGTACGAATTCGGATCGACGACTTCCACTTCTGCCTGACCCAATACCGTTTCGGATGACGCCTCCATCGAGACGGGAGACATTTCCCCGGCGCGGAACAGCTGCACGGGTACCATGTGGATCGTAGTGGATGTCGATGGGGTGGAGGTTGGGGAGACTCTTCTCGTCGTCGTCGTCGTCGTTTGCTTCGTTCGAACCACTGGGGCCGTGCTTTTCGGAGCACCAGTGGTTGTTGTGGGCTTTGTCGTGGCTCGCGTGCTCGTCAACTTGATGGTCGTGGAGATCGTGACGGTGCTGGAAGGCATCATGGGTTGCGTGGTCATCTTCTCCTGGAACGGTGGGACCTTGCTCGCAATGTCGGGCTTGATTCCCAGCTTCGAGGCTATCGTGTCGAAGATCGACGAGATGTTCTGCAGGTTCTCGATCTTGGGCTTGTCGATCCTCGAGTCCTCGTCCGGGGCATTTGGGCGCGAGTTCTCCACGATCAGGGCCTGCAGCGTCTGGTTGTAGACCTTCCGGAGCCCCATGTTCTCGAAGGGAGTCACTCTGGTCCCGTTCACAAACTCCCACTTGGAGCCTATTGGGAAGAGCTCCGGGGCATTTTGCCACACGCTAGTGGACTCCGTAGTGGGTCTTGTTGTCGGAGCTACCGTCGTGGAGGTCGGAGGAGCGACGGAGCTGGAGGGCTGGAGGAGGTTCTTGACCCCCATGGCGATTTTCTCCGCAGACACGGCCTTGATGTCGGAGTCTCCAGCGCGGGACTCGAGCTTGTTCTCCATGTAGTTGGCCTCCGTGGACGCCTCCTCCGAGGACTCCCCGACCTTCACGCTGACCATCACGTCCGAGGGCTCCTGGGAGGCGGTTATGTTGACGAACTTGGGGGGTGGTTCCGTGATGGCCTCGGGGTCCTCGTTGATCTTGTTCACTGGCAGTGGGTAGGGCTTCACGTCCATGGCTCCCAGAGGCTCTATCTCGGAGGCAGTCGGGGGCTTCTTGAAGCTGTTGTAGAAGTAGAGGTTGCCGTTCGTGTCCACATAGCTCTGAGTGTCGATCTTGTTCCGGAAAAGCAGGAGCTCGTCTTTTAAGTTCGGGACCTGGGGCTTCTTCGTAGTCGACGGAGCCGTTTCTGGGGCGGCAGTCTTGTTCACTGTAGGCTGGGTCGGCTCCTCCACGTCGTCAAGGTCCGGAGTGTTGGGGTTGATGGGATGCCAGGGCTCCTCGTCCAGCACTGGGGAGTTTGTGAACAAGCTGGGATCCAAGTTGGGGACTTCTTTCTGCAGATTCAGGATGCCAAGGGGGTCCTTTGTCCTGTTTGGACTCAGCATATCCACCAAAACCGACGTGACTGTCGTCTTCTCTGTGGAAGAGGCCTCCGTTTTCGGGCTCGTGGGTCGCCTAGTTGTTGTTGTTGTAGAGGTGGTCGTGGTCGTGGTTGTCGTCGTGGGGGGAACAGACGTGGCGATTCCGTGCTTGTCGGTCTTCTCGATCTTGGCAGTAACGACGTCCGGGCGATGGACGGAGGCGTTCCGGTTGTCGACGATGCGGATCGAGGCGGGGCTTATCATGAAGGGCTTGAGAGTGGAGGTCGTTCGAGGCGTCTCCTTCGTGTTCCTCGTGATGTCAGCCTCCGTTTTCGTGACCTCGAAGGACCCCTGAATGACGGGAAGGGTGTCGATGTCGATCTCGGCCTCGTTGAACATCGGCTTCTGGGTACTCCGGGTCGTGGGAGCCGTTTTCGTGGTCTTGAGAGTGACTTTGGGCTTGTCCTTTTTGAGCTTCTCCCGGTCCAGGATCTTAGAGGCCAGCTTGGGTTCGGAAGGCTGCGACTGGATGATGGAAGCGCTCTTCAGGACGTCGTGGTCGAGGAGTCTCTTGATGCTGATGGAGTCGGGGTTGAGAGAGATGTCCTTGTAGTCCGACTTGGGGAGCGATATCTCGTTGAGGAAGGCTAGCTTCATGTGCTCCTCGACGTTGTTGATGGTCCTGGAATTCAAGAGGGTTCATGTGTGTCGATTTGGAGCCAGCAACTTACACTTGGATGCGACGCATGTCCAGGAAGACCCTGAAGGTCATGTTGATGAGCGGCCCCTCCCCGAAGCTGGAGATCTCAATCTTCGAGACCGTCAAACCCGAGTGCTCGAGGGCGCTCCGGATGAGCCTCTCGTAGAACGTGGCTTTCTGCTGGAACCCGTTGGACTGGGGGTTCTTGAGGGCTGCCGTGAAAACGTCTCCCTTCGCGACTGTCATGGAGCTGTCAAACACGAGGATGGCTGAAATGGACAAAAAGTTAATAAATTCACGAGCTTGCAACGCGTCATAAATTCACGGGACGGGGACTCACAGTCACTTTGATCGGACTTGAAGGTGCTAAAGTAGAATGCAAGTCCGGCGACAGCCAGCACCGCCAGCACCACGATGAATGCAGCTGACATTAATAATATGGAAAATGATTTAATGTTGCGTCGTTTTTTGTGTGAGTAAATTGACGGTGATATATTCCTGCTGTCCCGCCACAAGCCCCATGATGTATAACCATAGTGACTGGTGCTACTCAAGCTCACATCCGTTGGGTACGAGTATTTGCTCATGTGAGTAGCGTTCGCAGCAGCTCCTGTGTACTGTGGTGGCGGCAACAAGGTTGACCGACGTCCCATCGTGTTGCCGCTACTTGTGTGGTGGTGATGGTGATATGTGGCGTAATCATTGCCCTGATGTAGCCGCGTTGCCGTTGCGAGATGAAAAGAAATATAGAAAAAAAAGAAAAGCTGTATTAGATGGGTGTGGAAGTGGTAAAATGAGCAAAAATTATTCATCATATGTCCGACGCCTCGCACACGCATGCTTGCATTCGGTTTTCCACGTCTTTTGGCGCCAAGCGAGCAACAGAATGGCAGTCCGTCGATGTGGAAAATATGGAAATGATTACGTATTATCAAGATTCTTCTTTGACTTTTTTACGACTATCTATCTTGATTTTGCGCCCATCCTTCTAAGCTGACTTCTAGCCTGCAGCAAGAACGCTTTGATTTGGCCTGACGTTGGTAAAGTAACCCGAACGAGCCAACTCCCCAAAGGAGAAATTCCTCTCCTCGCTTTGGTGGCTCGAGCTATCACGTCCGTTCCGGAGTTGTAGGGTTAGAGTATTAGCGCACAAAATCCCGGTTTTCAATTCCTATTGCCTTCCACGCTTATCCCTCCTCAACTCCAAACTCGGACCGAGCCCCTAGCTCTCGAGTCCCTTCTATTAAAATTCCCTTCCACTAGGAATCAAACCGAATAATTTATGCAATCTCAAAAGCCTGTCTATTTCCAGCTTACGCACACATTTCATTTCCACACTCGCAAAATTTATGTAAATCCAGCATTGTGTCACATTGTCTGATCCATTATTTGTAGCTTACATCCACATTTTGCCACAATCACATGACCTATCTGATCCCAATCAGTTGCCTCGCAATGACCTTTTTTCGTGCGTGTCTTCCCCTTCCCTCCTTCTCTCCTTCCTCCTCCTCGATATATGTAGCGCAACATCTCTTGACAACTAGGTGGCAACCATCCGCCATTAAAACGCACAATCATCTAATTTATGGCCTCAAGACGTGGTTTAGCATGGAATCACTAAACATTAAGGAAGCCCCGGCTCTTATGGGCTTCCATTCTCTCCAAGTGGATATGAATGTTTTATAGAGCCTGCCTGTACGCCCCTGTGAGCACTAACGGGTAAATAAAGCCCTTCTTTATAAATTAATTGGATGTCTTTATGGCGTCTCCCAACTCGGTAGGCAGGCAAGTAGGCGAGTGGAGCATCAGGAGGACTGCTAAAATTACAATTTATGTCATTCGAGGTGATGCCTAGCGTGCTCGTATGTAGTTTCCCTCATCTGCCATATCCGTTTTCCATCAAAAGACAACGCACGAGACATTGAGGATGTTCGTGTAGAACGATGGAATAATGTGATTTTCTTATTGTTCGTCATTGTATCCCGACGTCAAGTTGATGCTTCGGGATCTCTGGGAATCTGCTGGATGTCTATCACGTTGTTGTTGCGGCAATTTAATTGAATTGGCTTTATTTATCAATTTAATGTTGGTCTGGGAGCTGCCACTCCACTCCACTCCAGTCGGGAGAACGCAAGAAACCGAATTAGCATTGAATTTTATTCCCAAGCAGCACAAAAACTAGCTAAATGTGGCACAGTGGGTCTCTCGCTCCTGAAGACTCAGGGCTCGGGGTTCAAGAGCGCCAATTAGGCTCACTGTGTAGCAAACGGATGCGAACCACGAAGAAGAAGTAGATGCGAACTCGAGCCACTTTTAATTAAAAGCAAGCTCAACCGCTCCTCGCATTGCAAGCGCTCTTGATTCGATTTTGTATTTTAAGCACCGCAGATCCGGTTCTTGTTTCTCAACAACTATCGCATGAAATGTACTTTTCCTATTTCCTTTGTGCGGCCTCTTCCACTCGCACTCGTCGCAATTTCATTTTGCTTGTTGATTTTCCACCGTTCGTCCGCTCCCTTCAGCGCATATTTCCCTTATTTCTGCGGTTTTGGCCATGCAGCCCCTTTAACACTCATCTTCCGTTCAGAAAAAGTTACAAAAGTTCCGTTCCCAGCGAGCAGAACATTTGCAACTTTTTTTGTTGGGGGTCACACACAAATCATATAACAAATTGATTCATAAATTCTTTATATATAACACAAATCAGTCAGTGAGCCAAAAATTCAGCTAATTTGGACAAATATATCATATAAAAAAATCTATTTGAAATCCGAAATTGGGTCAATTTGACCCAACCAGAAGATGAGTGTTAATGCTGTTGCGGAACATCTTTGAGCCACTTCGGAAAAGTACATTTGTGTAACTTGAGTGGAAAACCGAATTATAATGGTACTGTTTCAACTTTGAAATAAAGAGGATTTTTGCCGCCAAAAATGTGATTGAAAAAAGAAAGTTCCAACAAAACTCGTTCAGAGAAAATTTGTCACAGACCAGTTGAGCCAGCCCCAAAAGTTTGCGAAACTCAAAGCAACTTGAAGTACCCAATTTATCTTCTGTTTTTATCGCGCAGGCAATTTTTACGGCAGATGAGCACCCATGAAGACAGAAAATTATAAATTGAGAACAAACAAAACTGCACAAAATATTTCATAACAATTTTTCATCGAACGTGATCCAATCGACCTATTTTGGAGGCAACATCGCAAGGCAAGCCGCCGTTACAAAATTTCTTTTTTCTCCCAACTCCCAAGAAACGAGAACGAATAGTACTTGTGCTCTTAAAAGTGAAGCAAGACACGAACGCAGCCAAGAGAGCACTTTCTTCAGGGCCGAGGTTGCAACTCATGGGAAGGGCACCTGCTGAATGTTTTTAAAATATTCTAGAACTTGAAATTGACTCTACTCTCAATTTTTAAATCGCCCCAAAAGCTGGACGTACAAGTCCACAATTTTTACCTGAAATAAGACCCGTGCTAGAAAATCATCAAAGAGAACCAGAAGCGTTGATTTATTTTCTTCATGATTTTCGAGGGCTATGAAGGGTCATCTGAATTTTTTTAGAGCCCTCTAGTGATGTTTGTTGGACCCTTTTCAATACTTCGGAGGACCTTACATTTTTAAGATAATTGTTGAGTCTTAGTCTTAGTGAACCAGAAGAGATAGAAACCTGCAGTTTTCTGCATCGTGTAGGGCATAGTCCGTAGAGTAGAAAGTTGGACATTTTAGACCCCTATTACCCTTAGGGGGAGAGTGAGGGGGGAAACCCGTTGTATGAAAATTCTTTATACTTGACTCGATTAAGCTGACATTCACATCAAATCTAGCAAATCATAGAACACATATATGCCTCCATCACTTGCTGAGTGGGAGACCCTCGAAGTTTGTATGGGAGTCAGAATTCAGAAATTAAGTATTATGAATTCAAATAAGATTCCCTCAAAATATAAACCCAGGAAAATACACTTCTTATCCTTGATCTTCGATTTTGTATTTTGATTTGATTTAATTTAATTTGACTTTATTTAATTTTTTTTTTGAGACCCTTAACACCTTGGAACCCTTTACCAAAAGAGCTGAATTTTTTATGTTGAAATTCCATCGCACCCAGCCCTGACTCGCTTGATAGATACTGCAGCTCGGAGGAAAATGTGTCTATCGAAAGCAGGTTTAGTTTCGTTTCCACGGCTAGCAGATCATAAATCGAACTCTTGAATTATTGTCATTGTACTCCAGCGATATCTCTCCCCTCTCATTGTGCATTGTTTGCCTATTCAATTTTCCTCCACATAATTGTGGGGCACTTAATTGCTGAGACAACAGCCACTTTCTTCCAAGTGCGCTCTCCACCTGGGGATTAGCTCATAGCGTAATTGACTGGATTTGTGGGTTTCTCGTAAAAATCGCGCGCGACTTGGCCTACAAACGGCGGCCGATTTGTGAGAAAGTGAGCTCTTAGATCAGATAAGACGAGAAAATTGACCTCGCTCAGATCCATCATGATCATGATCTGGTAGTAGCAATCAAGCAAAATGATTATTTGTTATTCATCGGGTCGCAAGCTCGCAATTGATTAACTTGAAAGTCATCGAACACACGTTGAACGTGCAGCATCGAATCCAGGCCGTTTGTCGAGAGCCATTTCTCAAACTGCCAGTCAGGTTTTCGGATAGAAGTTTAAACCATTTTCAATATTCTGCAGAGGTTGAAGACCCCACCATAAAAAATTAATTCCAGCTAACGCAGAAGCCACGGCCTGGCTAGACCATAAAACCTCACTTTCAACGGAGCACAAGAGCGTGGTTTAAGCCGTCGAGTTTTTCCGCAATTTCCCTCCCTTGATTGCTTCCCAAGCTGCATTTTTCCGAGGCACCGATCCTGCACGCTGATTTTCATTCCCTGCACCACACGACACGTATGCACCAACCCTCTCTACATCTATTATTGGTATTGTTCGGAAATCACACAAAACAACAATGAACATTGCCGATTCCAAATTGTTTGTTTAAATCAATGATGATAAAAATCAAAGCATTTGGCCGGTCGCAGAATGTTATCCGAGAGCTCGGGAGTACCTAAAGCCCAGACTACACTAGGAAGTACATGTACACGTTGCCATTATAGAAAAAGATTGCAGATGATTGTCGAAAATTGTGTGTGTTGTTTGGCGGCGGTGCACCGACAAATTGTTTGTGTGCGATAGAAACGGCCACTACGGCAGGCTCAGCTCAGCAGTGGTCCGAATAGCCGCTCATTGAATTTGTTTGTATTGTCATCACAAATATGTTTTGGCTGCCAGCCAGAGCCAGCATTAGCCAGGAACCAAAGTAGGTGCTGCCGCCCGGGCCTCGCCTCCGGAGTGCCTTAAGTGATCAAGAAGTGGTGCAGATTTAGGAGAGGTTAAAAATCTACTGCGACCCCCGTCTCCCCCCGATATTCGCCCACTGCAGCTGAATGACAAGCCCGAATTACAGAGACCAGGACATGCCTGCTCCCGAATCAGAGCAGCTGGACTGTAAACCCTAGTCGCAGCATGTTATTATTATTACGTGTTTTGTGTTTAGAATTTAAAATATATCTCTCTCCATACTCTCACTGCTTTCTCTCTATATCACGGCAAACGACAACATCGACAGAGTATTTTTGGCTCCTGGAATTAAATAACGAACAAAACATTCCCTGTGCTGTGGAATGAGATGAATATGCGATGATAATGCTAAATTAAATCACGTTCATAAATTGTTGTTAGGACTCGGGACGATCGCAAAATAAACAGAGTTCTATGGACCTACAGGGGAGTGGCGGGGATACGAGACGGACCGAGCTGAGGATTTGGGGTGGCTAAGCCGGAGTGTACAGCTTATTTTGTTCGAGATTAAAATATATAAATAGTCGACGACTAACTAAACAACCGCATCACATATTTCTGAGCACATGCGGAGATTCTCTAGATTTTATGTTACAGAGATACAATCAATACTACTTTTAATGCGCTCGGCTCTGCCGATTTGCATAAATGTGGCGTTTGACGGCGATGTGGTACAGTTAGGCTTAGATTTCAGTATTGATTTTGATTCTGAGTAATTTCAATTTAGCAGGGCTGATCAAATAAATATTTAAATAAATATTTTGGCCTGGTTTTAAGCTCTTGAACTGTTTGTAAATATTCAGAAAAAAGCCGTTCATGGACTTTTTTTTTCAAAAATTCGACAAAATTTCATCAATGTTCATCGTACCTTGAGAAAAAAAGTATGCACCCTCTCACTCTCAGAATTTTAGGTTTTTAGACATGGGTCCCACGCAGAAATGACCGCCAGGTCTCAAACTTTTAAAAACAAATATTGAAAAAATCTGGCGGCCATTTTGAATTTTCGATTGAAGTGACGCTACAACGCCCAAAAGTCACACTGTGCTCCCCCCCCCCTCCCCCCCTCGGTAAAAAAAATATATCTGTGTATATAAAGAGTACTCCATCATTCTACGATCAATCTTATCTAATATGCTTTAATTTTTTCTTCTTCATAAAATAATGTAAGAGGGTTTTTGTTTTTCGTTTGCCTTCGAAATCTTACGGCAAAATGTGAAAATCAACTGCAACAAGGCGTTAATAGGAAAACATCTAATTTTTCTTAAATATTGAATATCTAAATAAATATTTACGTAAATATTTTGGCGTTTTGATCGTAATTATTAAATAAATATCTCGACATTTTCAAATAAATATTTTATCAGGCCTGCAAATAAGCTTCTCCGAAGTTTTGTGATGATTTCTTAGCCCAATATCCAAATAATTGAATCAGAATGTTCCGACTAACGGTCGGTCGGTGCTTTTAGCTACCTTTGAAATATAACAGTGGATTTTCCGACAGTTAAACATTTCACTTTCCGAGAAAATAGTTGCTAGCTGTTTCCATGGTTGTAACGTCCAGGCACTGTCTATCAGGTCAGATTTGAACTAAACCATTTCTGGGAAGCCAAGTGCTGGAGTTTTGGAATGGTCAAATTCCAGTCTCCTGTTCAGGAGCGTGTGCAGGGATAGGGAGAGCTGAATAAAGTTTTAGGCTCGTTTGAAGCCCCAACATCCCTAAGGATACACTCCTGTTTCCCTTACTGAATAATTGCTAGGTTCAGTGCGAATGACATTCCGGGACTCGCCTAACCCCATTTCCACCAACAACCGTGCATCAGTGGCTAGGTCTGACAGATTTCCCGGAAAAGATACCGCTAATTTCGTAACAATTACTTCTAACAGGAATTAATCAAAACTAACGCTGATAACACGTTCCATCGGTTCGGAAACAATCGCTAATCAACATATTTCTCGTCGACAGTCGACGACTCGACACGTTGCCTCTGCTTACGCTCCAATCCACACCAACATTCTTCAGTTCTTTCTTGCTCATTCTTTATTCTGTTTTTTTCTACATTCAATTGTTACGATACGCGCTTGACACGGAATGCCTGCAATGTTTTGTATTGTGGAGAGAGGCGAGAAGAACAATGCTATACCTACTCAAATCGTCAGTGGAGCGCAACTTTCCCGTCACAGAGTGGGCTCCGAGCCCGACTTCATTCGTCAGAAGGAAGAAGAAGAGGTAGTCGTCGACCTGTCAACGAGCCACTCACTGCGAAAAATGCGTAACGACGCGACTTTCCGCGCATTCCAAAAATTTCCCACTGCAGCCTCGGAATTTTTCTCCGAAGAGGCCGTGCTCGGGTGTCGTGAGGCTGGTCTATTGTGTGCAAAACAGCTAACGGAACTCTATTAAAATAAAATAAAAATAAAAGCTGTGTGTGTGCTCATAAAATTCTCGTTTCCTCGTCCACCTTTTCTTGCCGCTTGTTTTTGCATTTTGCAAATTTGTATAAATGTTAACATGCGGTAACATTGTGTCCCCCATATCAATGGAGCAGTCGACCCATGTGAAAGTTACGTGAGGCAGTCAGAAGCGGAGTAGGCTACTGGCAGGCTGCAGTTTTGCCGTCGAGGCCTCAACACAATCTACAAATTGCATCGCACAACACTTTTTGATACGTCGGCGTCGCGTCGTTGCATGCAACTTCTGCATTTCGTCCTCAAAAGCGGGGAAACTCAAAGGAAATTTGTGTCTGTTTGTCCTTGAATTTCGTCTTCTGTTCTCATCTCAACCATTTTTAGCTCTTTTGACGTCTAGAGGAACTCTACTCTTTGATATTCTCAAGCAGCTGACCCTGAGAGAGCCCAAATGAGCCTCTTTCTGGGCTTTACCACTCGCTTGCTGCTGTGTTGATATTTTGAAGTGCATGTGCGTTTGCATTTCATCATCATTAGCATACTTTTAATGGCTCTGAGCAACGTGCCATTAAGAATGTTAATCGTTCCAGTTCACCATTAAGCCGACTCTGCAAGAATTTCTCCCGCGCTCTGGCTTTATTTTCGCTGACTTGACACAATTGCAGCGATGACTTTTGCAAAAGCAAACGCACTTCTTTTCACAACATTTCCCCATCTACATTCCAGTGAGCGAGCTACCGTCTAGTTTTGTTCAACATGCATTCCAACCCAAAGTCCCGTAACATTGAAATGCAGTTATGACGACTAATATGTGATGAATACCAACATATCCGATTGCGTCTCGCTGGTTCTGATGTCTGCAGCTTGTTATCATGCCCAAGAAGGGAAAAGGGGTTACGCTTCCATTCCCATTTTTCTGTTAGCTGAAACTTTATTTTGCATAATTTGTCCCAGAGTCACTGAAGAAAGAACTTTTCCGCTCGTTAGGAAAATCTCAATTTTGGGATTTTTTATGAAAGAAATTTTTTTCGACAAAACCATCCCTGAAGCCTTAAAACGACTGTCCTGGCCTATAGATGTTGCATTTCTGAAGACTTTGGGCCGTTTCAAGGGAAAAAAAATGGCAGCCTGAAATTTGGGTCAAACCTCGACTCGTTACGGTAGCGATTAGAACATCCAAAGCTCCAGAACGGGATTTTAGAGCCAAAAAAGGCTTGGTATTACTCAAAGAAAGACACTTGTGGGCTTTCAAAAATGGCTCATTTGAATTTTTACCATGTCTCTAAAAGAAGGAGATGCAACTGTGGGCTTAGTTTTCCAAGGAACAATTTTTTGTTCGACGTTAAGGACCCAAAAACTTTAATTTTAAATTTATTTCGAATTTTTCCTGATTTTTTGAGTGGTCAACGAGCTCACTGCGACTATCCTGAGGCCCTCAGATAGCTCCCATATTAAATTAATTTTTTGAAAAAAATTTAAAAATATAAGGAGCCTTTGGAGCTAGAGTTTTCCGGGGCAAACTTAAGTTTACTATCTGAGAAAAATATAAATTATGGGATTCAGAGGAAAATAGTGGAGGAAGGTAATTTTGATAGGCCTCCAAGGGAACCCCCATCACTGTGGAGTCCCACAGAACCCAGCTTCAAACTGTAGTTTGGTCCCATCTAGGAGAGTTTGCGCATCCTTTAAGCTATCATTCGCTTTTCTACGTGATCTACAAGCTGAGATCAAACGCAAGAAAATCACGCCATAAAATTCTTGATTCTTGAAAATTTTAATTTCGAGATTTTTGGTTAAAAAATTTTTGTCGAGAAATCGGTTCCAGAAAAGTGGAAATCTGAGTCTCTCATTTGTCCAAAAGTAGCCAAAATTATTAACGTCAACTAATCCTGCTCATCCCTTAAGCCTTTCTTCCACTTTCCCAGTCATGATGATAAATAGTTTCGCGCCGGTCAACCAACCTCACAACCTGTTTTCAATTTAGCTGCGGTAAACGACCCCGGTCAAGTGCCTCTAATTGCTTAGTCTCTCTAATCCGTTCGTACCCAAGCTATTGAGCGGAATCACTTCATTAAGTAGCGATCAATCAGCCTCATCTCAGCCCGAAACGGCTTCCTCGGAGCACTTCGGCTCTGATTAAGCGTTCCCAACGGTCTCGTTGTAAGCCACGAGAACTCGCTCGAAAAGTTTAATACAATTTGCACGTCAGAATGATAAACAAAGTGCGCACGAGTTTCTTCGTCTTCGCATAACAGAAAATTAAAATAAAATTAAAGTCAATGCCCTGATGAATTCAAATTAGAGCACTGTTGTATAACTTTTTCATTGCTTACTTTTTTAATGTTTTTAAATTGCCTCCTGTCTCGGTGGCTGATAATACCTGCTGGAATACCTTCCAAAGCACTCTTGGCATTAAACATGCACTTTCGCGCTCACCGGCATCTTCCTCGGTGCTTTTCTAATTTCAGGGCTCATGAACAAATTTTTACGGCTTCCGAGACCCCTTCCCGTAATTGCCTCGAAGCGCTCTTTTATTACGGCCGTCAAGCAGTTTGGAGATCGGGAGAATTTACGACGTCCCGCACTAAAACTTCTAATAGCCCCGGTAGCTGCGCTTTCGAGCTCTTCCCCTTCCCGGCTAAAATGTATTCCGCTCTCAAGTGCATTTTTATTCAGAATGGCGTAGTTGGCATAATTCATTTATATTCTTGTCGGCATAAAATACACTCAGGTGTTATGTTATGTATTTTCTTGAATTCGCGATATCTCTCAGGCAATTCCAGGAATTAAGAAGTTGCGCAAATTAGGGAAAACCCAATTAATAAAATTTTTCCCGGAGTTGCACAAATCCGAGGAGGTGAACGAACCGGCACTAGAACGCAATGAATTTAAAAACCCACTCAAATATGCATGGAGTCTTTCTTTGTGCGGCTTTGATGATTATCATTGAATGGGATTATCTGGGATGTACGTGTGATGCTTATGCTGCTCATGTGTGTGCACAAGGTGAGCCTCATGTCAGGCCATAGTGTGGATTCCAGCGTATATCTTTTGCGGCAGGCTGATTAAATCCAAAATGTGTGCTCGCGTGTGACTTTATAGACGACTACGACAACGATGATGCTAATGTGGAAGTGGAAAGGAGGACGGAGGAGAGGAAGAAAGAAGAGGCAACTGTGGAATAAGACGTTCACAATAAGCGCTTGATAAACTGCTCTCAAGTGGGATCACATCACGCCGATGGAACGCACAGAGTGCTCCCCGCAACCTCTAAACACCGCCTCGGTTATCTCGATTCACTTGCACAAACACACTCGCATGCTCAGGTGAATCTTTGACGCGGTGCGGCTTGGCTCAGAAGATGGAAATGGAGGAATTTGAGGCAATAATTACAACACAAGCGAGACAAAAAGCAACTCGCTTGTTGGAACACATTATCATTATAATTAGCTCTGCAAAAACGGTATCTCATCTGACTAGTCGAGTGCTAGTTCGAGATGCTGCGTCATTTGCCGTGGAAATTGCGGATGAATTAGCACAAGGTGTGGAGCAGAGGTGTGCGTAACAACAACAAAAAGCGTGGAAATGGCGGGGAGCGGAATAACCGCAAATTGCTCGCCGATTCTCGATTCTCGAGGTTGCGACTTGGGAGGAAATTGAAAAAATAAAACAAGAGAGTGCGAGAGAAAGAGCGGAAAAAAGAATCACGGGAGAAATTAGACACATTCTTCAGGCCTGCGTTGCATCTAGAATGTTTTGCGATATAACGACAAGCATCGTTTCCTTCTCCGGTATTTAAACAGGGTCGTGTCTAAGGAGGATCTAATGGGAGTTAAGATAATTTTTTACTTGGAAAACTCTCTCTTGAAAATTTTATAAGATGCTGAAGATGGCTTAAAAGATTATTCTAAAGTTGTTCCGGGAACTCAAAATTCTAGGAACTCCCACGAAGGGGCGTTCTGAAATCTCCTGGAATTTTTCCGGTAAAACTGGGCGGGGCATAAAACTTTCCCGGCAAAATAGAAAATTTCAGGAAAAAGTTGGCATCCCTAGAATAATGCTGGAAAAGGGGCGTTCCCAGAAAAAGGGAGTTCCTGGAAAAATGTCGGAAAAGGGGCGTTCCCGGAAAAAGGGTGTTCCTGAAATTTTTAGGTCCCGGAACAACTTCAGACTAATAGAAAATGGCCTCAAGAAATGAGTTCAAAAATCCAGAAAAAACTATTCTTCCCTTTATTCTGAAGATAAGAGTCTCTAACCATGTCCCCTTACTGGTCCCTGTAGAGATAGCTCCAAGAACTGGACACAAAGGCCGTCTATGTCCCCAACTCCTCCCAAACCTAGATACGCCTTTGCATTTAAGCAGCCCTGCCTTCGTGCCTCGTATTCTCATCTCGTTTTCTTCATCTGCCGCAGTTATCTTTAATTAGAAAATTCTTCTCGTTTCTCATTTCTGTGGTTATTCCGAGTACTGAAGCTCGTTTTTGTTTCCCCATTTAGCTGCTTTATTTCCCCCCTCTCGCTTCACTCTCTCCCAGAGAGCGATTAGTTACCTCATTTGCGGCTTCCTCTTGCCCAGATTCCCGCGGACCCGGAAACGACGCGTCCGTCTTCGAGAAAGGTCGGAACTCGTTTGGGCTTCCGGCATCGCGTGCAAACCGATCCAATAGGGCGACGCCCACACAGAATATTTCGTCAATCGGGAAATGGGTCGGAAAAGTGATTTGTCAATCGAACATGAATATTCAATTGGGCTGGCACCTGACAAAATAAAGCAAAGCCCTCAGCTCACCACGAAAGTTGTGGCACAAATTGAAACAACTGGCAAATCCCAAAAGTTCGCGATTGACAAAATTACTTTTTCCTCCTCCCGCACTCGAGGATCAGCCTTCGTTCGGGCAACCACATCAAAATGGTGAAAATATTCGACCATTACTGTGTAAATTATTCCAAGCACGTGCCCCAATCCCAAAGATATACATACGCCTGCTATCACGGGATGAGAAGATTGTGTTCGTACGATAAATGGTCCTGGAGCTGCTGCCTGCCTCTGAAAAATTTATTGGCAGCAGCAGTCGGGTTTCGCCGGCTCTTACTCATTCTAATGCCGCCTTTATCGTTCTTAATAGCAGTCAAAGTCGCACCAGGGAGATATTCAATAACGTGGCTTAGATTAGACACTTTTTGCATTATGGAATCATATTTACGTGTTATTATTGTTTGCTTCTTGTTCCTTTCCCACCAACCCAGCTGTCTGTCTTCCAAACAACTTATCTTCCGGACTGCGCTTTATTACATCTGACAGGTGCCCGTTGCCGCATTTTCCCATCTTGACACACTTTGCCCGTTTATGTTTGTCTTCCAAACACCACCGAGCATCGCCTAATTGGGCTTCGTAACTGTTCATCCTCCAAACTCTCGGCCCCCACGATGAGCCCAGAATCGAGCATAAATTTATTATTATGATACACTTCATAAAGTTAAAATAATGCGGATTATGGGTAGATGTGAGCGTGGAAATAATGCAAGTAATGGTCGTGTAATGAGCGGGCAGAGGAAGCAGGTTTATGCCGCAGAAAAAAGCACAATAAATTGGCCATTAAGTGACCGGTAACTCAACCTACATTATTTAAACGCCGAGTGCAGTGCTCGAGTGTTGAAGCACTTGAAACAAGGTTGAGCGATCAAAGCTAGTGCACTTCTCGGGCGCAGAGAGTAGGAATGGGGCGTCAGACAGCTTTTACGGCCTCGTAATGATAGGGAAAATGGAGCTTTTCATTTCGCACTCTCTAAAATTAAACCTGGAAATCGCAGTCACAAGCAGTGGCGTAGGCAAGGAGGGGCTGCTTCTCCCTTAATTCCAGAAGAGGAGAAATTTGAGTTTCTGACGTCAGCCACTTTGCATCTTAGAGGTCTAGTTGGGGTTTGAAGGAGTCTAGGAGACTGAAGGGAGTAATAAGTCTTCTTGGAGTGCTGTTCTTAGCTCCTGGAATACTCACTCAAGCCAGTTTTCTATTTTTGAGGGTGCTTACTTTGGCTGTTGAGGCATATTTCAACTCTTGAAGCGTCCACTTCAGTCCTGGTGTACCAACTTTAGTTGGTAGGGAACTCATTTCATCCCCAGAGGCGTCTATTTCTCTTTCCCTAGTTGCTAGATCCCCAGCTACTTACGCTTTTGCTCCCAAGAAACATGTTAAAGAAGGTGTCAACTGTCAAGGAAAACACCTTCTTCAATCGCTTCTTGCAGAGTCACAAAGCGAAAACCTCTTAAATCTTCCCCCTAACGAGATTCAACAGAATCACCCGTTCCTCATTACTTTTAATAACTTTTTCTCCTGCGATGCCTTGAAAGGAAAGCACCGGAGACCGCGGAGACGAATTGCAACATGACAAAAAATTTGAAACTTCCTCCCGTCTTATATTTTTAAAACCTTTATCATCATCATCAGCAGAAAGCCAAGACATAAAGATGGAAAAGAAAATCGTATCGTAAAAAATTTCCCACAATAAAAGAGAATTATGGCGCAGCTAAATGTGCTGCAGTTAGAGCCATTACGTGCTGTAAATTGCTGTTCTGTCACTTGAGCTGAAGGAGAACTTTCTGAGGGACAGGGAGCTTTGAATGGGAAATGTGCACAAAAAAGAACCAAATACTCGAGTGACTCGCGTCCGTTGCTCGCACTTGCACCGCACTTTTGTGAGTAAATCATGTTGGATGTGACACTTACCAGATGGCGCATTGTTCCCGAGCTGCGATAGTAGTCCGTGGGCCCACCCAGACTCTGGAAGTACTTTTTGTTCGTGTAACCTGGATCCATTTTGCGATACTCAATAATCTTCTTTCCTCGTTTTTTTCTCTCTTTTTCACGTGCCCGACTCCGAGCTCGCAATATATTTATTGGTTTTCACTTTAAAAACTGTAATTAATCATCAACAACAGCGTCAGAGGGGGAGCCTACTCTCATCTCCATTATCTGAGGCGCACACGGCACAGTTATTCCAAACAACTCAAATGCACTTTGCACTGCTGTGGCTGCTGCTGCTGCTGCTATCTGCTGTTCAATTAAATTCCGATGCCCCGGCATGCGAAGAATATTTTTATCCGCGAACTTGATCACTAGCACAGCTTTTTCCGACTCTCCTCTGATTTCGATATTTTTTTAATTTAATCCTGTTTATTCAACTACTGACACGAGTCTTGTTTTTATTAAAATACTCTTCCTTTCCCGGGATTCCCGCTTACGAACACTCAATGTGAAATCAAGCTGGTGCTTCCGTGTTACAACTTCTCCAACTTTTGCATGAGTGGTTGCAAATTGTTGCTCAAACAGCAGTTCATGTTGGGTAATTAAAAACTGCACAATTCACAAACTTCTCCCTTCGGAGCCTGCTGGTGGATTTTCTGGGGCTTCTGGAAAAGACAAGAAAATGTTAAAATTTGCTAGTTTAATTGAATGGCTTTGACCCAGGGACTACTGAGTTTTTTAAAGCCCAAGGATAGGCTCAAGGGGTCTCTAGCTCAGTCCCTGGTGCTGGTGCGGGTACACTGTAGAACAATTATTTGCTAGGTTTAAATTTATAGCCTAATCGAAGCAATTTAAATTTTCCCCCCTTCTTAGGCATCTTATCTCACCCCCTTAAGTGATAGGGGCAAACATGTGTTCTATGATTTGTTAGATTCGACATAATGTATAGCATATCCAAAATTCAACTCAATCAGACGAAGTATATGGAACTTTCATACAACGGGGAAACCCCCCTAGTTACCTAGGCAATTTTTCGGAAAAACCAAAGTATTTTCACCACTCTCTAGATCATACATTACAACATGCAAAAAACTGCAGGTATCTAAGTCTTACAGTTTCGGAGGTTTTGTGACTTGGATGGACGGACGGACAGACAGACAGACATATCGGACACATAAGTGCACTAAAAATCATCATAGTCTTTTTAGAATTCCACAGTAGCAAAACTCGTGCCTTATTCATCCAAAATAGGTCTCCAGCGACACAAACGGCATTCACCACGCTTTGACCGCCTTCGAGAGATGATGACGCACATTTTTCGGTATTTACAGCAATAATGCACGTCGTTTGCATGAAATTGAAATCTTAATGAGTCCGCACGAGAGAAAGCTGGTCACTTTGTGGCACGAGCGTTTTGCATAGATTTCTTCAATGACCCTTGAAGTTGTCGTTTGCCTTTTCAATTTCTTCCTCCTCGCACCTCATCAACACATATTCACGGCAGGACATACATGCGTACTATACGTACGAATTCGAGGGAAAAACAGAAGCAATAACATTCATGGTCAGTGGTTTAGAAAATTTTCCGCCAATTGCTCGTTCTCATCGTGTCACACATCGTTCCCCGACGCAATATGTGCTGGGTAGCGAATTTTCACGGCGGCTCTGCCAGTGCATTTAGTGGCGTGTTTTGATACCTTTTTTGTGCAGACACTCTTCTGTCAGCGTCGACTGCCATTCTCTGGTGCTGATGAGTGTCATCGTGCGCCGAGTGCGACTGGAGTGGAGGGGGCAATTCAATGAATTCAATTAATCCGATTGCTGGGTCGGCTTTTCTGACTGCACGCGGCAGCCTCATAGATCACTGTTAATTTTAAAGAGTTCAGAGAATTTCCGACCGGCACTCCCGATCAATTACATGTGCACATGCATGAAATATGTAAATATTAACGTTTAACCATAAAATGACCTGACGCCAATCCGCGAATCTGGAGCAACATGTGGAGCTGCTACTCTTGCCGGTCCCATTTTGAATTAATTTTAATAAATAAATTGATGTAAAGAGCATATCTTCGATCATGGAATTACGTGGATTATGTTATTCACCATATGCATTATGACGCAGGTCATGATAATTGGCAGAAATGTGAAAACCACAATAAATGAGAGAATTGAATCATTGAAATGTGGATTGTGAATCACTGACACCAATCTGCATTTCACCGGCTGCTTGTTATTTCTACGTGTTTTTGTGCGCCTTTACTTTCTGACGGTGACGGTTTTGCACCAATTCCAAAACTTGATCCGAGCGCGATTAGGCTTGAAGTTTAGAGAGGTGATGTGAGATTCAATTTCCTTCCTTTTCTCGGAGTTTCTTCTCTTCCTTTCTCTCTCTTAAAAAGAGAAGCTCAAAAAAGTTCTAGAGAGAAACAGGTTCTAAAGTGAAGTAGAAGAAAATGTAGCTAACAGAAGTTGCGTGAAAGCTTTGAAATTTAAAGTAAAATTTTTGTTTATCTTTTTGGAGTTTTTGCTCTTCTCCTCTCATGAGATCATCTAACGACCTTGAAGATTAATCAAGGCTCCTTAATACCTTTTGCCCTTAATAGTATTAAGGAGTCTTAAGTTTTGTTAAAAATCCTTAGATGAGAGGAAAAGAGAAGAAATTTTGAAAACTTTTCTATTCTCTTATTTTTCTTCTAGAACCGGTTTTTCTCTCTATCTCTCTATCCCCAGCATTCAATCTGTCAAAAAGACTTCCTTTTAGAAGTTCATTACGTGGGAACTTTCAGCTCCAACTAGCCTTCAAGCTAAGACAAAGACCCCCAGTAACCCAGATCCCCAACTGGAGCTAATGGAAATGCTTCGACATGCTTCGCACTCCAAATCACTCGCAGACGGCCCATTTCTAAATTGAATTTAGTAAAATTTCCGTCACACCTGGTGGCTGCGTTCTTTTTGGCGCGCACACCGCGAAACTCAAAGCCACACTTCAGTCAAAACAATAATCTCTGAGTTGCTCATTCCCCGCGAACTCATTACAGCATTTCACTTGCTCGCCTCTCGCCACTTCGCCATTCTTTGTCACTCTCCTCGACTCGTTCAGTGGCGTTCCTTTTTGGGTCAGCTTCGCTTTCTGGGTCACCATATTATTTTAATCTTCTACGTTATTTGTTTCTTCTCACACACAATTTGTACTTCATACTTGTACACATTCATGGCATTATTCTGCATTTTCGTGTCGCTGTAACTTCCACCACCAATTATCCATTTAAGCACTCAAATTATAACTTTTTTGCCATACACAAGAAACCTAAAAAAAATTGCTTTGACCCGCTTCTGACCCCCCAGGAAAGGAGGGCTCCGTTTTCTCCGACCATGATAATGCGATTAAAATAACACACCCGAGTTCATTCGCCTCCCAAACACTCTCGGCTAATCAGTTCTGGTTTCTACGTTTTCTAGACTCGCCACTTATGACCGAGAACGACGCTGACGGGATGGTTTCTTGCTTTATCTCCATTTCCCGTTTCTGCTCCGAGCAACACAAACTGCTCTCTTGGCTGCTAGACCATTTCTCGAGCCACAACATGAAAAATGCCTCACTCAAGCGCGAGATAATCCAGCGAGACTGCACTTTCTGCATTCCTTATCCCTGCATCCCTGCCCCCGTGGCGCTACTCAGGATCCTCGGCACTTACTTAGTGAAATATTGGGTTTTCAGGTGAAAAAATCACTGCTCTATCTGGTCTCAGTGCGGCGGAGTTCACGACGAACCGATCGCGCTCAAGTTCAAGATCCAACTAACAAATATTCAAGAACAGTTTGATCTACTCACGGTTGCTGGCCGCGTAATGGTTGGTATGCATGCCATTTACCACGATCATGTTGCCGCGCTGCCGTAGCGCTGTGGTTGTATTGGTTTATGCTGGCTCACATGCTGCCTGTTGAAGAAGTAGGAATACTTGCTAGCTTTGCTATTATTATTTTCTTTCTTTTATGACTCTGCTTCAGCTTTGTGAGCCTCTGCGTGTTCTTTTCCTCCTCTCCATGCCACCATCATATTTCGGTGCGGTTACAGTGCGTCTATTATTTGCTCAAGAGTCATACTAATACAGTGGCGACGGCGGCTCGGCGAGAGAGGTGAAGTAATCAAGTCGAGAACACCTGGAGCTATTTCTGGAAGTGTCTGGGAGTGACAGATAATTAAGGAAGTTGACCTTTGCATGGTTCCCAGGCCGTTAACCCTCTTTTGCTTGGAGTTTGTGATCAAAATATGGAAATCATATGCATGGAGGCCAGAAGAAAGGTTTGAAAAGTGAGGTTCATATTTTTGGATTGATTTTTTGACTCCTGTAATTTTCTGAGAAGTATAAATTATAGATATATGTTCACAAAAAAATCATTTTTGATTTAAATTGCCAGGTTAAACAAATTCAACTTTTTGGGGCATTGCATTAGAGGGTTAACTCCGAAAAGACCAACTTTCATTTGTTTTCCCACCCTAACGAATTATTTATTTGCCCCCAAAAGCCTCCTTTCGTCCCGCCTTACCATGCAATTAGCACTACCTGCCTGAGCCCGTGTCCCCCGCGATAGAATTCCACCTTCATTGCCGCCATTAATTTTTTGTGTAAATTGACTTTATTTTATCTGCAAACGTAAAATTTTCCCTCCAAATTGTTCATTTGCCACTCGTCATCGTTTTCTGCGGCCGTCGTATTTACATTTTTATTTTCTGCTCGCTCCTACCTGTACATTCTTCCTCCCGCGCCGCGTCGTTTCCCGCAACTCTACGCACATTCACGGAATTGCAAATTGCGACCTAAATTTGATACGATGTGATAAAAAAGTACACGGTGCCGGTGTAAATTCGCTAATAAGATACACAGTGGCTGCCTTGACATCACTTACAAATGGCTCCAATCAATCTTGGGAGTTAAAATTAGATCTGCTTATCGATGATCGGGTCCATCAGTCAAGACTTCAAGGGGCTTTAGGAGCCACGTTAATTTCCACTTTGAACGTGATCTGCGGGTATTGTTGGAGCCAAGAGCATGAAGAATTCTCGGTAATTAGAGAAGTTGAGTCATCGAGTGATTTGTGAAAAAACTATCAAAACACTGATTCGGGGTCGATGACTCGGCCGGAGTAAAGCGACGAACTCATGGCTCCTGAAAGTATGCAATCTACTCGCGTCAATGATTCAGATTTCGGAAATCTGAAATGGCGAAATAAAAACAAACCACGATGGAATAAGCGGTACCGAAATTCGGGCTTAAACAGCTTCCAGTCCGATGTGCAATAACAACATCGTCATCAATAAAAGGTTAACTTTATTTTGTTGACTTTTTGGTTTCAACCGCACTCGCACAAGCTGAAAAGCTGCCATCCTTTGTGCGCTGCTCATCGGAGTATTTTATTATGCGTGTACGTATTATTTCACGTCTGTGCTTTACAACATGCCGTCAACATTAAAATATTATTGCGCGCTGCAATCGGCTTCTGGGAAACACATATTATAGGGCAGTTTGGTGGCGGTACTGAAATCCCACCTAGCAGCAACCGTATCAGCTCACAAAGCCTCGTTTCAATGGTAAAGGAACAGTGAGGTATTGAATTCACATGGCAACTGAAAGGTTATTGGAGGTGTGGGAGGGAAATGATGAATGAATTGGGAGTACCAATGAGGCCAGAGTCTGTTTTTCTGAATCCACGCACGTTCTTTTGTGCCTCCGTTTACCTCGAACGAATGTGGCAGACTTCCGAGAATCGAGATTTATTTCGGGCGGAAAAAGTTGAATTTAGGCATTGTTCCCCCTCAATGAGGATTCAATCACCCGCCCACGCATGAATTTTCCCAAGCTGCCAACGGACATAATTCTCAAAAGCTTCCCCCGATTCTACCGTTTCCGTCTACCCCTCCACAGATGGCGCCTTCGAATCGGGAAAACTCGAGTTTGAAAATCTCAGAATCAGCCTCCTTCGACTCTCTTGACGTTTTTCCAGGCTTCGGTCCTCTAAATTCCAAATGGGAAACATTTTCACGATTTTATTCGGCTCCCAGTCTATCGGAGAGCTCAAACTCTCGTTGGAAGTCCTGCAGTACGAGAACTCTGTCCTGAAACGCGAGCTTCAAGAGCAATCCGGCCTCCTCAAACGTCTCCAGAGCGCACCATCCTGCTGCAAGGACTCGAAGCCGAGCTTTTCTGTGGAGAGAACCGAGTCCAACCTGCACGAGGCGCTCCGTAAGAAATACATGGAGGCTGAAGAGTACAAGCACAAGCTGGAAACGATGCATCAGCGCTTTCTGACGTGCTCCCGACAGTAACAAAAGGGACTTCATCTCGTGCCTGTCTTTGACACCTGCAGCTCCAGCAAAATCAGCTATAATGACGACATGCCGCAATGGTCCCCCGTCCTCTCTGTCGACTACCTCAAGCATAATGAGGCCTGACCAATAAAGTCTCCTCGGTTGACTTCGTGAAAACTTCCATCGGCTTTTAATCGCGAGCTGGGATTCCGAGGTCCGAGCATGCCGATCGTTCCGAGGAGCGTGAACTATAAAACGATTGATAGGCGCAATTTCTTCTCATAATTTACTCAGCTCTTAATCTGAGAGGCTCGGTCAAGTGTCCGTATTCAATTACGATTAGAGAAAAGTGAAAAGTGTCTGACTGAAAGTGGATCATTTTCATGAAAGTTAAAGTTAAACGCAACGAACTCAAAATAAATTAAAGGTAGGAGCGCAATTTTACCCTGACTTTAACTGAATGGCTCGGAAGATCGCAATCACATCACTCCCGTCCTTCAAATCAATCACTTTCCACCATTATGCAATTTATCAACCGCGCGTTCTAATCAATCTGTCCGACTGCACATTAATGTGCCCTCTTGAGTCATCGAAACGTGCCTGGCCGAGTCCCGGTCAACGATATTGAAGGCATTCATTCATCCCGTGGCAGGTTCGCGGTTCTAATACGTCGTAGGAGAGATGCAAATCATATCAGCTGACGACGCGGCGTAGTTTAGAGAGATTGCAAACTCTAATTGAGGTTTTCTCTGAATATTAAGGTCAAGCTAAAGAGTGTCATTTGGAAGTTTGATAGTCCACATTCGGGGCGAATCGAGAGGAGGGGAGATAACGCGTGTCTGAATACCGTCTGGGATGGCGTCGAAGTTGATAATGAATTAGCGAATTCGAGAGTCACCTGCCGCGGGTGGCGGGGTCATGGGAATCGCGATTACTTCGCTTCCGGCTTCGTGACTTTCACGCCCCTCTCTGTCCCACAAATATCCATTTCCGAGCTGCTTAGCCTAATGCTTATCAGTAGGTATCACCGCTCACGAGCTTTCTCTTGTTTCCTTCTTTGCAGAAAGTGCAATTTTCCGTACACTCCCACGCACTTTATATAACTCAATGTTAAGCAGAATGGCAAACAACGACTTCTCCGACACTAACTACGATGCTGGGAATAGAATTTCTCCCACAAATTATGTGATAAGCGACCATAACTATGGCAAAAATAACGTGAAGGTATTGCAACTAGTCAGGAATGGGCCCATTCATTCCATTAGGGAGTTCCTTGTGTGCACCAAATTGCAGCTCACCTCGCTCAAGGACTACACCCACGGTGAGTGACTCCCCAAAATTCCCCAAAAATCTCATAAAATCTCTTCCCAACAGGTGATAATAGCGACATCATCGCCACGGATTCGCAGAAGAACACGGTTTACGTGATGGCCAAGAAGCACGGAATCAAGTCGGCGGAGGAATTCGCTGTGTTGTTGTGCAATCACTTCTTGAATAAGTACTCGCACGTGAAGCGGAGCAAAATCTGGATCGAAGAGTCACCGTGGGAGCGCATCGCTTGCGGCTCCGGGCTTTATGCAAAACTCCACAATCACGCCTTCGTTTACTCTCCATCGGCTGTGAAAAGCTGTGAAGTCACCATGAGCCGGTCAGGTGAGACTTGAGGCGAAGAAAAAATTATTCAAGGCCAAAATATCCAACCTTCCAGACATGAAGCCGAGCATCAGTAGCTCCCTCACGAACCTCCGTGTGCTCAAGACCACCAAGTCCTCCTTCGTCAACTTCATCGATGACGAGTTCCGGACGCTGCCGGACCAGGCTGATAGGCTGTTCAGTACCGTGATTCGCTCCACGTGGCACTTTAACACCCTGGATGGAGTCGATTTCGACAAAACGTTCAAAATCATTAAGCAAATAATTGTGAGCATGTTTGCGGGAGAGCCAGTCAACGGCACACATTCGGCCAGTGTCCAAAACACGCTATATCTGGCCAACAAAGAGGTGTTGGACGCCATTCCGCAGGTAGAGTGACACGTTTCTGGTCCATTTCCGCACTACCATAATCGCTTAATCCCCCGCAGATCCAGTGGATTGAAATGGAAATGCCGAACAAGCACTACTTTGACATCGATTTTTCAAAGTTCAAAAAGGCCATCGGTAACGAGGTGGACCCCGCAATTGACGTCTACTTGCCCGCCTCCGATCCGGCCGGCAACATCTACTGCAAGCTCGACAGGCAGAAGAGCAAGCTGTAAGCTAAGTATTACCTACCTTCTCGTGCCGTCGCCTGATTATGTTTGCACAATTATTTTAACGCAATATCCTATAAACTAAGATAAGAGAGGAGATGAAGAGCTGCATCAAGTTGTGATTTTAATCGACAGATTGTTTACAAAATAAACTTCCAATATAAAATTATTATCAGATTATAAATAGCTCGCAGCAGTGACGTTTTTCTCCTCAATAGCGGAGGCAAACAGGGGACCCCGTCAAGAGCGCGGCCTTCTTCAGCAGGATCCAGTCCAAGGTGGAGAGTGTGCACTGTCCCGGAGTGGCGAGTGTCTTCTCCATGGGCTCCGTTTCCTCAATTTCCTGGTCACCTCGCAGACTCTCGTGCTGGCTCGTGGGCGAGTAGTAGGTCGAGGTGGACGTCGAGTTGGTCTGGACTCGCACAATGTCCATTCTCTTCTCCGCCACACCACTCTCTATTCGGTAGGGGCAGGTCTCCTGTGGATAATGGTTTGTTAGTTGATCGAAGGACCAATTTTCTAAAAATTTGATTAATCGATATATCGATACTTTTGAAAACATTGATATTTTCAAAAATAGTATTTTTTATATCGGCTGATATATCGGTTCGATTAATCGATTAATCAACTAATTGATATGTTTTTGAAAACGAAATTGGGAAATTGAAATGATAATAATTTGGAAGACAATTTTTTTGCCGATATATCAGGTTGATCAATCGATTAATCGATATATCGATTGAATGAAAATTTGGCTGATATTTTTGACTTTAAAAAGTTTCAAAAGCTTACCTGAAATATTTCGAGAACAAATCCACCCCCTCTACCGACCCCACTGTTGCGATATCGAATTATCTTGGGCCCGTACGAGAACTGGGTGATGTAGTTGCCCCCTGAGCGACACCCGCATATCCTCTGGCCGTCAATCTCGATGAAGTCGTTGAAGCAGTCGCCGTGGTTGAAGAAACGAAAACCGATGCGGAGCCGGCAGATGTTGGGGCTCCATTTCTCGACGAGGTAGAGACAGTCTGCGGGTACGCGGTTGACGAGGGGGAAATTGGGGCTCATGAGGTAAAAGTTGCGACTTCTGAAGACGTTCCGGCAGCACGGGGAGGGCGTCCCCGGGAATCCTGGCCCTCCTGGCGGGAAACCGGGCCCTCCTGGGAGGAAACCGGGCTGTGCACCAGGGTAGGGTTGGGGCTGGAACCCTGGTTGTGGGTAGAACGGAGATGGGCCGTACTGAGGGGCGGTTCTGTTTTCCTCTAGACTCTTTTCGGGCTCCTTAATGGGCAGGTAGCCTGGAGCTGCCGAGCCTGAGCTGCACATACAGGGCTGCGGGTACATTGAGGGGTAGCCAGGAGGGAAGTGGGATGGGAATCCGGGATTTTGACCAGGATATTGTNTTTGACCAGGATATTGCGAAGGAAACCCAGGATATTGGGGAGGGTATCCAGGGTACTGAGAAGGGTGTTGTGGGCAGCCTGTTCCTGGGTACTGAGGTGGGTATGGAGGCTGATATGGCGGCTGATAGGGAGGCTGGTACGGAGGAGTTGGGATCTGAGGAAGCGTGGGGTCGATGGGAATAAAGTTCGGCGTGAACTCTGGAGGCCCGTAGTCCTGTCTGCTACTGGCGTTGGTGGACCTGCCCTCGGGAACGGCGTGGACCGGGGAAGACTCGCCCTTGTCCTCACAAGGCAGACGCGTGACTAGCAGCTGGAACCCCTTGCGACTCCCGAAGCCGTCTGACACAAAGCGAATCTTCAGAATCCCCTTCTCGGTTCCGTA
The DNA here is from genome assembly GCA_963930915.1 of Forcipomyia taiwana. NCBI lineage: Eukaryota > Metazoa > Arthropoda > Insecta > Diptera > Ceratopogonidae > Forcipomyia > Forcipomyia taiwana. The sequence goes on along the minus strand of CAWVOI010000099.1, from coordinate 1,735,616 downwards.
CTCCTTGATTCCAATCACCTGCCCACACAGAGTCTCGTCCTCGCCGATGGAGAGGAAGTCCTTTGTGCAGTTCATCGACGGCTCCAGATCAAAATCAATGAACTGGATGTGGAACTGATTTTGACACACGAATGGACTCATCAAGACGTAAACGCAGTCCAGATTCGGAGGATACTCGTTATTGAGATAATCTGGTGATTGAATCAAGTACTGCTGATGGTTCTTGAGGACTCCCCCGCATTCCGTAGTCCTCACCACATCGTACTTAATTGCCGACGACATGACGCGTGAGTAGTTCTCTCGAATCCTGGAAAACGTGTCGTCGCTCACCCGTCGATTTACGTCGAAGTCGTTCTTGACGAGGAAAAATCCCTCCTCCCTGCTCCAAGCGTAATTGAAGACAACACTCGCTGCTAACCAAATTAATGTAAATAATTTCATCGCCTTTGATCTATTTTCGCGCTCGGGCTCGGGGCAGAATTAAGGTGGTGACTGGCTCGGAAACCCAAAACCGACTGACTGGCCGAAGCCCGAGATTGCAGCTAGCAACTTGCGACTTCCTCTCCTTATCTTCTGTTTGCCTTTCACGCACATCGATATTCTGTGAAATTCAGCTCTGTGTTTGCTCGCAACTCTCACTCTCGACCCGTGACTCGCGAGGAACTTACGACATTTCCGGCGACTCGATTCCTTTTATTTTTCTATCCAATCATCAAAGAGCATGACAGCAAAAAGCCTCTTCATTCATGATAATTAATTAATTAGAGTTCAATCGATATTTCAAAGTTAAAAATAACAGTCTCACATTGACGACGAAGACGTCTGATTACTCAAACAAAATCTATATTTGGGGGCTTCGTTTGCTTTGCAGAAGACTCGACTGAGCTCTATAAGCTGCACATTGAGATGCTTGAATTAAAAGCTATTTTGCAGGATAAGTTTTTACACTTTACACGTCTGTGAGCATGACTGTGGCTCACAGCATTGCTCTGGAGTCTAGCCCAGGAACCTGATGTTGGTGAAGATAGCCTTGGCTGGGCGTTTGCGGTTGCAGAAGTTGACCTGTCTTCGTTGATTGCCTTTGTGGGTTTCGTGCAGGCCCACCAGGAGCCGGAATATCTCGTCCCGGGTGGGAGTGCACATGTACCTCGCGTCGGGATCATACGACCTGGAAAGGTTAATTGAAACAGTGGCCGATAGACGCGCTGACTTTGAACTCACGAGCCTTTCCCCTTCTGCTGCCTTTTCCACGGGTAGCGCCTGTAGTACCGTCCCGACCGCTTGTCCACAACCAGGTCCTCCTCTGGGGTCGTCTCCTCCACGTAGATGACGGGCAACGGCCCCTCCGGATACTCCTGGGAAATAAATTGCTGCTTAATGACTCCCACACTAGACCCCGTTCGACTCACCAGCAAGAGTTTCTCCAGCAGCTCCGACTTCAGCTCGATGTCCTCCTCTTCTTTCACCCTCTCGATTTGCTTCTTGAGCAAATCGAAGCTGTCCATCAAAATTTCATCGTTCACGCCGTTCTCCGGAGTTATTTGCTCGAGCTCTGGTTGATGAAATCCGAGGGGATCTAAGAATGAGTGGGTGCTTTGGTTATGACGTCTCTCCTTCTCTCTGTCAACTTATTAGCTTCAACACGAGTGCTATTGTGTCTAACAATCTCACCTCTTCACCTACATAAGCTCGTATCTCACGCTCAGAATTAGTCGGAAAGCACTTTGGGAGCAGCAGTCGAGCCTCCGCCAGGTGCGTCTTTAATCAAGGAGACTTGATTACTCAAAGTGAAGCCAATTTACACGTCTTTTGTTCACTTATCCCCTGCATCGCTTCCCGGGCTTATCTCGTATGACTCAAAGGGATTTGCATCCTCGGAAGGAAGGCTGTGCTTCCATTTCCACCTCCTCAGAAATCGAATTTCCTCTGATTGTTCTGCTTTAACCTTCATCAAAGATGGAACGTTCAGAGCCGTTTGATTGATTTTTCCTCACTTCCCTAGTCGACTGTAGCAAATCTCAGAGTTGGTTACCAAGTCATGTCTGAGCGTTTGCGAGTAAACGCCTCCCTAATTTGTAATTAATTTCACTCACATTCTCCCCCAAACATGCCCATCATTCGGCATGTGAGTCACGCGTCTCGACTTTTGATCCTTTCTCTTGCTAAAAAAACTGAAATCACACTCGCACATCTCCCTCATATATGAATCATGCAGTGATAAATTTCGTCGCTCGGCACCAACGACCAGATGATAACGCACAAATCTGGAGGCTCTGCTCAGTTCACTCGTGCTCATATAGATTACGATGGATGGCAAATGCAAATGTAGTGTACGACAAGAGTTGCTTCATTTATCATCATTTGCATGTGAGCCCGAGAAGGCGAAAGTCGTGATTCGTGACTTTCATCGCTAAGAGGCTTCGGAGGGTTCAGGAACGGAAGCCCAGCCTTGGAAAAATTAAAAGTTCGTCGCAGAACGAAAAGTCACGTGACGTCGTTGGAATCACTGTGACGTCAAAGCGCCTCTCACGCAAGTTGACGCAGTGCATTGGTTTCTGGGAAACACGGGGGTGGGGTTAGCCGAGTAGGGGTTCCTGGACGCCGCTGGGGGGACTTCCAGGCGTGGGAATCGCTTTTTTGGAGGTGGGATTCACATCACTGGACAAAATATCCAACCGGCTCTAGCTCCGCCCCCTTCACTGCTAGAAGCACGGCGTAAAATTATTGTCGTGATCTCTATTTGATTTTGGAATAGCATGCAAGTTTTCAGCCTCTTAGCTGGTGTTTTGGTCAAGCTAGAGGGCCTAGATAGCCTAGTGGTTAGGGCGGTCAGGCTAGTGATCGGGAGATGGCGGGTTCGATCCCCGACGCCGCGTCGGAATATTTAGGTCCAATTGTGTTCTTAACGCAACTTTAGCCCTCAAGGGCTAGGGTTAAATTAAGAATGCGACTGCTATAGCGCGCATGGTAGTATAAAATGGAGGGCGCTGATAGATAAAAAGGGGTGGGGCAGAAACCCAATGCAATCTATCTATCTATCAAGCTAGACCACTTGGACACTTTTTCGACATTTATTTTTTTTTCAGAGCCACTCAAAGCAGTAAAAGGATTGTCAAGTGTTTCAAAAGTAAAATTTATTGTGAGCTTACACAATAAGTGTTTTATTCATGAAGGAGTGAAACTAGAATGAAGCCAAATTAGCTCAATTTTCTATACAGGGTCTGTCCAGAGAGACAACCTTAAACCTTTTTGCTGAACTTATTTTTTCTGAATAGCCTAGACCGTAACGTTTCAAAAATGCCCAAAACGAGCCCCGTAAATTGAGTGTACGATTTGTAATCGGTCTTAGAGTTGTCCAAGTTATCACAGGCCTATGCGGAGAAGGGGCCAATGTATTAAAATCGATAAAAAATTATTTTTCAAGATTGAGAAGTGATTTGGGACATTTTGAAAATCAAAAATAAATATTTTCTACAATATTAAAAATATATAACATAAATAATATGAATAACATAATTATAATAAGGTAAATAAGACTCTGTATTTTAAATTTTGCTCACGCTATAGCACTTAAAGGGGCGAAACTAGAGCCAGTTGGACATTTTGTCCAAGTATTTATGTAAATCAGTGTTTATTCAAGACTCAGGCAAAACAGTTTCGATGAATTTTTCCCAGTACTTTGGCTCAGGAAAAGCTTACCTTTCAGATAACTTCCGGTCTCCACGCTCCCAAGTCTCTCCAGCGCCTCTAGCGATGCCAGATCAGTAGCTTGCTGAGTCTGTTGTGGGCGCAAGTCATCCGCCCGGTAACCCGAGGAAGATAATGATGAGATAAGTGGCGACATAAGTGGGTGATTACTGTTGTTATCGTAATAGTAAATGTTATTGGAATGTTTGGTGTGGAACTGCTGTGGTGAGCCTTGTGGAGAGGGAAAGAAGGCTGCAGGAGAGAAGCCATTAAGTGACCGTGATATCAATGGCGATGGAATGCAGTGGGATGGTCGCAGGAATAGAGATGAGAAGGAGGAGAACAAAACAAAACTCGATAACCGCAGTCGCTGCATTCTCACATCGGAATGTTGATGTTAAGTGACTGTGTGGCCTCTTTACTCTCCGTCCGTTGAAGCGGTCGAGGATTCAATCAGCTGCAATCAAAGGAATAGCATCGATTATTACACTGAACCATTGAGCCTTAATTAAGAGATGGGGGCGGGAGTATCGGGTTTTATGGCGAAATCCTCCCTACGTTTCTGGCTCACGACCTGGAACCGTCACCGGAACCTTTCCGCGGTGGCACATGTGGCTCCCTGGCACACATACATCTGATTAAAATTGAGATAACCCGCGACTTGTGTACGTAATCCGGTCGTTAATGCCGTAATCATCCTGAAATAGAACGCCCGGTAATCTCACGTTAACCAAGGCGGTTTTGGGACGGGGCGGCGTCTAGAGTGGGAGGAGGACCGTCGGCAATGTAATTAAACAAGCTGTGATTGTTTGAGAAATAAAACCAAAAAATTAAATAAAAGAACGCGTAATGAAAGAAAGTACAATTCAGAGGTGAATTGATATTCTGGGGACGTCATTGGAGCCGCGGGCGCAGGAAAAATGATTTCTCGTAAGACGATCCTGATTGATTTACTCAGCGCCCGGCAACAATGGGAAAACGCTATTCCTGCGTGGATAGGGCTTTGATTGGCTTTCATGGAACTACGCTACGTTTTGGCCACAGGAAGTCTCTTTCTCCTGGAATTTCTTTCACTATATGTGCCTACAAGTTGAAATATTTTTAAGACGAAAATAATTTGAATGTTTTAGTGCAGTTTCAGCATTTTGCTCAAAATGACTATTGTGGCCGTCTGTCTGTGTAAAATTTTATAACTCGAGAACCAGAACAGCTAGAGAGCTACGTGTTTTTGTATCGTGTAGGACATGGTTTGTAGACTAGGAAATTAGACGTTTTAGACCCACATTTCCCCTAGGGGTGGAGTGAGAGGGGTAATCCCGTTGTATGAAAGTTCCTTATACTTCGTCCGATTGGGCTGAATTTTGGATATGATGTAGTGTGTGCTAAATCTTGTAAATCATGGTACCACATGTGACTCCTATCATGTACAAAGACGGAGCTAGAGAACCCCAATTGGACTGAAATTTAAAAAATTACCTACTTGTAAAATGACTTTGACATACCCAACCAGAAAAAATAAATTAAATCAAACTAATCAAATTAAATCAAACAAACTTGATGATAAAGCTTATAGGTGCATTTTCAAAATGTTTAGAAAGGCTTATGTCGTAATAAGTATCCAGTGCATAGATTTTGAAAATGCACCGTGAGCTTTATCATCGATTTTCCTTGATTTAATTTTTTCAAGGTCTTTTACTTTGGAATTTTCGTTATTTTCTGCGGTTTGAATTTTACAAAAGACTTATTAAGGCCGGAGCTAATTCCCCTACTCTTCATATGAACCTCTGAGGGTTCGTTGTTTTCCCCGAACGACTTCCTCTGCCGCAAGATTCCCGAATTTCATTGCGTTGAGGAATGCCGTTGCCACGAAAGGATTTTTCTCGTATATCAGCTGATTAAAAGTTTGAAAGAAAGCGTGTACGGCAGATACCTGTTGCTTCTACGTTGTTTGATCCATCGTCATTCGTCTCCATACCGACAAGCCAGCTCTGACGGCTTCCAGGGTGAATGTTATTACAACCGCTTGTTTTGCTTTATCAACAAACTTTTTCATTCCTTCACTAAAAGCCTCCCCGTGCGGACTCGAAATTCATCAAGATGGCAGACAAGAAGCCAAAGGGCAAGAAGGGCAAGCGCAAGGAGCAGGACGACGCAGCCTCGGCCGACCAGATGACGGCGGTGGACCGGCAGTTCTACGAGCTCCAGGCGTCGGACCTGAACAACAAGCTGGGTCGCCTGAGGGCTCACAACGCGAGGCTGGAGGAGCGGAACGAGGAGCTGGAGGGCAAGATGAGGCAGATGGACGAGGACAAGTCCGACACCACGGCCTATCTGAACCGCACGCTCACGGAGAAGCTCAACACTATAGCGGAGCTGGAGGACAAGCTGTCGGAGCTGTCCAAGGTGCGGGATGAGGAGACCCTGGAGTTCAAGCGGGTCCTGAACGAGCGAGAGGCCAAGTACAAGGCCATGCACGACCAGCTCACCTCCGAGATCAAGCTGCTGACGGGCAAGCTCAACTCCATGGAGGAGTTCCGCATCCAGAGAGACGAGCTGCTGGCCAAGTTCGACGCCCAGGAGACGGAGCTGAAGGAGCAGCACAAGCGCCACAAGCACATCATCTACGAGATGGAGCGCAAGGTCATTCTGGACAAGGACAGACTTCGCAAGGAGGTCGAGAACCGGCTGCTCCAGCTCTCGACCGAGTTCACCAAGTCCAACGAGATCCGGGTGGCGGCCCACACGCAGCGTCTGGTGCGTGAAAACATCGCCCTCAACAACGAGATGGACCGCATCATGTTCACCATCGACCGACTCAAGCGTGAGCAGGACGACATGAAGCGCCAGAACCACCACGTCCGGGCCAAGAACCAGGCCATAGAGCTGGAGAACGCCCGTCTCATCCGCACGGCCCAGGGCCACATCAAGATCATCGAGCAGCTCACGGAGGCGTACGAGACGCTGCAGAACCGCACGGCGGACCTCCGGAACGCCCACAAGATGTTCGAGAACGCGACGGGGCGACTGAAGGAGAGCGAGAACGCGCACAAGAAGCTGCACCAGAAGTTCAGGGTGCTCGAGCAGCACACGAGTGCCGTCAACTCGCAGAGATACGCCCTCACGGCCGACATTGTGCTGAAGCACCGCCAGCTGGACCACATCCGGGACATCCTGAACAAGGTCAAGATGACCATCATGTCAGCGATCCGCGGCCAGACCGTCTCAGCGTCCGACTCCGACTTTGAGTGGCGCATGTCGCAGCGAGAGACGCTCCTGGACGACCTCCTGAACATCATGAACGAGGTCGAGAATCTCCCAACCGAGCAGCCCTCGGCCGAGACTATCGAGAGCTACATCTACCTGCAGGGCGACCTCGGAATCCTGCCGAAAGAGTCTCTCTCGGTCGAGACCGACATCTCCGAGCGTCGTCTCCCGCCCATCTCGTCGCTCTCCGTGGACAAGTCTCGCTCCCCGAGGGTCTCCATCGTCACTCTCAGCGTGCCCGGGAGCGACCCTATCCTTGACATCGTGAGTGGCTCCTCGATTCAATTTGCGGCATCCGAGGAAAAAATAGACTCGGCGGATGAGGGGGAGGAAGAAGAAGGGTCTGAAATGAGCATGCCGAAGCAGGTGAGGAAGAAATCCATACGCAAGGTGAGCAAGGTGGAGGAACTGAGCGTCGACGACGAGTCTACGAGGACGAAAGAAGATACTGTGGAGGAGGTGGAAGACACTGGCATTATTATAGACCCGGTTGACGTTTCTCGAGAAAAGTACAGCACCTCGCCGGAGCAGTAGGAGCGTTTCCTGCCACGCATTTTTCGTGTATTTTTTAAACTCAGCTTTTCACGTCGAATTAAATTTTTCACGTCAAGTCGAGCTGTCCGGTGGTTGTTTTGCCGAACAGAAATTAAAGAGTAAGCAGGAAGTCGAAATACCTGCCCTCAAGTGGGTAGAGAATTTTTCACAAGTAGCAGAAAATACAATTTGCGGCTTAGGGATTGGGAATGGATTGTTCTCCACGACGACTTTTTTTTACTCGAGAAATTTGGCTTTGTAAAATTTTCCTCCCGGGAAGTTCACGAAATACAAGAACCGAAATGTCATGTAGAATTCATTTCCAGGGCAGTTTCCACTCAGGAGTACACCAAATCACATTCCAAAAAATTTTGAGCCACTTGTGGAAGAGTCAAGAATCTCCAAAAGAGTTCAATAGCTCAGAAAAAAATCACGTTGAAAATTTAAAGACTACCGGAAATGCTTACCACTTTCCAAATGTCAATCCGCACTCTTTATCCACGGCCTAATTAGCTTCCTCTGCGACTTTAACTTTTATCTTATCCACCAAGAAGCTGAAATTTATTCAAAAACATGTTTCAATTAACTTTCCTCGGTCACGAACTCGTGAATAATTAATTTTTCCACTTTCAGCGGACTAAACTTTCGTCATTAAATTTTCCCGCCTCAAACATGTATTTCTGGCCCAACTTTCACTCACAATTATTTTTTGGCTCTCTCAAATGTCCCACAAATTTTATTTTTTAATGCTTTCTGGTGTTTCCGTCTGCGACCACTTGTTGAAATTCATTGAGTCCTTTGCAGCGGAACCTGTTGTCTTTTATACACTCTGACTCCGCTTTTCCCCAAGCCATGCGCACGTCATCGGCGCCTTGGCTCGCTCGAGAGGGGAGGTTTTCATGAATGGGACGACTTTTACTACGAGACTCACGGAATGTGCGTGGATGAGTAAACGAGTCCCTTCAACGATGTTCGAACTTTGTTATTAAAAACCTTTTTGCATTATTTTCCCTAATGGTGAGAAGCCGTGGAATATTAATTATCTGAAATCAGGCTTCGTTGCTGTCTTCTGGCTTGTTTCAGAGCATCGAGTAATTTCGCATCAGTTTACGTCATCACATGTGCTAATTGACACGGAAAAGTGGAATGTCACTTCTACACTTGACTTCTCAATGCGACGAGATGTGACATGGTCGATGAAAGGCTTTCACGCTGCATTGTTCTCCTTCACCAGCAGCCATTAGCAGATGACTTGGGCTTCTCCCATCGAAGGCCCTGGAACATATTAGCCAGATTCCACGTAAATCATATCAAATTTATTGCCTCTACCTCACACACATTAGATAAACTACTATTTTTATGACTTCGTGAGTAAACAAAATTTCCAGGTGGTATCATAAAGCTCTGACGCAGTAAACGTGAAAATAATGCAAATTGTTGCCCTCCCTTCAGAGACGTGTGCCAGGGTACCACAGAGTTGGGGAGGCATTACAAATAATTTACTTAATTAAGGCCCAAAACTCAAGTCTATGAGTCCAAATTCGAACTTAAAGATCAGGGTTTAACTTCAAGAATCGAGAACGAGAATTCTCGACGTTTTTCGAGAATCATTTCCAAATCTTTAAAGCCACATTTTATTTTTTATTTTTTTTGGATCCTATAACGTTCCAAGACAAAGTAAAATACTATTTCTTTAGGAATATTTTGTTTAAAATCGGAAAAAAATCAAGCAAAAAATTATGAGAATTTAAAATGCTAAAAAAAAGTTTTTGGATGGAAAAAATTTCTGTCTGAGATCTTAAATTTCAGTATTGGAAACCTTTTGAAATTTTTGAGAATTCTCGAGACATTCTCGAAGCAAAAAAATATTCTCGAATTCTCGAGAATTGAAAAAGTCGAGAATCGTAACGGTGCCATCACACTAGGCAATTTAAATTGCCGCGATTTGGGCAATTTCAGGCAATTCCAGTGGCCGCAATATTGCGGCAATTTTTTCCCAGAGCAAATAATCAGAATCAGGGCAACTAATTTCGCCAAAAATCGGGCAATTTTTTGTAGTGTGATGGCAACCTTAAACCCTATAAAAGACCCAATATTCAAGGATGAGATGAGATTTTAAAACCTAGCTCCGCCTCTGCTTGTCTCCCTCCGTCACATTTGGGTCTCCTTCACCCACTTTTCCACCAAACGTTGCTCCCACCATGTGGCTTCTCCCTCCACGAACCAATTATGTGTCTGCCGTCGCCTCAAATCCACTAAACCTGCGATTTTGCGATAATTACATGCCTCTTTATTCATTTTTCATGCGTTATCAATGCCCTTAATCGCGCGTGCGATTACAAAGTTTTCACTAATTAATTTACGGAAAGTTTACAGTGTGAATAGCTTCAAAGAAGAGCGCGGTGCAGGCATTAATTGTGCTAATTAGGTTTTCCGCTTCAGATCGCCGATAATTATGTCATCTGCCAGCTCGTACATGTTGGAGACTTTCTGGAAAGGGAGAGAGAGGGGGGGGTTACAGGGGGGCGAAATTTGCGCACTCACTCACATCTGTCAGCTTGAGCTGGACGATCCGGGGGTCCTCGTAGTGCAGCAGCTTGAACTTGGGCTCCCCCATCATGTTGCCCTTGGCCTCTTCCTCCTTCAGCTTCGCCTCCAGCTTCTGCTGGTACTGCTCGTCCGTCATCTCACCCGTCGTTGCGTCCGTGCTGGAGCCAGAAACCACCGTGGGCAGAATCGTCACCTCCTTCTTGGCTTTCCCGGACTTGCCTCCCTCCTTAATGGCAGACTTGGGGGCCTCCTTCTTCTCCACCACCGGCAGCTTGACCTTGGCCCCCTTCTCGTCGTCCTTTCTCGGCACCGAAGGGGTCACTGGACGAGACTTCTCCGTGGCCGACGAGACGTACCCCTCTTCCGGGGACTCTGGAGTCTGCTTCCCCGCCATCGACTCGACCTGGGCCTCGGCTTGCTCCTCCCGCTCCTCCTTCTTCTTCTTCACCTTCTTCCTGCAAGAAACACCGAATGTAGCCTGTCGACTTGCCAGAAACGAACCCACATGAAGCTCTTGGCGGACATCATGGCCTGGATGTTCTGGATGGGGTCCAGGGACTGGCTCTGCTTGCGCGCGTTGGCCTCCCTCTCGGTGAGCAGGAAGTTCTTCAGGTCGATCTCGGGTTCGGTGAACTTCCGGCTCTTGATTCGCTGCAGGTCGACGCCCTTGTCGTTGGTGTCGAGGGTGTAGAGCTGCTCCGTCTCCAGGAGCTTCTCTCTCCGCTGCTTGGCCTCGATCTCCCGGAGCCGGTCCTGCTCCTCCTGCAGCAGCCGCTCCTTCTCCCACTTCATTCCTTGCTTGACGAGTCTCTCTGCGTTCTTCTCGCGCACCGTCTTGAGCTTCAAAGGGAAAGAAAACGGTTAATTACGCCCTTGCCAGGCTTCAGGCAGGGAATCTCGAGAGGAGAGGCAATTTACATGGGCTCTTTTGGACCTGATTGCTCGATTGCTTTTCTGATTCGTGAGGAAGACGGGATGGTTAGCCAATTCAGACGGGGCATTGGACCCCTCTCTTCTACCTAGGTCTACGACTACGTCTAAAATTCAAACGTACTTTAGCTCGTTTGCGCGAAATGATGTCCTGCGACTTGCTGTTACCTGTGCCCGGTAACTTTTCACCTTGACCGTGCAGCAATAAATTTTTCTCGCGATCCATCTCCTTCGCCTGTGTGACAGAGAACAAACATCACAAGAAAAATTTTTTTTATTCTATCCCGCTGGCAAACTTATATTTAGCTCTCGGGCGGGGCGTGCGGGGAAAATGAGAAACGGAAACATGAAAGGGGCTACCAGAAAATCATATTGTGTGCGATAAATAATGACAACTACCAGGACGATGCTGTGCAGGGGAATCAGGCTTGCGGGACAGTTGGCAGGGGTGTAGCTCCCGTTCAGGATTAAGTGCTTCTGACGTTCCATCTCTCCGAGCTGCAACGTGTGTGGTGAGAGAGAGCGCTTTAATTATTACTTTGTGTGATTAATTGGAGCTGCAGGGTGCGATGCTCCCCAAGATAAATTGGATTCTAGCCATGAACTTTACGAGTGAACCCGACAATCCGCAAGTCACTCACCACCCGATTGCTGATGCGCTTCTCAAGGGTCGCGCAGTAGTCCTCCTTGATCCTCTTCTGTAGCTCCTGCATGTACTTCCTATCTGTCAATCGGACGACATTGGTACCCATCAATTTTTCCAGTTGAGCAGTGACGCGTGGCAAATTGAAGCTGCACGGGAGAGAGAGGGAGAGGGTTCACAAAGCGAAATTGATGAGTGAAGCCTTTTACGTTCGTCATGCCGAGTTTTTTGCTTATTTTTCAAGTGCTAATGCGAAGAAGAAGGTCCCGTCATGTTGCTAAGCCAAAATTCGCGACTCGACTAAACGCACCCCAATTGATCGATCAGAGTCGCGTGAACGGAGGCTCTGGTGCAAGTTTAGCCATGATTGGCGACGCTGTTGTTGTTCACAAAACTGTTATGACGACTCGCATGCCTAAACTAAACTGTCGGGTTACCTGTTGGAAGACAAGCGATAGCTATTGTCGAGACATCCTAGACCTAGAGGCAGGTAGGTATGCGGTTGTAGTGCCGTTTCTGGCAGATTTATGACAAGGCGAAATGGGTGAAGCCATAACGTTGCACGAAGAGGCTCCAAACTGATTCATTGCCGGGACTTCGAGACGGTTTTTGTTCTGTGGGGTCGAAGCCTTATCACACTTGAGACACTTCTTATTTTCTTGGAGGTTTGATGATTTTTCAATGTCACAAAATCAACGAAAATTTCAGGTTTTTTCGGTTTTCTGGATGTTTCTAAGTGGATTCTATTTTTCATTGACATTTAAAACTTTTTTTAGTTTTGCAGATTCTTTTAAAAAGGTACTTCAATAGTTATTTTCGTGCTTTAGAGAGTTTAGATTTTTAAAATTTTCCGGTATGGAAAGCTTAGTAGTTTTGGTAATAGCCAAAAGGCTTTTAAACAGATCAGGGCTCCTGCTTCTGAACCACCTTTAAAAGAAATTGAGCTTAAGAAATTTTAATCAAATTTTTTTTACTCCTTAAAACGCTTAAATCAAAATTGCGCTTAAGTAAAAATTTTCCTGATCAAAACAAGTCATATTTAAGGTCGAATAAGTTTTTGAAAAAAAAAATAGTTTTGAAAAACGTTAAATTTTCTCTTGATTGTTTGAGTAAATTCGAAAACCTCACCTTCCCCGCAACCAAGCCAATACTCAACCAAGGGTTCAACGACAACTGCACAGAAGACAAACAGCAATAAAATGGCAACAAGTAGGATTGATTGACAAGATCTTAACGGAGATAAAATGCAAATAAATGTGCAGAGTGCAGGCCGGGAGCGCGAAGAAAAGAAAATTCACTGTGTCACGGAGTTGTTATCAGCTGCCGTTAGCAACACCCACCACGCGATTCAGTGGCTTTGACCTCAACGCGTGCCAGCTCGGGACTCAAGTGAAGTGGCTGCGGCTCAGGGAAGGGAATGAAAATGAATGTTTTCATTGTGAAATCCGTACCAAGAACAAAGCGCGCGGCGCGGCAGAGCGAAGGAATTTTCGACAAGGATGTGGAAGACACGCTTGCAAGAAGTTACATGCCCCGCGTATGTGGAGCAACCTTGTTGGGGTAGGATCGTCTGAGTAGGCAGTTTATTGAAAATTACGCTCGTTTTGTGTTGAATCATGCAAACTTTTTCAATGAAACTAGGCAATCTCTCTCTCCCACTCCGACAAACTTTGTGAGTGCCAGAGTTATGCTAACGATGCTTATCCAAACGTCTACTCATAAATAATTTAGTTTCGGATCATCAACTGCACTTTTCCTCCTCCAGACCGACGGACACTTTACCTCACTTTCCATTTCCCCAACCAACGACGAAGTCACCGCAGAAAGTAAAACCATTCGGTGAAACTTTTCCATTCAGTTCACACTTTATGGCGCTGTTTGTGGCGAAGTTCAAGGGCCCCTCAAGTCACTATTTGCTCCGCCGTCTCCCTTTCGCAATCACGTCTTTTATTAGCGCCAGAACATTCCCAGTTCTAAACTTTAATCGCCACCCCGGAGGCAGCCACAGACATTAATTTCCCAATTCAAAGTCTGGCAATGATGTGGGATACAATAGATCAGAATGCCACAAAGAGTTTGGGTCCTGAGGCGCTTACCCTTCCACGTAGGTGTGCTCCAGCTCTGGCAAGTCCTTCTGATCCGGCATGATGGTTATGGCACAGTTGAGAAAGTCCCTTTTAATTAGACTCAAGGTGCTCTTTTTGCCAAACATTCTAGCTATTTATTGCCTCGGCTCCTTCCAAATACTTTTTAATATCTCCACGTGTCTGAAGCGCCGACTAATCAATTTTCTTGAGAAGAATAAAGCCCGAATTACCCACCATTACGCTCAATGTCAAAAACATCACTGCTGACTTGCAGGGCCCTAAACCGATTTCCTTCGATTTCCTCCAATTTCGCCACAGAGCCTAGTCACACCTAATTCATATTACACGCGCTAGGCTTCCGCCACACCGAGCCAATGTAAATCACCACTTATTCAATTTTGCGTGCTTTTCGATGATAGTTATGGATTTTATCGGCCCGATAAATATTTTCACACGAAGCTCTCGCAGTGACACTTTTGCCACTTCTGATACTTAGCTCCTGGAGGCCTCTGGGAGGCAATAAATTAGCTTTGAAAGTGCATTTCCTGAATTCCACCAAATTCACAACTTTCTCATTCCTTGCAAACCCAACCGCGACTGAGTGCCTGCAAGAGCTGAGCATGCAACTGCCGAGCAATAAGACGGAATTGGAAAAAATTGGAAACATGAGGATTCGATTGGGTTGGTAGTTTGGAATTCACCAACCTTTCAAGGTCCATGAATTTAATCAAAATGTTTCGCTGCTGCCGCAATCAAGGCCCGCTCGCTCCGTTGTGCGCCTGCTTTGTGCCTCATTGCCTCAGAGACAAATATGCGACCGCCTTTATGACAATCATGCATGCATTCATGCCATCGAAAACGCGGGTTAAAGTAATTTATGACGTTCACCGAATTGCAAATCGATCACACAATTACCCTTTGGAGTTGTCGATTTCCTCCTCTTCCTCCTGCGTCTTCTTCTTTCGCCCAAAGACCCTGTTCCCGTTCATGCTGGGGCCCAAAATGAAAAATCACTTTGTTTCGCGCACAATATTTACTACTGCACCCCGATGGCGCCTCACAGCAAGTGTTTAAAAGCCAGTAAGCGCCACTATCTCCATCCAAATTATAATGTGAATTCAATTCAATTATGGCACGAAAGGAAGTGGGTCACGAAACGCTCAGGAGCTCCATTTACCTGCTTTTCCCGACACTCGAGGCATGCGATTTTTTCTCGGCTCCGTTATGCACATTGCCTTGTTGCCATTCGACCCGCAATGATAGCGTGCACGTTGGAATCAGAGAAGAAACATAATGAGAAAGAGGAAAATGAGAAGCAACAAGTTTTTCATCGGCCATCTAGTGGCGGGTTTCTGAACTTCGCTTTCGATCTGTGATTCTTCTAAGCTAGTTTCGAAGACTCACTGCACGAACATGTTTGTGAAAGTGAGAAAAGTCTTAAAGCCCACTCAACCCTTCACTCTCCTGGAAAAAAATAATTCGGTAAAAAATAATTGTGGTCTCAATATACGTCTGAAGACTAACTAAAACCACTAATTTAGGTTCACAAATACGATCCAACATTTTTCCGGTCGAAAGAAGATATTCAGGGAATTCGAAATTTTAGAAAATGGTCAAACCTCAACTCGTTAAGAAATTCTCAATTTCGGGATTTTTGGTCAAAAATTTACTGTCGAGTAAACGGTCTCTAAGGAATGCAAACGACTTCGTCTGCCTAAGGAAATGCATTTCCGAAGATTTTGGGCCGAAAAAATTGATTTTGAAGAAAAAAAATTTTTCACATGAAATTTGTAAATTGGCCAAACCTCGACTTGTTAAGAAATTCTTAATTTCGGGATTTTTGGTGGAAAATGTTTTATTCAGAAAACGGTCCCTTGAGGTTTAAATCGACTTCGTGTACTCAAAGAAGAGCATTTCCGAAGAATTCCACCTAAAATTTATATTTGTTAGCTCGTTAAGAAAACCCTATTTCGGAATTTTTGGCCTTCAAATGACTTGGTTGACTTGGAGAATCATGTTATGGAGTTTTCAGGGCGAAAAAATTGTATCTGCATTCAAAGATGTACAAATCACGTTTCAGACTCGAATGGAGGGCGACAACAATGAGGAAAAAATAATGTCACTCACAAGCCATAAAAACTTTAAATCGTCGCAGCCTGAAAACATTTTTCCAAACGGTCCGGAAATGAGAACTTGAAACCCACTTTTTCGCCTCTCCACCTCCTCGGCACTTTCAGCAGCTCGCGTGTCGAAAATGGCACCAAATTAAATTACATCGCCTCGCAAGCTTCTGGCTCTCCACCACCCGAACTGCGAGCTATGCACTCATTCTCTGTCATCCTCTTGCAGGCAGCGTTTCCGCAATTCCGCGCACATTCACAAAGTAACACTGGGGTCATTCAACTCTCTACGAACCTCAGGTCGATCTGCGGGCCTCCGTACTCCGTCGGGAGTGGGATCGACAGCTCCCGGTAGATCTTGCTGTCCACCTGCTTGCGATGGACCTCCGCCTGGGCCATCTCCCGCGTCACCACCCTGTGCACGATTTTCCTCCGCTTCTTCTTCTTTTTCTTCTTCGTCTCCTCGCTCTCCTCCGACTCCGGCTGGTTCAGCTGATTCGTGCCCTCCATCGTGCTGAGATCGAGGAGGGGCTCGTAGCCCGACGACAGGGGCTCGTCGCACCTGGGTTCAGGGGGTTGTTAACCTCTGTTTGCCAGCACTGAATGTCAATGATTGAGCTTTCCAGGTCACAGCCCGTCGATGCGCGGGCTGTGGCACCAAAAAGTCAATCAGCGTTTCCGATACTAACTTGATAACATCCTTACGGAGCGATGGCAGGGCGAGCAGCCACTTCCCGACGTCCCCGTACCCGTCCTTGGAGGAGGCCCGTTTCCGCTCCCGCCCAATCAGGTTCTCCAGGGTGCACCAGAAGCCCCTCGGGTTCATCTGCATTTTCGAGATTTTCACTTCCACCAGACTTTTCGCACAAAACTTCGCGGACGGCTCGCGAAACTCCTCCAATGCGTCTCGGATGGGTGCACAAAGGAAAGTAAAGCACCTGCCGAGCCGCCAGTAAACACATGATGGAACGAATCGAGGCACTAGGCAGGCATATTGCACACACAGGTAAACAAACAGTAACCCTCCACGAGTCCTTAGAACGTACGAGGCTCGCTCAGGGAGGCTCTGGCTCTCCCACACGCCCCAACACACGACTTCTTTGTTTTTGTTTATTTATATTCCTCAAATTTCCTCAACCCCTTGCGATATGTGTTATATATTATTGGGTAATTTTCATACGTGTTATACATAAAATAACTTGTCATGTCAACTATTCATATGTAAATTCCCCCGTCCCCATGCTTTCTTTCACCTTCCATCCGCCGACTGCCGATATATGTGTCTTGTGCATTCCACTGTCACTATTATTGCGAGCTCTGACAATGACATCAGGAGGATTTACAAATATCGCAGTGCACGCGAGCCTTTGATAAGTCGAACATATTGCTGCTTATGATGTATGATGTGGGAGGGGGGGAGTTGGTGGAAATGTGGGACAAACATGCGGGCTTTCACTTTCTCGCAATCGAGCGCGGCTGCATTCAGCTGTCAGGGGCATCCTGTTATCATACTAGCGCTCCTGAAATAGACTTCATACCGCCTTCTCTATGACTGGGAAAGTGGGGCGCTCTCTTTCGACCTTCAAACTGCTCAAAACAATGTTCCAACTATCGAAGCTTTTTGAGAAAATGGCTCAAGAACTTGCTCAAGAATTTTCAACCAACTTTCATTCTTCTTCTTCTTTTAAGGGGGGATTAAAGAGGCAAAAGTGTCGATAATATTCGTCGCCTACTTTGACCTCGTGAAATCAATTTTCCCAAAAATCGGTTCCAAAAAAATCGACTCCCGGGGCCTGGAACCTGCCATCAACGCTTCTCCTGGATCCCAAACCATGCCGTTAGCTTTTTTCCGCATCAAAATCGGTGCGAAAAATGGCTAAAATATGAATGATTTAATTTTGGTAAAAAGGGTGTCTCGGGTTTGGTCCCAATCTCAGTACCACGATTTTTTTTCGAATTTCTACTAAATAACTTTTGTAGACAATTGAATTACCTTTCTGAAAAGTACTCATTTGTATTTATCTGACTCTTTTCTGAGGAGTAGTAAGGATTTTAGAGTGCTAGAAACCGGTTTTATTATATTTAGGTCAAAGGTGATAATTAGGAAATTAATTATAGCCCCCCTTAAAATCCCTTAAAAATGTGAATTAAAATAAGAAGAAGGAAAATAATATCACTGAATTCGGAAAATGGGCCAAAAAAGTTTTTTCCTCTAGAAACGTCTACACCTCGTCTACACCTTCTAATAGCCGACTCTTGAAGAAACTTTCAACGCCATAAAACCCAGCCTTGAGGGAGGAAACGACGTGCTTATGAGCTCCCATTCGATCCGCCATTCGCCTCAATGTCAAGACCATTGAACCTGAAGTGGGTGACGCTCGTCATTGACTTCTCACCTTGAACGTGTCGACGAGCCACCGCAATTTTCCTACACCTCCTTGCCATTTTCCTCACGGGCGTCAGGCCTCCTCACTTCGTTTTCACGAGACACTTTTGCACAAATTTTACTATCGCAGTATCGCAGAAAAGCAACCTGGTTCGAAAGTTTGCGTTATTGACAGCAATTTCCTCGTGCAATCCACGCGCACCCGTTCACTACCTTTTTAAATACCCCCCGACCACCCCCAGCTCATTCAGTTAAGGTACGTGTTTCGCGGTGGCAGGGAGCAAATTGCACGCGACGTGTTTCCAATTTCCCGAACTACGAGTAGTACTCACGCATATGTAATCGTCTCCTTCTCCCACCACTCCGTCTTGTCCTCGATATTGAGTTCCTCGTCGATCTGCATCTCCTCCGGCGTCTTTTCCTGAAATTCAATTCGGCTTTCAAAACACTTCCCGACTCGCCTAAGGCACCTTTTTCTTCCGCTCCGGCTTTGGAACTTTTATTTTCGGCTCGCTCTGCCTGGACTTTTTGCGGTTCTTGGGCATTTTTGAGTGTTTTTTCCTCAACTGCCCGACACCAAATGAACCGAAAATGGCAACCGAGTGCACTGCTAAATATCATTCTTCGGAGTGTCAGTCGAGTGCACATTTCGCTCGCCATTTCTCTAATAATAGCTTCTAATGCTACGCGAAATGGAGCTTCGATTCGCGATTGCTCACAAATTATGGTGTATTTAGTACCTACCGAAGTGCTAGCTAGGGGTGGGAATGCACTTTGCACGCTGCAAGATTGATGTTAAGGTTGAATGAAACGCGATGCAGATGCAACAAAATTTCGGGTGATGACTGATGACGTGTAAGTGTCGGGTAATGCGATAACTTTCGCAACTTTCGAGACTTCAAGGTAGGCTCTGTCGTGACTTTGAAAGTGCTAACTTTATTCCTAACATCAAATTATTTACTTAAGCTTACTTTGCTAAGGACTGTGGTATTAACTAGGCTCGTTCAATTATTAAGTCACGGTAAAAATCGAGATTTTAGGACTTGACTTTGTGGCGGCATGGAGGGAACGTCAGAACATTTTCTTATCCGGACTGATTTCAAAAATATAAATTTTGTGAATTTTTGAATTTCCATTTTTATTGTTTCTCGGCCTCTGCTGGTCCTCAATCGGCCCCAAAAGCTTGGAAAAAGGTGAAATTGCAATGTTTGTTTTTTTCCCAACGCAGAGTCCAGATCACTTCACCAAGTTCTTGAACTCAGTCGAACCAAAGAAAACGCTCTGACGTTCCCTCTATGCTAGTATTATATCTCTATTCCCTTCTTCAGACCGTGACGTAATATTTGAACAGGCCCTAGTGAGGAAAGTTACGGCACGTTTCATTAGAAGAGATCGTAGAAGTAGTCAAGGCCCTGTCCCAGCTCCCAGATCGAGATGCCCGTCCCAAGCTCAGCTGCCAGCTTCAGTCTCTCATTGATGGAATAAAGAGTTGGGTAGAATACCAGGTGGCGCCCACTGGAGGTCCTGAAAAAATCCAGAAATGAATCAGAGGACTCGCAAAAACCCCACTCTTCTCACTTGACTTCGAAGAAGTTCTCAATGTCCTGGTCGTCGAACTTCAGGCGGCCCCTCACGTGTCGCAGGAGGTCCAGGTACTGTCCCGCCACGATCGCCTGTCCCCCGTCCGGAGTGTAGTCGTTGCCGTAAAAGTTCAGGCCCAGCAGGATCTTGGACCGCTTGCGGAAGTCGTCGTCGGGACAAATGTGCTTCACGGCGTTCTTGATCCAGTACAGGGGTGCGTTGGCCCCGGGCCTCTGGACGCTGGAGAAGTCGTAGGTCATGAGGGAGAAGGCGGAGACGTGCGGGTAGAGCTTCTCAAAGTGCTCGGCCGTGAAGAGCTCCACCATCTCGCGTCTCGCCGGCGGAACCACCAGCACCAGGTCGTAGTTCTCGTACCTCAGAGCCTCGGAGATCTCAATCACGAGACTCAGGAGGTGGTTGTCGTCGACTCGGGCGGCCAGGGTGGACCACACCTCGAGCACGAAGCCGTCGAACCCATACTGCCGCACTGTCTTCATGATGAGCTTCACGACGGTGCTGCGTTCCGTGGGGTAGGAGAGGAGCTTCGAGAAGTCGTTGTCCGTGAACTTGTCGAAGAGGATGCGGGGGAGGATTTTCTTGACGCCCCCGGATCTCACGTCCTCGCACCACGAGCGGTCGATGTCGTGGGCACCCTGGATGTCGTACTTGTTCTCGCCAAGCCGCACGATCTGTAGCCACACCGGGCTGATGACGTCGATTTTGTGGCCCCAAATCTTGGCCACGTCATACCCGTGGTTGTTCCAGGGAGTCACGTAGCCCAGCACCGTTCCGTTGAAGTGTCGGTCCTTGGTGTCCCGGTAGAAGGCTCCGTTTTCCACGTAGATGTCCTTGGCCAGAGGCTCCTCGTCGTCGACGAGATTGCGGTCGAACACGCTGAGATCCACGGGGCCCTTTTCTGAAACGACCAACGACTAGATAAAAGCTTCCGGACGCGATAACGAACTCACTTGTCTTGATTGGCGACTTCTCACGGCTCTTGGTCTTCTTGTTGGACGGCGACAACGTGGCATTTGCCACCAGAACGCTTGCCATCAGGACGAGGAGGCAGGACTCTGATCCTAGCTTCATTTTGCTGCCTCGAATGTTGTCTCGGGAATGTTAAGTACACAGTTTCGAGTTGGTTTTTCTCAACCAACAGACTTTTACGGGGTTTTTGACCGAATGAACCCTCGCAAGCACACGATCCGTCCGAATTCTCTGATAAACTGAATTATTTTATGGGTTTCACGGTTTGTTTATTTCCGTCAGCTGTTTTGTTATTCGCCGGTACGTGTGGCGCGAAGTGAAAAACTACAGGCACTCCAAGTGGGTCATCTGTTTGTCTGAAGTGGCTCACAAAATCATGAAAAGACGGCCATTTTGCCAACATAATTTTTCGAACTCGAAGAATAACGGTGTCCTCAGATATTTCGAAACCACATGTTTTGGTAACGCACAAATCCCCGATTTCGCAGTCGACAAAAGTTCGATTTTATCTGTAAACTACTTTATCCGAAGTACGAAATTGCTGTCCAGATTGTTGTATTAACTTTCCAGAATAAGAAGAGCATGGAAAATAGCACGGATACGTCTGGGCTCCTCAATACAAGCTTGAGTCCCATCAAGACGGGGGACAAAACCGGAGGATCAGGACATTCAATTTTAAACTCAACTGTCGACGGGTCCTCGTCCTACAGAAAGGCTGGCTTTGAGATTGAGAACATGTCCATTGAAGAGGAGACTTCTGAGATATCTGAGGACGACGGGGTCAAGTGCGAGATATGCGGATCTGACCTCTTCAACTCGGCCTTCGACTTGCAGGATGCCGAATCCTGCTCGGACTTGAGTGACTTTGAAAGCACTTCAAAGAAGAATATCTGTACTTCTTGCAAGAAGCTAGCCGTTGTGGCGTCTGAGACCTACAAAGGTATTGGAAAGTAATGTGAGAATAAAAAGTCCTCGTAAAATAATCAACGGCCCTTTTGAATTCCGTGTGAAGTTCCTGACTTGACGTTTCTCGGCTTTTGCCAGTCATTTCAATTCAGATCACAACAATCGGCCAAACCTGAGAAGTTTCACCCAATTCCTCAATTAAAACTGTCTCGCGTAACCCAGAAAGCTTAAAAATGATGTCCGGAGTGCCAGACTTTGTCAACACTGCCGTCAGCACAGGCGTGAGTACCAGAATGCCCTCAGAAGAGTCCAAAAATTGCAAGTCACTTTTCAGACCACAATTATGGCCGTGGAGTTCGACGGAGGAGTCGTGATCGGGGCCGACTCCCGCACCTCCATGGGCGCCTACGTAGCCAACCGAGTCACGGACAAGCTCACGCGTCTCACCGACAAAATCTACTGCTGCAGATCCGGCTCGGCCGCCGACACCCAAGCTATTGCCTCCATCGTGTCCTACGCCCTCAACTACCACGAGAACCAGACGGGCGAGGAGGCCCTCGTGGCCGAAGCTGCCTCGGAGATGCGCAAGTTCTGCTACGACTACCGTGACTCCATTCTGGCCGGGATAATCGTGGCCGGGTGGGACAAGAAGCTCGGGGGCCAGGTCTTCACCGTGTCTCTCGGTGGCATGTGCATCCGCCAGAGCTGCACCATTGGAGGATCCGGAAGCTCCTTCGTGTACGGCTTCATTCGCGAGAACCACCGGGAGGGAATGAGCCAGGAGGAGTGCGTGGAGTTCGTAAAGAAGACCGTCTTCCACGCCATGCACTTTGACGGCAGCTCTGGAGGCGTTTGCCGTATCGGGATCATCACGAAGGACGGCGTGGAGAGGCGAGTTTTCTTCGGCAACGAGGACCCAGCGCTCAATCTGGGGTCCACCGACACCGAGATGCGGTCTCCCGCCGGACCTTCCGTCGTCCTCAAGGCTTAGATTCGGGTCCCTTATTTTTTAAATAAACTTCAATTTGCTTTGGAACTCACCTCTTTTAAAAACTTAGTAGGGGACGAATGCATTTGAGCGAGAAATGAAATTTTGTGTTAAAAACTAAAAGGGTCTCTTGTTCCTTCCCTAGATTTACAAGACCTACAATATGTTAAATTAGGGCCCCTAGCTCCGTCCCTGTAAGAGATAGGGGTCCTATGTGGACCATAAATTTCTAGATTTTGGATGGTCTACAACATACTAAAATTTAAGCTTAATCGGATTAAGATTAAGAAAGTTTCATACAACAGGAAAACCCTTCTGGTTCCACCCCTGACAATTTTTCGGGAAAACCAAAACAATCCGTCCATCCTCCAGACCATACATACAAATTTGTAAAAGACCTCAGGTTTCTAAGTCTTACAGTTTCGGAGCCTTTGCGACTCAGACAGACGGACAAATGTTGAAAACTTTTTTTCATATGTAGTTTTATTAATTTAGCAAAGACGAAGTCAAACATAAAATAAACCGAACCGTCTAAACGTAAAGCTTGGCCTTCTTCAATGACCGGCCCTCCATTCCCACACTGCACTTCTTCTCCAGGTCTGCCTTCTGGGGTGTTCCGGGCGCGCTATTGCTCGGTCTCTTCTGTCCTGTCTGAGCCGTCGGCGACAGTTGCTTGAGCACTTCCACGTCGTCAAAAATCACCTGAGCTCCTCCAGCGACAGTTGGAACGATTGCTCCCTTGAAGATCTTCGTCTCCACCTCACCGTCCGTGTCGGCGACCTGGTCGATGAGGCAGTACTTTGAGGTGTTCTTGTCCATCAAGTCGGCCTCTTCCACCTGGTTCACGGACTTTCGTCCGTTCTTGTAGAAGGGCTGGAAGATAGTTCCCATGGGGACGGGCTTTTTTGGACGGTGCTCGAGCCATCGCTCAGCGGACTTGGATCTTCGGTTCCGAGTGTTGCACACGGCGACTCCCTGCTGCAAAAAAAAAGGGATTTTTTCAATAACATAAATTCAAAGGAAAAAATCAGGATTCAGCTTACTCGATGGCTCTTGGGGTTCGGCGTATTGTAGACAACCTGCGAAGCCTTGATGGGAGGCGAGGACTCCTCGTCGGAGCCGAAGGTGCCCGCCGTGGTCGGGAAGTGAGTGGCGTTGATGATGTTCGAGACCAACTTGAACTTCTCCGTCTCCGCCTTGTACCGCTCCTCGATCTTCTTACGCTGCTCCTGCAGCTTCTGGTCCAGCTCACTCTGCATCTTGGACTTCTCCACGCCAATCTTGGCGTTGTACTTCTTCCGAGCGTTCTCTTTCTCCATTTCCTTCTGCCGCACCAGGTAGTGCTTCTCCTCCAGGAGTCTCCTGAGCTCCCCATTTTCCTGCTCCAGATCCTTCTGTCGTCGGTTTCCCTCATACAGAGTCCTTTCCAGGGCCACGTTCTTGCTCTCCAGCGCCATGCCCTTCTCGCGCTCCACCTTGAGGTTCGCCTTCATAGTCGCCATCTCCGATTTCAGGATCACGTTCTCCTTCGTGATCTCCATCAGCTTGCTACGGAACGCGTCCAGCCTGTTGTTCATGTCGTTCACAAGCAGGTTCCGCTTCTCGATGCGACGCTCCAGGAATGTGGCCATCTCGTGGATGATTTTCTTGTTCTCGGGGGAGTCGAAGCGGTAGTTCGGGAAGCTCGGTCCCAGGCTGTAGACCAGGGCGATGTCGATATCCAGCTTGTGGGCATCTTTGTGTCCGTTCTCCTCCAGACTCGAGACGGCCGCCTTAAAGATCTGGTTGGCCTTTCGTCTGCCGGGTGTGAAGCCCGTATCCACCTTCCTGGGAGTCGGACGCGCGATCTGAACGTCCTGGGTTAGTTCAGCGAACTTCATCACGTGCACGTTTTCGTCGTAGTCCTCGGCTCTCGGGTTCACGCAGACAATCATGCGAACGTTTCCTTCTCCCTCGAAGAAGTTCTTGAAGAGCGTCGTGAGCTTTGAGCCCCTGAAACAGATTTGAAGTTTTGTTGAGTATTTTTTCAATTTTTCCCTAGAGCCCCCTCTAGCTCCGTTGCTGTACATGAGAGGGGTCATATGTGGTTCCATGATTTGCTAGATTTTCTATGGACTTTAATATACCTAAATTTGAGCTCGATTGGATGAAGAATGTGGAACCAGACCGAATCAGACCGACGGACAAACCAGAAAAATAAACTACCTGTAAGGAACGTTCTTCGTCTTCGAGCCCCCCATCTTCTGATTCTCTCTAAGAATTTCCAAGCAAGTTCGGAGGGTCAGGAGCGAGTTGTTGATCTTGCCTGCCTCCAGCAGCCGCGTCCCGTCATTCTCGGTCCTGGAAGCCCTCTCGCTTCCCGCCAGATCCACCAGCGAGAGCTGGCTCACGGTGATGGTGTGCTTGTTCTGGACCACGTACTCGCCCTGGGAGTCTGTCGGAGCCTGCACCAGCCTGATTGTGAACACCGAGTGACTGCGACTTGACTCGGCGTTGAGGATCGTGTGGCCCATCCGCTTCTTCTTCTGCCCGATCTGGAACGCCTCCAGCGCCTCCTCCACGGACTTCACCTCGAGCTCCGTGACCTTGTGCACGTACATGTTGCGATTGGCATCCTCTCGAATCATCTTCATCTGCGGATTCCGGCCCTGGAGCGGCGTCTCGTCCAGCAAATCGTACACCCAGTTGTTGTAGACCTCGACGTAGGTCACGAAGACGGCGTACATGTTGTCCTCGTCGATGCCCGGGAGCACCTCGGCGTCCGTGGAGGCCTGGGACGCCACCTCGGGGTCCGAGTCCTTGCGTCGTCCCCGTATCAGCCGTCCATTGAGCTCTGTCTGGCGCTCTAGCATGGCCTCTGCGTCCGAGATGATCTCAAATCCGTTCATCTTGTCCGGCTTGAACACGTACTTCTTCGTCTGGTAGTCGCTGATGGTCTTAAAAAGGCAGTCCAGGCATCTGGGCATTATCCCTCGCTGCCGCAAGTCCCCAGTCATCGTGAATGTCTTGCCCCCACCCGTGACTCCGTACGTGAACAGAAGACCGTTCTTGCCCCGAATCAGGTTTTCGACGAGCGGCTGGGCCACGGACGAAAACACCTCTCGCTGCTTTGACGTCTCATCGAAGACGTTACGGAATGTGCAGTGTGTCTCCTTCAGCATCCCCAGCTTGTAGTTCACGGCGACCTGAGGAGGAGTCAGCAGCACTGTGGTGGGCGAGACTTTCTTGAGGCACGCGAAGTCCGAGCTGCCCTGCATGGGTCGGATGCGGCAGAAAACCTGCACGGGGTCTCGAGTGCTAATGCTGCTGGCGGAGTTCTGGCGGCTGGTGATCCTTGGCGTTTTGACGGCCAGTTCTCGCGTCGCCAACGGCCCTTTTGCTGGAGTTTGCCTGAAACCTTCTATCAGAACTCTTTCTTTGACTCGCAAATGGGAAACTTACACTCGTTTCATGGCGAATCCGGCTCTTCTTAGTTCTTATTTGTGAATTTACTTCGGGATCTCAAAGTACGTTGCGATAATGGCGGATTTTTGGCGGTTGGAATTCCGCTCAAGTCGATTCGAATTATTTCGATTATGATCGGAATGTTGAGGAACGCAAGCCGAAACCGCTCGGGTCTGGACTGGGCGAGTGCTTTTCTCTCAGTTAGAAGAATAACATTCATAAAATAGTCCGATTTGCCTGTGAAAACGTAAAAGCTATGCTGTGGGAGGCAGTATAAGTCTATTTTAGGTCTCTCTGTACTCTCAAAGTTCACAAAAATCTCACCAGAAGTGTCACAAGCGAGAAAATGTCATCACTAGGTGCGCGTTGCTCGGTTGTTTTGAATCGTAAATCTAATTCTGCGGCAACATTTCATTCCAGACGACTGGCTCGACTTTTTCCTCGATGCCGGACTCCCGAAAGATGCCGCCAACACGTACGCCCACTCGTTCCACGAAAACCGCATCAAGCTCTCGATGCTGCAGGACCTGAACAAGGAGTATCTGCGAGACCTCGGCATCTACCGCACCGGAGACATAATTCTAGTGTTAAAGTAAGCCTAGGTGTCCTGTAGAAGAGCTCTCAAACATCCTCTCGTGTATTTCAGGAAGGCCAAAGCATTTCTGGAGGGCGGCCCCAAGAAGAAGGTCCCGGTTTCAAGGTCCCGCTCGAGGTCTCCGGTGATGGTCGCAACAAAACGCAAGTCCGTGGTGGACAAGTCCGAGGCGAAGCTGACAAAGTACACGAAACGAGAGCCCTCCTTCGAAGACGTCTCCCCCCGGCCTCCACCCAACCTCAAAATCAGAAGCGACCACACGCCCCCACGAAAGTCCTCAGCAGCCATGGACCAGGTCCCTGAGAAGGCGGCCAAGAACGGCAAAGCCATGCAGTCCATCTTCGCCCGGCTCGGGTCCAAGAGCCACATCGAGGCGGAGGAGAGACTCGTGAGCCAGACCAAGGTCCTGTCCCTCACCAAGAAGACGGGCCCGTCCCCGAAACAGAGAGTCCTGCTGGTGAAGAAGGTACCGGCAAAGGCCAGCTTCACGGACTCCAGCGGTGACGAGGACGAGCCGAGCTTCAGCAAGGAGAAGTCGGTCTCGTTTTCGGAACAGGACGAGATTATGGAGTACGCGGCGGCGAAGAAGAAGCAGCAGCAGTCCCCGAAGGTCGCCAAGGCGGCCCAGAGACAGCGAATTGTGACGGTTCACGATAGGTTGGGTAGCAAGAAGGCGGGAGAGCCTCGAATTTTAGCAAAATCACTTAAAACGGGGACTCTGGAGAAGAGCAAGCCGGTGCTGAAGGCGGTGACGATGCGGTCGGACGAGATACTGAAGGAGCAGCGGAGTTCCGTCCACGACAGGATTTCTATCAACGCGACGGCCCTCTCAAAGCGACGGGTGGAGACGAGACTCGCAGCGAAGCCCTTTGGGGGCGGCATGGCGTTCAAGCGGAAGACCGACAAGCCCGATAAGGTTAGCAATGGTAGATCTTTAAGTGTTTTTGACCGTCTTGGATTGAATAAAATATAATAACAGAAGAGAAGGTCGCTCTAGGAAGACTTCAAGAAGCGACAAAAAAACAGCTCTATTTAGCTTCAAAACCTAGCAAGACTTCAAATGAAATTTGTTCAAAATTTAGCTGTTGGGTCTTGAGTAGTTTTAAGTCCCCAAAAATTCCCCCATTTTAGCAGCGATTTTCAAAAAGTTTTCCTCCCTTTCACTAGCTAAATTTTGACCCTAATTTAACACCTCCCCCGCAAAATTAATTAATCTCGGGCTCGCCCCTGTGGTTTTTCCACATTTTTGAAGTTCTTCGGCAAACAGCCGCTGCAGAATCAAGTTCGTGAGTGAGCACATAGACCGCGCTCACACAAGCGCAGGTGCTCTCATCTGTACGTAGTTCAGGTAACGTGAATCGGCTTAATCCATGCGCGCAGGTGAGAGAGAGGTGTTTCACAAAAGGGGAATCTGCTCAAAAACACCTCGAAATTGAATGAAAAACTTCAAAATTTTGACCTCTCAGCCCAAAGTATGCCTTCAGGAATGTCAGTCCGGAAGCCCGGAGCCCGTTTTGGAATTTAAGCCAAACTGCAGTTAGACAAACATTTCTCTCTCTCGCTCAGCAATCGGCGAGGCGACGGCTCACGGCTCGTACAGGTAAGTCGGATCTCGCGAGTTTAGTTATGTTCTATCTGCGTGCAAGTTAAGTCGCTGAAGTGAAAAGTTAGTGGAACAGAAATAACATGAAAGAAAGAGCCCAGACCAGCTAAAATGCCACAACTCAGTAACTGTTAATCGGGCTCGCATAAAAAATATAACTTGATACAGTTCTTATTGGTGCCAGTACACTGAAAGAGTGCTATTTTGCATGAAAAAAGGTCAGAAATCGACGTATAATTAGAAATATAAATGAATTGACGGGCAAAAAGAGAGGACCGCAGAGAGGTCAATGAGTGGAACACAGTAGCCTAGTGCACGTTGCGTGACCTCGGGGTGCGATCGCGGTTCCCGTGGTGTGAAAAGCGGGGTGAAAATGTGGAAGATGGGCGAATTTTTTCCTCCACCTCATCGTTCTGCAAAAGTGAAGTACCTACATGTACTCATCATCATCAGTAAACTAGAATAATTGACGTTTTAACCGGTTAGTGCTCGCCATATAGCTGCTGCTTTCCTCCACACATATTCCGTGTCCGGGCCGTAGCACAGAATCTCTATACACGTAGCTGGTGCTCAGCAGCAAGAACACCAACAACACCAGTGCAAGCGTAAAAGTTTAAAGACCTTTCCTTCTCTCATTAGCGTTACGAGCCCGTGTATTTATACTGGAGCGCGCTCCTCCACGGCGCGGCGGTACGGCTGAAAGAAGTTAAAAACGATCATTTATGAAAATATGTGTATGATGATCAAATATATTAAGAAATTGAAAAGTTTTAATTGAGAAGGAGAGAAAGAAAAATTTTCCCACAGAATATGGAGATGAATGGAGTGTATTATGTTGTAGAAAAAGTGTAACTCATCGCGCTCGGTGGAAACCCAGAGTTTCAATATTCACCAATGGAGTCAAAACAAGTGTGTGGAGAGAATGTGGGTCAGACACTGCAATTCGGCCACAAATTTCGCCTCGCGTTTCGAGCAGCAGCGGAACAAAACAATGCCCAAATTTTCCACATTTTCAATCGCAAGCACGTTCGAGTGATACTTCGGATTTAGCATGGACCCCTCGTAACAGAGCAATTACTTGCCTAGCGTGTGCCAGTGCCGGGTTGGCAGGGCTGACTTTTTTTTCCGGGGTCTCAATATACACCATTTTAACCCATTTAGAGCCGAGACCGATTTTGCTCATTTTTGAAATTTTAGCTCTTTGAGAAAAAAAATCTCATACATATGGATTTTGTATATTTCGCATATATTTCCACTATATAACACATATATGGTTTTTCTTTATGCACATCATATCCAGCATAGAGTTTTTCAATTTTCAAAAATATATTATTATCAAATATATTATACATATGTGAAATATTCAAAAAACGTGTTTTTTCACCAATGACTTTTGAAGCCTAGTTTAAGCCGTTGAAAAGTCTGATTTGGGAAGAACTTTATTTTTCCCGTGATGTTTGACTATTTCTCTTTGAGTCATTAAAATCTCAGACAAAAATTGAAAAAGACGAAATTTTGGGGAATTTTCAAAAAATATGTTTGAAAAAGCCTATTTTTCAAATGCCTTAGAAGCTAGTTTTAAGAGCCTCGGGGGAAAATTTTTCTTTTATAAGGTAAAGATGAAATATTTAGACAAAAAAAGAACTAAGACAAAAATATAATTTTTGCTCAGGAATAAATTTGAGGAAATTTTTTCAGTTCCAAAAATATGGTTAGTCGCAATAAAAATTATTCCAAAAAAATTAAGGGTCAATTTGGCCTTCAAGAAACCCATTTAAAAATTCTCGTTTGTCAGTCAGGGACAGGGTCAGACCTTGGCACTCATCTCTGCTCAAATGACGGGAGTATCTAGCTTTTACGCACAACTCATTTGTTGTGTCTGCTCGGGAACGCAACGAAGAGCTCCGCATTGGCATGCCAGGTGCATCCAAGCATAAAGCCTTTCTCACTTTTGTTTGAAAGGGTCCACCAAACACAATTGTGAATGAATTGTGTTCGTAGCTCCATCTGAAAAAGCAGTGCTTTGTTATGCGCTCCGACTCGCCATTTCAAAATTTGATTTCCAGTCAATTTTTCAGACTATCTCTCAAAGCAGGAGGAGGAAATTACATGACTCATCAAACAATATTGCTCAACTCTCGTTTCAGATTTTCGCTCAAAAAGTAGCTCAAAATGGTTATCGTGACACGGGTAAGTACAAGCCATTCATGTAACTTGCTTCACCATGCCATACTTCCTCTTAATTAATAGTTGCTTTGCGGTTTGTGTGTTTTGAGTAAATTTTATAATAGTCTTTACCGTGTAAAAACAACAAAAGGAGGCAAATAAACACGTTTTGATGGCATGATAGCGCTGATTATTAATCCAAGTTGGTGGAGCCTCGGAACTCGAGGAACCCGAGCTCTGGCGGATTAGCTTAATTGAGAGGCATTGTTTCAAATGACGTGGAGAACCACAAAAACTCTCGCAGAGATATCGGGCCCGCAATGTGTGACAAATGACCAACATGCTAGCTCATTACTGACAAAAAGAAACTGGAGCTGGTATTCAGGCGTGATGACAACTTTTGAATGTCAATGAACTGTGAAAAGTGTAGTCGAGGCTGGGCTGAGTTACTGAGTGCCCGAGGTTCGCTTCCTGGGGCCACAGCTCACAAATAGTAACTGAACTGGCAATTAGTTCTCTCAAATTACTCTCATTACCGCCCAGATGGTCGAAACAGTAACCCACATAATTTGCCAATCACCGAGAGAGCTCTCGAACCACTTGACCTGGGCTTCTGCATCTTCTTCTTTCTGTATTTGGGCAACAAATGCGTTCTCTGAACGCCCGGAGAATATTAAATAGGCAGCGATTGAAAGTAAAAGCATTCAAAAATTAACCGGACCAGACCAGGCCTAGACGTTGACGCGGGTGATGGGAACTCGAGGCACACAATACGAGAAGGCGCGAGACACAGAACGGGAAAAAAAGAATTTTAATCAATCTCAATCATCATAATTTTCTCTCATTCCTCCTTTCACATATCGCAGGGCGACTACATATGGATCGAGCCGGTCGGAGGCGGGGAGTTCGACGTGGCCATCGGAGCTCGCGTGACTTCCGCCGAGGGCCGACGGATACAAGTGCGGGACGACGATGGCAAGGAGCAGTGGCTCTCCCCAGAGCGCCGCATCAAGGCCATGCACGCGTCCTCTGTCAAGGGCGTCGAGGACATGATTTCCTTGGGGGACCTTCACGAAGCTGGCATCCTCAGGAATCTCCTCATTCGCTACAATGACAACCTGATTTACGTGAGTTCTCCCCTCGTGCTTGAGCTGGTCTCAGAGTTCCCTTGCAGACTTACACCGGGTCGATCCTCGTGGCTGTGAACCCCTATCAGATCCTGCCGATCTACACCGCGGACCAGATCAAGATGTACAAGGAACGCAAGATCGGGGAGCTGCCGCCTCACATCTTTGCGATCGGAGACAACTGCTACAGTCATATGAAGCGCTTCAAGCAGGACCAGTGCATTGTGATAAGTGGAGAGTCGGGTAAGGGGTTTACTCCTAGCTAGAAATTAACCTTTTGACCACTGGAAATTTCAAAAATGGCTCAAAATATCCAAGTCAAAAATTTAAAAAACGAAAAATCAACTCTCTAGACCCTTTTTGGGCCTCGCTAGGCTTCTTGTTGGCCCCATACAAAAATATTACAAAATATTTAATTCTAATTTTGAAAAATATTAAAAAATTTTTAATTCTATTTTTGAAGTTAAGTGAAATAAAAAATACATTGAAGTTCAAAATTAAAAGTAAAAGTAATAATTTTAAAAAATGGGAAATTACAAATTTTAAAGGTTTTAGAAAACTCCCTTAAAATGGGAATACGAATGAGGGAAAAAAATTCAATTGAAATTACTGAAAAGCCAATTAAATTTCCTATCCAACTATGTATAATACTTGATAGATTAGGCCCAATAACCAAGCTTAAAAAACCGCCAAAGTAATAATGGGTTAATTAAATAAATCCCCAGGTGCCGGAAAGACGGAGAGCACGAAGCTTATTCTGCAGTACCTGGCAGCCATCAGCGGGAAGCACTCCTGGATCGAGCAGCAGATTCTCGAGGCGAATCCCATTCTGGAGGCCTTCGGCAACGCCAAGACCGTGAGAAACGACAACTCGTCCCGCTTCGGGAAGTACATCGACATCCACTTCAACGCTAACGGGGTCATCGAGGGGGCTAAGATCGAGCAGTACCTCCTGGAGAAGTCCCGAATCGTGTCCCAGAACCCGGAGGAGCGGAACTACCACATCTTCTACTGCATGCTGGCGGGTCTGTCAGCGGAGGACAAGAAGAAACTGTACCTCACGACGCCCTCCAGCTACCGCTATCTCACGGGAGGCAACTGCATCGAGTGCGAGGGGAGGGACGACATGTCGGAGTTCGCCGACATCCACTCGGCCATGAAGGTGCTGTGTTTCTCGGACCAGGAGATCTGGGAGATTTACAGACTGCTCGCGGCCATCCTCCACACCGGCAACATCAAGTGCAAGGCCACGGTCATCGACAACCTCGATGCCACGGAAATCACCGAGAAAGTCAGTGTTGAACGAGTTTCTAGTCTCCTCGAGGTGCCCGGCCAGCTCCTCATCGACGCCCTGACCCGCAAGACGCTCTTCGCTCACGGCGAAACCGTCATCTCCACGCTCTCCCGGGACCAGTCCGTGGACGTGGCGAACGCATTTACCAAAGGAATCTACGGCCGGCTCTTCGTGTTCATCGTCAAGAAGATCAATGAGGCGATTTACAAGCCCAAGACGACTATGCGGAGCTCCATCGGGGTGCTGGATATCTTCGGGTTTGAGAACTTCAATCACAACAGCTTTGAGCAGTTTTGCATCAATTTTGCCAACGAGAATCTGCAGCAGTTCTTCGTGCAGCACATCTTCAAGCTGGAGCAGGAGGAGTACAACAACGAGGGCATCAACTGGCGACACATCGAGTTCGTCGACAACCAGGACGCTCTGGACCTCATCGCCACCAAGCAGCTCAACATCATGGCGCTGATAGACGAGGAGGCCAAGTTTCCCAAAGGTGAGTATCATTTTTCTTCAACCTTTGATCCATTGACCACCTAGTATTTTAATAATGTTTTACATATTTTCTCTATTCTTGTTTTTTTTGTAAGGGCTAAAAAACTAAAAACTATAAAAATTTGAAAAAAAATTTTTAAAGAGTTTTTAATCTAAGGTTTGGTTTATTGTAGTTAAAATAAAAATATTTTGAGGTAAAAATTTAAAGTTGAAATCAAAAATAAAAATTATTCAAACATGGCCGATTTGAAAAAATTCCAGAATACCCCGTTAAAATAGGAAAAATGTGCAGGAAAAAAATTTTAATTCAGATAATTTAAAAGCCAATCAAATTTCCTTTCCAACCAACTTAATAGTTTAAGCGCAAAAACTAGGCTTAAGAAATCACCAAAGTCAGGAGGTCGTCAATGGGTTAAAGCCTTTTCTCTCTCATGCCTAATTTACCACCCAAAACTCGCCATAAACGAGCAATTTGTCGACCGCCGGGTGCCGAAATCAATGAATCCCCTCCAACGTGTGCTAATGTGATTAAATTTTAACAATAATCTCCCACTTCCGTCCGTCCAGGCACCGACCAAACGATGCTGGCCAAGCTGCACAAAACACACGGCACCCACAAGAACTATCTGAAGCCGAAATCCGACATCAACACGAGCTTCGGCCTGAATCACTTCGCCGGAGTCGTGTTTTACGACACCCGGGGCTTCCTGGAGAAGAACCGGGACACCTTCAATGCCGACCTGCTGCAGCTGGTGGCCGCCTCCAAGAACAAGTTCTTCAAGATGATTTTCGCCGACGACATTGGGATGGGGGCCGAGACCCGAAAACGTACTCCCACGCTCTCGACGCAGTTCAAGAGGAGCCTGGACTCCCTCATGCGCACCCTCAGCAACTGCCAGCCCTTCTTCATCCGTTGCATCAAGCCGAACGAGTTCAAGAAGCCCATGCTCTTTGACAGGGCGCTCTGCTGTCGTCAACTCCGATACTCGGGCATGATGGAGACCATCCGTATCAGACGAGCCGGCTACCCCATCCGCCACAACTTCAAGGACTTCGTGGACCGCTACAGATTCCTGATAAACGGCGTGCCTCCGGCCCACAAGGTGGACTGCAGGAACGCTACTGCCAAGATCTGCAGCATCGTGCTCGGGAGCACCGACTACCAGCTGGGCCACACGAAGATCTTCCTCAAGGACGCCCACGACCTCTTCCTGGAGCAGGAGCGGGACCGCGTGCTGACTCGCAAGATCCTCATCCTGCAGCGTTCCATCAAGGGCTGGGTGTACCGGAGACGCTTCCTGCGAACCAAGGCGGCCGTCATCGTGATCCAGAAGGTCTTCAAGGGCTACATCCAGCGCAAACGCTACCTCCAAATGAGGATCGGCTACATGCGTCTGCAGGCCCTGATTCGGTCTCGTGTGCTGAGTCACCGGTTCCGACACCTCCGGGGACACGTGGTGGGTCTACAGGCTCACATCCGGGGCTACCTGGTGAGACGCGAGTACGGACACAAGATGTGGGCCATCATCAAGATCCAGTCCCACGTGCGCAAGTTCATCGCCATCAAGAGGTACCGGAAGATGAAGCTGGAGTGTCGGCGCCACAACGAGGCTCTCAAGATGCGACGCATCGAGGAGGACCAGCTGAAGAGGGAGGGAAACAAGCGTGCAGGCGAGATCGCGGAGCAGCACTACCTGGACCGGCTCAATGAGATCGAGAGACGCGAGATGGAGCACGAGATGGAGGAGAGACGCAAGGTGGAGATCAAGAAGAACCTCATCAACGACGCGGCCCGGAAGCAGGACGAGCCGGTGGATGACGGAAAGCTCGTGGAGGCCATGTTTGACTTCCTGCCTGACTCTTGCAGCGAGACCGCCACGCCTTACGGCAACCAGGACCGCAACATGTTCAACGACCTGCTGAAGAGCGGGGAGGACACTGACGTGAGTATTCCTGACTTCTACTTCTCCTTTGAAAAAATTCTCCGACTTTTCGAAATCGTTTAAAAGGAACCCTCGAGCTTCTACTAAAAGCTTCGGAAACTTACCTTGAAGTTTATGAGCTCAAAGTTACCCAAAAGGAGTTGAAATCAATTGCTTGAAAGAGAGAAAATTGTTTGAGTAAATTTTCAAAGTAGAAAATTAATTTTCATTCTAAACATTTTTTCCTGAATAGTTTTCACCTCTTGAACACCAAAATAAATGAATCTAGCCATAAAGCTCTATGGGATGGGTTCTAAAAGTCTCCATACCGTTGCAGGTCGAGATGAACAACATCCACCCTCCAGACGAGGACGACGAGGACCTGTCGGAGTTCAAGTTCCAGAAGTTCGCCGCCACCTACTTCCAAGGAAACGTGACCCATCAGTACTCAAGGAAGCCCCTCAAGCACCCGCTCCTGCCACTCCACGCTCAGGGAGACCAGCTGGCGGCCCAGGCCCTGTGGGTCACGATACTCCGGTTCACGGGAGACCTGCCGGAGCCCCGGTACCAGACCATGGACCGCGATAACACGTCTGTGATGTCGAAAGTCACCGCCACGCTAGGTCGAAACTTTATCCGGAGCAAGGAGTTCCAGGAGGCGCAGACCATGGGCCTGGATGCTGAATCGTACTTGAAGCAGAAGCCACGCTCCATCAGACACAAGCTTGTCTCGCTGACGCTGAAGAAGAAGAACAAGCTGGGCGAGGATGTGAGGAGGAAGCTGCAGGAGGAGGAGTACACGGCCGACAGCTACCAGAGCTGGCTGGACTCGCGTCCAACGTCGAATCTGGAGAAGCTGCACTTTATCATTGGGCACGGGATTCTGCGAGCTGAGCTGAGAGACGAGATCTACTGTCAGATCTGCAAGCAGCTCACCAACAACCCGTCCAAGTCGTCCCATGCCCGGGGCTGGATCCTCCTGTCTCTGTGCGTCGGGTGCTTCTCTCCCTCCGAGAAGTTTGTCAATTACCTGAGATCCTTTATACGCGAGGGACCCCCCGGATACGCGCCCTACTGCGAGGAGAGGCTGAAGCGCACCTTCAACAACGGAACCCGCAACCAGCCCCCCTCCTGGCTGGAGCTGCAAGCCACGAAATCCAAAAAGCCCATCATGTTGCCAATCACGTTCATGGACGGAAACACGAAGACGCTGCTGGCGGATTCTGCCACGACCGCCCGGGAGCTCTGCAACCAGCTCTCGGACAAGATTCAGCTCAAGGACCAGTTCGGGTTCTCGCTCTACATCGCTCTTTTCGACAAAGTCTCGTCCCTGGGTGAGTTTTAGACGGTCTAGTTTCGATCCCAGGTAACTCGTCTGTTGCAGGAAGCGGAGGAGACCACGTCATGGACGCGATATCCCAGTGCGAGCAGTACGCCAAGGAGCAGGGGGCTCAGGAGAGAAACGCCCCCTGGAGGCTCTTCTTCCGCAAAGAGATCTTCGCCCCCTGGCACGACCCCATCGAGGACGGGGTCGCCACCAACCTGATCTACCAGCAGGTGGTGCGGGGGGTCAAGTTCGGGGAGTACAGGTTCGTAGTGGCTCTCCCGTGGCTGCTTTCGAACTGACAGATTTTGGTTTCGCAGATGTGATAAGGAGGACGACCTGGCCATGATCGCCGCCCAGCAGTACTACATCGAGTACGGCACCGACATGTCTGTGGAGCGGCTCTACACCCTCCTGCCCAACTTCATCCCGGACTACTGCCTAACGGGCATCGAGAAGGCCGTCGAGCGGTGGGGAACCCTCATCATAGCGGCCTACAAGAAGAGCTTCTACGTCAAGGAGAAGTCGCCCTACATCAAGGTCAAGGAGGACGTCGTGAGCTACGCCAAGTAAGAGCTGAATTCTTAAGAGTTTTTCTAAAAGTTTGATCTCCCGCAGATACAAGTGGCCCCTGCTCTTCTCGAGGTTCTACGAGGCGTACAGGAACTCGGGTCCGAACTTGCCCAAGAACGACGTCATCATAGCCGTCAACTGGACCGGAGTCTACGTCGTTGACGACCAGGAGCAGGTCCTGCTAGAGCTCTCGTTTCCCGAAATCACGTCCGTGTCGAGCCAGAAGACGAACAAGATCTTCACGCAGACCTTCAACCTCACGACGGTGCGC
Source organism: Forcipomyia taiwana (assembly GCA_963930915.1). NCBI lineage: Eukaryota > Metazoa > Arthropoda > Insecta > Diptera > Ceratopogonidae > Forcipomyia > Forcipomyia taiwana. The sequence continues at coordinate 1,698,142 of CAWVOI010000099.1, read as the reverse complement.
GGGGAGGAGTTCACGTTCCAGAGCCCGAACGCCGAGGACATCCGGGACCTCGTGGTCTTCTTCCTCGAGGGCCTCAAGAAGCGCTCGAAGCACGTGATCGCCGTCCAGGACTACAAGGCGCCCAGTGAGGCCTCGAGCTTCCTCACATTCCTCAAGGGAGACCTCATTCTGCTCGAGGAGGACAGCACTGGCGAGTCTGTGCTGAACTCCCGGTGGTGCATCGGTCGCTGTGAGCGGACCCAGGAGCGAGGAGACTTCCCAGCCGAGACCGTCTACGTCCTCCCGACCCTCACACGACCCCCGAACGACATCCTGGCTCTCTTCAGCATCAGCGACCAGCATCACCACAACTCGAAGAAGAACAACCACAACTCCGTGAGCTCGCACATCGGAGATGCCCGCGAGAACCCGCACACGCTTCAGGACTACGCTCTGGACCACTTCAGGGCCCCTCCCAAGCGGACCATGTCAAAGGCCCTCACGCTGCGGTCCAGCAAACACTACGACGAGCTGTGGCGCCACTCGAGGGACCCGCTCAAGCTTCCCCTTCTGAAAAGACTGCAGTCCAAGGACGAGCTGGCGGAGGAGGCGTGCTTCGCCTTCACCGCGATCATGAAGTACATGGGGGATCTCCCCTCCAAGCGGCAGAGGATCGGGAACGAGATCACGGACCACATCTTCGACAGCCCTCTCAAGCACGAGATTCTCAGGGACGAGATTTACTGCCAGATCATGAAGCAGCTGACTGATAACAAGTGAGTTGCAGCTCAAACCAAAATGTACCTAGACGGAGATTTTTTTTTCAGAAACCGCATCTCGGAGGAACGCGGATGGGAGCTCATGTGGCTCGCCACCGGGCTTTTCGGGTGCAGCCAGGGATTGCTCAAGGAGCTGATGCTCTTCCTGCGGTCCAGGAGACACCCCATTTCCCAGGACTCGGTCCATCGGCTCCAGAAAACGCTGCGAAACGGTCAAAGGTGAGTCGTTTGAGCCCCCTAAACTTCAAGTTTTCTTAACCCCCCTGTCTTTCAGGAAATATCCGCCCCATCTGGTGGAAGTGGAGGCAATCCAGCACAAAACCACGCAGATCTTCCACAAGGTCTACTTCCCCGACGACACCGACGAGGCCTTCGAGGTCGACTCCTCGACCCGCGCCAAGGACTTCTGTCTCAGCATCTCTCACAGACTCAGTCTCAAGTCCAGCGAAGGATTCAGTCTGTTCGTCAAGATCGCCGACAAGGTCATCTCGGTGCCCGAGGGAGACTTTTTCTTTGACTTTGTGCGCCACCTGACGGACTGGATCAAGAAGGCCAGACCGCGGGAGGGCATGACGTCCCAGTTCACGTATCAGGTGTTCTTCATGAAGAAGCTCTGGACCAACACGGTGCCGGGGAAGGACAAGAACGCCGACCTGATCTTCCACTACCATCAGGAGCTGCCGAAGCTGCTTCGGGGGTACCACAAGTGCACCAAGGAGGAGGCCATCAAACTGGCAGCGCTGGTCTACAGAGTCAAGTTCGGAGAGAGCAAGCAGGAGCTCCAGGGCATCCCGTAAGTTCCCCTCCAGACCCTCGACGAAGCTCTAACGGCTCTTTTCAGGCAACTGCTGAGGGAGCTGCTGCCCTCGGACCTCATAAAGCTACAGAATCCCAATGACTGGAAGCGAGCCATCGTCTCGGTGTACAACCACGACGCCGGAATGAGCTCGGACGACGCCAAAGTCACCTTCCTCAAGATAGTCTACAGGTAAGGAGACCCTGAACCTGAGCCAGAGCCCCCCTAAACATCCCTTACTTCCAGATGGCCCACATTTGGATCGGCGTTCTTCGAAGTCAAGCAGACGACGGAGCCGAACTACCCCGAGCAGCTTCTAATCGCAATAAATAAACACGGAGTTAGCCTCATTCATCCACAGTCAAAGGTGACCTTGAAAATAGCCCCCACCCCCCTTTTGGCGCAATGTAATTTTTTTCAGGACATTTTGGTGACGCACCCCTTCACAAGAATCTCAAACTGGTCTTCCGGAAACACTTACTTCCACATGACGATCGGCAACCTCGTGCGCGGATCGAAGCTTTTGTGTGAAACCTCACTCGGATACAAGATGGATGACCTGCTAACTTCGTACATATCACTTATGCTTGCTAATATGAATAAGCAACGATCTATCAAGATCAAGTAGCACAACAAAATTTTATAAAGCATTATATTTACTTAACTAATATCCAAGTTTTGATATGAAAGTCTTCAAAGATTTAATAAAGTCATAATTTAGAAGAAACGAGTCGTTTTTTGCAGAACACCTCCCGGTTCGGGTGCAGCGGTAGGAGGTCTAAAAATGATAACATTGTAACCATATTGTCTATGAGGTGTACTAGGTATGTCGTTTATTTTAGCATCACATAACAAGTGTGTGCTTTCTAAAAATTACAGTAATTTTTTAGCAATAAATTAGAGTAGATCGTAAAACACACTTTTGTGTAAATTTCCGAATAAATCACCAAAACAGATTCAGGATGAGTTACAGCTGGGATGACCGAGTAGATTTCATTATCCGATACATGTATGGTAAGAAGCGCGGCCCCTCAATCCGCAAAAGTGAACGAAAATAGTGGAAACTTGTGTCTCGGGCGAAGACGTGCTCTGCGTGCTAGGTGGGGAGATTTTTGGGGTTTTCGGTGCAAAAGTAGTGGAAAAAGAGTCAGTTTCAGTTCCTTTGAGAGTTCCTGTGAGATTTGCTGATTTTCTTGAAGATTAAGAGTGAATTTCAAAGGTTCATTCGTGAGAGACAATAGTTTCTAGCCAAAGAAAACTTCCAAGGGAATTTAATTGAGCTTTCAAATGAGCCTGAAAAACCCCAGATAGGCTTCCTCATTAGCTAAAGGCTTCCTCATTAGCTAGAAAGCCTTCAAATCAGCTAAAGGAGCTTAATTCAACTAGAAGGAATTCAAATGAGTTGAATTTATCTCAAGAGAACCATTTTTCCTTGAAAACAAAACTGCAGAACACTCATGACCTCTTTTTCCCGGCTAAAAGGGCGCTCTCAACTTTCTTGAAAAATGCGCTCGAAACACATGCTTTCCCCTTGATGTCGTGCCAATTTCATCAACCTTGATACTCGAAATATAAACTTGCATTTTTCATGCATTCGAAGAGAGCTCACACAAACGAACTTTGATGTAACTCTGCCATTATATTATCTAAGTTTTATTTATAGCGGGTGAAAAAAGTGCAGAAAATTGCATAAAATGTGCCGAATAAAATTAGAAACCCTCCGTCGGCACTCACACACACTTTCCTCGTTGTGTAACGAGTCTTGCTCGCAATTTTGACATTCTTTTGTACGAATGAATTTTTTTTCTAAATTTAGATATCGACAACAATGGCTTCCTTGACCAAAAAGACTTCGACTGCATGGCCCTCCGTGCCGCCGTCGTCGAAGGCAAGGGCGACTGCAACGCCGATCGGCTGAAGCAGCTCATTGAGCTCATGCGGAGCTTGTGGCAGGAGATCTCAGACCTTGCTGACTACGACAAGGTAAGAGCCTTCTTCTGCCTAGCCCTCTGACTAGTGAGAGTTTTCGCAGGATGGCAAGATTACCAACGGTGAGTTCAAAGAGGCCGTCCAGAAGACCTGCGTGGGGAAGAAGTACGAGGAATTCCCAAAGGTAAGTCCCGATGGGACTCCGGGTCTCGGTCTAACTCTGCTCCCTTCAAGGTCATGAAGGCCTTCATCGAGGCCAACTTCAAGATGATGGACGGGGACGGCGACGACCTCGTGTCCAAGAACGAATTCCGATACAACTGCATATCCCGAGTGGCCGTGGACGACGTCAAGATCATCGACGAGGCCTTCGAGAAGCTCTTGAACGTAAGTCTCAGGTCCTTTTGTGCTCTCTAGCTAAGTTTCACTCGTGTTCAGGATGAGGACAAGAAGCGAGGAGGCATCAACTTGGCCAGATACCAGGAGCTCTACGGCCAGTTCATCGGCAGCACGGATGACAAAAACAACTCCATCTTCCTCTTCGGCCCCCTGGCACAGTAGACACTGCCGCCGCTGCCGACGACCAACGAAACGATTTTTAATTTGACTTTGATTATGGAAACCCACAATTTCAACTCTCACACACATAAACACGAAATTTAGGTACTTCTCTCTTTCAGTTACTAAAAGTTACTTAATTTTATGCAACTGCTGTTAAAAAGCTGACTTAGGTTAAGGTTGTTTCTTCAAGCTGTTTTAACTGTTTTAATTATATACTCGTGCCCTTAAATATTAACTTTACGTATATCAAACATGTGGATCACTTAAGTAAATAAGCAATGACTCGGTGAATTAATTTTTACTCCTGCTACTCTAGGTACACATAAAAACATATACAATGTAACATAACGTCGCGAAACACAACATACAAGTTCACGTAACAGGTTTAGTGTGTCTTATTTTAAAGCAATGTTATCGAAATATGGACCTTTGTTATTTTATTGAGGACGAATAAAGCCCTTTCAAAGCGGACTGCCTCTTATCGATCCGTGAGCCATCTTTCTTCCTCCTCCTCCTACCCCCCGTAAACCGTAAACCCCCGTCGCGTTGAGAAAAATCGGGCGCAAGATACAGAAACGGACATATTTATTTCTAAACGCTTTAGGTCTTCGTCGTCAATTTGTTTGCAGCACGAAAATAATACAAATTGCCTGAATTTTGTATGCGACAACTCTCGGTGCGGAAGAAAGGAAGGCAGCCATGTACGAGTACATGCTCCAGATGATGAAAAATCCACATTTATCTTAAGGCAATTCACTTATGCCGTTTTCCATTTCCACATTTTCCACAATGTTGATGATTTTCCTTCAACAGACGCGAGAGACGGCACGCAGCATCAGCACCAATGAGCGCAGCTGGAGGGGAAATGGGGCGGGGCGATGTCACGTGCGGCAGCATCACTAGCAGCATCGCATTCCGGAGAAGACTGCTTCTTAATCTAGTTAGTTTGCAAACAGATCGCGTTATGGCCAATTATATTATCAAGACGTCGACGTTTACAAAGCCAGAGATAATGTTGCAAAGAATGGAGTTGACTGCCGACTTTTATTGAGCCCAGGAGTCAGTGATCAAAGTGAAATTAAACGTTTAGTAGCTCAATCGGTTCAGTGGTGTTATGATTTGAATTGGCAGAAACAAGAGGGTGCTCCTGGCTTGTGATTTCAATTTAATTCACGATTCAATTCAGTGCAATTTTTAGACAGAGAAATTTTAGAATCGAGAAATTCTCAAAGTTAAAACGACTCAGGTAATTTTGGAAATGGACGTTACTGTGAACAAAATGGCTAAGAATTGATGTGTCTCTAGTCATTCCAATTTCGAGCCTAAATCAGTTTAAACAACCCGTCGGAAGAGCTCCCACTCACAGCCCTCAGAGCGCACATGACGCTTAACGAGCTTAAAACAATTTAATAATTTAATGCAATTACAAAAATAATCATATGTAACGAGTATGCAATTTAATCTTGTAAAACATTTGTGCATTTCGTATCGCACGTCTGCATCACCATTATCAGCATCAGCAAATTGGTATCAAATGTTCCACTTATTCTCTCTCACCACTTTACCATACATGTATCGTGCTCATAGTGTCGGACGACATTGCGAACCGTACGCGATTACATAGTCATCGTCTCGATGACATTGGGTTGATACTTGCCATGGGACCGCCACCGACCGCAGCTCCGAGTTAGTGAGTCGGAGGGAATTGACATTTTTTGTGCCCTTCCTCGTGTTCGGGGAAATTAGCATATGTCGTACAATTTGTCTGTCAGTCCGAGTGGTTAATGTTTGTTTTTGTGAATAAGAAGACCTAATTGAAAATAGGAAAACGTAGTTTAAAATTTTTAGTTCACTTTGGAGGCTCCTAAAGGGGTGAGTTACGTCTTCCCCTCAGGGGAAGGGTCCTAATGTTGTTCCATAAATGGCTGAGCTAAGTGTCAACTACAATACTTAGGATTTCAGCTTAAGAGTAGTCAAGAATTTTATGGGGCAACTTTATGTCCTGTGATCTCAGCTCCCAGGCCACGTAGAAAGGCAAGTGATGGCTTAAAAGTTGCACACACTCTTCAAAAGATGCACGAGCTATAGTTTGGTCCTGGGTTTTGCGGGACTCCGGAGCTCTGAGGGTTCCCCTGGAGGCCTATCAAAATGCCCGTTTTAGTTTTCTTAGATAGCCCGTGAAAAATAAAGGAAAAAAATAGTCTCTCGCAAAAGAAAAATTCTTTAACCCTCTAAACTCCGGAGAAAAATAAGTGGGCAGTACTATAACGTAAAAATAAGACTCTTAACAATCAATAACAGTATCTAAGATGATAAATACTGAAAATATATGAACAAAGTCACTAATTTTAATGTAAAATTAAAGCTTTGGTCGTATGAATCAATTTTTTTAAAATACGATTTACGAATTAGAGGGTTCACACACAGTTGCCAAAATTGGACCACAACGCCTTATTCGGGTCTAAAAAGCAAAAGTCGACCCCCTACAAGCTTCAATAAATATTTTCAGTTTATTTTATGACCAATTCAATTTATGAATGGATGTGTGTGCGCGCTTCAATTTTGAGAGAGAGAACCGCGGAAAGAGCATTAAAAGTGAAATGGATATCATAATCAATTTATGGAATTTGTCATGGGGATTCTGTGAAATTTTGATTTATTTGTAGCAAATTGCGCGATCGCAGCTCGCGAGCGGCATCAGAACTCAGGAAGAAAAATTGAATTTGCATTAGCTATTCATGACTTAATTTGCATAAAATGGAGCACAGCCCGCTATCATCGCTCTTTCGCTCATTCCAGATACCCTTGGTTCTGAATGTCGGGCAATGTTCTGCTACCACTGTCCTCCACTGACTCAGCCGCGGGTTCCAAGCTTTGAATATCCGTTCTCGGCCACACAGCCATGTGAGTAAATTTCTCTACTTCCGCATAAACTATTCATGATTTTAAGTGAAAAATATTCTAGATGCCACCTACTCCTACCACCCCACGATAAATGAGGAGACCTTTGTGCGTCGGAAGCAGCGGCGCAATCGCACGACTTTCACGCTCCAGCAGGTGAGTCCGAGCCCGAGGTGGTTCAGGGGTTCTTCAAACCGTGCCTCTCGTTTCAGCTCGAGGAACTGGAGACTGCCTTCTCGCAAACCCACTACCCCGATGTCTTCACCAGGGAGGACCTGGCCATCAAAATCAATCTCACTGAGGCCCGAGTCCAGGTAAGGCTGCCGACATTTTCGTCCTGATTTGATTTCGACGATTTCATTCCTTTTCATTTGCATCACAAATCAAATTATGTTAAATTTGGGGAGCAAAAGTGGATTATTAGTATCGCTTGAGGGATCAATTGCCGAATGTCGGGCGTGGAGAAAAAAACGCTCCTCACTCCTGGCTTATTCTCTTTGATCCTCGCCAGAGTAATCCGCTGGGAGTCTTGGCCCTAATGTATGCACACAAAATGATAGGGTTCAGGCCGGTTCAACGCACTCTGATGGCGCCGAAAAGAGATTCGCGAGTCGAGCTTAAGAGGTTTGCCTAATGAGCTGAGCACTTCCGCCCGGGCATCTCCATTAAGCTGACTACTTCCGCATAAGAAGGAAGTCTTTCGTGATTTATGCTGAAGAAGCGAGGCAAAGAAAGCGCTCTCCCTCCGTCCCCCCGCCATATGAAGTTAATGAGGGACTTGATTGTTATACACACCCCCCACAATCGAAGTGTTAAAGTAGTTTAACTCGCAAGATTGTCTTGAGGGGCGCCCGTCCTCGAACCAAATGTTATTATTGGTTTTATTACGCTCCCGATGATGATCGTCTTACATGCCTGCGAGCAAAATGTGCGTAGGATGTTTCCCAAATTGATTGTAACAATATAATAATGTAGTGTGTCTATAGACATAGTGTAATCATTGAATAATTAGCATCTATAATAGGGCGAATCAGAAAGGGGAGGAAAGGCATTATGAATATAAATGGAGGAGCGATGGGGTGCATTCCAAGTCGGCCTGACGGTTTCCTTTTTTATTTGCGCAAAATTATGTTTGCGGGTTAAGTAATCAGAGAAGCGCTCCGACTGATTTGGTTTACAAAAACACCCATTAAGCTTGCCACATTCGCATTATGCTCGCTGGTTGCATTACAAAAGGCATGAACATTTATTACGTTTTGTAATGGGAGCTCGAGACAAGGGGCTCTCGATGACTTTAAGCGCTTGTGTCGGGGAGAAAGTTTCTGGGCACACCTGGGACTTGGGGAAGCTGGCTTTTCACCACCTGAGCTCTTAATTTACTCGCAATATATTTGCCCTCACTTTTCGTGGAGGAGTAAAAATTAATTTCATTTCTGGGAAACATTAAATGGGCTTGATTGAGCTTATTGAAGGGGGTTTCAAAAGTTTTTGAGATGTATGATGTTCCTTAGTTCCTAAGATAAGCACATTTTCGGGATTTTTGGCCAAAAATTTTTATCGCAAAAATGGCCCCTGAAGGATTAACTCGACCTAATTTACTCAAAGTACCATGTTTCTGAAGATTTTAGGGCAAAAACGAGAACATAAGAAAATTTATTTTTGTCCAAACTTCCACTAGTTAAAAAACCTTAATTTCTGGGTTTTTAGTCAAAGTCTCTCTGAAAGCTTATTTAATAAAATGTATCTAAGAAGTTTTTGGTAGAAAAATACTTTTGAAGAAAAAATAATTTCGCCTGAAATTCAAAATTTAGCCAATCCTCGGTTAGTTAAGAAACTCCCAATTTCAGGATTTTTGGTCAAACATTTTTTGTCGAGGAAATGGTCCCTGAAGGCTTATCTAAAGAAATGTAAGTCGGGTCCCCCATCAAGCTGTGAGGAAAGAGCTTGAATTGACGTTAAGTAAAGCATAAAAAAAGAAATGTATTTCAGAAGTTTTGGGTCGAAAAATGATTTTGAAGAAAAACCAAATTCAAAATTTGGCCAAACCTTGGCTCGTTCAAAAACTCCCATTGGAGATTTTCGTCAAAAATTTTTGTCTAGATAACTATCCTGGGAGGCTTAAATTGACCTCTTTTGCCAAAAAAAGGGGCATCTTTATAGATTTTAGGCTCAAACATTCGAAAACGGAGACGTTTGACAAAGAGAAATCCGCTCAAAAAGCACACTTCCCTCCTCAAAACACAATGTCGTCTAAACTGCGCCTCCCATCGATTTTGCATCCTCCCGAGCCCCCTGCAGAGCTCCTCCACCCCACTTAAGAGCAGCATAACCATATATTATTCATAATATTTACCAGTAGCACGAGCAAAGTAAATTTTAGGGTGACGCGACGGCGCGCGCGAACATTTCAATTACACTTCTGTACACAAGGCAATTACCGTAATACGCATTTGTGTGTTTTCCATTTCCATCAAATCCCCGAAAACAACTTTCACGACTTCTTGGCTCTTCCTTACACCAACTTTTATTGGTGTCGACAACATAAGCTCGGCTCCCTAGAATTTCATTATGCGACGTTAATTTTGAAACACATCCCACATGATATGACGGCACTTATTTAGACAAATAACATGTTCATCAACGATCTTACCATCATCTTGGTCGATTAAGCTCACTAAATAATCGTCCACTTGAATTGTTATTTATATGCGTGCTCATAATAGTTTGTTTATGTGTTTATTTTCCATCTAAGTGAGTCACAAAAGGGAGACACAAAGGAAAAATCAAGGGTTCACAGTCACACACGCTCACAAGAGCAGGCGTAGGGTGCCGAGTTGCAATTGAAATCACGAGATTTAATCTATCAAAATCACATAAAACTTATGAGACAGCATAATAAACACATTTCGCAGCACGACACGTTCCCGTAGCGTTACTTCATGGGTCCTGCGCCACCTTATAAATATTAAATTTTAATAATCCAGTTAGGAATTTTAATCAGGAAGCGGGCTTTGATCTCTGCCAGCTGCTAAGCTCGAACTTAGTACCTAATTACGTTTGGGTTGTTTAGCAATTATTTAGTTTCTGTCGTCTCCCGTTCCAGGTATGGTTTCAAAACCGTCGCGCAAAATGGCGGAAAGCTGAGAGACTTAAGGACGAGCAGATTAGCATAAGTGAGGGGGAGGAAACGTCGTCGAATAATGAAAAACAGGTAAGCCGCAGAGACGCGAGTGAAAACGCTCCTAACGCAATTTCCCGCCCACGCCCAGGCTATAGAAAGAGGAACACCGGACACGGTGCCAGAAAAAGACGCGAAATCGGCGACGGAAGCGAACACGGGAGGTAGCGAGAAGGAGATATCTGAATTTCAAAAATGTGCCCTTATGAAGTCGTTATCTTTACCTAGGTAAGTGAACGTTTTCGGGAAAATTGGGAAAAACTATGGAAACTGGGAAAATCCGGGAAAATTGTGAAAACACAGTTTCCATTAATTTTTTGCCCAAAAACTTCAAAGAAAATTTAAGTGAGCTCTGAGAGAGTTAAAACAGCCAAAAGTTTGGAAAAGAGGTGTGGGTTCGAGTCCCGCTCATTTTCAAAATGTTTGGCTCGGAGCTTACTTGTATTTTCTCTGAAGTCTTTGGGCAAAAAATTCTTCTCGATGAAGGTTAAAGATTTCTCATAAAATCTGTTGGTTGACCGTGAAAAGAATGGCACAAACTGAGGAGAGGAAAAAAAATTTTCTGTTAACTATAAAACCACATTTTCCCTTATGAAAAGGATACGAAACTCCCAGCCATCAGTATTATCGAATTAACCGTAATTTTCGGCACTCTGGGATTACGGGAGTCTACTCTGCGCCGTGCGGTCGTCAATCCAGCCGTCAAAACCACCTCAATGCCCAAAGCCCCTAACGGATTAATCCAATTCCTCAGCATCACGGCTCTCCAATTTCCCTCAAAATCGTCTCAAATTTCACTCTTCCCGCACACTCTCATTATATCGATTTTTTCTCGCAGAAATGTACCGCTAAGTGGTTCCAAGATAACCAACTCAATGCCTTCGTTACCCCTCTACGTTTCGCCAGTCACGAATCCGTGCTTGGATCGACATGACGTGTTTCCATCATTCCGAGGTACTTGTCCCTTTACTGACATGTCGCCCTACACCTACAATCATATGAAAACACTTGTACCTGTCACTCCAGGCATTTCCATATGTTCATGCTGTCCCAGCATCAAGACTTCCGCCACCCCAACAGACCTAACCCCGTCATCAAAGCACACATCGACCGTCGACTCTCCAGCTGATCTGAACTTCAACTCCATGGCGCACCACCATGCTGCAGCTGCAGCAGCCAGTCTGCACCATCCCCCGCACCATTCGACGCTCCTCATGAGCTCCCTTCAGGCGGCAGCAGCCAGTGGCCTAGCAGCCCTCCCCAGATTGCATCTCACGCCCATCTCCATTCAAAGTGCGCTCAGCAATCACATAAAAGCAATAGATTTCCTTAGTGACATGCCTCATCTCCCGCGCACCACATCGACGCATTTAGACTTAGACAAGCTGCCAGTAACGAAGGCAGAGTGAAAAGTCTGAGTGGGGGGCTCGGAGTGGCGGGACGAGACGGCAATCAAATGTGTACATAGTAGTAGTCGGTAAGATGGCTGAAACTGAAATCTACGTGGAGACCTAAACCAACAGCAACATATTTTATAATAATCGAAACCAATCTAAATGTAAACGCTCATTTGCTCATTGACATTAGATTTAAGCGACTCAACCGAAATGGAAGTTTGAAGAAATCAAATGTGATTCGTAAACATTATGCAAGATTCTAGAATAAAGTCTTAATATGCTTAGAGGGTCGTTGTCCTTTCGATTGGCCAGCAACTGGCACAGTGGGGCACTTGTGGATTTTTTTTTGGGCCAAAATATTAACCCTCGTACTGATGTGGAAGGGCTAGAAGATCTTGGAAGGGGCTCCAAAAGGGGTTCAGAACAGCTAACAAACTAAGAGAAGGTTCCAAAGAGCTCAGGAGAGCATTAAGAGAAGCTCTAAGGAGGCTTAGAAGGGGTCAGAGAGACACCAAAAAGAGCCCTTAAAGAGGTTCTTGAAGAGATGACCTTGAGTAATAGAAATAACATCACATAGAGGGCCCCTCAGAAGGTTTTCTTTGGAAAGTTAAAATTCCCCGATTTCACGTTTTTGGGCGCCTAGCTAGCTAGTCAACCAATCAATTGTCAAAGTGGGATTTTTATATGGAATTTTTTCCCTCTGAGGCCTCTCGGGGGGATTTCTAGTTGGAAACGTCGCTCAGGACCGGGACCATAATTCTTATAAGGTCTGGACCAGCAAAACATGGAATTCAGGGTAAGTTGAACTTTATTCCTTGAATACAACCCTAACATTTCCAAGAAGAAGAATCCGGTCAGAGGGTTAACTCGACTGGAACCCACAATATTAGTTTGAGTCGTAGTCAAGCCATCTTTGATGAAATTTATCAGGCCATTTGCATAAACGCCAACTAGTTAATTGCTACAATTGCGCCACTGTGCATCTGTGCTGTGCCCCCATACAGCATGATCTAATATTTTCATCAACTAATTTAAATTAAGTCTAATTGATTTATTAACACACTCATAACACAACAATGCAAACAAATTCAATGTGGATTCAGTAGTAGCGAACGTGTTTTGAATTTTATCAATCAAATTGATGTCATTTTTAGATTGATTGTGATTAATTTATTACTTGATGAAGTTGACCCCGAGTCCCGGACTTCGGTACATCTCGGACGGTTTCTTCACCATGGGGTCGCTCATCTTCTTCGGGACGTTCATCTCGCCATTCGACATGAGCACTTTGGAGCCCTTCCTGTACTTGTAGTACCAGTACTCGAAGATGAGGGTCATGCAGGCGAGCCCGATGCCCACAAAGATGACGATGAACACGCCTCCAATGTTCTGAATCGAGATTCCGTCGGACTGGTCGTCGGGCTTGTCGCACTTGGCCTGCGCCTCGTCGTTCTTCCACCACTGTTCCTTCAGCTTCTCCAGCTGGCGCTTGTTCAGGAGCTCCAGAATGCTGAAAACAACCACTGAAGTAGTCGAAAAAGGGTCAAAGCTCTCAACTCACGCGTTGTTAAACTGGTCCTTCAGTGGAGAGCCCTGCTGGACGGCGATGGCGTAGGGCTTCCGGGAGAACTCCTCGCCCACGATTTGGAGATCGCAGTTCGTTAGAACCTGGTACCGGATGTCCGTTGCGTCGCCCAGGAAGGCGAACCCCGTGGCCGAGGTCGAGTTCCTCACTCTCTCCACCGCTTCGTCCAGTGTCTGGGGCAGCCCTGCCTCCTGCATAGCCTGCCACATCTTCGTGTACTTGTCACTCACGGGGTAGTCCCACACAGCCAGCTTCGATCTCTCAACGGGCGAGAGTGAGTCGTTCAAAGACATGTCCTTCCAGATCCTGAAATCACAAGGTTTAGAGGGAGTTAGAGGGAAAGAAAACTCACTCGTAGAATCTCGTCTCGATGTCAGCCATCCTCTGAAAGTAAGTCATCGCCGAGGAGCCGTTCAGAGGGGCGTAGAGGATCTTGTACTGCTTCGCCAAGTCGTCCAAGGACTCGACGGGGGTGTCGAGACGCGAGACAGTCAGAAAGGCGGCCAAATTGGCGGTGTAGGAGGCGATGATGATGAATCTACGGAGGCAAGGGGGGGTCAAAGAGCCAGAAAAATTTTTGTGTTACCCAAAAAGCCACCAGGTCGCTGCCACGAGTCGTCCCGAAAGGTTCTTGGGCGCTTCTCCTCCCCCCTGGGGGGTCAGGGACGTCATGCAGAACCACAGGCACTCCTTGATGTTGAACTCGCGCTTCTCGTCGTCGTCCTTGTACTTCTCACGGTTGTTCTGGTAGCTGTAGGGGCTCCAGCGGTCAAAGAGCCACATCAAGAAGCTGCAAACCAAAGACTTCATGAAGAGCTTTTAGGATTCGTTCTCACCTCGTGAAAAAGTAGGCCGCTAGGATGCAGAGCCACACGTTGGTCTCGAGCACCGTGAGGAACTTGAAGAGCGAGCTGGGCGTCTGGGGAAGCTGCATCATGATCGTAATCCCGACCTGGAAGTGAGAAGCCACCTGTCATAATTTTCACCCCTTCAGGAACCTTTCCCCTCACCAAATCGTAGTACGGCACGGTGAAGTCAATTACTGTCTCGCGCTCAGCCATGACAGACATGGAGCCGAGACCGATGTCAGCTTGTTTGTCAATTAGCTTCCTCACGACTCCGTTCCACTCGCCCTTCGGAAAACGATTAGACTCAAAAACTCCGATTTTCGCGGCCAAAAACTCACTTTTTCGTTCAGGTTGCCGAACTTTCCGTCCTCCACTTCCTTAATAACGTAGTCGAATCCCACTTTCTTGGCTATTTCGTTGATCAAATCAATGCAGTATCCTTTGAATCCTTTGGGGGCGTCGGGATCCCTCATGATAAATGGCGCTTGCTGAGGAAAAATGTTTCTTAATCCTCTTATTTGCCCGCACAGACTTCAGATTCGGAGTGGGTGGAAAATGTTCGCTTGCTGGCACTCATCCCCGCCACCGGGAAACTCGATACTCATTTTTGAATTTTCCGCCCGTCCAATTCTTTTAAACTCTCGTCAGATTGAATGATGCAATATTTCCCGCCACTTTCACGGGTTCGAGGGGCCATCATATTTATCACGACTGCGATATGGAAGTCCCGAGATAAGATAAGGTGATTCCCCCAAATATTTCAACCTTTGGACTCGTCCATCTTTTAGGGTCTCAGATGTCAGTTTTGCTCTTGAAAATTTGTGCGACTTCAGCAGGCTGAAACTTAATCTTAATCTAATCAAATGATTATCGTGAGAGCTCCGTGAATCAAACCCGTCATTCGCGAGTTGGTCATTGACTTCAAAGGAGCTCGTCGTAAAAATAAGCTCTGAAGAAAGGTTTCGTTTGCAATCGTGAGAATTCTACAGAAAAAAATAATCATTGAAGCTTCGTGACTCAGACCCGACATTCATGTACCGACTTCTAAGGAGTCCGTCTTGAAACCTCGGGAAAAAAGGGTGCAGAGTGAGTACTTCATATCCACCTCATAAAAAATTGATATTTTTCATAATAGAAAATCGATTTGGTGTGTTTACAAGCAAATGCTATGCCATTTGTACCGATGTAGAGGCGTACAAATAAGCATAACTTGTGAATTCGGGGCAGGGATGGGGCTTGTAATTTTTCCAGAGGCGTACATAGTTAGGAGGGTCCCCTCTCTTCTTCATTAGACCGCTACAGCCATCTCTTAAACTCAGGAAGGGTTACAGACCCCCTCATGACACACCCCTGTCGAGTTGAAGGATGTGTACTCAAACAAAAAACTGTTTTATGTGTGTTTTATTGCGCGTTAAAATAATTATTGCGGCACTAGGGTTGCATGCGAGAGAGTGGAAAAGTTGGAACAAGCAGTGAAAGTTAGGGACTGGAAATAGCTCATGATTGGTGAACTTGAACTCTCTGGCGGACTAATGTGTTTTTAACACCCTTTCGGGGGCTTACCACGACCGTGTAGATGCGATAAACCACGGCAGCCGTCAGGTTCTTCATCTCCATCTCGTTCTGGATCGAGAGGTTCGAGTCGAGGCCCGCCTTCCACGTTCCCAGGGGCTTTGTGTTGACCGAAGCTCCCGACAAAATCGACACCGAGCTAATGTCCATATCGAATTTCATGTAAGAGTGGCCATTGAAGGTGCCTTTGGTGTCGAACACGAAGCTGCCGTAGGATGTAGGCTCGGATATCTGGCGTAATTGAAAATTAAAAATTCACTTAAAATTTTACTGGAACATTTCCCAATTACGACAACATGGGGAACAGGGATAATGAAGGACGCAGCTTACGTACCTCAGTGAAGTAAGTTTTTAAATCAATGCTGTGCGTAGGATTATTTGTACCATCGTATTCATCGCACGTTAAATATTTCATGTTCGGTGGCCAATTGCCGCTTTGCAGGATCCCTCTTTTTTGCGTGAATCAGGAGAAAAAGCGCAGGAGAGGCGGAAAGTTTCATTAAGTGATGATATTAATTATTCAAATTAATAATCCTTGATGGAAAACAAATTACCTGACAGCCAGGAAGGTCCTGAGAGCAAAGTCGAAGTAGAAGGCCGACGTTATCTCGGGCTCCTGCTTCAGATTGTAGGTCGTCTTGATCACCCCCAGTCGGTCCTTGCTCTCGCTGTTGGGGGCGGGTCTCAGGAACATGATGGTGGCGTTGTTCAGGTTGCTCGTCAGGTCGCCTCGGTACTGCGTTATCGCGTGCCAGGCAAAGTTGCGCTCAAAGTACTCCTTCCGTGCGGCCTCTGAAAGTCACACCTTTGCACCAAAAACCTCTCATTCAGACACGCAAGGGCCATATCAATCAAAATGGGCATTTAAATCATATTTTGGGGATTCCAGTTCTATTTTTGGGAGCGAATGTGGCCATGTTTTGGATCAGTAAGTGATCCAAGTGTATGCCAAGGGGAGGTCAGCCATTTTTGAAAACCTGAAAACCTTACCCAAGACCATCTTAATGGACGTAAGAGACCCCAGAATGAAGAAATTGACTATGTCCAGGTTCCGCAGCTTGTCCAGCTGGTCCTTCAGCTCCTTGTTCTTCGCAATGGCAGTGATGACGTGTCTCGTGGGGATGTTCTGGAGCAGGGCCTTGTACTTGTGGTCCATCACGAACGACTCGTCGTACAGGATCGCGGCATTCGTGATGTTCATGTACAGAATAATCGACCGGATGACCTCGGGAATGACGTCGGAGGGCGGCATGATCTTGAGGGTTCAAGGGAGAGCTTATTCGGAGCTTCGTGACGAAAACAGGCACTTACCTGCAGCAGATAATTCTTCCGGTTGTCGTCGAGGTTGCGCCATTGCCGAAGGTCGCCCTCCTGGCCCAGGGTGCTCGTGACGGTGGGTATTCCAAGGGCGGTGGCGAAAGATTTGACGGTCTCGGAGCCAACACCCGCAATCGTCGTATCCAACACGACATGCGGTGGCTGTTTCCGCGAAAGCATTTCGTCGTACTTGGAGCATACTGGCGAGGAGAGAGGAGCGCAAAAAGTGAAGGTGAAAGGAGCAACGGAAAAGTGTCGCACGAATACGTACTTGCCTCCAAGAACACCTTCGAATCCGTTCGGTTGCCCTCGACTGCAGTAATCGAGACGGAAATACCCAAATTAGCGTTCTTCTTCACATAATTCACCGCAATCTCCACCGCCTTTGCAGCAATGTCGTTCCCAACCTCGTTCACGTACACTAGAAAGGAGAGAGAGACGGAAAGGTGAAAGGCAGCTGCAGGAAATCGTTTGTAATAAAAAGCAGTTCTTTTCTTAGCACACGTGGGGACGTGGGGGGAGGGAGGGAGGGTGGCGGTCGACGAGTCATAGGGGAGGTTCGATGTCTCGTGCTCATGCAGGTACAGTTGTTGAAACAACATCGTCGTTAATGAGGACTTGGGTCTGAATAATTAATGGCACTGCACACATGAGCCGAGCTCAAGCCAAGTTTTCGACACGTCATGCAGTTTTAATCGCCTTTGCACTCGGCGGTGCAAAGTGGATGCGCTTGCACTTTAACGATTAGGACAGCTTTAGACTTAGTTTCTTCTGGGCCCTTAAAAAATCTTAAAGTTGGCTTTTGTCGAGTTCTTAGGTTCTGTAAAAGAAGATTTCTTTACCGAAAATTGAAGCTGGAAAAGGGTTTTTTCCAGGAAGAATTTTCCACCTCCCTAGAATTTAATTTGAGAACCTCGAGAACCCTATCGACGGGCCTTTGGAAGCTTCCATTATGTAACATGCCTCAGTGGCTACAAAATCAATACAATGAAAGCTTCGTGAAACGCCATTGAGCCTCATCTAGGCCTTGAGCCTCCCATCACTGTCTTCACGCCCTTGTGCCTCGCTCTATTTCCGGCGGATACGAGAGAATACAAAGTAACTTACAAACATTAACATTCTGCGTTGTCTGAGCCCTTGATATCTTGACGTGGAGGATTGATAAAAAGGCCAAAATAAAAATAACTCCTAGCACTTTCATGCTTAACTAAAAACTAATTCCGATTCGAGGCTCGCGCTTCAATAAATGGGCGCTCGTGACGAAGCATTGGTCAAATGATCAAGGAATTGATTTATTTTCCCCCTATTCCATTGGCTCATGTGTTGCTTCGCGGCTAGTGCATATGTGGTGTTGGTGATATGAGGCTCCGTGCTGTATCTACTGTACCTGTTACTGGAGCATTATCCTTCGGAATCCAAGGGCCACACATATGCCGCCTCGAACCTCCCTTTGATGGGCTCAATTATTCCAGTTGTTAGCACACGTGGTGTTTTAGCCATTAGCTACATAAATTGCTCCAGTAGCATTAGTAGTTGTGAGGCTGAAAGAGGTTAAAGGAACTTAAGAGCTTTTGGGGCTCTCATTCAAACTTTCAGGGAGTGCCTAATTTTTTATAGCTCCAGAACACTTTTGAAAGACCTCTAAAAATTTTGTTTTGATTTTTTGGAGTCCCCAACTAATTTTTAAGGTCATTAAAATTTTTAAGAAAGACTCCTAAAAATGTTAAAACTTTTTTGTGCACACAAACATAATCTTTCTTTAGATTGTAATTTGCAGCTTTAGAGATTTTTAAAGACTCCAAAAATATTTCTTGGGGTCGCATAAATTTTTAAAACGAATGTTTCAATTTTCTAAATATATGTTAAAACAACCTAAGGAGATTTTGAATGTTATTAATGTTATTTGGAGCCTCAAAAGATTTGTTGGAGACCCCAACTAATATTTTAAGGTCGCTAAAATTTTCAAAAGAGACCCCTTAAAATGTTCAGAGTATTTTGTACCAATAGAGGGGCCCCCAAACAGACTTCCAAGGTCACTGAAAAAAACCTTTTTCAGAACAAAAAAAAAATTAAGGACCTCTTTGGATTACAGTGTCGGGCATTAATAGTAAGCGAGCATGAATGAAATGTATTCATGTTGGGAGTTCGAATAGGTAGCATTGAAAATTCGAACATAAAGCATGAGGCGCAACACACAAATGGTTTCAACGTGTGCGAGTCCTGCTCACATTTTCCATATAAATTTATACAATTACGGGCGAACACGGGAACACATTGTGCGGCCGAAAACGTTGACGGTTGCAACTGCGTCTGCGCCTTTGCGTACAAAAAGCATGTCACAGAACGTGTTTAATGTTCAATGTGATATTGCATGCTCGCAATATCGTATAATAATTTCGCAACACACGGGTGTCGGGCATACACATGAACGATCCTTGCAGAAGGCGAACGAAATATTGTAAACACAAAAGTCGTACAAAACGGGGATGGTGGTTCTATCGATTAAGAAAAAATTGCTAACTCTTAGTTTTCTATCGGAGCTAGTTCACAAAATAACGTCCTAAAGTATGTCACGTGTCGCTGGAGAGCCATAAGCTCCGGAGGAAGTCTGCTAGAGTGCCCAGATTGCCTTTTCATCCATCTCTTCCTCTGCCTCCTACGAGAACACACTCACCTCCGTCGCCCTCGCCGTCACCATCGCCGTCGTCGTCCTCCTCCTACTTCGCGAGAGAGTGTGTAGGCACATGCAATGGAAGTCCTAAAGGAAGGCAAAAACTTTCGGTTGGTAGCTGACAATGAACTTGAATCAGTGGTCGAAGTCTTGGAGCAGCATTTACCGCATTCAATCAAGGTTACAATTGATTTTTCCTTTTGTCTCTCGCCTAATTCCCAATTCATACGCAATGCTGATTTTTTTCAAGGTTCTCAATGCTCCGTCCTCTGCTTCTCCTTGCAGTTTCACCAAACAATTCGGACGTACTTGCGGGACAAGGTATGGCAGTTCTACTTTTACGTGGCCAAGGACTGGCCCGAAGTCACAGTTTGTCTGCACTTTCCCGGATGCACGTTGACGGTGAGTTATCAAAGGAGTTATCGCCCGTCCCCTCTGACCCCCCTTCGTTCACAGCCCAACAATCATCTCTACGAGAGCATCGGAGTCTTTTGTCCGTTGGATCAACTCGAGCATTTAAACCTACTCAACTCGGAGGACGTGCTTATAGATTGGGGCAAGCCGCTTTATATAAATTTTGCCCAATCCGAAGTGCTGGCAAAGATTGCCGATTTCTACGAATCGAATGTCGGGGAGGTGGACAAGCTGGACGCCGAAGTTTTCGCTTACGAGCCCTCTCAGTTCATCAAGCCCGAGATATTCGAGAAGTAAGTCGCGCCGAGCGAAGCCGTAGTCGTTTTAATTGGGACGGTCGGGTTCACGGGGAGTTCAGGCTACTTCTATGGCTTTCCCTCAGCGTCAGTTCAAGGTCACGAGTACCACCCGACTGGCTGCTTTTCAATTAGCTCATTGGAAACTGGCCCTCCTCCGGAACTTTTTTGGCACCTTGCCGCGCGAACTTTTTCCATTCTCCAAGAATGCTGCCAATAAGAGATTATTTATGGAAATTGGTAAATCATTTCAGGGTGCCTGATGAGGAGACGGAACTGCGTCTGCTTTCGGCGGCCAACGTTAAGGACATCCACGACCTGTATCCGGCAGGTGACATAGAAAGTATTGAGGTCTTCGAACGGCTCATCGAGAGGCTTCCTGGCTGTGGCATTTTTATTAGAAGCACAGGGGAGTTAGTCGCATGGATGGTGAGTCGTGACCTTCAGCAGCTAGTTGTCGGCTCATTTAACCTCGCTCCCTTGCAGGTTCAATCGTACTATGGAGCCATGTTCTCTATGCAGACGAAACCTGATCACCGTAGGAAAGGGTAATTATTTCTTTCTCAGAGCCCCTTTTTGGCTTCGGTGCCAACAAATCCCATACACTGCCGCATGGTGACATCATCTCACTCTCGTCTCCGTTTCTAGGTATGGCTTATGGCTAGCTGGAACATTAACTAATTTTGTGATAAAACGAGGATATCTTCCGTTCGTGGTCATCCGACCAGACAATAGTGCTTCTAAGGGATTATACACAAAATTGGGATTTGAAAAGAAGTTAAACGTAGTTAGAGCTATATTTAAGCCTTCTCTGCATCATACCATTGGAGACAAGGAAGCCTAAGAAGAATTTATAAAACACTCTTACCACAATATATCAGAAGCCACCAATCCAAGATGAAGCATTTCAAGCACCAAAGCTCTTGTCAATTTACTGATACACTACGGTTCTTTCTTTCTCCCATCCTACTAAATTAGGAGTAAGTCTTTGTTCCAACGATCTGTTACGTTTACTCATTGGATTTTCTCTACTCTCCCGAATGCCTTAGGTTTTGGCTCTATTGACTGTATAACTTTATTGAAAAAAAATATTAACTATTATTATCGTGGAAGAAAACATTAAATTAAGCTTAAGAAGACAACCGAATCACATTTTAATATAAAGACATTCTCTACAATATGATATTGGGCTTTGAACATATATTATATTTACCTCTCATCATGTAATCTTCTATCAATATTACAATGTGTTACAAGAACAGAACAAAAAGTTTAAAATCAATGAAACCAACTTCCGGAATAAGCTTACCTTTTTGCACAGAACAATTATCACGCGGACTTCGGACTCCCGGAAGGGGGCTAGGGCTAGACAACTATCGACAAGTTCACTTACAGGTCTTCCGTAGCTTTTACACATATTTTTTGGGGACGTAAGGAGAAGAACGAGAACACAAATACATATGTATATTTTTAGGCCTTGCCTTTCTATATGTGAGACACACAAAAAAAAACATTGGATTTCGAGAACTTCCGTTGGAGTTGGTTTTAGCCAAAAACAAACAAATATTTTAGAAGTTTATGTGAACATTTTTGTGAAGAAAACAACAAATGAACGGAAATACAAAAAGAAAATGTAGTCCATATTTTTCCATGCAATTTGCAACAATGAAATGAGATTC
This sequence comes from Forcipomyia taiwana, assembly GCA_963930915.1. NCBI lineage: Eukaryota > Metazoa > Arthropoda > Insecta > Diptera > Ceratopogonidae > Forcipomyia > Forcipomyia taiwana. The sequence continues at coordinate 1,676,240 of CAWVOI010000099.1, read as the reverse complement.
CAGACCATCTTGCTACATAGGCTTATGCACTTTTATAAACAAATATTACACATTAACATGATATATATCTCTTTTGAAAAAAAAACTGAAAAATACATTATTTATGTACTTAAAAAGTAAAACGAAAAAAAAAGAAAAACAGAATGCTGCTTTTATGATACAAATAAAAAGTTAGTTTCACGATTTTACTCTTCAAGAAACCTAAACCTTGCTTTTACTTGGCTGTTGCGGACTTTGCAGGCATGTTCTCCAGTTTTTGAGTGAGGAAAGTTCCAAAAGAAAAGACGAGCAATCATTGATTTAACTACTTTATTTAGTACTTCTCTAAACTTTCACGTTTAAATTTAATCTTTAAAATGACGTTCATTGCACTTAAAATGAGCTACGAAGCGTTGTTACGTATGCATGCGTTATATCAAAACCAAAATGGGTTCCGGTTGATCCAAAAGGAATTTCAAGTGACGAACAAAACGAGACACAAAGTTACTTTAGGTTTGGATAAAAAATCTTTCGCGCGATAAATTACTTCTTCTTTTTATTTGAACTCTTTGAGGTCGCTGTAGTCGTGGCGGCGGCTGCGACGGCAGCTGGGGCAGTGGCGGCAGTTTTAGGAAACATCAGTTGTGCATACAATGGCTTGTGTTGGCTGTTGGTATTCACCTCCTTGCGGATCGTCGGCTGGCTCGTGAGGTTCGCGGGAAAATCCAGCTCGACGTAGTTATGCTGAGTGGCTCTGATTTGGGGTGGCGCGATCATCGTGTACTCCCCGCAGTTGTCGGCGTCGAGGATCTCCTGCGGGGCCTGCAGGGCCGGCTGGAAGTTCTGGGGCGTCGTGTTCTCCTTCTCCTCCACCGCAGGACTCACGAGAGGCTCCGTGGGGGGCGTCTCCGGCTGCCTCTCTTCCGACTCGCGGTTGATGTTTTCGAGACTGAGCGAGAATATCATGTTCTGGCTGTTGTCCAGGCTGCTTTTTGGTTCAGCGTACTCCACGTACGGGGTCTTTTTGGGTGCTTTGATGGCGATGGGCTCGGACGCGATGCGGTGCTCGTGGCTCCCGCTCATCTCCACGTACGGGCTCTCCGCTATCGAGCTCTGCTGCAGCGAGTTCTTCGCGTTCTTCTCCATCTCCCTTTGGTTTGTCATGGTTGTGCTGTCCTCGCTCTCGGACACGCTCTTACAGGTACTGCAGGGGTTCATTTCCATGTAGTCCGACACAGTGGGACTACGAGGCGACTGGATTGGGTTGAATTTGCTGCTGTTGTTGGACATCGAGGACTCGGTCGGGGTGTTGCGGTTGCTGCTGTTGTTGCTGAAGTCGATCTCCATGAGATCGTTCACCACCTCCAGCGACCCCTTGTTGAGGCTCGGGAAGCTCGTCGACTTCTCACTCGCCGACGTGCCTCCCTTCCGCCCGTTCTTCTTCGCGCTCTCCGCCAGTGTCGCACTCGCAATCGAGGGGTAGTGGCGTGCTTTGGAGCCAAGCGAGAAGGCACGGGTTCGTGAATTGCGGATACTCTCGATCGGGCCCTTGTCGATGCCGCCAGTCCCAGCTCCGCTAGCTGCTCGCTGGTGCGCAAAGTCCGGTCGACTTCCCACCGAATACGTCCGGGCTGGCCGGTTCTGCTGCTCCGACAGGGAATCCGTCTCTTCGCAGCTGAAGTGGGCTGCGATCTTCTCGAGGTGAAATGCCGAGAACCGGGTGTCTGTAGAGGGCGTGCCTGAGGTGATGGAGGAAGCGGATGACGACAAGGCGTCCATGTTCCGGATCCCGAGGCCGATGGGGGCGTCTTCAACGAAGCTTGAAGTTCGGCTGCGAGTTTCATTTCTGAAAAACGAGTTTGTTTTTAAAATATTTCAATAACAGATTTAACCCTCTATCAACCTTGCCGGCCCCGACGATTTTTTTGGTTGATTTCAACTTAACTCATTTTATATAAAAATAGCAATTTCATATCAAACCCATATTTTAAAAAGTCATGGTAACAAATAAAAATATGATTTTGAACAAACTTATGAATTATGATATCTGAACAACCCAATTTTAGACCAATATTTTAGCCTCGATTGGGCTCAATAATACCCCTATTTCGTGTTAATGCAAAAAAACCATCATTTTGACTTTTTTTCCAGTGAAAAATTTAAATTGGGGTACGAACTTTCAACACTAAACATTCTGGCTATCATTCTATAGGTTACTGTGGTATCTACCTTTGTTTAGCTGCGCTCCCCGGCAGCATGACTAGATAGCCGCGCTCAGCTGTGCTGGTTTCCGAAATCTTCAGATTCTGGTCTGCGAGCTCGGAAATTTCCTTGTCGGAGATGCTAAAGTCCTCCGAGTTCTCCTCCAAAATAGTCATTTTGGTGTGCGACACACTCATATTCTTGATAGCATTTCGAGTCTGATCATCAGCGCCAACCGACAAGGGCATAAATCCGTCGACGTCGTCGACGCTGTGTGATGAATCGTCGCAATCGCTGCGACTCAGTGAAATTGGGCTTAACGGACTAGAATTGGTTGGCGAACGAGTATATAGCGAGTTGGGTCGATTTGGGAGGCCTATTTTGGTTACCGTTGTATTTGTTGTGGCAGGCGTGACCATTGATGCGTTATATGACGGAAGACTGTCACATCGCTCACGGGATGACACATTTTCATCTGAAACGGGATCGATACAGTTCGTGGAATTCGCACGATGGCTCCCTAATGGCTCACTTGGTGTTTCAATATTCGTTGCATGGTTCACTCTTGTGTTATTTTGTATAGTTTTGTTCAGCAAAAACGTAGGTTTTGAGGTATCGTTGACTGACTGCGACCGCCCTCGGTAGTGCGAGGGAATCGAGTCTTCAGGGGGTTTGTTGGCTCTTGACACCCTAAAAGAGACGTTTTTAGTACCTTGGTCGAATTTTGAGGGCTCAAAGAATTTTAAAAATATCTTGTTTAGTTAAGGAGGGGCTCTACCATAACTTGGTATGGTGAATTTTGGTCCAACGTTCTCTAAAGGAGAGGACTAAAAAAATTTCTTTTCAAAACAAGATATTTTTGATTCAAGTGCCCATTTTCTCCTTACCTTAAAATGGTGTCTTGCATGTTCTGCGCGATCAGTGGATCCGCGGTCTCCATCCAGATCTCCCCGGCACCAGTCTTGGAGACTCTCCCGATCTCCAGGTAGAAAATGCAGTGGGAAGCCCCATACCTCCGGATGCTGGCGAGCGATATATCAATGGTCTCGTACTGAGGATCGTCGGCGTTTCCGGTCCAGTTGTTGACCCCCACTCTGATTAGCGTCAAGCTGCGATCTGTGATGCATACGCGGTACGGACCCCACAGGCTCCGGGACTCTCCCAGCCCCTTCCTCTGGATGTTCGCCTCCCAAATGTGCTCTGCAAAAAAACACACACACGCGATGAAAATGGCAATGCGCACAGGGCACAGCATAAGAATCAAATGACGTCGTGGATTTCATGTTTGTTTTGATTCCAAGCTTAATACTGCATCCGCATGCACACACACAGCCACACACGTTGTACACATAATAACAACGCAATAAACGTAAAATAGTGACTTGGCAAGGAAAATGCATGGCTTCTTACCAAAAAGGGGCTTGGGAGGATCATCCCCGCTGTCCAGGCCCCCGTCACGCTGCAGCCGAAGCATCGTGTCCAGCCAGATCTGAAGGTCCGACTCCTGCTCGAACACGATGGAAAAACACTCGTCCTTCGTGTACAGAGCCAGCACGTTCGAATGTCGCGTGTCCATTTTCCGATTTATGTTGAAACACTCCCGGAGGATTATGCATCGCTTGTTATTGGCCACCTCGCGCTTATTCTGGCTCTGGCGATATTTTTTCTCTGTGGCGTAATAATTTAAATGGGCCCTCTCAGTGACCGAAGAGTCACCGAACAGCACAAAGTACTTTTTCTTCATCGTCTTCAGCTTCCTCATGTACCCCTCCAACACCACCGTTTTCCCCGACATCTTTGCTCACTTTTTCACGATATTTTTACACTTTTTATTCCCAAATAAACGCTGCTCTGTTAATTCACCTCATTCACCAAAGTTTTGACAAATGCGAGCGCCCCAAGCGGCGACGATGTGAAACTCGCATTCCGATCACCACTCGGAATGGCAAAATACGATCGGAATGTTGTTGAGCCGCCATACTTGAATCTGCACTTGACGAAAAAACTGTGTTAGCAATAGAATTTAGCTTTGAATTTAAGCATCCTGCTACATACGGAACAAACATGTACTGAAGCAATAGAAATAAACTAAATTTGGGTAGAATCGCACATGATTGGTGGTGAAACTAGTGAATTAGTTTTTGTGAAAAAATCTCGAAGACGACAAGAAGGGTGAAGAAGGAAAAGAGAGTAGATACAGCAGCCGAGGCCGAGGATTGAGACATTGCACACTGGAATCTAAAAATAGTTGCTTGGTAGCCGCAGCAGCCATGGGAAATAACGCCGTGACGGCGAACAAGAAGGTGGACGCTGCCGAGAGCGTAAAGGAATTCTTGGAGCAGGCGAAGGAGGAGTTTGAGGAGAAGTGGAAGAGGAACCCCACGAACACGGCATGCCTGGACGACTTCGATCGAATCAAGACGCTGGGCACGGGGTCCTTCGGCCGGGTCATGATTGTGCAACACAAGCCCACAAAGGAGTACTTCGCCATGAAGATACTGGATAAGCAGAAGGTGGTGAAGTTGAAGCAGGTGGAGCACACCCTCAACGAGAAGCGCATTCTGCAGGCAATCCAGTTCCCCTTCCTCGTCAGCCTCAAATATCACTTCAAGGACAACTCCAATCTGTACATGGTCCTGGAATACGTCCCTGGAGGCGAGATGTTCAGTCACCTCCGCAAAGTGGGTCGCTTCTCAGAGCCCCACTCCCGTTTCTATGCAGCACAAATAGTGTTGGCTTTTGAATACTTACACTATCTAGATTTGATTTACCGTGACTTGAAACCTGAAAATTTGCTGATCGATTCTCAAGGTTATCTAAAGGTAAGCGAATTTGAATATTTTCATTTCAGTATATAGAGATCTGCTGCTGCAGATACATAAACACACAATTCCAATTAGACTCCCATCTCTTGCTCTCACTCTTGCGCTGATATGATTGCATAACGAACTACACAAGTTTTCTGTATTGAAAAATGCCAGATAAAGCCGATGGCAGTAGTTTTCCATCCCGTCCCCTAACTCGCGAGCCAAGGTCTACGAGTAACATGCTAATGACTCCCAACCCTCTCCTGAAGTCGGAAAAACAGACAAAACCGACCATCCGGCACTTTTGTCCCACTTGTGCGCTTGAAAAGACCTGAACAATTTGCTTTCAATGGCATCCAGCAGAAGTGTTGCCGCGCGATATATTGATAAAATTCGTGTAAGCACCTGTTTGACGCGAGCCCTCCACTTCATGATTGTTATCAATCAATTAATACCCTCACGAGCTCCTGCGCTCTTCTGCACAAAGTTGTAAACGAGCGGTAGTACGATGTAGAGTAGCCGATTCCAAAAATAATGTGGAGGCAAAAAGTGCATGCATAATTTCCAGTACAAAGGATCACTTTAATGTAGCATCCCGTGTCAAATTAAGTTTGTGATTTCCTTTGACCTATTTTTTTCTCTCCACTGAACATTTTATGGGTTGTTAATGTGCCCCACGTCACACACAGAGCAGCACGTATTTATATATATCACGTACACGAGCCGGAGATAGGTCGGTGGATGCAGCGAGGGGTTCACAAACTTCACGTGATCTCGCGCGTTAGCTCCGAGCTTACATCCACTTACCTCATATACAAGCTCATTGTGCGAAGTATAATTAGTGTGCTCGCTTTTGCCGCCTAACCCATAACAGGCCGGTTTTGGGGCTTTTGAGGCAAAACCGTTTGTGGGCGCGAATGGGTCAAAGAGTTCTTTTGACATGTTCTGTAACCCTTTCTGGACCATTTTCCTTGTACCAACTCGCTTGTGGGCGGAAGAGAGTTAAAGAATGTTCTCTATCTCATTCCGGACCAGAAAAAATCTAACTCCTTCCGGACAAATAGAAATGGGTTAGAGATAGCAACAGTCAGCCCTTTGAAGCTCTGACACCTGAGGGGAGCCCGCGGGACGGAAAGGGTTACCGTGCTCGCTGCACAGTGTGCAATTTAAAGTTTGATTAACATAACAAAAGCGGTGTAGGTATAGCAGCTTAACATCGCACCGCACTCCCAAACCATTGTAATTGAATAAGCCGGAGTGTCAAGGCACAGTCGCGACACGAAGTGGGATATGATGAATAATAATTTCCCAAAGTCGGTGTCTGTCTCTCGGATATTTTTGCGAATTGTGGGCTCACGGGAGGGGGTCGTTTACCCGCTAGAACTTGACCTTGAGGAAAATAACACTCGCAAACATAACAATTATCATTATCATATACATAATTGTATTGTGATGATAATAAAACGACGCTAAAGAACATTTCGTGTGTGAGTTATGGCGCTACGAATACACACAGAAACGTCAAGCAATGTACCATATTTCGCGCAAATTGTTTATTTACGATTACGACTTGCGAGATACTTCCAGAGAGCTTTCCTTTTAACGCCACCACTGCTTGATCTATGGCGAATGTAATCAAGAGTCTCGGCTATTTTGTGAATTTAATGAGGCTCGTAGATGCGAGCTTTTTTCCGATTTCAATGAGAAATCCGCCCCAGTTAGCGTTCCCACGTTATCGACTAAAAGTGCTCATCAAAGGGCTAATCTGTATACTTAAATGCGGAGAGAAAACGATTGAATCTGCGCTATCTGATAGCCGTGAACTCGTTTTGGAGCTTGCCCTCCCCGAGAGCGAGCCGATAGGTTTTCATCAAAATTGATTGACTTGCGACTAATTCCTGAAACAATTAAGCGGACGACATGCGGGAGAGCGGGGCTTAATGGAAGACAAATTAGAATCCAGGCTTTTTCTTATGTACACAGCAGCCCGAAACTGGGTCTGGCCCGTGTTTGAACAGAGAGGGGCCGTTTGAGTGTTCGCTTCTCCGGGAAGCGAGTCAGCGAGCGTCTCCTTGACTCTGAAGTATTTAATTGAAACAAATTGCGGAAATTCTTGCCCATTGTCGAGCGGCCGAGACAGCTGCTCCGACTTTCCAAAATACAAATTTCTATTTTGTGAGAGAGCTCGAGATGTGGGTGACACGATTCGCAGGCCACAGTCCCAAGTCGTGCCTGATGATGGAAAATGTAGAGGTAAAAATAGAAAATGATTGTCTAATCTTAGCGCAGAGGGGTTTAAAATACCAACAACAACAATAAATTAGCAGGTTGGAGCAATCGGGTGTGGGAGGCGATTCGTTTCATAATAAATAAAATGTCTGAAAAAAAATGTGTTTTCGCGGAAAGTATTTATGGTTGTGTAACTAACGCACTGCGCTTGTGTCATTCTAGGTCACAGACTTTGGATTCGCAAAACGTGTCAAAGGTCGTACATGGACGCTTTGTGGAACGCCGGAATACCTTGCTCCCGAAATCATATTGAGCAAAGGGTACAACAAAGCGGTCGACTGGTGGGCATTAGGAGTTCTAGTGTACGAAATGGCAGCCGGGTATCCCCCCTTCTTCGCCGACCAGCCCATCCAAATATACGAGAAAATAGTCTCGGGCAAAGTTCGCTTCCCATCACACTTCGGCTCGGACCTGAAGGAGCTGTTGCGTAATCTCCTGCAGGTAGATTTAACCAAACGATATGGTAATCTAAAGGCTGGCGTGAATGATATAAAAGGGCACAAGTGGTTTTCCTCCATCGATTGGATCGCAATCTTTCAGAAGAAAAACGAGGCGCCATTCATACCGCGCTGCAAAGGGCCGGGAGACACCAGCAATTTTGACGACTACGAGGAGGAGCCGCTTCGAATTTCGAGCACCGAGAAATGTGCTAAAGAGTTTGCTGAGTTTTAAGAAGTTGCAGAAAATTAAGAAGAAGATGATGTATTAAGTAGAAACAAAGAGGAAAAAAACACAAGAAAACACAACAATAATGATAACATAACAACCAGACCATGTTCATTTCGTTTTTTGATTAGTTTTATAAAAAGAAAGTATGATTAACGTAGAGAAGAATCATAACATAACACACACACACACATACACCCTACACATTAATATTGATTCATTGAATAAAGTTTAACTGGGTAATGTGTCTGTCATTAATAGCAAGGAAAGTGCACACAACATGATATGTACACCCACATGTATGGTTAATTATTACAAGAGGAGAAGAAAAGAAAATAAATAAAAAATAAAAAAGAATGGCGTTCATGTTTACATCATCATTACATCTATCACTTTAAAGTATCTAATGAGAAATATTCAACCATTGTCATGATGATCATAAATTATGTATATTCTTATATTTTAAGATAATTAGTGATATTCCTATACATTAATATTTATAGAATTATATGATAGAACCAAGAAGATCCTTTTAACCATTTTATCATATAAAAATATGCATATTAAATACTACTTGTTTTGGAGCCTCGGGGCCCCGCCAGGGTCCCGCCGCGGACGCTCCAAATGCGCGGTATTACTACAACCAAAAAGTTATTGTGTTGAATATATAGACTACATCACAAGAAATACAAAGAAACAACAACAAAAGGAATAGCAGTGTTAGGTTGACATTGAATAACAACAACAACAAGAATTAATACACTAAAGTAACATTAATGAGAATTTGAAAACTACCTTGTTTCCCAAAGTGTTATCATCATCCTCAAAAGTAAACATAAAATTTCAAATGTTAGGCAAATGTTTATCTATGTTATGTATAATTTGACCACATAATAAAATAGATCTCCAAAATCGCTCGACTTTCACTGGTCCCTTAGAATTCACCTAAACACTGTTTGAGGATCTTTGAAAGAAGGTTTGATTTTAAATCTTAGGATTTTTATTGAAGGCTTGAGGCAAAATATTGTTTTCTTAAAATATCACTTTTTGAAACCAATGCCCAAAACTTTTTCAGTGTTTAAAAGAAACTCTTGAAACGTTTTTTTTTGTAAGATATGTAATTCTTGGGCTCCTTGGAATATTTTCTTAACCAAAATCAGCTTTTTAATGAGTTCAATTCTTACTTGTTCATCCCAAAAAATCTCAAAATGGTATCATTGGGCTAAGATTAGTTGTTAAAACCTTAAGGTATCGTTTTCTCAACAGAAAAATTTTCAACCAAAAATCCTGAAATCGAGATTTTCTAAGCGAGTCGACGTTTGGCCAAATTACAAATTCCAGGTGAAAATAGTTTTTCCCCAAAATTAACTTTTTCGGCCCAATATCTTTAGAAATACATTGTTTGACTTGGACGTTGGATTTTGAGCCTTCAGGGATCGTTTTCTCGACAAAAAATTTTTGACCGAAAATTCTGAAATTGATCTTTTCTAAACGAACCGAGATTTGGCCATTTTTAAAAACTTCAGGTTAAAAATTTTGTTCTAAAATTAACTTTTTCGGCCGAAAATCTTTGGAAATGCTCTTCTTAAGATAAACTTAGTCGTTTTAAACCCCCAGAGACCAATTTAGCGACAAAAAGCTCTTCGCCAAAAATTATAAAATTGAGTTTTCTTTAACGAGCAGAGAGGTTTGGGAATTTTAGGTAAAATCTTTTTTGTCTCGAAAATGCATTTCTTTGGAAATGCGTTTCCTTAGGTAATCGTAGTCGTTTAAGCCTTCAGAGGTGGTTTTCTCTACAAATTTCTTTCATCCAAATTCCCGAAATACAGATTTACTTAACATGTGAGGTTTCTATTTGGCTCTCTTTGTTTAGGTACGCAAAAGTGAAGCCGAGAAGGAATTGAAATGAGCTCAACAGTTGAAATAATGACAACTGATGACTTCATAGTGGATCTGGAAATGAAAAGGATTGGTGTAATGGGTCCCCAAAGTATTCAAAAATGGGTTTGGTTGGAACTTGGTTGGTTGGAGTTTAAATATTCATGGGCTGGGATCCCCTTGAGCCCGTGATGTTGTGGCAATTGTAATTACTGGACTGAGCTTTTCCTCGAAACCTAAAAAGCGCTTTTTTGTTAGAAGCTGCCTACTTACAAAGCCTTTTATGTTAAGAAAGCGAGATGTCTTTTGGAAGAAACCAATTAGTCCAGAGATTCGGTAAATTAACACATAAAATCACATCTTTATTGAAACGGGCAGAACAACTTTATTACTTTATCGTCGAAATCTCTAAAGTTGAATTAAGTGTTTGAGCACTGACAGATTTTATGGAAGAAAGCTCTTTAGTGCTCGCCATAAACGTTTTCAAAGTTATTGCCAATGTCGCTATCAGTCGTCGTGCGCCAAAAGATCAAACGCTCACTAATCAAATCAGCATCAGTTCTAGTTTGATAACCGATTCAGCCATTAAATTTACAACCTTCTGAAGCCATAAAAGCCATCAGAGAAGTCGATAACTCCCCAGCGATTATCAGTTTCGGGACCGAAATTTCCCAAATCGCCATCTTTTTCTTTGTTGCTGAGCCTCGCCGCGCCTTTTCCGCGTCTCAACTCTCAAGTAGCAATGCCAGCAGGTGTCCTCGTTGAGAAAAAGAGCGCCATTATACTCCGGCTATCCGGCATTCAATCTACACGTCACCCAAGAGGCCAGACATGGACGGGGGGAAATGAAAGACGTCGACTTTATTCTTGGAAATTTGAATAATCAATACGCCGCATATAACATTACGACTCCTCCGCTCCCAATCCACATTCACACTACATAGCTACAAGTTCCACTGTTTGGCTGGCTCATTTGAAGCATTAACAAATGCAGATTGCGGCAAACAAAGCCTCAAAAGAGCCGTAGGCTCATTTTTAATTCCACAAAGAGAAAAACTGGACAATTCTTGCGTTCATTTTAGCCGCAAAATATAAAACGTGGCTGCGAGGCTGCAATAAAATTAATTAAGAAACGTTCGGCCGAAGAACGGGTTTATGCGGCTCAATTATGATTGGTGAGTTTTGTTTTACGGCTCAGCCTCAACCGGGTCACTGCCGAGTGACCTGAAAGCCGTGGAAAGTCCGGGAAATCTCACTGATTTTCTCGTCTCCTGCGATTTTTCCCGATGCCGCGAATTTCTGCACCTCCAAAATGTGTCGAAGTCATCGAGGGAAATTGATTGAGAACAGGCGTGTCTCCAGTACCTGCACGCTAACGCATAGACAACATTTTTGAATCCGCCAAGCGACAACGTGATTGGACGGCCAACGCAGCAATCTGGAGATCCCTCCTCTTTCTGCGTCGTGAGTAGACTTTGGAGGCCTTTCGAGGCGCCTCCAGTAGACGTTTCTCATTCGTTTGAATTTGGGCTTAAAATTTATGGCTCTGGGGGTGTTTCGCTCAGTTTGCGTGTGATTTTCGTTGGAGAACCATTAGGTTGTACTTGCGGGACTTTTTTGTCAAGTTATTGACAAAATTTTACAGTCTACAATATATTTTCCGAGAGAACTGAGCAAAAAATCCTGTCTTGCACTAAATTGTGGCAATACTGTAATATAATACAAGTGCAAGTGAGGCTAAATAAAACAATATACTCGTAGTAATCTAATGACCACTTATTATGATCAGTGAAAAGGGGTGATGATGTGCTTTGATTGACCAATAATTGCAATAAACTACTTCGCAACCGGATTATGTCACCGCGAAGCCAATAATTGAGAGATTTACGACCTTCTGATGGTCCGCCAAGTGCTGTGAATTTTGAGAGAACTTGAGAAAATCCAGGAGACTTTGTTTGGTGTAATTTGGTAAGAGGACCTCGAGCGTAGTTTTTCAAAAACTTATTCCCAACGAATTTGCAGTACTTGAGGACGCTGGAATGTGCAATGGTATCCTATTACAATAACTCGTTTGCGATGTATCAGAAAAGTACAAACCTCAGCCCCTACTCGAGCACCCCTCCGTCGTGGTACCACCCGACCTACCACGCTGCCGCCGGCGGAGCTGCTCAGTTCCTCGCCGCGAACGGAGACGCCTCACCCCAACAGCTCTATTACGCTTCCCACGTCTTCAACCAGCCGAGCCCGGACTGGCCGTCGCACGAGACCTTCCCGCCAGCGGGCTCCGGACAGGGCAGCTACCTTCAGACCTCCCTGGGACTCCACCACCATCACCACAATCACCATGGAAACGTCATGACGGGCGGGGGTGGAGATCTCGTGGGGAATCACGGAGGCAATCTTCAGCCTATCGCCACTCCACCAATCACCGTCAGCGATATCCCAACGCCAGCGTCGTCGGGACCCACGGCCAGCATCACGCCACCGACCCCCATCAAGCTGCCGTCTTCGAAGAGTCCAGCGAACTTTGACTGGGTCAAGAAGAGCTCGTATCAGACGCAACCCAATCCTGGTGAGTGAACACAACTCGGCTTTTACGACTCTATCGAGGCAACTTAATTTCCTGTGCTCGCTTTAAAAGGTCTCCTCGGGTTCGGATCAATTGATAAAGTCGAGGATGGATCGAAATAAAAATAGAGCCATAAAAAGTCTGTCAGAGTCGGGGAGAAAAAATCCAGGAAAAAAAGAAGCAATTAAAAGTTTCACCCAAAAGTGAATTTTTAAGACACGTCCATCTTCTGCTGCTATTCAAGACTCGTCCGCTGGGCTAGAGATAGGCCGATAGCAGCAGATAGACAGGCCGGGCAGGGGCTATAAAAAGTCGGTAAATACATCCAATTTAGTAATAAAATTATGATTTCTTGCCCTTAAGCTCGTACCATGCAGTTTCGAGTCTCCAGGTATCGGGAGAAGGTTTAAAGATTTCAGAAATGTCTTAATTCCCAATTCACTTTTTCTCCATCCTTCGTACTCGTAATTGTTGCTGTGAAGAAGATCAGGTAATCAGAGGCCAGATTTGGATGCATTATTCAAAATTTTGTTTGTTGTTTCAACGAGTGACGAATAGATGTAAATCCAATTACCTACGGCTTCAGGTAAAACAACAAACAATGCGACAAGGCCTAGCCTAGCCTCACTTTAATGTAACATTAAGGTAGATTACTACAAAGGGAGATTTTGGGCTGCCTTTTTGATCCTTTCTCGGAATCTGTAAAGGGAATTTTCGCAAGACAATGTCAAAATATTTGGCCTTTTGTTTTGCCGGGGTAGGTGTTAGGACCGGGGAACTTTTCGTGCTTCGAAACCTCCATTCTGACTGGCAGAGTTTACCGAGAGAGCGCTTTGGAATGAGTCAATTTGTGGTGTGAAAAAATTTCGAAAATATTTAATCCCACTTTTCATACCTTTGCGTTTTTGAAATTCAAAAATATGGACCAAAAAATTTATATCGAATTTGAGTGATAAAAAGCACCATTTCGGATAGCTCTTGAAATTTCAAAGAGATGCTCAGAGTCCTTTTTTCGAGTTTACCGAGACAGCGCTTTCGAATGAGTTAATTTGTGGTGTTAAAGATTCTAAAAATATTTTAGAGGCCTCTAAGAATTTTGGAGCGGGCTGGATTTAATCTATCTGCTTCTTTTAAGCACTTTGAATGACTCAAATCGGGTTCCGTTACGGCCTTTGAAATTTATCTGCGAGTCAAAAATGCCCTCAATCATGTCTGTAAGTAAGCTCATTTTCTGATTTCTGAACATTTTTTGAATGAATGAAACAGAAATTGACCTTAATTAGCTATTTCTGAACTGATTTGAGTCATTCAAAGTGCTAAAAAAATGTTTAGGGAAGCAGGACAATGATTAAGAATCATTTGCAACCCCCGGGAAACAAAGAATTGGCAAATTGAACTATTGGCGACAATTGAGAACAAATCACCTCCGCCATGGCCTTAAAGTCACTTAGGAATTTAGCGACCAGGAAGAGGATTGAGGAGGCCTTTTAGTAGTTCCTTTAAGACCAAATTTTTAGCTCAATACTTTTAGCAAAAAATTTAGCCAGAAATATTTTACTTATGCGATAAAAATTTGTCCAAAAATGAGCCAACAAGAATATTCCTTGAATCAGAATTTTTTAAATTTTATTAAATTAATTTTGATTCAAAATTTCGAGAAACAAAAACCTACAGAAATAACAGACAGACAGTCACCGAGCCAAAATACAGCTAGGTGGCCGATCTGTTGCCAAAACACTCCAAAGAGATCATTGTCCACAGCCCTAACGAGATAATTTCGGGCCATAAAAGTTATCACGTCAAAGCCCTAAAGGGTTCATTCGCCATCAACAGACACCAGCGACGTGCAATAAAGCAGCTACTTTATTTATTGATTCGAAATTGAAAGTGTAGCAAATTGGCCATTCCTTTGTCCCAAAATAGGTAAAAAATGAGGAAGATTGTAGCGTTAGGGAGCAGAGCTAGGTATGGTGCAATCACAACACGCAATAAAAGGTTGTAAATTTTATGTGTTCAATACATTTTGCCATATTGGTCATCAACATCTCCTCAAGTGACTGTCAAATTTTTGAGAGCAGTGGCCAGGGAGGAGCGTAGGGACCCCGGCTATTTTCTCTTAATAATCTTCGCCCGCACTGATAATGATCGGAGTGGCTTTGAGGAAACTTTTTTTATTTCACTTTATTTAAGACCTGTTTTATTGCGGGGGCAATAAGGTGTGATAAGGGAATACTTTACAGAAATAAATATTCGTATATGTGACAATTTAGTTTTATGACGCTCGCCGATTTTGATGTTCGACGCTGCGGAAACGTTATGCAAGATGAGAAGAGAGGATCAAAGGCTTTCGTCGAAAGCCGTCGCGTGTTGAAAGTTTCGGGCTCTCTCTCCTAAAGACTAGACGACAGTTCTTACGACTCCGGCGAGACGATTCCCCAGCCAACCGAGGTGACAAATGGCTGAAACAATTTGTTCTGTCGACAGAAATCGTTATTCTGTTCGCACAATTACTCTCCAGCTACTTACTTACATACTAATCGGAATAGGAATTTTAATAAGCACTTCCCTGTTCTGCCAAATCACTGATACTGTAATCGACGCGGTCGGTAGGCGCGCGAGGGGGAGCGTTTTCACAAAAACGACAGAAGAGGCCTCAGAGGACGAATTAACTCAACTTGTCAGATTCCTTCTCGCCGCAGATAAAGTTACCATTCGTCATAAATCAAAATGATCACATGGAGGTCCTTGTGGAATAGCGAGAGAAGACGACTTTAACTCCGTGCGCTAAAAACGGTTAAAGGGAGTTCGTTTCTCGAGAAGACGGCTTTGGAGCCGAAGGTAGCTCCATAAAATTAGACGCGTCGAAATCGTAAAACTAAATGATTCCTTTGTGTTATCTCCATTTTCGACGATTGGACGTTTCTGAAACAAAAACCCGATGCACATAATGGGTGCTTTGAATCGAAAGCAGCTGTAAAGCAACCATTTTCTCCGTTCCGTTCCCGCAGTTGTGCCTTCGAGCTACACGCAATGGCTCGCATCAACTTTTTTATCCAACATGGCTAGCACCACTCCTCTTTTTTTTTACGGCAAATGGAATAACACGGAATGGCAGAAGGAGAGGAAAAAATATACGAACAAAATGATTGCCTGCCTATGCAGTGGCAGAACTCTAATCGATTCTCGGATATTTGTGGTGTTTTTTGGATTATTGGAAAGATTTTTTGAAATATTGGAAGTTTTGCAAAAATATTTAACTATTTCAAGTGATTTACAAGCCGTTAGAGGGACTCTCTTTTGGAAAAGATGGGTCAGAATTTGTTTAGTGTTTTCAAAAATATTGGAAAAATAAGCCTTTCTACAATTTTGAAAATTGGGGACTTTCTTGAATTAACCCATCAAACTCTGAAAAGTTCAATCGAAGTTTTTAGCGAACAGATATTTTAGGAGATAAAATTTTTCCAAAGGACAAGATGATTTTTAAGCCAATTTCTCCAGGAAAAGACGGCTGTTTTTCGTCGACGTTTTGTTACTAAAATTAAAGATCTCTTTAGAAATTTTTAGTTCTAAAAATAAAAAGTTTTTTAAGGACATTTTTCTTCAGAAAAATGAGGAAAAAGGAGCTTACATGACTTTTTTATTAAGTTAAAAAAACTTTTAAAAAGTTCTTAATTTAAAAATGGGTTGGAACAGTTTTAGACATCACCCTTCTGAGGATTTTTTTTAGAGTGAAAATTTTTGCCCTTCGCTGATTCTCACCCCGCGAAAGCAACCCTCAGACCCGTCGCTGATTGCGAGTCGGGCAGAACGCAAAAACACGAAGTTGCCTACGAAACGAAAAATGATGGTTGTTGATAAAATTTTTATGTTTATTTAGGCGTACACATGCGAGTAGGTGAATACATTAAGCACAAGCCAGAGCCAGGCTGCCAGCTCTGGGGATTTTTAATGAGACAAACCTTTGCGTTTGCGTTTTACTTACTGCAGTTACAGTTTTATTTTTTACGTGCCTCGTTCGTATGCTGCTCGTATGTTTCCCATAGTTTATGACCCCCAGACAAACTATTATAAATTTAGTAATAAAAGCGTGGAGTGTCTTTCATTCCATTTCATTGGGCATTTTTAATTACATTTTTAAATTAATTACTTTAATGTGTTTGAGGAGAGTACTCGCATATTTTGGCTCCAAGTACCGACGCCGACGCCACTGTCGACGCGAGGACACGGGCTTGAGTCACTTGTGTGCTTTGTGAAGTCTCGCCAAAGGCCACGACTTGCAATTTTATCGACATCAAATGCCAAGCCGACGCACAGATAACTTAATTTTTATGGCTTTGATGACATTGACTTGATCCAACCGTGGGTTTCGCGGTTCTGACATTATCTTTTTGGAGTTTGAATGAAATATGACCGGACAGTTTTGGAGTTGCGAGGTCTCAGGAGTCTCCGGAGTTCGGCAGCTGACCCAAATCCCCCTCCGCCCGAGCCCGTGTGAATTTTTGAGAAATTCTGTCTATCCGAGTTTTGTGTACTTTTGGTGTCCACAAAGTCACAATGACAAAGAAGAGTGATAACACGGGGTTTTTGTGATAACAGCAACTACGAGCTGCGCTCTTAATACGACAACTTTTAACAGCCATAAGAATTTTATGCAGGTTTTCTTAGATAAAACATCAAACAAAACCGAATTCAGTTTCCTTCATGTTTGCTTAATACGAAATTATCATTAAACCGCATACGTTATCTGAACCTTTTGATGATAAGATAATCTCTGCGAGTGTTATCTGGTGTACGGCGAGTGTGGATACGATTTTTGATGTTCCTGTAACGCTTATACGTCTTACCCTTTCGCGTCTTCCACCTTCATAACAATGCGATTACAGCGTTTTTGAGCAATTTTTTCCCCCAAAAAGACCTTAAGGTGCGGATCTTTGGCTTTTTCAGCCATTCAGTGAATTATCTCCCATTTATGTTTGCTAAGCCTGTCTTTAGTAGACTTGTACCTAGACGGGAGCTGCTATCTCGCAGACAGTCTGGAACTTAATTAAAAAATTTCATAGTCTCCTTAAAAAATTCTCCCTCACGAACCCGACCCAATTTTTATTTTTTTATTTTACCATAGAATTCTTTCTCTAGGGTTCTCTATAATTCTATAAGAGCTACTCAAGAGGACTAAATCAAATATAAGTCTGAGGATTCCGCTCTGCTATTCCGATTGCTAGAACTAGAGCATGGAAATTTGTGTCCTCGTATAAAAATAAAGAGCCTGAGACACGTGAAATCGTTTGGATATGGCCTACTTGCGTACTCGACAATATTTCGCCGCCTTTTTAAGCATCCCGGGATGGCGGGAATACATTGATTTCTGACGGCAGAAACGCGCAATGTTGATCCACGGGCAGGGCCGTCGAGAGAAAATCTGGGCCCGGTACTATCAAAGGGAAATGTTCGAGATTCTAGGGGCCCGGCAACAGGCCCGGGCCCCCTAACAAATCACGGGCCCGGGGGGTTTACCCCCTTTCCCCCCCCCCTCTCGTCGGTCCTGTCCACGGGGTTTTGGAGTAACGGGAGAGTAGTAAATGTCTAGCTTTGGGGAATCGAGAGCCAAGGATTCTCAACTGGGATCTTTGGAGGGCCTTTTAAACATTTTCTGAGGCTTGCAGGCTTCAAAAACGAGCTCTAGGATCCAGATTAGGGAAAATTTGGACCTTAAACTGGTATTAAATTAAAATTTCCACAGGTTGCTATACCATGCTTTAGAAAGCTCGAAATCGGCCTACAAAAGCCAAAGTGAAACAAAAAGAAGTTCAATGAATCGAAATGAGCCAAGAAAGAATCCGCCATTTTCTATGAAGTCACGCAATTAGCGACATGAAACATGGCTCCATCGACCTTTTTTGCCGTGCCCACCGAACCGGAGAATTCCCGCGTACTCTTCTTCCTCATTATCTCTCTGCATGAGGAATTCGGTAATCTAAGATATTTGGTGATTAACAAATGAGAGCCCGCCCATCCTTATCTCTTCAATTTCCGAAAACCCGAGGCCATTTTAGAAGCGCTTTAATTGAAGTTTTACTGCCTCCCGCGCGATTGGATGCATCGCTCACGTGCGTCGTCCATAAAGATAACCCCTCGTCACAAACGGCCCGAAGTTTGCGCACAAATAATTAAGAAATGCGTGTCTGTTTTATTGCAGGAAAAACCAGAACGAAAGACAAGTACCGGGTCGTGTACTCGGACCACCAGAGACTGGAGCTCGAGAAGGAGTTCCACTACACGCGCTACATCACGATTCGACGGAAATCGGAGCTGGCCCAGGCGCTGCAGCTGTCGGAGCGACAGGTGAAAATCTGGTTCCAGAACCGCCGGGCAAAGGACCGCAAGCAGAAGAAGAAGGTTGACGTGAACCCCGGAGGCCAGTCCATGGGGCTCAACACGCCCACCTCCGCCTCCTCCGCCTCGATGTCCAAGTACTTGGACGGGAACATGAAGATTGAGCCCCTCCACTTGCAGCACTTGCACCATCCCATGGGTCTGGGACTGCACCACTCGCAGTACGCGCCCCTCCACCACCCCCACAACCCCTCGCCCAATGACGCCTTGGCTCACTCGCAGACAGTCACATCCGGGCCCATCAGCATGAACTGATTGCTGTGTTAAATTAATTTCCATATCACGGCTTCACCTAATTAACTTACTGTTAATATATCGGATACCTGTTATCGACCAGGCATGCTTTATCACAACCTTGGAGCATCTCCGAGTCGAGCCCCGGGATCAGCGTAGAGCTCTTTGTTAAGTTTATCTTTATGTGCCTTTGAATATGATAGCGCGGGGTCTCAACTCTCAATTTCGTCAAAAAGTGCTTCACTCACTTTTGGGATGCGTGGCTCCGGAGAGCAGCCGAGACTCTTTAATTTACGTGTAAATATTTGCATAGATAACAGTCTTATCATCATAAACTTTTCATCATAGGCTTGAATCGTAAATTTTAAGTGAAAATTTTTATTTTTCCTCTCAACTGTGATTTTCTTTTTGTATGAGTTTGCATTTTCTCCATGTTAGATCCTTTTTATCGAGTGCCTACTAAAACACAGTGTCCTTTGCACCTACATACATATTTATACAACGAAGCATTCCACAGATTTCAATCCTATAGACATCCTCACCAACTGTAAGCTTTCACGAGTCCCTTGTATGGTATAAGAAGCGAGCGGAAACCCAAGATCCACTAAATAATGGGAGAATCAACTTTAGCTATATCAATTAGTGCACCAGATGTAAGGTAGCGTAAGGTTTAAGAATTAACGTAAGTAGGTAAAAGCTTGTACATTTTTCACTGCGTATTAAAGTTAATAAATTTCAAATCAGGCTTTCCCAATGTTTTTTGGAACCTTCTTTTGAAGGGTAAGTAAGAAGACGATTTTTTTTCAGACATTTTGAAGGATTAAAAATGGCGAATTTTGGCGAAGTTTACAGACAAGACATGGCTTTCAAGCGTTTAAAAAAAATTCACTATTTTTATCCACAACTTTCTTAACAAGACAAAATTCTTTCTGTTACCATTTTGAGGCCCGTCGGTTAATTCGTGAAGGGTAAACCGACGGTTAACGTGAAGGGAAATTTTACCCTATAGTCCAACACCAAAAATGATCTTTAAGCAGTCCTAGAATTTATTGAGGACCGTCTGATAATAGTGGAAATTTTTAAAAGACGGCTTTTTAGCGCCTTAAAAATTTAAGGAGGGGGTCCAGTGCCTAGAGCATGGAATTTTTTTTTTCAATTTTATAAGAGCGGAAAAAAAAATTTCTATGCTCTAGGGTCCAGAGATCATTGTAGACTCCATCTATCAAAGGACTTCCCCAAATATTTTCTGGACTAATTTTTGAAAATTTCAAAAAATTTCAAGAAGTCTTTGATCCATCGGTCAAGTAATTTTCCAGCCATTTTCCCATCAAAACAAGCGACTTAGTAAACAATAAAGTTTATTCCAAAAATGCTCGTCTTATATCGTAACTAAAAGTACCTACAAAAGTAGTTAAAAGTAGTAATGGAATCATCATAGAAGTTCATATGTACAGACTAACAGCCCTTCTAGTGCGTCTAAGGCCCCAAAAGTTCAAGCCCACCGTAGCTACCTCGCATCTCACGATATAAAGAGCGGGTTGCCCCCCATCTCCCTGCTCGTGAGATTGTTGTTCACCAGCAGGCCAGTCCGCGACCTGCTCCGGCTCAGCTGCGCCCGTCTCTCCGCCCCCGCCGGCCTCGGACCCCGTCTCCGCTTCTCGCGGTTCCCGAACGCCGAGCCCGTCTGCAGCGCCTCCAGCAGACTGTCCATGACGCCCTCCTCCGTCGTGTGTGCCGCGTCAATGTTCACGATGGCCAGCTTGCGCTGCTGCCGCTCCTGCATCTCGCGTTCCTGCTGCTCTCGTGCAGCCGCCGCTCGACGGTTCTTCTCGAGTATCTCCCGTTCTCGCTTGTTGTCCTGGAAGGCTGCCTTGAACGAGTCCTTGAAGACCTTGAGGTCCGTAAAGAACTCCTCCATCGTGTATTTCTTCATGTCGAAGCTGAAGAAGTCCGCCAGGTCCTTGAACAGCTTCTCCATCTGGTGCACCATCTTCTCGAGGATCTCGATCTGCTGTTTGGCGCCCGAGCAGAAGTCCTTCATGGAGTGCACAAACGAGTCCTCATCCGTTTGCGGCACCTTGCTGTTCCGCAGGTCGTCCTCCACGTTCTTGCATCCCACCGAGAGCTGCTTGATGGTCTTGCGGATGTTATCGACGCTGATCCGGGCCGCCTTGTCGACGTTCGGGAAGTCCTCGTAAAAGTGCAGGACCTCCGGGAACTTGGACTCGATCACGCCCACGATGAAGTGAAGGAGAGTGTTCTTGTTCTCCACGTCCTTCGTGTTCGTGAGCTTCGTGAGGAAGCTGATCTCGAAGCCGTACGCGGGGTCTCCTTTGCTCCCGGAATTCATGTAGTTGCCGATAAGCAGGATGAGCTCCAGGACCTTCGTGAACCGCTTGCTGTGCTTGATCTCCTCGCACGCCGAGATTGCAGCCACGATCTCGGGCTTCACGTCCTGCAGCATGTCCGGCATGGTCTGGAAGAAGAGCAGACTCTCCACGCGGTTGTTGAGTCTCTTGATGGTGCCGATCGTGGCCGCAAACTCCTCCACGTTCGACAGCTCCTCGCCGTTCTCCTTCAGCTCCACCAGCTTCTTCATCTCCTTCGGCGGCGGCAGGTACTGCTTCATGAGCTGCAGCACGTTTGCCGTCAGCACCGAGAGGTCGCAGCACAGGAGTGCCGACTTGATTTGAGCAAATGTCATGTGTTTGAGGGGTCCTCCGATGAGGATTGCGAGATTTTGAGCCGCCTTGGAGTCCAGCACCTTCACGTCGATGTTCTTCTTCATCGTCATGGGCTTGTCCACGCTGTCCTTCTGGTTCATCTTGATGGGTCTCGTGGAGAACTGCTGCGCCAGGTTGCTTAGGATGTCGTCCGTTGCAATGTCCTCCTCCTTAATCTCCGCCCACACCGAGTGCTTCGACACCTTGCTCGGCATGATGGTCTTCCAGTTGGCGCGCTTCATGGGTCCGTCCGCCGTGAACTTCTTCTTCGGCTTCAGGTACGAGGGCAGCTCGTCCTTCTTGAAGGGCGCCATGAGTTTCGCTCCCAGGCCCATCCCCATGGGCGGGGGAGGAGGAGGCATTCCACCAGCTCCGGGAGGAGGCTGAAAAAATTGACAATTGTTAGTAAGAACCTGTATGGGTGAGTAAAAATTAAACCTACCGGAGGTCGAGGAGGGCCGCCTCCCATCATTGGCGGGGGTGGAGGAGGTGGTCCAGCGGTCATTCCTGGCATGGGAGGGGGCGCCCGTGGGGCTCCCATGGCACCTGGAACGGGAGGCGGAGGTATCACAAGGTTGGAAGACACTGCTGCCACGATCCCCGGCTGACCCACGGGCTGGTTCTTCAACTTGTCCTCCAGACTCGCGATCTTGGCCTCCGCCTCCTGCCGGTTTATCTGCAGCTGCTCGATCTTCTGCTCCAGCTCCTCGATCTTCTTCGTCTCCAGAGCCTTGTTCTTCTCCACCAGGTCGTCCAAGAGAACTGCCGTGTCGATGTGAAAGTCTCTGCTCTTGAAATTCGGATCACAACCACTCTTGTGCAGGACGATTTGTGCGATACACTCCTCTATGAGCTTGTAGTAGGCGGGCTTTATCAAGTAGTCGTCTCTTATGTATAGTAAATGCTGTAGAATTGACAGGAAAAAGGGCTCCGAACTCGTGTCCACGACGGTGTTCTTCAGAACCTCAAAGCAGTCTTGTAGGTCATCGATTTCGAACCGAATGTTGTCAAAGCGGGAGCTGAACTCCTCGAAGTCTGCCTCTTTGTAGTTCACGAAGATGGAAAAGTGCTTTTCTAGGTTTTCGTTGTTGCTTTTCGATACGATCTCCTGCAGAGTGTCGAAGCGCTCGTACAGGCCGGTTCTCATTACTTCACACCTGGAATTGAGTGGAGTCAGAACGCAATCTAGCGAAAGCGGGGATTCCTTACCTCAAGTGCAACCGGAAGTTGAGGTCCGTGGGGGTGCTGATGATGGTGTTGAGGAAAATAAGCGTATGAAGGCACAGCTCGCCCTTGGTCTCGGACTTGATGCCCTTCTCCTCCAGGTCGTGCTCGACAAAGAGGCCGTCAACGAGGGGCTTGAAGCGCTCCGTGCTGGCACTGCTGATGGCCTGGAGAACCTTGTCGTACCCGTCCCGTCGCTCCACGAGACAGAAGGCAGCGAGGAGCTTCACGCACTCCACCATGCTCTGGGGCTTGTTGATGTCGAGGCACTGCGCTAGCAGCAGCACGACCGCGTGATGGTCGGGTTTCAGCACCACATTGATACCCCAGAGGTTGTTGAGGATCGCCTTCAGACACCGCACGCACTCGAACTCGATCTTCTCGAAGTCCCTCCGGAGCTTGCACTTCCGCAGCAGATCCACTATCTCGTCTATCCCGTCCTCCCCGAATTCCTTTATCCAGCTTATGGGATTGCTGGTGAGTTCTACTCGAAGGCGCTCGACGCATTGGAATATCTTGTTGGGGCTGTGGTCCCCTTCCTTGAGGTAGAATTTGTAGTCACTGGGCTTCTCGAACCGCGAGCTCGTCGTCGTCGATGCTTTGCCTGCAAAAAAAAAAATAGGGGTGACTTCTTCTATGAATAAGCCCTCAAGGTATTTCTGCGGCCTTCCAAAGTCGCAATTACACCTCACCGTTAAAATTATCGCAAACTCACTATAGGCGTCTTGATAACCGGGTAAAATTGCTCACATTTTCCGCGGACTTGACTTTCTGCCAACAGAAATGTGCAATATGACGCAGGCCATTAAGTAGTTTCGAGGTTTTCTAAGTCACGAAAATAGAACAAGATTTTCTTTGTGTTTCTCGGCCAGTCAACGACCTTGCGATGTGTGACCGGAAGCCCTTCCTCTGCCGTAAGAGGCAAGCAGCTCTTGGAGCTCGTTCATAAATGTTGTAGAAAGGGGCGGGGCTTAAAATCTCCAGACATTTCTCCAAAGTTCTCATGAATGGCCCCATTTCCTCCTTTGTGCGATACAGACGGTCGTAACCCAGTTAAGCGGGACCTTGAGTACCGATAACCGAAACTCATGAATTAATATCACTGTAATTCAAACGTAAACAATGGAATGAGTTATGGGATAAGTCAACAAGTGTGTGCCGGTTGTCACTCAAACATTTCGTTTAATCAAATTTTCTCGCCTTTGGCCCGCTCCAAAAGTAATTAGCCCTCACATGACCTCTCGTTGCGTTTTGGCATTGTGCAACAAGTTGAGCCGGATTTTCGAGCCCCACTGTATCACACAATCAAAATTGCAAATTTGCATGCTTTGTCAAAACTTTGCTCATCAGCTGCCCACCCGACCGGTTTCAAAAAACGCCGTCGCCCAGCTTCGAAAGTTGCCTCTCTCTCGCAGGCTTTATACGGAAGGGGCAAAAAAAAAACACTTTACCTTTGTAGTGCATCATGATCATCGCCCTCCTTTCCTGAGTATCCTTCATCATGAGAGGCTCTCGCTTGTCTTTGGGAATGTTCATGTCTTCCAGCAGCTCCAGGAATTTCGCATTGATCTCATCAACGCCCATATTCGCGATTTCGTTGGTGACATCATTCGGTCCAAAGCTGTTAAATTCTCCACCGTACGCCTTATGTCCTCTTTTATTGGGGCGGCTGAAGATGGAGTCGAGAAAGCCGGATTTCGCCTTCTCTTGCCGTGACATTTTCCTCGCTCTGATTTTCTGCTGGTCTCACGCTATTTTGGGGCGTTTTGGGTTCAAAAACAATAAAAACTAAAAACAATTTCTCAAAACAATACAAGTCTGGGGAACGAACGCTCGTTTGCTACTGAACCGCATCCAAAGCGCTTCTCTTCAAGGAGGCCAATTTTTAACAAAAACCGTTATAAACACGAGAGTTCAAAATTCCACCGGTTCACATCCTTAACTTTTAAAGCTTCTCTTTCGGGCTCTTTAAAAATTCAGGAATAAAAGTTTCAGCCAGCTCGAGACCTAAATTTAGCCCGGGAAAAGTTTCCAAGAAGGTGGCAACCCCACTTTTTGGGCCTGCCAACTTCACCGAAAAAGCAAGTCGAAGCGGAGGCGTGAAGAACCCTCGCAATCTCTTCTCAGAATTTTTTATAAAATATAAATTTTGTCCCCGTTTTCCGCCGAATTTTCACAGAACTCTGCTTCATTGCATCACTCCGGGTGAGAATGCAATGTTTGCGAGTGTGACGTGCATTTAACCACCGCAGATTTGGGCACAAAAGCGACACAAAAGCAATTTTTCACAAAAATCGACTGTGAAAAATAAAAGATGGTTTGAAGTCGGGGCGACGACACTCGACAATCGATTGCATGAAATTTTGTACGCGGAAACGGTAGAAAACACAACAAATGTGGTAGAAAAGAAAAGTGGAAGCAGAAAAATAGAAAAGAAAGATGTGGAACATGATGTGTGACGTGATGCCTACCATTTCTGAGGACTCCATCTCGCAGAGGTCCTCCCAGTTCAATCGGGAGGATGCGAACTTCGAGCAGCTCATGGTCTCGATGCTCGATGAGCGGGACAAGCTGATGGACAGCCTGCGAGAGGCCCAGGAGCGGCTGTCCGAGTCCGAGATGAAGCTGGCAGAAGTGGGCAAGGAGCGAGACAGTTTGCAGCGACAAATAGCAGCCAACCTCCCCCAAGTACGACTGCCGCCTACTCTCTTCTCGCCCACTGACTTCTTGTGTGTTTTGCAGGAGTTTTCCACGCTCACGAAGGAGCTCACGCAGGCCCGCGAGACGCTTCTGGAGAGGGATGAGGAGATCGCTGAGCTCAAGGCTGAGCGAAACAACACAAGGGTGAGTCTGTTGATGTCTTTTTGGCCCCTTTCTGACTTCCTGCCCCGTTGCAGCTGCTGCTGGAGCACTTGGAGAGTCTCGTATCGAGGCACGAGAGGTCGTTGCGGATGACGGTCGTGAAGAGACAGACGGCAGCTCAAAGTGGGGTCTCCAGCGAGGTTGAGGTCCTGAAGGCCCTGAAGAGTCTTTTCGAGCACCACAAGGCTCTGGATGAGAAGGTGAGCGGTATCCCTCTTCTCCACCGGATTTTAGTAACCATAAATGTTCCAGGTGCGAGAGAGGCTGAGGGTCGCCATGGAGAGAAACTCCACTCTCGAGGAGGAGATCCAAAACCTGAAGGAGGAGCAGAGTCAAAACCGCAACAGCAGCGCCTCCACCACCATCAGCATCAAGGAGAACGACGTCGAGAAGGTGAGTTCCGGGAGTTTTTTGGCCTTGAAAGTCAACTTCTTTCTTGTAGCAAAACGAGACGTCGAAATTGGAGACCTCGAGCTCTCAGGGTCAGGATGCCTCCGAGCTGCAGCAGAAGATGATGGAGCTCCAAAATATCATAGAAAAACAAGTAAGAAGGGGACAGACCTCCCAGTTCGGTGCTAACTGATTCCCGTTTCAGACTTCCGAGTTGTCCCAGTGGCAGCGTCGCGTCTCGGACCTCAATAGCAAAAACAATGAGCTTGAAGAAAATATGGTGAAAATCGAAAAGGAGTACAATAAGACTCAAGACTCGTGCTTAAAGCTCCAGCGGGACCTGCGGGAGAACGTGGCTCAGAAGGAGGACCAAGTAAGGACTAGCTTTCATAGAAACCTACCCGCCAACCTACATCTAACCATATTACCTGATAGATGCACAAAATTATTTTTCAGGAGGAGCGCATAGCGACCCTGGAGAAGCGTTACTTGAATGCCCAGCGCGAGTCTACGTCGCTGCACGACCTGAATGAGAAGCTGGAGCAGGAGCTGCGACACAAAGAGGCTCAAATCAAGGTGAGTTGAGGAATTTTCAGGGCTTTGTTGACTCATTTGAGTCCATTTCAGCTCCACGAGGAGAAGATCGCGGCGATAGAGGAGAAGCTGGAGCTCTCGGAACAAAAACTAGTGCAATACTCAAAACTTCCCGACATGGAGGAAGAGCTTAAAGTAAGAATGGAAGCTTTGAACCAGGCAAGACGGGACTCTCCGGGTCTTTGGGGGCACCTTGACGAGTCTGATTCGCGTTTCAGGTACAAGAGCGTCACGGGTCGGCGGAGGAGCGCATTCAGAGGCTAGAAAATACGGTAGAAGAGAAGAATGCCGAAATCTTAAGATTGAACCAAAGACTGAAAATGAATGAAGAACACAATCAAAGACTTTCTTCCACAGTAGACAAGCTGCTGTCCGAGTCCAATGAACGCTTACAGGTACGCTTTATCCCCAGAAAAAGAGACAGAAACTAATGTAGCTTCCTTTAGGTACATCTCAAGGAGAGAATGCACGCTTTGGATGAGAAGAATGTGCTGACTCAGGAGCTCGAGAAGGCCCGGAAGCTGGCCGAAGAGCTGCACATGGAGAAGAACGAGATTATCAAGCAGCTCTCCAAGTCTCGGCTCGAGATCGAGAACTTCAAAAGACAGCTCCTTCAGCAGGTTCGTTGATAAAAAGCCCATTTGTGACCATTTTGACTGATATTTTCGTCTCGCCCAGGAAATCGCTTTCAACATCCAGCAAACAGAAGCTCTTACCAAAAATCTGTCTCCAAACAACGCCATGGACTGCAATTCCTTCTCGAACCTGGCCGGAATCGCAGACTACGACCCCCACAACTCGCTCCGGCGGAACCAGATCAGGATGCAGCAGGAGAGCCAGTACCAGAGGCAGCTGGCGGAACAAGTAAGAGACTCAGTTTAAGCTAGAAACCCACTAACGAGTGACTTCTAGGAGTGGAACAAGTCGCAGCATCTGCAGGCCCTCTCGGAGGCCCAGCAGGTGTACAACATGACGGCCGGGCTGGACCACAACGACCCGGACTCGCTGTTCGATGCGGCTGACATGCTTTCGCCGGGCGGCCACACGGACGCACAAACGCTGGCGATGATGCTGCAGGAGCAGCTGGATGCCATAAATAATGAGATAAGGTACCTTTCGCACAGTTGGGGCGGGCGGGCGTAAGTTCGAAACGACTTGGATATCATCAAAAGGTTTTTCAGATTAATTCAGGAGGAAAAACAATCAACGGAGGCGCGGGCTGAGGAGCTCGAGTCGCGCGTCGGCAGCATCGAGCACATGAATCTGCTGGTGCGGGGTCGCCAGAGCCCCCCACTGAGCGGACGCAGCACGCCGAACAGCCCGAATCGCGAGTATCTTCAAAAGTTCCCGGTAAGTGGGGCTTAAAACTTAAACTAGAAAATGAAGGAAAATTGAGTTAAGTCTAGGGACACGCTCTACGTCCATCCTCGCTGAAAATTTTATAAAATCTTCTAATTTTTGAAGGGCTAAGATTAACTTTTCTCTATTTTCATCTGAAGAGACGAATTATTAAAAATCCAACCCAATGTTTTCCTGGTACCTCTCAATGCAAATGATAGATTAAGCCTAGATGTAAATATCTGGTGCGAGTTTTTCGTGAAAATGGACGTCTAGTACATGAGCCTCTATGGTAGCCATTACTTCATGAAAAGCGTTCCTTTCAGCTGGCAATCACGGCCGATCCGTCGCGAGACGACATGAACATCCTCGGCATGAACCTGAACTCGAACGACTCGAGCTCTGGCGGAGGCACGTCGCCCCTCACGGCCCGGTCACTGCGTCTGGAGAAGTTTGCTCAAGTGCTGGCTGACAGCCAGGAGGAATTGAGGAGGTAAGTTGGGGTCCGGGAGCTCCGTATTTGCATGTGCATGTCTAATTTCTGTTTTTTGTATCATTTTGAAAATGCTTCTCATTGTGGATCACAATTTAGCTCTTTATCATGCCATAAAAGTAATCGGCGCAATCGCAGTAATAGCTTTTGTTACGCCAAGTACCGTTCTCGTAGTAGTAATACTAATAGTCGTCAGCGTAGAAAGAGAGATAAAAAGACGCCAGTGGTGGCCGCTTTTTTGCCGCTCATTGACGAGGAGGCCTCCGTGTTCGTCCTCACGAAGTGTCCCTTCGGCCTCCGCGACTTGCGCTTCGGACTGCTTCATCACTGGGACATGTCGATTTCGTACTTTTAGTTGGGCAAATAAACGCTTTCGTACCTGGAACGTGGTTTTCGATCGCCTCATCTCCCTTCCATTTCGTCCGTTTAATTTCATTCACCCTCCCCGAGCCTCGCATGCCTCATTCTCACGCCATTAAGCAAATTGGTAGAGTCCTGAAACTATAATGTCCTATTCCTTCCAGAAACGAGAGCATTCTTGGCATCTCGCCACTCAACTCGCGACACGGGAGCCAGGAATCGATTCGTCTGCTGATGGGCAATGACTCCAACAGCTACATCTTCGGACGGTCCGCCATGGGCCGGGAGAGCGTGAGCTCCTCGCAGAAGAAGAAGGGCATCAAGTCGAGTATCGGTCGGTTCTTCAGCAAGAAGGACAAGGTCAAGGGGGGCAAGGACTCTGCGATGCCCGAGACCTCCACCAGCATGATGTCCATGAGCGGCATCTCGATATCCAGCGACTACGATCCTAGTTTCGACACCATCAGCTTGTCTGGGCGGCGTACTTTACTCAAAACAGGGGACTACTCGAGGCAGAAGAAGTAAGTTGGCTACCCCAAGAAGAGTTTCAGGCTAATGGAGGTATTTTCAGGGACCACGACTACCGTCACGACTTGCTGGAGGAGGCCATGAAGGCCGGGACGCCCTTCGCTCTGTGGAACGGACCCACCATCGTGGCGTGGCTGGAGTTGTGGGTGGGCATGCCGGCCTGGTACGTGGCGGCGTGTCGAGCCAACGTCAAGTCGGGAGCCATCATGAGTGCTTTAAGTGATACGGAGATTCAGCGAGAAATCGGTGAGTGGAGCAAACTTTTGTCCCTCACAAGTGGGGAAAGTAACTCGAAATTCGTTTTCCAGGCATCAGCAATCCCCTTCATAGACTCAAACTACGCTTGGCAATCCAGGAGATGGTCTCACTGACGTCCCCGTCGGCCCCGCAAACTATTCGTACTACTCTGGCGTTCGGTAAGTGGCCACACTCACGAGATGACAGGGTTCAATTGATGCGTTTCAGGGGACATGAACCACGAGTGGATCGGAAATTACTGGCTTCCTAGTCTTGGCCTACCTCAGTACCGCACGACGTTCATGGAATGTCTCGTAGACGCCCGCATGCTAGATCACCTAAGTAAAAAGGACCTCCGAGGGCAGCTCAAGATGCTCGACAGCTTTCACAGAACGAGCTTGCAGTTCGGCGTGGCCTGTCTCAAGCGCTTGAATTACGACCGCCAAATGCTGGAGGAGCGCAGGAAAAAGAGCGAGATGGTCGTGTCCGACGTCATGCTGTGGTCCAACGACCGAGTCATCAAGTGGGTTACCAGCTTCGGACTTAAGGTGAGTCTCCTCTCGCTTGAGAGAGAAGTCGCTAAAAAGGTGGATTTTCAGGAATTCGCAAACAACTTGCTGGAGTCGGGGGTCCACGGAGCGCTGATAGCGATGGACGAGAACTTCGACGCGAACGCCATGGCGCTGGCACTGCAGATCCCCATGCAGAATGTTGAGGTGAGTAAACAAACGAGATCTGGAGGCACAAATCCAACCCGGTATTTCTCTTCCCAGGCGAGAGATTTGCTAGAGATGGAATTTAACAATTTGCTCCGATTGTGCGGCGGCGACCGATCGAGGATGGAGAGAGTCCAACAGCCAAATGATTCCTGATAAACTGTAGTCCCGAGATACATGTAAGACATTCGTATTATGCATATAAAAAATAATATCTATAACAGAAACCACAACCACATACATATATTCTTAATATATGATGACTAGTATTATTAAAATTATAAAGCATAGAATATACAGCACACAACCTACTAATAATATTAAAGTTTGACAGAAGAATCGTAAGGAGTAAGCAAAACAATAAAGTTATTAACCAAAAATACAAGTGTTGGCACAATTTACTCTAAGTAAGAGGAAACAAGGAAACAAGAAACTGAAAACAAAATATGAAATTACCTCAGAGACAAATGCGTTTTGCTGAGTTTACATTTACAAGCTAGAAAATTCGTAAAATTCTACACAGAGGTCACCGTGACGCACAATCGCCGCAATACTCGAATTTGTATCTTCTGGCAGAGACGAGGAGGTGCTGGAGGGCGGGAGTCGGGGACCTTCTAAGTGGAACTCGCCGTTTTCCAACGAGACTTATCAAGTATCAGTATAAATAATGTTAATATGTTACTCATCTTCCTCCTGCCGCGCCCGTTTATCGAACGCAAATGAGCTTCTAGTCTGCTAAACCATTTCGATAAGCCTCCCGTCCCCCAGTCGCCTTGCCGACCCTCTGCACGCTTCTAAGTAACCCCCGTTCCGCCGAACCGGAGAGTGGAACCCAAAGTCCTCCATCAGTGGCCATATAATCGAATATAAGCTTTAACCGAATCCTATATAGCGATGTTCCCAGGAGCAGCCGATTGTGCGCCACCGTGAATGAGTAAACGCCAAATAAACGACGTAAAGTAATGAAGTAAAGTGAGTAAGGATAAAAATATAGTAAACAATGTTCGTCTAATGAAAATAAAGTGTAAAATTAAATTAATATAATGAGAAGAAACTGTTTTGTAGTCACAATATATTGTAGAATTTGTTTGTCGTTTGTTTTTATGTAATGTTTAAGTTGGTGAGTCAGACTAGAACAATAAGAGACAACCGATCGCGGTTTCGCATATACACAAGGCAGCAGCAGAAAAACTTTTGTTAATAAAATACTTCCTACAATTTTTAATAGTAACTAGAAATATTCTTTGGGGACTGGAATTACAAGTGAAACTTTCAGCACATTGGAATGAAGGTTTCAAGATTTACAAAGTCAAAAGGTCCAGCGGCAAAGTAACAAATTGTGTATTTTATGTAAAGCTGAGTTGAATTTTTTCGAATATAAGAATCAATGATAATGATTTCGAGATAATATGAGCATTGGAGGTAATGATTAAGGAAATAAATATGTAAATTAAATGAATTCAAAGACGTAGTCTGTTACTTATTGAAAATGAAACTCTCATTTTGTACGAGCATATCGTTTTTGTTTGTGTAGATGAAGAAGAAATTGTAGAAAAGAAAGTACCGATTACTAAAAGTAAAACAATAATCATGAAGTGAATGAATATAACTTAAAATAAAAAATCCTTGAAAAAAAAGTCAGCATTACTTTTACAGTTAGTCCAAAAAATCAAGCAAAATCGATTTTAAAAATTTTGAGAATGGCATAGATTTTTGCTTTAACGCCTTCTCCACGTTTTGAAAATGCACCATCGCTTTTGCTTGATTTAATTTATTTTTTTCTTGTTGGATATATTCAAGATTATTGGTAGAAGTTATTTTCAAATTTCAGTCCAATTGAAATTGTTACAAAATTTTTTTTCCATACAAACATTGGGGGCCCCTAGCTCCGTCCCTGTACATGGAAGGATTTAGCACAGACTACAACATATCCAAAATTCAGCTCAATCGGACGAAGTATAAGACATTTTCATACAACGGGTTTACCCCCTTCACTCCTCCAACCTAGGGGTAATAGGGACCTAAGATGTCTAACCTCATAGCTTTAGGACTATGTTCTACACGATGCAAAAAACCGCAGTTCTCTAGCTCTTCTGGTTCTCGAGTTATAATGTTTCGGACAGACAGACAGACGGAAAAGCGCACTAAAAACCAAGTAAAAGAGAAAGAAACTTTATTACGCATGGTTAGTGCTTCGTTTACATGTGATAGTTGTGTTAGATATAAGTTTTTTTGTTCAATTTTCAGCTTTAATATATTAAAAGGTTAATATGGTATGAAGAAAATCTGATATAAAATTGTAAGAGTTTAAAGAAAATTTCATCTATTTTCGTGGTCGATGCTGAGGGTTCGTAGCTTAGTCGGCGGCGCTTTTGCGTCCCACCTGAAAGAAAATCGTTTACTGAGAGAAAATCGTTTATCGAGTCCTCGAGAAAGGGGGCAAAGTTACTCACTTGTGGGCTGGCGGGTCTGACGGTCGATCCTGCACGGGCGTTGGGTCCCTTGGTCCTAAATTTGCTGATCGCCTGCTCGGCCAGATCGGCGCGCTCCTCCGTCTCCTCCAGCTCCTGCTGGGCCTTGCGGAACTTGGCCAAGTTCAGAGCTGCAATTTCCTCAGCCTCCTCGATCTGTCTCTTGTAAGTCTTGATCTTCTGCTGCAACTTGTCTACGAGGTCCTGCATGCGCTCGTGGTTCTTGCGGTCCTCATCGGACTGGAAGCTGAGCTCCTTGACGCGACGCTCGGCCTTGCGGAGGTTCTTCTGGGCATCGGCGTGACGACGCTGCTCCGTGTCCAACTCGGACTCGAGCTCCCGGATGCGCTGCTCCAACTTCGATATGGCCTTCTTGCCTCCCTTCAGGGCGTTCGACTCGGACTCGTCGCACCGCAGCTGCAGGTCCTTGATGCTCTGCTCCAGGGCCTTGCGGAGCTTCTCCTGCGTCGCAGCGTGCTCCTGCTCGGCTCGGAGTTCGTCGGCGAGACGGGCGGCGTCAACCATGGCCTTCTTCGCCTTGTCCTCGGAGTTCTTGGCCTCGTTGAGGAGCTCGTCGAGGTCCTGGTGGAGCGTCTGGAGTTCGGATTCCAGCTTGCGCTTGGCGGCAGCGATGGAGGCGTTCTGGGAAGCAATCTCGTTGAGCTGCTCGTGGGCGTCGCTGACCTCCTGTTCTGCCTGGCGACGGGCGCGGTCGGCCTGCTCCAGGAGCTGGCGTGACTCCTCCAGCTCGTTCTGGAGGGCGTTGGCGCGGCGCTCGGAGATTCCTAGCTGCTCTCGAGCCTCGTCTCGGGCTCGCTGCTCCTCCTCCAGGGCGGACTGGGTCTCCTTGAGGGTCTGCTGGTAGCGCTTGATGTTCTTCTGAGCTTCGGCGTTGGCCTAGGAGGAGCAAGAAAAGATTGTAGACCCTTGAAACGGGGAAAAATGGGTAAAGTACCTTATTTGCGTGATCCAAAGCGATCTCAAGCTCGTTGATGTCGGCCTCCAGCTTCTTCTTCATGCGCAGAGCCTCAGCCTTGCCCTTGGCCTCCGCGTCCAGCGAGGCCTGGATGGAGTCGAGGGCCCGCTGGTGGTTCTTGCGGGTGTTCTCGAACTCCTCTTCCTTCTCCTGAATGCGGCGGTCGATCTCCTGTCGGACCTGCGACAGCTCGAGCTGGGCTCGCAGCACCTTGTTCTCCTCCTGCTCCAGAGCAGCCTCAGCTTCCTCGAGAGCGGCCTGGAGCTCGTCCTTCTCCACCTCGAGACGCTTGCGGGCCTTCTCGATCTCGTGGATGTTGCGGCCTCCCTCTCCGATCTGGTCCAGGAGGTCCTTGACCTCGTCAGCGAGGTTCTTGTTCTCACGTCGGACGGCCTCCAGCTGCTCCTGGCCCTCCTCGTAGGCGCCCTTGAGTCGGAACAGCTCGGTCGAGTAGTTGCGGCACTCTTTCTGGCTGGCGTCGAGCTCCGAGGCGAGATCATCCACCTTGAGCTTCCACTCGCCAATGATCTTGTCGAAGGCCTTCTGCTTCTTCTCGGCGGCGTTCGCGATCACAGTTGCCCGATCCACCTCCAGTTGGAGATCCTCGACCTCGGTGGCGAGACGCTGCTTGGACTTCTCCAGTCCAGTCGTCTTCTGCTGGAAAGAGTCGAGCTGCTCCTCAGCCTCGCTGAGACGGGCCTGGAGCTTGCGTTTGGCCTCCTCGAGCTCCTCAGCGCGAGCCACGCCCTCGGACTCGTACTTGCTTCGCCACAGCTGGCAGTCGGCGTTGGCCTTGCTGAGCTGCCGGTGCAGGTCTCCCTTGCCCTCGGCTTCCTCCTCCACCTGCTCCCGCAGGTTGTCGAGGTCGTGCTCGAGGTTTCGGAACTTGCCCAGAAGCGTGGCTCTCTCGCGAGCCTCCTCGTCCGCCAGACGCTTCGTGTCCTCGAGCTGCTGCGAGAGCGAAATCTTGATCTTCGAGAGCTGCGAGACCTGGGACTCGGCCTCCTCCAGCTGCCGCAGCAGGTCGGAGTTCTCGATGGAGAGCTTCTTCTTGGCGGCGTCGAAGTCGTTCAAGGTGCGGTTGGTCTCGTCCAGCTTGGCCTGGGTCTCGTTCAGGGTGTGGGCCAGCTGCTTTGCGATCTTCTCCTGGGCCGACTTCTCCCGGGAGTAGGTGTCGCAGGCCGTTCTCGTGTTGTTGAGCTCGTTGTACATGTTGGCTCGGTCGTGCTCGGCCTTGCTCTTCAGCTTGTTCAGCTGGTCCACCTGCTCAGCCATCTCGGCGATGGCGTCGTTGTGCTTCTTGCGTAGGTTAGCCAGAGTGGCCTCGTGCTGGATGTTGGCCTCCTCCAAGTCGCGACGCAGCTTCGACAGCTCGGCCTCGCGCTTCTTGTTGAGCTCGATCTGGGCGGAAGTGGCTCCTCCGGCCTCCTCGAGACGCTCGCCGAGCTCCTCCAGCTCACGGGCCAAGTCAGCACGCTGCTTCTCGGCCTTGGCTCGGGCCTGGCGCTCAGCCTCGACCTCCTCCTCGAGTTCCTCGATGCGGGACTGCAGCTCCTTGATCTGCTTCTGGGACTTGCCCACAAGCGACTGCTCGTCCTCGAGCTTGGCGGTGAGGGAGGAGATCTCCTTGTCCTTGCGGATCACGTTCTGCTCGAACTCGCGCTTGATTCGCTCGAGCTCGGCCACGTTCTCCTGCGTGAGCTTCAGGTCTCCTTCGACCTTCCTCTTGGCCTTCTCGATGTCTCCTCGGAGCTTCTTCTCGCGCTCCAGTGAGTCCTCCAGCTCGTCCAGGGTCTGCTCGAGCTTGGCCTTCACCTTGTTCAAGTGGTTCACCTTGTCCTCGGTGGCCTGGAGCTCCTCCGAGGTCTTCTGGTTCTGCTCAGCCTGCATCTTCTTCTCCTTGTTCAGCTTGTTGATGAGCTCGTCCTGGTGGGCGATCTCGTCGTTCAAGTTGCGGATCTGGTGGTCCTTCGTGGCCTTGTCCTGCTCGATTTTCTGCAGCGACAACTCCAGATCCTCGATGTCCTTCTTCAGGCCACCGATTTCCTGCTCCAGCTTCTTCTTGGTCTGGAAGAGCTGGTTGCGGGCATCTTCCTCCTGCGTCAGTCTCTCCTGGGTGTCCCGGAGCTGGTTGTCCAGGTCGTTCTTCTGGGCCGTGAGCTTGGCACACTTCTCCTGGTACTCTTGCAGGGCTCCCTTTTCGCCCGACAGCGAGTCCAGGAGGGCAGTCTTCTCGGCCAGTAGCTTGCTGTTCATGATCTCGAGCTCCTTGCGCATCTTCTCTTCACGCTCCAGAGACTCCTGTGCCTTGGCGGCCTTCTCCTCGAGCTTGGCGATCTGGTCCTCCACGCGGGACACGTTGAGGAGAGGCTTGATCTTGGTCCAGAGCTTCCACCACACCCAGGTACGCAACTTCAAGTACTTTCGCAAGTTTCGCTGGATGACCACGAGGGCGTTTCGCTGGCCCTGGATCTTCTGGAAGTCCTTGCGGCACAAGTAACCTCGGCACCAGGACTGGATCCAGGCGAAGATCTTGCTGAGACGCTCGTCACGGATTTCCTCCATGGTACCGAGGATACCGGCACGGAAGAATACCTTGGTGAGACCGCAACGGAAGAGATCGGGGTCCAAGCCGACGGCCTCGAAGCAGTTCTCGGCGGCTTTCTTCTGGTCGTCGCCGGCCGCTTGCATGGCTGCTGGGGCGCAAATCAGGTATCTGGAAGATTGTTTAAAGGTAGATTAGGAGGTGTTCTTTTTTCAGGGTTTGAGGGATCCTAGTAGAACTCTACAAAGCTTATACGAAAATTTTCCAAGAAGAAAATCCTTCGAGTCCTTTCACAGAGACTTCCAAGTCTTCTCAAAGAATACTGTTAAGCTTCTTAAAGAATTCTCCAAGTTTTCTTTAAAAATACTTTAAGCTTTTTTCAAGACTCTCCTAAATTTTCTCTCAGAAATCTTCAAGCTCTGAAGATTCGCTTAAATTTCTTAAAGAGTTCTTCAAGTCTTCTCAAAGAATACTGCTAAGCTTCTAAAAAATTTTTCTGAGTTTTCTTCAAGAATTCTTTAAATATTTTTCTAGATTCTCCTTAATTTTTTCCCAGAAACCTTCAAGTCTTCTTTGAGAATTCTTTGAAACTTCTTAAAGAGTTCTTCCAGTCGTCTCCAAGAATTCTTCAACTCACCGCAGTCTAAAGTCGGGATAGTTCATTCTGTTGGGGAAGCCCTTACGACAAATACGGATGCCCTCAAGCACACCATTACAAGTGAGCTGATGCATGACCAGGAAGTTGTCGACGATACCGGGCTGCTTGCCCTCGTTGGGGATGATACAACGCACGAATGAGGGATGGGTCTGATGCAGGGTGTGCATCAAGCTGTTGAGCTGTTCCTTGTAGGCGGAAGATACGGTGGCGAAACCAGCTCCCTTCTTACCACGACCTCCCTTAGCTGCAGGCTCGGGGGCCGCAGACTGTCCTGGGTGGTCAGCGAAGATCTCCACCATCAGGAGATTGGTACCTCTCTTGAAGGTATCGATGACAGAGTCGTTCAAGGGATCCTTGTTCTTCTCGAGCCATCCAGTGATGTTGTAGGTTACAACACCGGCGTAGTGACCGATGGCGAAGTGGCCAGCCTTGAAGCCGGGCTTGGGGGGACGGGGCTGGAAGGGAAATAATCTGTAGCAGGGGTCTTTGAAGGGGGAATCGAGGTACCTTCAAGAATGGAGGCGACTTGCCCATGTGGTTGGTGAAGAGCTTCTCCACGAAGGTCTGATCAGTGGACTTCGGGAACATAGACTCTTCCTCAAGGATGGAGAGGACACCCATGGGCTTCTCAATAAGTTCAATGCAGGCCAGCAAGTCCATTCCGAAATCGATAAAGGCCCAGTTGATGCCCTCTCGCTTGTACTCCTCCTGCTCCAGCACAAACATGTTGTGGTTGAAGAACTGCTGCAGCTTCTCGTTGGTGAAGTTGATGCAAAGCTGGTCAAAGCCGTTTTCCTGAAACGAGACGAAGTTAGGTGCTGTCTCGCGACTCCGAGGTTTTCCGAGCTCACGTCGAAAATCTCGAAACCGGCGATATCCAGCACAGCAATGAAGGAGGCGCGTTTCTGTCCGGTCTCGAGTGTCAAGTTACACTTCTTGACCAGGAACTTGAAGAGTCGATCGAAGATACCCTTGCAGAGGGCACCGATGGAGTTGTAGACCTGGTCCTTGGTGCAGCCCTTGGTCACGAACTCAGTTCCGACCTTGATGCGGGGCTTGAGCAAGTTCTTGTAGAGCTCGGCGGGATCCACTCCCAGCAGCTTGGCGACCTTTTCTCCGGCCTCTGTTCCCTCAGCCTCAGCCTGCTCACCTCTCTGCTTGAACTGCATGCAGCCCATGTGCATAGTGGCGGCCGTGATCTTGTAGATGTCCTCCTTCTCCTGCTGGCTGAAACCCAGGACTCCGAAGGCGTGCTACGGTTGGGAAAGAGAGGGTCAGAAATGGCGAGGAGGGAGACGAGAGTACCCACATCTGTCATCTGGAACTCCTCACCGTCGTCCAAGTTGGGGACAGTGATCTTGCCCTGGGAGACGTTGACGTAGTCGTAGACGTTGTTGGAGAGCAGGCACATGTCCTTTACGCCAGCGACGGAGCCGGACATGAGCTGGTAGAAGACGTGGTAGGAACGCTCGAGGGACATCTGAGAGATGACACGGGCCTTCTCCAGCAGGTAGGTCTCGATATCGGCTCCGGCCAGCTTGCCGCTTCCCGTGAAGTGGATACGGATGAACTTACCCTGGGGAGGAGCGAAATTGAGGACTGGCGTTGGGGATACTGGGAGGGAAAACTTACGAAACGGGACGAGTTGTCGTTACGCACAGTCTTGGCGTTACCGAAGGACTCCAGTACAGGGTTAGTCTGCACAATCTGGTCCTCAAGAGACTGCTTGTTCTCCTCAGCAGCCGTCTTCTTGGTGCTCGCGCCAATTGTGGCGAAGTACGCAATTACCTTCTTCGTGTTCTCGGTCTTTCCGGCACCAGACTCGCCGGTAATCAACATGGACTGGTTGATCTTGTTCTGCATCATGTCTACGTAGGCGGCATCAGAGATGGCGAACAAGTGAGGAGGGACCTCCGTACGACGCTTGCCTCGGTACATCTTGGCGCAGCGATTCGTGTAGAGGGGCCAACGTTTGTAAGGGTTGATGACGATACAGAACATTCCGGAGTAGGTCTGTGGAAGAGAGAGGGGGGTTCTGAGAGCTTAGGAGAGGACGCGTGGGTGGGGACTTACGTAGATGAGGGACGCGAAGTAGCGCTGGGCCAAGTTATGCAACACAGAGGGGTCGTTCAAGTAGGTCAAATTGGACATGTCCTCGCACTTCTCGTACTTGGGGGGGTTCACCTGGTGCACATTCTCCTCCTTCCAGTCCTTCGTTTCGCCCCTCTCGTTCTTGACCGTTATCATGTTGCCTTTCTGCTCTATTATGGTACCCAGGATGTAGCAGACTTTGTCGTCGGGGACCCAACAAATCGTCTTGCCATCGTATGGCTTCGCCATATCGATGCGCTTCATCTCCTCCGTGATAAACAGCCATGGTGAGGGATCGGGCTCTGGTCCAACCCAAGTGTCCTTTACCATCTTGCTGGGCTTTTAGTAGTTTTTCTCGTCGAGCGAAACAGGGTGAACTTGGACGCAAATAAGGCTCTTTTTAATTCTGCTGGACCTACTGCTGTTGGGGATAGAAATGGGGGTTACTCTAGCGAGGCCACTCCCGAAAAAGAATTTCACAATTTTTATATTTTCTTTCACTGCGAAGGGTTGCGTAACTAGCCAGAACTGTTCTAAAAGGCCTGGAAATCCTTTAGCTTGTAATCCAAGCAGCCCCCAGCCGGGTTTTCGAGTTACGTAAGACCACGTTCAATTTTTTCTTTCACTGAAATCCTCGGGATTTCCCGGATTTACGTAATCAGGGTCAGAACTTTTCTTCAAGAACTTTTCACGTCTCGTTTTAGGAGGATTTTCCAAGTCCTTTTTGCAATTTTCTTCCAAGTCCTTTCGCAGATCACTTGTGAAACTCTTTTTCTCTAAGTTCTTTTTCTAGAATTTTCTCGGCCTTCCCGCGAGCGGATTAGAAACAAACTGGTCACTTACGTGCAGAAGTATCGGGCGAGCTCAAGCCAGTCGGTCCTTTATATACCCGATCTGTCTCTCTTAGAAGCTATTTTGGGAACCTCTGATCAATTAAATCACGCGTGATAACTCATTGATGACGAGATAACACATGAAACCAATACTTGCACCAATCAATGAGCTCTCCGTGCTCGAAGTCGCGGAGTTGCTCCTGAAGTCGCTCTCAAATTCTCCGCAGAAAGGCATTGACTTCGCTCAAATATGGCCCAGCGGCTTTGGCACCTGCCGAACAAGACCCAGAATAGCCAATATCCAATGATCAAAATAGAGAAGGGGCCTAATTATAGAGCGATTGAGTCGAGCGTAAATCGATTGGGAGAGACGCGAAACAATTTCATTCACACCCGGATCGCGGGGGTCAGACTTGTTAGGAGGAAGAATTAAATTTAATCGGTGTTACGTGTGCCAACCTGAATTGCGTTGCCGAGTGAAAAAACAGAGAGTGTATGATTTTGGTAAACCAGCAACTAACTTTTGTTTTATTGTTCGGTTAAGTTCATTACATTATTTTGTCTGGTCTTTACGTCCTCTGATTTCAAGTCCACTATAGAGCTATCATCGACACATTCATTACAACATTTTAGGTAATACAAGTATGACTCCCGACGCCGATTCCGACCTCTTAATTAGTGAAGGGAGAGGCGGCCTTTGTCGGTGCTTTTTAATTTACTTTTATTTTAATCATTGAAGAATTTTACACATTCACTTTGGATGCTCTTATTCACACGGTAATTACTGATATTGGTTATTTATGTTACTTTATGTTGTGCAAGCTCAAAATTTACACGAAGTGAGTGTTAATCTTTACATTTTTGAGTATTTGTGGTATGCATTATTGCAGTAAGCCTTGCCAAAAGAGGAAGAAGTTGAATAAGTAGCTCCTTGGAACACATTTACATCGATGCAAGAGAGATTATACGGTATTTGGAAGCTTGGGGCAGTGGTCAAGGGGACCACGACCCCACAGTAGCAACGGGCGTAACAAAGATCAATCAAGTAACCATCTAACGATAACAATTTAGATATTTATATAATTTATTACTGGAAAAGTGATTCCCGTGATCGGGACTGATATGCTCCAGTCGATATTCTGGCTGATTAAACGGAAACTAACTCATAGGTGTATCTATCAACTGAAGTTTAAAGTGAATTTATGCTTTGTGGCGAGCGCGGGCGAAACGATGAGCTAGAAAGAATGGTGAGAACCCAGGTCTCGAATAAATCATGCTTCGCAAAGAACCTATCCTATGATGTCTCCTAAATACTCTGCTTATCTCTAGTTATTTGCTATTATTGTCAGCACAGCCTTTGAGAGTGAGAACACCCCAAATTTTGGTTTATTTCCTTACACCTAAACTAAGAGCTAAACCCCAGGTCCGAATTTCGTTGGCTTCCAATGTTGTGACTTTGAGAAATAATCGGCCTCCGAATACCCTTATTGTAGTAATTTGTATCCTCTCTAAAAACTCGTGAGTTTTATTATTGTCCTTAAGATATATTTATTATCTCTGCAGCAGTACGAGTCCTTGGGCAGGACTCCTGAGATGCGAAACGAAAACATTCACCTAACCTTTAAATGCTTCTGAAAGTGCTAACGAAATGTACAAGGCTACTAGTAGCTACTTCACCTGGACTACCTAAGTTACACCTAGACTTGCGATGAAGTGTGAGTAATTGTCTTACGGGAATTCATGTGCTCGCCCTAATTACTGATTGATTCACTTGTTATCATGTCTTGCTTTATGGCCATCTTTTTAAGACTAAAATTGACGCGATTGAGTTATCAGCTGTTGTTAAAGATTTACAACTTTTGCAGAAACTAAGCTACTGACTTAAGTACACCTAGCTTACGGCTACCGTTAAAATATGTATGCTTAACGACGAATCAAGTCAATTTTGTGCTATTCATATGATACATGCTTACACTTTTATTACACCTAGGATTTTGAATTTATACATGAAATTTGTTTGGCTAGCTAGTTAATAGTCGGTTTGAAATTCAACTTCAACAAGAACAAGAGTAATCGAAACGTTCGGCTCGCCCTTCTCTGGCCGATGGAATTAGAACCTGAGGACTTGCTGTAACTAAAAGGTTTTTGGGAACCCAATGAGGGAGTAGTTATTCTGTACTTTACTGATGCCTCTCTGTAGTTTAGTGTATCATTGACTTGTCGCTTAATTACATTACTGTAGGTATAGAATATGGTATTTAAATACTTTCCATAAAGTCTCTTGTCGCAATAACTTTATAATAAATTTTCCACGATGGGCGGCTTCTGAGCCTATTTAAAATTTTCCACAAGCGTTAACTGAGATCACAAAAAGTGTTGAATATATTATTTCACTTTCACCTAAATATGTCCTACTTTTCCTTTTTTCATCGACTTGTTCCTAGGGTAAAGTTCTAATTATGGAACACGTCGAATTGTGGAACACCTTAAGTAATTTTGCTCTTACGCCCTCAAGACAATGTTTTTCCCCTCTTGAGTTATATTGCTGAACTTGTAATTTTTATCCCTATTTATTCCAATCGAAAAAAAGTTTCTATCTCAAAGGTTGCATGAATGAAAAATTTTTGTCTAAAAATAATACAAATTTCTTAAGAAATGGCGAATTTTAGATTATTTTTCTTAAGGTTTTTAGGTATCTTAAACTAAGTGTGAAGTAACAAAAGTGGTATCGTCGTTTAAATTGGGCTCTGAGTTTTCGATTAAGCCTACTTTTAAGTCAATCGAGCCCATATTAAGGGAGTAACGAATGTTCAAAAAATTCTTCTTGAATGTCGAATTGTGGAACATGGAGGGTCGAATTGTGGAACAAGGGAACTGAACCATCGGGAATAGCGGAAAAACAAGGGAATCGGATGGAACTTTCACTCCCTCTAACTCCCTTAATATTGAGGGGATCCATCTGGAATTTTTTATGGGGGTACATTAGGGATTGGAAAAGCCCTCCACCAAACCGGAAGTTGGCCCGCCGCCATCTTGGATTTTAACGCTTGAAAAAGTAAATGCATGGGAGCTGGCTAAGAAAATCATTTATTACTGCGTTATCTTACGAGATAGAACCCTAATTGCTTTGCAGCTTTGTTAGAGAAAACTTCAATAATTTTTTTGATATGCTTAGACTAGTTATAGCTCTTAAGGTACTAGCGTGAGAGTCGTGCAAAGTTGAAAAACGAAAAAAAAGTTTTTCTTTATTTTTTGGTGGCGCCCTCTTTTGAGATAAAAAATTGTCACTTGCACCAAAATTGCACGCTAACAATTCCTTTGAAAATGCTATCAATTGTTTAGAACAAATGCTTATTGCGGCCAGGAAAAATCAAAAACTAAATTTAAGAGATTTGTTCTTGAAATTTTAAAAAATTCCTGTGGGCTTAGTAGAGAGTAAATTTCCAAAACTTTACATGTTTTGTTAATGACTAGTTAAGGACTACCTACACAAAAAAATTCAATTGCTTATCTAAAGGAAGAGCTGAGTTAGAGCTTAGTCAATATTTGCTCTTCTCTCAGGCATACCTGGGTACGACTTTCTACACATACTGCCCAATTTCTTCGTCCCCTTAAAAGATAAAAGTGTAAAGTTTTGAAAGTATGTAATGGACATTTGACCAATCCTAAAACCCCATTTAGAACTTAAATTGACTTCCGGTTCAGTCAGCGTAGTTGATTTCCGGTGAGATTTGGGTGCAAATATTGACTGAGCTCTAACTCAGCTTTCCCTTTAGATAAGCAATTGAATTTTTTTGTGTGGGTAGTCCTTTTCTAGTTATTAACAAAACAAGTAAAGTTTTGAAAGTTTTTTCTCTACTAAGCCCACAGGAATTTTTTAAAATTTCAAGAACAAATCTCTTAAATTTAGTTTTTGATTTTTCCTGGCCGCAATAAGCATTTGTTCTAAGCAATTGATAGCATTTTCAAAAGGGATTGTTAGCGTGCAATTTTGGTGCAAGTAACAATTTTTTGTCTCAAAAGAGGGCGCCACCAGAAAATAAAGAAAAACTTTTTTTTCGTTTTTCAACTTTGCACGACTCTCACGCTAGTACCTTAAGAGCTATAACTAGTCTAAGCATATCAAAAAAATTATTGAAGTTTTCTCTAACAAAGCTGCAAAGCAATTAGGGTTCTATCTCGTAAGATAACGCAGTAATAAATGATTTTCTTAGCCAGCTCCCATGCATTTACTTTTTCAAGCGTTAAAATCCAAGATGGCGGCGGGCCAACTTCCGGTTTGGTGGAGGGCTTTTTCAATCCCTAATGTACCCCCATAAAAAATTCCAGATGGATCCCCTTAATATTAAGGGAGTTAGAGAGGTTTGAAATACCTTGCGATTTCCTTGTTCCACAATTCGACCACCCCTGTTCCACAAATGACACTCTGTTCCACAATTCGACCAAAACCTAAAAACTTTAAAATTCAATAAAAACTCTTGAAAAAATTTTAGGG
Source organism: Forcipomyia taiwana (assembly GCA_963930915.1). NCBI lineage: Eukaryota > Metazoa > Arthropoda > Insecta > Diptera > Ceratopogonidae > Forcipomyia > Forcipomyia taiwana. Next base: position 1,631,689 of record CAWVOI010000099.1, on the reverse strand, counting down.
TCCTAAAATTTTTTTTCCATGTTCTTTGTTCAATTATCTATCCACTGACACCAAATTTGACCACTTTGAATGCCAGAGAGCCAAGTTATAAAATAAAGAAAATAAATAAATAAAATAAGGCCTTAAGTGTTCCACAAACGAACTTTACCCTACATTACGTGCAATCTTTTTAATAATTTCTCTCGTCAATTGTCCCGTGCATGTACGAATCCGTGGCAGCCGGCTGTACATGTTCCTCCGCCACCATTCCGGTATTCATAAATGGGTTATTTGTATGCTCAGTGGCTCCATAACTGGCTTGCTGTGCGTTATTCAGGGCAGCGCTTGTGAATTGCTCCGCGTTCTGCAGGGAAATTTGCATTTTAGTCGAGGAACGAGGGGAAAAATGTACAATGCTGCTTACCATCGAGTTGTCGAATGCGGTCTCCTGGAAGCTGGGTGCCTTGGGCCGCGGGGGAGGGGCGTTTTTGTTGGAGCTCCAGTTGCTCTGTTCCTCCTCCGTCGGTTCTGCCCACGGCTGCAGCTCACCCGACGCGAAAATGGCGTAGAAGCTGCAGCCAATGAGATGCACGGTGGCGGCCATTGTGAAGACGGTGGACCAGCACTCCTTGGGCTGCGAAAAAGCGGGGCTTTAGCACTGTCGGAGGGTCTTGAGGAGCCGAGGTTACCTGATTCTTGGTGAGATGGTCGATCACGATGGGACAAATGATGCCAGCCACTGTTCCGATGCCGTTGGACAGGCCCATGAGGATGCTGGCGTACCTCGGGGCGATGTCCAGGTGATTGACGTTGTAGCCAGAGATGGCGAATCCACTGAAGGCAACTCCAAAAGTGAGGGCAGTGACAGCTCCCATCTGGAAGGAAGGTTAATGGAACGACCCTAGAGGCACCTTGGAGAGGGCACTTACAGCAGTCTTGGCGTGGGCCACCACGAGGAAAAAGAGTCCTTCCATGCCGAACCCGCCGCAATTGAATATTTTCCTAACCATCGTTGTCGAGAGGATGCCATTGCGTCGCAAGTAATCCGCCAGGAGCCCTCCAAACGGCACGATTATCGTCATTATCACGTGCGGCAAGGCGCCAAGAATACCCGCCTCCTCTATTCGGAAGTCGAATACGTGCTTTAGGTAGGCGCTTTGGTAGAGAACGAGCAAGTAAAAGTTCCAGGAGCGACAGAAGTTGGCCACGATGATCGCGTACACGGGCATGGAGTGGAACATCTCGCGAAACGGGGTCGTTGCTATTGTAGGCATTGCCAGCTGAACGGAATCCCCCAGAGACTTTTCAATGTACTTCATTTCCTTGATCGTGATGGCGGGATGCTGACGGGGCTTCTCGAAGGACAACCAGAGCCAGAAGACGTACCAGCAGACGCCCATGACGCCGTAGAAGTAGAAGGGGGCCTGCCACGAGAGCGAGCCTGAGAGGATTCCGGACACTGGCATGCCTATAACAACACCGGCGTACGACCCGCTGAAGGCCATGGTCGCGAGTCTCGACCGTTCGAGGGGAGGGGCCCAAAACCGCCATATTCCGTGACACGCGGGATATGTGACGCCTTCCACGAGACCCTGGATGACTCGCACGAGGATCACGAAGGTGGGATGGAGCATGATGGCGCCGGGGAGGAAGAGGTTGAGGAAGGCTGAGGTTGCGATGGCCGTTCCAAAGATCCGGTTGGCGGGAAACATGGAAGCGAGGAAGCCACCAGGTACTTGGGTCACGAGGTATCCCCAGAAGAAGGAGGAGTCTATTGCACTCTCTGTTGCCACGGACCAGTTGAGTCCATTCGACTGAAATGCAGAAAAAATTAAAATTCAATCAAGAAAAATCGCTGCCCTTCTCAACACTTAAAAAATTCACCCACAAGCTTATTTTTTCTAAAATTTTATGGCCAGAGTTATTGATAGGAGCACCTCTACTTGTCATTTTTAAAATGACAAGAATACAACTAAACAACTAGACACTACTCAACTTTGAAATTTCAGTCCAATTGAAAAATAAAAATTTTTCTTCCATACAAACTTTGGGGGCCCCTAGCTCCGTCCCTGTACATGCAAAGGATCACATTTGGTACTTTGATTTGTTAGATTTTAGACAGACTACAACATACCAAAATTTGAACTCAATCCGATGTAATCCAAGGAATTTTCATACCAACGTAAAACACCCCCCAAGAGGGGAAAAAGGTCTAAACTTTCTGACCTTCACTTCTCAGACTATTTTTAACAAAATGCAAAAAACTGAAGCTCTGCAGCTCTTTAGCTTCTTGGGTTATAAGGCTGTGGACAGACAGACAGACAATAGTGCATTTTTTGCATAAAGCTGAAAATGCACTAAAACTGTCAGCTTTCCGCGAATGTGGTCAAAACTCACGCCCAATTCCATCCATTTTCCTTCTCTACCCATGCGAGAGTGACTCAGCAACACCCCCATTCAAAACAACTTACGAGTAAATCAGAGTAATGTAATCTTTTGTTCACGGTTCACCACCTTTTCATTTAATTTCGTGTCCTCACCGCACACACAAACTCATAATTTCACCCAGGAGAGCCGAGGACGCGCGCCAAACAAACCGTATCCCGAGCCGGCGCTGCCACCCCATTCCGTCCCGTCGGAGGAAGTGCGTGATACTCCCTCAGCGTCGGTATCAATATGTTTGAAATCGAGAGACGACGCCGACGCATCCGATATGGGAAAATTGAGTTAAAAGTCTCGATTCGAGCGTGACATTATCGTGAGGGAGCTACTACGAGTGACATGTATAGTGCTATTGTGACTTTAAAAGGACAATTCGAACATGGCATATCATTAGTGGGTAGTCATGAATGGAATGGAGCACTTTAAGAGCGTTTTTGCTGCCTTCATGGAGGCCCGACTCTGACAAAAGCTCTAATGTCTGTAATTTAGACCTCAATTATTTGTTTATGTTCAATGATGAGGTATTTTGTCGCTTTGGAGTTAAATAAAAGCTGTTTGGCTAGATGGAAAAATTGAGGTACAGGTCAAATGACAAGTAATGCGCTGCTAATCAGTTTTTCGGAGCAGCTTCCAAAAGCGTCTCAAACCGTTAACTTTCAGGTGTCTATATTAAATAAAAAATATGAAAAGTTTGAAGCTGTGGTTTTTATTTCCGCTAGAAATAACCAGAAAGGTGCAGGAAAATGGACAATTCATCAAAATTCCGTGGAGTGAGAAATGCTAAGTCGGTTTTTAAGGAGTATGGGCAACATTAGAATGAGTTGGTTGAGAATATTTTGACAGTGGATGAAACTTGGGTGTACCATGAAGCTCCTATAACACCAAAGTTAGCCTATGAGTGGCAGCTTCCAAGAAAATAACCGCCAGAATTGGGGCGCTGGCGATGACGATGTTGGCCAGTTTTTTGGAATTCGTAAGAAGTGGTTTACATCGATTGCCTGGCTACTGGGACATCAATTACAAGTGAATACTACATTAATTAACTAGAGGAAGTTCATTGGAAAATTCCAAGAAATAAGCGCTCCAAAATTGTTTTTCTCCAAGACAATTCCCCTGCCAATAAAGCAAAAATATTTTGGTAAAGCTGGCTGAGCTGAAGTGGAAAATCCTTGAGCATCCCCCATATTCTCCTGATTTGGCACTGTCGGACTTCTACCTCTTCCAAACCCTCAAAAATGGGCTTCTCCAAAAACGTTATCTTAATCAGAAGGAGCTTGAGATGAAAATACTTCATGTAACGGCAATAAAAGTTTTAAGAAAAATTACTCAGTCATTTGACCTGTAAGTCCGAGTCAAGAGTCAAGCTTCTAAGCCATGGAGTTGTTGCCCTCAGAAGAGGGATTACACGAGGTTTACCTTGTTGTTGGTGCTAGGAGTTCCCTCAAACTGCAGCTTGGCCATTCCCATGTTGCAGCGCATGCCGAATGATATAATGAAACCCAGACATGTCATAAGTGCTATCGTGAACCGGACAGTCTTGATGCAGGGACACTGAGCTGGCAAATATTTGTCCACGTGGCGCAAAGGAGGTCTCTCGATTTCCTCAAACGAGCACGGTGAGTCGACGCCTTCTTTGTACTCATCGCCACCCTCCATCTGATCATAGCCGGGGTGATGATTAGCGGATTGGGCCACTTTAAAGTTCTCATATTTGCCAATTCTGGAAGAGGAAAAGAAGAAAAGGAAAAATTCAATAAACGCGAGAAATTTGATTAGTCGTGTTGGGTTTCAATGAATTCAATTGCCTTCGTGCTTCAAAGAGAGACGTGATGCGCGCGATAATTTCGACTGTCTTGTTATTGTTTTTTATTATTTCGCATTTTTTGTCTTCCAGCAAGATAAATGGGGTAATAAATTTTACTGCGCTACAGTGCGACAGAAGATACGCACCGACAACGTTTTGGAGGGAAAGTCTCGGACTGGATTAAGATGTGATAGGCAGCCAAGTGTCGTTCTCGTTAGATGAGCTTTATTTATATGATGTCTTTGATTTTGGAAATTTATGTACCCTTGCGAAGGCGAGGCGAGGCGAGGCGAGACGAGACGTTAGACGATAGCATTAAAGTAGATTGGATGGCTTTTTACGGCTTCGTTAGAGGCAGCTTTGTTCTTGTCGACGCTGATACAATTGAATGGATCGTTATCGCGGGAGGAATCTCGAATCTGAACGATGGAAAGTTTTTTATGGAGGTAAAAACAATTCAACAGGAGCTTGCACCTTATAAACTATTTATTTCTCGACTCCCCTTGAACTCGAGGGTCTGCTTGGGGAGTCGGGAGGCTCCCGAATCGTCATTCACTGTGAATCTCAGAGTCCAGGCCCAGTCCAGGCCATGCAAGTCGCTCAAGTTCTTATCTGGAAACTTGATTTCCAGTCCTTCTTGGGTCTCTCTGACCTGCAGCCTCACTGGCGTGCCCAAAAGGTGAACGTCTCCTCCGTCATAGAGCCCCACTGGAGCCTTCAGGGTCACGGTGTTGGTCTTGTATGGATAGTTGAGTACAATAGCGTACACAAAGCGCTTTCCCTTGTCGACTCTGGACGACGCAGTGTACCAGACGCCCTCGGTCTTCGTATCGTTCTGATAAACCCACGGCACCGAGTCGTAAATGGCGTCTCCATTGAGTCGCAGCCAGTGACCCATTTGCTTCAGTCGCTCGACGTAGATAGCGTCGATGGTTCCCACACTCGTGGGTCCCACATTGACCAAGATGTTGCCCCCGCAGCTCACAGTCACGACGAGCTCCCGAATGAGCTCCTGAATGGTCATAATATCGGCCCAGGTAGTGGTCATGCGGTGGCCCCAGCTCCTCTTGTCCAGCGTCATGGCGTTCTCCCACTTGTGAGGCTGTAGAACCCCCGGACTGTAGCGGTCCTCGCAAGTGTAGAAATCCCCGTGCTTACAGAGAGTGTTGCCTCCCCAACGGTCGTTGACCACCACGGTATCTCGGACGGGCGACTCGTTGAAGAGCCAAGCGAGGAAGTCTCTGGACCGCCAGTAGTCGTCGTCTACTTCCCACTCGCCGTCGGACCAAACGACCTCTGGACGAAACTTTTCAATGAGCTCCATGAGCTGGGGCCACGTTTTCGTGGTCACAAACTCGTCTCGAGTGAAGTTGGAGTTCTTGTCGCTCAGGTAAACTGGGTTAAACCACTCATAGAGCGAGTGGTAGAGCCCGAACCTCATATTGACTTTGTCCACTGCGGCTTTCATGTCTGCCACGATGTCGCGGTGAGGCCCCACTTCGACAGAGTTCCACCCGAACGAGTACTTTGTCCCCCAGAGGGCGTATCCGTCGTGATGCTTGCTGGTGAGAACGACGTACTTGGCCCCAGACTCCTTGAAAAGACTCGCCCAGTCCTCCGGGTCCCAGAGCTCAGCAGTGAAGCCCTCCCCAAACTCCTGATAGGTGAACCCGGGCTTGTGCTGGGAACTCATGTACTTCTCGTAGTTTGCGTTCTTGGCCCCCTTCCAGTTCCACCAGAACCACTCGGAGCCATAGCTCGGCACAGAGTAGACTCCCCAGTGTACGAAGATCCCCACCTTTGCTCTGTCGTACCACGAGGGCAGCTTCCTGGAGTCCAGACTCTCCCAGTCCGGCGTAAACTCGCCGAGAACCGCGACGCTCAGACTCAACCAGAGAAGTATCTTCATGTTTCATCGACAGCTCAATCAATACTGAGACCTGGTTCGGAAAGATAATGCGCTCGAGTGTTTTGAAACAATTTAATGGTTGGCTTGGCCAGATAAAGCTCCTCGTCAAAAACTAAATTATTATCGGGAGTCGGGTCGGGCCGTTGTCTGATAACTCGAGGCAGGGGGCAAAAAACTGCGATGTCGTCATTAAGGGGAGATTCGCTTCTGATGGCAACGAAAAAGCAAGTGTTTAATGCTTCGTGATGCGTCGCATCAATATTAATAACGAAAGCGACAATTACATTGTTTCATGGTAGGAATTCCCTTCTCTGCTCCTACCCTTTGAGCGAAAAGTTTTGCTTTCCAAGTTTTTTCCAAAGTTTGGTTGGATTTTTTCCAGGAAGAAAAACTCAAATAAAATTGAATCAAACCAAATAAAATACAAAATCGAAGTGGATTTTTCCGGGTTTATATTTTGAGGGAATTTATTCTAAATTGTTCAAGAATTCAGAAATTAAGTATGATGAATTCAAATAGGATAAAATACGCTTTTTATACTTGATCTTCGATTTTTTGTATTGATTTAAATTAATTTAATTTGATTTAATTTAATTTTTTATGATGTAATTTTACGTAACTGTTTGATGCAAACTTCGGAGGCCCCCCACTCGGGCCCCTTGAGTGATAGGGTCATACATGTGTACTATGATTTGCTAGATTTAGTGTGAACTACAACATATCCAAAATTCAGCTCATTCGGATTACGTATAAGGAACTTGCGTACAACGGGTTTACCCCTATCACTCCTCCCCCCTAGGGGTTCTGGTTCTTGAGTTATAAAGTTTCAGACGGACAGATGAACGGACATAGCAAATGCAATATTGCCTCCTTTTCTCTATATGAGGGAAAATGCACTAAAACCCATGGACCTGAAGGTACGGACTATTTGCCATTAGTGAAAATTACTTTGACGGCGCGTGTCGCTTTACATGGCGTATCTTGATTTTAATTTAAAAAGCGTAAAAAATATCGCACTGGTCCCCCATCGGCACCGCTGCTCACTCTTCCGTCAGCCACAATCAGATTGTATTCAGCGGACAGGGGATGCATGTGCACGCTCCCACTCGCATTTAAAACAATAAACTGAGAGCTTATGGCCAGGAGGCACCCCAAATACGCAGCCGTTGCGATGCATCTGATGTACAGATTTGCTAATACCGTTTAATGAAGTCATTGTGAAAACCTTCCATTGAATTGAGCAAGATAATGTCTTTCAACAAATTTTTGTTATTAAAAATAATCTCTTTCCAAGTACTCGTGAAGCCTTTATGATGATCCTCTCTCGAAGTATTATTAGCAAACTCCCCCTAAATATTTCATTTCGTGCTTCATTGCCGCAGTCAATGTTATATCTCCGTGGAGCCGCACTTTACCGTGAAATTCGTTTGCTGAGCGAAGCATAATTTGAGGGATACATTTATCATTATTTGTTCTTACGCACTGGGACGTTGAGAGATGAGGCAGAGAGGAGCGAGAACACACAACAAAGTTTTGTATCCGCTCTTAAGACTCATTTCGGTCTTAAAAGGCTTTGTCAATCACATGTGAACACACTTTCCCCGTCACTTGAGCGCGTTTGAGTGCTTTGCAGAATCCAGAAGGGAAGGGAAATAATTTTTCACAAACTTTATTCCCAATTTTTCACAAAAACGTCTCATCGATTCAGTTGAATTTGAGGCCAGTTTTCTTCTGGATCCAGCTGATGTAGTGCGAGACCTTGGTGTAGACCCCTGGGTACGGAGCGATGGTGCATGGCTTCCGACTCCACGACACAACTCCCACCTGAGTTCCGTCCTTGAGAGTCAGGGGGCCGCCAGAGTCCCCAGAGCACTGTCCTTTGCCTCCCTCAGGGATCCCAGCGCAGATATTGGAGTCGTACACCTCTCCATGGTGCGCCTCGTTGCAGTGCTTGTTGGAAGCCACGAGGAGCTCTGCTTTCTGCAGTTGTTTCTGAATGGACCCTCCAGACTTCTCATATCCGAACCCTGCGAGGTCAGCCTTCGTTTGCCAGTTTCCGGGCACCTCTTGGTAGGGCTTTGGAAGCTTCACGGGCTTGGCTTTTGAGGTGAAGTTGATGGGCTTGGCGAGCTTGATGAGGGCAATGTCGTCACTGAGGAGGCTTGAGCTGTAGCTTTCGTGAGGGAGGAATTTCTCAACTTCGATGACGTTCCAGTTAGGGTCGGTGATGTTGTCTGTGCCGTACTGAATAGAGGTTATTCCTTCGCAGTGAGCTGCTGTCAGCACCCACTCAGCTGACAGAATGGACCCACCACAGCTGTGAGAGGAGAAGGCCTGAAGACTCACGATCCAGGGAAAGTCCTCGATCTTGGCGTCGGTTCCATTGACGACCCTGCTCTGAGGGTAGGCAGCGGCCAGGGTGGCCAGAGACGCGAGCAGCACGACTTTACTGAGCATTTTGATGGACTTTCCAGCTACATAGGGCTTATTTATAGTTCCCCAGAAGCTCGCTGATAACCTCAAGGGCCTCTCCAGTGCGCAGCCCAATTTTTAGCACGATAAGCGATAAAGGAAGTGGAAGTCTGCATGCGCCTGATAATATTTATGGTATTCCCGAGGCACGACGATGAATCGTATAATCCGGATTATAAACTTCTGGATACTCTAGCTCTTGACGCAAAACTTTGAGGGGATTGAAGACCTAGGCAACCGACAAACTCTCTTGATCCCATTTTTGCAGCAGAGAAATTTTCGTCGGGAAGCCTTACAAGTCGCAGCAAACTATACTTTATTCTTCTACTTAATTTGTCTGGCTCGCAGTCCGACAGTCGCATTCGTAGGGTTTTTATTGCTTTTTGTTCCGGTAAACGGCAAATATTTGCTTGTACTCTGCTCCCTCCCGGGCGAGCAACCCCCGGAATGTATCCATCTCCGCTAAATCTGTTTAATGTATTCTCATCATTGAACAGTTTATTACAATCTTGTCGGCAGCGGGTCTCGCTGAGGGGAAGGTCCTCCAGAACGGCGTAATATTAAATGGAAAATCGTACAACAGTCTAAATATTGACTTAATTCCCAAATTGAAATGTTAATTATGATATTATGCTGATACACTCGTCGGCCGGAGCCGAGGCATTAAATTTCCGCTGAAAAGTAGGTGGCAACACCGCTGGTGAAGAGTGTGTTATTTATTTTTCTTGTTTATCTCGATTGAAACATATTATTACTCAGGCATTTGCATACGTGCGGCGAATGCTCTGAGTGAGATAGGAAATTAATTTAAAAGCGAGTCCCCTCCGGACCGTCTCCGAGGGCGGGACATAGCCCATAAATTCGCATTACAACGGAACCGCTTACCCCCTTTTATGCAAAGTGGCGCAGAAATGAGCCCAAATATCCGCCACTATCTCCGATGCGATCGATAGTAAGTGGCACAATGGACCTAATTTTAACTTTTCTGTATCGCGACATTGCCCAGGACGTGCTTTCGCTGGAGTTTCGCAATATTCTTTCGTCTCTCCCCCCATTTCGAGTCATCGACGAGACAGGCTGGAGCCGTATCTGGCAGCGCTTTATTATCATTCTCGGCATTCAGCATAAAAAGGGCACTCCAAAGTTAATTACATGCAGTATTGGTGCTCGGGGGGAAAACTATGCTGGGTTAGCTCTTGTTATCTGTCTGCTGGAAGACGAAGATTTCCATCCGTGTACTTTTTGTAATCAAAATATTCCCATTGAAGCAGTGGCGTAGCTATTAGGGGTCCACTATGATGAAGAAAGGGTGATCTTAGAACAGAAAAGAACTTCGAGCATGGAAATTTTTTAGGTCGGTCGCTCTTTTTATGGAGTGGACAAACAGAGCAAAATTTTCAGCCAATTTTCGTGGAAGTAGGGGTTTGAGACCTACTTGGATCGAAAAAAAAAATCTTCCAAAGTACTTAAGTCCGGAGGCTCCGGTGGCTGTTTCTAGGAGTCCCTCTAGTGATTGTCACCAAAGATGGGAGCTCTAGCCCCCGTACTTTGGGAGCTAGAGAAAACCAAATCTTGGTGAAATTTTCCCATACAAAAATTTCACAAAAATTCGATTTTCTCTAGCTCCCAAAGTACGGGGGCTAGAGCTCCCATCTTTGGTGACGATCACTAGAGAGACCCCTAAAAACAGCTTCCAAGAGATGAGCCTCCGTACTTAAGTACTTTGGGAGATCCAAGTCATCTCAAATCCAAACTTCCACGAAAATTGGCTGAAAATTTTGCTCTGTTTGTCCACTCCATATAAAAAGCGACCGACCTGAAAAATTTCCATGCTCGAAGGAAAAGGAGCTCCCAGGACTGAAGAAAGAGTTCCCAAAGTTGAAGTAGAAACCCTCCATAACTTCAAGGAAAAATGTTCAACCCCCTCTTGCCTATACGTCTCTGCCCAGTGAAAACCGAAAGGGATAGATGGTGCGAAAATTGCTCTTGCGAAAGTGTGCCACTGACATTCATAAGTGTCGTTGAGAAGTTTGAACGACGCGAAGAAAATTAAACCTCGCTTTTCAGTGGAAATATATACAGGGAAAAGTGGTATTTTCTGACAGACTTTCACTCAAGAGAAATGCATCCCATCACGAGCCCATTTCGCTAATTGACTGTTTAGTGGTCGTGAAGGGAGTCGGTCGACCTCATAAAAGCAAAGGAGAATTGAATTAAATGCCGATGGGGAGACGAAGGAGTTCCTGGGATAATCTAATCTTACAAACAACCCCAGGTACGCGCGTTCTCGGGGAGCAACAGGTGCCTGACATGCAACTTGCGTGTGCTCAAACACAATTGCAGTAGGGCGAGTGGTTTTTATTACCCGGCAAAGCGCTTCTTACTCTTCTTACCCGCCTTGTTAGCGTGTTTGATTGTATAAATTTTTGATGATGGAAGCAAATGAAATTTTATATGTCCGTGGGGAATCGAATCAACGCAGTCATCATCGCATCAGGAGTGTTTGTGTTGAGTTGTGTTCTACCGCAAGCGTTAAGTGGGAACCTGGCCGTGATTTCCGGGGTGTGCTGGCTCAGACGGGACTGGGGGCGTGGGAATGCTCCGCGTCCCTTGGGCCCCCCAGGAGCAAGACCTTCGGGAGTAATCCCGTCCTAAACCATGAGAGATTAAATATCAATCAAGCTAACAGTCGATCTACGATTGCCCGAGTAGCAGACGCCTCACGTACGATATTTAGTTTCTGCTGAATGACGGGAGATAAACAAGGAGAACTTTTCCTCTCCATATCACACATCAACGGTTTCCATTTTCGTGTTGGTAGATGTTGAAAATTGTGTTTGTTTTCCGCAAATCTTCTTATCCAAATACACGCGTCATCGGCGTTCGGTGGAGTGTGGAGAGAAAAATGTAATATCCGTCATGGAAGCGTAATCGATAGGAATCCGTCGACTGGCTATTGTTGGAATTAGAGAAATTCTTTTGAAACCTTATCTGATTCGCCACAAAGACCGACCTCGTACGTAATAAATTCTTTTGCCGCCGCGCCGCAAATCTGGGAGACGGAGACGGAAATGTTTGGAGCCTAGAAGTCTATAAAAGTGTGTTTGTTCCATCTCCAGTCGCAAATGTGTGTACAAACATCCAGAAGACAGAACGAGGAGGGAAATAGAGATACAGCGGCGGCAGAAAGCAATCATCTGAATTGGCAAGATTTCGTATTTTAATACCATTTTCATGAAAATGTACACGTCCTTGTGAGGACCTTTTGTTGTGTGTTTCTGCCTGAGAGCTTCCGCGAGGGGATTTTGCTGGAGAGACGACTTATTGCGAAAAAGACTGAGCATTGAAAAGGATATTACTGTGCGATTTTCCTGCGGCGACGGGCGTCAGAATAATCAATATGGGAGAGAGCTCGTGACGACCGGAGAGCCGGGATGCAAAAATGTATTTAAAAGAAAGGATTATCGGGGATCTAATTTGCTATTAGCTCTCTGTCGGAATGCGGCGAGTGGTGACAGATCAAAGCGACAGGGAAAGCGGATTTGCTGATTTCCCAGGAGAACTGCAATCACATGTTTTCCCGTATTTTGGCAACCCCTTCAGGCTGTAATAAAAACGGATCCGAATGCAGCCTGGAGCCGCCCGGATTTGATATTAAATCCGCTTTCGACGGGCCAAATAATGATAAATACGAAGAGGAGAGGGGAAGAAGTTCAGTCCATCCATCATCATCGAAACACACAAACTCATTTGCTAAGCTTCCGACTCAGCCGACTCCTGGAGACGGTTAAAGACCCATTTGGCATTCAGAGAGGCCATGTGTCAAAAGAAATATCGCTTAGTCACGAGACGCATTTGATTTCTGCTGCCCTGTAAGCCATATCACGACCCAACAATGGGACAGAAATGGGCAATAACGGCGACATAATACGTTTTTTAGTCACCGACTGGCACCGATGATTTTCCTATTCACTATTGATTGTGTCATTTTATTAATAGTACGAGTGTGGCTGTGTGGCGCCAGGCGATATAAAAACTTCTCCCCCGCGTGCACGGGATGAAGAAGGGGTATTCCTTTTGTACATTTTTGTCAGCCCGGCAACGAGGAAGTTTATCACTCAATCGTTGTTTTGGTCGAATACATCAAGATGCTATCCCGATAGCAGCCTGTCACGTGACTCGTATTCAATCACGAAGCCACCCCGTGACCCCACATCCATCATTTCTCGCAAGCAGGCTTCCGAGAGGCACTTTGCGAGCGCTATCGATCGATTCGGCGGAACCCGTGACGAGTGCGGCGTAAAAAAGTCACTGGGGTGGATGAAAAAGCAATGCTTTTAACCCAACAATTGAAAATAAATTACAGACATATCCGTTTTCCATCTTAAAGAAACTAATCAAAGCGATATTTATTTCGATCCCGCACTCTGACTGCGTGAATCCCTACGTCGTTGACATTTTTAGACGCCCGTTCCAATCCATTTTATTGAGCTGTTAGGGATGTGGGCAGAGGCGTATGAAGGAGGGGGCAGAAATAGTTTAACCCATTGGGTACCAAGATTTTTAATTTGTGTAATCGATTTTTTAATTCATGAATAATTCATGAAAGTTGAACTTTTGAAAAACATTTTTTGGAGAAGTTATACGCTTAAAATGTAAAACAAAAATATGCCCATATTTCAAAAATGGGTTAAATTTTTAAAACAAAAATAATGTAGGCTTATTACTAAATATTGTAGAAGAAAGTTTTTTGAAATTATCACTTTGAGTATTTTAATGATTTTTTAAAAGTGAAAATTTAAAATCCAATATGGCGGCCCAACCGATAAATTCAACGACTAGCTGCTTTATAAGTCAAAATCTAAAAATGACTGTCAAAACATGTAGCCAATTCCGAAAGTAGAACGATGAAATTAATTGAAAATGCATTCAAAATTGTCCCTAACTTTAATTTACCCGTAATGAATTTTTAAAAGTTGATGGGTCTCCAGTGACTCCTCGGTAGGCAATGGGTTAGAATGAAGGTGGTGGGGTCAATTTAACGGATATGGGGGTCAGTTTATGTAGTGGAGGTTGGGTCAGTACAAAAGAGAGTCAAATGAGGTTTTCTGTCTCTTAACCCCCTCCTCAGCTCCCTCATCAACTACGCCTCTGCCCAAACGAAACCTTTCTAGAGTCCCGATTCCCGCCTCCTGATGTGTACTTTGTTGCTTTTCAATTCACTTTATGTGACTTAACGTACCGCCAGATTTATGTAAATGCTCATGAAATCTGAATACAAAACACCCACAATGCCGTGGTTTACGTTTTAGCTTCGCTCCTCCGCTCCTCCGCTCAATGGGTGAGATGTGCAATAAAATAAATGTGTTTACAAATTTTTATTGCGCTTCCCTGTGGAGTTTTTATGCGGCTAAATGCACATTAATCGTCGTTTTCCTTAAGATGAGTGGGTTTCACGCTGAAAATAGTCGTTTTTGGGTTTCATGAATTCAGGCCATTGATTTTTTTTCTTCCTTGCATAATCTACCAGAGTCACGTAATTAATTTTGTGTAACTTTCGACCCACAAGGAAAAGAAGCTCACTACTGGAGAAGCCTTTGAAGGTACGAGAAATTAAAAACCTCATCCTAGCGTGCTCCCAGCGGCGTCCCAGCAAGTGCGAACGAGAGAAAAGAATCTCATTTCGGGGTGGGAAGCACAGCAAAGATGGAAAACAATGGCACACTTGGCGTTTCCAGAGCGAAATTGTTTGTGAAGTAGATGATGAAACCAGATTTTAATTCAATTTAGGTCCCAATACTCGATTACTTGCTCCCCCTCCGTCCCCGATTTTCCACTAATTTATTTTAATTTTCACTTCGCTGACACGGCATCTTCCGTCCTCCCTGCATCCTTAGCACTGAGGAATTTCTAATGAGCTCCATGTGACAAACTTTAACGACTGCAATGAAGCATTTTAATCAATTAAAAGCCACTTACGAGGATAGCGATGAGCTCATGTGGGCGCAATTTCGCTAATTAAAAATTATTACAGACGGGCATGGGGACGACCATTTGTGCCTGACCAAACGGTAATTTGCTGGATTACCACCAGAGAACATGGAAAAAGATGTTTCGAATGGCTCAGAGCGATGTCGGGCGGGAGAAGTGTCTGCAGTCTGAGATGTGACTTGGGGATGTTTGGCAACAATAGAAGCTGTTAGGCGAGTGGAAAAAGATACGTAGGCTGGCGATTTTCCCTCCGTGATTCTGTTGACGCGCGTTGCTCTGGTGAAATTTATTGAATTATGTTCACATCATAAAACTCCCATACAACCGGAGGAAGTGAACACAAATTCAATAATGTTCACTGTCATAAATTAAAAAGCGTCTACTGATGAATGTACGGAGGATTTTCTGTCGTTTTCAGCAAAAAGCGAGTCGGCGAGGGGACGCTAAACAAAGGATATAATGTCTTCATTTCCTCTCCGAGCGCTCATTTTGTACTTTTTAGATTTAATCACGTATATCACATTTTATTTTCCACCGCACGCTTTCAGCGCAAATGCCTTGTCAATGCCGATGATGATCAGGACGTCACTTTATCGGTGACGGCTGGATGATTAAAATGCGTTAAAGTGTATGAATATTAAACATCTCGATAAGCACTTGGTCGATTACAATGATGTTTGCCGATATGCTAAATCCCCCCGCGTCCTCAGCCACATTGTACGGCAGTGAGATGAAAAAGATGATGATGAAGCGATACAAAAAGGAGACGAGGCGAGAGCGCTCGAGATGCATTAAAGAAAGAAGTCGATGCTCATTTATGGGGACGGAAAAGTTTTTAGCTTGGGTAGGGTTCCCACTACAGATTCATAGATGGAATATTAGTCCCAGTACTGAGGTTGCCCTAGAGCTGAATTTGAGACCTTCAAAAACTGTAATAGGCTTTCTAAGAGCTCAGAAGGGTTTCCCTAGCGCCTCTAGAGAGTTTTAAGAGGCGAAATAGGTGTCAAGAACTTTTCTCACAACTAGCCTTTTCCTTTTCTACGCCACAGTTTCCAAGGAAACCCTCATTTAAGCCCCTCTTCAACACTTTTCACCAGCATTATCGACTTTAAATCAGCCGGCACATTTCTCCGTAATCATCCCAATTACGAGAATGACGTATGACAGAGCCTGGACACGCGTGCCTAGCAAAACCGGCTGGCATCAGCACAAACGGGAAATAAGATACCGTTTTAATGCTATTATGGAATCTCTTTATGGTATTAAAATTTTATTTTAATGACTCTTGCTTTGTCGATGCGCAGCAAATCTGTCATCTCCTCCTTTGCGGAGCTCTCGATGGCACTTTGATGGTGGATTTGTTGGTTCTAAACAATTTAATTATCTCCTTTCCCCACCACGCGCTCACTAAGATGATTAATGCGTTGTCAACATTAATTAGAGCAGCTGATGCCTCGGAAAACTCGCTCGGAAGACGCCTCTGGTGACAATTTAGTCTCTAAACAAACACCGCGAACTCATCGAGGGTATCAATTTCCATTAAAAAATTTAATTGATTTCTATTCAAACTCTGGGTGTCTGCTCGAGTGCCATTCAGCCGTTATTGATTCCTGATTGTGTGCCGAGCCGTGATTTTCGCATGCAAATCGGCATTCGGAATAGGCGAGAGAGTCCCGCAATTTTAATTTAATTCAACTCAACGACTTAAGCAGATTATCCTCCAGTAGCTCTCTGTGTCGCGCGAGATGGCAGCGAAGACGATTGTCGAGCCGTTTAGCCCCCAGTAAATTTCAATTTAACTCGTAATTTCGTATCTGGCGAGTTGGGAATGGAAAGGAGAAACGGCATGGGACAAAAAAGCGGAAGGTCTATTGTTTACCCTTGCAATATTCATTTTACTTACATTTACGTGATTGTCTTAGCAATCTCGCTCCTCTAAGCTCCTACGAGGAGCGTTCAGATTGATTCGAGGACGGCGAGGATGGATGGATTAAGTGTTTGTTGTGAGTTGAAGATAATGCGGAATGTGTTGCACAACAGAAGTCTGTGAGGCAGTGAGGCAGCTCTCGGGAGCGAGGAGAGACACCGAATCCATTAAGGATATTGAAAATATGCAGACGGTGTGAAAGTGATGGGGTTGCGAGACCGACGACAGCTTAATGTGACGTAATTGCATTCCTTCGGGAAGGCCTTTTGTCTCCAACAGTTTTTGTGAAAAATGGGATCTCAACTTACCCAGCAAAGACGCCGGAAGCCTTCTCCTTGAACGCATCGAACGCTGGCATTTTCTCGAATTTCCCTTATTTTCACTTCAGGTAAAGCTTGTATGACCTCCAAAAGCACTTAGACCGCTAATGTTTCATTATATTTTGTGTGGTAATTATTTTTGAATTGATTTCGATAGCACGAAGTGTAGATGTGTGGTAGGATATTTGACTTATTTCATTATTTATGAGTTTAATCTACGCATCTCGCTCAAAAGCTTAAGGATCTGGAAAAAAAATCTTCTAAGTATTTTCTTCACCGACGGGTAATTTTTCTTTTGTTAGAATCCTTTTCGTTACTCCACCCCCTCACCCCAAATTCAGGCTAAAATTAAGCTTCTAGGAACTTTTTTAATTATTTATGGTTTTTTTCATACCAGCGAAGACATTTTTGGAAAAAGAATTTAAGTCAAAAATTATTTAGTCAAAAATTTGAAAGTTAGAAGACCTCGTAGTGATAGCAAAGCTTTTCATTCTAAAAAAAGTTAGAGCTTTTTTTGGAGTCGATTTCATGGACATTGGGCGACCTATCCTTCAAAAGCTTTTGAGCTTTGTAACTGGAAACTGAGAAAAAAGCTCTGAGAGTGAAGAAATCCTGAAGACTCGTGAATAGTTTCAAAGGACCAAAGAACAAATGATTTCCACTTTAGCACTTTTCTGGGAGCCTTAAGCTGGTTCGCAAATTTTATTGATCCATTTAGCTCCCACACAAGCGATTATGTAACATTTTTCTGGAACTTCAAAAAGCCCTTTTCGAGGAGCTCGTCCGATTTTCCCCGTTTTCCATCACTTTTTTGCGAAATTCCAGCACATGAATAGCAGTAAAACTAATCACTTAATTAAATTTATGGAATTTTGATTGACAAAAAAAAACTCTTGAAAAATTCAACCTTTTAAACTGAGCGATGAGCGAAAGACGTAAAGCACGGTCCGTGGTAGATAAACTTCTGTTCAATGGAGCCTGGTGCAATCGTAGGGAGCCCTCTTCCCCATCAGCAGACACATTCGGCATCTCCCTCGCATCCACGCTTCCGATACGGAAGGAAAATTACGACTTGCTCCAGGGGAATCCAGCGCTGGGCATGCGCTTCGTGAAAATATGTGAAAAATTCATGTTTGGGTGGAAACAGTAGCGAAATGTAGCCGACAGTGAGTGAGCTTGTACGAGCAATGTTTGCAGGTAATCAAAAGCTCGCGGGAGGGGCTTCTGTCTCCGAATGGCTTGCGTACCGTATTATTAGCTATGTTTGAGTAAATTTAATGTTTACAGCTACTACAGGCGCGTACATGATTGAAAAAGCGAGGAACGAGATTGCCGTGTACGCAAAAAGGTAAAATTGCTCAGCCATTTTGAATTATTTTGCTTTCCTTCACATTTCCATGGATCGAAAAGTGAATATAATCCGCTTATCGGAAGCGCAACGTGGAGCATGTTTTGAACCCGAGGTTCCAGTAGCTTGTAGCGTCCTTTTTTTGCTGAATTTGACGTGAAGAGGATGAGGTACCCTCGTTTGATTCAAAATGTTTTCGTAAAAACGCCATTAACTTTTTTTATCGTGAGCCTTATTGACTTAAGAGAGTTGTTTTCTTTCTTGGAGTTTAATAAAAGACAGTTAAAGGAATTTCCTAGAAGAATAAAAATATCCTTCGAAGGACGAAACTGTACAATTGATATTCATAGGCCTGCCAAGCACAAAAGCGGATCCATAAAAGAGCCATAAAGTTTTCTGGCGTAGGGCGGTGACAAGCCTGCCCAAATGTATACCTACTGAAGTCTTCGACCGTCACTACTATCGACAATTTTATCCTTTTACCTCTCAATTGTATAAATTCAACTCGATGGCCTGACTCCTTCAATTACTCAAGTCCGCTGTCAATGTCCTATTGAATTACTCTACGAGTCGTTGAAACTCTTTTTCTTGACGTGGCCGGCGAAAGAGCTTAAAAACCACTTCAAAACCGACGAAGAAACTCTAAAAATTTTTTTGAAGAGCTAAAAAAACCCTAAATCTAATCTTAAAAGCACTAAAAAAATTTTTGGCATCTCCCAAAACTTATCTGAAAGTTCAAAGGTTCTCAGAAATTTTCTCAGCCCTGGAGATGTCACTTAATTTTGATTCACTCCACTCATAAAGTTTCCCACTTTCGTTCCCTCGCCTCTTCATTTCCTCGCCAAAAGCCATAACTATGCGAGACGAGAGCAAAATACGAGGGGGAGAGGTTCTTTAGTCGGTACTTTGGTTACCTACCGCTTTATTAAATCGTACGGAAAAAATTAAGAATTTAATAGGTGATTATTGATGTTTACGGCTTATAGGTTCTGCGTGTCCCCCGTCTCGATTTCCACGTTTCAGCAGGAGGGGTTGTTGTTCATTTGTCGTTATGTGAAACATATAAGTTACGCATTGTTGAGGACGAACGCTGAAGAATTTGTTTGATGACGATAATGATAGGTATCTGGGAGGCAGAAACGCAGACAGGGAATTTAATAGAGACATGAAAATATGTGGGTGAGACTCAGGGTCGTCCCTTGTACTACACCTGTTGTTATAACAACCTGCGGAGGACAATTATGCGGAGAAATTCCTTTCCGTCACGCACTTAATTGTTCTCCTTCTCTTCCGCATCCCACGTGAATCGGCCCTCATGGCTCTTACATCACCAGACAATTCGGCAACATGACGGGTACATACATATCGGGCTCAGACGGCCTCGTCACAACTGCGCAATGTGGCTGTGGGGCTGCCAAATCAATAATGTGGTATATTTGGCTGCCAAAAATAGCTCATAGTCTCTCGTCGACAATGGGTGGCTGAGATTTCGGCGGAAAAATCAATAGGGAAAATTGCAAGCATGGCGAGCATTTCCCATTTTCACGCTCCAAAGGTTGCTTAAAGTGGAGATGGGGAGTATTTCAGAAGTCCTTCACTCGATCCAGTCTGTGTGTCGACGTCCTGGGCGAGCTTTCGGTGGTTTTCGTATTCGGATGTCGAGGCCACGCCCCACAAGCGCGCACACCAATCGGAAGTCGGGCTGGAGAAAAATCGAGCTTTGAGGGAACGAGAGCTTTGGGATTTTTAAAAATATTTCAAGAGCTTTTAGAGATAATTTTTATTGCTTTAAATTAGTAATTTTATTACTACGTTATAGCAAGCTTAACAATTTAAAATTACATTATTATTATTCTGATTCAATATATTATAACTTTTTAACTGCTTCGACCAGAGTCAGAAGAGGTCCTTGTGTATCCTTGAGCTTCTCCCACATTGTCCTCAGTGACCCTTTTAAATATTAAAAACAATGTCCATCTTCCACTTCTTCTCCTCGAACTCCCGCTCTGACATGTGTTGAAGCAAACGTTAGCAATTTACGTTAGTCGTGACGCTCTTGATAGTTTCGGAGCTGAAGTACACGTTGCCATTGCAGACCAGAGACCACACGTACGGAATGAAAAACTCTTCTGGAGCGTCCTCCTCGACATACTTGAATTTGAGGTCCGGGAACTTCTGCGGAGAAAGGTACTATTCACTCGTTCTCAATGATAACAACCTCTTCTTACCCGCAAACGGTCGCTGGACCACTGGGTCGCCCCCTTCGATATCACCTCAAGGACCTCGTTGACCCCCAACTCGCCTCGCTGATCCTGGACTCGCTGGAGCCGGGAGGAGAAGAACCCCACGACCTGCAAAAGCACAAAATGGTAGCTTGTCGGGATTCGAGAGACCCAGGACTCACCATGTCGATGTTCTGGATGATGTCTTGGAACGCCGGGTGCCTCCTGAAGGGCTCGAAGACGTCTTTCTTGTAGAGCAGGGTGTAGACGAGGTTCGGGCAATGCACAAGTTGGTTCGAAAGACACGAGTTGAGGATCTCCAACACCATCCGGAGCACCTCCTCCAGCACAGAGAGGTCCTGAGTCTGGAAAAAGAACATCTCCTTCAACGAAAATTTAAGTTTCTCCCAAAGAGTCTCTACCGTTTCGTCCAACGAGCTGACTAGATTGATGCTGACGTCGCCTCCGTTCTGTGGTGGGGTGGCGCCCTCCTTCAGAAGCGCGCTGAGCCGGTTGTGCTTCTTCGCGAGGGTCTCGAACAGGCTGATGAGCCGCTGCGAGACGTACGGGTGGAGGTTCCGGAACTGGCTCGACATGTTGGCGAGGGCCGCCAAACAGTTGGTGTGCAAATACTTGTCGCGGGTCTTCAGCATGTTGTACTGGATCGTCCGGATCACCACCAGCACCAGAAGGCCTCCGAGGGACACCTCCGAGAGATACTTTTCCGTGTACCAAGTTATGTTTTTCAGATTCTAAAATAGACTGATTGGAGAGAAGAGCAGGATTAAATTACGCCTCCACTCACAATTTGATGTATCGATTTATTGAACCCTTCGTCCTCGCTCAAGATGAGCAAAACGATGAGTGACATGTAAATGTGATGTGACGTACTGTCCGGCCCGCAATAGAGAGTGTGCAGAATCGGGGTCACGAGCTGGTCAATATTCGACTGCTCCATCACGAACCGGTAGAACTTGGCGTTGCGATGCAGCAGAATGTAGAGCAAGAGGGTCGCCTGGTCTATCTTCACGATCTGCGTCAGTGTCTTGTAGAGCTGCTGGAAGTCCACGTGAATCGCCTTGGGGTCCGTCTCCTTCGTTCCCAGCGACGTGGGATCCGAGACGACGTTCGTGCAGTTGAAGAGACTGTCGCGATACTCGTTCCCGGACTGCATGTTGTGGTTCACGAGGATCAGGAGCAGCAGAAGACTCTGATTTGTGAGCGGGTAGTGCTCCCGGAAGGCTGTCACGATGTCTGGCTGGTTGGGCTCCAGCTGCTCGGCCGTGGCTCGCTTCGACCCGAACGTCAGCAGGGACCAGATGGACTCGGCGATACCAAAAACGATTGAGGTGCCGGACGTGAGGCCAAACATGGTGGCTGGAAGCGGTTTCATCTTGCCCACGAAGCTCAGGAGCACGCTGGTGAGGGTGTTGGCGTACGGGTTCTTGTAAATTGTCCTGGAAAGAGACTCGTGAGGGCTTGGGAGGGGGAATAGAGGAGCGACCTTACTTGAATATCGACGACCGCTCTGTCGGCTGGGGCGAGAACAGATGGACCGAGAGGAGCACTATGATGACGTTGACGGCCTCCAGATGCAGGTGATATGTGGCGTCCCTGGAACAGAAGAGATCTCAGCACAGAGTGTTGGAGGTCTCGGTAGCTTACCTCAAAGGAAAGAGACTCAGAAGCTTGACCACTGAAGTGTAGAAGGTCTCGAACCTGCACCCACTGAACTGCGTCTCCCCTTCAGTGGCCCCCTCTGCAGAAGCTGGAAGTGCCTCGAAGTGCTGCAGCAACTGGTACTCGGTGCTGGTCTCAATCAAGTACTTCGTGAGGCAGCGAATGACGAATAGGGCGTTGAACGTCTCCCAGGCATAGCGTGGGCTCTCCTCCTCCGAGATAACCAACAGGTCCTCGACCTTTTGAACGAAAATTGACAGCAACGACCCGAAGTTGCCGGTGCTGAGGTTGTGGTTCACGAAGCTCTGACACAGCGTCTCGAGCCGCGAGTCGAGGCTTAGCTGCTCCTGCTCGGTGGCCGGAAGACTGATTTGGAACTGCAGAAACACGTTCCAGAACTCGTCGTGGCTCACGGGAATGTGGTCCTTGCCCACGAACATCTTGAGGTGCTCGTTTTCGGACAGCTCCACTTGTCTGCTGACATTCAGGCCCATTTTGGATCGCTAATAGACCGCTTGCAAGGCTTCTGTAGGCTTCTTAGCACTCTGAGGTATGCTAGTAGAACACTGGTGTTAGCTGCGACCTGAATTTACTTGATCTCAGACATTCTACGGGAATTTCAAGCCAAATTAAATGAGAACGATTAATGCCACATCAAATTACGCACACAACCAAGCAAAATAACAATCGCAGCTGATCGTGACAGCTCTCAGCTGACGAGCTGTCAGCCGAAAATCCACGTCATTTTATTCGAAACCGGTGACTAAAACCTTCGCTTCCAAACACGGAGCCTCACTAAACCGTGGGATTCTAAAAGAAAAACACCGAAAAATTCAACTTCCTGCTCAAATTTTACCAAGTAAGGGATTAGACCTTCGAGTTAGATAAGATATTTCCTAGAAAGCGAAGGAGCTTGGCGGTAATAAGAGAAGAAGCCCCGTCTCAAGATTTTCTTTTGTCTCCGCAGAACTTAGAATAGCCTAGAAAGCACCTCGAGATGTGGCGAGAAACAGGTAAGCTTGGCCACGTCCGATAGATCGGCTCTGGGGGTCAAGCCCTCCTCAGTTCGGGGCCTAATAAGTCCGAAATTCCAGGTCTGCTCGTAGTCTTGTCCCTGGCGGGGCTCGTGAGCGGTCTCTATGACAGCTCCGACGACGTCGTGGAGCTCACGGACTCCAACTTTGCCAACCGTGTCACCAACAGCGATAGCATTTGGGTTGTAGAGTTCTATGCCCCCTGGTGCGGTCACTGCCAGCAATTGTCCCCTGAATACAAGAAGGCCGCCAGAGCTCTGAAGGTAGTTGAACTATTGTTTGCCCAGTTGGCAAGCTTGTCTATTTTCGGTATCTATTTCAGGGAACTGTTTATGTAGGCGCGGTCGACTGCGACAACCACAAGTCTGTGTGCGGGCAATTCGGCATTCGTGGCTTCCCGACCATCAAGATCTTCGGCGGCAACAAGGCTTCCCCCCAGGACTACAATGGTCAGCGCACAGCCAGTGGGATCCTGGATGCTGCCCTGAGCGAGGCCAAGAACGAGGCACAACGCAAGCTCAAGGGAGGTGGAAGCAGCAGCGGTGGAAAGAGCAGTGGTGGCTCATCGGGGGGCGGATCTGACGCCGTCATCGAGCTCACGGACTCCAACTTTGACGATACCGTTATCAACAGCATGGACATGTGGATTGTTGGTAAGAATCTTGAGGCTCGTCTCTGTTAAAAACTTTAAAAAAAACTATTTCCAGAATTCATGGCTCCCTGGTGCGGTCACTGCAAGAACCTGGCTCCCCACTACGCAAAGGCCGCCAAGGAACTGGATGGCAAGGTCAAGTTTGGAGTCGTGGATGCCACCGTTCACACTTCCAGGGCTCAGCAATACAACGTCCAGGGCTACCCAACTATCCTCTACTTCCCGGCCGGAACAAAGGAGCCTTCCAGCGCCCAGCAGTACGATGGGGGCCGAACTTCCAGCGACATTGTCGAGTGGGCCCTCGCTCGCTACGCCGACAACGTCCCTGCTCCCGAGATCGTCGAAGTCACGGGACCCAGCGTCTACAGCGAGTGCACCGAGAAGCCCCTCTGCGTGCTGGCCTTCCTCCCCCACATCCTGGACTGCGACTCCACGTGCCGCAACACGTACATCCAGCTGCTCCAGGACCTCGGGAACAAGTACAAGAGCAAGCTGTGGGGATGGGTGTGGGCCGAGGCTGGAGCTCAGTACGAGCTGGAACAGAGTCTGGACATTGGAGGCTTCGGGTACCCCGCAATGGCAGTTCTGAGCCAGAAGAAGAAGATCTTCTCAGTATTACGCGGCGCCTTCACGAACGAAGGCATTTCGGCGTATCTTAGGGACATCTCGTACGGCAAGGGACCCACGAGCAAGCTGAAGGCCGAGCCCAAGGTCAGCAAGACGGAGCCCTGGGACGGCAAGGACGGCGAGCTCCCGACTGAAGACGACGACCTCGATCTCTCCGACGTCAACTTGGACGAAAAAGACGAACTTTAAGCCAACTGTAACCCAACTTAAGATTTTTCTTTTGTAAAAACACTGCTATTTTTTCAATAATAAATGTACTAAGTAGAAGAGCGTAACGAGAATTGTTTTATTAAATTTCCCAAGCTCAATAATTCGGGTAGTGCTTAAGTCTGAAAAGCGACACGGTGCTCTCCCGGTTCCCGATCGCAAAGTAGCCGCTCTTCGGGGAGAAGGCCATGACTGTGGGTCTCCCGAGCTTCTTGAACATCCCTGGGAAGTTCATGAACACCGTCGCTGACGGGAAGTGGACCATTCTGACGGCCTCCTCCACGTTCTCCGAGCCGACAGCGAGGATCTCGTTGCTCGAGTTGAACTGGAGCTCGGTGATCTGGGTCGTGAGGTTAGACACGGTCTTCACGGGCACCGGGAACTGGGACTGAAGCACGCTCTGGGGCTCGTAGATGTTGACGATGCCCTCGCCACTGCCGGTCGCGATGAAGTTGGAGCCCACGCAGATCTGACTGCCGTGGATGCAGCCGTCATCTACGAACTTGTGGCACAGTCGGAAGGTCGTGAGGTCGAAGACGGAGACCTCGTTCGAGATGCTGTGGCAGAAGAGCCTCCGGGAGTCGAGCGAGAAGGCCATCTTGGACACGTTGTGCTCCTGCTTGAGGCTCTTGATGAGCTCCTTCGTCCTCGCGTTCAGCAAGTGGATCTCCCCGAAGCGGCCCTTGACGGCTATGAGCTTCTCGTCCGGAGACACCTCGAACTCCTTCAGCTTCGTTATGGTCTTGGGAAGGTAGTTCTGGACCGACTTGCTCGTCATGAGGTCGAATGTGTGGAAGAAGGGCTTCCGGCCCCCGATTACAATCTCCTGTCCCCCTATCAGACGGGCCTGGGATATGTCAAAGTCCTTGTACCCGACGCTGTGCAGCTTGTCGTTCTTGATGCCATCCACGGCGTAGATGTTGACGATGCCGTTGAGACCCGTGCAGATCGCAACCGTCGAGGTTGGGTGGAAAATGACGGAGGTCACGTTCTTCTCCGAGTAAGTCGCCTTGTTGAGGTTCCTGACCTTCTTGATGCCCAGAATCTCCTTCTTCAGAAACTTGTGCTGTCCCTCCTCGATCTTCCCGGTGTACTTGATGCCCGCCTCCTCGTCGCTGGAGTCCAGCTGGGGCTTGTTTCGGGCCCACTCCGGCTCTCCGACGAGTTTCTTGAACTTCCTGAGGTTCGCTTCTGTTGAAACCACCAGTGTCCGCTTCCTGTTCTCCCTAATCTCCTCCACTTCGTCGTCGGAATCCACCCATGCTGGCTGTTTCTCGTCCAAATCTGCGGAATATTTCTCCTCCGTGGCCTCCTCGAGGTTCTGGATGAACTTCTCGGCCTTGCTCGGAAAGTTGGTGAAAGGCTCTTGCTTCTCCCTGACCCTTTCACTCATTTTGACTCTGTTTTGACGCAGTTGGTAGTTTAAATCAGTTTATTTCGGCAAAAATTGTCTAAAATTGAACTTCCAGCACACGCTGTTTTGTTGTGGTGTTCATTTTCGCCAACCCTAGACTCACTGACGGGTGATTTCGTAGACCTCGAGTTGGATGTTTCAAATTTTCCGTTTCTCGCTGAACTTGCAGACCTTGCAAGTTATTTTCTACAATCGAACGAGTGAGTTGGACACTGAAGTCTGGTCGATTTGGCCTACCTGGAACCCAAACTTTTTTCTCAGCAGGTGGCTCAGCAGCTTCTCCTGGGCTTTCGTCTTCTTCTTGATCTTCCTCAGCCTCTGAATCCTCTTTTGCCGGATGTTCTGCCTCTTCTTGACCCCCTCTGTTGTGGAAACCTCGAACGTTTCTCCCTCGATCCGCTGAGTCTTGCACTTCTTGCAGCACTCTGAATCGTCCAACGAAATGGTTTCCGAAGTCTCAACCGCGATTCTCCTGTATTCCGCGGCCAGCACACTCCTGAGGTTGTAGCCAGAGTTTCCACTCTCAGCTATGTCAGCCAGGGTCTTGAAGTGCCTCGCAGATTCCTTTCTAAAATCGGATTTATCGAGAGCTTTGCTCATTATGACCGGCGCCGTGTTTTGGTAGCGACTCGCGAGAATGAACAGGGTCAGCTGATGAGCTCGAGGTCTAGGAAAAGGACATAAACAAACGCGGATACGTTAGAGACGAAAGCACAAACAATCTAAATTCGCTGTAATTAGACGAAATTAGAATAATTAGTGAATCAAAATGTAATAGTCTCACAGTTCCGAGTGAAGCGAGCGCGAAAGTACACTGTGGTGATATTAAATAAGCGGCAACGAGAGGAAAACACGACCACCCGTCAGAAGCGATTTGAGCGGATACTTTGAGATGCATTTGAGGAAATAATGGTGAGTGCGGCACAAAATTATCACCGTCCAGCTCATTAACAAGTTAATTGGCGCATAATTTCTATCATGATGTGTGAAAATAATATCAATAATGGCATCACACGGAGATACGCAGAAAGTTGCCGTTGGAACGTAGAGGCCGTTGACCCGCAGGTGTGCTACCTGCAGCGTGCGGTTGTGAAGTTCACATGCTTAATCTGCATATTATACAAATAAAGCATTTCAGCCGCGACAAAAAGAGCGCTATTGAAATCCAGTAGCAAGGTCAGGATGATGTTTGCCGGGAGAAACCTTTAACCTCTTGCATTTGACCCAGTTTGCACCGGCTTGACCCACATTGCTCTCGAGAAATTAATTGTTCATTCATTGGAGCGTGTGGAAATGTCCATAATTATATGCAGTTTTTGGTCGTAAAGCGGTGAAGTCCGTATTGAAGCGTTCAAGGGCGAGTTTTCTCAAGACAAAGACCTACCTGAGCGTCGTTTGCATAATCAGTCAATAAAAGTGGCGGATTAAAGTGCTATAAATGACTTGCGGACTGAAATCTGAGGATTTGTGGTGATAGAAAAAGATTTATTGGTCCGTTTGGCCAAGTTTTAGGCAAATTTTGGCGATATTTTGAGGGAACTGGGCCGCAGAAAGTGTCGCCTCGGGCTCTCCTCTCTGTCTCGCGAGTCGCACGGAAAGCAGGGATTACATAAAGAATGCACGCCGTCGATATAAATAATTATGATCCGCTGAATGAGCGCAAAGCTTTTAGCTTTATGAAGTCATTTGTGGCATATGAGTGAAAAATCGCAACTATTACTAATGATAACTTTATTAAAAGGAAATGTGTGTATAGCATAAAATACATAGATATATAATAATATAATTTTAAGTATTCTCTATGAAACTTTATACAAGCAAATCAATAATTTAATATCTACAACAGGGTGATGAATTACTACAAAATGGTTGCATGAAATATGGGAGAAAAATTATGGAAATCCGCGCAAAGTCTAGTCGTCAGAGAGCTAAGTGAATTTCGCAAGATTCATAATGCAATAGATAATTATTCAGACACTCTATACAAAAACAATAATATAATGCAGGTAATGTAAGCGCAAGAAAAAATGATAAATATGATAAAAATTGAAAACGATTGTAATTTGATAGCATAGCTGCGCAATAATAATGGCATGAATGAAAAACGAGCGAAACAATGCTAATAAAATTTTCAGAGTCAATCATTATTAAATAATACTCGGCGATTAAATATTGAATGAATGCATGGGGGCTTTTAATGGATGCGATGCTCAGACCCAGGGCACTTCGTAGACTTCCATACATTACTACCTCACCCATTGGCTACCAAGAGGCCACTGGTGACCCAAAAACTTTAAAAAATTTATTCCGAGGAAACTAAGAGTTAAGGATATCCTTTTTCTCTCGAAATTAGCTACATTTTGACTTATAAAGCAGCAAAAGCAGCTAGTCGTTAAAATTTTCGGTTTGGCCGCTATATCAGATTTTAAATTGTTACTTTTAAAAAATAATTAAAAATGCTTAACGAGATAATTTCAAAAAACTTTCTTCTACAATATTTAGAGTTGAGTCCAAACCATTTTTTTATAAAAAATTTTAACCCATTTCTGATGAATGGGCATATTTTTGTTTGACATTTTTAGTGTATAACTTTTCCAAAAATGTTTTTAAATTTTTATTCATATAAAAAACTTGTTTCAACTAAAACATCGAATTTCAAGAAGCTGAACGTAGGTTAAAAATCTCGGTAGCCAATGGGTTAATATTCAGAGAGAAACTACGGTCTATGAAGTACTTTAGGTCTGAGATGCGATGGCAAAACGAGGTGTCGATGATACGGGAGGAAATGGAAGAGAATAAGCGGTGTACGGTGGGGATCCAGTAGTCCGGGCGAATGCGGATTGCGGTAACTGTGAGTGCGGACCAGGAGAGCCCCACGTCGGTACTAATACTTCTGGCAGCCGGGAGCTACAAGCTTCGGAATTTATTACAAAGATAAAGGCATTAAGCTTCTGATAGGCGCTTGGATTCTCAATAAATATTTACATAAAGAAGCACTCGACATTTTAGCAGACGTATGAAATTACGTATATTATTTATGTAACATGCAAATGCACCTCAATAGTCGATACCGTAGGTGAGCGGGCCCTTGCAGAGACGGTTTTTGCTTTCGCTAAAATAGGCTGCGGAAATTCGTCGTCGTTGCGTTTAAATACAGTTAATTACACGATCGCAGTAAAGTAAAATTATCTCTATCTCTAAGTAGGTAATAATAGTTCGACGTCATTTAGATAAATACCTCAACTCAACGCGTTATGTGGAGCATCATTAATCAAACCGCAGTAGTCGACTGCAGTCCTTTTGGCTTGATCATCATCTGGGCTCGCTTGAGAGTGTAGTCCCATCCGCGCCATCGGAACCAAACGATACCTTGGCGTGCTGTCAGGTCTTGAGGGTCATGCAGGTACAAGCCGTTGAGGCCTCGACCACATGATTTCCACCACCAGCCACCCTGAAATCAATAACGAGAGACACGTTTTTGCGCGCGTTAGTAAAAACAATAACGCGAATGAGAACTCGTGAAAAGAAGGGTTTTTGCGCCAGCTGACTGCGTGTCGCCGTCAGAGCTCTATTATTATTTCAATTATGCCGTCAATATGTTATGATTTCTATGACTAAGTAGGAACGGGGGAAAAAAAGCCAGGCTGAGCCAAAGCTCGGAGAGACCACCGACAGACGGATAAAAATGGCAACAATGGAATTTCTGGTCGGGGCTGAGAGTGCAGCGAAAACAGAGGCACGAGACTAGTTCAAACAAAAGAGCCGAGAAACAAATAAAAATAATAGAAAAAGATTAGAAAAAACACAAAAGGTCAAAATTACCTTGAGCATGCTTGCACAATTTAATGAACTTCGGTCATTGTCTCGATTGTATGTCGAAAATGGGCTATTATTTGATCCATACCACGGGTCATTCAGAGAATCACCTGCATTCCCTTCGTAGCCGTCGATCTCGAGCTTGTAGTAGTCCGCCTCCGAGTGGATCTTGAAGTGCGAGTATTGCGCATACCTGAGAAAAACTCGATATGGTAGTGTGAAAGGAGAGCAGGTCAGACCCATGTTGCTGCCTAGATCTTGCACTCGAGCGTTTTGTTTGAAATTTTTGAAAGAAGGAAAGGATCACTTTGGAAGCTTTAATTTTCCTTTTGGACTTTCAAATGTGTCATTTGAAGACGTCTTGACTTACAGTAGCCAATTCAAGCTTTAACTGCCACACATTTTTTGTCACACCTTCACGGCTTAGGTGCTTTAATTTTCAAGTAGATATCACGGGAAAATAAAAGATACTACGATGGAAAGCTGACAAAATTCCCCTTTCAATAATACTATAATCTTGGGTTTTGAGTCGTGGAGACTGCCAATATTAAGTATTTAAGCGTTTGTTTCGAAGTATAGAAAGAGGTTTTTAAATTTTAGCAAAATAAAAATGGGCACTTTGGAGGCTTAAAGTTTCCTTTTGAGCCCCAACATAACAGGAGCCAAACGAATGATCGGTCTAGGTACTACTATGGGTCTGAGGAGAGCAACCTCGTTACCTCTTGTTGCCCTCGAAGTCCTCCAGCTCGAGTCTCAGCATGTACTCCTCGTTGTTCGTGAGCATGTAGATGTTCTCGTTGCCGAGCCAGAACTCCTTCGCTGGATCCCCGAAGCCGTTTTTGTAGTCGGCCCAGTCGCGATTGAAGTTTTCACGCGGCTCCCCGAAGTCGTCGCGCCGCTGAATCACCTAAAGAGAGTGAATGCAATTGGAAATTAATCTTTTTGTCGGCGGGGTTACGCGCGAGTATATCAATGAGGCCTACCGTCCAACCGCCCTCGGCGATCTCTTGTTCGCAGAAAACTTTTAGGAACCAGTATGTTGTGCCACGGATTTGCAAATAGTAGACGCCCGACTGCCGCATGCCGGCGTTGAGCAAATCGACGCAAGAATAGCCCTGCAAAAGACATAGAGAGAGAGAGACATTCGATTACGATTTGATACGCTTCCGCACCTTCACGCCTCGCCTCGGCGAGATGGAATGAGAGATTTGCGTTATGTGTTGATACGTTTAGTGTCTCGTATAATTAGTGTTAATTGTCTAATTAACAAAATATTGCATAATGTTCGAATGTCTAATTAGCTGGTCGAAATTGCTTTCTGTGCGCGCAGCGCTGGCGTTTCCGATTTGTTTGCGGGCCACGAAGCGGGAGGCAGCGAAGAAGAGCGAAGAAAATATTTGAGAGACAAAAGAAAGTACCAAAACGGAATGCTTATTGTTGTTTGCGCGTCGTGACTCCTCCACAGAAGGCTTTGTTTGTCGCTTAATTGACATTCTTTTAGGGTGGCCAGAAAAAAAAAGAGTACAGAAGCTTCAAAGTACCTCGTAAAATTTATGTTATTCATTAATTTTGGAAAATTTTCTAATTCGTTAAAATTCAATCTTCTTAACCCATTTTGAGCAAAGGCTTGGATTTCTGACTATAAACTTTGGATTTTTTCTGACTGAACGGTAATAAATAGAAAGCTAATTCATCTTTCGTCTTTACCTCATAGAAGAAAATTTTCCCCCGAGGCTCTTAAAACTAGCTTCTAAGGCTTTTGAAAAATAGGCATTTTCGAACATAATTTTTGAAAATTCCCTAAAAATTCGTCTTTTTCAATTTTTGTCTGAGATTGTAATGACTCAAATAATAATAGTCAAACATCACGGGAAAAATCAAGTTCTTCCCAAATAAGGCATTTCAAAGGCTTAAACCAGGCTTCAAAAGTCAATGAAGAAAAAACATTTTTTTGTATTTTTCACTAAATTTAAATGGATTAAAATAGGCTGCTTAGGGAGTGAAACTGTCAATCCGAGTCTAAATAAAAAATCGTCTGGCCACCGTAGGATCCATTCTTGAAGCCAACCTGGGGTAACTGACCTCTCCACCTTAAGTAAGTGAGAGAGAACAAACAAGTTATGGCCCATAAACGCTGGCGAGCTCGTAAAGTAGCTGACAGACCGACAGACAGTTACGAGCAGACATAAAAAGCGTGTAAAAATCGGCATGTGAACGTCGGAAGTGCAAATAAAATAAATTATTATAAATAAATAAAGATAAAAGCGAGAGAAAAATATATGAATTTATGATTTTACTAAAAAGTCGTTCACTTTCACAGTCCGCACTTGCCGATGCCTCGTTTGGCGAGCTCGAAAAGGTGAATTTCGGAATCCGAAGAGCCGCTTAATGCGCGCTTAATTAGTGAATTTAGGAGTTTGTGTATTGATTGGAACGGAGTCACCTGGCTTTTATGGCGCTGCTAAAATCGTTTATTTGACACTCATGTGGTCTCGGGAGTTGCATAAAATGATTTACACTCGAGGGCACTTAAGGCTTTCTTCGGCTCCTCGCCCCGGGTACCGAGCAGGTGCCGCTGCTTTCGCGCCAATCGGTTTCGCTTTGCGCTCACTTATGCATTAGATACATGTATCTCAAATGTGGTTACTCACCTTGATGTCCTTGTATACAAAAGCGTCAGTTGCAAATGTGTTATTGATCAGCGTTGGCTTGTTTTTCACGCTTGGGAAGATAATGTTACCCTTTTTAGATGCTTTTCCAAGGGTATTTGCGGCTGCGGCGTTGGCGGCTGCCGTTGCTGTGGCTGTGGTGTTGAGAACCACAATAGGGATCGTCGTTGGAGCTTGCTGGGTCGGTATGAATGTGGGTGACGGGAAGGTAGTTGTGGGAATGGGCTCTGTGAAGTCTTCTGCTACCTGGTATCTGGAGCAAAAAGGTTTAAAATGTGCTCTTCTGTTTCTTAAAATTTTCCTCAAAATGACTTTAAAGCACATAGTTTGTTGTCATTGCCCATCCCTGCTAGGTTTAAATTTTCCCAACTCCCCGAGAAAATGATTGTGCAATGTAAAATATTTGTGAAAACCAATGTCGAAGGCTTAAGGTGAACAAGGCTTTTTTACACAAATCAAAGGTCGATAAGAAAAGTCCCCAAAGATCAAAGCAGGCAAAAACCGCCCTTACCTATTCTGGTCGTACTCCACGAGCCTGTCGATGGTCGGGTCCATGAGCAGCTCGGACGGCACGGGTCTCTGGGACAGCACAGCAACGTCGTCCTCCTGCTTCTTCAGTCGTCTCTCCACCAAATCGAGATTCTCGATGATCTGGTTCGTCTTCTGGCGCAAGTCCTGGTGAATCTGGCCAATGGCGCGCTCCTGACGCTGCGTCTGGGTCAGCAGCTCATCCGACTTGGGCACGAGATGGTCGACGGAGCTCTTTGTGCCCACCACGACATTCCAGACTTCATCCATCTTGTTCGACACCGACATGATCGGCTTAATTTGTTGCGCCAATGCATCAATTTTGCTCGTGGCAAATGGCGGAGTCGGGGTCGTAGTCGACAGGTTGTATGCCGCAACGGCTGCAGCGTGCTCAGGGTCGACGACGGCCTCGTGAACTTCATTTACGAGACGAAGGGCCTTCCCGAGGTTCTCCGACACCACGTTGATGTGGAACTGGAGCTTCTTGTCGATGTTGTTCGTCATGATCTTGAGGCCGTCCAGCTCCTTGTTGAACTGCGATATGAGCTCCGTGTTGAGGGTCTTTGTGATCTCGGCCACGTTCATGCTCACCGGCTTTCTCTCACTCGCCTCGGCGTTGAAGTCGTCGGTCGTTAGGAAATTGTTGTCGATCTGATTTTTTAATCCGCTCAGCTTGCTATCGATATCGCTTACCTTTTGATCCAACGAAACCAAGCGGCTGTCCAAATTGATGTGAGACGGGTGCTGGTAAGCAGTTGCAGTTTGTTGCGGAATTGTCGCCCTTGAACCCCTACCATTACCACCATTCGCTGCCGGAGCTGCGCCATTGATTTGGGTCATGGTCGCCAAATGGCTTTCGGTTAATTTTGTATCGAGTGATTGCAACTGCACGATAACATTGTTGGTTTTCTCGATATTATCAGTTACTTTGTCGTCCAGGGAGGCGACTCGCTGCATGAGACTCTCGACGGTGCGATCGAGGGAGTCTATTCGCTGCAGCTTTACCTCCAGCGTGTTGATTACGACTTCGAATACGCTCAGTAGTTGTTGTTCTCTGCAAAGAGAGTGAGAGAATGGGGTTAAGAATATTCTTTTAAGAACTTTTTAGAATTAAAATAAGCTAGCGTCCTCGATTTTTTAGGTTAGGCTTCCAACAAGTGCTCAATTGAATTTTTACCATGTCTCTGGGAAGAGGAGATGCAACTGTGGGCTTTAGTTTTCCAAGAAAAAAATTTTTTTTTCCACGTTTTGGACCCAAAAACTTGTATTCAAAATTTATTTCGAATTTTTTCTGATTTTTTGAATGGTCAACGAGCTCGCTGCGACCATTCTGAGAGCCACAGCACCCTCAAATAGCTCCAATATCATGAAAATTCGCGAAATTAATTTTCAGGAAAAATTCTTAAAATAGAAGGAGCTTCCGGAGCTAAAACTTTCCGTGGCAAACTTATCTTTATTTTTCACAGGCTATCTGAGAAAAATATAATATCCGGGGGTCTGGAGGGAAATAGTGGAGAACGGGCATTTTGATGGGCCTCCAGGGGAACTTCCAAAACTAAGGCCTCGCAGAACCCAGATTCGAAAAGTAAATCGTTCCTGTCTAGGAGAGTTTCCGCAACTTATAAGCTATCACTCGCCTTTCTACGTTCCCTACAAGCTGAGATAAATCGCAAGAAAGTCACCTAATAAAATTCTTGAGTACTGTTAACGAGTCGAGGTTTGGTTTAGCTAAAAAACTTCAGGTGAAAAATTTCGTCAGG
Organism: Forcipomyia taiwana; assembly: GCA_963930915.1. Lineage (NCBI taxonomy): Eukaryota > Metazoa > Arthropoda > Insecta > Diptera > Ceratopogonidae > Forcipomyia > Forcipomyia taiwana. The sequence goes on along the minus strand of CAWVOI010000099.1, from coordinate 1,596,888 downwards.
TAAACGTTGCCTTTATAAACTTTCTAGGACCGTTTATGAGCAAAAAATATTTACCGAAAGTCGAGTTATTCTGGGCCAAAAATTTTATGCAGCAAATGTTACCAGGCTAATTGTGACCTCCGGAACCACAAGCTAATTACCCGTATAAAAGCCGGAAAGACCGAAAAATCATGGTCTGAGGAACCCCGAAACCGAACTTTTTGGCCCGAAACTTCCATTTCCGTCAGACAAAAGGCCGGAAAACCCGTAGGAAAGAGAAATTAATTCAACAACAAAGCGCCAAGCTCGCCTTTGTGCGGTCGATCGTGGTATTGCCATTATTTGCATCGAGGGTTTCTTGCCTAAGCCGAGTAGTGGCTTAGTCGGGCCGCGCTGAGATGCCAGAGATAAACATTTGCATGATGATTGAAATCAGACAAACAGCAATCAAAGCGGCAGTGTGCCTGTTTGCAGCCCGCACACAAAAAGCTGCTACAAAATGCGCCAAGCCATCAGCGGCGAGCGGCGAGTGGCAGGCTCCGTACGACACGAGGCGGTAGCGGCAAGCGGCAAGCGGCTCGCGACGCAATCAGGCACCCGACTCGCTGCAATGTGTACAAAGTGTAATATCTTAAAACAATTCTCAAGGTTATTGTACGCGTATCTCTCGCATAATATATGTTGTGTGTGTGCAGATCTCTCGAGAGCCATGCACTGGGCATGCTGCAGCTATGATAGATGTGGAAATAATATCGCCTCGAGTGATAAAACCACTTTTGAAAGTAATAATATGAGCAAATCATATCATTTATTCGTTCATTCATGTGCTACGGCGGCCCAGACTCGGCAGCGGTAATAAAATCTCACAATTATTTTGGTATTGTATTGAAATCCCGACTGCGTTTCGTTTTTCCTTAATTATTTATTATTTAATGCGCCGTTCGATTGAATGGTATCGGTCTTCGGAGCACAAAAAGGCATTGTCCGTCTGTCTAACTCACCTGGGAGAGAGAAAAAAAGGTCGCCAAAGAGCTCGAGTGGCGGGTATTAAGTCCCGGCCCACGGGTTTACGTGATCTTTGTGGGAGAGTCGGGCAAGCGGTAAAGTTTTAATCGGTGACATTAAAATTTTTGCATCTATTTTTTCTGCCCTGCCAAGTCAAAGATTACGTATTGCAGGGCACGACACGAAAAGAGTAGAAAAAATGCACTTTTAAAAAGGTAGCTGCGCAGGAAACTGAAACCGAGCTGGAGTTGTGTGAGAAAGCAGTGCGATTTATTCCAAAGATGGAGATTATAAAATTAAAATTTATCGTGAATTATTGTAATCAATTCCTTGATTTTTAAGTACACCAAATTAAGACAACACAGCTACGGGCTGGCAGCAAAAACAGCGGTACATAATTGTCTGTTTAATCGTTTTTGTTGTGCTGAGACTGCCGAGTTGTGCTACTTTGAGGTCATTTTTCAAATTAAGCCGTGCCGTGCCGCAGTGACATGCTCACATTCATCGGAAATGCACGTCAACTCGCATTATGAGTCGAGAGCTTAAACTTATACAATAAGATTTGGCACTTTTTTGCAGCTCCTAAGTGGCTGGGATAGGTGTTTGCCGGCAATTTTTAACGCATTACCATGCTTGTTAGCTTTTTGACAATTTAATAGTCAATTTTTCACAACCAAAGAGATCACAAGAGATTAGAGCTTCCTAATAGGTAATCTCGCCCGTGTTTTTTCTCAGGGAAGTGAGCGGCGTGGATCTTCCTTTAACGTCTCTTTGTGTCTTCTTTCCTGTCCCGCGAGATCACAATCGCGGCTGTGAGAAACTCTCAAAATTCTTTGTCGCGTTCCCCAGAAGCCACGAGCCTTGGCACTCGACCCTGATCCACACACCCGAACAAAAAGAGTCTTTGGTTCTTTGACGTGAATGCTTTCAGTGAAGCACAAAGCCGGGTTTCGAGCAGAATTTAAATGCTGGGTCATTGTTAGGCGCTTGGAAGGTTTCTCACAAGCAGCACGAAAGGTATGAGGAAGGAGCAGGTGCCGGTCGACCTTTTCACGACCTTGAAAACTCGTTTCTGGGAGGTATCCTAGAGAGAAAGAGAGCCTCGAGGAAAAAGCTGCGTTCACTTTCGCAACCACGCGAGCAATCAAGCCGCTGATTAGATGATTGCCGCCCCGTTCGTCCAATTAATGCAGCCGGCCATTGAAACTTATTAATAGTGGTTTCGTTTCGGCTCGCGCCTCGGGTTTTCAATTGACACGTTAGATTTATGCCCAAACAATGAGGAATGCGTGCAATTGCGTAACGCGTCTGGCCTCCAGGAATTCAGTCTTGTTTTTGGTCCAAACTTAATCACTTAATCACAAAGTTCAGACGAAGTCAAACATTAGAGACGAAGAGGGTACGGGCACATGAGTCAGGTGCAGACTGTAGTCGCGTGAAATTTACTCATCACTTCGATCCAAGGTGAAAAAGCGTCCTCACTTTTATGGTTTAGAGAGTGACGGTACTCGTGCGCAGGTAGGTGTCGTGGGAAAACAAACACTTTGTCTCGAATGGATTTTTGAAAGGGCTCGATACAAAATAGGAAACGTCTAGTGGTCTCCAACGAACGTAATAACACGTTGGCTCGCTTGCTGGAGTACATAATAAACATTCTTGTACTTGATTGCAATTGCCTGCTTCAGATTCAGTTTCAGACCCTGTGGTTCTCGGGTTTCCCGCCAACCACGACAACTCCCGGGTTCAGGAACGTGGGGGTCAGAGTGTAGTTCGACGTGCGCGCGCGCTCATTGCTCAAGTTTTTGTTCTCCAACCGAACAACCAAACCCTAATCTTTCATCTACAAGTTCCTAATGGGACTGGAGATTGGTGAGGTGAAACCGCAGCCACACGCTGTTGTGGGTCAGAAGTCTGACAAAAAAGGTTCCTGCTTCGGAGTCGCCATTTCGGCCCCGTTCTCACAAAATCACCTACACCGAGTCGACCGGGAGTGTGCTATGCAGCCAACCAGTTAAACTGCCCGAGATTGGAATGAGAGATACATGCAAAAAGGTTAAATCAGGACAAAAAAGTACACGAGATTGATAAGGCTGTGTACTCGTGAGCTGCGAAAAATGATCGCGCAAAAGAAATACTGTAATAAATGGGTTAACTGTGTTGCCAGCTACTTGTTGGCTGGGCTGCTCCATTTACGACTGTGTGATAGCGAGCCCGATGCTGTCTCATGCTGCACATTATTGCCAATATAATTATAGCTCCGCGCGCACAATATAATTCGGAGCTCATAAGAGAGTGCCGAGTACGAGTAAGCATGCAGTGAGTCGGCGGCAAGTATGAATTGAATAGTTTTATTTTCATATGCTGGTCAAGTATGCGCACGACAATTCACAACTTTTTAGCGAAGTGGTTCCACCTTTGACTTCTTTTTTGTCGAGTCAGTGATTGGGCTTGCTGTGTTTGCCCCCAAACACATTTCACCTCGCTGAACCCCCTTTGATAAATGGCGTTTAGGCTCGCGAGAGACGAGTGGATCGACCGTTGGGAAACGTTTTGTCGAGAGATATGTGGGGAACTGGAACAAACAGACCTGTAGTGTGGCTCCGAAGGTCACGAGCTCAAATCCGTAATGAGGGGTTATTTATGGGAGTCAGTGGGCGGCTAACTATGGGCTTTGATCGGCAAGGTGTTTGTCTCCCGAACTGGGATTTGAGGCCTCAATTGAGGGAAAAAATTTATGTAGAAAAAAAAATGTAGGAGAAAGGGTTTGAGACCAGAAATCGACATGAAGATGAAATTCGAACCAGCCGAAGTAAGTGTAAAAATGTGTAGTAAGTAGCAAGCGGTAGAAGGGGGCCATACGCGAGCTGCAACTAGCTAGTAGCCAAAAGCATAATAATCATGATTGACAAAAATGTGCTTTGCGCATTTATATATAGTGCGCACTACATGCAATTACGTAATTCGTGGTCAACTTTTATTTTCACAAAAACCTGTTCCGAGGCAATACTAGCTATAGCAGCACTAGCCGCCTTATATGCTGGTGCTGCTCCAGTGCAGCTAAGCTGCAGCAGCCACCAAGTGGTTGTTGTCATTTAGAGTCTATTTTGCGCTCGGCTCCGCCACTCTCTGCACTCTGCATATCACGTCACTTCTCGCCAGAGCCAGAGCCGACTGCCACGCCGAGTGCCGAAGCGAGCACCACATATGTGGATTATTATAATGAGTCCAGCTAGCTCTTAAGTGCCTCACGGTGATTACAATTTAGGCATTTTAGTAAAACACACGGCTCAACACGACACTGGTGCTGATATAGTTATCTTTCCTTTAACGTGACTCCGATTTTCTCCATATAACACTTACTTTATTCACACACTTAGCTCGCTACAATTAATCAATTTATGCCTTCGAGTGCAGAAATTATTACCTTTTGCTACTTATTTGGCTGCTGCAGAGCATTAAATCTTACCCATAAGTTGCAGTTGTTGAGACTTTAATAGGACTATCGCCAATTTTATTGCTTCGCACCGTAATGGCGTGGAGCATATATTGATTGCCGCTGGTATGAGGAAAATAAAACTATAAAAAAAAAAAATACTGCGTCGAATCGTCTTATGGAAACTGATTCAATCGGCAAGACATATATTTTCGAAGCTGCAGCGACATAGTTAGCGTTTACTTTGTAAAGAATGGATTGTTTTTGCACAGCCATCCATCAGAGTCACTAAAATTGGCAGAATTCAGTTCAAGTCCATAAAAAATTGCAAACAAACGCAAACGTCGCAAAAATGCACACAAGAGCATTCGCACGGCCGGGCTCTGCAAAAAGCGCTACGGGGTCGGATTTTTTGCACCGACGCGACGCGGTCGGAATTTTCGTAGTCATTAATCATGTCTCGGGGGGAACTCGGAGTTCGGGGTGCTACAGGTGAGGCTTATCAGCTCCAACGAGGAAACGAGATCTGGCTATGTGACTCCACACTTTTGGTGGATCGAATTTCTGACTGCCTTTGATTGATTTTCATGCCGGCAATCAAAACTTTCATGGGTGTGCGCTAGAGTTATAACTAATGAGGGGCAAATTGGAGATAAATTGGACACGCTTGAGTCCGACTTGTCATGTTTGTAATGAATGAAATGGAAATCTTGCATTATAGTGCGGCTCTCTGGTGTGCCTGGAAATTATAAACCCCCGCTTTGTGCTGCCAATAATTAAAGATACTTGTCATTTGGGCTTTGTAGGGCCCCCTTTCACTTTCATACACTTATATCTTTCAATTAGCCTTTAGATAGCTGCAGTCTGTAACACTTTTGTCACCTGTCAGCCTCCCACTTATGAGCCCTCGAGCCCTGGCCCACGAGGCGGGAAGTCCCTTTCGAAACTGTATTTCTAATTCTCTTATTTTCTTTTTTTTTAGTGCTGAGGTAAGTTGTTCTTTTTTGTCCCAGAAATTTTCACAGTGACCACCTCTGGTCAGCAAACGGCCTATCGAGCATCTCCGAAAGTCTGACAGCCGTGATATAATCAGCTGAGTAATAGTCGCAGCAATTTCTTTAATTTTGTGTAATTTGCAAGTGAAACTGGGAGGTCGTTAACCCTTTCTCCACCCTTGAAACCGATCAATTACCATTCACAATCTCTGTGACCCCATCGCGCGCTTCGGCTGAAACCAGACCGTCATCAAAATACATAACAGCACAATAATAACAAGGTTGATCATAATTTTCCGGCATTTCTACATATAATGACATCTTTCACGCTTTATTTATGTACACGAGAGACGAGAGAGGCAGGTAATGTGCCAGTGCGGCGCTCACAACAATGTCTCGATGACGGGAACACGAGCAGAGGCAGAAAACGAAGTAAATATGCAAAAAGAAAGTAAATTGGAGATTTGCCTATAAAATTGATGCGTAACGATAACTTTTCACCAAAGTACAAATATTTTATTTAATAACAGCAAACTTTTATTGAGCGTTGAGCGCTGCCTCACCACTACCGCTGGCACGGGCTGGCATGCCGAATCAGATCTCTCAATATACGTTTTTCTACGATATTTGCTTTTTAATGAGTATCGTGTTAACAAGCTCCATCAAGATACCTCCCGAGCTTCAAAAGAGATTCGCGTATCACGTTCCATTCATCTCCCTTGTTGGCTCCTGTGAGTGCGCGCACTCATGATGAAATTTCAATAAATTAGAGAAATTCATGTCGGTGCTCAGATAGCATCTCTCGAGTTTCGGTGTTTGTTTACCTTGCTCGCCGGTCGTCGTCACACATTCTGATGGGTCCCAACCGGTTATCTTAGATTCACTTTCCTCCGACCCGGACCAGTACGAGAGACATTTGCACGGGTACGAGGTCTGCAACTACGCCTCGCAATATGCTAATGTCTTGTTAATGTTTTGTACAGCGACTTTGCGATAAGGTTTTTGCTGCGCTTTTTCCCCAACCCGTTTTGTCTGTCCGTTCGCGGTATCCTGGGGTTACCGAGAACTGCGGCTTTATCTCTTTTAAAACTCGTTTTCGCCCCCAGCTAAGGCTGTTCCAAGGAAACATTCTTGAAATTTTTTCTCGCTTTGTTTCACGACATAATAGCTCCCTCCGCCCTCGTATCAGCCTGTAAGTGGCCGATTAGAACATCCGATAAGGTCGTTTGATGACTCAGTAGAGACGTAATTTGAATTCATGACATGGAAACATCTTGAGGATCCGCGGCAGCGCCCCTAGTCGTGAGAACTCGACGATGCTGGTGATCTTGAAACAAGCGATTTTCCGCCTGGCGTCGTGATCGATGTGTTTTATATAATAATAACTGCGCTGAGAACATTATTAGCGATGTTAAAAAAATACACCTGCCCGTAATCTGCCTTAAGCTTGTTTTGTGCCGCCATTCGAGCCGGTCGGTCGCCGAAATCCAACTCTTTCGCATGTCAGGGTGTTCTTACGCAATGCCCCCATATTATATCAACACTTCCTGGGTTAATGATACCGCAAATTCAAAAATTGAGCCGTGAAAAAGATTTTTTGGGCGCAAAACGGCACTCGTAAGCTCGTTACTGATTTCGCGCCGCTACTTATGTACCTCGCGATGGAGGTGCGAGTGCTGTGAACGAGGTACAAGTGATTTGGAACCCTGGCTCCCATTTTACGAAACTCGAGCTTTTAGGCCCAAGTCATTGATCAATTATTGCCGAGTACAAGAAACATGTCAGGTTGGATTTTCGCACTGCACAGTACACTGTCGGTTTTTTATCGCCTCTTTAATTGAACTAGTTCACACATGCTTATTGCCACCAGCTTAAGACTGTGTTTGATTGATACTTTTATCCATTCATAGTTTTTCGCCTAAGCATTTAAATACAAAATTAAAATAATTGTCAAGGTCTCTCTTTATATACACAAAGTGGTTTTTTATTGCCGTGAGATCCTGTCAAGCAACCTGTGGATTGTAGTTCGTGCCTGGGGGCATTTCTGAGATTCTTTGGGTCTTGAGTAACCCGTCAGGGTGGGTCTTTGACCTTAAAACCTGCATTTAAGAGTTTCATGAGGCAATCAGGTGGACTGGCTCCTCACGCACCGCCACTTAGGGGCATTTAGAACGTAAATCAGTGCGTGCCGGTCTAAGGTCCGGCCGTGTCGACACTCCAAATTCCATCAAGAACGTGCGTGCGACACAAATTGTCAAATTACATCTGCCTGATCGACTCGACACCGTTCTTATCTCAAAACACCGCTGTAATGTTAATTGCACTTCGAGTTGGTGAATAAGCAGAGAGTTATGGGCCCCATAAAGTTGAAATTTAATTTGGCTCGACGCGATCTTTCGACGAGCGTGTTTATAATTAAAAATAATTTGTGATGGTGGTCTAACCATCCATTTGCTGCAAAATAGCTCGCGGAAATTTAATAATTAACTCTCCGTGTGCCAATTTTCCCGAGGCTCTTTTGACGCCTCCAAGCAGTCAGCCGTCTCCCATTGCTGTCAAAGTTTGTGATGCGGTCATTCATGCAAAATTACCAGTCATGCGATTTGACAAAGTTATCTACTCTAATTGATTATTGTAATAACGCTTTGCAGCATGTGCAGCTATAAAATCAATCACCTAGGAGCTACAGGAGTTTGTTAATAAATTTTATGTAATTGCGACAAACCGCGTCGGGCATTTGATTTGATAAAAGACAGATTAATTTGGAGTTTTGGATTTAAACAGTCGAAAGTAATCATCCGCGGTAAATACGGATGACGACAAAAACATAAAAGACGTAGGTGTAATGGATGTAATAAGTGGCGAGCGCGCTGGAGTGATTATCATTTTCACGCGCGAAGGCGAATCGAGGTGAAGTGGCCCCAAATAGTTATCCAATGATTATTATTATTATTTATTCCATTTGAGAGTGGCAGTAGCAGTCTGAGTTCCTCTAATCGGCACAAGCTGCGAGATGAATTGCATTTTGACGCAGTTCGAGACTCGAACGGGCTGCCCAAAAACAGTACCAACTTGTACCATAATTGCCAAATTGAGCGGCACGAATAAAATTACAATATTTCGCAGCTTCATAAAAACTGACAGCAGAGCTGAATTTTAATTAGAGCAAAATTTACTGTGACTTTCAAAACGGGCTTGCGCTGGAAATTTACATGCAAAGTACCCCAAGACGGCTCATTGCAGCGAGGGTTAAACGCGATGACGGACATTCGTGTGTATTCATTCCCCTTGACCACATTTTAGAGCGCACTACAAAGTGCCCTGCCCTGTGTGCTCCAGCTCTAGACCCTGAGACACTTAGCTGCCCATATCGTGTACACGCCATGCATTCATTAGCAAACATTTATAACAATTCTTTATCTCACAATGAATCGACCTTTGGGGCTCAACTCTTGCCTCAATTACGGGTGCTCTAATATAGGAATCTCATAAAAATAAACGTAATAAAAATGGTTTCTTTACATATTTTGGGGGCTAATTGCGCGCTGAAAGGCCCGCGTCAACAATGAGCCATTTAGCGGCTTGGGACATCTCGTCGACTTTTCGACACAATTAAAATCGACTTAAGGGCTGTTGCGAAACCCCCTTCGGCACCCTTGAGCCTCGCTAAGCAGCTTCGGAACTGGTAGTGCGCCAATTAAACTGCGTTTTTGGGCCTCAGAAGGTCAGAGAAAAATGCCTGTCTGATTGCTTTTTGATTGTGGGGGCTCCAGAGGGCTTCGATAACCTGAGATCCTTCCCCAGAGTAGCTAAAATCACGCACGACAGAGTCGAATGAAAAAACAACACTTACTTTGTCCTTGGTCGAGCTGTGTGAGCTTTTGTAGTTGAAGTCCGGTTATTAATCCCGTTCAGATACTGTTGCTGTTGACTTGCACTTGTTCTTGGTAGGCGTAGCGATGGATTTCCAGTCCCTGGCCGAATGATAGGCGCTCCACCTGCCACTAATGCAACGCAATAGATGGCTGAGAGCACAGCGGCCTGCAAGGCCTTCATTTTGGCATGTGTGTGTGCGACACTTGTACTCCGAAGTTGTTGCACCCGTTTGATTTATAATACAATTTATGAAAATACTGATTTCTTTTTAATCGTTTCGGGTTGCGGTGAGAATTATTGTCGAGAAACAATATGATTTATTTAATATAACACTAATTTTTATTTCTTTCATTTGATGTGCTTTTGAGCCAGCCCCGCTGGTTATGTCACCTTAAATTTTCTTTTACTCGCTCTGCCTGCCTTTTATTGTTCAAGTCGGCTATTATATCTCCACATTTCTGCGTTTCCAAATTGCAATTTCTTCTCTCTGTGTCTCACTCGCCTTTCTTAATCATAATTTATTCAAATTCCCTTATCATAATTATGATTATTTTATTCACAACAAAAATTAAAATAAAAAAGTACGCATAAATGCGTCAGGAAAAAAAACAAGACAATGAAAGAATATGGGAAAAAGCAGGTATTACGGCACTCATTGATATGTACACCTTCGTACTTCAACGTCGTCAAATTATTAAATACATCACTCACAGCTGGTCATATATGATACGGTGGAGAGAATACGAGGCAAGGGAGCCATAAAAGTCGTGTAAAGCCCACGGGGAGGTTGCGGAAACGGAGAAGGAAGTGATGTTAATTTTGAGGGAGGTTGCTCTAGATCATGTGTGAAGGCTTTGGGTTGGGCTTCTGAAGGGTTGGTTCACAATGGGATCTTCGGGACCTGCGTGACCCTCTGCCTCACCTCCAATCTATCTTTTTTAAACCGTCCTCCAAAAAATTCTGGAAGGTGTTTCAAGCGTTTCTTCAAGAACTTCTTCCATGGAGTCTTTCAGAATTCTTTGAAGGTTATTTAAAGTTCTCCCAAAAATCTTTGTGAGTGTCTCTAAGGGTCAAATGTGTGTCAAAGACAACAAATACAAATCTCAGATAGTCCAGCAGACAGACATCTGGCCGAGACGCCCCAGTTCGCGTCTGAAAGCGGCCGAAAATTACAGCCTATAAAAAGCCCAACAATGCAATGGGTCGCCCGCGCCCTATGGATTGTATGCAGCACAAAGTGCGGTTTGCAAACAACTAAAAGAGAAGAAAAAGAGTTTGTACAGTCGTCTGTACGCGCCTTTAAAATGAAAGTAATGGTGGTAAGAGCTGTGGTTATGAACGATTAATAGCGCAGTTATGTTGTTGGCGGTTACACTGAATGACTTGCTAGCCCGACGTCCAAATGCAGCGGCGCGGGCACGTAGCGGCTGTAGCTCATATATGCGTGTGAATAAGTTTAATTCATGCATTATGGCCATCGCCATATGTACTTAAAAAACACATGACTGCAAGTTAGAGCAAGTATAGCTCTAACGAGCAGCCAGAGTCAGAGCCAGAGCAAGTCAAGGTATTATGTGATCTTTTCAATCAAGACATGCTGCTTAGTGCTTGACTTATAAGCGAGTTCGAGTGCATACACACATTTTTTACTCCGCTTGCCTCGAATTTCAAATTTTTTGTCCGACTCCACGTATATTCCATTTCCATTTAGATGTGGGGAATGAAATGAAATATAAATAATTAAAAGAAAAAGTTATGTATTATTGCTATTGCTATAGCTCGGTCGGTGCAGCGCGTAGCAGCTCGGAGGAGGAAAGATAGTCGGCGTTTGATGGACATTGACGAATGCATTTTAATGACGGCTCGACGGGGAGGGAATTGAGTGCGGTAGAGAGCGATATGGCAGTCGAAAAAAAGAGTGACTTTCCACGATGCGGTAGCGAAAATCGTTTCCTCGCGTTCGCCTCGCAGGTGGCTCGCACGAAGGGGGAAAGGGAAGCGCTTAAGCTTTTCCGTCCTGCCTTTTTCTCCCCACGCTCATGCTCGAGAAAAATCGCAAGAATCCGCAGCTAATTGGAAATTATGGGCTATTCAGTGGGGGCTTTTGTATTATTCAATTCCGACCCGAAATCAATAAATAATATTTGCAATCGTTTATGTCCGCGGTTCAGTGATTCTGTTTGCTGAGAGTGTAGTTGCTTGCTGAGCTCTTCAGGGCGCATTTTTCAAACAGTGAGTAGCGTAACTCGCTAGTCGAGGTATTTGGCAATCTCTCTCTCGTTTTTCGGGCATTTGACGTGTCGAGTTCTCGTCCGGAGCCTTAAAAAGCAAGTCTCAAGCCCACGGAAAACGGCACTCGGCGCTGTCAAAAATGCCGATGAAAAAAGCGACGAGGTAAATAAACTTGTCCGCTTGCAATATCGGTGTGAGGTTGAGATATTTAAAACAGATACATAAATTAATGGACAAATGGTCAAATGTCATTTCTTAGAAGCTCCATCTCCCAATTTGGCTACTATTGAGCAAAATTATGCTAATTAATCACCGCAGAGAGACAGTAGGGAGCCGTCTTTCTCGAGTTCAAGGTCCCCGAGCTTGTTTTGGCTCGGCTCAAGAAAATCCCGCGCTAAGCCGTGGGATCTGCAAGCTGAGACGGGATCGCAAAAAGCGACCTCAACCCAAGGAACGGAGATCTAATGTCGAAACTTTCTCTGCTGACTCTCGGGTCAAGGAAAATCAATCTCGCAGCTGCCCGACACGCGATCCCAAAACAAAAGTCTCGGGTTTTGAGTCGGGCACAAAAAGTGGTCTCAAAAACTCAATCAAATCTCAATTTTGAGCGCAAATTAGAGGCCCATAGATGCTGTCTCGCCCCATGAAAAGTGCAAAATTACAACGTGTGTTGCAAAAGTGTATTTGTCCGAGCTCCTCCCCTCCCAGCCAAACACCAAATTTCCATTTATCACGCGTCTAGTGTGTAGCAACGATGATGGACCTATCGTCAAAATAAATCTCTATTTGGTCGTATAAAGTTCAAGGTGAGGGGAGACGATAAAGAAATTGGGTCATGCATGACCATCTCGAGTCGCTTATCATAAACTGTTTTTTCGGCGTTTGTCGAAATAAATTACGATGCCAATCAACACTTCGGAACCGCCACAGGTATTTTTAATAAGCGATAGCGATCGCGCGAGTGGTGTTTTGAAAGGGCGGAATAATTGATTTCATGCCCTTTTAGTTTCGTTCAAACGTGCGAATGGGTGCATATCAGTGAGGGCCGCATACAGCAGATAGCTAAAACAATTAGGAGTCGGAATGGAAAGTTCATTGAAATGAAAATATTTTAATGCGTGCTGGCCATTCATACGAGCTACCGAATGTCGGGTTCTCCGCATATCAATGATCATTATAATGCGCAAGTGTGTGCAAGAAAGGCGAAACAGCTGCGGCAATCTTATTTTCTCACTTTTGCAAAATCTCGGCGCGACTTTGGAAAAACATAAAATCGAAAGAGATACATGGGAATGATTGCTTTACATCTCCCAGAGCTGCTGTTGCGACGCTCGAGAGCTCGAGAAAAGGAAAAAAAGTGCTCCATTCAAAGGTTTTGGTGCAGTCTACACGTGTTGTGCAATATGTTGTAGCGATAATAATGTTTTGTAAATCTCCAAACCTCAGACCCACATTGCTTCATAGACGAAGTATCCAAAGTTTGCAAGTTTCACCATAACAATCTTAATCACGGTCACGCCCGAAGAGCTTGCTGGCTTTTCCGACATTTTCCGGTCCAGGGTTAAGAATTGATTGGGGTTTAGAAGTCGTTGAAATTTCTAATATTAGGTCTTAGAAGGTGTAAAGAAACAATACAGATAAAAATACATGGAGTGGAAATACCCATCTATCACCTCAGGCGATAATTTTTCAAACAAATTCGACCCAGGAATTGTCAAATTTTACAGTTCCCTAGGCGGGCTAAAAATTCTTGTATTTCAACTCTATCTCTATTAAAGAAACCACTAAGTCTAAGGACTAGATGACACTAGTTTTCTCATCAGAATTCTACAGATTCATCGCCAATTTTTCAGAAGGAAATTGCTACAAAGATCCGTGCTAGGTCTATGGTTGGTGATTGAGGTTGAAGCGATAATAATGTTTTGTAAAGCCTCAGACCTACTTGACTTTAAAATCGCTTCAGCACTTGAAAAACACTCTAATACGGTCACTGGTGAAGCTTACAAGGGTACATTCAGTAACTCACGAATCTTTTTTTTCTCTCATCGTCCAACAATTTATTTTTTACGAGCTTTTTTCCCTTTTTCTCTACTCCCAGTGTTAATCTCCAATATCACACATGTTCGGTCTTGCAGCACTCGCGATGATTTATATTGTTTGATTTAACTTTTTGCCCACCGCTCCTCACATTCAATTAGGCCCAGTTTGCTTTACATTTAAATACCCATATCGCAAAAAAATCCTGTGGCATTGAAAAAATTTGCGTTTTGCAATTTTATTAAGTTGCTTCGTGGCTGAACCCTTTGCAGCTATTTTAATGATTTCAATATTTGGAGAGACCTATCCGTAATTGCGATATTTCATGTGTGAGTAGCCTAAATAGCGGTTTGTTTGGTGGAGCCGAAACGAGGTCTCGAGATACTTTGAGGCAATCAATCTGAAATATATCGAACGCGACCACGTGGGGTTCCAGCGCTTCCTCCTCGCTTCAACAACTTCCCCATACGGCCAGAGGTTGAAGGGCACGGAGGTAAAAAGTGGGCCCTCTGGCAGCGATGGTATCGCAAAAACGAACCTTCCTACGTAACAGCAATTAAGCCCAGGAAGCCAGCACTTTCTTCACCCGAGCTGACGGCGCGCTCAAAAAATTAATTAAAATGATTGCGATATTCGAAAAATCTCATTACTTTAATATCTTCCTAAAATATTTGTTTGCGTTCTTGCGACCAATTACGGTTCACGAGCATATTTGCAGCATTGCGATTTTCAAGCTATAATTGCATTTTATAATGATCATGATAATTATTTAATGCACGGATTATATGAAAAACACCTTGAAAAGCGAGATTGTTGAGAGATACGCAGTCAATCAGTCCCTTGATTATCGACCCAGACTCACTGTTATCGTATTCCACGCTTTGAATAGTACAAAATCACAGTTTCAATTATAATATTCCTGAGAGCCAAAGCTCAAAACTGATAAATGTATTCACTCGGGTGCGTATTATGCAATGCTGAGTATTTTCTTGGAGTTTTTTCAACTTTTATTATTTTACTACGATATTTTATTTATTTATATTTTTGTTTCGTTTATCGTCTGACACAAATTTAGTCTTAACACTCGGCACACGATTTAACAAAATCGCAACACGACCGATCAGTACGCTGTCTCAAATTACAATGCACATTGAAAAGATCCAGCAGCAACTACGAGGCTCTTTCATGCTGGCTCCGATACGTACGCAGCCACATACACGGAGCTGCTGGCTACATGTAGCTGATTCGCGTTCCGTGCAGAGTTGGTTAATGTACGCGGTACAATCAATGCTTTTATGCTATTTTAATGTTGTCAAACGATTCAATTGCACTCCAAAAGTCTTTTGAGAAACGTAGAAACGTAATAAAAAGCAACAAGGCAATGCAAATGCGGGGCTGCTGTCTCAGAATCGCGCATATCAGCTTTTGTATGCGCGCAGACTGGCGAGCTCCACGTGTCGCGCGCGCGAGAGACTTTGTATATAGTGGAGCTGGCAGGCTCGCGGTAGAGCGGAGAATTGCGCTTAGAAAGAAACGAGCGGTAAATAAATAAATAAATATAAATCAAAAGCTGAAGAAATACTCATAAGAGCAAGTACATATCACGCGCTGCAGCATAAAAGCACTGGCCGGAGCAGTGGTGTAGCTGTGGCTTTGGGCAAATTTTATGAGCCTTTTGAACCTAACAGGGTGACCTTTAAAAAATGCACTTATGAGTCCGACATGTCTGTCTGTCCGTACGTCTGAGTCACAAAGGCTCCGAAACTACAAGAGCTAGAGACCTGCGGTTTTTTCATGGTGTCAAATATATTCTGGAGGTTGGGCAAAACACTTTGGCTTTTTCGGAAAACTGCCTGGGGGGTAATTAAGGGGGTTTTCCAGTTGTATGAAAGTTCCATATACACATTATGCATCATGGCAAATCTAGTAAATTATAGAACACATGTATGCCCCTATCACCTAAGGGGGTGAGCTGAGAAGCCTCCGAAGGGGGGAAAATTTTAGTTGCTCCGATTGAGCTGAAAATTTAATATGTTGATAAGCTTGTAAAACCCAGCAAATAACTGTTCTACAGTGTACCCGTATCACTTCCAGGGACATTTTCGAGAATTGTAACCCTTCCTTGTCCTCGCCACTGAGTCTGTGCCAGAGCCAGACCAGCACGTTTTAGTACAATCAGCAAAGCAGAGCAAAGAGTACACTGCAAGGAGACTGAAATGTATGTTTCAGCTAGTACATATGAGCTCAAAATTATCTCGGCTCTGTTTAGAGTATAAATGTAACACTTGCATAGCAGCTCGGGCTGCCGCAGTGTCGTTAAAATGCGCTGCGCTTACAAAATTTGTAAAGCAAGCGAGTGAGCAAGAGATATCGGCTATAATGAGACGAAAAAATGAGTTAACCTTTGATTAACCAGTGGGCTACTTTCGCCGACACGCTCCAGTATGCGATTTAATCAGCAGAGAGGTACGCAAGTGCATTTCCAGCATCGACTATTATTAATTGCGGAGGGTCAGAGATTTGCATTTTGCGCTTCCTCCTTCTAATCAGTCGGCCACGGCTGAACGACTCCTTTCTCTTTTTCCGCCAAAAGATTGATTTTCGGGTTCGTCGCTTTTTCACCTGTTCAGGTCTTCCGAGTTGAAGTCTCCGAAAACTCGCACGAAATGTCGACATGTCTCTGACATGTCCGTCTGTCAGTTTGTTGCCGTGCTGCCAGCCAGGGGCGATTCATAAAAGCTGCGGTTTTTCCTCATTCAAGCGTGCTTATTGTCTGTGTCGGGTTGAACGGCCTTTTATCTTTAGAAAGCTCCAGGGCCGTACCCGAGCCCGAGTTCGAGCGGAATATTTCGTGCGAGACGCCGTGGGTTAAAAGGAACATACTGGACACGATAAAAATAACATAAAATCTACATTGTATACATGAGCACTAATTATAAAGCGTGGTCCACAGATCCTAATAAGTAAGTAGGCAGTAGCATGCAACAGCAAAGCTCTTAGTCTCGGCGACTCTGCGGCTCTGTGCGGCGCATTCAATATTTCCTAATTCATCATCGTGTGACAACTAGGTGACTGACCACGACATTAATTTTGATTAGTGCAAGCAACCAAAGTAGCGAGAAACGGCAAAGCTGGCTGGCATAAGCAATTGGCAAGAAAGAGTCGAGCGCATGTGTGTTAACACTTGCGATGATTATGAGATGATGAAACATGCCACCCGGCACTGTTCACGCCTGATTATATCACAAAATAATGAAAATTAAAACAAAGTAGCAGTCTAAAAAGAAATGCAAAGTACACAACATATATAAAAATTATATCACGCTGCAAAAGAGTGTAAAGTTATTATTTGCTGTACCCGAGCACTTACAACTAAGTACGGTGTGTGCCGGAGAGCTTGGTCGCGTCGTAGAGGACAGGCTAGAGGGGGAATGGAGACAAGATTTTCTAGGAACTTCTAGGTCTTTGTTCCCTTTCTAGTCTGGCCAATAGAGATAGAAAAGTATAGAGTGGAAAGCCCGCTAGGGAACTGTCAAATTGCTTTGGAACTATCAAATTTGACAATCCCATTGGCGAATTAGTCAGAAAAATTATCGCCTGGGGCGATATATGGGTATTTCCACTCTATGTATTTTTATCTCTATTGTCTAGCCTATGATCCTCTCCCAGCCAAAGTAAGAACGAAGTCCCGAATGTTTGAAAAATCTAGTCCCCCTCTAGCACAAGACTCTACAAACCCGGTGCATACGTTGCGGCAGAAACTGCTTAAAATTCAAAAAGTAAAAATGTTTTTACACTAATTTGCTATGTTACACAGCTTTGCTTCACTCGTTATCGATGTTAAAATTGTTGTTGGATTGCTGGTATAAAAATACTTGGAATATTATTAAGCACAATAATGATGTTTAAAAAGTAATACTTTTCGAAGTGCCAACTCTGGGAAGTATTTCAGAGAGTTTGTTGCAGAATTCTGTAGAATGTTCGCACCTAAAATGACTACTTTGAGAGCTAATGAGGTGTAACGAAATACTATTTCCTTTTCTGAGCTCGCATTGCGAAAGCAGAGCTCGCCCATGCGCCTCAATGGCCACCCCTGAGCGACTGTCGGATGATCTGTTTCTCGTGAGATTGAGCATTGTGCCTTTATGTAAGTGAAAAACAGACAAAATCGGCGAGAGATCTGTTTTCGAATGTAAAAGCTCGCTGAAAGTAAAAGAAGATTTTCTGTGTAAATCGCATTATTTTCTCTCTCGTTTATGTCTTTCGCCGGCGCGGCGCGACGCGGCGAGCCGACAGCAAAACACTGCTCTTCAGACAGCGCCATTAATTGAGATGTTTAAGCGAAATTGCTGGAAGAGTGATGTGATTTATGACATAATAAAGCCCTGGTCTCTCTTGCAGGCGGCCCAGCAGCATCCCTAGAACGACGCACGTATGAAAACGAGAATTGACCCGAGCCAGCAACGAGAGACAGCCGATGCCGGCTGGCCGTCTACAAAATCGAAATCGCCTAAAGGTAACTTAGCATAAAACATATAGTTAATAGATTTAATAATCTTATGCAAGCCTCATGTGAACATGCGAAAGATATATTATACTCAATTCTATGCCTCTACCCATGATAATCATTGATAATCTCGAATCGAATGTTGCTATTCGAAAATTATTCCAGCAAGCAAGTGTCTGTGAGCTGCATATATTGATATTATTGAGAACTGGAGCAGGGTACAATGTTCGACAATTAATTTTTTTCTGACACCTGCAGGCCTTTCTAATTATTATTGAGCTACATGTCGTCGGGCCGGGTATAATTTTTGACGTAATCTCGTCTGGTTTTCGAGCGAATTATATTATTCTGTATGCTAATGCATATTTTCGCATTTATGACCGTCAAACACGCCCTGCTCCTAGGCACTCGCACACATTTATTATGTCAATCATTTGATAAAATTTACATTTCTAATGCGATTCCCAGTGCAGAGACACTTCAGTGGTCCGAGAAATACATACGAAAAAAAAAAAATCATCGGCGAGAGGTAAAAACGGCCATTCAGATAGCCATGCATGAACTCTCAATGTCACCGCGAAAGAAATCGGCAAGTGAAGGCAACAGCTGATCTCTCACTCGAGTCTCTACAATAATAGTTTTGTTTTTATTCGCCTGCCCCGAACCAGTCTCTTGCTGGCGCTGGAAACTTAAGAAACAGTTGCGCGACTCAGAAATTTACATTATTTTTCGAGACTTTCTTCATCCCATAAATCAAATTTGCCCAACGTGACTATAAAATATTCAAGGTTAGGTATTACACTACTGTCCCACATTCACACTCTTACATTAGGACTAATTTATGCCATTAACCCTTCAACATAATCGCTAGAAAGCTGAAATCCTCACGACTGCATTATGAATGTAGAGGATAAGGACTAGAGGGGGGTTTTTCTGCAACGCCAACTTTTTTGACCCAAAATCTTCGGACTTGCATTTTTTAGGGTAAATGTAGTTTTTTGAAGCCTTAAAGGATCGTTTTCTGGACAAAAAATTGCTAACCAAGATTTAGATTTTCTTAACGAACCGAGATTTGGTCAAATCACAATTTTTCATGTGAAACATGTTTTTACCTCAAAATCAATTTTTGGCCTAAAATCTCCGAAAATGCGTTTCCTAAAGTAGAAAGAGCCATTTTAAGGCTTCAATAACCGTTTTCTCGACAGAAATCCTAAAATTTAAAATTTCTTTACAAGCCGAGGCTTGGCCAAATTACAATTTTCAGGTGAAAAATGTTTTTACCCCAAAATCTATTTTTTGGCCTAAAATCTCCGGAAATGCATCCAGAGCCATTTGAAGCCTACAGGTACTGTTTTATCGACAAAAAATCCTAAGCTTCGTACCCCCTCTAGTTCAAGCCTCTACGATTTTAACACGGGGCGTAAGAGAAAAGGGTCAAGATGGTCATGTTCGAGGCAGAAATATCTTCCCGGTTTCGCAAGAGACAGGCTATTGACAGCTCAATTGAATCTTAAATCCTCATTTCAGTTCGCATTATTCGACACAGTGACCAAAATACCCTTACTACAACAAACATTTGCAATGTTTCACCGAAACTAATAAATTCACCTACAAACCGTAAGTAAATTATACCACCAAGAGTCGAGTGCTACTGCCAATGCTGCGAACTAATTATAGCATTAAGCTAAGCCACGATTAATCTTTCATCAATGCATGAATTAACTGGATTTTTTTATTTCTCTCCCCCGACGTCGTGGTGCTGCATTTCGAAACCGCTCCACCGCCATGCCACTTGAGTTTCGCGGTCCTTGGAACTCCTGTGCGCTGCATAAGCCGGGCACGATAGCTCGCTTGCATGCTCGCATGTCTGTCAAAATCCATGTCTCTTTAACACTCCACCGAGCCGAGTCGAGCCGATCCGTTCGTCATTCGCAGATGCAGCTTAATAGCGATTATCGGCGAGCTTTTGAGTAATTTATTGTACATAGGAAATGGTGTGCCCATAAAAAGTGGAGTTGGTTAGTCGAGTAGTACAATGTTGCTCTCATTAAGCGATTGGCCGAGTGTGTGAATTTCGCGGTGGGACCGAGGCGAGGCGAGTGGAGTTGAATGAATGCGAGCATTTCTTTTTGGTCCCGTTTCTGTTTGTCTCTCGTGCAATATCTACTAATTTGATATCGATCAACGTATCAAGGTAAAACACATTTTACAATATGTTGGTAGAGCCCAGAGCCGTGTAGCTAGAGCATTCACTTATATCTGACTAAACGTAGGATTTTTACCCACAACTAATTGATCTTATCATTTTTTCTCCCTCTTTTTTGTTTTGATTTATTTCAAATATTAGTCAACAACATTGTTAAGCAAAACCAGCCTGTGACGAAGGTTCGAAAACTAGTACTGGGAGCCGGAGTCGGTGGTGGCGCGTATGACTCAAAGAAAAAGGCGACAAGCGCGACGACAGCGTCTAATGTGAGGCCAAAAGCTCTTACGACTGCCGCTCTCACCGCAAATAGTCGGTGCGTGAAGAAAAAGCCATCTTCGGCGATGACCCGTGACACCAATGAAAGGTCCGAACCGCAAGTTACGAGTGCGGTTACCCAAAAGGAAGTCATGCATCCGGACGATGTGCGGGGCTCCGCAGAGGAGGCATTCCAGAGAAACACGAAGCGCACAAATCTCGTCTTGGTTGAGCCCAAAACCCCCCCGCAGAAGACCCAGATTTCACGGAGCAGCGTCACGTCCCAGCCGTCACCTCAAGTGGCGACGGATGAGGCGGCAAAAAAGGCGATGAGCCAGTACGATAAGGAGGCAGCACGCGAGTACATGCGAAAGCAGCAAGATTTGAGGAAAGATAAGGAGTATCTGGAGCAGAAGACAAAAGCGGAGGGAAAACAATTGATTAAGCAACGACTGAGGCAACTGCAAGAAACGCAGAAAAATTTGGTTAAGGCAAACGTTGAAGCGAGGCGAAATGCGCAAAAAATGGTAGCACAAAAATCACCATCGCCGCAGAAGCGAGCAACAATGGGGCACCAACAAAAAGGTAGGTGTTGATGCAGCAATAAATAATAATTAATTCAAGTTTACGAGCGGGCACACGATTTTTTCCGTTCTAAATAGTTATTGTTAATATTTATCTGTCGATTGTTGAAAGTTAGAACGCAACCACCCACCTCCTCGTGTCGCCTCACCACATAAAGCCAATTGACAACTCGCAGTAGGGCTTGTCTGCGGCGAAATGGACCGAATTGTGAATTCCTCGGAGACTTTTAAGCTGTGGGGGTTGGACAATTTCGTCGTGGACAAGCTGTAGAACCTGTTAGTGCAGTCAAAAACGATTGTTGCTAGTATCAGGTGTTTCTCGTGAACGAACATTTATCAAATATGGAATTGGGGTCAAGAAGACAATTTTTAATACATTCACTTGCTTTCAGAACCGGTGGCGAGCCGTCAGAGGTTACTCACTCCGTCCAAGTCCCCCATGCAGAGTCCTCTCCCCAGCAAGTCGCCGGAGCTGAGGGTCTCCACGCCCAAGATGGAGCAGAAGCTGGCCCAGGGGCTTCTGCGGGGCTCTTCCTGCCTCGTCCAGGACGACATCTACAGCCCCCTGAAGCTCTGTGACATCACGACGCAGCAGAGAGAGGGCATGAACTTCAGCCGGTTCTCGAACGTGACTAATCTGGGAGACATTTCCAACTTAGAGAGGTCGAGTTTTATGGTCCATGACACGCCCAAAAGACAATCTCCAGTTCCCACGAAAGCGCAGAAACCGACTACTCCGGTTGCGAGCAAGCCTAAAGCCATTGTCGAGCTCAAGCCCCCGGAGCCGCTCATGAAGTCGCTTTCGCCGCAGAAGAGCGCGAGCGAGGTGTGGAAGGAGCCGACTCCTACCAGCTTGTTCGACTTCACGCACCTCAAGACGACTCCCTACAACTTCCTCACGGCCCTCAATCGAAAGCTGGAGGCCACTAAGAAACTCGACACGGCCGAGAAGGACGTGAAAGACGTCGCTCTGCAGGTCGAGGAGCCCAAGCCCTTGCCCAGGACCATCAACTTCACTCGCCCAGTTCTCCAAGAGACTCCATCTGAAGGTAAATGGAGTGTCGTTGTTTCAGAAATTCAGAATTTGTTTTTAGAAAACTACACGGAAATAAAAACGGTGGACAACATCACACAGTCGTCGAAGGTCAAGGACACCGTCGACACGGTTTCCGAGGTGAGCTCGATGAAGTCCGAGTCCATCAGCCTCAACACCTCCCCGGACTCCAAGAAGGAGAACCTGTCGGTGGAGACGTCGCTGCGCAGACAAGACATCTCGATCAAGCCGGAGCCGCTGAAGGACCAGAACGGGAACGGGAGATTCCGCACAGAAACGGAAAGATTCGTGAAGAAAAACCTGGAGAAAATTCAGGAAGTGAAGACGTATGATGCAACGTCGTCCGTCAAGTCTGATGACATAGTTATTCGAAAACCGCATTACGTAAACGCACCACAATGCAAAGCAAATCGAGATGAGCACTACCAGAAGCTGTTGAGCGATTTCAAAAGTAGCCTACAAAATTTCGTAGAGCTGAATCAGGTTTGTAATTTGTCTTCCGCCTTTTCTTCACGCTCTAACGTCTCTCTTCTCTCCGCTGCCCCGCAGAAACTGAAGATGGCAAAGGTGGTCAAAGCGCCTCCCACTGCCTCCGAGCACCTCAAGTCTTCGATAGAGCTGTCCAGCAAAATCTTGTCAACTCAAGAGTCCAAATCGTCTCAAGATCCCTCGTCCGAAGTCCAAAAGGAGGCCCCCAAGTCCCTGGAAAGCGCCACTAGCTACTCCAACTCCTTCGACTCGGGCTCGTCTCTGGCCTCCACTGTCACGAACGAGAGAGATCCTATCCAAGCGAATCTCAACGACCTCGTTCTCAGCCGCAGCTCGGCTAAGTCGACCTCGCAGACGTCATCGAAGGTGTCCTTTGAGGAGGAGAGCGTCCCGAATCTCTCCAAAACCGAGTCCTCGAAACAAGAGCCTGCGGAAGAGCAGGAGGAAAAGGTCTCTACGGAGAAGAGCTCCAGCGTTCCTTCCATGCCGAGTCCCAAGAAGCTCTCCTTCGAGCTCTCCCCGAAGAAGGAGGAAACCGACACCGTGGCCTACGACGAGGACTCTCTCGCCTCCATCGAGACGGAGAGCAACGTCTCCAACCTCAACATCAGCTTCTCCACAGTCGGAATGGTGAGCTCTGAAAATTTCGCTTTGGCTTCTTCTAACTTGTTTTCATTCCTCTTTTCTCAATCCAACGCTTCCACTTAGTCACACTCACAGTAAAGGACTTTGCACTTGCTGAGGTTTCTGCTCTGCTTTTTCCTCCATTTTCCCTAACTTCAAGAGTTTTTGTCCCCCTCAGGTCGACCAGCTGATCTACAATTCGGTCCTGGAGGAGAACCACATCCTGGGGGTCTGCGAGATCCGCGCCAAGTCGATCATCGACAAGCTCAAGTCCCAGTTGTCGTACCTGGAGGTGAAGAAGCAGAAGTACAAGCAGCTCCTGAAGGAACAGGGGCCCAATGAGAAGTACAACGAAGAGCTCTACAGCATCCGGAAGAAGCAGAGGGGCATCATCATGAAGCTGGAGCAGGCCAGGAAGTCTCTTCAAGTGTAAGTTGTTGCCATTCATGGTGAATTAAAGATAACTTATTCCATTTCAGAATCAGAAAATTGGAGTCTTCTGGCATCGTGACTCACGAAAAGACCGCTTCGTTCAGGAGGAAGTCACTGAACAGAGAGCTGCTACAGAACTCCGTTCAGAAGAGGTCGCGGTCCGAGGTCTCGAACTTGCAACTGAAGCCCCTGAAGTGCTTCGATAACGCCTCCACTGACGTGATTGAGAAGTAAGAAGGTCCTAAAAAATCAAAACGGGTCCTAAAAGAGTATTTTTCAGGTTCATGATGAAGCGGGAGGAAAAGCTCCTCGAGAGACGACAGAAACTGGACCAGCTTCTGCAGTGGCAGAAGAAGCTGGACGAGGAAGAGGCTGTCGTTCTGGAGATGGAGAACGACCTGGTAGCTCAGAACATAGCCCAGCTCAACTCTGCGACAGAAACCCCTTCAAAGAGTGAAGAGTCTGCAGAAGTCCAGGAACCTCCAAAGGCTCCAGAATCTCCCAAGGAAATCGTCCTGACGGGGTCCGAGCTTAATGCCCTGTGGCTGCGACTGACGGGCCGTCAAGAGGAAAAGTACGACCCCAGCATTTCCAAGGCCCTGTCCCAGAATGACCTCAAGGAGATCTACGAGCAGGCGTCAGATGTCGTGCTCGGAATCTGGAGGGAGACAGATGAGCCCTACCTGCTCCGTCTCGTCCAGTCCGACGTGTCCTCGTTCTCCAGCCTCACGAGTGTCAGCCAGCAAGAGCCATCGAAGAAGGAAGACTTGCCTGCCGAAGAACCCGAGAAGCTGCTAGAATCCGAGGAGGAGAAGTCCCACTCGTACTCCGACACCTTCAACAAGTCCAGCGACATTCCGGATGCAAAGGAGCAGGACGAGTCTGAACCCCCTATTTTGCCATCCCTGTCCATTCCAGAGGCCGCCATTGAAGAGATCAGCCGGGAAGAGTCCAACTCAGACTCAGAAGTCCCAATCAGGATTGATATTCCACAAGCAGAGTCGATCTCTGAAGCCATTTCGGACCACGAGGTCTCCAACGAAAGCTCAAAAACGGAAAACTCCGAACGCACAATTAGTGAGATTAAGTTTGCTCAAATCCAGGTCCCGGGAACGGAGACCTGCACCAACGGGCTGCCAGATATAATCAGCGAAGCCGAAGTACTTAGGATCCAGCAGATGCAGATCGAGCAGGAGGTTCGTGGTCCCTTTTTCCCTAAGAAGTCTCTCTGACGTCTTTCTTTTCCAGATCGAGCAGCTCCAGCGCCAAGTTTCCTTCTCCATCGCCCTGGAGAAGCGCATCCCCAACAAGCCTCCCCCGCCCTACACGCTGCCCTCTGAGCCAGAAGTCTCAGACACCATAACATTCCCCTCGTTTCCCGTGATTCAAGCGCTCGTGGCCATCCGCGTGGAGCAACTCCATCGTCCCAAGTCCTCCGTGAACGAGAGCTGCGAGAATCTCACGGCCAACATCTACGAGAGACTCATCATCGACATGACGGAGGAATTCTACTACCAGACGGTCCTCGACAGCCAGGGAAAGTCCGTCTCGAAGGTCAGCGGGTGCGGCATGAAGTCCTTTTTCCAGCAGTTCTTCAACACTCCCGAGGAGCTGCCTCGCCTCCAGGACTTTATTTTCAAGAAAGTCATGAAGATCTGCGTCCCACTGGCAGATTCCAACCGGCATCTGGACGAGATGGCTCTGAAGAAGAACGGCAAGGGCAAGGACCTCGTGGACCAGATCCTGTTCACGGAGATCGCGGGGGAGGAGTGGAGCTGCTTCGACGAGGAGGAGACAGAGATTAAGGACGCACTCACTCGCTCGTTCATGAAAATGCTAGTGGCCGAGGCAGTAGAAGACATTTTACATATTTTGTAGGAGATGTGGATTTTTTGTTATGGAAATAAAATACGAAAATATTTTACATAAAAAGGAGTTTCTGTGAACCCTGCGTAGCTCTGGGGATTCGCTCGCAAAGGGATAACTTTCTGCGCACTGCGCAATGGCGACACATTGGCGACACCAGAGTGTAAACAACAAATAGAAATTTTTGCTAGCCCCGAAAATTTGTTAATTCCTGCCTATTAAGGATGTTGGAGCCCAAAAGCACCTGCAGGATATGCAAGTGCTCCGGAAAGGAGGTGTCCGACCTGAAAGGCACGGACTTTTGCGACCTATATCAGCTCGTAACGATGGCCAAAGTAAGAAACTTTTCGTCTCCCCAGAAAATGTTATCTGCCACGGCTACGATTCCAGATTGAGGACCTAACTTACACCAAGATATGCGTTGATTGCCACAAAAACTTTGCCAGCGTCCAGAAGTTCTTCAACGTCTGCATGAAGTCGCACGAATTTTTCACCAAGATCGAGGAGGAGATGACGCCAGAAGCCCCTCTCAGTCTGACGTTCAACGGGTTCATCCTGAAGCAGGAGAACGAGGAGAGCGACGACGAGTCCCCGAAGAAGACCTCCAAGACCAAAAGGCAGCCCCGAGACGACGACGACGACTCGGACGACGGGGTCCCGGACTTCCCGATACCCCAGAAGGTCAGGAACAGAACGGGCCGGTTCGACTGCACGAAGTGCTACAAGTCCTTCAAGCGACGGGACTACCTCGTGGACCACATGGACACGCACGTCGCGACGCCCCAGCAGTGTCCCATTTGCATAAAGCTCGTGAAGGGGTACAAGAACCTCAACCGGCACCTCCGAGTGGCTCACGACATGGACCACATCACTCGTCAGAACACAATACATCAAATGAAGAAGGATCGTGGCGACTACCCGTCTCAGCTGAGCGAGAGTCAGACCTCAGTGGCCGAGGAGGAGCCCTACTTCCACGAGATCGCGATGGTGGACATCACAGAAATAAAAATAAAGCAGGAGAGAGAGCAGGAGAGCCCGGAGGTGCCGGTGAGGAAGAAGAAGAATGACCGGGGAGGCGCCTTCATGTGCGAGATCTGCAAGGCCATTTTCACGCGCAAGGACAGTCTGCAGGACCACACGCTGACGCAGCACATGGACCTACCCCACTTCACGTGTGACATGTGCAACATCGACTTCAAGACCCGCAAGCTCATTTTCCGACACATGCGGAACATCCACCTGAAGACCCCGGTGGCGTCGGTGCGGAAGTGCTACGAGTGCCAGATAGTGTTCGAGTCGAAGGGGGCCCTCAAGGAGCACCGGAAAATCTTCCATCGCAGGAACAAGATAAAGGGACAGCCTGGGGAGGACGACGAGGAGCTCTTCAAGTCCGTCTGCCACATTTGCGGTAAAACTTTCCACCCGAAGACCCTCAGTCTGCACGTGCGAATGCAGTAAGTATGGGTCATTGCTTGCGAGCGAGTGAGGCAATGCCTGTTTAGCATCTAAGCGCGACGAACAAGCGCCTTTCTATACATTTTATCACTCACACGCTAAACATTGCCTAACCGGGCGTTCTGGTTTGCTAATGAGCTGGTGTTTTGAAACTTCGATGCATTGTTTTGGTCGTTCTGTCCGTCGTTCAGTCCTGTGCTTCCAAACCGATTGGATTATTTGATTAATTTCGTTCGAGTCAGAGATATCGCAGGTGGTTTTCAAAAACTTCAGGGACGTAATCTCGATTTTTGCCGTTACGTAATTTTTTAATGACCCCTAGTGAGTGAATCTTAGACTCAATTGAGCAATTTTCTGAAGCAGAAAGAATTTTTATGCTCAAGATTAAAGAGTTCCTGCCCTCTCTGGAAAGCCGATTCCCGTCACTGGCCCCATCTGTGAATTCTTAGAAACGAGCAGAAAAAAGCCTCTTCAATGCATCTGATCTGATTTGCATAGAAACTCGCAAAATATTCAAACCATCAAATTTAAATTGGTCCAAACCAGATCGGCTCGAAAAATAAAATATCTTTTTCGTGTCTCATCTTCCTTTTCTGTTCCGCTTCAAGTTCTGCAACTCGTGACTATCAATGTGAAAAATGTTCGATGACTTTTTGTCTAAAGCGGCGCCTCCAAGCCCACCAGAAGCGCTGCTATGCCGAAGGTCGGCCATTTACCTGTCAAGTTTGTGGCAAGACTTACAAGTGCTCGACGGATCTGCAGCGGCATCTGAAGTTCCACGACGAGAACCGGGAGACGTATCAGTGCGATCAGTGCAACATGACGTTCGAGTACAAGGCCTCCTATCAGAGACACGTGAAGCTGCACAGTGGCTTCAAGCCCTTCCAGTGTGACAAGTGCGATAAAGTATTTGCCAGCTCCCAGAACCTGAAGCAGCACTCGTACAGCCACACGGGACTCAGACCCTACCACTGTCCGACCTGCGACAAAGGTGAGTACCGACTTGATGAAAAAAAGGAGTACTAAAATTCCCTCTTGCAGGTTTCTACACGAAAAAGGTCATGCTGGAGCACATCGAGCAAGTTCATTAGTGTAACTTTAGAGGCACTAAAATACAAGACTTAAACCCATTGCGCCTTTTCTGTTTTAGAGCTCAAGTTCGTTATCGATCACATGACTTGATGACGTCAATAATCCACCATTCGCTTCCCGATAGGCATTCTCGAGAGTCGAGTGGAAAAAAAGCAGCGCGCGACAAGATCCTGATCTACCAGAACCCACTTCACTTTTCATATTGGCATGCGCGGAACACGGCACGCTTTTTTCTCGCGCCGACTCACGGAGCTCAACAAAGTGTATCTCTCTCGTTACAAGGCGGATTTACGATGTGATTCTGAGTCTTATGACTTCTTCTTCGTTTTTTTTCTCCTCTTTTTCTCTGAAGTTTGTCATGTGATATGATACCTGCCGCCCGAAAAACTCAAGTGTCTACAAACAAGATGAGTCGAGAAATCTTCTTCTGCTCAGTAAATTATATTTCACAACACCGAGCAGTTCTTTTGAGCTAGCGGCTTTTTGGGCAAGGTGAGAAGAATAAATTATAATGAAACGTGAAGGCTTGAGTTCTGAATTACTTTCTAAGGTTCTAAGGTGTTGGAACAGCCAATTTGGACTGATTTCTTGTTTTTTTTTAAACTGAAGTTTGGGGGTTGGGAGGGGGATTGGAAAGGATCTCGATTTTTAACATGACGTAATATTTGGACTTTGTAAGAATCACGCTTAAATATCAAGAGAGCTGAACCTTTTCTTGAAGTTTAAGCCTCAACAACCAGGAAATACTAAGAAGAAGAAGAAGAAGTAGAAAAAGCGACATCAAGGACTTCAATCGACCATCCTTGAGAATCACGCGAAAATGTCATCAAAGCAACACCTCAAGGGAATTCCAAATCAGTGGCATTTCTGTGCCAAAACAAAGCACGAAAACACGGCTGGCCTTGACGTATTGAGTCACAGAAGTTGCAAAAACGAAAACGAGACCCGAGAAAGGGCCACGAAGCTCCGGCCTGCACTTAGCACTTATTTGTTTCGGTGTATTATTGGCATAACATCATATGACTGCTGCGACTTTTTTATTCAATTTTATTTTTCCATATATCCACAACATCAAACCGGTTACGGCTACCACCTATTTATATGGCACTGGCACTCGGAGTCTGCGATAATAGTGATTTACATACACATATTGTAGTCTCGGCATCCCGCATACTGCACGAGCGCATTTTTTGCTGCCATATTCCCAATCAATAAAGTGCTAGAAGATGCGAAACAAACACCTCACGATATACTAATCAATTATTGCCAAATACATAAATTCACGAAATCACATGATAGTCATTAAAGTTCTCGTGTGCATGTCGGGTGTGTGCCAATTAGGAGGCAACTCCGAGCCATGTCAGTGTGTCAGCTGTAAACAAAGCGGTGCGGCACCCGAGGGGGTGGGAAGCGGCGATGATACGCGAGCGGGTCGGGAGAGGGAGAGAAGCACGTGATTCACCTTTCACAGACATGAGCGCTGGCAGCCACTGCCAACTTTCTCTGTGCGCAAACAACATAATAGCAGAATGTGTGGCTCGCTCGCGTACGGCATCGTAGTGGATGTTGTGGTATTTAAAGTTTTGTGAGTTCGGCACGGAGTTTAAACCTCTCACACATGTCTTGTTCGCTTTAGTCGCTCAGTGAGCCTTGAATCTACAACTTGTTCAACTTTGGGCTTGCTGCTGCCTTGTCTTGTCGTATTTTTCTGCCAGCACAAGTAGCAGTGGTTTTCCGTTTTTTCCCCCATAAAACTCCAATCGCTGCCATTCGGTGGATTTGCCATCGGATCCGGGAGCCAGGACGCCCGAGACACGCATCTGTGGTAAGTTTTGTAGGTCGCTGCGACATCAGCCAATTTGGTGCATCAATAATTTCGGCTACCAATCCGTGGACTATTACATAATTCGGTCGCTTGTCAGCAGCCAGTTTTGTGCAAACAATTTACATTTTTCGGTAAAATCCGAGCCCCTCTCGCTGGCTTGTTTGGTTAAAACATTTCAAAGGCTGTAGTAATTTTAAAACCAAATATGTGAAGATCCGCAAAGTTGTGCAATTGTGATAAATCCTGTTTGAGGGTTATCAGAGTGAACTGGCCCCAGCTCTGCCGCCCAGCTCAGTGAAGATGATATGAGTGCTAAAATGTCTAATGTAACTGCCTCCATGAAGGCAAAGAGTCTTCCGTAAGTGAACACATACGTGCATTACACAATATCTTCTCCAACCAGTGCGCGCCTTTACTGAAAAGAGAGAAGTTACATGTGCATACCACCGACTGAAAAGTTATTGTAAAGCATAGTAGCTGCTGTTACAGGTACCTACATATTAAACGGTTGGTCGAGCGACGAGTCTCGGGCTAAAATGCGCGATATGTAAGTGAAGTGCACACCAGAGCCAGACAATATTGAAAGTGGAAGTGAAAAAGAGGCACACACACAACGTGCTGTTGGTTCAACAATTAACGAGTAAATTTCGATTTCGTTTGATGATTTTTTCTCCTTTTTACGACCACGTTACCGTTTCTTTATCACAATTCTTATACGTGGCAAAAATATCGCGACATCGACATGCTAATAAGCAGGCGAGAGCGACACAGACGGGCCCAGTGGATCGAGAAATGAGCAAACGAGCCGCTAAAATGTGCTTGTGGGTTCTAATATGCAAATAGCCGGAGATGACAGAAGGTGAAACCCAGTGAGCTCACACCGCTTAAATTCCACTTACCAATATCATTTAATTACCACCGCTGCAACCTCACGAGCTGCAGTAGCTGCTCGCTTGTCGACAAAGTGTCCGATCAAAACGGGAATGCGACGAAAAAAAAGCAACCCAACCCGGATTTTTGAGCAAACCTGCCATTCTAGATTGTTTCCAGCTGTTGTTGTTGTTGTAATGCACACCTTAACGCGATTATTTCGCAAAAAAGGAAATTATCATGTGTTGCAACGCGAATTGAGGTAGCTAATTGCATGCGATAGCTCCGATAATGATAGACCCGGGGCGTTCTGATGTCTGAATTCGCCAGAGCCGAGCCGAAATCGAGGTTCGTCGCTTGTTCAAGTCTTTTGTTTTCGTGCTCGTGCTTGGGATTTCCTGCCCCGAGAAGGTCAGAACGATGAACCGGGATATCCGAGGAGCGACTACCATCATCTTTCCAATAAACTCTGTAGGCAATTGGATAACCCGACGTCCCATTACGCTACGACTTTGTAACCAGATAGGCAGATAAATTGAATATGCAGTAATAGCCCTCCCATTCGCTTCGCGAAAACTCGCCGATGAAAGGTTCAAATTCAGTGAAGTCGGAAGCGCTTTTTGCATTTTTGTACAACAAAACGCGTAAGGCGAGTGAATTATTAATACTCCTCGGTATTTCGCTTGAGTAATTAGTTCTCACATTTTTTTTTCTTTGCCGCGTTTATTTTATTTTTGATAATCACAAGAGCGCCATAAAAAGCGAGGCAAAACAAAAGGCACTTCATCATACTTATCTCGCGGCGCGTAATACCCCATATTGACGAGCAATCATCAACGCCGAGATTACTTTACATTGTTTGTGATGTTGTTTAGCATTCAAGTTGCTGTTGTTGTTGTAAATAAATATTTAGCTTGTGGATGATAGAGTGAACACGAGTGTGTAACGTTATTGACGTGCTGATTGATTTTTTGGCAAGTTAATTGACCCCTGAGCCTTCTGGGAACTGGGTTCCAGTCGCGTTCTCGGAACTTCTCACGACCTCTTCTTCCTTTTTCAGGGCCATCTTCGCCATGCTTAGATTAGAATCATCGAGAAACATGAAAAAAGCAACCTGGTAAGTCTCCCTCCTCCTCGATTCCGCCGATTCCGTCCATCCGTCGTCCGTAAGAAGTCGTAAAATGTGACAAAAACTAATCCAATTTAAGTGCTTCCCAAATCGAGCAAATCCGCGACGCGACGAGACGCGTTTTGATGGCTTTGCGTGGACCAGCATTTTTGCACTTCCAGTCATGTGAGCTGTTATCCGTTTCAGAGTTAATCCAGTTTTGGCTAATTCAAAACCAGTTCAATAACCGTGTCAGCAGCCGGTATAAAAAGTGTTTGTATTCATCACCGAGAGTGGGGCGCTCGCGATCACATGACTCGATCAGGATATATCGAAATTATACTTCCCGCGTGACTATAACACATAAAAATTTCATTGGATGGCGCTTCAACGCACATGATTTACGCAAATGAGCATAATAACTCACCATGATTTGCAAACTCCTGCCCCGTCTCGAGTCGGTCTGAAATGCGCTCTTGTCGGCGCTCTGTCCGTCTCACTTCTATATTAGGGCTTACTCAGCTCTGGCTTTAGCTCTACTTCGGTTTTTATCTTTCTCCATTATCTCTTCTCCTCACATGTCGACGCCGTCATCTATTAATTGCCCCATGTCATGTGATTTAATTAACCCTGAAATTTTGAATTTTATTTTCGTCTACCCGCGTCGATGCCGACCGAGATGCTGATTTCTTGTCTATTCCAAATTCAGTGTCATCTTTCTCTGCGTCATCTCGTACGTAGCCGCCGATGTAACAGCAACCTCAAGTGCCATATCTGACAAAAATGACTGCTCAAGTGCGGAAGAAACGCAGCCCCCATGTCCACCGAGCATCTACAGGTCACCTACGGGTGAGTGCAACAACATCAATCAGAGGAGCTGGGGCGCTCGCGGAGACACCTTCCTGCGAATCTTCGACCCCAGCTACGGCAACGGAGTGAATAGCCCGAGAAGAGCTGCTTCCGGCTCCGACCTGCCCCAGGCCAGCGAGGTTCTCGAGACCATCCGGAGCAGTCTGCATGCCAAGGATGTGCCTCCTCACGTCACCTCTCTCCTGCCTCTGTGGGGACACCTGGTGTTCCGTGACATCGCCAACACGATCTCCTACTCCTCCAATTCGACTTGCTGCACCCAGGACGAGATCAACCCGAACTGCTACGTGGTGAAGGGCAAGAACTGCAAGGAGTACACGCGCACGATGTCGAAGCAAGAAGTCAAGAACTGCAAGTTTGGTGAGTTTTTTTAGTGCCTTTCACTTGAGCCGATTTCTTTGTCTTTGAGCCGTTCTTCTACTTTGTCCTGTCTCTTCCGCAGAATCCCAAGAACAGGTCAACGGCGCCTCCAGCTTCCTCGACGGCTCCGCGATCTACGGCAACACCGTCTCCGACGTCAACGAACTGCGTCTCTTCGAGGACGGCAAGGTCGACCTCAAGGAGTGCGACCAGTGCAAGGAAGACAACGTTTTTGGCTTCCTCCAGACCCTCTTCCTGCGCGAGCACAACCGTCTGGCAACCGTCATTGCCTCCCTCAAGACCGACTGGGACGATGAGAAGATCTTCTACGAGGCACGCAAGTTCGTCATTGCCCAGATCCAGCACGTGACGTTCAACGAGTTCCTTCCTGCCGTGATGGGCAACGAGATGGCCAACCACGACGGCATGAAGCTCGTCCCCGAGAAGTTCTACTCCCACTACTCTAGTCAAAACCGTCCCGGAACGTACAACGAGGCCGCCACTGCCGCCTTCCCCGTCTTCGGCAGCATGCTTCACGGAGTCCTGCTCAACCACAGCTCCACCGTGAGACCCGCCGCCTTGCTGGCCCTCGGAGCTCGCGGGCCCATGAACGAGCTCGTCGGTTTCAAGGTCGAGAACAGCTGGGACCCCGTCGAGCTGGCGATCCACCGAGGCCGAGACCACGGGATCCCCTCCTACGTCGAGGCTCTCAACGTCTGTCGCGACTTCCAGCCCATGTACGACGAGGTGCAGAAAGGGTTCGTCTTCAACGCCTCCACTCCCGAGCACGAGGTTCTCCTGAAGGCCTACAAGTCCATCGACGACGTGGATCTCGTGGTCGGAGCCCTCCTAGAGCAGCCCCGTCACGGCTCCATGTTCGGCCCCACCCTCAACTGCATCCTGGCTCTCCAGTTCGAGAAGATCCGCAACAGCGACCGATTCTGGTACGAGAACGACATCCCTCCCTCATCTCTCTCCATTGACGCCCTCAAGGCCGTTCGTGACGTCACTTTGGCCGGAGTCATCTGTGCCAACGGAGCCGTCCAGCAGACCCAGCCCAAGGCCTTCTACCAGGTGGACTCCTTCCTGAACGCCCCTCTGCCCTGCCACCAGCTCCAGGGTCTGCAGCTTGCTACGTTCAAGAAGACCAGCACGAAGCAGAACACGGCCACGCCAGCCCCCAAGTTGGAGAAGAAGAAGGTCCCGAAGAAGTACATTGACGAGGATCTCCTGAAGACGGCTCTGGAGCGCGCGAAGGACAAGATGAACCAGCGCAAGAACAAGGAGTACGAGCTTTGGCTAGCAAGTAAGTTGTCCGTCTGTCTATCTGCTCCTGAGATTAATGTAAGGGTGATTTTTTTTTTCAGACGGAGGAATCGATGCCCGATCTCCCGACGGAACTGCCGCTTCCTTCAGCAAGGCCAACCGCCAGGCCCTCCAGATCGCCAACACGTCCCTGTTCTACGAGATGGTCTCCAGCGAGATGCTTAACCTCATGAGCGTGTAAGAAAAACCCCATCCTGTCCGAGAACGTCCCTCACTGGTTCATTTCAGGGGCTCCCGACACAAGCGTCAGGCCTTTGACGACTTCACCAACAACCTCCAGTTCATCGACGGCAACTCACTGGCCTCCGGCTCCATCTCCCCCATCACCATGGAACCCCAGTGCGAGGACTTTGCGGCCCCCTGCGACACCACCACGCCCTTCCGGATGCTCAGTGGACATTGCAACAACCTTAGGAACCCCACTCTTGGCCAGTCCCTCACCACCTTCTCCCGCTTGCTTCCAGCAGTCTACGAAGATGGTAAGTGTTTCTCTAGCACCAAAAATTTCTCTCCAAAGTCACAATTTTCCCAGGAATCTCCGCTCCCAGAAAGACCTCTGTGACCGGCGCCGAGCTTCCGAATCCCCGAACCGTCTCAGCCCTGATCCACCCGGACATCTCCAACCTCCACACTCGCTACACCCTCATGACCATGCAGTTCGCCCAGTTCCTGGATCACGACTTGACCATGACGCCCATCCACAAGGGCTTCCAAGAGTCCATCCCCAAGTGCAGGTAAGAGCCTAGAACTCTTCAACAGTACCCAGATAGTCATGGTGTACGCCTTTCAGACCCTGCGACAGCCCCATCACAGTCCACCCCGAGTGCAACCCCATCCCGATCCCCCCGAGAGACCACTACTACCCCGAGGTCAACATCACTGACGGAAACTCCATGTGCTTCCCCTTCATGAGGTCCCTCCCCGGCCAGCAAACCTTGGGTAAGTCCTCAAAACTCTCCCTTTGCGCCCTTTCACGTCCCTTTTCCAGGCCCTCGAGAGCAAATCAACCAGAACACCGCCTTCTTGGACGCCTCCCAGGTCTACGGAGAGAACAACTGCATCTGCCGCAAGCTCCGTGGCTTCTCAGGTCGCCTGAACTCCACCATCCACCCCACTCGCGGCAAGGAGCTCCTCCCCCTCAGCCCCCTTCATCCCGAGTGCAAGACCGACAGCGGCTACTGCATGATTGCTGGAGACGGCCGAGCCTCTGAGCAGCCCGGACTCACCGCTATCCACACGATTTCCATGCGAGAGCACAACAGGATTGTCGAGGGTCTCCGTGGAGTCAACCCTCACTGGACTGGCGAGCAGCTTTTCGAGCACGCCAGACGCATCAACATTGCCGAGAACCAGCACATCACCTACAACGAGTTCCTCCCCCGCATCCTCAGCTGGAACGCCGTCAACCTCTACGGACTCAAGCTCCTTCCCCAGGGCTACTACACCGAGTACAATCCGTCCTGCAACCCCGCCGTTGTAACTGAGTTCGCTGCAGCCGCCTACAGAATCGGTCACTCCCTCCTGCGTCCCCACATCCCCCGCATGAACGCCCAGCACCAGCCCGTTGACCCTCCCCTTCTGCTCAGAGACAGCTTCTTCAAGATCGACAACCTCCAGAACGTCGGAATGATTGACGAGATCATGCGAGGCTTGGTGGCCACTCCCATGGAGACTCTGGACCAGTTTGTGACGGGAGAGGTGACGAATCATCTGTTCGAGGACCGACGCATCCCCTTCTCCGGCATCGACTTGGTGGCTCTCAACGTCCAGCGAGCTCGTGACCACGGCATCCCCTCCTACAACAACTACCGCGCCCTCTGCAACCTCAAGCGAGCCACGACCTTCGAGGACCTCAGTCGTGAGATCCCGCCAGAGGTCATCACCCGACTCAAGCGCATCTACGCCTCCGTCGACGACATTGACCTGTTCCCAGGGGGCCTGTCCGAGAGACCGCTCCAGGGAGGACTCGTGGGACCCACCTTTGCCTGCATCATCGCCATCCAGTTCCGTCAGCTCCGCAAATGCGATCGATTCTGGTGAGTTCTGGAAGATATTTTGGACTTTTCAGAAACCCAAGTAGGGTACATGTTCATTTCCCTCAGGAGAAACCTATTTTAATCCTATTAAGAGTCTAAAGATTTTGTAGATTATTCAATTTCTTTCTTTGGCGTGGATCTAGTGATTTATAGCCGTTCTTGGTTTTATTTTCAACCATGTTTTACTTGAATCATTACAAATTCAAGTCGAAATAGTTGAAAAATTTTCAGGAGCAAGAAGAATTTTTCATTGAAATCAGTATCAATGCACGAAAACCTAATTTTGGTCGGGAATTCCCGACTCCCGAGATCAAACTCTAATCCCAATCAGCCTTAGTTTTGCTCTGGAGAGCCTCAATCCAACCCTAGAACCTACCAACAACCTCCCTTTTCAGGTACGAGAACAACGACCCTGCCGTCAGGTTCACTGAGGCCCAGCTCGCCGAGATCCGCAAGGTGACTCTGGCCAAGATGACGTGCGACAACCTCGACGAGCCCGGAGAGATGCAGCGAGCAGCTTTTGACCTCCCCAGCAACTTCCTGTAAGTCTCCTTCCCCTCAAAAAGCCCAAGTAACCTTGACTTTCCCAGGAACCCCCGAGTGCCGTGCGACTCCATGCCCCAGATCGACCTCAGCGCCTGGCGTGAGAACAGCGCTGGATGCGTGATCGGTGGCAAAACCGTCCAGGTCGGCGAGTCTGCCTTCCCCTCCCCCTGCACCAGCTGCGTCTGCACTAAAGAAGGAGTAAGTCACCCCCTCACTCTCCAAAAAGCCATTCTAACGTCTGCTTTCCAGCCCCAATGCGCCTCTCTGCGAGTGACAGACTGTGCTCAGCTGGCCCGCGAGTGGCCCCGAGACGTCATCCTCAACGACGACGTCTGCAACGCCCAGTGCGGACTCGTGCTGCAGACGAATCTGCCGCAGGCCAACTTCCGAGCTCCCCAGCAGGGCTTCCAGGGCAACACGAGGAGTGCGAGGTCCAGGCCCGTCTTCCAGGACGGCTTCCAGTTCCCCGACCTCACGAAGTTCTTAGGATAAGAAATTGCGGCTCAAGAGAATCCCGGAAAGCGATCAAGTACTTTTTAACACACAGCTTAATTCTACAGTTAAGGACCATTTAAAAATCTAAACTGAAAGTCTGTTTTGTACATTTTTTTACTTTTGTAGAGAAATTTTTTAAGTTCAAAAGATAATGTTAAGTTTTTATATTAACTTAAAAGTAAAAATAAAGTGGTTTCTATTAAAGTAATTGACCCTCCCGAGGCGCCTCAGATAAATCTCAATTCATTCACTGATTCATTCGCAGATTAAAGCTCTGTTTGCTGCTCGCGTTATGAATGAAAAGCATCTTGCGTACAATCAAACATATGACGCATCGTAATTGTGCAACGAGTACACGAATCGCGATGTTTGTTGTGTGTGGCGTTATATTTATAGAACATAAAGTGAGTTTCAGTTTGTTGTACATTCGACCGGCATTTCTATGCGTAAGAAAACGTAGTCCCCATGCTTAATGGTCACAGGCCACAGCTAGCGACTCTGACGCCGCTCCGGCCCGCGATGTGTGAGTATATTTTTAAATACACTCTGTCTGCGTTGTTGTTGTTATTTGCCTTGCTTTCGGTGTAAAAATTGTGTCGCGCGCGCGGTTGAGAGATCTCAAAGAAGAACGTACATCGCTCAGTCGCACAATGCAGTTCATTCAGAAGAGGTCGTTCTGAAAGCGAGGAGGCAGAAACTGTACAAAAGTGATCTCAATTCCCTGGAAAACCTGATCTCATGCAGAGAAACTCGCAGATCTGAGCGCGGATACGAAGACTTGTGAAGAAATTACAGAGCAAATGGTGCAAAGTGGAAAATGAGGTTTTTCCGGAAAATGTGAAAATCTATAATGAAAGAAAATGAGTGTGAAACTTCTACTTTCTTCTCTCTTCCTGGCCCTTTGGATATCTCCAGCCCTCACTTACAAAGGTAGACGCCATTTTCTGTTGGAATTTCGCTGAAATCGCCCGAAAAGAAGGGAAAATCCGAGCATGCGGGTCCATATTGGCTGCGAGTAATTCTAGAGCAGTGACTCTCAAGCTGAGGGAATTGAATTTTTTTTAATCAAGCAAAAATAGAAGGAGAATTTTTTTACCTCTAAAGAAATTTTTGGATAAAAAATAATTATTTTAAAAACTTGAGAATCACTGCTTTTGAGACCCTAAATAAACTTGAAGATACAACACAAATTAATTAACCATGTATCGTTATATCATTAGAAGAGCTTACGAGCTCGTACCGCGTTACTTCGTACACAGTCGCTGCGCTGCGTCTCTGCCCGCACGCAGCATAAAGGCGCATAAAAGTAATGTTTGAGTCATCATCACAGAGAGCACCCGCGCGCTACTTTTCCATATTTTTGTCTTTTCCTTCTCTGTTTTGACTCGCCATCTCGCACACACACACTTTTCTCACGCTTTTCACTCAGCTGAGTGTTTTCCGTAAACAAACGCCGTGATAAATAAACAAATTGCAGTTTCGCTCTACGGCAACAGCTACATAAACCTGCCGATTCAGGAGGCCAAGAGCTCCACGAACATTCGTCTCAAGTTCAAGACGTCCCTCCAGGATGGCCTGATACTGGCCTCCATCGGACGCAACGACTACATCCTGCTCAGTCTGGAGCACGCGCGTCTGAAGCTCGACCTCAAGATCACCAACTTCACGACAGAGGTAAGCCCGAGCCCAGTCGGAGCCCCCCTCATCTTCGTGTCTTTCAGGTCTGGTCGCCTCCGAATATCCAATTCAGCGATAAGCAGTGGCATGAGGTAACGATCACGCGCTATGAAAAAAATATTACGTTCCAAGTGAACGAGCACTTCATACGCGAGCAGTTGCCTGACAATATCGGCGAGCTGAGCATTCACTTTGGCGTGTTTCTGGGCGGCTTGGGTGACTTCACGGCTCCCTCCGTTGAGCACGAAAGCAAAAACTTCCGAGGATGCATATCAGATGTAAGTTCATTGCCCCCTAATCTCCCCCTGACGCTCACGAGGCTCTCCCCAAGGTCTACTACAACAACATCTCGCTCCTGAAGCGGGCTCGGGAGTCGGCCAAGCACGTTTCGGTGGAGAAAGTCACCTGGACGTGCTCGGCCGAGTTTGACGCCGTGGACAAGGACGAGATGAGCTTCCTGTACCCCGACTCCTTCGCCGTCCACGTCATCGAGGACGCGGCCCCTCTCGACCAGAACATCGTGAGCTTCGAGTTCCGGACCATAAACCTCTACGCGCCTCTCCTGGTCAGCTGGAACAAGCACGCAATCCTGAAGCTGGAGCTCCTCGACGGAAAACTCACCTTCGGGATCAACGAGGACGAGGTGGAGTTCTCTGGAGTGACCTCCGAGGGCAAGTGGCACCTCTTCCAGCTCCACTTCCACGACAACCGGTACACAGTGGCCCTCGACCAGGAGACCAAGACCATCGACACCTCCGTGGGCTTCTCGCAGTTCAAGGAGTTTCTGGTCGGAGGAGTCCCGGAGCTGCAGAAGAAGAAGGCAGCCAACAAGGGGGTCAAGGCTATCGACGAGAACTTCCAGGGGTGTCTGAGGAACGTCCAGGTGGGAGGCTCTCTGACGGGACTCTCGTCCTTCAAGGTCACCGAGGGCCTCACTTCCGGCTGCGTCTGGGATTATCCGTGTCTCGAGAAGAGTCCCTGCATCCCCAGCAGCGTGTGTCATCAGGAGAAGACCGACAAGTTCTGGTGTGAGTGCGACCAGCACTTTTGCATTCGAGCCGACTTCAGGGAAAAATACTCAGTAAGTCCAAAAACCAATTGTTGACCCAGTTGTAAACCCCTTTCCTCTCAAGGTTTTCTCAAAAAAGCCCTCGATCTTCGAGATCCTGCAAATCACCCCAGCCTACGTCTCCGAGGGCCAGTGGACCTACGTGAGCAGCACCAACGTCTTCCTGACCGAGGAAATCGCCACCAGCGTCCCCGACGACCAGATTGTCTTCTACATCATCAACCAGCCCAAGTACGGGAACCTCGAAAAGGTCTTCGAGTCCCGAGAAGCGCCGCTAGTCAACTTCACCTACAAAGATATACTCGAAAACAAGGTAATTGGGTGCTTTTTTGCGCAAAAAAACCAATTTGATTAACGTCTGATTGAAGGTGCGATATGTTCACGGAGGTGATGAGCAACATCACGACTTCATTACCCTCAATCTCATATTGCCTCACAAGATCTATGAGAAGCACCGAAAGTACGGTCAGTCGCACGTGTTGTCTACGAAATTCATGCTCCACTTCATCGTCTCGCCCATCAACGATGCCCCGACCTTGAGCATCCCGCGTAACAAGATCTTCGTGCTGGTGCAGGGCATTCCCAGGCGGTTCTCCACCGAGTACGTCAATCTCTACGACCCCGACAGCCTGCCCGAGACCCTCATCTTCAAGACCATCCCGGCCAAGCGCAACGACAGTTTCAACACGACCTTCGAGCTGGACCAGAAGCCTACCGACACCTTCTCCTACCAGGACTTGCTAGACGAGAAAATCATGCTCCGAGTCAACCAGCAGGTCTGTCTCTCATCTCTTCTTCTTTCCAGAAATCTAAGAGACCGTTTCAGATTAAGGAGGAGAAGCGCTTCGAGGTCTTCTTCGAGGTCTCGGACGGCATCGAGACGAGTCCCATCGTGGGACTCCAGATCAACGTGATCCCCCTGGAGATCCGCATGCTCAACAACTCGGGTCTCAACCTCATCCACCACAGCAAGTCCCTCATCACCAACTTCAACCTCTCCTTCGCCGCCAACATCGACGAGGAGTCGAACCTCGTGGTGACATACGACCTCGTCCAGCAGCCAGAGTATGGCATCATAGAGAAACTGAGGATGGCCGACTCCACCTGGTCCAGCCCCGTCACGTCCTTCACGAGTGAGCAGGTGGTTCTGGGCCAGATTCGCTACAGCCACCTGCACGGGAAGCCCAGCAAGGACGAGTTCAAAGTAAGGCTAGTCTTCGTAAAAAGTCTCGTTCTAATGAAAGTTTCAGTTCACAGCGACTCTGGGTCCCGTGACGACGCAAGTGTACGACTTCCGGATCAACCTCTTCCAGTTCCAGATCACGCCAGTGTCCTACCAGCCCCTGGAGATCCTCGGAGATCGCGAGAAAGTCGTGACTCAGGACAACCTCTCGTACCAGACGCTCTTCCACAAGACCTCGTCTGAGGACATTCGGTACAAGCTTCTCGTCCTTCCGACCTACGGGTCGCTTTTCCTCAACACAAGGCAGCTCTACGTAAGTTCTGAGGTCTCTAGTGCATGTTCCTAGCTTAGGTTTATTTTCAGGAAAACGACACCTTCACCCAGCAAGACGTGAACCTGCTCCACCTCAAGTTCCGCACGAGCTTCCAGACTTTCTCGAAGTTCACGGACTCCATCAAGTTCGTGGTTTCCATCGAGAACAGCAACACTTTTCTTTTCGGCAACCTGACGGTCAACTTTGTCCCCAGTACGACGGACGGGCGGATCGAGAGCGTGCAGCCAGAAAACGTGCAAGTCGTCGAAGGTGAGTCCCAAGTCCCCTTAAGGTCCACCACTGACGTCTCT
This sequence comes from Forcipomyia taiwana, assembly GCA_963930915.1. Classification (NCBI taxonomy): domain Eukaryota; kingdom Metazoa; phylum Arthropoda; class Insecta; order Diptera; family Ceratopogonidae; genus Forcipomyia; species Forcipomyia taiwana. Next base: position 1,554,778 of record CAWVOI010000099.1, on the reverse strand, counting down.
GTAAATTACAGGAAGCAGATCGACAATCTCCCGGATCAACTTCCCCTTCGCGTTCAACAGAAACCTCCCGCCCTTCCTCCACTTCAACCTCACGGAACCGCCCTCCCACGGCTTCATCTGTCGCTACACGCAGAACTTCAAGACCCAGTCCCTGAGCTACTTCACCATCAGCCAGCTCTCCTCCGGAGACATCTACTACTGCCACGACGACTCCGAGACCGAGTTCGACTCCTTCAAGCTCCTCGTCTACTCCCAAGACAAGTTCGAGTTCCAGTACGTGGCCGTCATAAACGTCACCATAACTCTCAAGAACGACAACGAGCCGCGACTCGTGACGGCCGATGCGGTTCTGAAAGTCGTCCAGGGCCAGCAGAAGATCGTTCTGCCCGAGATCCTGCACTACAGCGACGGCGACATCACCACCAACGACGAGGACCTGGTCTTCATGCATGTGGTTGCCACCAACGGGGACCTCTTCCTCTCCAACAAGCCGTCGAACACGTTCACGCAGAAGGACGTCAACGAGCACCTCGTCCACTTTGTCCACAGGGGCTCCGATCTGGTCGGGAACGTGACCTTCGTGGTCTCTGACGGCCTCCACGAGACCCGGGGGATGCTCAAGGTGAGGGCGTCCGACCCCTTCATCCGGTTCCAGGGCATCAAGGTGTTCTCGCTCAAGGAGAAGGACACGCTGCAGTTCGACGAGGGCGTCCTGAGGTTCGACATCAACTTCGACCCGCGTCCCAGTGACGTCAAGTATGAGGTAAGCCTTCGGAATTCGGCAATTTGGCGAACAATAACGTGATCCAATCAACCTGTAGGTAGTCATGTGGCCGAACTATGGAAATTTGCATTTTATTAATTCGTCAAACAAAATCGTCTCTTTCAATCACAATGACATAATCCTCAAACAAGTTAGTTACACCAATTTAAATGTTACTTCACACGACAAAATAAGGTAATCTCTAATCAGCGTCAGTTAGCCCATTCATTAACACCTTTCTCGCGTCTTCTATCCGCATGAATCATCTGCGGTATCTAGGTTACGGGTGTCTTGCAACGAGCTGCGAGACGAGACAGAAATCATTATCAAGATCTACCCGGCATCGTACTGGCAAAACTTGTTTGTGGTCAAAAACGAGACGATCTTCGTCGAGGAGGAGAAATCGGTAAAGATCCGCAAGCAAAACCTCGAGATCGGCCATCAGAGCACCATCGATCCACGGGAGATCATCTTCAAGCTCCAGCGGAAACCCCGTTTCGGGTATCTGCATATGGAGAGCGCGAGTGGCGAGAGTGCCGACAACTTCACCACCTTCGACCAGCAGACCATCAATGAGGGGAAGATCTTCTACGTCCAGACAGTCCCGAATGTGACGGAGGACTTTTTCACCGTCGAGGTCACCAACGGGATTGTCTGGCTGAAGTCCTTCCACATCAACATCGAGGTCTTTCCGAACCGGATCTTCATGGACGCCTCGACTCCCATTAAGCTCAAGAAAGGTATACCCTAACTTGCATTTTTGAATTTAAAAAAAAAAGTTAAATTACCAAATCGATAATCAAATTTCATTTTGAGGGAATCTAATGGAAGTCTAACAAACGAAAATTTGGCAATTAGATTTCCTCAAAATGAAAACTTGGGAAAATGCTTTTCCTTTATTCAATCATCGATTTGGTATTTTTATTTGATTGGATTTTTTTCCTCCATACAAACTTCAGTTACCCCTCACACCACCCCCTTAAGTGATAGAGGCATACTTGTGTTATATGATTTGCTGGGTTTAATATAGTGTACAACATATCCAAAATTCAGCTCAATCGGATCAAGTATATGGAACTTTCATACAACGGGAAAACCCCCTTAATTACCCCCCAGACAGTTTTCTGGAAAAACCAAAGTGTTTTACCCACTCTCTAGACCATACATGACAACATGCAAAAAACCGCAGGTCTCTAGCTCTTGTAGTTTCGGAGCTTTTGCGACTCAGACGTACGGACAGACGGACAAGTCGGACACATAAGTGCACTTTTTTCAAAATTGATGAAAATACACTAAAAATACGTATTTCCTCAGGATCTACGATAAGCATCTCTCCCGAAGACCTACGAGCCTCCTCAGACTACTACAAGTCCAAGATAATCGACTTCAAGGTAATGGAGAAGCCCAAGCACGGGAAGATCATCGTTCACGGGGGCATCAACGCCAACCGCTTCAACCAGAACCAGCTCCAGAGTGGCAACGTGAAGTACGCCCACTCTGGGACCAGCGACGCCCACGACTCCATCCGACTCATAGCGAGGACCTCCAGCAAGCTGAGCGAGCCGTTCGTGCTCACCTTCATCCCCTTCTCCGAGGACAACGAGCTGCCCAAGGTCCTGGCCAACTCTGCCTCGACTTGCACCTTGAGGGGAAAGTGCGTCATTGAGGCCAGGAATCTGAGTAAGGCTCAACTCCCAGTTCCAGTCTGTGTTCTGAAGGTTTTATTTCCAGGAATCACGAGCAAGTACGCCAAGGACGACGGAGTGGTCTTCCACGTAGCCTCTACCAGCGGAGGCTTCATCGTCAACGAGCTCCAGGGCAAGGAGAACATCCAGTCCTTCTCCCAGCAGGACATCAACGACGGCCTCATAACCTTCATCCTGGAGAAGTCGCAGGACCCCAAGCCCGAGTTCTCCTTCTACGTCACGGCCGGGAACCTCAACACCAGTCTGGTCCAGCACTCTCTCGTCCCCTTCGCCTTCGTGCCCGTCAACTCCAAGGCCGTCCAGACCCACACCCTACACGTCCCTCCCGGGGGAAAGGCCGCCATCTCCGAGGACCAGCTGAAAACGCTGGAGGTCCTGAGAAATCAGCGAGTCAACTTTGAGATTCTCGGAAGTCCGAAGCTCGGGACGCTCCAGTACCAGTCGAAGGACGGGCTCTTCTCCGCCAACTGCCTCCGCTTCAGCCAGGCAGACATCTCTAACCAGAGGCTGTTCTACGAGAACAAAAAGTTCTCGATCTGGGAGCTGCAGAAGGGCCAGGAGATCGACGACCAGTTCCAGTTCAAGCTACAGCCCAGCTCCTTCGACTACTCCAACAAGTACTCCTTCCGAGTGAACATCTCCTTCTACGACGATATCTTGAATGCGATCAAGTATGAGGTAATCAGGCTTGAAGAGGGGGGACATGCGCCATTGAAAATCGACTTCAGTGCAGCTGTTAATTATCTCAAAGATAAGACAACGAGTTCCAATACAATGATGGTGAAATGCTGCAGTGCAAAGCATGGCGAAGTCGTGACCGGCGAGAATAAGAAGCTGTATGACCATAACTTGTACATCGACGACTTCGATCAATATGGAATGCTTTACGTCCATGACCATTCTGATACGGTGGAAGATGAAGTGATCATGTCGGTCTACCTTCTTCAGGGGTAAGTCGAGTTGTGCCTGCCTCTTTGCTGCTTTCACCTCATTATTTGCGTTTCTTATCCGTTTGGTTCCGAAATTGCAACAATAATTGGAATTTTTGGGAAAAAAGAAGCCGTCTTTTTCGGCCCAAAAACTCCGGAAATCTTCATCATGCCATTTTAACCCTTAAAAACCCGACAAAAAATCTGACCAAAAATCCTCAAATTGAGATTTTCTTAACGAGCCGATCTTTGGTCAGAATTCAAATAACACGTAAAAATGTTTGACCCGAATACACCAGAAACGTGTTTCTTAGGATAAGTTTAATCGTTTTAAAGCTTCATAGACCAATTTAGCGACAAAAATTTTTGGTGAAAAATCCTGAAATCGAGTTTATTTTAACAAGCGGAGGTTTGGCCATTTTATGAATTTTAGATGAAAATTTTTTTTCTCCCAAATCCACCAAAACTCTTCAGAAATACATTTTTCTAGGTAAACTCAGTTGTTTAAGCACTTAGGACGCAATATCGCGACAAATAACTTTTGACCAAAAATTCTGAAATTAAATTTTTTAAAAACGATATTTAGCTCTAAAGCTCATTTCTATTATCTCTTTCAGAAACATATTTCTTGGCAACATAAAAATCCCGGTTTCTATCAGCTCCCTAAACGACCAGAAATTCCATCTTCTCACCCAAAACCCTACCATCACGATGGTCAGTGGTGAGAGCTACACCATTACCAATGAGGTCCTGCTCACCCAGGACGTCGACACGCCCTCCCACAAGGTCGAGTACACCATCGTTAGTCCACTTTCGGTCGGCGAAATCCTCAAGCTCCATCCAGACAACAGCCTGATTGACATTGCGAGGTTCCACAACTCCTTCACGCAACACGACATCAACCAGCACAAGATCATCTACGTCAACAACCAGAAGGACTCGAGCAACTCCAGCAGGACCGTCCATTTCCGGTTCAAGGTGTGGGACTCGCAGTACGAGCCGATTCACGGCAACTTTACCATCAACATCGTCCCGGTCCGAGTCACGTGCAAGAACCCCCGACCCACATTCCTCCTGCAGGACAAAATGGAGGCCCCTCTGGACCTGATGAGTCTGTGGGTCGACACGAACGTCAAAAAGTCCCGACTGCACTACACCATAGTCGAGCCTCCCCGGTTTGGGGCCATAAGGGAGACCACTGAGGCCAATTCACGCGAGGTCTCCGACTTCACCTACCTCAAGCTCGAGAGCGGGGGCCTGGAGTACGTTGTCTCGAGTCCCGTGAACGAGGACGCCTTCAAGAGCCTCGTCACCGTCACGAACTCGAAGGCCTCGTGTTCCATTAGGACGGAGATCAAGCTGAAGCCCCTCCTGACCATCAACCCTTTGGTCCTCCAGACCAACGAGTACATTGACAAGGTCCCGATCAGCGCGACTCTGGACCCCGAGTCCAAGTTCAAGCTGAGACAGCTCTCGTCGGTGTCTTTCGCGATCACCAAGCCCCCCAGTTTCGGAGAGTTCATCTCGATTCTGCGCAAGAACGAGTCGGATCTGAGCTACGAGCCCGTGAGCTCCTTCACGCTCAAGGACGTGGACGACGGCTTCATCTTCTACAAGCCCAACTTCGAGAAAAAGTTCAAGTCCGACTCGCACGACGACGAGTTCTCCTACAAGGTGACCACGAACCTCTCCTCGGCCAGCGCCACGTCGCACATGAGGTACATGAAGGCGAGCCCCGACGAGCCCGATGAACCCTCGTACGACGACCAGCAGCTCCAGATAATCACTTTCACGCTTCTGGGGATCGGCTTCATTGTGGCCACGATCATAATTTTCTACACGCTCAGGTGTTGCGTGACTCTAAAGGCCTTTACTGAGAAGAAACACAATGAGAAGCCGCCCTCGCTACCGATTCCACCCGGGTACACGCTCAACAACGGCCGGCTCTACTCGCACAGCACCCAGAGTCTCTCCAACACGGCCACTCCCACGCTCCTCAGCAACTTGCCGAATTTCAAGATCATCGCCATGCACGAGACCGACAGCACCACGTGTCGCGACTCGGAGCTGGATTTCGTCAACTTTGACACGATTGACGACGACGAGATGGGCGACGGCAGGGACGATGGGGCGGACAAGGACTTGATGGAGGAGAGCCCCTCCCAGACCCCCAACATGTACGGCGACATGGACAGCTACAAGGCGGTCCACAACCCGCTGCTCCGAAGGAATCAGTATTGGGTGTAGTGCATTTTCTATTTATTGAATTTTACTGTCGAAGCCAAAGAGCAACCAAAGAGCTCTCCAAGAGACCCAGAGAAAGTACTTGAGTAACTCAGCCTTAGTTTATTCGACTTAACTCAGCCTAATCTTAGTTTAGTACGTATCTTGCTTTGATCCATTAAACCTAGAGATAAGAAAGGCTCGATTTAGAGCTAACTTAGCCTTAGAATAAGCCTAGCAAACAGTCAAACTACTTACTTCATTACGCGGACGCGCTGAAACTGATCTTAATCTGTAAAACGTAGCTTAAAGAGTATTTTATGACAATAATAAAATATTATTCTAAGTATTATTGCTCTCACTGCTGCCTCTGGTGCGTCTCATCTGCTCCAGCTTGATCTCGTGCTCCCGCGCCTTCAACCGCAGCACGGCGATGGACGAGTTTCTGCGGTCCTCCTTGGGCACGAGGCCGTGCTCCCGCGACGTCGTGGGCTGCTCCCGGGTCGGCAGGGCGATGCTCTCGGGCGAGTTGGAGGAGTCGGAGAGCACGGGTGCCGCCGGTGGGGGGATCGGAGGGGGGAACCTTAGCTGCGACAGCGAGCTGGGCGTGGCTTGCTGGTTGGCGGAGAAGTTGGCCAGGATGCTCTGGAGCGACTCGTTCGTGTAGAAGGGGTCCTGTCTCGGACTCAACGCCGATGACGAGGGTCTAAATGAGACGAACTTTAGTTTCTTATTTTAGATAAATTTTATTAAAACTTCAAATTTTAGCTTGATCATAAAAATTGGGCTAAAATCAGAATTTTAAATTGTCGCATTTTTCTGCTTTTCCCCTGGAACTCAATTTTAAAAACTCTCAGAAGAGCTGTGTCTTTGCTGAACCTTCACTTTTGTCTCTAAGTCCCATTATTTTAACCATTAAAAGTTAAGCTGCTCTTAACCCATTGGCTACCAAGATTTTCAAGCAGCGTCAAAAAAATTTTTCATTTGAATAATTCGTAAAAATTAAACTTTTAAAATTTTTTGAAGAAGTTATACACTAAAAAGGTTAAACAAAAATATGCCCATAAATCAGGAATGGATTAAATTTTTGGAAAAATTTTTTATGAAAGAAATAGTTCGGAATCAACTCGAAATATTGTAGAAGAAAGTTTTTTGAAATTATCACGTAGTGTATTTTTAATGATTTTTTAAATGTTAAAATTTAAAATCCAATATGGTGGCCAAACCGAAAAATTTCACGACTAGCTGTTTTTGCTGCTTCATAAGTCTAAGTTGATGGAACACAATTGATTCCTCGGTAGCCAATGGGTTAAAGCAACCAGTTTTCATAAAATCTTGTGCATTTTTGTTTGAGTTTCTCTTAAAGTTCCTCGAGAAAATATCACTAAAAATTTTTTTTTCACTCTTAAAGCCACTATTCCCCTCTTTAAGTCCAATACATCTTCCCAAGCCACCATATGTATTCAAAGAAAAGTGATTACCTGTGAAAAAGAGGAAGATACGAGGGCGTTTCCAGAGGTAGGTGCGAATAGCGCAGGGAGAACAGGGCGGACGCTTCGAGCGGCTTCCGGAGTCCGAAGGGGATGTGCTGCAGGGCGTTTGAGGCCATAGTCATCTGGGGTGGGACGGCAGAGGTCGAAGCGTAGGGCGCCGACACGAGATACGGGTTGTAGGGGTGTCCCTGGGGTCCAACCTTCTCCTGCTTGCGCCACTTGGCCCGCCGGTTCTGGAACCACACCTGGATGCGGGCCTCCGTGAGCCCGATCTTGAGAGCCAGCTCCTCGCGGGTGAAGACGTCGGGGTAGTGCGTCCGTGAGAAAGCCTTCTCCAGCTCCTCGAGCTGGAAACTCGTGAAGGTCGTGCGGTACCGTCGCTGCTTCCGCTTCTGGGGCATCTCGTCGCTCTCGCCGTCACTCGGCCCCTCACCCCCTCCCGTCTCGGGGCTGTGTCTCCCGCTACCTCCCGCGTTCGAAAGGCATCCAGACATGTCCGTGGATAAATCTAAGGCTATCGCAGACGCTCCTGCTGACACTTCTTGGCTGAACGAGTAAAAGTTTGACAAGCGCAGACCAGCTTTTAAAATGCCCATTATAAGTCGATGGCTCTCGTAATGAATCTGAATGGCGCGGAGCGGAAAAAATTAATGATGATTAAACTTATTAAAAAATTGATCAATCACTGCTCCAGCATTTCCGTGCAGGAGTGGCGTCAAATTTTAATTAGATCAAGTTATTGAAAGCCGATCCGCGTAATCCTTACTTCAAATATTCTTCTTCAGACCCATTTGTCTTGTGCTTCTTCCCGGTTTCTTTGCCGCACTGCTGTAGACTACATTTAGAGCTAATACATTTGTCCAACCATTGTTTAACAACTTAAACAACATAAAGCCTCAACGGGAAGTACGAGAACACACCATGTCGAGCGTTTTTCGACTTTACTTTGCTTTGCGCTCTTTCGCGTTGCTTTGGATTCATTGCAAAGCCTCGTTCTTTCTGGAGACTTCTATTTTAGGTTTTTAGACTTTTTTCAAATAATTTTTTTCCTAGCTTTGAAATTTTCAAAAATTACTTAATTGAATTTTAAATTTTATAATTTAATTCCAAACGATGCTGAGCTTAAAAGCCGAAAGATTCATCGAAACCAAATCTTTAAAAAAATGACTGTACCCACATAAATCATAGAGATAAATTTAATTTTTAAAGATGGGTTTGAAGACTCGTTTTCTCTTCATTTTTATGAATTATAAAAGATGAGCAATATTTCTTTAGTTTCTAACCCGAATTCAATAAAGATTATTTAGACAAAAGGACTCCCATTTTTGGTCAAATTTTTCCCTTTCAGAATAATAAAGAACTTTAAAACAAAGGAGGTGTACAGTTTTGTTCACCCATCTTATTGAAATTTAAATTATACTTACGTATGTAATTATGAATGGAAAGTACCTCTTATGAAGAAATAAAACAAGCTCATTTGTAATCGTATTAATTGAAGTATGCACCCATTATCAAAACTTGATAAGGATAATGTGACACAAAATGATGTTTCGACTATAAAAATAAAACTTAAATTTTCCGCCTTAAATTGGTTCCGAAATAATGAGTTACGAAAATGAGTACCCGTTGAAGCATAAACCGAGTAAACTGGAGATTCTCTACTCAGATGGAACAGCATAATTTATTTACTTCATTTGTGACCTCTTACGTTTCCATTGTAGGATAATTTGGCTTTTCACCTTAAGAATTAAGGTTATTAATTCTTTGAGGTATGTTGTAATTTAATTTTCCTATTTCTCGAGTTATCCAACGAGTTTCTTTGGTATCATATGCAAAAAGCCTTCAAAGAGAACATGAATAATTTAAAGGCGTAATTTTATTTGTTTTTCTGAAAGGTTCTGAACTGTGACTTGTACATATGTTCTTGGCATTCAGTGATTTTAATTTGGTTGTAAGTTTTATTTGATTAAATATAAGATCTCGTAAGTTCGTTATTCCAAAACGAAGAAGAGCTTCAGGAATGGAAGAAAAAAGAAAAGGAGAGACGATCATAACTGTAGAGAGTCCAAACGATCCGTAATTTAGTACCATAAGATCTACGGATTCATTCACTTCTTTCATTTTTTAATTCATTGAAACTATTACCATCGTTATATTGTCAGTTTTCAAACAAATAAAAAGTTTGATCGAAAAAGTTTTTAAGAGCCAAAATATTCAAAATCTTTTGGAACTGGAAAACAGTTCCTTGGCTTTTCAAATAACTATTTGATCCAATTTAAGATCTCGTAACTGAAAAATTGATTTTTATTTCTAAGAGCTTGCTCTGACCTTAAAGTGGTAGCTCTATTTAGAAGCTTCTCAGATACTTGAACCATTCGAACTGAACTTTCTGTTAAAAATGTTAATAAATGCAGTCTAAGCTCTAAGATCGGTAGAAATTCTGGTTCTTTCAATTCAAGATAGAAAAAAGTAAGAACGACGTTATCGAATTTTATCTCTTTATAGTTAAATCAAAACCTTTAAATGTGGACCATTGGTCGATCCTCATTCGGACACAGTAATTTTATCTTCATATACTCGTAATTAGACCCAAGTCTCTATAAGATCTTTTAGACTTGACACTATACATAAAGCACTATGTTTGATTTTAAAAAATTTTGCTCCAACAAATATGAAAAAGAAATATATTTAAATATATAGAGTGGAAGTCCCCATAGATTTCCTCAGGCAGTAATTTTTCAAAAAAATCTCCCCCGGAACTACCAAATTCCAAAAAAGCAAAGCAATTTGACAGTTCCGAGAGAAAGCTAAAATTCTCTCATTTTCACTCTATACTTTTCTATCTTTATTTTAAATGATTATGACAGACAAATTAAAAACAAATTAAAACCCCAAAATAAGACCCTAAGTAGAGGATTCAATGAGAATCTACAAGTTTCGCACGAAATGGCTCGAGAACTTTGTTTTAAAATTGCCCACGAGTTTAATGCAAGACTGGCAAAGCGGGAAAACGCTACAAAAGTCAAATTAAATTTCGTAATTGGCGCAGCCTAAACGCTAAATAATAACAGCCGGAAAAGCCCAAAAACTAACCTAATGAAACACGCAATTACATACCTCGTTTCCCTCACTGGAACGTGAGGTCCATCGTGACGTCGTCGTACGGCCGTATTACAATTTAACCGCGCGCCAAAACAATTCGGAGCTAAATGCTTTCTGGCGCTGGTGACTCTGTCGTGGGAGAGAAATTTAACCTGCACGTACACTAGAAGTTAGCCGGGCACTAAGCAGTCACACACGGAATTAAAATAAACAAACTGAAAAATATACAAATTCTATACCATTACAATCTCGTGTTTATTATCTTTACGCGTACTTCACAGCAATGGGCGGCTCCCATTGGTGAACGCACGGCCCGTACGGTGTGTGAGGAGACAACTCCACGGCACCTTCGGGTGGACTTTCCCCGTTCTTCGTGGATTCGCGAGCCAATGAGCGAACAGGTGGGCCCGGCCCTGGCCCACACGCTCACGTATCAGGTTAATTAATTCAAAAGTCCACGGGATGTGATCAGTGTTGTGACAAATCAATTTAGCTCGCGATAAAACGGCAAGTAAAAATCACAATTGCTTTATTTTCTCGCCTCTCTTACGTCCATCATAAATTCACGTAACTCAACACTTCCTTCTCTATGCCTTTGAAGTTCTTCGAGTTGCTGTTCAGCAGCTGCAAGTACATCCTCTTGAGATAGTAGATCTTCCGCGACTCGAAAGTCCGCTGGCTCGAGTTTCTCGCCGCGCTCCAGCTCTTGAGGGCGTGCGAGATGTTGCTGCTCACCTCCTTGCGCAGAGTCGTCGTGCAAAATTTGGCTATGACTCGGTGCTGGAAGAGATTCGCTTCAGAGGGGATCTGGCTTGCGGGAAAGGGGGAGAGTTACCTTCATGTCGCTGCAGAGCGTTATCAGGATGTTCAGCCGGATGGGCTTCGGGATGTTGGAGAACACGAAGTTTATTAAATTCGACGTGTTTACTTCTTTGGAGTAGGGGAATATTCGAACTTCGTATTTTCTGAAAGGAAATTTATTTTTGAGGGAAACATTTTAAATAATATTTTTTTTCGAAATCTTGGAAGTTCTGAAGATTTTCTGAACGTTCTCCAAACCGTGAATTTCATTTATTTCCCTACCTGTGAGCAGGAAACACAGCCAGAGTCGGCAGATTTATAACCTTGTACTTCTCATCCAAGTCATTCTTGTCTACGTCTATTCTGAAAAAGTCTATTTGTGGAAGCTTAGCGAAGTGCCTGGCGACATTCAGCAAGTAGTAGGACATCGTTTGGCAAAATGCGCAGTATGAGGAATGGAAAAGCACGAATGTAGTCTGTGGAAAGAGAAGCTTGTAAGACTCGGAAAACTGAGGGAGATACGGCTTACTTTGTTGTGAATCATTACGTGGGCCTCGAACTGCCGCGAGGTGATCTCTCGGATGAAGTAGGTGCCGTCCGTCGTGGGCTTCCTCGGGGTCTCCGTGAAGGTCGTTGGAAGGCTATACATGGACCTCATGTCGGGCTTCAGACTGCCCTCCGTGTAGTCCCTTATGAACTTCGAGATGCCCTGGGGAGTCACGTCTCTCAGCAAATGGACCGTCTCGTCCTCGGCGTCGAACAGCAGGATGCGGGTGTCGTTCCTGGCGGCCTCCGAGATCTTGGGTCCGTATCTCTCGGCAAAGGCCCGGTGCTCTATGAGGTCCATGAAGATAATGGACAGGTTCTTCTGGCTCAGACACGCGTATCCCTGCACGGACTCCACGGCCTCGAGGAACTCGTCGTCGCTGGAGCCTCGGGAGCACGTCATCCAGGGCTCCTCCGAGTCCAGGTAGAGCCCGAACGCGCTGCCAGCGTCCCAGTCATCGAAGCACGTGGAGGAGTCGGGGCTCTGGTAAGCTAGGTTGCCGTGTCTCAGCTGTCTTACGTAGTTCTGGTTCAGGCGCTGGAGCCACGTGTCGTTGTAGCAGTTCCGGTAGCTGTACCCGAACTGCTTCACCATGTCGACGATGGCCGAGGACTCTGGCGAGTAGGGACGCGGCGTGAAGACTATCAGAGCGGCTCTCTCGACGAACCTCACGCCGATGTCGTTTGCCTTTATGCCCAGAGGGGTCGCCCACTCCGACACCGTCCGCACTGCCTGCTTGATGAACGATACCAGCTCGTACTGCATCCAGTGGGACGAGTTCTTGAACTCCTAGAAAAAATATTTTGAGACAATTCTTGTGAGAAAAGTCGTCTCTTACGAAAATCTTGTCCCACGTGTAGACTCGGAGCTTTGGAACGCCCACTTCAACCCCGAAGCTCCGGACGTTCTTGCCCAGGCACACCGCAAACACCAGGTCCCGGCTGGGGTCCAGCTCCAGGAACTTCAGGGCCGTCTGGTAGAAGTGCCGGAACGCAGTGTAGTTCTTGGCCACATCGAGGAAGGCGCAGACCACGATGGTGTTGGTGGAGCTGAGGTTGATGAGGTCCTCCACGTTGTCCAGACGCACGAGCGGGTGGATCAGGGAGTGCACAAACTTGACGAGGGCCTCCTCCTTCCACATCCCGTTGTACTGGATACCGATCCCGTTGGACCTGTACGCCATCAGAGTGGGCCACGTGGGCACATTCGCGTACTGGATGCGGCATTCTCCCCCTGAAATGGCTCAGTTAGTGAGGGAAATGGAAGCCTGCGAGACCTTACGTGGCTCCCAGCAGTTGATGGCGGCAAAGTAGGCCAGTCCTCGGAGCTCCTGAGCGACATTCTCGTACACCTGACGGACACTCCTGCTCTCAGCGCACCACGGAGCTGCAAATAGAGTGTTAGTGGTGGCGATTTAGTGACTCCGAGACTCACCGTAGTACAGAACGAATGAGATCTCTGATAAGGCAACATTGTTTTGAGTGGGAGCGAGCTTGCCGGTCGTGAAATCCTCTACGAGTGTCGTGTTTCGTATGAAGGGCGATGGTGGCGGGGCGCGAGACACCTTCAGTGGGCTAAAATGAGACTTGTAAGGCTTCCTCGAGAGTTTAGGTCAAGGCTTACGAGTTCTGATATGTGGCATAAGCGGTCAGTATGAATAGTAGGCAGAAGAGAACCAAGTCCCGGGCATACGAAATCACCATAGTCACAGTTGATCTGGTATTCTTGCGAGGAACATAACAAACGGCTATGTCAGAGTTAACTTCAGAGTTTCTTCTAAGGTCTTCCTTTGGTGGCTTCGATTCTGTGGTTGCTTCTTGCGGTGAGGTTCTTTCTAAATTGTTGGCAATTGTATACATAAGTCCTAACTAAGCTGCACTCTCGGGTCTCTCAAGCTTCGGGTGGCAATGTTATCTGAAACGAAATGCTCGATTTTACGACTCGGAAAATTTGTCGATAAGGCACTTTTACCATTCTAGACGCTCGCACACTCCTTTCCTCTCATTCGCGCGCTGCTTTGTACTAAGAGTGCTCGTTTCGGGGCCGCAATAAATATTAGAAGTTTGTAGTTTCCGACAATTTGGTCTTTTTCACCGATTTGGAATCATCTGCAAAAGTCCAGCTCATATTTTTGTCAAGAGGGGCATTTCAGAGTCGATTCCAGCCAGTTTCAGACACGTCTCTGAGGCACCGAGTTTTTGTGAACGAGACCCGAAATCCGGGCGAACTGGGTGTCACAACAATCCCGGAACTTGTCTACACGAGCGCAGAAGAAGAAAAGAGAGTTTGAGTGTGTGCGAGTTTTTTGTTTTTAAAAAGTTCCTTCGCAGAAAAACCCCTTGAAAATAGTGAAAAACTTGAGATAAAACCCCGAAATCAGTGCAAGTGCGACAAATGGAGGCCAAGGCACCTCACGTACCTAACGAAGTTCCACAGAAGCTGATAGAAGCGCTGCAAAATGATTTTCGTATCCTGGCTAACGAGTCGAAGAAAAAATTTCCGCAGCTAAAAGAGGTGCTGAATTGTTTATGACGTTCCTGGGAACGTTCTACTTCCTTTCATTTCCACTACTGAAGGAGGGAAAAGGTGTTAAATGTTAATGCGCTGGATCTGGGCCAGGGTTTGGAGGAAAACATAAAATGGGTGTTGCACGAAAATTGTGACGATACGTTTTCCTCCCACATTTCCCCCCCTCCTCCGATTCCGAGTATCTCTCTCGTGTTTCGGTGACAAGCCTTCTGAATCTCTGACATCTGGCTCTCTCTTGCAGTCCTGCGAGGAGGCTATAGTCGTGCTGAAAAACGCCACTGCAAATAATCAATCGCTGTTTTACATCGTGAATCAAGTCCTCTACCCCGTCATACAAGGATGCGAAACGAAGGACCTGAAAATTATCAAGGTAATCAATATTTCCATAGAACACCAACGCCGATGGTGTTTTTTTCTGGGCTACGTCACCTCTGATGACGTTGCGGTTTGCTGGTGTTTGCGGCGAGGTGTAAATGAAGGAAAAATTCAGGTTTTGGGTCAGGTGTCTGTTTGTCTAATTGGAATTATTTTTTTGACTTGCCGGCAAACGGGTTTATTATTAGAATATTGAACTTTTTTGGCATGAGTAGAACTAGTTGATAACTGATTGATAAACATTTATATCTGGTTCATGCAAATGACAAGCAATTAACAGACACTTGAAGCTATACGTTCAGATTACGCACGTCCTCCAATTATCGATTGGGTTTTTATGCAAATGCTCCCCTTGTTTTTCGCAGTTCTGCCTCGGGTTGATGCAGCGCCTCATCACACGTCAAGTGATTGATCAGAAGGGCGCTCGGTACATCATAGACATCCTCTGGCGACTGATGGAAACGGAGGTGGAGGAGGTGAAGGTGCTTCAGACAGTCATCCTGCTGCTCACGACCAACACAGTGGTACAGGGGGAGACGCTCTCGAAGGCGATAGTGGTGTGTTTCAGGCTGCACTTTACGAAGGACTCCACGACCATAAACACGGCGGGAGCGACGGTGAGACAGCTCGTGACGCTCGTATTCGACCGCATGGTGAACGATGACAAGCACAACCCTCTCCCAGCGGACCGATCCGTGGACTTGGAGGCTCTCAAGACCACCAAGGGTGTGCCCCCCAAGGGACTCTACCCCTCGGCCACGGACGCCTTCCTGCTGTTCCAGGATCTCGTGCAGCTGGTGGACGCCGACCAGCCCTACTGGCTGCTCGGCATGACGGAGATGACCCGCACCTTCGGGCTTGAGCTGCTGGAGGCCGTTCTGACGCAGTTCTCCGTCGTGTTCGAAAAGTACCCCGAGTTCTGCTTCCTCCTCAAGGAGCGAGTGTGCGCGCTAGTCATCAAGCTGTTCTCGCCCCACATCAAGCACCGCAGCAACATTCCCCCCAACATCATGCACCAGACGGGGTGCGTGGACAAACCCTACTTCCCCATCAGCATGCGTCTTCTGCGAGTCGTCTCGATCCTCATCCAGAAGTACCACCATCTCCTCGTGACAGAGTGCGAGATTTTCCTCTCCCTCATCGTCAAGTTCCTGGACATCGACAAGCCGGCGTGGCAGCGAGCTCTGGCGCTCGAGGTCCTGCACAAGATTGTCGTGCAGCCAGCGCTCCTCGTGTCCTTCTGCGAGTGCTACGACATGAAGGACCACTCGACGAACATTCTGCAGGACATCGTCAACTCCCTCGGGGGCTACATCCAGCACTCGTTCAGCGGGGCCCAGCAAAGCATGCACTGTGGTAAGTTTATGGCAGTTTCTCAGCCAAGCTATAGAGTTCTGTGTTGCAGCTCTGGCCAACCAGCCCAACTCGAATGGCGCCCAGATGACCTACAGCTCAGGATCTTCCGTCCAGGCGGGCTTCTCGTACCGCGGGGTGTGGCTTCCTCTGACCCAGACCTTCCCTCAGGGCCAGACCCGGTCGCAGTAGTAAGAAGGACTTGACTCTTTCTGGCTCAGTTGCTCTAACATGTTTCTTTTAGCCTTGAGATGCTTGACAAGATGGAGCCTCCCATAGTCCCTGATGGATACGGGATCTCCGTCGCTTATGCCTCCATCCTCGACCTGGTGAACTCGATTTCGGCGATTTTACACGAGACTATTGAGGTGAGTTAGTGGAGAGGATTATGCTCAAAGTCATCAAAACAACTTTTTAGACAAAAAATACCAAGAACCCGAAGCGGAAGTTCACGGAGGAGGAGAAGAAGAACATAGACGTGCAGATCTTGAACTCCACCTGCTTCGGCCTCCTAGCTGGTCTGTATCTCCTGGGCGAGGCAGCTACCGACGAGAGCACGACCGACTCCATCCTGAAGTCAATGCAGAACTTCACCGCCATGTGCGGAGTCCTCGGCTTGGAGGCTCCCCGAGACTCCTTCGTGATTGCTCTGTGCCGGGCTTCCCTGCCTCCGCACTACGCCACGACCATTCTGAACATGAACTGTCACGAGTTCTCCTTCAAAGGTACTCCTCTCTATTCCCTCAAACCTCGGCTAATGAAGTGATTTCAGGCTTCGAGGTGAACGATGTTATGTCCCAGTACAACGGTCCTTGCACGGAGAACGACTTCAAGCACCAGGTAGTGGCGATCGGGACTCCTCTACCAACCACCTCCCTGCCCATTGGAGCCCCGCTGGGTCCAGTCATGCTGACGGCCAAGAACCTGCAGTGCATGCGAGCTCTGCTTCACCTCTCGCTGTGCCACGGAGTCGTCCTGAAGAGCTCCTGGAACACCGTTCTCCTGACTCTGCAGCACCTGGCCTGGATTCTGGGGCTCAAGCCTCAGACTGGAGGCAGCCTGCAAGTAAGTCGAAACCCCCTTTCTGCTCTGCCTACTAACCTCACTCTGCATGTACAGTAACAACCGCTAGACTAACACCCTTTTTTATTCCTAATGCCTATTAAAGCAGCTTGTTATGAGTCGCATTGTCAGCAACGACAAACAGTCTGAACCGAGGGTAAGGATACGAGTGTGTTTGGTTCAGTAACTTTGGTTCGGGGGCTTTGGAAGGGCTTGCTTTTTCTGAGGTGCTAAAGGCGGGTTTTTGCAGGTGCCACCCAAGACGACGACCGACTCGAACGCCATCACGCAGATCATGGCCGAGCTTCCCGTGCTGTCTTCGCTCATCAGCCAGCTGTTCGAGTCCACGCAGCATCTGGACGAGGAGTCGCTCCACTACCTCATCCAGGGCCTCTCCAACCTGTCGCAGGAAGCCATGGAGCTCGCTTACACCAACAGGGTAAGTTTTGAATGAGAATGTATGTGAGAAAATGAGCTGAATAATGTTGATTCCAGGAGCCGTCCCTCTTCGCCGTGGCCAAGCTCCTCGAGACCGGCCTAATCAACCTCTTTCGCGTCGAGACGTACTGGAAAGCTCTCACAGGCCACCTCCTGGAGGTCAGCGTGCATCCCCACACCCGGATAAGGGAGTGGGGAGTCGAGGCCATCACGTATCTCGTCAAATCCGCGCTCCAGTACAAGTATGACAAGCCTTTGAGGGACAACGCCAAGCTCCAGACGCTTCTCCTGAGTCCCCTGTCCGAGCTCTCGTCGATGCCCCACAGCGACGTCCGTCAGCGCCAGCTCGAGTGCGTTCTGCAGATCCTCAATGGGTCTGGCGAGATGCTCTCCCACGGCTGGCCTCTCATTCTGGGGATCATCGGGGTCGTCAATGACAACTACAGGTTCGTTGACCTTAAAAATACCCTTCGAGGATACTTAACCTGGCCTGTTCTAGTGAAATTTTGGTCCGACTGGCGTTCCAATGCTTGCAGCTAGTCATTACGGACTTCCTGCCCGCCATGCCCTGGAGATGCCTGCCGCTCTGCATCAACACTGCGTCCCGATTCGCCTCCAAGTCCAACGAGTTGAACATCTCTCTGACTGCGATCGGGCTAATGGTAGGCCTCGTGTCTTCTTAGTCTCTTTTGCATCGTTTTCCTTCGTCTTTCAGTGGAACATCTCGGACTACTTCAACCAGAATCGCGACAAGCTGAGCCAGCCGCAGGGAGCCGACGACTTCGGGACCCTCACTGACTTCAGTGGCGTCGCAAATCTCACGCCCTTCGACAAGCTCTGGATGTGCTTGTACGCCCGTCTCGGGGAGCTCTGCACCGACATCCGACCCGCGGTCCGCAAGTCCGCGGGCCAGACTCTCTTCTCCACGATATCGGCTCATGGAGCGCTCCTCAGCACCGACACGTGGCAACTCATGTTCTGGCAGGTCCTGTTTCCGCTCCTGGACAAGGTCCGTCAGCAGGCTAGTCAGGCCAGCACGAACAAGGTGGACACTACAGGGAACATTTTGATCCACCACTCGCGCAACACGGCCCAGAAGCAGTGGGCTGAGACGCAGGTGCTGACTCTGTCGGGCGTCTCGAGGGTCTTCACGACCAAGAAGCACATCCTCCAGAGCTCTCCCAACTTCCAGCGAGGTTGGTGCTTCCTGTAAGTATATTTTTTTACCCCGAAAGCCCTTCACTCAAGCTTGATTTCTGTTCCAGACTGGACGTGGTGGAGTTTTCTGCGCTGAGCAAAAATAACGAAGTAAGCCTGGCGGCACTCAAGGCATTCCAAGAAATTTTATACAGCAACTCTGCTGATCAGAGTGACTCCGTTTTGCCAGAAGTGCGGAACGAGATGTGGATGGTAGGTCTTTGGTCTCCAGAGAAGCTCTTAATGTTGAACTCATGAAATTCAGGTGGCTTGGAAGTTCTGGCTAAACATCGGTCTGGAGAGCACGAAGGTCCAGGTGACGCAGCACTACAACGGCGAGGCTCACAAGAAGGAGCTGGAGAAAGACGACCTATACGTCCCCAGTCAGGCTTTCCTCACGGCCCTCGTGCAGATCCTGCCGGCCCTGTTCCAGCACGTCAAGGCCGAGTAAGTCTCGTAGAATTTTCATTATGGCTTCAAAGAACTCAGGAGAGTCCTTGAAGAATCTTCAAAAGATCCTGAGAGTTTCTTTAAGAATTCTTTGGGAAGAAACTCCTTGCAAAATCCTCCGAGAAACGACCTTCTGACCCCTTCTTCAGTTTTTCAGACCTAGACCTGACGAAGCTCTGCACCGTACTGACCAACACGGTTACGATTCCGGTCCACAACGACGCCGCGCCCTACATCATCTCCACACAGTCCGACACACTCCTTTCGCCCCTCTACGAGAGTGTCCTGGACGTCGTAGAGTTTCTGCAGAAGGAGTTCCTCTCGGACTCCGAGCGGTTCGGCCAGATGCTCGTCGTCCTGCTGCAGCAGCTCATGGTTTTCAGCAAGTATGCCTGCGTGCCACCGTCTTTTAAGTAAGGTCCGTGTTGAATTGAGACTCTGGAGCTAACAGGGACGTTTCAGGGACAAGCAGAGCGTGTCCAGCGCCAACAACTCCAACAAGGAGGAAGAGACTGAGAGCAACGACATAGAGTGGATCAACATGAATTACGTTCCTTTCGGCGAGAAGTCCATCACGATGCTGACGAAGCTCTACAAGCTGACTTCGGATCACAAAAGTATTATTGAGTGCAATGTTCTCCAAGAGATAGTCCAGGTACTTTTGCAAGCCCGCCAACCTTGAGACAACCTTTAAAGACGAATTTGTTTCGCAGACTTTGAAGGTTCCCCTGTCCCTGAAATACAAATGCTTCGCCTCGACAACCTGGAAGCTCTCCATCAACAGCCTGATAGCGATCCTCCGGACCGGCCTGAAGGTGGCCCGCAAGAACCCAAAGCACTTCACAAACATGTGGAAGGAGATTTCCGAGACCTTTGACGCTTTTCTGTTCCCCAAGAGGTAAGAAAGAGCCCCATTGTGAGAGAAAAAATCCCCAAGAGTGTGTTTCAGCATCTGCACCGCGGAGGATCGTGGCCTGGATGAACTCGTGCTGGACGAAACAATCGACTGCCAGGTGATTGAGCTCATTCGTGACCACATTTTGCCCAATAGCGGCGAGCTTCCCGACCAATTTGTGAAAGACATTGTGATTCTGCTCAACAAAGGCTCCATTCACTCGCTGAACCGGACCGTTGCGGCAGCCAATGGCAGGTCGAGTCTCGAGACGGAGTTCCGGCTGCGAGAGGACTTTGCGAAAATCTGCTTCGAGACACTCCTGCACTTTTCGCTCCTCAACGAGAACGCGGCCGTGCCTCCCACAACGGAGCAGAACAACAAAAACAACAACGACGTCGACTTTTCGCAGGACAACTTTGCCGGTCGGCTGGCAGTCACGGCGCTCCTCTACCGCTTCGAGGAGATCCTGAAGAAGTTCAACGACGACGAGCAGACCAGCGGCAAGTTCCCGCTGCCGAGGTAACAAATGGCTCATTTGCAACTTCCAGGACTTTCAGCGTTCAGCTCTTTCAGGTACCGCACGTCGGAGGTGTCGTTCGTGCTGAAGTCGATAGCGACGCTGGCAGTGGCTCTGAAGAAGGCCAAGTCAGACAGAGGTGAGTTTTTGGACAAGTTCCAAAAAAAAATATAGAGGGGTGTGATTTCAGTGGGAGAGAGCACGTGGCGCCAGTTGATAGGCCTGTACCCGTACCTCGTGGACTGCAGCACGACCTCGTCCACGGAGGTCCTGAGGTCGCTGAGGGAGGCTCTGTTGCAGTACGGGGACCTCCTGCAGCCCCCCACATTGAATTAATCCCGCAACGCTTCATCCCCAGAATTTGGTTCATCCGCGAGACAGGACAAAGTTACTGCGTTTGAATTTTTCACTACTTATAATGTTATTGAATAAACTTTGAAGAAATACCTAGAAGTCGAGTGAGTTTAAATTTTCTTTATTTCTATGCTAAAGTTTAAAACACAATATCAGAGTATTCATGCTCGCTATCGTTAGAATATAATATCATCTTTGCTTCAGTATAAGATATTAAGGAATGATATGAAGATTGAATTCGTATGGTATGTTTAAGTTACGTAATATAAGTAAGGAAACAAACAGTAAGACACAAATTTATCTTTCCCCTCTCGACCTCAAGTCGAGAGTCTTCACATTTCATATGGTAACTATCAAGCTATCTAGCAAAAGGTAGTCTATATCCTAGAAAGGTAAACTGGCTAGAAACATGTTTTCGATCATTGTCGGCGCAGGAACCAGGTCTTCGAGCTTGATGTAGAAGACCCTCTGGAGCCCTTGGACACTGAGAGTTCGGAGTTCAGACAGCTTATTGAGTAACTTACTAAAATACTGTGGCTTCAGGGAGGCGGGATTCTTCGCCGCGACGTAGTCCTGGAGGCAGTTGATGATGTTCGTCTGGATCTCCTCCACCCTGGTGGGATCTGAGAGTCCATGGCGGTCTGGGAAAAGACAAAAGTTTTGACAAATGTGGCAAGAAGAAGCCTAATTTGCATACCTGCAACAAGAACTAGCGCTGAGAGACAGGCAAAAGCAGGTGCATCGACTCCGAGTTCGTGTAAGCTATTGCTGAAATCAATTATGTCATTCAGCCACTCCCCGAAAGCTCTCAAGCACTGGGTTTTGTGCAACACGTAGCCGTTGCAAAAGACCAGCTTCTCGTCGTGCGGTCGCATGCGGAATGCCAGCCGGAGCACGAAAAGCTCCAGTGCTGCAGACTGGAACAGCAGGTCCTTGTCGTGTTGGCACAGCAGAGACAGGAAGGGCATCTTCATAGCCAACTCCTGGATGATCTCGATAGAGGATGTCAGAATGGAGTAAAACTGGTGGACAGAGTGGGCGTCGAGCTCGCTGGTGACGCTGCACTCGAGAAACCCGCCGGTGGGGGGCGGCTCCATGTAGAAGTTGTAATTCAGACATTGAACATCTAGGCTAGTATCTACGAAGACTCTCAGGAGCGAAGACATAAGGCTTGTGGTGGGATGGCTGGAGCTCGTCTCGGAGGCGGGGTTCTCGGAGGCAGGCTTGGCCCCCGCCAGCTGCTGCAGCTTCGTCTTGGTCGGGAGTCGGCCCCGGCGGCCCTTGAGGGAGTCGGTGCGGACCACCTCCTTCACCATCCCCACGGCCAGACACTTCTGGTAGCGGCAGAATTGACATCTGTTGCGGCGTCTCTTGTCCACGGGACAGTTCTGGTCCGCGAGACACAGGTACTTGGACCCCTTCTGGACTGTGCGCTTGAAGAACCCCTTGCAGCCCTCGCAGGTCCGGACCCCGTAGTGCTGGCAGGCGGCGTTGTCGCCGCAAACGGCGCACTCCAGCTGGACCCTCGAGCCCTTGGAGCTGGCCGAGGCCAGGGTGGGAGTTCGATTATCGTTAATATCAGTGGCGGACATCTCGTCTTCTTGCTTTATCGCTAGGATCTGGTGCTCCTGCTGCAGCAGAATCATGTCCGGGGGAGGCGAGAAGGTGGCGCAGGATGACACTAAGCTGTCGTTTGATATCGACGTGCTGGTAGTGCTGGTGCCATCGACGAGAGAGAGGTTGTCGTAGGAGCCCTTGATGTAGGGGGGCGGGGACGAGATGTCGAAGTTGTGCAACGTGATCGGGGGAGACCGACTGGCCACTATGAACGACGACTGCGATTCAAACTGGTCGAATGTTGAGACAGACATTTGCGTATTTTGAGCTACCATTTTGCCTTATTTCAAGAGAGTTTATAATTTTACGAGAATCTGGAACGAGAGGGAAAAGAAGGGAAATTAATGGCGCGCGAATCTCGTGGGAACGATCAGCACTCGCGGATCCTATGTCATCGAGTGTCGCTCCGATGGCTTGTGCACCCCGTAAAATCAGAGTTCAGCAGTTTGCAAAATGAATGAGAAAAAGAATGCCTGCACCTTACCATTTTTCATGGAGCATGCATTTTACTTTTCTTAGAGCACCTCCGAGCGAGCCTTACATTGTCTGAAATGCTACGGCCAAAATGGAATTAAAAACATATGGGTAAGTAGGTGTCTCGCGAGCATTACTAGCTACACCGCGAGTACTCTCTGTGATGCCTTCACGATGGTTTTATATTCATTCCAACATATACCAAGACACGGCAGCGGCAATGTAGCGTACGGCAATAATAACGATGATGAAAAAAGAAGCAACAAACACAATGTCTACGCTTTGCAACATTAATAAAATTATTAAGATTATTCGCTATTTAATTTATGCGCGCGATTCACGGTGCCGTTTTACTTTCTGCCCCGGGAAAGGAAAGGATTTCCATTGCGGGCGGCCTTGGCCCGATATAGTGTCGCTGCTGATGGGGGTTGGAGGTCTTTGATTCTTGTGGGAAAGAGGAATCTGATCGTCTAGTTGGAACAAGCTCGAAGGAAATTTCACTTCTGATTGGAATGTGAGTTTCCTTAAATTTCTCCTCCTGTGAAGAAGATATGTAATCTCTTTAAGCTCCCCTGTTTACCGAAGAAAAAGACATTCAAGAAAGCCCACGGTTATTGTTGTAAAGTCCCATGCAAAACATCCTGAGCGGAAAAACAGTGACGTCACGGTGAAATCCCACGTTTTCTGGGAACCCAGATGCCGGTACGTGACATCATGAATCTCAACGATCCTTATTGGCATTGAAAAAACGGCGGTCGACGGCAGTTATTGAATTCTACATACGATGTCGCGAGTTCGCGCATGTCCTTTGAATATTACATCACAATTGAAATTGCCTAATACGTCATTACCTTGACGTCATGTGCCCACAGTCACGTATCCTTTGATACCACACGGCATCGAGTGCGTCATTCGTGATGTCATCAATATTGTATGCAGTGCAAAAGGATCCTTTTGACGGATGCCCCGTGAGTACTGAGAATAGGCATGAATGGGACTTTTTTGTGAAAAGGGGAGACCTGCTGGCTGTCCTGGGGACGAATGACGATGGCGAGGAAAATGCGAGGGAAGTCCTTTCATGCACTGTCGAGTCAAGGTCGTCTTTTGTGAAGGAGAAACTTTGTACTCACCATTCTGGAGGTTATCCGAGATTTTGCACTTGAGACACTTTTTGTGCTTGTCCATTGATTTTTGAGGATCGCTCACAAAAACTTCATACAAACTTCTTTTAGCTCTCCTCTAAATGCTAAACTGCTGGCGGTGGCTCTTCACTTGATTGACTTGGATTTTGGCTTTTTAAGCTTTCATAAGGCTCCTTTGATATTTCGCCTTGGAGGCTTTGAGGCTTTGAGGCTTTCTCCTAAATATATCACTTTCCTTAAACTTAGAATTTCTGCGGGACCTTTGCTACTTCGCGTGTTGTCTCTGCAACATCTGAATCACGATTGAGACATGAATGAATCGAGTAGAGCACATCGCAGCCAAGCCGGTTGTTTCAATGACGTCACATGCTCGTACAGCATGCGTCGACTTGCACGTGAGAGTGTTTTCCCGCGCGCAGCATAGAGGCTCGACGTCCGTGACGCAGCAACATGAACTCTCGCGTTGGAAATGGAAAAGCTGCCAGCTGTTTTTACGTCTTTCCACCGAACCTACTCCACACCGCGTGGATTATGAATGGCTTCCATGCACGACAAGACACGAAACCTACGCGAGTGCGGTAGAGCGGCAGTACGGGGAAAATTGAGAAAGGAAGAGGGAAGTCGCGGTTTACTGTGGGAGCGAATTAAGCCGGAAATGAAACCGATAGCCCTCTGAGGTGTCCCTTTGAGTCCGATTTCTGCATCCTGGAGTTAATTTTACGCAAAATTTAGTCAAGTGGGGGAGTTTCGCTACCCCGACAACTCGGTCAGTGAGGCGAGTCACTTTTATGGATTCACTGCAACTAATTCGCTCAAAAGTTAGTCAATCCGCCCCAATTTAGTGCAGTTCATCCTTCAGAGCGGGGGAAGTAATTAATCAATTTATATTCAATTAGTGCCAGTGTGAGTAAATTGGCGAAAAAGGTATGAAAAGTCGCTGAAAAGCCACACGGTCGGGTGATTTTCAGCCGGAAGGAAAGCTTAGAGAGGTGACTATGGGTCAGCGAAGAAGAAGCAGGGAGGCCGTCGACTTCGACGGGTCGAGCGACGATAATGAGCTGGAAAACGCGGTAAGTTTTTCCTCCCCCGCCCCCGAAAGTGAGACGAAACTGGCCCTTGCAGGCAGCCATGGACCTGGACGAGATTCTGCCCTACATCGGTGAGTTCGGGAGGTACCAGAAGCTCCTCCTGTGGCTCATTTGTCTCCCAGCCTGCATCCCCTGCGGCTTCTGTGCCTTCAACCAGCTCTTCATGACCAGCGTTCCCGACGATTACTGGTGGGTTTTCTCTGCTTCTCCCTTGAGCTCCTCTAGAAAAATTTCTCTTTCAGGTGCGCGGTTCCTGCTCTGGAGAACTTAACTCTGGAGAACCAGAAGCTATTCGCAATTCCCTTCAACGAGGTTTGGGTTGTCCTTGAGGCGAAAGTGATGTCTTAAAAGTTCGATTTCAGGAGACAGGAGAGTACAGCAAGTGCTCTCGCTACGCCGTGAACTGGGACGACGTCATGGACTACGACTTTTACCTTCAGGAGAACCGCTCAGCGCTCCCAGTGGAGACCTGCAAGGAAGGATGGCACTTCAACTCGACGGAGCAGCTCTCCACGATCGTCGTGAACGTGAGTTTCCTCTTCTCTCGAGACTTTTCACTTGAGAAATTCCTCCCTCAGTTTAACCTGGTGTGCGACAGAGATATTTATCCCACCTACGCTCTGGTGGCCCTCAACCTAGGAGGACCAGTGGGCGTCTACATGTTTGGCATTCTCAACGACAGGATGGGTCGTAAAGTGGCGTACTTCTGCTGTCTTGCCACCCTCCTCGGCGGCTCCTTCATCACGGCCGTCAGCAAGGACTTTTGGGTCTGGGGCATCAGTCGCGTCATCGTCGGCACCACCGTTCCCGCCGTCTACCAGATCCCCTTCATCGTTGCCCTGGAGCTCGTTGGGCCCCACTACCGCTCATTCGTCACCGTCATGACCTGCACTTTCTACACATTTGGCCTGATGCTACTCGCGATCGTCACATACTTTATTCGTGACTGGGTAACGCTGTGCTGGACGACCTCGGTGCCTTTTCTCCTCTACTTTCTCTACATCATAGTCATGCCGGAGTCCCCGAGGTGGCTCTTGGCGAAGGGAAAGCACGACAAGGCCCTCAAGGTGCTGGAGAACATGGCACGGGTCAACAAGAAGGAGCTCCCAGAGTGGGTTCGGAGGAGAATCGCGGCCCAGAAGAAGCTGGCGAGCGAGACGGATCTGCAGACGAAGAACCTCAACGCCTTCGACTTGTGCAAGTGGGTGTCTATTGTCTTCTGGGTGGAGTTATTTTTCCTATATTTCGTTACAGGACCCCCAATATGCGCCTCAAGACCTTCCTCATCACCCTCAACTGGTTCGCCAACGAGACGGTGTACCTCGGCCTTAGCTACTACGGACCCAACCTGGGCACCAACCCGTACCTGAGCTTCTTCCTGTCCTCCCTGGTCGAGATCCCGAGCTACATCGTCTGCTGGATCGCCATGGACAAGTGGGGCAGACGCTGGCCCATGTCGCTTTTGATGACTCTCGGGTACATTTTCTATATTTCTGGTTTCTTAGTCATTTTCTTTCATTTCAGTGGAATCGCCTGCATTGCCACCGTCTTGCTGCCCCCCGACTCGGTCAACGGGGAGCTGATCCTCTTCCTGGTCTCCAAGTCCATGCTCTCTGCCTCGTTCCTAATCATCTATCCGTTCGCCGGAGAGCTCTATCCCACCGAGGTCAGGGGCATTGGAATCGGCTTCTCCAGCTACGTCGGAGGCATCGGCCTCATCATCATCCCCTTCATCACGTACTTGGTAAGTCTAAAGACCCCTCGAGGTTCCTAAGTTCTTTAAACTCTTGCAGGGAAAAGACAACCTACGATTGCCCCTCATCATCATGGGAGGTCTCTCGATTTTCGGAGGGTTTACAGGAACTCGACTTCCGGAGACCCTTCACCAGCGTCTGCCTGTCACCCTGGAGGAAGGAGAGGAGTTTGGGAACGTCTGGACGTGCTGTGTCGAGCCAGAGATCGAGGTTGCGCCCGACGACGAGATCCTGACCCGCATGATAGTGGACGACATCCCGTCTGCCAGCGAGGAGACACTCTCGAGACCCGTCCAGAGACCCTCCATGAAGAAGCTCATGAGACAGAAGAGCGTCATGGACACGCAGAAGTCGCGGAACGGCGAGATGAAGCTCACCTACTGGTTCTAGTTGTTGAAATTATCGTTGTTATCATCAAAAATTCTCGATTTATTGTAGTTTCTCCATTTCAAAAGGACATTATGTTTCCTGCAAATGATAGTAGGCTTTCCATTCTTTCTAGTATGTAGATGAACAAGAAAATAAGTGTGAGACTATTTATGTATGTTTAAAGTAAATATAATAGCGGTAATAACTAATTAATCAATCTCCTAAAGAAAGAAACTTCTATTTTATGTCCAGTATAACAACAAGAGTCAAAAAATATACATAACAAACTATTTTATGGCTATTTGAGAATTTCGCGTGTACAAAAACTTATGCGTAAAGTAGCGTACATATACATAATTTATAAAATTACTTTTAACCTTTTTGACATTATAGAAGTTTTTTTCTTTACTCCCTCCTGATCTTTTCATTTCAAGTTGTTTCTTTAATATTTATGTTGTATTCAAAATGCAAG
The DNA here is from genome assembly GCA_963930915.1 of Forcipomyia taiwana. Lineage (NCBI taxonomy): Eukaryota > Metazoa > Arthropoda > Insecta > Diptera > Ceratopogonidae > Forcipomyia > Forcipomyia taiwana. Next base: position 1,527,128 of record CAWVOI010000099.1, on the reverse strand, counting down.
ACGAGACGTAGAAGGAAACATAAAATAGGGCATAAAATCAAAGGAAACGGATTCTGAAAGCATGTCAGTTGGCGAGCTTCGAATAAAAGTTGATGGTAAGGAAAACAAGAAGTGGGTTGTTCAATCGGTCTACGATGTGCGAAGGAATCTGCAAAGAGAGAATTTATTTAGTACACAGAGAGATAACAAAAGAGGTCAATGACCTCCATAGTCTCTGGGGGACAAAGAAAAGCTCACTCACCAACTCTGAACACCACCCATTTTGATCTTCTTGATCTCCTTGATCGCCCAACTCGACAGCGTCTTCGTCCTGGAGGTTCTCGACTTCTTTCCCTCCTGCAGCAAGTTCATCAGCATCTCGTTCTCGAGCAAGGGAGCCAGTGGAGCACCAAAAGCCGTGCACAAGTCTCCAATGAGGCCAGCACTGATGGCGATACTGCCGTCCGAGAGCTCCCGGTCCTGCGCCAGCATGGAAATGTAGTTGATGATGAAGGGAACGTGCGGCTCCATCAGCTTGACATCGGGATGGGGAGTCTCCTCGACCCCCTTCAGGCCCTGAATGATGCCGGTGTAGGCCTCAAGGACGCTCTCGCGCAGCTCGATCAAGTAGTCGACGACGTCGTAGTCGGAGGTGTCCACCTGGACCTGCGTGGCCTGGACGAGCATTTCTAGGACGACGTTGAGATACTTCTTGAATTCAGGACCAATACTGAGGGCGACATCTCCGAACACGGACAGGATTTGGGGCTTCACGCTGCGATGGATGTGGGGGTTGTTGAGGTTCTCCAGCAGCAGCGTCATGATCTCGTCGCAGTACGGAAGGATTTTTATTTTGAGACCGCGGCAGATGTCGCCTGCGAGTCCCACTGCGGTGCAGCAGACCTGGTACTCCTGGTGGTTCTTCAGCCCCATGTACAGGTACGGCTTGAACGCGTCCATGTACTTGATGAACTGCTCGCCCAGCAGATCCACGAGCGTCGAGACGGCCATCAGGGCGTCCTCCTGCACGCCCCCGACTTTCCCGGAGGTTGAGCTGAACATCGTCAGGAGGGCCGTCATGATGGCGTCGGATATCTGGGGGGCGTCATTGACGTCCACCTTGCGGAGCACGGACTGCAGAGTGGCGCACAGGAGCGACTGAAGGTCGTTGAACTGGTGTCTGTCGGTGTGCGACGTGATATGACTCTCCATCTGCAGAACCTGGTTGAGACGCTCCAGAATCACCATGGTGGTCTTCTGCACCGTTATGTAGCAATCGTTTGGCGAGTTCTTGATCATCTCCATGAGGGCCTCGTAGGCGGCGGAGCGCAGGTTGGCCTGGGAGCCGTCGGGACGGTCTGTGGTCTCCAGCAGCTTCTCGACTATGAACTCAAAGTACTTCGACAGACAGTAGGTTTGGGGAGTGTCGTCGTTGAGGGTCTCGGCGGCTTCGTACGCCGCGTCGGAGAGCCCCGTGAAGGCCCAGCAGACGTTGGCGGCCACCCTCGGCTCGCTCTTCAGCCCGTTTATCAAGCTTTCTAGCAGCGGGTTGAGGTAAGTTTCGTTTATTGCTGCTTCCGGAATCACCTTAAATGAGATAAAAGGGGTCAGTTTGAAATTCAAAGAGGATTGTCCTCCTGTCGACACTTACTTCACAAATTCTCCCGATGGTCCAAGCAGCAGTGTCTCGCACAATCACACTTTCGTCGTAGGTAAGCTCGATGAGGGTCGGCATAGCCTGCTCAACCAGAGGCTTCAGCGTGTTCTTGTCCAGCCCGCTGAGGATCGAGCCGAACACCATGAGAGCCGCGTCTCGGTACCTCCAGCTCGGAGACTTGATGTTCTGCTTGATGAAGGGCAGAACGTGATCAACGATTTCGTTCTCGCAGCAAGTGGCAAGGAGCATGAGGCATACACCGGCAGACTTGGATGGGTTCCAGTCATCCTCGTCGTCCACCTCTTCCTGCTTCGTGAGCTTTTCCATGAGCACCGGCACGAGGTACTGGAGGGCCCCGCGTGCGTAGTGGCGGGAGGTTCGTGGCGGAGGTCGACCGGCCTCAGAGGCTTCCTGCGACTCGATGGCCAGGTCAATTTCTTCGTCGCTCACGTTGGACCAGAACTCGATGCACTGGAGGGCAATCTGGTCGTTGTCCGACTTCATGGCCTCCAGGGTGATGGGGAAGAGGGCCTGGCCCATGTAGGGCTCCATGTGCTGGTAGTAGAGCGAGAGGATCTTCACCAAGCACTGCAGGGCCGCTACGCAGATCTGAGTGTCGGTGCTCTGGGTGGCCTCGCACACCACCTCCATGATGTAGTTGCGCTCAGAGGGCTTGTCGAAGTTGGCTTTGGTGAATTCCAGCGAGTTGAGGAGGGCAGTTGTGGCCGCCAGCCGCACGTGGTTGCTCGGCTCTGTCTTCCGCATCCCATGAATGATCGCTGTGAGGATGATGTTCGACTGCTGCGTCAGCACGTCCGAGTTGATGTCCTGGCAGATGTACCCGATGGCCTCCAGGGTCGCCTCGCGCGTCTGTTCCGTCGAGTTGTCCGCCACGACATTGTTCACGAGCATTTGCATCAGGTTGGGCCACTGACCCACCGGAAGTTCTGTGATTGCGATGTATGCAACGCACTGGGCTGCCGACGAGGGCCGAGTGGTCTCCGTTCCGAGCGAGTTGAGGACCTGCAATGAAAAAATTTAATTTAGTTTTTTTTTAATTTTAAGTTTCGAAGCCTTTTGGACTCAGACAGACAGACAAATCAAACTCCAAAGTGCATTTTTCACCAATACCTAAATTGCACGAGAAATCCGTTACTTACATTCTTTTTGACGTACTCCTTCACGGCCTCTGAGAACGCCAGCCACCTCTGTTGGTACTGAGCCTTCACTTGGGGATCTTTGGCAGTCAGTTGGTTCTTCAACTGCAAGCCGGCAGCCATGCGAGCCACGATACTGTTGCTTGTATTGGCCAAGACATCGGACAAGGCTTTCAGAAATTCGGGAATGTTCGAGGAAGCAGCCTGCTCAAGGAAGGTCTTTGCCAGCTGAAGTTCTTCTTGGTCTGAAATGACACGAAAAAAATACACAAACGTCGGTTAGCTCATGACTGCCTCAACATATATAACCTTGACCTCCCCCAAGCTGACGTTCGTCTCGGAGCTGACGCAAATGCGCTTTATCACGAGTTCCGATGCCCCCGGATCCCTCAATTCGATTTCACCGGCAAGCCGGAAAGGACAGTCTTCAAGGTCTTTGTTTGGTTTTGGAGCTTTCTCAAAATTCGGCATTTCACGATGAGACCCAAAAAGATCCCTCGATTCCAACCGAAACCCCCCGAATCACCTCTCCAGCGCCCCAAAATGGCCCGAGATGACTCTAATTTTGACGAATCACCGCGAGTTGAAAATAGGAGGGAAGAACCAAGTGAAGCGTACCTGAAGAAACAGTTTTTTCTAGAATTTGCACCAGTTGTGGCGTCATTTTTGTGGCTTTGCGTAATGTTGCACAAGCGTTAGGGGCTCAAACCAACTCAACAGCGTCTCTGGTCCCGCTTGAAGCTCGTTTGCAATGTGGATTTCAAGTAAATATGCAGCTTTTATCGAATAAATGTAGGAAACACACGCGGATTCATGCAGGCTTTTGACAGTTTTGACAGTTTTGAAATTTCTTGAGCGCAAGTTCGTCGCTCCTGATTGGCTCCGCGCACAATTGTGTAGGTCACACTGCGCACAAAGGTGGCAGAACTGTTTTAATGGCCACCTTTACGAATCCATGCTTGGAGGAATTTGTTGCATACATTGAGGGGTTATTATGCATACTTTCAGGGGGCAATTAGCATACCTTTGGGAGTATTGCATACATTTAGGAGGCTTCGATTACTGCGCGTGGCAAATCGAAAGCCAGGAAACTGCGCATATTAAAAGTTGTTGCGAGCGCTCGTAGCGGCCGAAACTGAAACACAACAAAACTCCGATTATTTTTTGAGAGCCGGCAAGAAAGCTGAAATATTCCTGTTTAGAGAGTTATTTGGACGATTCGGGAGCTAAAATGGTGAACGCTGATACAAAGTAAGAGGAGTCAAAGGGAGAACTGTTCGAGCTTTTCAAGAACGCGCTGGATTAGGAGAACAGAGGATTGCTTAGGGCTTTTTAGAAAATGGAGTTTTTTTCGTCATTTCCAGGGTCATAAAAACAGACGAGAATGAGTTCTTCTGCGAAACTAACGCCAGCAACATCCGAGTGGAGCGATTCGCGAGCCACTCGCAGCCAGATCACCTGAAGAGAGTCAGCTCCTCGAAGATCAAGCTCAAGAACATAGTGGACTACCAATGGGAGACGAAGGAGTACGTCGGTCGCCTGCTGACGGCCCACATCGGAGGCGATTTGATTGCCTACTCACTCAAAGTCAACATCGTGAATGCTGGCAAGGGGGAGGGAATGATTCGGGTTGTGAACGTCGAGACCGGACACCGATGCTTGATAAAGGGGATGGCGAGCGAGGCGCTGGACCTAGAATTCGCGCACGTCAAGACTCCCGTGCTGCTGGCGTACATCGACGAGACTTCGTTGTACGTCCAGAAGATTGTCAACACCGGGGACAAGGTTGTTGCGAACCTGGTATTCAATCTGGTGGATCCCCTGAAGGAGCCCTTCACAAACTACAAGATTACGTGGTGTCCCTTTGTGCCAGAGTCCAAGTTTGACAGTGACCCCCTCACCAGCCAGCTGCTGGTGTGGTCCAGAGGCAGCATTTTCCAGTTCTACAGCATCAACGACCTGATGTGGAAACTTGGAGTGAGTTTGGAGAAACGTTTCTTTGCTATCCGACCTCTGAAGTCTAAAAATGACTTAAATTTCATTCCAAAATTTTTGTTGGGTAAACGGGCTCGGAAGGCTTCAAACGACTATATTTAGGTACCTAAAGAAATGCATATATGAAGATTTTGGGCCAAAAAAGTTGTTTTTCACCTGAAAAAAATTTTCACATGAAATTCATAATTTGACCAAACCTCGGCTTGTTAACAAAATCTCAATTTCGGATTTTCGATGAAAATTTTTTTGTTGAGAAATCGGTCCCTGGCTTAAAACAACTACGTTTACCTTAAGAAATGCATTTCCGGAGATTTTAGGCAGAAAAAGTTGATTCTGGAGGAAAAAAATTTTTTACCTGAAATTTTTAATTTGACTAAACCTCGACTCGTTAAGAAAATCTCAATTTCAGATTTTTGATGAAAAATTTTTTGTCGAGAAATCGGTCTCTGAAGGCTTCAAACGACTACGTTTACCTTAAGAAATGCATTTCCGGATATTCTGGGCCGAAAAAGTTGATTTTGGAGACAAAAATTTTTTCGCTTGAAATTTATAATTTGACCAAACCTCGACTCGTTAAGAAAATCTCAGTTTCGGGATTTTCGATGAAAAATTTTTTGTCGAGAAATCGGTCCTTAAGGGCTGTAAACAACTACGCTTACTTTAAGAAAATCATTTCAAGATTTAGTCGGCAGAAAATGTTGATTTTGAAGAAATTTTTTTTTTTTACCTTAAATTTTCAATTTGGCCAAACCTCCACTCGTTAAGGAAAACTCGATTTCGGGATTTTTGGTCTAAAAACTGTTTGTCAGGAAATCAGTCTCCGATGCCTTAACATGACTAAAATTCCCTCAAAAAGCCGTTTATAGAAGGTTTTAGCAAATAAAGGGATTATTTAAGTATTTTCACAAAATATTTTCTTCCAGGCTGGACCTCACAAGCCAGAAGGAATCAAGACAGACAGCCTCGTGTTCAAAGGACTGCGCCACAACATTACAGACATCGTATTTTCGCCAGACGGCAGCACCCTCGCGGTCTGCACCGAAGACGGTCTCGTGCAATTCTTCCAAATCTACCTCCATTCAGCGGACAAGGCGCCTCGCGTACTGCACGAGTGGAAGCCACACAACGGCACCACAGTAGATCGCATCCTGTTCCTCGACAACCTCACCGAGTCAACGGCCGACGAGTCACTCTGGCAGTACGCCATCACGTGCGCCCACAGCAACACGGAGCTGAAGCTGTGGAACTGCGAGAACTGGGAGTGCATGCAGACCATCAAGTTCCAGAGCTCCGAGGTGCCACTCCGTTTCAAGGCCTCCCTGGACGAAACGGCCTCGTACCTCGTGCTCTCCGACATGGAGAACCTCGAGCTGTTCGTGCTGAATATCGAGAAGGCCACCTCCGACTCAGACAGCAAGGGAAGTACGCCGAGTGACAGCGACAAGGTGACTCCGGTGGCCAAGACGAGTGTCAAGTCGATCCTCAAGTTCAACCTGGCCTCGCCTATCCTGAGCTTCCAGGTCACGTACGTCGCCCTAAAGCGCGTCAAGCACCCCGACACACTCAACGCCGGTTACATCGTGGAAGAGTTCGAGGAGTACGACGAGGACGCGAACGTTTCTCTCTGCGTCGTGCTTCAAATGTTCAGTGTCCAGCCCAAGAGCGTCCAGAAATGCTACCTCTTCCACCAGCCAACCGCGTTCTCGCCTCCCATTCTCGAGATAACGGAGAACGAGGAGGTCGAGGAGCCGCCGGGAGAGTCCACGAAGGAGGCCATAAGCGCTAAGTCGAGCCCGAGTCGGGAGGTCGAGAACATCCTGTCTTTCAACAAGGAGATCGACGACGTCTTCGACACCATCTTCGACGCCCACGCGGATCTGGAGACGCAGGCGGAGCTCGAGAAGGAGGAAGAAGAGGAGGAGGACAAGGAGAGATGCGAAATCGTGACGTCCGACGAGGCTGAGGTCGAGCCAGTAGCGGAGTGGCCCGCCGCCCCGTCCGTGGCTCTGCTGAACAGCATTGAGCACTTTTCGCCACAGGAGATCATCAGCAACATCAAGCCGAACGAGATCTTGCTCAACAACGTCACCGAGAACGGAGCCGTCTCCGACATCCCAGACCTCTCAAACGACCTCGTGAATGACCAGATCCACAAGATGATGGCCACAATCAACAAGCAGTCGCTGGAGATCTCGGAGCTGCGGTCGGGGATCAAGCAGATCATGCTGCAGACGAAGCAGCGGGAGAACACGCAGGAGAACCTTCTCAAGACGCTGCTCCAGGTGCACCAGACGACGCAGGAGGAGCTCCAGAAACTCGCATCTCAGAACAGGTAGGAAGACTTAGCTTTTAATGCAATTGATTTGACTTTTGTTTCTCAAAATTTTAGAAAAGAAAAAGAGTTTGGTTCGATTGAGCGGCTGCTGGAGAAGTTCACCGTCAACACCAAGTTCCAGCTAGAAACAAGTCTGAAAGACTCGCTCAGCAAGCAGATAGAGAGCCAAATTTCCACGATCCTGACGAAGAAACTGGACTCGATCCTCGAGAAGCACATGGTGAAGAGCAACCAGGAGCTCCTGAAGCAGACTCAGACGAACGAGCTGCTCCTGAATCTCAACAAGAACCAGATCTTCAACGACGCCCTAGGCAAGTCGATCTCGACGCAGTTGAAGCCCATCATAGAGAGAGCCTTCGCGAGCTCCGTGACGGTCTCCATGATTCCAGCCTTCGAGAACCTCATGGAGGAACTCTTCCGACAACACAACAAAATCTACACGAGTGGGATGAAGGAATGTGAGTCTTTGGCGGCTTTTTTGGAGAAAACTCACTAAAATTTTTAACATTTTCAGACACAAGTTTGCTAGAGAAGCAGATTCACCAGCTAAAGTACTCAGAAGAGCAGCAGAACCTCGTCGTGAAGAGCGTCCAAGTGCTCCCCGAACAGATCCTAAAGCGACTGGACGAGATCAAGGCTACAAACGCGGCCCAGATCACCCAGACTCTGAGCAAGGACCTCAAAGTCGTGCAAATCAACCTCATGAAGGGACTCCAGGCCCAGATAAAGTTCGAGGTGAGTCGAAAAGGGGTCTGGAAAAGTAAACTTGGCCTCAAATGAAACCATTTCAGGTCGAGAAGGGCTTCAAAGACCAGGCCACGTCCCTCCAGAGCACCGTCCTGTCTGCCGTGAGGTCGCAGGCGCAGACTCCAGTGCCCACTGTCCAGGACACGAAGCAGAAGATCACGCAGCTGCTGAAGCAGGGACAAATAAACGAAGCTTTCCATTCCGCCCTCATTGCCAACGATCTCAGTCTCGTCAACTACACCCTCGAGAAGGCCAACTTCTCCCAAGTATTCAACCCCTGTCTCCTCGACCAGACTGTCCTGCTGTCCCTCATCCAGCACCTCTCAGCCGACATGAGCAACCACAACGAGTTGAACCAAAAGTGAGTATCTAGGCTAGGGGATATACGGTGACTAACTTGTTGGCATTTCAGGTACTTGTCGGAGGCAATAATGAACCTGGACTTGACCACCAAGGTGACGAAGGAGCACGCTCCCAAGATCCTGAACGAGCTCCGCAAGGAGTGCCGGGCCTTCCTCAGGGAGAATCCCTCGGGGGCGCTCAACTCTGCCGTCAAGATGCTGCTGATGGCCTCTCAGGGCGTCGAGAGCACCCCCTGACTGTAAAAGACGTCGTCAATTTATGTAAATTTAAACATATAGGTCGTCGCTTAAAAAATATTTTGCATGGTAATAAAGTCCCTTTTCCCCATACGCATACTCGAGTCTCAAGAGCCTAAGCTTCTGCAATACCCTTTCGTGACGTCACTCAAGGCGCATGTCGCACTTCAAAGAGGCATTTTAAAGTTACTTCATTGATGGGATTATGACGTCAACTTGAGTTAAGTAGTTTAGGAACAGAACGTTGCGTCAGGGACGGATCAAGTTGGCTGAGGAAAAACGTAGCCAAAATTTCGATTTTGAGTCTTTTTTTGGGAAAATAGAAAACTTGGACTTCAGAGGTTTTTTTTAGCCTTCTTTTGGGAACATCAAATACCTGGACTTTAGAGACCCAGAAGCTCCACCTCTGACTTTGAAATCTTCCGAAAATTCGCCAACCAAAAGCCACTCCTAAACATTTAATAAATTATTTATTGATGGAAGAATCTGAGGAAAAGTTACAGTTACATGATTGCATTAAGGAAATTGGGCAAGTGGGAAGCGCAGACCAAAGATTGCTCCGTTTCCAGCACCAGAACAATCTTTCACTTCCCAACAATTACTGCGGCCATCGAATCAACGATTGAAGTCTCATACAATATGTTGGAAGGTAAGCGGGAACATGGTTGTCATTTACGAGTACTGTACAAGGAAAGTTGTCAAAGCGTATCACCTTACTCCTCGTCCGCTCCCTCAACAACGGGACTAACGGCAGACCGCTTTCCCGGACCCCCAGCAAAGTTGGCTATTGCCATGGCCATGCGGTGCTTCGCCTCCTGAGCTCCCGAGTATCCTCGTGACAGCCCGAAATCGACGGTTCTCTTGGAGCTGCAAAAAATGGCGCTACTTTGAAGGTTCCCTCGAAACTCGTTACTCACTTTTCCAGGTCGTTCTTAGCGCGGATGATGGTCTGGCCGTATCGTGCAATTAGGTCCAGCAACGCATCCTCCGGGGGCTGGCCGATGTCGTTGTAGTAGGCTCGATACCTGCTTCGAGGGAGTCAAGGGTCATTAAAGGGGGCGGGGGAGGGGGACTTGAGTTACCTCAGGTTGTCTGCCAGCGTCACTGCCACAATCGCGCATCCGACCAAGAAGTATTGCACTGAAAGCTTCATTTGGACTGGGTGCTGGAAAGTTAAGGGGACATATGGACTGTGGCTCTCTAAAAGGTTTCAATCGTTAAGCAAAGAGAGCTATCAAAACTTTGGGAGCATATGGCGGGGAGTATTGACGTCATAAGTCGCCGAACGAGACACGTGCGGAAACTTTGCCTTCGGAGTCGAGTTTCCTCGAACCGAGAGTTCGTGTGCGGTTTTAAGGAAACTTTGAACGCGAGGTTTCGCATTTCCCCCGGGGATAGTGCCTTACATAAAGGTCAAAGGTCTACGCAAAAGCCCGTATTGCGCATCTAGGGGGTACGCCTTAAAAGGACACCATTTTCCTCAAACTCGAGGAGCTTTGGAAAGCGCTTTTCCCTCAGTTTTTGATTTCCAATTAAAGTTCGCTCGAATCGTGGGATTTTTAATTTGACCGCAAATGTCATCAACCTCCCCTTCCTCCCCCATCTCAATTTAGCAAGGGAATCCCATTTTTTCACTCCGCTTCCACAAATTAACCAAGTTATCCTTTTCCACTTATTACTTCCCCGCAATCTAATTAACCAGCACTCTACTTTTGCTTACATTTTTAACGTTTTTTGTGTGGAACGGGGGCAATTTTTAGACGTCTCTTCGCTCTGCTATCCTGTCACTGAATAGAGGTTGTGCGGTTGAAAACCTATCTTTTGAATGTTTCAAAGAAGCGCGCGAACGCACACACCAGCCAAGTGCATGCGTAGTAGCCACATTTGGGCTATATTGGGCTCCGATTGGACCATTTTCAGCCAACGGGAGCACTTGCAGCTAGGATACACGGGAAAAAGTTGAGGCACTGGGAAATTGTATGGATTTGTGGATTTTTAACTGTAACCTGAATAATTTTTCTTTTCGTTCAAGTACTTACCTTCAACAATTTTTTTTCAGAAAAATTTTCCAGCCCTTAAAAAAAGTTCTAGATAAGATTTTGCCAAAATTATGTATTTTTAAATTTTCTAAAAATCTAAAATTTTGCTTAAGACAAAAAAAAACTCCTAAGAAAAAGATCAAGGCCGATCCTGTGATCTCCATTTTCGCATGATCCTGACTTTTCTCTCTCCCTCTCATCTCCAATGTTTCTCATCTTCCTCACCCCGCTAAATGCAACCTAAACAGGCTTAATGACCCGTCGATCACCTGGCAAAAAAAGAAGCAGAACGGAAGTCGCTTCGATCTCTGTGATTTCAGATCCAATGAGTGAAAAACCATTTAACTTTTAAAGAGTCAACTACAATTCTCATGGGTTTGGATAGTTCGCATATCAATTGTCATCATTCCTACGAGTATTTACAGAACATTTGCTGGAATATACATAAAAACGGGCTACGACTTGTACGATAGAGTTACCAAACGACAATAAAATTGCTACACCTTATTGCGTATTCGCATTCAGCAATAATGCCATATTATATACTTGATTAAACATTGTAATAGTTTGAATGATATCTGTTGAATGGTGACAGGAAAGTTTCTAACGCCTACCTCTTCCCAGCAATTCCGTCGCGATGGCGTGAGCTGATCCCGGTGCCGTCGAGTTGGTGGGAACGCACGTGGGAATGGCGCTGGACCACTTGCCGTTCTTCAAGCACCGGATCATCTTGGTGCCCCTCAGCACCAGCCCGCTATCACATGAAAACGTAATCACTTCCCCGATGGTGTAGTAAAATTTAACGTTAGACATTCGCCCGCTAATCGCTGTGCCGGGATAGGAACAAGCTTGCACGCACTTGGGCAAGTTTCCGGACCACCTACCGTTGTCCTGGCAGGCGATTATGGGCTGGCCCTCCATCATGAACTCCGGATTGCAGTTGAACTGGACGACGTCTCCGGCCCGGTAGGGGGGCGAGCCCTGGGCGTACCCGTTCTGGGGGGCTCCGGGGTGGAAACATTGGACCTCTGAAAGGTAAAGTCTGTTCTAGAAAACTTAAAAGAAGAATTTTAGCTCCCAGAAGACCTCAAAATCTACATAGAACATTTTTTAACTCAGAAGGAGACCCAGGAGTCCAAAGAAAAAATTGTCAACTGACTTGGGTCCTAGAAAATTAGGATATTCAGTCTAGGTCTAGAAAACTTCAGAGGAGAATTTTAGCTCCGACCCAGAAGACATCAAAATCTGCATAGAATTTTTTTTAACCCCGAAGGAGACTCAGGAGTCCAAAGAAAAATTTTCATCTGACTTGGGTCCTAGAAAATTAGAATATTCAGTCTAGGTCTAAAAAACTTCAGAGGAGAATTTCAGCTCCGACCCAGAAGACATCAAAATCTGCATAGAATTTTCTTTAACCCCGAAGGAGACTGAGGAGTCCAAAGAAAAAGTTTCAACTGACTTGGGTCCTAGAAAATTAGGATATTCAGTCTAGGTCTAGAAAACTCCAAAGAAGAATTTTAGCTCCGATTCTTGACCCAGAAGACCTCAAAATCTACATAGAAATTTTTTTAACCCAGAAGTCCAAGAGAAAATTGTCAACTGACTTGGGTCCTAGGAAACTAGGATATTCAGTCTAGGTAGTATTTTGGGTCTGAGGTTCCAAGTCTAGAAACCCTGACTTTTATTCAAGAAGAAAGTCTGGGGTCATTCAAAAATTATATAGGAAATTATTTGGGCCTGAGGTTCCAGAAAACCTGACTCCTGATAGCCGAAATCCGCAGTAATTGATTCGATTGAAGTGGAAGTTAGCGATATCGGGAAGGCTTACCTGTGCACGTAGGGAACGGCTGCGACCACTCGCCATTTGCTGTGAAGAAGGGAAACATTGTATGTAGGTGAGTGAAAAAACAAAGTTAGCATATCAATGACACTCGAGAGACAAATAAATTGACGATTTAATGAATATTTGTGAATGAGATTACGCGATGTTTTGGCTAGCCAGAACGACCTGTTCTACTCGTAGAATGTTAAATTAATTTACGACACCGCTGCTTTGAGATTAGATACCCGCCCGCCCGTCCGATACAAAATTAATTGGAAGACAAATACGTACCGAGGCAAATCGATTCGGTGGGTCCACGCAATCCGTAGCCCAGAGGGCATGAGAAGGCGGCTCGACCGCCCACCTCTCGTGACAGAATCGCGACTCTCGGAACGGTGCCGTTGGCGGCTGACATAGGAACTTCTCCGCACTCCACGCTCTCGCAGACCGGCAAGGGGGAGCTCCAGTTGCCGCTGGGGAGAAGTTTTCATTAGAAGGGGCTTTCTTTTTCCTTTGAATCGTAGTTACCTCGCCAAGCAAATGGCGTCTCTTGCTCCAATGAGGGCGTTTCCGTTGGTGCAGCTGAAGGAGACCTTGGTGCTCATTTGGGTGGCCTCGGTGCTGAAGGCCAGGCCTCGTCTGGGAGTCATCTTGGGACAGTGAACGGGCTGGAAGCAGAAGAATGAGCTTTGAAGGGGAGAAGAAGACCTCTACCTTGACCACGACGTCGATGAAGTGGGAATGTCTGGCGGGAGTCATGCAGGTGAAGGTCCCAGAGTCCTCTTTAACCGCATGCTCGATGGTAATGCGGTACTCCAGAGTCGAGTCCCGGCCCTCGTCTTCAGTCCAGCCCTCAGGGTATTTCCTAAGGAGATCAGTTGGAGTCTCTTTCTTCTGGATGACGAAGAGTCTCACCTGTACTCGTGGCTGACGTTCCACTTGGGGACTCCGAACCTCCTCATCCACAGACACTCCATGTGGAGGGTCGTTCCGGGATAGACGATTAGCTTGCCGTCGTTGCTCTGGGCAATAGGGCCGTTCTGGTAGCGGAAGAGTATCGTAGGGGACTTTTCCACTGAAAATGGGGACTTTATTTCCAGGTCTCAGAGATGTTTTCTGGACTTACTGGCATAGTCGTTCTCCTGGTTGAGGCCGAAACAGTGAGGCTTGGAGCCCGTCCACTTCGATCGAGGTCCACATTTCCTCTCGGTGCTGCCAATGAGCTGGAACTTGCCGATATCGATGCATCTGGAAGGGCTCTGATTGAGGAAAACTTGAGACAGTTCCAAAATTTTACCTCGCAGTGATAATCGAGTCAGGAGGGAACTCCACGTAGTCCTCCCGGATCTCGAGGTCGTTGTAGAAGCTGACGACGTGGGGATCGTTGTTCCGGAAGACACAGGAGCCGTTCAGCGAGATGAAGGCCTCTCTTTCGAGCTCGTCCTCCTCTGAAAGAAAAACTCCTCAGTTGGAGCTTCGAAGGCTTGGGAAGACTTACCGCACTCAGTGGACCTCCCGACCCAAACCCCGTGATCGCAGACGATTTTCCAGGTCTTGCGGTCCCCCGTCCCGCTCGTGATGCAGCTGAACTGGATCTCGGTGCCGCTGATGAACATCGTGCCTGCCGTCTCTAGTGCCTCCAGTCCAATGTCCCGCTTGTAGTTCAAGTACTCGTTGAATCTCTGGGGAGGGCCGCACATTTTGGCCGTGTCGTTGGCGGGATGCTCGTGGAATGCCGTGATGTTGCTCCGCATCGTCACCAGCTCCGGGTTCTCGTTCAGCTCGATCCTCGTGTCCGGAACCACTTTGGGGTTGCAAGTGAACAGGTCCGGTTTCAGGCCTCCGAGAGAGCAATCCAGACGGTACGGGACTTTGTTGCCCGTGGCCTCGAAAGTCGTGCAGATGACGTCCACTGAGCTGCCGTGGGCGATCGTGAGACCCGGTCTGTAGCCTCCCTGGTAAGTTCCTTGGTCGATTCTCGGGAGCACGCAAGGCTTTGGGACGCATTCGGGTGGACTCAGGGGGAGCCACTGGCCATTATTGCACCTCACAGTCGTCATCCCTTGGACGTTGAAGCCCTCACTGCACTGGAAGTACGCCACTCCGGCGTTCTCGATGAGGTCCCCGGCGTTCAGGAGGTTCTCCGACGTGTGGTTGTCCTTCAAGTATCTTCCGTTTTCCACCGTTGGAATGACACACGGAGCTGAAAAGACTCGTCTTTAGGGAAAATGTCACCTCAAAAAGCTTCCTTACGGGAGAGACAAACGGGCTTCTCGGGCTTCCACGTCCCCTTGGCGCACTTTACCGTGTTGTTGTTGTAAGAGTCCAGGTTCGAGGTGTAGGGTTTCTGGCAAGTGACGGTGAAGATGGCACCCGAGCTAAACTTGACGTTGGGGTCCTTGCCTGGTCTCACGACCTCGTAGAGAAGCGCCGGGTCGCTGTCTAGATCCTCACAGGGCGCCTTGGGCTTGTGCTTCTTCTCGCTCCCCTTCGTCATGTCTTCCACCTCACTCGTTTCCGTCTTGTTCTCGGCCTCCGAGTCGCGCTTCTTCCTGATGTTCAGGAAGCTACTCCAGAAACGCTTGGTTCGCTTCACAAACTGCTCAAGTCGAGAGGAGAAGTCGACCGATCTGCGTCGTCGACTCCATCTGATTCGGGGATGCTGGCTCAGGAGACACCTGGAATGGCCTGAAGTAAGACCCAAGCGAGGGTGGACGAGAAACCTTACTTTGGAAGCTCCGAAGGACTCCACTTGCCTCCGATGCAAGTCGCTCCCGGCGGCCCTTCCTCCAGCACGTAGCCCTTGTCGCAGTCGTACATGATCTGCTTGTTGTTGATGACCTTCTTGACGTACGGCCGGTAGTCGTAGAGACCCATGTTCCCCACCAGCAGGACTTTTCCGTGGTCGATGTACCCCGGGAACTGGCAATACACTGCAAAAGCCACAGAGGGGTATTACTTCACCGTAAAAATCGAGATAGAGCTCATACCTTCCTGACAGTAAGGAGTGTCCCCGGTCCAGTTGCCGAAGAGACACGTGAGCGAGTAGGTGCTGGGGTCAATGATGTCGGTCCCGTTGGGCATCTTGAGCGTGAACCCGTCCTTGCACCGGAAGACGGCCCTCATTCCGTGGTCCGTCTTGGGCGCCAGGACCATTCCGAACTTGGGAGACCGCGGCATGACCTTGCACTTGGCCGGAACGCACTTCGGGATGACGCTCCAGGTGCCGTTGTTGCAGGTCGGGGGAGAGAGAGGAGACGCCGGGAACTCGTAGTTCTGGTTGCAGAGAACCTCGAGCTCCGTTCCGTGTCTCACCTTGCTGCTGCTGGAGGACAGAATGGACCCCGAGGTGGTATTGATGCTGTCAGTTTCGACCTCAATGGGACTTACGGTTCCCTGCGAGACCGATGGGACGACGCAGGGAGCCAAGCACTGGGGCAAGGGGTAGCGCCACTTCCCGTCAATCTGGCAGACGGTCGAGCTGTTTCCGATCAGGAGCATGTCTGGGTGGCACCGGAAGATGACGCTGGCGCCCAGTCCAGTTCCCGACTCGATGTTCTCCAGCCAGCCGTTGAAGAGCATCCCGGGGTGGCCGCAGTTGATTTCTGAAAATAACGACTTTGAAGACCCGAAAAGGGTCAAAAAGGGGGGGCTTACCCTTGCAGACCGGAGTTTGGCCCGTCCATCTCTTGTCGGCCCCACACCTGCGGGAGTTCTCCCCTATCAGCGTGTACCCGTACTTGCACTCGTAGCTCACGACGGAGTTGTAGGAGCAGCTGGTGTAGATGGCCTTTCCGTTCTTGGGGTTCTCCGGGGGCGGGCACTGGACTGCGGTGACCAGAACGCACGTTGGGAGCTCCTTCGGGGACCAGGCGCCATCTGCTTGACAGTACTTCTCTGTCTTGCCAACGAGCTCGTAGCCCTCTCCTGCAACGAGATAAGAGCAGATTCAAGAGCCCTCTTGAGAAGCCCGCCAGACTTACCGCAGTGATAGGTGACGCGACAGCCGTACGTGTAGCACTCGCCGGCGTGCCAGCCGTTCACTAAAATGCATTTGAATATTCAGTCGTAGTTTTAAAATAGGAAGTCACTCATTGACTCTGGCAAATTCTTATCAGTGGGTAGTATTGATAGTTTTACATGTTTTTGTCATATTGCTAAATTTTTTAAACTCACTGACCCCTTCAGGATGTCAACAGAATTTCTTATCGCATTCAATCGCATATTATTAAATCAGTCAGTCACTCACAGACTCGAAACGAACTGTAGATTGGTGATAAAGTCGAGAGTTGTGAGTCAATATTTTTAGTGCATTTTCCCTCAAATGGAGAAAAAATGCACTATTGCATCTGCTATGTCCGTCTGTCCGTCCGTCCGTCTGTCCGTCCGTCTGTCCGTCCGTCTGTCCGTCCGAAACTTTATAACTCAAGAACCAGAAGAGATAGAGACCTGCGGTTTTCTGCATCGTGTAAGGCATGGTCTGTAGGGTGGAAGGTTAGACATCTTAGACCCCCATTACCCCTAGGGGGGGAGTGAGGGGGGTAAACCCGTTGTATGAAAGTTCCTTATACTTCGTTCGATTGAGCTGAATTTTGGATATGTTGTAGTTCACATCAAATCTAGCAAATCATAGAACACATGTATGCCCCTATCACTTAAGGGGGCTGAGTGGGAGACCCCCGAAGTTTGTATCGGGGAAAACTTTAGTTGCTCTGATAGAGCTGAAATTCAAAATAGGCACGTAAAATTACATTATTAGAAACATTTGCTTCAAACATGGTCTCAGAAACGTAAAATAATCCATCAGGAAACCTTTGAATATAATCTTGTGGCTCCCCTTGGAAGACAAATGGGCGAATTTTCAAGATCGTCCGATTGAGCTCAAACTTTGGTAACTCTTAGAGGGCTTTTATTTGAGCAAAAAACATTCCTATAGTATGCTCCTATCAACTAAGGGGGCGGAGAGGGGAACTCCCGAAATTTGTATGGGAAGCAAATTCATGTGGATTTGCCTTTTGGGCTGAATTTTAAATTATTTAAATAAATTACTGAAAAAGGTTATATAAGTTAAGAAGTAAAAATTTATGAGTAGAACTTGAGACAAAAAAATTAAATTAAATTAAATCAAATCAAATCAAATCAAATTAAATTAAATCAAATCAAAATACAAAATCGAAGATCAAGTATAAGAAGTGCATTTTCCCGGGTTTATATTTTGAGGGAATCTTATTTGAATTCATAATACCCAATTTGTGAACTCTTGATCAATTAACAATAACATTCCATCAAAATATAAACCCGGGAAAATGCACTTCTTATACTTGATCTTCGATTTTGTATTTTGATTTGATTTAGTTTAATTTGATTTTTTTAAAGTTAATTGATTATTAACAGAAATGTTGATTTTATGCCAAATGAAATGAAAATATGTGTAATAAAATAAAAGATTAAAATATGCTCTTTTGTCCTCAAATATACCTTAGCGTCCAAAATATGAATTTACTTATAAAAACTCGCTCAGCTCTTCTCAACATTTTGAAAGTCACCCATAAGCTTTTTCACCAACTTTGTTTAATTTTGCACCTGAATTTTGAATGTTAAAAAATTTTATAGCTATTGGGACAAACATTTCGGGGACCATCTCGTGCTAAATAGATTCGCTTCTACGAGCTCAAGAATAGAATTCAAGATCTCTTTTTTCTCAAGCGCAGATTGACGTAGGTCGTAATTATTGACTTAGCGCGCAAAATTAACATGCACAAGATTGCAACGCTCTGGGCCCCGCCAGTAGTTTCTTACCTGGGTCGGTTGGCTGTCCACAAGATCTCGCTGCAGAAACGCGAAAAATGTACAGATAAAAATACGTGGAATTAGAGAGTGTGTGCAATGGGAGAGATACGACCCCGTGATAGCAGCAATCATGAATGAATTTCAATTAACTTACGTTCGCACGAAATGTCTGGCCCGTACCAGCTCGCTTGCCCATCAATTGCAAGACATTTTGCACGTGGAAAGCCAGCTGTTGCATAACCAATCTGACAGTGATATTGAACTGTTGAGTCTAAATCAAAAGTGGCTTGTTCTGGAACCGAAAAAAAGTGTTAATTCGTGACATTTCGCGACCCATTGTTTATTTCAAGTACCAGGAAGTGCTGAGTGCCGAGCGTGCTCGATTGTTGGGGGAGCTAGGCAGTAAACTGTAGGCGATAGTTAAGAGACTTTATTAAAAATCGTAAGAAGCGGGGTCTCGCGCGGCAGCTACTCACTATTTTGCTTGCAGGCGGGCTCGCTTCCCGCCCAGCTGCCGTCGGCCTGGCAGAGACGGCTCTGGAGACCCACGACGTGGTACCCGTGGGGGCAGGTGTAGGTGGCTCGGGACCCAAACGTCTTCCCGGAGAGCGTGACAGTGCCGAGAGAGGGCTGCTGGAGCTCGGGACACTCGCGGTCTGAAACGGGCTCCATTGAATTTCGACCCCAAAAGGGATATCTTACAAAGTACCAGGCTTGATGCACGACTTTCCGCAGGCCCCATCGCAAAGGCACTTTTTCTTGCGACTCTTGCAGTCCTCGTCCGAGAAGCACTTCCTCAAGCATTTTTGGCCCTGGAAAAACGACATGAGATGTGGAAAGAGGGGCTTTTCCGTACCAGTAGCGTAGCTTGTTCCTCGTCCCTCGGGCAGTCCGAGGACGGCGAGTTCCTTGGGTTCTTGTAGATCTTTCCGTCGTCATCCGCCTCGTCTTCGTCCTCCCAGTCATCCTCGTCCTCGTCGTCGGGGGCTTCTGTCATCGCGAGACCTGCACGGGGGGAGTGAAAATTTGTGACAGAGGAAAATTTTTTTTTCGCCTTACTTTGGCTAAACAGAAGGAGAGTGTACAGTATCACGATAGTGATTGGCTTCATGGTAGCTAATTCTTCAAAATGGGCTCGATTTCACGTGGTTTTGGGAATTTTTGAGCATGATATTGGGGATGCAAGGAATTTTTTCACCTCCAGTTCCCAAACTAGTGTTTATTTTGAAGTTGAGTGGTTTCATATGATTTTGATAGTGTCAGCGCAGATGAAAATTGAGATGGAAAAGGAAAATCTCCTGGGCTCGTCCACGAGAGAATGAGTGGAAAAGGGAACTAGGATCGCTGGAGGCTGGGGAATCTTTGGGAAAATATTTTATTTGTTACATTTTATTTTTTACATTTATTTGTTACATTTTATAAAAAAATCAGATTGAAAATTCTGTCAAAAAAACATATTATTAAATGCCAAAGTCACTGACTCTAAAAAGAAAATTAAAGAGGCAAGATTTTAAGACTCAGTTTTGTTTAAAATTGTTTCCATGATTTTGGAGGAAAAAAATTAAAATCCCGAGAAAAATTCGCAAGCTGAAAATACGGTCATTCAAGTGGAAATGAGTGGGAATAAAAACATTCCAGTGAAAAATATGTGCCCAAATGCACATCAGAGCGAATCATCGTAAATCTTTGAAGTGTTTTTATTTTAACCTCACGAGCGCTGAGCGCGCGATTTTCCTCTGTGACAAACAAACACACGCCCATAAAGCACGCTCATTACCGCTGATACTGCACACGATACCGGCAGAACGTGGAAAATGAATACGCGTGAAAATAGAATTTCCAAAAATATCGCCAATTGCCATGCGCGAGATAGAAACCGTACAGTTCTAATTTTCATTAGTAGCAATTGGAAATATAGGCACAAATTGGTACACATTTTGGTTTATTTGGTATCGAAAAAGAAAAATTTCTTAGTTTTGCGTGGCCTGCAACAGACACGGACTAGCTGCGAGTGTTGCATTTATCGTTTGACGCCAGAAACGTTGAGAGTGCCCGAGATTGGGGCAATTTTGTGGGCGACGAGAAAAATTTTCACCTCCACCATGGCAGGAAAAAATGAAAAATTGCACAAAGTTAAATAATTGGAATGAAAATCCGAGGCAATCGTAGAAGACACATAGTGGCAAGAGAGCATTAAGAGAAATCGTGAATTGAGAACGACTCGGAGGTGAGAAAGTGAGGTCCAGGAAAAAATGGGTAATTACTGCAACTCTGGCGAGACCTCGAACAAGTGCAGCGATGATATCTATCAGAAGGCGGAAAAGTGAGTACTTCCCCCGTGCCAATAAAAATAATCCCACAGCGAATTCCGTTGCAGTGCCAAAGTCAGCGCCAACGAGAGCCAGAAGGCTGAGGACAGCGCCAAGACAGTTCCCCCCGAAACCACCACCTTCTCGGACTCCACCAACTCGGCCCCTCCGCCCCTCTCCACCGCCGACTCCGCAGCAACTCAGCCCATCACGAACAACGTCCCACCAATAGCGAAACCCAGCGCCCCCAAGTTCCCCGAGCCCTCGTTCCCCGCGCCCCTGAACCTCCTCGTTGGCAACCCGAGCCTCAGCAAGACCAAGCGCGAGCCCAAGATCGTCTTCTACACGCTGTCCCCGGCCTCGGGTCAGTCGCCGGAGAAGAGCCAGATCCTCGAGGTCGTGCGTGGAGTGAAGCAGAGACACGTGGGTAGTGGGATCGAGATCATCGTGTGTGATCTGCACCAGCAGGAGACGGGGGGTGTGGAGGAGTGGATGAGCTTCCCCTCGGAGGCGAGTGGGGGACACGAGCTGGTCGCCAACCGACTGGCCTCGCTCGCCCGCTACACCAACCAGTGCTACTTGATCCCCATCCTGGTGCTTGGAGACGTCCTGGGATCCCTCTTGCTGCCACTGTCTATCGAGAAGCAGGACTTTGAGAGCATGGTGGTGGCTGGCGGGAACTCGGACGACCTCGAGCTTCTGAAGCGACGGTACAAACTTGATGAACAATCACAGCCCGCGTGCTACAGACTGGCGTCGGACGAGATGCAGCAGAAGGGGAACGAGAAGGAGCTGGAGCAGCTGTTGAGGCTTCTGGTCAACATGCTGTCACCTGAGCTGAGGGACTTGTATCTCACGACTGTCATTGAGCAGGTGAGAGGAGTTTCCTTACCTTAAAATTTTTTAAAAGATATTTTGGAACAAAAAATTGTGTCGAAGCCGGACATTGAGAATCCATCTCCTTCCAGGAAATCAACCACACGGTCCTGATCAGCCACGAGCTAGCCAAGCGCTGCGTCTGGGTCACGAACTCGAACCGTCCCAGGTCGGGGGCCAGCACGGAGGAGGCATGTCTGCAGGAGGAAACCAACCGCCGACTCGTCAACATCCACCAGGAGCTGCAATCGCAAGTGCCGGAAACTCAGATTGTCAGCTTCGATAGCGTCAAGTCGGGCCTGCTCGCTGCATCCCTCGACGGCATCGTAGAGTCCGTCATTGAGGACTACAGAAACAAAGTAGAGATACCCTTTTGTACGTTTGGCGTTGATCGCCGGCTGCTGCAGGAGCTGGAGCAGAACTACGCGTTCATCAAGTCCCTGACGCAGAATAATCGTGCCAACCAGAAGGTCATGGAGTCTGTCAGAAGGTGAGTTGGGAGAGGAAAAGCTTCCAAGTCTCACTCTTGAGTCTTTCAGCTACTTGCAAGACGCGTCGTCGAACATCATTTTGGTGAGTGGAGGCTCCGGGAGCGGGAAAACAACGCTGATGGCGGACGTGGCCCGCAAGACGCTAGATTGGCTGCCAGAGAGCTACACTATCATCCGATTTTGCAAACATTCTCGATACTCATGTTCCCCATTGGTGTTTCTTCGGTCTGTCATTGAGCAATTATCGATATTAGTAACCAATTTACCTTACCTAGATAATAATGTGAGTACTTTGAGGAGCGTTGTTGTTGTAATTTTAAAGCTTTTGTCGTTTTAGAACATTGAACAAACTATCTCTTCCATCCAAAATCTTTTGCAACAAACAAAGCGCACTTTTGTCATCCTTCTAGACGACGTGGAATCAATTCTTAACATACGGGAGCACGTCAAGATGTTTGAAAAGTTCTTCTTGCCGAACGTCAAGTTCGTCGTGTCGCTCAAGAAACGTCCCGAGGGCCACGTGTTCGAGTCCGAGGTGAAGGGCTGGGCCAAGAGGTGCGCCCACGTGGAAATCGAGTGCGCCCCGGAGCAGTGGGAGGACGTCATCGAGAACGGCAGCAGCGAGATCTGTCCCCTCAGCCACATCAAGCTGCCCGACAACGTCTTCAACATTGACGAGAAGAGCCTCATAAAAGCGAAGATAATCTGGTGGCTGGCCTGGCTGGGCACCAGCGAGCTCAAGGAGACGTCGCTCGCGTCCATCGTAGGGAAGGTCTTTGAAATCCTCGAGTCAATTTTCGCGAAGAAGGACGTCGAGTTTCTGTTCTCGCTGCTCCTGGCAGCGCGGCATGGTCTCAGTGAGAGCGAGATCCTGGAGCTGCTGGAGCGAAAGGGCGTCCAGACGAGTCTCTTCTGGAGCAAGTTCTGCTGGATCCTGGGCCCGCTGCTGCACCACGGACGACTGATCCGGATCATGGACTCGGAGCTGGAGAGGGCCGCCAGAGCCAGGTACGGGGGGCTCGTCCGGACGGCGCACGAGACGCTGCGGACGCACTTCGAGAGGGCCGAGAGCGAGACGCTGTGCGAGAAGAGCGGCACGAAGAGACTCAACGAGAGGAAATTCGTGGAACTACCATATCACACATCAGTGCTAGACGACAAGGGAACCTTCGACACCTCCGACTTTCTCACCGATCTTGGCTGGATCCAAAACAAAATTACATGCACTGGTTGCTCAGGTTTTTTGTACGACTTGTTATCTCTAGCTAAGAACAAACCACAACAATCTCAACATTTAGTTTTACTCTGCGAACTAGTTACCGAAAATTACACTGCACTAAACTATGATGGATCAATGCTTACAATCATCGTGTCGAACTTCATGAGGGACCAGCCCGCCAAGCTTGATTCGCACCTGGCCTCAACGCCCGGCCTCAGAACCAAGTGGACGACGTACGTGAGTCAGCTCTCCGGCACCACGCTCGTGCCCCTCAACGACATCAAGGCGGAGAAGGACGAGAAGACGCACTACGACATGATTCTCAACAGCAGCGTCAAGGGCTACTTCATCATCGCTCTGAGCAAGGAGAACAACGAGCTCAGCGTCTGGGATGTCAAGAAGTGAGCTTCCCTTTTCTGACTCAAAGAGGGCCTTTTCTGACCCACAATCTCGTTTCAGCTCCAAGAAAGTCAGGCATCTGCAGGGTCTGCCGCAGCCTCAGGACTTTTGCTGCATCAACGACTACGAGATGGCCGTGCTGTGCAACAGGGAGATCAAAGTCGTGGACCTGGACCAGGGAGCCTTCAAGGTGAGCCTCACAAGACTCATGAGGGAGCTAATGAGCGTGTTTCCAGGTGACTCTGAAGGGCGTGATGAACCAGAAGATGCCGTATTTCGCGATCCACGACGCCAAGCACCTCGTCTGTCTCTCCAGGAACCGCATGTACGTGAACATGATGAACCTGGAGTCGGGAGACTGCGTTACGACCTTCAAGGCCGGAGAGGACCGGTTCCTCAACTCGCTCCTGGTTTCCGGAGACGGCCGGATCCTCGTCTGTGGGGATGAAACGAGGTGAGTTGAACCCCTTGAAGACCTTCTTGAGGGCTAAGGACTCGATTTAGGAGCTCATAATTTCCAGCAAACCATTCCCTCTTCTGGTGTGGAGTCTGACCCAACGGAAGCTCTTATACGACCTTCGAATCCCCAACCACGACTTTATAACTTCTATGTCGGGTAAGTGGAAAATTCGACAAATTTCCCACGCTACAAAAATATCCTTCCAGCTATCACCTACGAAGGCTCCTACGTGGCTGTAGTGGCGAAGGAGCTAGCGGAGCCTTTGTCGCCCAACTTCATTGTCGTTTATGACCTCCAGAGTGGAACACTTTTCAAAAAATGGAAGCCCCCTTACAATACTGTTGCCTTAGCCATTTCTCAGAAGAACATGTGTGTCATCGCCGGTTTGGACAATGCGAAAATCTTGATGTGGGATTTGGTCACAGGTGAGAAGCTCTGTCATTTTTTCCGTTCCCTACAATGCTTGCTATTCCAGGCACATGTCGCGGAACCTTAGTCGGCCACACTGCCCCAGTCACCCGACTGATCCTGGACCCCGAGGGAAACATCCTGTTGTCCGGTGATAAGGAAGGCAGAGATGTCTCCACCAAGACGTGGGACCTCCAAACAGGTACGTCATCGCAGCTCTCTAGAAAGTCCCCCTCATTCAGGACCCTTTTCAGGAAAACACTTGGCCACCTTCATCCCGCCAAAGAAAGTGACGGCTTGCGTCGTTTTGCCAAAAGGAAAATTCGTTGTCTTGGCTCTAGCTGGAAGCAAAGATTTATTGATGTTAGAAATGAAAAATTACGATTTTAGCGATTCTGATGGGGGCGATGTCGTGGACACGTTTGGGAGCGAAGAAAACACAGGAAAGGTCTTTGATTTGTAAAGTAGGCCGATCGATGTTCAAGTATGTAGGGTTAAGTAGCAAATGAAAATCGGTAATTCTTTTGAGATGTAGATATCCTTTGTTTTGGTGCCAAAACTAATCCGTTCTTGAAGTTGAACTTTTCTTGAGAGCACACATTTGGTTAGCAGTAAGCGCACTCTTTGCCACCTGATCGAAACTCGAGAGCACAAGGTTGAAGTGATTTTTACTTTTTACAATTTATTTTTGATAACGCGTTTGATTTGCAACTGCTCAAGTAACTTACTTTTAATCGCAAGCACAAATGATTTTTTCTTCAGATATATTTTGTTAGCACGTGTCGTTCAAATATATTCATTAAATCTTGATAAGAATATGGGTGTAATAATTACGTAGAAACTTTACAAAATCATAAACATGAATTGATTCAACCAAATGAAAATTAATATAATTCCTACTGTACCAAATAAAAAGTTATGATAATTTTAAATTTTAAAATGAGAAATCTAGTACCTTCCTGTTTAGAGGATACTGAATAAATTGATGAATGTGAAATAGTTCAATCTCTTTTATTTAACATCTCACTCTTCTCCTAAAACAAAAACAGAAGAAAAAAAATTCTATCGCGAGAGACAGCTCTGGTCCGCCAGGATCGCGGCGATCAAGTTTCTGTCCTTCAGCGCCGCCTGCACCTCATCCTCGTCCCACTGCAGGAGCACCCGACTCATACGCATCTCCTTCTTCTTCTGCACCCGGATGACACCCTGCACCTCCACCATGTCACACAAGTTCCCGAACTCCGCCTGGTCCACTGCGCCCAGATTTCTCTTCCCACACACCTTCCTGTAGACCTCGTGGAGCCTAGCCATCGTCACGACCTTGTTCTTGTCGTGCTTCATGATGAGCAGCAGCGCGCAGATCAGGATCTTCTGCTGCAGTGGAATGGAGTCCGCCTCCTCCTCCTTCTTCTGGGCGTTCCCGTATACGTCACTGAGAACCGACAGGACCTCTCTCACCTGCACGGGGTTCTCCACTGTCTTTCCCTCTTCTCCCACAGTCTTAAGAGCCTCGCTCTGAAGCTGCTTTGGGGTGAAGTTGCCGTGCTGAGCCATCGCTACGACGCGTCTCCCGATGTCCAGGGCTCTTCTGATGTCTCCGGACACGGCCGCCACCTTGGCTGCCAGGAGCTGGAGGGTCGTGGGAGGGAACAGGTCGAGCACCTGGGCCTCTTCGAGCCGACTCTTGAAGATTTCGATGATCTGGGCCTTGGAATAGGGCTCGAAGTGCATCAGAAACGGCTTGAGCTCGCACCTGGTGTTCAGTCTCGTGAGAAGGCGGTCCGTGAGATCCAGAGCGTTGGCTATTCCGACCAGGATGAGCCGCGAGTCGCTCCACGAGGGCCACTCGAAGATCTTGTACAGGACTTTCTGCGTCTTGCTGGCGAGCTGGTCGACCTCGTCCAGCACGATCATCAGCATCTTGTGGTCCGACTCGAGGTAGTCTTCGATGGCCTGGCAGCACTCCTTCTCTGTGGTACCTCGGCACTTGAGGTCGAGGGCTGAGACAATGCGTTTGTAGATGCTGCCGACTGAGGAAATGGAGGTGCAATTCACGTACGCCATCTCTATCTTCTTCTGGTACTCTTTGGTGTTCATGATCTTCATCAGCGAGGCGGTTTTTCCTAAAGAAAAATGTCAAAATGGCCGAAAGTGGGAACTCTAGAACGTCTTACCGGTTCCAGGTTGCCCGCTGATGTACAGGCTGCAGCTCTTCTGGTGCTCGAGCGCCTCGTCGATGAAGCTCTTGAGTTTCTCCACCTCCTTCTCGCGTCCTGGGAGGTTGTAGGCCTCGTTGGATGTGAGGGCTCTTCGGGCGTTTGAGTATTTCGAGTACGTCCTGGGGCTCTGGTTCTCATCGAGGATGTTCAGGGATGTGCGGAACTTGTTCGAGATGCCTGGGGAATCTGGTTCAGCTGCTTCTTTGCGATTTTTCGGTGGCGAACAGTCGATCTTGGAGCTTGCCTTCAGTCCCCGTTTTCTCGGGGTTCGCGGCACTTCCTCGATCAACTCCACATTTTCGAGGTTCTCTTTGGTGTTTTCTGATAGTTTTGCCGCAGTTGCGCGCGTTACACGAGTCATTTTAGCTAATTTTTGCTTGAGATCGTTACTGCCTATTTCAGGTCGAAGAAAATTTGAGCGGGAAATAAAATGTAAACGAGCATGTGATCCCTCACGTAAACAACATATGGTTTGTTGTGGTTTCGAATGTTGACGAGTCGCGTTTGAGAATACAGTAAATTTTGACAAAAACCTATTAATTTGATTGACTTAAGGTTTTTCCCCTCTCTGCGCTTTATTTGGAGCATCTCTACTCTACTGGTGGTCTTAGATTAGTCTGACTAGGTATTAGAGATCAGAAAAATGGAGGAAATGATGGTCTGCCCATACGACAGGTGCCATGTGATAATTCGCCACCGAATGCCATATCACCTAGTCAAATGCGAGAAACAGTACAAAGGACCTCCCTTGGAAGCTTGTGCCTACAACGCGATGCATCGAGTTCCCAAAGAGGAAATGCAGGAGCACCTGAAGGTAAGCAGCATTTTGCAGACACGTGCAACACTGTTGCACGTTGCTGGAAGCGGAATTTCAATGAAAACCTCTTTTAGAAATGCGAAGATGCGTTTGTGGCCAACGCTAACAGAATTTACCGGGTGGCAGAAGCAGCTAGCAGAATCGCCTTCGCCAAACATAAGGAGAAACACTCCCTGGAAATGGCAGCTTTGAAATCGACTGAAGACTCTGATGCATCTTCGACCTCGTCTGAAGACTCGAAGCAATCTTTGGCCCCCTCTGTAGCCTCGGAGACCACTAAAACCCCAGAACAGCAGAGCGGGACCCGAAAGAGAGCCCTCGAAATACTTCGTGCTCAACTCGATAGTCTCTCGGCGTAGATATTAAGTAAACTCATGTAAATAAGCAACACGTAATGTAACAGTTGCCATGGCAACACCGCAAATTCCAACAAATAAACACATTTCTTTACTTGAAAACCCTACTCCCAATCTTAAACAATGGACGGGTACAAGGAATGCAACGGAAAGGCGACCTTTCGCGGAAACACCGCCTCCCAGCCTCTCAGGAGACCGGCCGAGAACCTCAACTGGCTCATCTATCGCGTTTCAACGAGCTGTGCGGAGGAAGAGGCCCGTCAGCTCATCACCTCCTGTCTAGAGAGCGACTGCGACAAGGAGTTCCTGCACCAGACGGCGGGGGTTATGGAGCGAAAAGCCGGGAACCTCTCGAAGTCTCTCGAGTCCTTTAACCAGGCTCTTCTTATCAACCCCAAAAACCCCGTGACCTTTCGCGAGATGGGTAAGTTCACAATTTGACCCTTTTTAGTGCATTTTCAACATTTTGAAAAAAGTGCACTATTTAGGACGTTTTGTCTGTCTGTCTGTCGGTTCGTTCGAAACTTTATAGCTCAAGAACGAGAAGAGTTATAGAGCTGTGGTTTTTATGCGCATCTTATAACCGTCTTAGGGCCTGTTCACATATTACGTAAGGAGCTGTTCACATATTACGTCACGGTCCAAAGGGAGGGGGGGTGTCGGCCGCTCCGTGACAGTCAGTACAAACTCAAGTACTGTTGTATAGGACAAACCGTGACAGAGGGGGGGGGTGGGGGTCAAAAATCTCGATTTTCACCGTTACGTAATATGTGAACAAGCCCTAACGGTGAAAATCGAGATTTTCGACCCCCACCCCCCCCCCCCTCTGTCACGGTTTGTCCTATACAACAGTACTTGAGTTTGTACTGACTGTCACGGAGCGGCCGACACCCCCCCCCCCCCCTTGGACCGTGACGTAATATGTGAACAGGCCCTTAAGCCATTAGTGCCACATGATTTCTAGACCGTTACACCAAAGGGGGGAAGGGGGGCAAAGGGGGTATTTTACGTATATATGAAAGTTCCTAATATTACATCTGATTGAACTAAAAGGTTAGTATGAACCAACTATGAACCACCTATGACCCATATCACTTCCAGGGACGGAGCTAGGGGTTCTTAAAGTTTGGTCTTCTCAACTGAAGCTTAATCTCCCATTTTGCCTTCAGGAAAGTCCCTCTACGAGATGCACCGGTTCCAAGCGGCCCTCGAGACCCTTCGCAAGGCCGAGACTCTGATGCAGCGCATCGACTGCGAGGTCTATTTCTTAATCGGCGAGATCCTTCGAAGACGCCTCCCCGCCGATCCTGGACTCATAAAAGACATCGAGGAATACTACAAAATGGCGATCATGAATGGCAAGCACAGACAGAGCTATCTCTCGCTAGCCGAGATCTACGAGCGCGCGAACGACTTTGCCAAGGCCACGGAGCTCTACGAGAGCTGCATTCTCGTGTCGAACAGAACAACCGACATCCTGTTTCGCATGGGCCTTGCCTACCTCAAGATGCGGGAGAACCAGCGCGCCTTTGAGAAGCTCCTGGATGTCACGTACATCGATGCTCACCAGAAGGGCTCTCTGCTGGCTCTTGGGGGCATTCTGCAAGGTCGAGGGGACGCAGATGGGGCTCTCAGGAGGTACAGGACGATCCCGGACGTGGGAGGGGACGCGGCAGAGCTCTGGAACAACATCGGGCTCTGCTTCAACCAGAAGAGGAAACTCATAGCGGCGGTGGCGAACCTCCGGAAGGCCTTCTTCCAGAGCCCCCTGAACTTCAGCATCGCCTTCAACCTCGGCCTCGTCCTCATCCGCTCCACTCAGTACGCCAGTGCCTTTCAGATCCTGGCCGCCAGCGTCAATTTCGACCCCTCCAGCGCGCTCTGCTACACGCTCCTGGGCATCTGTCTAGCCTGTCTCGGGGACCACGTCAACGCCGAGTTAGCCTTCGAGCAGTCGCTGCTGTTCCTGGGCTCCATCCCAGTGCAGGACGAGTCCAAGATCCTCCTCAACGCCGCCATTTTCTGCTACCACATCGGCAAGAGAGACAGGGCCGTGCTGCTGCTGAAGAAACACGCCGCTCTGAGTGAGGCGAACCCGGTTGCCACCGACGAGACGAGGGTCATGCAGAAGCTGCACCACGAGCTGATGTCGGTCACTTCTGGGGGATCTTAGATTTTATGTAATACAACGGTTAGACAGACAGACAGACAGACAAAAGTAAAACACACAGCTAAAATTCAGTTTTATTGTTTAGAGCTAAAATAAAACGGCAGAAGTTTACCACTTTGACCGCTTTGACCAATCTTTAGGCGTCCAGTGCAGACACTTGGGGTCGATCCGGATCTTCCTGCCCTCCATCGCCTTCTTGTGCTGCGCGATCGTCTCGTCGGGAATGCAGATGATGTACTGGCCCTTGTAGTAGTTGATCAAGTTCAGCAGCTGCAGCGTCGAGATCACGTCCTCCTTCTTGATGCTCGTCATTTCGCAGATTTCGCTGAAAAACGAGAATCCATCTCCATATATCAACAGTGTTGCATGTAGCAGACTCACCTGATCGTCAGCTGGCCCTTCTCCTGGTCTCCCACGGGCTGCTGGTCGAGTAGGATCTCCAAGATGCGCTGCGTCCAGTAGCTGCGGTAGGACAGGAGACCCAGATCAGACAGTGGCTTTTCGGGAGACCCCGTCTTGCCCTCGAACCGCGACAACTCGTAGCTAAACTCAATGAGGAGCTTTCCGTAGCCCTTCCGCTGGTACGGCGGCATCGTGAGGATGCAGGCTACGTTGTAGTCCTCCGTGCTCTCCTTCTCCTTCGAGAAGTACCCAACGATGTGGAAGCCGCGGTTGTCGAATTCCGTCATGACGTAGAAGAGGAAAGGGTCAGTGTCGTAGTAGAGCGTCTTGTGGTCGAGGAAGAGCTTCGCTAGGAGACAGAGGTTCTGGGCGTAGATCTTGTTCTTGCGGCCATCGATCTCGAAGAAGGAGATCGTGCCCTTGCGGTAGATTTCGTTGCCGGGGGGATGTCGGAGGGTGCACTTCTGCAGATGGCGCTCGAGACACTTGCGGCTCTTGCGGTACTTGAGGCAGAACTCGCAGATGTAGATGCAGGGCATCATGCAGATCTCTGGCGGGTAGGGTGCAAAGTACCACGGCTTGATCCGGTGCTTGCCCAGCTCGATCATCTGGACGTTCTTCATGCGCGTCACGACGTCGTCCTGGTGGTTCTGGACCATACTTCCCGACTGCCTCGGGGTCGTTGGGGTCTCGTTCGAGTCCTCGTTGTTGGACTCCTGCGGCGCCGTGTTCTTCCTCTTCCGGCTCATCTTCTTGTGCAGTGCCGCCGCCAGCACTGTATTCCCATTCACGATAGCCTCCGTGTGCGTCACAACTGGGCTGCTCGGCCTGCTGATTCCCGGCTGGTGGTTCGTGATTCTCTTCGGGGTCGAGATTTCAGTGTTAGTTCCCGTGGCAGTGCCGTCCTTGCGCGGATACTGGACCTTCCGCGTGTCGAGGAACTCGTCCGTCACCCACTCGTCCAGGCGCTTGTTGACTGAAACGAAAAAAGCCCGGGTCAGAGGCGGAGCTTCGGGATCCGGGGGAAGAACTCACAGTCGACGTAGTGGACGTAGTAAATCCGCCGGTCCTCCTTCTCCTTGATGCTCACGATCTCGGCGAGGGGCCAGTCGTTTGTCCCGGACATCTTGCACGGCAGGCGGCATCCTTCCGTCAGACTATGCTGAAATTTTTTGGGAGGCAAAAAATCGATTGATTCAAAAACCGCATTTTTCCGATTTGGCAGAAATTCTCGGGCTTCCACTCACCGTCGAGTCGCAAATGGACGAGTAGATGTCGTCGCTTTCCATTTTCATGTGTTTTTGTTCGATAAAACGACGTTGTTTCGGTAAAAACTAAAAAATAATTAAGCTTAAGTGTTTGTTTACACTTTTCGGACGACGCGCTCTAGACTAGCAGATCTCGAGACACGTTGCCCAGACTAGAAGAGTAAACAAACCGCCAGCGAAAATGCCGAACGCAAAATAAATCCCGAAAATCTTCGTTTTTTACGTTCCAAAGAGCTCAAAGTGAACCAAAATTGTAAAATATGGAGTGCGCTAGGGTCAGTGCACGAGCCTTCACAGCTATGCAGGTGCTAAATGTGACAGAAATAGCACAATACGGCCCTGAGGTGAGAACGTAGAATATCAGCCACTGTGCGAGCACAGTAGAGTTCAACTAATATGCTTTCAGGAGATTCGTCCGTTTCTGCCGAGTCTCACCCGAATGGCCCTGATCTCGGCCATGCAGGACAACACGTCTCAGTGGGTGGAGACTCGCAAGAAGATCCTCTCGATCCTGGTCGGAGTCGAGGTCGTGAACGACATAGTGGCTCTGTTGCAAGTCAACTATCACGAAATGGAGATCGAGCTGAGGAAGGAGCAGCAGCTGAGGTGAGATAGAAGAACTTCTTGTGAGCATTGTCTAAGTAAATTTGGCTTTCAGGCAGAAAATCGGGTACACCCAGCAGGACAGCGGCCAGTTCCACGGACTCCAGAGCGGAGTGGTCCTGGGCTTTGAGCGGGCCGACGTATCCCGAAAGGTCCGGATAGTGCTGTCAGAGCTCTTCTACCTCCAGTCCCAAATAGCCGAGCAGAGCCTCACTCCCCAAAAATCCGAAATCGTCACCCGGTCGTCGGAGCTGTTTGACAACGAGATTTATCTGGAGGAGGTGGCGGACATAATTTGTGTTGCCCTCGCTGAGCTCCCATCAATCCTGAACGTCCAAGACATCGTGGACACGCTGCTTTACGTGAATAATGGATGCAATATAATCTGCTGGATCGTCGCCAACATGCCAGATTGCTTCAAAGATGTGAGTACGGCGCTCCTGACAAACGGAGACGACGAGACGCCGGACGGGAAGCTACGCCAGACCGCCCTCTACGCGCTCTGCGAGATGAACCCGGGCCAGGCTTTGACCATCAGGACGCTCTGCATCGAGCTCCTGAAGATGCCTTCTCTGGCTCTAAAACTGAGCGTCCATCACGACATGGTGTCGTTCGTGTCGGGACTCCTGCTCGGGAACGACCAGAACGTGAGGTCCTGGATAGCGCAGTACGTGAGGACGAGCCAGAAGCGCAAGGGAGACGTTCTCCAGCTGCTCAGAGACGAGCTTCTGAAGCAGCTCCAGGCCATAACGATCCATTCCACCAACTCTATGCTCCCGGAGGAGTACGTGGTGCAAGCTGGAGCCTTCTTGAAGGTCTACTGCGCTCTGAGAGGCATCGCTGGGATCAAGTAAGTCTCTTTTTACGTCAGAAAACGCGAACTAAAAGGTCGATTCCAGGTTCAACGACGATGAGATCGGAATCCTGATGCAGCTCATCACCACCAAGCCACCTCCGACGCCAGCAGGGATCAGATTCGTGTCTCTGGGACTCTGCATGCTGATCGCCTGTCCCTCCCTCATCTCCCAGACGAACCTGGAGGCGAAGGCCATCGACTGGATCCAGAAGCTGATCAAAGACGAGGCGTATTTCCAGAGCGTGAGCGACGTCTCGGCCTCTTTCGGGGAGATGCTGCTTCTCATGGCCATCCACTTCCATTCCAACCAGCTCTCGAACATCTGCGAGCTCGTGTGCGCCACCCTCGGCATGAAGATCCCCATTCGGCAGAACAACACGGCCCGCATGAAAATCATCTTCACGCAGGAGATCTTCACGGAGCAGGTCGTGGCAGCGCACGCCGTGAAGGTCCCCGTAACGCCCAACCTCAATGCCAACATATCCGGGTATCTACCCGTCCACTGCATCCACCAGCTCCTCAAGTCACGGGCCTTCTCGAAACACAAGGTTCCCATCAAGAACTGGATCTATCGCCAGATCTGCAACGCCACAACGCCTCTCCATCCCGTCATGCCGGCCCTCATCGAGGCGTATGTCAACTCGATCATCGTCCCGAACGCCAGAGGGCCCATAGAGCACACGCACAAACCCCTGTCGGAGCAGGAGATCCAGAGAGTCTTCAAGAACTCGGTCCTGGGCGGCCACATTGAGATCAAGAAGCCCATTTTCGCGTTCGAGGATCCCGAAAGTCGCGAGGCGGAGGAAATTTTCGAGGTGGCACCGACTCTCACGGCCCAGCTGCTCATCCTGTACTACCTCCTGTTCTACGAGGACGTGCGGCTGAACAACATGGTGATCTTGGCGCCTCTGAACCGCCGTCTCAAGAGCTACTCGATCGAGTTTCTCTCGGAGCTGCCCATCAAGCACCTTTTCCAGCAGGCCCAGAAGCACCAGAACGAGTTCAGCGGGCTCTTCAGCTCCCTCCTGAAGCTCATCGTGACCCACTTCCCCCACCTGTCGCTCGTCGACGACTGGATCGAGGAAGAGCAGCTCCCCCGGGACGTCTGCACCATCGTCAGTATCACCGAAGCTAGTCTGAGGGCCGCCTTCGAGGACATCCACACGAACCCCGGGAAACTCACGAAGCTCCTGAGGCTGATGCTTACAAAGAGCCCACCACATCTGTGGCACCTCGTGGGCACCTTCATCAGCTACTTCAAGACCATCCTGGGCGTCTCGGTGTCGCGACTCGTCCAGAAGCTCTACCGTCAGAACTGGATCCGCTTCAACACCGTGCTGCCCCGACGACTGTGGATGCTGTCGGTACAGGCTCTCATGCCCGAGGACAAGATCACACGGAACCTGCAGTGGAAGCAGGACAGCCATCTCGTGGACCCGCTCCAGACCCTGCGGTGCGACGAGCGGGTGTTTCGATGTGCCGACGCCCTCGCTATCGTCCTGAGGATCCTGCAGGCCACGCTGGCTGCATCGAAGAGACAGCTGGCGAGACACATCATGGACAAGCCTCTCGGCACGGACCGCAACGGGCAGCTGCAGAACGAGCAGGAGAGAGAGGAGCTGCGCATGGCTCTGGTGGCCTCGCAGGAGAGCGCCGCCATCCAGATCCTCCTCGAGGCGTGTCATGAGACCGAGGAGGACCTCAAGGAGCCCGGGAGGACGTGGGCCCTGAGGGAGGTGAGGGGGCTGGTCTGCTCCTACATCCACCAGTGCTTCATCTCAGATCCAGCGCTGGCCAAGCTGGTCCATTTCCAGGGCTACAGCCGGGACCTGCTGCCCGTGACGGTGCGGGGAGTGCCCTCCATGCACATCTGCCTCGACTTCCTCCCGGAGCTCCTCAGCATGCCGGAGCTGGACAAGCAGATCTTCGCCATCGACCTCGCCTCCCACCTCTCCCTCCAGTACGCCATGCCCAAGTCCCTGTCGGTGGCAAAACTCTGCATCAACACCCTCACGACTTTGCTGGGAGTCCTTTCTGGAGACATGCGAGTGGAAATGTTCCAGCCCATCCTACCCTGCATCGTGAGGTTCGCTGAGGCCTTCCCGCCCCTCCTGGACGAGTGCGTGCTCTTCCTGCTGCAGCTGGGCCGGATCATCAACTCGCAATGTGCTCTGGGCCACGTTCAGTCGGCAACCGTGCATCTCGGGCACGTCAGCAAGATGAAGGGGGGCAACGTGAGTCTCGGGCTCGTGGAACAGCTCGGGAACGAGATCAAGGAGACGTTCGACAAGCTCGTCGACGAGGCAGTACTCAAGCCGAAGGTTTATTGAGAATAAAATTTGAGACCATTTAGAAGGGTTTATTGACTTTGACGACCGTCTTTTACACTTTGATCAAACAACACCTGCATAATGAATTTTGCTCTTGACCCATTTCCACCCACCAGGGCTGAAATATTTTTTTTCCAATCCTCGTCCAGGACATTCCAAGACTTCGAGGACAAAGAAGTCTTCTCAAAGCCTAAAGGGCGCTGAAAAAATTCTTCAACCCCTCAAAAAACGAGCCTTGAGTCCTGACATTTTTTCCTGAAGATTTTATACCACCGGGCGAAGATAAGTTAAGATAGCCGAATCATATTTGCTTTGCTCCTTCAGATGTGGTCCGAGTTGGGGCGGGCCGAAGTCCCAAGAAAGGTCCGGGCAACCCTTTGATATTGAATAATTAAATGAAAGTTGCGCCTTTCTCCGATCCGATGCCGGCCAAAAGTCGACACAAGTCACAACTCAATTTACCTCGGATTCGGATTTAATTTAATCGCCAGTGAGTCACGTATTTACTGGCTCCGAGATCGAACTGACATGTTTTTGTTTCATCGTTGCTAAATCTCGCTACATTGTTTCGAAGTCTCGCCCAGCAGCCAAGCAACCTCTAGTTCCATTCATCAGCTAACTATAACACTGGATTATATTTGCATTTATGAATTTGTAAGAGGTGCAAGAGCACTCCCTATAGGCAGTTCGTATCTCTGAGCTTGCTCTGGAATGCATGTCGGGGATAATGGCGCGTCCTGCCTGCAATTTTAATTGAAACTCCACTTTGACAATGTTTCTCGTTTATTTTTAATTTAATACACTTTTATCACATTCAACGTTCTCTGTTGCAAACTCTGAAACAGCTTCTAACGACATTAAAAACCTTAAAACTTTTTACATTACTCGTACATCCTTCAAAAACTAAAGGTTATTTGTCCTTGTTTTCTTATTAAGTTACAGTTTATTCAGTGGGTTCTCAGAATAGGTTCCTCCAAGTTACCGCCATCCACCTGGCTCTCCTCGTCCACGAATCTCACCTGCAATGGACTCCTCCGTACTTCGTTGTTGTTGAAGCTCATGCTCTTGAGAGGGATGGCAGAGGTGGGATGAAGACACACTGGACTCGGTGTGTCTGGTGAGTTCGGGAAAGGTCATACTTTCTCTTCGCCCGGCTTCATGGGTGATGATCGGATAAACTGCAAGCGGACAGGCTGAATGTATATACAAAAAGATTTAAAGAAAAGTTTAATCAGACAGAGACAGCACAACACCTTGATTAAGACGTAGAAGAAACTGGCTAAAAACTACGTGATGAGGATGGAACGGTAATGCAAGTAGAGACCCGAGGTTATCTACCGCGTCGCGAGCTTATCAACCGGATAAATTATTCATGCAAAGCAAATAAAGTGCAACAAAGTGACTGTCTAAGGCTGGTCCACGAAAACATTTGTCACTGATTCCCATGAGTCAAAGAAAAATAGCTGGTCCACGGAAAAGTTTGTCCAAAAAATTTAAACTCAATTTCAGGCTAGTCTCGTTCTCAGGGGAATAAGAAGTCTACGAAAAAATCTGTACAAAAGTTTTTCTTTGGACCGTATTTTTAATAGACCAGCTATGCCACCTGATAGTAAGAAAATGAGCTTTTCAGACAATAGCGTGAAGGATTTCGCCGGAGCGGTAATTGGGATGTGGATGAGAGCAGCTCAGAGTAACCATGCATAATTGGATTCATTAAGCTCAAGCAGCAAGATGCTCTAAATTCATGGCGCACATTAATTATCCAATTTCATGTTAAGCGTACTCACGGAAACTTGGGTGGCGGTGTAGGAATTAGCCCGAGGGCGGAAAAAAGCTGTTCCCCACCGTCGCTTGATCTGCGCCAGGACTTCGCCGTTGAGGAAGCAGAAGAGCGTGGCTACGCAGAGACCCTGTGGGAAGCAAGTTTCTTTGAACAAACTGAACCATAGGTAGTTTTGCAGAAAAACTTACTTGGAAAGACGCAAAAATGGCCGAAATCGTCTCGTAGAACTTCTCCCACGAATGACCAGGAGACGGCCGGAAGGGAGTCAGCATGTATTGCAGACCCAGCAGAGGGACTAGCAGCAAAGTAGCTCTGGAAAATGGAGAAGGTCAGCTCACGTAGCAGAGAGAAGGAGGGAGTTTCCATACCGAACGGCCTGCAGAACGGTCCTGGACGGAGCCTGGCCAGAGGGACCCGCGGGAGCCTTAAGTTTCAGCAACACGACACGGACGATGTTGCAGAGGAACAGCAAGTTAAGTAGCATACTTACACAGACAGGAACGACAAAAACATTCGCAAAAGCACTTTCGTCCATCCAGCATCTGGAATTAGCCAAATGACGGGAGTCGCGTTACGGGATTAAAATAAACTCGGCATGAATTTTGAACTCACTGAATGGTGTCCGCTTGACTGCCGTAGAAGTGGCGCAAAATGCCGTATATGACGATAACGATGGCGGGCGAGCCCCAGCCGAGGACCAGCAGCCAGCGTACGAGCCTGTTCTCCGACACGAACGCCGACACCAGGACGGTGTGCAAGTAGAAGCCCTCGCAGAGCATCCACGCGTAGTTTGTAAGCAGAAAGTAGTGGAGGATTAGGTGCAGCAGGCGGCAGCCGGTCTGAAATGGACAAAATTAGTTTTTCTTTCTCCGCACAAAAGCCGCTTTGATCTGTCATCATTAAAATACAATCAACTCGGGTAAAACAAACTCGATTTGCACATTTGAATAAACTAATTGAATGCGTGTTGAGTACTTACAGGATTTTTTTCCAGCACCTCGTTATCGCCGAGCACAGCGCGGTACCAAACGAGCCATAAAAAGTTGTTGACGGCGAATGAGACGAACAAATTGATGTGCAGCGTTATCCTGGCACATTTCAGCGACGAGCTGGAAAGACAGGATCAAAGAGCTGATGAACAAAACCGCCGTTTTTAGGGTTTCGGTTATAATGAAGCCAACGACCTTGAATGTTGCGAGTAAAGCCTCCAACATCCTGCTCGGGATTAAAATTCGCTAATTTACACAAGTGCTGCTGGCAACGGTGGAAAAACACACCGCTTTGCCGAAACAAAGGCATCGATTGTTGCTTTGAGAGTCGCTAAGTCGTCGACA
This sequence comes from Forcipomyia taiwana, assembly GCA_963930915.1. Lineage (NCBI taxonomy): Eukaryota > Metazoa > Arthropoda > Insecta > Diptera > Ceratopogonidae > Forcipomyia > Forcipomyia taiwana. Next base: position 1,488,708 of record CAWVOI010000099.1, on the reverse strand, counting down.
GAAGCCTTTCATCTCCTTCTCTTCCCTCTCCCTCCCCTCCCGGTACTGCTGTTTCTCGAAATAAAATTGAGTGCTGGACAATCGAGTTCTGGAAAATCTATTTATTTCTCGACATTACCAATTACCCTCAAGTGCCTAGTCAGAGCCAAATGCAAATCAAGTTTGCATGCTTATCTGGTCCCAGAGCGTCGCATCCACGATGTGACTCCTTCGTTCTTGAGTCTTGAGGGGGAGATACGAAATAAAATTGCGTCGCCTAGATCTGAGATTGATAAATTTGATTACTCTGTCCTTCGGACTAGACTCTCCATCTCGAGTCAGCTCTCCACTGAGAAATATGTGAGTTAATAAAAATCGCGACTGCAATCAGGTGGAGGAGTGAGTTTTCCGGTCGGATAAGAAAAGTTTCTCGAACAAAAGAAACGAAAGGAAGTCATTAGAAGCAATCAAGGTGCGCAGTTTCCGTCGTTTTAATTCCTTGCCTTTTCTCTTCCTTCCAAATACACTTCAGCCAGGAGGAAACTCATATAGTAAGTGAAATCATACCCGTGATAATCTCTTTTCCCTGAATGCAACTTTGTCGTTGCAATTTTTATCAAATTACGGAAAAGTGGCACAAGAATTTACACTTTTCCTCAAATTGAAGTTTTCCACTGAGCTCTTCTGTTGTCATACAAGGACGGCAATAAAACTGAGCTGAGCTTGCGAGTCCTTACACGCACCAACCTCATTAGCAGATCCGCCATAAACAAAGTTTTCGCATTAGTAATCCCCCGAAAGGTCAAAGTCGGGCTCAGGAGAACCCACAGAGGCGGTTTCTAAATTTTTCATCCCATTCAGACTTCGCAAATTGAGTGTTTTTCATCATTATTCTCCCCTCGGAGTTTATCCGCGTTTTCCGAAGATAATGAAAAAAGTTTGCTAAACACCATTAAATCGCTGTTACCATTGTTTCGCCACCTCGAGCCTCCATTTTCTCAATTTTCCCATCTCGGACCAAGCCAAGACTCTTTCTCGCTCTCTCCGTGCAACAACTTGAACATAAAGTTCCATAAGAGCCGCATTTCTGCAACGTGAAATTAATTCCTTTATTCATAAATTATGCACAATTTAACATTGCCATAAAGCACGAGCGCTGGAAACGAGCCGCACAATTTATTGTTATTGTCGGGAGAGAGCTGACACCTTTTTGTCGCGAGCGACGGTATGGAGTTTTGAGACCTGCTCGACATTTGGGTTTTGCTATGATCATGGCATTTCGACCATTTCAAACATGACGGGAGATGAAAAAGTTTCCGATTACAGAAAACTAATTAAAATGCAGCCTGTCTGAAACCCGAACTCTCAATTTGTCTAAACCAGACGACATAATCGAACATGTACGGGTATGCAAAGCAGCAATCAAAGTAAGGTAATTGCGAGCATGTCTATGCTTGTTTTGCCGCAAGAGTTACCGAAACTTTTCATTAAACACACACTATTCTGGTGCTCTGCTGACGTCGATGAAACTGCAGACCTCTTATTAAAAATGTAATAAGTGGATTATTAAACTCGAGCACATGTGGGGAGGTAGAGGGGGGCCCTCAGGTGGATGCGAGAGCGTAAATTTGCGATGAAAACCCAATAAAAGCGAGCTCGCTCTCACATTTTCCCGAGATTAGCACGCAGAGAGTAACTCGCAATATCGTAGAAATAGGGCTTATCTTAAATCCCTATAAAATAATCTAAAAACGACGGCTCGACTCGGCGGAAGGAAAAGGAAAAACAACTTTTCAGCACGGATTTTCATGGGAAAGCTAACTTTTCGACATAAATATGTCTGCCCTCGCATCAGCTGGCTGGATTATCGCGAACAAACGAAACTTGATGGCCGGCGGCTTTATTTGCCGATTGAAAAATTGTTTCGTAGATGTGCGGTTGTTCGACAATGTTGGAACTTTTATCGGCCAGCGCAGTCAAAATTAATGGTCGGCTTAACGTTGGGGATTAATGCGGTGTATTAATCTTGGAGCGAATTTTTCAAACCCCCCGATATGACGGGTGTTTTCTTTGAGAGCGCGCGGGGAAAAAAGGGAGTGGTGGTGGAATAAGGGATCGTTCAAATATTACGTCCCCAGACCCACCCTCAACTCATTTCGGGCAGCTCGTACGATTTTGCTCATTTTTTGGCCCCCGTATGAAAAATTTGAGGTAAAAAATATACATCTCATACATATATATTTTGTATATTTCCCATATATTTCAACTATTCAATATGTATATGGTTTTTCTTCAGCCTAGAATTTCTGAATTTTGAAAAATATATTTTTATCAAATATACCATACATACATATATAAAATATAAAAAACGTGTATTTTTCATCATTGACTTTTGGAGCCTAGTATAAGCCTTTGAAAGCCTTATTTGGGAAGAACTTGATTTTTCCCGTGATGTTTGACTATTACTCTTTTAGTCATTAAAATCTTAGACAAAAATTGAAAAAGACGAAATTTTGGGGAATTTTCAAAAAATATGTTTGGAAGCTATTTTTAAAAGCCTCGGGAGAAAAATTTTCTTCTATGAAGTAAGGACGAAATATGGACTATTTAGACAAAAAATCCTTTGGCTCGAAATGGGTTAAATCGTCATGTAATATTTGAACGGCCCCTCAACAAGAAAAAGACGAAAAATATTTTATTAATCCAATTATGATATCGCGCGACGTAACGCAGCAAAGATAAAAGAAGAAATGAAAGTATTCTGATTGTTTCGTTTGGAATGGCATGGAAATGGGTTGAGACCGAGGAAAATCCGGCGTAACGAGCAGCTGCGCCGTTTTTCAGTCTCTCGGACGCCTGCAGCGCTGTTGTGTTCTTGCTGCCAAATTGAGGCTGACGGAAATTTCTGCTCCCGAAGATGATTGAGCGAAAGCAGGTAAGGCAGGTTATTTTCTTTTCTCCAGGGACTTTAATTAATTCCGCGCCAAACCCCCTGATTGCCACCACATATTTGCTCGTCTGTCGGGGCCGCAACCCACAACTCTGCTAGTCTGCTGCCGCGCTAAGAGATTGATTTAGAGCACGGAATCAAAGTTTCCATCAACACATCAGCTAGAAGTAAATCAAAACCCACATCACGCGATTTAATCTGATATCTGAGATACGTGATTACATCGAAACCTAAATATTTACTTTTCAGGAGATAGATTAAAACGTTCACATGAGCGTGGAGCGATGTTTCTCGTTTCCGTACCTCAGCAATCAAATGGGAGAGCCCAATATGTAAAGCCCGGGAAAACCAGTATTTATTGGTCAGGAAAACGGCTACCGCATATTCGAAATTAAACCAGAATTGATGAATGCTGCAGTGGTTTGCTGCCCGATTTCCATGAGGTTGGTGGGGCGTTTTATTTTAAATTAGATTACGGCCATAATTACTCGTTATGAGGTATGTACATAGACTGGGCGTAGGTAGTTGAGTATGCACTTACCGGAAGTAGCACAAAATTGCTAATGATAGTAGAATGGCAACCAGCGATATCGAGTATCCAATCTCGTAAATTGAGTTTACTTGTTGCCGCCACTGGAATGCAAAAAGTTAGAAATCGTGAGCATTTTCTGCAAGTGAGGGGAAACTTTTCTCATTCATGAGCCGGAATTTTCCATTTTCTCGCTCTCCCTTCTTTGAGGAAATCCACAACGCAAGCTGAAAAGTTTATTCTGGTGGACGTAAAAGTTTTGAATCCAAACCAAGAAATGGGTGTTTGTCGGTAACAGAGGCGTAGCTAGCTTGGGGAGCCCTGGGGGGTCACTTCCTAGACTTTAAGGTCCTATGACCGAAAGTAAGTAATATAAATGCCCTTGAAGCTTAAATTGGTACCTTGAGAGCGCCTTCACAGATGATATTGCCCCTGTAGAGCTATAATGAGTGTCCCCAGACCTGAGAAAGCCAAGTTAGGGCTGATGAAAAAAATGTTTTTCAGTTGGCTTGGAGTTCCTCTTTAAGCCTCTCAAGCCCACCCGTTGGAGGCTATATTGAAGTCCTTCTTCAAACCTCTCTAGACCTCCCTTGTCTACTCTACTGGTTGGTACCTCAATGATGAAAATTAATTCCGCCTTGGCAGCCGGGATAGCATCTTGAAAAATGCCAAAGTGTTATGTTTACGAGCAACATCCCCCCGCTCGCCATCCGATATCATCATTTTGTACTTCGTCCGCTTCCTCTTTTATGTCAGCCGCATATTTGCAGTTCTCACAAAGCCACAAACATTATTATTACACATCGTCCCATCGACGAATTGACAGCGTCATTGATAATAAAGACTGGGAACGGAGACCACGTAATGGGTTGAAATTGAAAATGTACGAAGCGAGAAGACTGGGACAGGGATCGATAAATGTCGGAAGCCTCTTTCTCGCTTCAAGATCATGATATTGATAACCAATTAGGGTGAATTAAGCATGCCACGCGCGTAGCTTTGCCTCCAACATCCGCAAAGGGAACTTTTATCGACATTCTCTATATTTATCCGTCATTACAGTCATTGCTTCCTCGACATTTACTGCACTTGATATTGGAAGCGCCAGCCCATGAACGTCAAGCTGCACTCTTCGCTGCACATCTGATTATCATGACGATGATGATTTTAATGCACTTCGCATTATTTGTTGTCTTAAATGTCTTTATTGCGATTGCATGCGAGCGCAATTCAATTTTACTATAAATACGCAGTCGGCCCTCAACGAAGAGCATTTATTTATTTTATTACTGCGACGGCTTGAGTCGCTAATATTTACTGTTTTAGCTAAGAGGTGGCTTTTTCATTATTCCCACTTTAACCTATTTTGTTCGAGGGGTAAAATTCCAACAATTGACTTGGAGTATTCGTGGTTTTTTTTACCACGGTAAAGGAGCTCCTTCTTGTATTTTAGAGATATTTTCTGGGCTGAGAGACCAATTTTTCCGTAAAAAATTTTTAAATTTGCCCAAGAGCGTGTTTGTTGCTTCGAGCATGGAAATTTTTCAGGTTGGTCGCTCTTTATATGGAGTGGACAAACAGAACAAAATTTTCAGCCAATTTTCGTGGAAGTTTGAATTTGAGACGACTTGGATCTCCCAAAGTACTTAAGTTCGGAGGCTCATCTCTTGGTGGCTATTTCTTAGGGTCCCTCTAGTGATTGTCAGCAAAGATGGGAGCTCTAGCTCCCGTACTTTGGGAGCTAGAGAAAATCGAATTTTTGTATGGGAAAATTTCACCAAGATTTGGTTTTCTCTAGCTTCCAAAGTACGGGGGCTAGAGCTCCCATCTTTGGTGACAATCACTAAAGGGACCCCTAGAAACAGCCACCGGAGCCTCCGGACTTAAGTACTTCGGGAGATTTTTTTTTCGATCCAAGTAGGTCTCAAATCCAAACTTCCACGAAAATTGGCTAAAAATTTTGCTCTGTTTGTCCACTCCATAAAAAGAGCGACCGACCTGAAAAATTTCCATGCTCGAAGGTTTGTTGCCTTCTGTCAAGATCAGACCCGAAAAAAATGCCCTATATTTGGCTCCGATTGGTTTCAATGGAGAGTTTCATACTTTTTTGGTAACAAGAACCAAGTAAAGGGAAGGAATGTCGGTCGAATATGGGTCAACGGACTTCAAAGGCAGTCCCTTTTGGTCACAAGCGTCCTAGAAAAACCAAAAGTAGGAAAAATCAACAGTTTGCTCACCTCGAAATCGTCAATATTGACACAAGTTGTGTAGTTGGACCAAGTTTTGTTCGTCAGGGGGTGCTTGTACCACACGCCGTCTAGATCGCAGTATTTGTGTGCAAATCCTGAAAGTAATCCGGTCATTTGTCTCCTCGTGAATGGGAACAAAAAAACACTCACTTTGGGTGTCGAAGCCGACGATGAAGTCGGGGCACTGTGCGAGGGCCTGCTGTCCGGGTGGCGTATCTGGCCAGCACAGCCATCCGTCCCAGGTTCCTGGGCAGTGTGCTGCTTCTGCAAAACGGGAAAACTGTCAATTTTACGAGCGCCATGGCACCTGACAGCGACAATTTACCATTTGGATTGATTCTCTCCTGCAATGCGTGGTTCGAAGTCTTGTTAAGCTCTTCGAAGCACTGCAGCCTTCGTTGCTCAATGATATCCGTTGTGGCCTGGGTTGTGCTCGGGAGCATTTTTCCCTCCGGGCCTCGTCTTCTCAATCTGCAAAACGAGAATGATTGCTGCTCTTAACAAGCATGGCTTTTGAATCTCCTGAAGAAAATCACACTTTCCCCTCCATAATTTTTCACGAAGCCTGCATTTCCCGGGGCACTGGCACACCTTTCCGTGACACTTGCTCTCTATAGACCCCATTATGCTCTGCAATGCTCCCATTTACGCGTTATATTCGGGCTGAAAGCACACTCGTGACAATCAAACTTAATTTGGCGTAGCAGCGCTAAACAAAACGGAAACGCAACTCACAACGGAGAGCGTGCCTTTGTGGGCCGAAATTGAAAACGAGCTCTGGCATGTGAGGACTTTTTCATAACGCAGAGTCAGTAGATTCCTTTGAGGACAAAAGCATAAAAATTCAATCAAAATATGCAAATATGCACAAACTTCTGGCATCCGAGGTATTTTTAGTAGTCAAGCAAATTGACAAATTGAGCCCAACTGTCGCATAATGGATCGCGGACTTCGAAAAGGGTTCAACGGAAAATGGTAGCTAATTTGCTTGGCATTAATCAATTTGGGCTCAAAACGTCTGGAGGAATTTCCGACAAAGAAACATCGCTCACCTAATCAGAAAATAATTGGATTTCACGCCTCGTGGAGCCATCCCGTAGCGGTACGTGGCCAAGGATGTCAGCACGTGATTGAATTGGGCACACAATTAGAAAAATAATAACTTTCGGTGGGGCTGAAGGTCGAGAGAGACGACTGAAAACTTGTTTTCCAGGATTTGGTTGCCCAAATATTTGCCAAGCATCTACATTTTCGCTTACTCAGCTGGATTATCAGTTGAGAGTGAAAAAATTGCCATCAGCCGAGAGCGAAAACATACGTCAAGGGCAGAAACTAGAAGAGGGAAGGATCAGCTTTCACCTCACGCATTTTAAATCCACTTGATAACGCGTGTTTGGAAACACGTCTATTCCGCTCACGTCCAAGAATGTCGGTTATTTTTCAGTTTATGAATTTCCAAAAAACCGCAAGGACACGAAATCAGGCGGGAGGGGGTGCTATCAGTGCCTCCCCCTCCCCCGCGTCCCCCAGTCAATAAGGTGAGTCAACAGAGCGGCGTGTGTGAGAGGTTGAGGCGTGACTTTTGCGTGCTCTCGAAACCCGAATTGCGCCTCGAACACGAAAACGTCTTCAGACAAACGTGTCGTCGGCAGAACAAGGAGCATAATAGCCTCGGAAGTGAACAAGACGCCAGAATTAATGCGCTCACTCGAGTCTCCGGGGACCAATAAGCCTCAGTGAGCGCAGATTCACTCGAAGGCGGCGAAAACAAGGTAGCAGTAATGGAGTACTTCCGCCAGCTAATCCTCCAAACGGCCTACGACGGCATGAACGGGGCTGGTGAGTCCTTTTGTCGACGCCATCGATTCCAGTCAGGTGTAATCAAGGCTCGCCTGCAAACAGTCGTTAAGCCGCCCAAAGACACGAATTTCCACCTTCATGTGGGTCGAGGATGACCGCTATTATCGTCATCTCGGCCGAGACGCGGGGAAAGAAAGCATCGAGATTAATTCAAATTTGTCTCAACTAAGCCAAGTCAATATTGGTTTGGCTCGAGAAAATAATGGAAAAGTATGGGGAGAGGGGGAAAACTTATTCGATTTCATTGTTTTGCGGTCTTAGAAATAACGGCTTGTGGTGGAAATGCGCAGGTGGGAGGCATCTGGCGAGGCTGCTATCTATTAATTTACCACCAGCTCCGACAATAATGGGCTCAAGATGTCTCCTACAACCTCTTCTGTTGTTTCTGGAGCCTCTATTAGGGCTGAGTTAACAACTGCGTTGATTAACGAAATGATATACAAATATGTAAATATCAGGCACTTGGCACTCATAACTCCGATTGTTTGTCCAACAAATTGGATGGCGACCAGAGACGGTGCTGGGCAAAGAGTTGCTCGGCCAAAAATATCCACTCGTACTCGACCACCCTGCGTGAGTCCTTGACTCCATACGAGCCCTAACTTCCCCTAATATTTCATCAATAGCAGTCATTAGGCGCTGATTCGATCTCCAGGCTGGACTTGACACGCTGACAGTGACGTGATTCCGACAAGAGCGCCCTTGACTCGAGTAGCCAAAGTTTTCCATTTTTCAGGGAACTCTGGCGTCTTTTCGCAAACGCATCTAAAATGTCTAGCAGATAAGTGCCAGGGTGAAGGTACAGAGTCGTATCTAAGTCGGAATCGCAAACTTGCCGCTGTGATAAGGCGTAAATAAGCTGAAAATTTGTTTGCTTCTCACGACTTTAAGGCACGTTTATCCGAGCAATAAATCAATTGTGCCACTGGAACACTCGACTGGGCTGAGCTGGGCTGCTACAATTAAACTTGACACACAAACTTTCATGAACAGTGTTCGAAATGTTGTTTCCCGCCATCCGAACTCGGACTTGGATTTCCCGTTCTACGGGGGAAGTTTCGTGAAGATTAAATGTCGTTTTCAATATTTAATTAATTTTAAAGCGAATTCGCTAAGCGATGTCGCGATGTCGGGGGTAAAATGAGGCAATAAAAGTTTGTTTGCAATTTGTAGCAGAAGTTTCCTGTCAATTGGGCTTCAGTTTGAGTTAATAGAATTTAAATTGGAAACAGGAGCTGGGAAGGAATGCAAAATTCTCGTATTTTGGATTTTGCAAGAAATTTTCCTTCCTCCAATTTATTTTTTTTGCCCGAAATCTTCGAAAATATGTGACTTTAAAAACTAATTTTCTCAATAAAAAATCTTTTACCAAAATTCCAGAATTCCTTAATGAGCAGAGGTTCTGCTAAATTAAAATTTCAGGCTAAATTTATTTTCCTCCAAAATCAACGTTTTTGGCCCAAAGTCTCTGAAAATACTTGTCTTTAAAGAATTGTAATCGTTTTAAGCTTTCAGAGGTAGTTTTCTCAACAAAAAGTTTCTCATCGAAAATTCCGAAATTGAGAATTTTTTAACGAGCAGAGGTTTGTCCAAACTGAAAATTTCACGTAAAATTTTTTCCCTAAGATCAGCTTTTTCAGCCTTTAATCATTTGAAACGCCTTTTTATGTAAATGTTGTCATTTTAAGCCTGCAGTGGTTGTTTCATAAAAATGCCGAAATTGAGAACAAGCGAAGGTTTGGTCAAATTAAACATGGCAGGTGAGTATGTGTTATCTTCTCCGACTTCACGTAACTTTTAACTCCAAACTCAGCACTTTCAAAATCATCAATTTTCCTCTTTCCGCGAGTTCGCATCACCCATCCCTTGTTTGAGCAAAAATTATCTTGTTTGCCGGCTTTTACAACCCTTCCGCTTTTTCCACGTCAATGCAAACAATGTAAAATCCAATTGAATTGTAAACATTTGTCTTGCCCGTGTTGTTGCTGCTAACCCAATTACAATACATTCTAGCTCGAAATAGAGCCTTCGCTCGTTAACAGTCCCCATGTGGATGATCGATTATTAAAGTGACTTTTCACATTGCGGGTCGTTTGCCCTAACAGCCCGACACAATTGCCGCATCAGCATAATTCATGACTTTCCATTGAGGAAATTACTCACAATTTTTCAGCCCATCACTTTGATTTTGCTCCCGCCCATTTGTTTCGAGAGAATGTATGTGATTTCATTTAATTTAGAATTGGGTTCAGATCCCGCGGTTATTCATCAGGAAAATGCGAAATTGGAAAACCAAATGCTCAGGAGCAGGAAAAAATTGCTTCCATTTTTCTTGCGAGCTGGGATAATGCGAACGCACCTGTTGAGCCGGAGCCCTGGGGCCGCCTCGGATCAGCTGGCGGAAACAGAAGAGATACGCTGAATTAATTGTATCAAAATTTCCACGAACCCTTATCACATTTCCATTCACCCTGAAGGAGCAGAGAGCATCTGGGCGGCTCGTTTAAAGCCTTTCGTGGCCCAACGGAAGGATATATTATTCAGCCTTCATCCGGTTACCATCCCACGGGACGCAATTGCAGGTCGAGTTCTGGTAATGTGACATCACTAGCTCATGTTTTCTAGTTCTCGTAAGAGGCATGTAATCGTGACCACATCCTGCCAAGTAGACTGAAAATCATCAATCAAGGAGGGAGATTCCGTTACCGGCCGGCAAAACCCTTCGTTTGCGGAGGAAAAACGGGGAAACAAAGCCCTCGTTGTCGTCAAAGCGGCGGAAGCTGTCTCGGTGCTTCCTGGTTTGAGAAATAAGCAGGGCTAATCAAATATTTACGTAAATAAATAAATATTTAAATAAATATTTTGGCCATTTTCGCTCGTAAATAAATATTTTGAGTTTTTGAGTTTTTCGTAAATATTTCGGCTCTTTAAGAAATAAATATCGATAAAATCACTCTACCAATGACGAAGCATATGAAATTCATCCTAACGCTCCAATTTTAAATTTGTTGAAACTCAGCAGCTGTCAACTTCAACAGAACTTCTAACGGTTCTGGCAGTCAGCTCCTGAACCGATTCATACTCGTTGGGGAACATGGATTGATGCTGCCGTATATTACGCTACACATTTCGAGAAGATAACTCAATTTTTAGAGCAATGCGATCCAAATGAAGCACAATGCATTGAGGATGCTCAATCGGAAATTCGCAAACCGTCGTTAAAACAAGATTTAGCCTTCATATTAAGTAATTTCAAGTGTATTTCAACGACAATCGAAGCAATTCAAAAAAGTGGAGCCTTACTGGAAACAACACTAGAGATGTTTTTTGAAATTCGGAAATCCCTCGTTAATGTAAGCAAGGAAAGAAAAGAGTTCCTCGAGAAATTTGATTTTGTAGCTAACAAAAACACTGGGCTTAACACTCTCCAAACAATATCAAATATTTTAAATGGAAAAAAAGTCAATATTGAAAATGAGTTTGTTCGTGGATTAAGCCCATCGGAGATAGGAGCGTTCAAATACGCCCCCCTCGTATCTTGCGATGTTGAGCGATCTTTTTCAGTATATAAAAGAATTTTAGATGATTGTCGTCGATCCTTTATTTTTGAAAACTTACGAGCTCACTTAATCATCAACTGTAACAACTTTTAATCTTGAGATAATATGTTTTTTTTCATAAATATAACAACAATAAATAAATATTTATCATAAATATTTTGACGTTTTTATCGTAAATAATAAATAAATATTTCGACGTTTTTAAATAAATATTTGATCAGCCCTGGAAATAAGTATTTGCGTCGGGCGCCAGATGCAGGAGTCACTGCTTCTCGACGGCAACGAATGTAATCAATGGAAATGCGGCGCGTCCGGGATCTCATCTTTATTTGAGTCTTTGAAGTCGGGTTTGCATTCAAAAACAGCTGAGGTTCGCCCGATTGGTTTTCCTTTGACTATTTCGGTTCTCGGAAAATCTCCAATGCCACAGACCGTGATTACTGTAGGGCTTCTAAAAATTGTGAATTTTTTCAAGCTTAATTTCAAGGACAAATTTGCTAATATTACCTCAAAGCATGTTTTATTGTTTATGTGTATTTAAGAATATTTTAATATGTAAAAGGAAATTATTTAGGGAGAAACCCAGTGTGAACAAGTCTATCGGTGGACGGTATGGAGCCGACACACTTACGACAGACTTAACTCTGTCGGTGTCTAGAGTAAAAGGTGAGCCGAAAATTTTTGTTCAAAGTCTTAGCGCGAGTCTGTCGGCATCTACAGACTGGGAAAAACTTGGACAGGCCGGGTCAATTTTGGTCCGGAAAAAAAAGTTTCATGCAGAAATGCTTTCCAAATTTTACTTCAGGATTACAAATTGGACAGGACAAAAATGTAAGCAAACCAATTTTTTTCACACAGGGAAATTTCTTGCTTAAAAAATTTTTTGCCCTAAGAGGTTATACTGAAAGTCAATGGCCACAAAGGTCTCGAAGGTTGAAATTGAATGAAAATGGAAATTTTAAAATTTCTTTGTTATTCTTGTTTAATACTTTAATAATACTTCGGAAAAATATTTTTGAAATAAAAAAAAAACACGAAAATTGTTAAACAATTTTCAGAAGCTCTAGTGATTAGATAGCGTGATGCCAAAACATCATTGTCGATTCTTAGAAACCCTCGTGCCTTCTTTGCGGAAAGCAGACTCAATGCCATTTTCAATTAAAGTAATTCCTCCGAGATCTCCTCGCCATTTCGTCTCGTCATGTCCATACTCCCACCTACTTTCGGTGATTACGGCATATTTTACCCATTTCTCAAATCACGATCCGATTCACTAAACAGATTGTAACCAGAGCCTATACTCGCCACATTTATTCAGCTACTTTTGTAAGAGAGACTAATTCGCAAATGAATGTCGAAACATTCCGCAAGCTGCTCGTTCAGCTCGTTATCTTTTGATGTCCAATTACTTCTCGGAAACGGGCGGATTGTCGTCGGAAAGTGGATAAAAGATGCGGCAATCGTATTGAGGCTTCAATTTCAATTTAGACGCTCTGTGATTCGTTTGAAGTGTCTTAAACGATTTCAATTGGCGCTCACCGGCAGCTCGCTAGTTGCTTCATTGAATTGTGCCGGGTGTGAGCCAGAGGCGTGCAGTCTTTGGGGAAACTCCACATCAGATTTTCCTGTCAACAACGCCATTTACTTGTCAGATAGCTGTCAAACTTTTTTGATGGTTTTGACTCCTTCATAATTAAGGGGGGTAGATGGTTCGGTATTCAAATGTCGGATGGAAAGTTTTTTGACAATTGGATAGCATATTTGACAGATAAATCTGACATAGAGACCCCCACTGAAGAAGTTACATTACTGCCTACGTCTCTGGTGTTGGCGAGCGAGCTGAGCCAATTAGTGGGCCAGGCAACCATCTGGGAAACGTGCGATACATTGAAATGTCAAACCTTTGGGTAAACAAACACCGAGCGTCTACTTTCATGGCCTCCCACGCACTTGTAGTCTCTCACACACCTTATTGCTGTCGAACATGATCTACAATGTTAACATTTTTGAGTTTATCGGCTATTACTGGGCCTTCATTGTGTCGGAGGGGCGAGTGGGTGGCTTCTGTTTCAATTAAAATGTAGTTAATTGCTAGTTTTGGCACGCATCAACCAATAAACAGAGGAGGAATCCCTTGCTGGTGCGTTGCCAGGTCACCGGGGACCTCGAGATGAGATCAGAATTAAAGAGCAGATAGCAATAATAACAGAATAATGACAGTCTTGAGGCACGTCAAGGTTGCGGTCCGTTTTGCTTTTGCAGGACAATGAGACCCAATTACTCACGATTTCATTATCTCTCTCAGTCTCGAAAGGTCTCCCAATGGCAGTTTTGTAACCTAAAACCTTTTACATCAAGATACGGTGGCCTCCGAGGAGTCCTTCATTTACTTTTTTAATTCCGCAGACATCCACGAAAAAAATACAATATCGCATTCCAGGTTTCAGGTAACAAATGCGGGGGAATTCCAGCGTTTGAGCGTTTCGATTCGAGGGGACGACAAACAGGAAATTGAATTGGGCTCTTGTAGCAGCTCGGTAGGCGCGATTTATCTGTATGATTGAGAGGGTTGCGTACGCGAAATTTGTAGCCCATCATCCTCTGTATCGTGTATCAAGTGTGTTTCCCTTCCACCAATTCAAGCGAGAGATGTTTCGTCTTGTGCGATGATTAGGAATTTCTGTATCGAGCACTTTGGGGCGGCAGCGCGGGAGTGTTCAGTGTATGGAACGTGATAACGTTTATTTGCTCTCAAAACAAGACATAAAAATAAAACGTGTAAGCCAGTGTAAATCCCAATCTAAGTCTTTGAAAAGCTCCTTCAGCCACTCTCGGAAAATGGGAAAATGAGCGAGTTGAGGCCCATCTCCACAACTCATCGGCGTGATTCCAGTAGCGATAAGCCCCGATGCGGTCGTGGCTGAATTTATGAGCCAAATGAATCATAATAAACGAAGGAAGGTTGCAGCTTAACGAAAATGGATGCCTTTGGTGCTACCAGGGCTCAAAGTGACTTTCTGTTCCATTTTTTCTCGACACCCGCGTAACGTGAGCGAAACAAATCACAGAACCGAATAGCAATCGTGACGTCAGAGGGGCAGCTCCTTTCGCAAATACAAGAGCCCGAATTGAATAGAAGATGAAAGATGATGGATGGGAGAGTGGATACAATGGGCTTGGAGAAGATGTATCATTTTTCACGTCAGCCAAAGAATCTCCTATTCCGAGAGGGAATGAAGCAAATCCCGAGCTAATTAGGGTCTCAAGAACGCACTCCCCGAGTCGACGAACCCGAGGACACTTAATAAGATGTTTTGGTGTAAACTTTTATGGACTCATCACCTTGATTGTCATTCAAATCAAATGTCTGGAGTGAGAAGCACGAGGAGCGGAAGAAGAGAGCGCAATAAGAGCTTTTTGCATTTCAGAGGAAAATAAAGCACGTTGTTGAGACGAGACGGATGATTTATTATGACAGCTAGGGAAGTCCTTGTGGAGAAGACAAAAAAGTTGGAGTCGCGGTTGGGGCAAGGAAGCGAAATTTGACATTGTTTCCCGCACTAGTTTCCGCTAAGCTCGGTTTCGTGATAGGGTTTCTCCGACGACAGCAACAGGTGCTCGAGCATAACAAGTTTAATCCTCTCGTCATTCACCCGAGGCGCCATTCATCTCTGGCATTATTTTAATGTGTCTGTGAGTCCATTTTTATTCCAACAAAAGTGAGAGGCATTTCACTCTGACACGTTCCACTTAAACACTGTCCTGCAGGTGTTTTCGAGACGCCAGGCGATACAAGACAGCAAGCACGGAAAGCAAACTGGTTCCGGGAAAAGGTCGTACCTTTTGCGTGTCGCTGAGTGCCGAGGGTTCTGGCACAGTAAAACCAATTGATGTTGTTTACTTTTGCCACTCGTGGTCTCCTCACAATTCACTTCTGTACATATTTGACTTTTTTATTACTCTTGATCTTTGCTTTATTAATCTGTCTCCTTTCTGTTTTGGTGTCTGCGCCTCCCGTCGAAGTGGAGCGTACTTGAACGTGACCGCGTATAGTGTCACAATTTAATTTAATTAGCAC
Source organism: Forcipomyia taiwana (assembly GCA_963930915.1). Classification (NCBI taxonomy): domain Eukaryota; kingdom Metazoa; phylum Arthropoda; class Insecta; order Diptera; family Ceratopogonidae; genus Forcipomyia; species Forcipomyia taiwana. The sequence goes on along the minus strand of CAWVOI010000099.1, from coordinate 1,473,503 downwards.
GAATTGCTGGCTTTATCTCATTATTTATTTTATTATTTTTATCTCAAGAGGGGGCTATTTTGAATTTTTTTCACCACTCTAAAAATTTTCACTGGAAATCCCCTCGGTGGGTTGGTTTTCCTCAGCCATTCCGGTCCGACTTGCTCGACGGCGCGCTTCGTACTGAGCGAAACCTAATGCTCCTTCTGGTAGTTAAGCTGCTCGTGTGGCACACGACCATATGCTGCGACGTTCGAGTCCACATCGACCTGAAATCCAGTGCGCACTCGGAGGAGGAGAAATTGGCGCGAATTCCGGATCTTTTATTGCGTCCCAAGTTTGCTCACAGACCCCGACAGTGGGAGCAACAACACCGGAATCTGTGTTGGTTTAACCCACGGAAGCCCAAAATCAACATTTGAATTGCGAAAGAGCTTTTCGGCGGACCCGGTCTCGGTCTCGCCGTTTCATCTGTGATAATGAACGAGTTTGTTTAACACCAGCTCTATTTTCTGATCTGATAAAAGTAAACACAAAAATTCGTCTTCAAATAAACACTACACTGCCTCGTTTTTCATGTTTCGGACTCGCTAGAAGCTCGGAAAGCATTACCAGTATAATCAAATGTAAATAAATACGTTTTATGGCTTTTCAGGTTTGAATTTACGGCCTCAGAGTTTCCCTCACCTTCTTCTGCTCGTTCGCTCGAGTTCCACTCCCTGAGCACCGACGAGCAGAAAGGATATTTCATGCCCTGGAGACACCTGATCAGGATTGAATAAGTGATGAGCTAAGCTCTCGTCGATTTAGAGCGTATTTTTCTTGACGCATATCATTACGAGGCAGGCGGAGGAAAATGACACTCTGGCATCTGGACCGTCTGGTCACTGAGCTGGGAAATTCAACCAGACGTGGCTTGCATTGGAATTGAGTCAATATTTCCTACTGCAAGTACTGTTCGAACCAATCAATACAGTTTGTAGTCGAATTAAAAATTAAAACAGCAGTGAATGAAGAGCTAAATCGATAGCTGGATGACGGCCTGATTTCCAACTCCACGCACCGTGGTCGGCCCCTCATTAAAATTTCATTTGAAGAGGTTCATCAATGGATTATTTCGAGCGTGATTGCGAACGATTGAAAAATTTTATGGATAAAAAACCTCTAGAATAAAATTCTGGGAATTAGGCGGAAAACAACCAGGTTTCAAATGAAGTGATGCCATGATTGACAGCCTGATTGACTCGCGAGCTTCGTTACCCATTTCGTGACTATTATTGTTCATGCCGCTATTGTTCATGTAGGAATATATCAAACATTCCAAACTGGCTAGCAGGTTTCAATCAGGGCAATTATGTGAGCCACTATGGGAACTACAAAGGGGTGCCGTGTCGACTCGCAGTTGATTTCACTAATTAGCTAGGCATTCGCGTTACCTCAAAGGACTGTTGTTCGCAGTTGGAAGCGTGAAACAATTCCCCAACTCTCCTCATTTCCTGCCGAGGAGAAATAACAGACACATCTTTTTAATTACCGAGTTTCAAGTTGCTAAAAGAAGGAAAAGTTTCGTAAAATTTTCTCTGTTTAATTAGCTCGACTCCAGGGATCCCTAATTACTGAGTTGAGTAGAACCAGATGGAGGGCACCTTGAAATTTGACCGCACCTTGAGAAAATGGGGAGCTCGAGGCGAGAAAACACGGTTATTCCGCTCACGAGTCAAGTCCATGAATTTCCGGAAATCAGGTGGAAAGGGAGCTGCTATCAGTGCCTCCCCCTCCCCCGCGTCCCCCAGTCAATAAGGTGAGTCAACAGAGCGGCGTGTGTGAGAGGTTGAGGCGTGACTTTTGCGTGCTCTCGAAACCCGAATTGCGCCTCGAACACGAAAACGTCTTCAGACAAACGTGTCGTCGGCAGAACAAGGAGCATAATGGCCTCGGAAGTGAACAAGACGCCAGAATTAATGCGCTCACTCGAGTCCCCGAGGACCAATAAGCCTCAGTGAGCGCAGATTCACTCGAAGGCGGCGAAAACAAGGTAGCAGTAATGGAGCACTTCCGCCAGCTAATCCTCCAAACGGCCTACGACGGCATGAACGGGGCTCCGATGCCAATTAGGTGAGTCCTTTTGTCGACGCCATCGATTCCAGTCAGGTGTAATCAAGGCTCGCCTGCAAACAGTCGTTAAGCCGCCCAAAGACACGAATTTCCACCTTCATGTGGGTCGAGGATGACCGCTATTATCGTCATCTCTGCCAAGACGAAAGATTAATTCAAATTTGGTAAACATTGGTTCGGTTCAAATAAGGGAATGAGGAAAACTAATATTTTGTTGGGCACCAAAATGCATGAGATAGCTTTGTTTGAACTCAAAGGTGCTTTTCTCTTTGATGCTGAAACTCGGAGCCCCTCGAGCCGACAACAAAACGAGAGAGATTGTATATAATTGCTTTGAGGCAAACAAAACGCAGCAACAGCCTTCTCCCCAGCTACAACCTTCATCAAAAATGATTTCACCTAGGGGAGGCAAAGTGCAGCGTCGCTGAATAAACTTTCATATTTTCGTTCCCGAGTAATTTCGTTATGAGAAGTTTCTGTGAGGCTTCTTATTAAATATTTTTGTGCAATTAAAACTCAACCTAATTTGATTGCAAAAAGTCGTCCCTCTTCAGCACGAAATCTTGTATGACAGGTAAAAACACAGGACAGTAGAATTCCTAACCACTTTCTCTTTTCTAAGGTAAAAGTGTTCTCTTTTGAAGTATCAAGTGCATCGCTTGCACCAACATCCTCCTGAGGCTTTGTTGCAAGTGTAAAAGGGAGCGCTCGTGCACAAAGGCTCGACAAACTAATTAACTCGAGCAACTTTGCAAGTTTTCTCCTCCCTGCGGTTGGAGACTTTGATTTACTACGCCCCAAGCAACATTTTTATCTCCGTTCACCCCAGCGTCCTATGATGGCTTTGACTCGTCAGTCTCATCACGGAAATTATGAAAAAGCTCATTGTGATTTTTAATGCAGTTCCGCTGACATGATGGAAGGAAGGAGATTTTCCTGACGTGGGAAATGAAAGGACAGTTGGAATTAGAGCGACAGAGCAGGGTATCCGGAAGGTTACGGTCGCGACGGTTGCTTCGTGAATTATTAATTACTCTTTCACCGCAGCCCTAACGGAGGGTTTTCTTGGGGGAAAGTTCAGCCTGGCTGCCGGGGAAATTAACACATAGGTTTTGAAATTTATTGCGGGTTCATGAGCATGATTGATCACTATTTTAGACTGGCGTTTATGCACACAGCGTAACGCTTGCCCTGGATTATCGATTAGCACTGAACTAATAGCTCTGGGCAATTCGATCGGATCGAAAACGACTAGTTGAATGCCAATAAATATGCAAAATAAGCAGGCAGTCGGCCGATCAATTGGCAGGTTCGTGGATTTGTTTATGCAAAACTGCAATTGCAATGCAATAGCTCTGAATAACGATGTGATAATTCAAAATACGGCTGCGATGTATATAAACCATTAGCAGAGCAAATCAGAGATGAAAAAGTTTCCGAAGTAAGTTGTCAAGTTTCCTGGGAATTTTTTTATCATCCGTGGCAGCTCTTCTGCCTCCCACTTCCCTCCATTGTTCCCGCTCTTTCTCGCTTCGCTATAAACTTTTCTCTACTACGGATTTCTTTCTGCGAAGTAGCGAGAGCGCGTAAAACATTCATACAATTGCCTCGTCTCTGGCTGAGCATTTATCGCAGTCCCTCGTGCTTTTCACAGCGCTCTTTAATCGCTCACCATTATTTACTCAGCTGCCATCCCAAGCCGAGGCTTTCAATAATTGTTTGACGTAAACTATTTAATTAAATTTGAGTGTCATATCGGCTATTGATTGCTTCATCCTGTTTTATGTCGCCTTGGAAAATGGGAATTTTATGAAAGTGGTTCAGTTTATCATTTTGCTTCGTGACCCAGTTCCCCTAAAAATGTTTCGTTCCCGTTTCTTCGTCCCTTTCTACCATTGAATGACTAGATCGAGTCCAGGTTCTCGTGAGACCAGGAGTCACGTAAATGATGTCATAAAAAGGGTGCTGGTGTTGTCTCGTGAAAAATGAGGAAATGTGGAGAAAGTCACGAAAGTAAAATGGAATTTCCATGTCATATCTAATCGAGCTCAAGCACGAGTTTCCATGAGTCGGCAACTCTTTGACTTGAATCTACAAGGCTCCTCTCCAGTGACGTAGACGATAGAATTTTGAAAAGAATACCACAGCCATCAGGTCTTGTTCAAATATTACGTCACGGTCCTAGGAGGGGGGGGGGGAGGGGCCTAGAGTATGGAAATTTTGATTTTTGGCTTTTATATGGAGAAGGTGAATCTTAACAAACCCGAGCCCCAGAATGAATGACCCTGAGGTTTGTTCACTACTTGGATTGAAAAAATCGGAGTTTTTCGGTCAAGAAGGGGGGCGAAAGTGATATTAATCTTTTTTCTAGCCTCCAAGAATTCCAAAATGCTACGGCTTGTCAGAAACAATAGCCTGGAGCCATGCAATCAGCCTTCAAAGTTTGTGATTTTTCCTCTGGAGGTGCCTCGACATTCTCGCTATTTCCCGTTCATTAAGCCAAAAACTTTCAACTTTAGAGGCTGATTGCGAGGCTCTCATGCTGTTGTTCCTGGCAAGCCATAACATTCCAGGATCCTTGGAGCGTAAAGAATCTGCTGATACCACATTTAACCCCCTTCATATGGCTGGAAAGAACCCTGCTAGGCCTAAGTCTAGCACAATGAGAGAACCCAATCGAATCTAGAAGCTTCTTACTTACCAATGGGGAATCGGGAGTCAGGGAGACAGAGGGAACAAACCCGAGATACGCCACTGCTCTCCTCTGACTTGCAAAATGGGCAGTCTTTTCGGATGAGAGACATGCCGGGGGAAGCCACAGGAGCTGGAGTGACTCGTTTTCAATGAATACAATCATCCAATTTAAATTATTACTCGACAACATGTTCTTCAAAAGATTACCGTTCCATACATGTCTGGGAGGCAAATGCCGACATTGATTTATTTGATAACTCGGATTGGCTTTGTGACTGTGTGACTCTCAACCGGAAAATTTGATTCGTATATTTTACAAAATTGTTACACCATGCAAATTAGGGGGATTACGGTCCCGCAATAAATTGCCTGATATTAGCTGTCAAATGCATGAATTATGTGAACTGCTGAATTTTATGTTTACACACTGGCTTGTCGTAAAAATGGGAATAACGTTCATCTCATTTTTATGTTCCCTGCACGAAAGGAACATCGTTAAAGCAATTTAAGCGACACACAATGGGAACTTTTGACTGATTACGGGGCCAAAATTCAAAAAAAGCTTAGATCGAGCTGAAAATTGGTTTGTGGGGGTGTTTGGTGTCGAGGAATCTGATTTTATGAAAAAAGTTTGGAAATTTCACCATCTTGAATAGGCTCCCTTGGAAAATTTTGGAAAGTTTATAAATTTTTCATGAAAATTTCTTTTTTTTTCATTGATTCGAAATTTTTGTGCTCTAAATAGCCATAATCTAAAATATTAGACTCTTACTAAAGATTAAAGGGGCTTTAATTGGCTTTTCCCTTTGTTCTGGTCATAAATTTTACATAAAAAGTTAAATTTACTTTATGTTTAAGTTATAAAATAAAAAACTAATACACCAATCGATCAGAAATTTTATCAGCTTTTCGAAAATGTGCCATTTTCTATAATTTGATTGAGAAATAGAAAAGTTTTCCCTGGTTTTCCCCAACCATGTCTGAAATGCGTGACAAACAAACGGACCGACAGACGGACAAACTGACACAAAGTCAAATAGACGGACAAATCAAGCACAAAAATGCATTTTTTTTCAAATTTTGACACCCTAAAAACCTTGGATTGTCTTAAAAAGTAATTAACTTATTGAAGCAAAATCGGAAAAATCATCTAAAATGCACCTTTGAAAATTAATAGCGCCGAACAGAAATTTTCATGAATATTTTACCACTATTTTTTTGACTTCTCTATTCATGAAGAATACAGGAAAAAAATCTGTTCACCAACTGAGGTCGAGGGATATTACTTCCGATCCAAAATTTGTTGATTTTCAAGGTAAAAAGGGCTTTTTTCAATAAATCATAAATATTTTATATAGTAATATTTTTTAACAAAATATATTTTAAAAAATAACAATAATATCATATGATATTTTAAAAAGAAAATGGAACAAATAACTTAAGGACGCATAAGAGAAATGATTTTTCAAATATGGGCGACTGAGAAAAAAATCAATTTTTCTAGGAAAAATGTTTAAGGTCCAACTTTGAACGTGCATATCTCAGCAACCGAAAGCTCGATCAAAAAACCAAAGATACCGGAGGACGCAGGATTTCTTCACAAATTCAGTGACCCCCCTTTTGGCCTCTTTGATCAAGCATTAGTGTTTTTGAATTTTGGCCCCGTAATAAATCAAAAATTCCCATTGTGCGACAGTCTACAAACATCCCCATTATTCAATTCTCTGTCGTCCCTTTCAGCCTCTTCTTCCCCCGATTTGCGCTGTGAGGCGAGCAGCGCAAAAAGTGGTACCTCGTGACTTTTAACCTTAATTACGAGTACACAAAAAGGGCTCAAGGACGAGATTGCAATCGACTTTTTTCTCCGATTAACTCACTTTTTTGGGACGAAAATTGGACCGAGCAACAGGACGGCTCCAAGTACCAGTCGCATGCGTTATGACTCGCGCGCGTGTTGCCGGAAAACAGACACGAGTCCGACGCTTGACCCGACATCTGCATTAAAAACACCATTTATCAACGGCTCTCAACTTTCCTCTTAGTACAAAAACCTCTAGTGGCCCAAAACTGATGATGATGAAATATTCCCCCATTTTTATTTGTTTTTCCATCAAATCTTTCCCCGAAACCTTGCCGTTTTATTTATTATCATCTCCAAAGTCTTGCTGTAAGCAAAAATGAAATCATTCGACTCAACTAACTTGTTCTTGACGAGTAAACACGCGCACACACCCCAGTCCCAGACACACCTTCCTTTCAGCAAAAACGGAAAAGTTTTGTTGAGTAAACAGCAAAAATGTGCCACTTTGAATCCGTTTTATGGAATTTTTCTCTCATCCACCAGTCTCTACATTCCACATCGGAATGCTTCAAAACTTTCCTCTTACTTCCACACATATACCGCCACAGAGTCGAGGTGATATTAATCTTTCCACGTCGGATGCAGACGAACCCGTTTACAGAAGGTTTATGTTTTTGTCACGATTTTTCGAGTGGCTTTTCGGGCTCTCACGAGTCAACAGAGTCCATTAAAGCGCGGGGCGAGCTTGATTTATTTTTTCGTATTCAAGGTTGAGGGCAGTGGCCGAGCTACCTTTGATCTATGGTGCCCATAATTGAACATAATTATAGCTAAGTCGGGGACGAACACATTTGAGTGCATTTTCAATGTGACTTCGTTGCAAAAGTTGGGTCAAAGTGAAAATATTTTGTCTCATATTCCATCACTGCAGAAACCTACTTAACCCCTGATTCCGTTCCCACATGTCAGAGCCTTACTGTAGAACTGTTTTTTGATGGATTTAACGCCATTTAAAAATTGCCAAATTTTAAACCCAATCCAATAAATTTGACATTTTTTCCCTCTATTCGCTAGGGAAAGTCTTGGGTTGCCACTTATTGACTCCCCAGGTCCGTTATTTTACATTTTTAAGACAATGTTACCCAACAAAAGTTCCTTAATTTGCCATTTTGCATGACCATTCTGAATTTCAGCTCAATCGGAGCAACTAAAATCCCCACGCCCCCCCCCCCCCTTCTATGATGGCCTTTGCTAGATTTGACACGATGTATAACATATCCAAAGTTCAGCTCAATCGGACGAAGAATATGGAACTTCCATACAACGGGAAAACCCCCTTAATTACCCCCAGGCAGTTTTCCCGAAAAATCAAAGTGTTTTCACCACCCTCCAGACCATACATGGCATCATGCAAAAAACCGCAGGTCTCTAGCTCTTGTAGTTTCGGAGTCCTTGCCCCTCAGACGGACGGATAGACGGACATATCAGACACATGCGTGCTTTAAAATGCTCTAAAAAGCAGGTGTTCTCAAAGATGAATTTGAGTATGTAAGCCCCCCCTACTCGTCTACGCCACTGGCAAAGTAGCAAATATTTTCAGGCAATCTCTTTGTTGCACCCTCCAAGCAGTCCTTAATTGATGGGGAGCAGAGACGGAACCAGGATTATAATTGGGGGGGGGGGGCACCGATGGATTTATGTTGCCCAAACAAAGCAAACATAGCAAACAAAGTCGCTAGGTTTTCGAAAGTTTGCAGTGGTTTAAATGTTGCCTCTGGGGCGGGGCCTCTGGGGGTTCTGGGGCGACTTCTCCCAAGAGTATTGATTCTAAAAGCTATGGAAGCAAGACTTTACAATTTTTTTTTAGGTCCTTATTTTTGGCTCCTTTGGCTGGTTATCATGTAAATTATTTTAAAGGAAGTGGTTCTTTGAAGGAGGCCCCTAGCTTCGTTCCTGAGAGAGATATAGGTTTCAGTAATCTTATCTTAAAAGTTTATTAGACTAGACTTTTTTCTAACCCACTTGCGACCCACAATTGACCGATTTTGACCAACTTTTGACCAATTTTTGACGGTCTTTTGACCGTCATTTACCATTTTTTTACCATTTTCTTACCCTATTTTTTACATTTTTTTTACCCTTTTTTTACCATTTTTTTACTATTTTTTTACCCTTTTTTTACCATTTTTATACCCTTTTTTCACCATTTTTTTACTATTTTTTTACCCTTTTATTACCCTTTTTTTACCCTTTTTTTCTCATTTTTTTACCATTTTTTTACTATTTTTTTACCATTTTTTTACTATTTTTTTACCCTTTTTTTTACCATTTTTATACCCTTTTTTCACCATTTTTTTACTATTTTTTTACCCTTTTATTACCCTTTTTTTACCCTTTTTTTACCCTTTTTTTACCATTTTTTTACTATTTTTTTACCATTTTTTTACTATTTTTTTACCCTTTTTTTACCATTTTTATACCCTTTTTTCACCATTTTTTTACTATTTTTTTACCCTTTTATTACCCTTTTTTTACCCTTTTTTTCTCATTTTTTTACCATTTTTTTACTATTTTTTTACCCTTTTTTTTACCATTTTTATACCCTTTTTTCACCATTTTTTTACTATTTTTTTACCCTTTTATTACCCTTTTTTTACCCTTTTTTTACCATTTTTTTACTATTTTTTTACCATTTTTTTACTATTTTTTTACCCTTTTTTTACCATTTTTATACCCTTTTTTCACCATTTTTTTACTATTTTTTTACCCTTTTATTACCCTTTTTTTACCCTTTTTTTCTCATTTTTTTACCATTTTTTTACTATTTTTTTACCCTTTTTTTCCCATTTTTTTACCCTTTTATTACCCTTTTTTTACCCTTTTTTTCTCATTGTTTTACCCTTTTTTAATCTTTTTTTTACCATTTTTCTACCATTTTTTTACCATTTTTCTACCATTTTTTTACCCGTTTTTTACCATTTTTTTACCCTTTTTTTTCCCCTTTTTTTACTATTTTTTTACCATTTTTTTACTATTTTTTTACCTTTTTTTTACCATTTTTTTACCCTTTTTTTACCCTCTTTTTCCCATTTTTTTACCCTTTTCTTACCCTTTTTTTACCATTTTTTTACCGAATTTTTACCATTTTTTTACCAACTTTTGACCTTTTTTTTCCAAATTTTTACCAGTCTTTTGACCGTCTTTTGACCTTTTTTTTACCGAATTTTTACCATTTTTTTACAAACTTTTGACTTTTGACCGTCCTTTGACCGTCTTTTGACCAATTTTTGACCGTCTTTTGACCGACGTTTGCTCTAGAAAGTAGGTGTTCTCAAAGATGGATTTGGGTATGAAAGCCCCCCCTACTCGACTCCGCCACTGGCAAAGTAGCAAATATATTTAGGCAATGTCTTTGTTGCACCCTCCAAGCGGTCCTTAATTAATGGGGCGTCATCTATTACCACATAAGCGCCGCCATCGTCGGATGTAAATCAACCTGTTGAATCCGAGCCCGAGACTGATTGCTGATTGGGTTCTGCTGAATGTGAAACAACGGACGCAGAACCCTCGTCACCTTTCACATTTCATGAGTTCGGAGGAAATGCGGGCAGCAAGGTGGACCAGAGTGCTTCCCGTGCGTCGCGTCGGTCGGAAACTGACGTAATATCACATTTGAGCTCGTCCCGTCCCCCCAGGAGGCCATCAAAAGTCACTCTGGCCTGAAAGTATCCGTTTATTGTCCCTTTAAACGAGCATTTAATAAAGCATATCCTGTGTCTGGCGTTTTTGCTCCAACATTCACCCTTTCTCGGGCAGCTCGGGCCGGGTATCAATCAAGGTCAATGTTTCTGAATGCGAAATTGATTTGGGCTCGGTTCATTTATCATCGTTTGTTTTATAAATAAACCAGAACAGTGCTCCAAAAGGGCTGTAGGTAGCAGGATTGCTTTCAAAGAAGATAGAGCTCTCTTCGGGGACTCGTTTCTCTCTATTTGTCTTTAAAATGGGAGTCCAGGTCATTTCCGTGAATCGTGAGCAAGCTGACGGAAAATCTTGATTAATGGCAGCTCCATTTCTCGACTTTTAAAAGAAAACTTTTCCTCCAGCTCTAGATTGTTGACTTGCGAGAGTGGGAAAACTTAATCAGCGATATCAATGAACTCGAGTATTGGAAATCATCAGCCTGATTGCTGAGCTCTTACGCATGAAATTTTAAATTGCGCCTCCGAATGGGTGAGCGGTTCTCGGAATCTCTCATCAAGTGCAAATTGTCTCGTCGTGCCTCCGTCTCGAGTGATGCGCGATAAGGAATGCTACGAGTCTCAAGTCTGTGAAACGTGATAACGTCTACATGTATTTACTTTCAAAACATGGAGTAAAAGTAAACGAGTAAGCCAAGTGTAAATCTCCGCCAAGATGTTTTCCAGCCGCCTGGGGAGGAGAGGAGCTCTGGGGCTTTGCAAGGTGCCTTCTAGCTTAGCCACGCTGCGTGCCTCGAGCTCTTAAAAGCCGATTACCGGTTGGAATTTTCCGCGCCATATACAGAATATTTACCTCAAATGATAAATTGTTGCTCGATAGCAATCCATCATGGAAAGTAGAATTGCTAATTTGACATTCACTGTCTCTTGATGCAAAAAGCCACCTCCGAGAGACAGCATGAATGTCAAAACTTTGCCACCAGCTACTCGCAGAACAACTAAATGGGACTAATTATTTCGCCATAATTGCAGACCACAACGCCCAAACTCGGTATTAATCACGGCCCTGTCAAATTTTTTCGCCCAATTAAAGGGAAATGCCGACTCGGTGTCTATTTTTAGACACTCAGAAGGACCTTTTGATTAAGATGTTTATGTCACCGTTGCTAGCACAATGATGGGCTTCCATCCCGGGATTGTCATTCAAATCAAATTTTGACGAATGGCGAAGCCGAGGGAGCCGGATAATCAAATTGAAACTGAGAGAACGAAGCCGGACGAATTCTCCTCTCGAGAAAATTGAATGAAGAACCGTCCTGGGAAACACGACAATAAACAGCTTTTGATTGATTCAGAGGCGGATATGAATGCCAGTAAATTTTTTATTGATTCCGAGCTCAACTCACGTGACTGGAATGGCGATACCCTTGGCTAGATTTGACTGCCTTTCATAATGGGCCGGCAGATAGCGTCTCAATGCAGCTTATCTGGCGGAAACTGCTCGTTTGTTTTGAGCAGATGCGGTAATTTCTGCCGCTAATGAGGTCAGAAGTACGCGAGGCACGCTCCGTTTCGGGATGAAAGTGCGTATCACCTTTGCTCCTTGAGTTTGCGAGAAAAACAACCCCCAAAGATTTCCAAAGACAACAAACTTCGCCTCAACTACGCCATAAAGCGGCAGTATTCCATCAAAACTTTCCCCAGTCACGATTCATGATGTCTCCCGCCCGTCTCCTCCCCTTCCTCTGCCCGAACGGAGCGCAACAGGTGCTCCACATTACGCCATAACGTAATTAATCCACTCATTATGTGCCTTCTCCTCCGTGTAATTTTCTTTGATGCTCGTCAGTCAGTTGAATTTAATTACCGAATAACGAAGGCTCGAATTCCGAGACTCCTAGTCTCCTACCTGCTATTTTTAGTCCTCAAGCTTTAGCTGACACTTTTTGGGGTGTTTATTTTGTTTTTCATATCGCACCATTGAGGCTTAATTAAAAGGCTGCAATCAGTTCATTGTTGTGGCTGCCGAGTGGGGCTCCATTTTAATTAGAGTTCACGAAAGTTGGGCTTTTCATTTTCCCGCGACTGGTAACGAGCGTTTTTCACGAAACTAATCAAAACTTTCTTCTTTTCAACGCCTCGGAATGAGCGGGGCTCACATGTAAACTTAATGGCAACTAAATTAAAACTTTGCATCGCTGAGCGAACATCCATAATTTTTCACATCCACCGTGCTCGGGTTCGCGAGCCAGACTGAACCCAACTGTGTCGTATCTTCTGTTGCCACGGCACTCAGAAGACCATTTGACTTGAAATCACGTCTCCCGCGTCTTGGAAGAAGAGAATCGACGACTCGAGCCGCGTGTTTAATTGGCTTCTAACTTTTCTAAACTTCGAGAGGACTTTCTGGAGAGCTACAGAACTCCTCTTCGAATTAATTCGGCATCACTGGCGATGATGGCTGTTGAAAAGTTGATGAAACTTGTTGGTAATCATGGTACTTTGGCAACATTCAGTGAATAATTTGCCGTTCAGTGACACATCGGTCGCGAGGCGCCCCGCTACAGGGCAAGTTTATGCGAAATTGAGCGAACAAATTCTCCCCTTTCATGCTCGACATTTGTTCGTGATGTATTTTCGCCAAAAAAAAGGAAAGGTTTTATTTATCAGCTCCACTGGGCCGTCAGTTTTCGTGAATGAGACAGCGAATTGATGCCCACGAGACACCTCAACAAGATTGAATAAATGATGAGGCTATATGCAAGACGTGAATGATTTTTGAGGCAACTGACACAACTCCCTGGAGACTCCGAAACTGCGACAAAAATGCCCGAGACTAGCGCAAACCCTTTTTGCATCCCATCTCGTTATCTTGCCATCATCGTGTCCTTTGTGTTATCTTAGATGACAATAATATCTTGCCTCCACGTATGAGTACGAACTTGATGAAATTCGCCTTGTACGTGGATAGGAGTCTTCATCCTAGCCAGCAATGGAATGCGAGAAGATTACATTTGAGCACAATACCAACCGCACTCGTTTATTTGTGTCGTGCAGCAGCAACGTGTACTTCCACAAATCGCAATTGAGAAAAATTTGAACGACGTCGTAAAGTGAAAACGGCTCAGAAGGGTTTCAGCATTGACCACTTTGGTAGGGCTCCAATTACTCGTGCTCGTGTGACGAGGAAAGCTGACGGAGACGAGAAGTTTTCAAGTGAAAACTCGTTATTGGCGAGCGAAATGAAGCAGAAACATGTCAAGAGGGGATTTAAAGTAGGATAATAGATTCACAAAAGAGCGAGTTGGCATAGGTCAGGAAGACTCCTGAGTTTCATTCAATTTTCGCATTCGATCGCTCATGCTTCCAGGAAATTTCCCGAAGCAAGTTTAAAAGCCTGGAAAATTTTCGGTATCGAGTTTTCTCTCAGGAGATATTTTCGCTGAAACCGACATTTTGAAAAGAGGCCAGGTTTTTAATGGGTTAAGGTTTTTAACGGTTAATATTTTGAAATAGAAAGGTGGCAGTCCCATATCAGATTGCGCCATTTTTCAATTGTTACAAATATAAACAATTTTCCAGGTGCCTGAAAACCTGGATTTGGAGTTTACTTCAAATCTATAAATTATAACTCCAAGTGACTTTGACCCTTGACAGCCGAGAGCATGAGCTACAATTCGAATTACTACTCCATCGATGATATTTTCGTGACACAAGAGAAAATACCCTGTCGCAGTCTGCAAATCCAGCGGAAACTGGGATTTCTCGATGCCGGATCCGACAACGAGGACCTGCAAGTCCAGAACGTTGACCTCCCGCTGTGGTATTGCCTAGCCCTTGAAAAGTCACGCAACAGCAACTTCAAGATAACCGTCCCCGAGATCTTCAAGAGCATCTACACCGAGATCTGCAAGGCCGACTCGAACGTAGTCCATCTGGGGAAGCTCAACAAGTACTTCTACGAGTTGGGGAGGTACTGCAGCAAGTTCGACCCCACGGGAGAGGTGGCTCTGATGCTGTTCGAGACCTGCAAGACCCGCATGAAGAACCTCAAGGACATTTGCTGCAATGACCAGATGGCCGATGTCAAGACCTCGCACGGGCTCGAGTTCCTGGAGCACGAGCTATACAAGCTGGGCTCACAGCAAACGCAAAACTACTCGAAATGGCTCCAGGACGACTCCATCAACAACATCAGCGCCTCCAACATGGTCAAGAACCACCGGAAGAGGAGACGAGAGGAGAACAAGGAGGCCGATATTTTATGATTTGTAGTAATTCACTTTAGTAAAAATGTTTGAGAGTTAGTTTTCGATTACAATGGATGAAAGAATGGAGGTTCTTCTGGCGTTGGCGGGGGTCGTCTCGTTCAGCTGGTTTCGCGGTCGCCGGAACAGAATCACGTGGGGCTCTGGCTGGTGCAGCAGATAGTGGACCCAGCCCGGGCTCTGCTGGATTCCGAGGTTCCTCCACTCTGTCTCAGACATCAAATGGCATTTCGGAACGTTCTTGGCGAGGTCGGCTGGCAGAATCACATGTCTTTTGATAGAAAACACCGATTAAGGGCTTGTCCTTCAGCTCCATAGGATCTCACCTGTACTCAAAATTGTTATCAAAGTATTTTTCGGAGTACTGGATGCTCTCTGAACTCATAATTTTCGATTTTCTTTGGGATGATTTAATTCTTCGAGGGAAAATGTTTGTTATTGTTGTCATTCTGAAGGTGGCAATCCCACTGTCAGCTGATTCGTTGATTTTTCTGCTCCAATTTAGAAATAAGGTGAGGTGTCTTTTGGTCATTTTCCTCGTAAATAAGAGCTCTTTTCAATAAGATTTGGCTCTTTAGCTGTTAAGAAGACGCCATAATGTAGCATTCGTTAGAAAACTATTGTTTCGGTTCGCTTTCCAGATGAATTCCGTGGATCCCAGAAGAGCTGACAAGGTCGTCAGGTACAAGCCCCCGGTGAACAATGCCCAGGAGGACCTCATTCCGGACTACTACAACATTCTAGGTACCCTCTAAGATCTCCAGACTCCGAGTGAGCGACTAATATGTCCGTTTCAGGCATGATTTTCAGCATGTGTGGTCTCATGATGAAGCTCAAGTGGGCTGCCTGGCTCGCCATCTACGCCTCGTGCATCAGCTTCGCCAACAGCCGCATCAGCGACGACGCCAAGCAGACACTGAGCTCGTTCATGCTGAGCATCAGCGCCGTGGTCATGAGTTACCTGCAGAACCCGGCTCCCATGACCCCGCCGTGGGCTTCGGCGGCCACCTAACGAGCATTTGGAACAATTTTGAGGCAATAAAATACGTGGGAATTCAAAGTTGGGGTTTTATTTTAATGTTACTCATCGTACAGTTTTTACACTAAAAGCTTTGATTCACTTTTTACAAGGAAAAAGTACTTTTTTAAAAACTTAATTTAAAATTTAGCTCGGATCGTCAGACCAATTTTTAAATTAGGGTAAATTAGGACTAACCTTAGCTGTAGTTTAGGAGGTTTGCACTAATTAACAAATAGTTTCTGTTTTAAGAATTACAAAACAAACTTTTATTGTTAAAACTGATTTCGCAGGGTTTCTTTTCTCACTTCAAGTACAAAATAAACTTACTGAAAAATAGATTTAATTGCGAAGCACGAAAACTGCTCCTCTCATATCATATATTACGATTCACGCAATTCTCCAATTCGACGGAAACATAATTTACTATGTATTTGGTGCTGGTGGCGGCCGTCGATCGAACTCTCGACGGTACTCAACGTAATCTCTGTCGTACTCTCGGTCACGCCAATCGTGCGGCACTGGGGGGTACCGCTCGGACCTGTAACCTTCGGCGGGCGGAATAGGGTAGTAGCCTTGCATGTACGGCGAGTAGCCCGCCATCGGCGGAGGTGGTTGGTAGCGGCTGGAACACCAGATCCCGTTAGAAAAAGGTCTCTCTTTCGAGGAGGGACTTCTTACCTTCTCTTGTCGACCCGTCGGTCTCTGTCTCTGTCCCTCTCGCGGTCTCGCTCCCTGTGGTACCCGGATGTCGAGTGTCTGCCATAGCTGTCGTATCTCTCTCGCTTGTGCTCGCTAAACCTGAATGCAGGAGGGGGTTTAGTGTCTCGGGGGGGAGCAGAGAAGGGGGTTTCCTTACCTATCACGGCTCCACCGGTCGGACTCGGGGTACATGCCGCGTGAGCTGGGGTCTCGGGGGTCCATGCGAGGTTCTCGGCCGTCGTTCATGACCTGAGGTATCCGAGATGAGGGGGCAGGGGCGCCCCGTCCTCGGTCTTTGTACTCGTCGTACTTCTTCCTGTCATCTCGATCTCTTCTGGAATCAAGAGTTCACATAATTTTATTCTAGAGAGAGAGAGCTTCCACTTACTTCGAGTCTCCGTGCAGTCTTTTGTTGTTCTCGTCGTACTCCCCGTCCTCGAGCTTCCGCTTGCTGGCCTTCTCGCCGTCCTTCTCCCGTCTCTCCTTGTCCTTGTGCTTCTTCTTCTCCTTTTTCTCCTTCTTCGGCGTCTTCTCGTCGCTCTCCGCCCGCACTCCCTCGCCCTGACCCTTGGCGTTCTCCGCGTTGCCCGCCTGGTCCTTCTTCAGCGCGTGCTTGTACAGCCGGAAGAGCTTCTTGGCATCGAACTCCGTGAAGTTGGAGACAAAGTACCACAGGTTGCTGCGCCACTCCTTTGTCTGTTCCGGGTTGCTGTACTCCGTCAGACACTTGTTGATCTGGTTGCCGATGCTCAGGAGGCACTGACGCGTATGCTGCAGCTGCTCGTTCTGACTCAACTTTCCGTCCGGCTTATCGAGAGCCTTCAGAGCCTTCTTCACTGGACGCATCTTCTCCTTGCATTCGTTGAAGACCTTGGGGTCCAGACCGCCCAGCACGTTGAGTGGCATGGGGTCGTTGTTGGCCGTCATGTGCATTGGGCCCGTGTTCTTGTTCTGCTTCTTGGGCTTGTGCTTCTTCTTCTTGTCCGTCCCGCTGTCCTTCGAAGGCCCGTTCTGGGACTCCTCCTGCGCGTTGTCGTGGTGGTTCTCTGACTTTGTTCGCTCCTTCCTTGTCTTCTTCTCCTCCCCTGCCGACGACACGTCCTCCGCCTCCACCACTGCCTTCGACTTGGCTGCCTTCTCCCGGGGCTTGCGCGGCTTCCGTTGCTTCGTCTTGCCCTTCTTCAGCTCCAGGTTCTTCTTGATGATTTTCAGTAAGTACTCAGACCGCGACTGCAGGTGCTTCGCCTGGGGCTTCTTGTTCTCCGCCAGCAGCACCTTGTCCCCGAGATTCAGCGACGGCTCCACCTTCATGGCGTCCCACGACCCCATCCCGTACTGGTAGATGCCGCACAGGAGCTTCGAGTCCTCCTCGGCCCCCCACTCCACGTCGAAGTTGGCGGGCCGCGTCTTTATTTCGAGCACCCATTTCAGTCTTTCTTCCACGGAGGCCGGCATCACCTCGTCCAGAGGCATCAGCTCGTCCACGCAGGCCATGAGCGTTTTGGCATTGAAGGAGACCCCTCCAAACTTGATAGAGAACCCTGGTTTCGCCCCCCTTCCCTTCGTCTGGTCCGTTCCCGTTCCCGGGGCCGGCGCCGGTGCCTTCTTGGCAGCCTCGGTTTCTTTGGAATGCTCGTTCAGGAAGCTGGTGCACCGGTCCAGGAGAATGCCGGTCGCCTTTCGGAGGTCTGCCAGAGGTTTTTCCTGAGGAGAAAAAAAAAGAGTTCTGAATTCCCGAATTGCAATCGTTTGACCAAATGGACCCACCTGCAACTCAGCGTCGCAAGCCAGAGCCTCCAGCCGCTTGAGAGGAGCCGGAAACTTCTTGATGCTCTTGATTAGACGCCTCAGCTCGGTGTCGGTGAAGTTGGGGATCTTCTCGCGCTGCGACGCCCGTCCCCTCTTCTTGGGCCGGTCCTCGTCACTGCCATCACTGAGCTCAAAGTTGCTGTCGTTGTCTTCCTGCTGCTTCTTCTTCTTGCCCTTCAGCTTCCCGCTTATCGTCATGCCCTCGTCTGCCTCGCTCGACTGGTTCAGCTGAGTCTGGTTCTTCCTTCGCGGAGGCAGATACAGATCTTCCATCTCCTTGTGCCTCTCCTCCAGCTCCACGACCTTGCGGAAGTTCTCCGGGATGATGTCGTCCCAGTCTTTGGTGTCTGTGTCCTCCGGCTCGTCCTTAACCACCGCCGAGTTCACGTCCTTCTCCTCGTCAAATGCAAATGAGGCCACCTTAAATGCAGAGAGCAGCTCGTCCCCGGCCATCGTGGGCTCCTCGTTCCGCGTCTCGGCGCGTCTCAGGATCTCATCGATGTCGCAAACCAGCTCGTCGTCACCGTCCTCCTCGTCCTTGAACAGCTCCTCTGCTCCGAACTTGAGGATCGCCGACAGCTCGTCCTTGTTGAAGGGGTTGCTGTTGTTCGTGGACCCGTGGTTCTTGTCCAACACCGTCTTGCCCGTCGTGTCCATTCGCTGAATCACCAAATGGTCCAGCACCATCTTCTGCTTCGCTCTTTCAACGATCTCCTCCTCCACGGACCTCGCCGTTACGAGCCGGTAAATGTTCACCTAAGAAAGATTGAATTTTATTAAGGATGGTACTAGAGTTGTCTTCTTCCAGCTTACCTGGTTCTTTTGCCCGATCCTGTGCGCTCTCGCCTGCGCCTGGAGGTCGTTCTGCGGGTTCCAGTCCGAGTCGAAGATGATGACGGTGTCGGCCGTGGCGAGGTTGATTCCAAGGCCTCCTGCACGCGTAGACAGAAGGAAGCAGAAGTCAGTACTTCCCTCGGCGTTGAAGTGGTCCAGAGCCTGCTTCCGGATCTCGCCCTTGATGCTGCCGTCGAGTCGCTGGAATGGAAAGTGGCGCTTCTGCAGGTACTCCGCCAGGATGTCCAGCATTCGGACCATCTGCGAGAAGATGAGGACTCGGTGGCCCGTTTCACGAAGCCGACAAAGCAGCTTGTCCAGCAGCACGAGCTTCCCGGACCCCTTGAGGAGTCGCGTGAGGGCGTCCTCCTCGTAGGCCGCGTCGTTGTCGTCCTCCAGAGGCTTTGTGAGAAGCGCGTGATTGCAGCACTTTTTCAGCTCGATGACGATGTTGATGAAGGTGCCCACTGACCCCTTCACTCCCTTCCTCAGAGCATTGAAGTTCTTCGTGAGTATCCACTTGTAGTATTGCTTCTGGATCGACGTCATCTCCACCCGGAGAATCTGCTCCACCTTGGCCGGAAGGCTCTTTTCAACGTCCTTCTTCACACGTCTCAGGATATAGGGCTCCAGGACCTTGTGCAGTTTGGCGTAGTTCTTCTCCGTCGAGCCCCCGTAGTGCCGCTCGAAGTCGTCCCACGTCTCGAACTTCTGGGGCATGATGAAGTGCAGCAGTGCCCATAGCTCCTTCAGTGAGTTCTGAAGGGGCGTTCCCGTAATCAACAACCTGAGGGAGATGAGAATTATTTTTGACAACCTTCAGGACTCCGAAGACCCCCTTTAAGATCCCATTTTAAGACCCTCATTGAGCTCCTTTTTCAAGACCTCTTTTTTTCAAAAATCCTGGTCAACTTATTTGATTTCACTTTTCAGGAAAAAATACACTAACAAGTAGGCCTACCTATGGTTCGTCTCGAACTCCTTCAGCGCCTTGTACAGCAGTGAGTCGTCGTTCTTGAGCCGGTGCGCCTCGTCGACCAGCACGGCGGCCCAGTTGATGCACCCCAAGAACGTCTTGTCCTTGAGTAGAATCTCGTAGGTCGTGAGGATTGCGTTGAACTTGAGTCTGTTGGTGTCGGCGAAGCACCACTCGTACTGCCGGATGATCTCGCGGGACGAGACATCTCCAAGGTAGGTGACGACGTTCATGTCGGGCGCCCAGATCTGGAACTCGCGCTGCCACGCCGTCATGGTGGAGAGTGGCACGACGCAGAGGAAGGGCCCGTGGACGCTGTGGACCGTGTGCAGGTAGTACAGGAAGCAGATGGTCTGAATGGTCTTGCCCAGGCCCATCTCGTCGGCGAGGATCACAGAATTTTCCTTGCACCACGTCAGGATGAGCCAGTTGAGGCCGTCCATTTGGTAGTCGCGCAGGAAGAGGCCCCGATCGGCGCCCAGGAATTCCGGCTGCTCCTTTAGCTGGTGGAACTTTGGCCGGTACTTCACAGCCTTGCAGTGCTTCGAGGGAGTAAACTTGCTCTGCTCCCGCGCCTCAAACTGCGCAATCTTCTCCGGCCACCGTCGCTGCACCAGACCCGCATCCTCCCACGTCGCCTCC
Source organism: Forcipomyia taiwana (assembly GCA_963930915.1). NCBI lineage: Eukaryota > Metazoa > Arthropoda > Insecta > Diptera > Ceratopogonidae > Forcipomyia > Forcipomyia taiwana. The sequence goes on along the minus strand of CAWVOI010000099.1, from coordinate 1,452,964 downwards.
ACATACGGCAGCGACTCCCACTTGCAGAAGTAGTCGATGTTCCCGTCCTCCTTTACCTGCTGCGAGATGATCCGGTCCACGAAGTTGTAGGTCTTCAGGAGCTCCTGTTGCAGCTCCTGCTGGCACTCGAAGTAGTCGATGTCCTCCGGACTTGCGTACTTCCGGAACATCTCGATGTCTCGCTCCCGTTTGATGTAGTTCTCGAGCTTCTTAAGGCCCTTCACCTTCTGCTCCTTCAGCGTTTCTTCCGACTCCCACGTGTTGTGGATGTGCGACCACCCCTTCCACTTGATCAAGTACTGCGTCTCGCCCTCTGTTTTTTCGTCAAACGGCACCGCGTTGGGGTCCCCGTGGTCGTCCACCTCGTAGCAGGTCGTCTTGCCTCCTGTGGCGCCCTTCTTGCCTCTTCGCTTCCCGATGACGCGCTCGATCGTCTCCGCTTTGTCGTCCTCGGCGTCCGCCAGGGCCGTCTCCTCGTCGTACTCGACCTCCACGAGGTCTTCAGAGTCCGTGGGCTCGTCCTCAGAGGCCTCCTTGTAGCTCACGGTCTGCGTCTTGCGTCTAGAGATCGTCCTGGCCTCGTCCTCGGAGGATATTTTCTTCCTCCTGTTGTTCGGAGGCCTTCTCCGTCGTCGCGTCCGATCGTCACTGTCGGACCCCGAGTCGTCCTCCTCCTCCTCGGAGGTTTCGGATTTCCACCGCGAGGGCTTCCGGCGCTTGGGACCAGCAGCCGCCGCGTTGGCAGCCGCTCGGTTCTTCCTCGCCGCCGCCAGCTCCTGCTTCCTCTTGAGCCGCTTCACTGCCAAGTCTTCCTCCTGTTGAGCAAAATTTTCACTGTAGCTCAAACACCAAAGCCCACAAATTAGCACTTACGTCTTCAGGGCTGCTCTGAGCTGAGTAGTTCGCATCGTCCCCCGTCTGTGTGTTTTGTTCATTATGATTCATGATATTCTCGTCGGACTCCGAGTTGGAATCCGAGGACTCCGAGTCGTCCTCCTTCTGCTCCGAGAATGGCTGACTGTTCTCGGGCTGAGACACCGAGTTGCCGTCATTCTGCTGAACCGAAGTCTCGCTTGGCACGGCAGTCTCAGCTACATTGGACTTGTTGCTGCTATTGTGAGTCGACTTGGATGTGTCTTGCTCCGAATCGGATGAGGAGCTGTTGGATTCCGACTCGCTGTGGACAAGCAGGGTCAAAAAGCTGTCTTTTGGGGGCCGAAGCTGCCCAATCTCACCTGTCTGAGGATGAAGACGATCCCGATTTGCTGTCACTGCTTGAATCATCATGCTCTGAATCACTGTGGGTATTGTTGTTCTAAGAAACAGAGAAGTTTGTCACTAAACATCCGAAAAACTACCAGAAAATCGCCCAAATCCCAAGTTTCTGCTCATTTTAGTTGAATTTCAGGGATCAGAAACAAGTTTTTCAGTAAATTGTTAGCTCAAAAGCTGCTTGAAAATTTAAAAACCAAATTTTGTTCAAAAATTCCACGAAACAGGAGCTTATCCTTCAGTAGCACTGCCAAAACTCAACTATTTTCTAAGGTTTTGCTCAATTTTTGTCTGCAAAGTCTTTTTTCCTCCGACGTCTGCTGACGTGGTGCCTGTTACGCAACAGAAAAATTCACAAAATCCCCAGAAAAACCTCAGAAACCCCATCACGTCCTGAGGAAGACACTTTTGGCGCCAAAAATCCAGCAATCCCTGGTCAGTCCAAACCTTCACTGAAACAATTCGTTGATATTTGGCTTAGCTCGGTCCCCACCACATTTTGGCCAATTACAGATCCAAGAGCAGCTTCCAACATAGCTCTCTATGCAAAAACATGAACTGCCGGTGACCCTGAAGGAGTCAGAACAGAGCAAGACCGGCTAAACCCTCGATTTTGGTCACAAATTGCTTCGAAAGGAGTCGAACTTTTTGGGCCCAGGAAACCCTCAGAAACGTCAAAAACGTACTGGATTCATGAATTTCCTGCAGAGGCTGATGGGGGCTACCGGCACGACCCACTATGAATGTAAACAAATCAGAATTGGTCTTGAAAACTTGAAATTTTCACTCAGCTTCTGGACTTTTCTACCACGCCCTTGACGGTTGGATGAGACGCAAAAGCCCACAGAAACCGAGGGGACCCCTAAAACTACAAATCGGCAGTGTTTTGAGGCTGTTGCAGAAGTAATTACCTGGCTCATGATAAATTTCAATGAGTTTTCAGTTTTCCTCAACTACCGCACCACCGTGACTTTTTTCGGGTCTATTAGATTTGTTTCAGGCAGTACAAACACATCCAAGCTCTTTTTCTGTGTTTTTCTCTGTAACAATGTGAATATTCAACTTTTCTTCTGAGGGTTGCTGATCGCCAATTTTTTCCTTAACACGCCATCTTTTTTTCTCTGCGATTTTTTTTCACTCTACCCTAGCGTTCCTCCTCCAACAAAGTTTTCACCACACGCGGCCAGATTACAGGCAACTATTGCGGAATTGTTTACTTCTTTAGTGCTTTTCCAGGGATTTATATGTGACTTTTCAGGCAGCAAAGAGAGCAGAAGTTCAATTTTTATTTCATGATTCCGAGCGTTCATGCGTTCACGAGATCGAATCGAATATCCCCACCTTTTCAGGGGATGCCAACTTTCTCAACTGCCATCGCGGGATTTCAAACATTTGTCCAAATAATTAAGGTCAATTCAAGAAATTGTTTTGGTAGTTGAGGCTTTTATTCAATTTGTGAAAATTAAGGTAATTTAGCGTTTTGTATCGTGATTACGGGAAATCCTTTGGAATTGGGATGGCCACCTTTGTAAGAATGAACTATTTGAATTTCAGACGTTTATTCCAACTGAATTCCAATTAGACTCCTGAATCCAAAGGGTTTTGTTATGTTAGGAACAGAGTCGGGTAACTATGAGCCGCATTCAATAACTATAAAGGAATTGGATAAATCTTGCGTTAGAAGGTTAAATCTGTAAATGGCCCAAAAACTCTCACTGAAAGGAAACTTCGAAAAACGGAGGCTTGCGGGCTGTAGGCTTCTGAGTCCTGTTCATCATTAGCAGTACCGTCACTTTGGCCGCTCCAGACATCTCGTACCAAGGCAGGGCGTTGAGAAAATCCGAAACTTCAAGGCTCCGGAAAAGTTTTTCTGAAATCTTCGGAAAATGGAAGCTCGATTATCTAACTGCCTCCTTCAAGATCTGACCTTCCGAGTGGTCGAAAAACGTCTGCGTTATGACAGTACTCGTGAAGGCCATGTGGGTTATCTTATGATTCAGGTCCTCAGCGGTTATGAAAACTAGCACACCGAAGCAGAAACCTCGAACGCGCCAAAAGTGAATTGAATAAGCTTGATCTCGGTTATCACATTTTCCCATTTGCCGCAGAAGTCAATAACCAGATTATGTCTCTTTATTAGGTTATCTAGGTATCAAGCTACCTCGTTGGGCGCCAACTTTTAAAATCATCGAAATTTTATCAGAGAGGCTTCCAGCGTATACGAGGACACATCCAGTGCCAGTCCATCCAAGATTGCCATAGCCAGAGGCACGAAGAGGTGAACCAGAAGGTTGTAGAAGTACGCAGGGAGGAGGCCTTCGAGGCTCTGAGTGTCCCAGAACCACCTTAAACGAGTCAAGAGAAGTCACCTGAAATTCTTCAGCTAAAAAACTCACCAAGAACAAGGTTAAAGAGACTAGACTGGCTCCAGCTACGTTTGCAAACAGGTTCAAGTTCCCTCTTCAGAGCTACAGGACACCAGAGATCGTCGAGGAGGTCGCAAAGGCTCCGATTAAGAGCCACGACTCTCAGGAATTTCTTGAAGCGGGATCTCTCGGTTTCGGGCCAGAAGCCGGCTAGTTTCGAGAGCTTGAAGGGCACTGAGAAGGACCTTAAGTTTCTCCTTCTCTTTGTGCTAATGTGTCATAGGCACTTCAGCTGCCGCCACTGAACTGAACTAAAACTTTACTAGTGGTAATTATTTGATGGCTGAAAATAGGTGAAAATCAGGGACAACAAAGTTTTGAAGACCATATCGATTAAAAGTCCTTCAGTGATGAGACGCCATAGACCTCAGAATTACATCAGCGTGCTCAGGAGCGTGATGTAGGTGTGAGAGGCTTTGAGTAGCTGAAAGACTCGAGCTTTACACAGTCAAGGTTTCAGGAAGCGGTTTCTCACCTTGATGAAAGTCGGGTACGAGATTTCGACCCCGGCTTCTGAGCTCTCATCAGCATCAGAGCCAGCTTCCTGCTCTCTGTAGAGCTCACTTCGTACCACGGAAAGCTATAGAGGGTCATCGAGACATCCAAGCTCTGAAAAGGGGATATTAGGACATTTCCAGGAGCAAATGTATCTCACTGATTCCCTCAAAGCCTGGCCTCCCCAGCAGTAGAAGAAGGCCTGTGTGATGACGGCGCTCGTGAAGGCGACGTAGGTGATGCGAGTGTTGAGGTCCTCCGTGGCAATTAGCGTGAAGCCTCCGAAGCAGACCTCAAAGACGCCGTACAGGAACTGGACCAGCACGACCTCCACCACCAAAGTCCTCCACTTGCGGCAGAATTCGATGATCTTCTGGTGTCTTCTAGCCACGACGTCCAGGAACTCGCTCACCTCGGCATCGGAAAAGCTCCTGCTTTCAAGAACCTGGGACATGCTCGAGAGACTTCTGGAAACCTCCTCAAACAGCAGCCCTCCGTACAGAGACACGTCTAGAATCAGTCCGTCCACGAGCACCACGGCGTGAGGAACTCCGAAGTAGATGACGACGTTCAGGAGATAAGCCGGAATGTAGCCTCGGAGCCCAGAAATGTCCCAGTACCACCAGCTGGTGGTCTGCAGGCTCAGCTGCAGAGGCTTTCCGTTGTGGTGCTGGAGAGCTAGCATGAACCACGGAGCGAGGGCGTAAAATACCCCAGTAGAGATGCACATCCAAAGCAGGACTCGATTGGCCTTTGCGACCCTGGGAGCCTCGGACTTGAACAGGCTCTCTATGGCGGGGTAGGAGACCAGCTGTCGGAGGTCCCTCAGGATTTCCGTGTATCCCTGCCAGTTTCGAAGAATGATCCCGAGTTTCAGGAACAAGTTGATGGTCACAAAGCCCGGACCTGCGGCGCTGGCGAAGAGGACAAAGTTCCCACGGGCGAGCTCGACTGCGGCGGAGAGGAGGCAGGAGCAGAGGAAAAGCCCCACTAGGACCCAGAAGCTAAGGGCTTTGAGTTTTTTGGCCAGAGGTCTATTGGGACTGGGCCAGAGCCCCACGAGCTCTCCGGACCTGAAGAGAACCGAGAAATACTGCCTGTCGAAGTCTCCCTGGCTCGTTTCCATTTCAGACTGAACGAACTTTCGTCAGAGCGGCACTTTTGTACATTTTCCAACACCCGAAAGAGGAGTGTCTTCCAGCCCATAGCTATTTTAATTATATGACAGGGCGTCAGGTTACCAGGAAAAGCTTAAACTTCCGATAGCTACACGGAGGGAAGGTCCGTTAGCTTGAATTTTATCTCCCATCATCTCAGCTGCTTGCTCGCGTTTTTAACTAACCGTAGTTCGTCCAGGCTTTTTTGTAATTTCCCACGTAAATTCCCAGTTTTTACCCCAAAAGTTCCTGCAATGTTAGTGTACCTAGTCCCTTGCAATGACTGACCGTTGCAAACTTTGTCTGAACCGGTAATATCCCTCATCCCACGTAGAAACCTCACCCCACCACATTCCGATTTTTAGTTTTACCCAATTTCACTCCATTTTCGCCTTACCCGAGGTGACCTGGACCAGCGCAGGGCTGGAATGCAGTCCCCAAAACTGTTTCTTGAACACGGCGCTGCTGATGCAAAGGGATCCCGTGAGAATAGCAACAGAGTGGGGCTTCACCATTAAAGTTGATGTTTCGCCAGACGAAGCCAAACCCGCCCTGAGTCATATCATTCGGGACTTTCAGAGAAATGGCAGAGACTCGCATGTGGACGCTAGCAGCGTCTCAAACATGGGAGATGCTGTTAAAAAGTCGAATTTTAAGGCTCGGTATAAGGTTATCAAGGTAAAAGGAGCTGAGAGATCAAGAAATTATGGTGTTCAAATTTCGGGAAAAAAGCTTCAGGTGACCACAGATTAGTCACATTTTTTTTTTGAAGTCACTGCCAGTCACTAAAATTGTATAATTTTCCCGGAAATTAATTTCCTCTTTTCTTTTCAGAACGAGTGTCGTTTTTGCAAAAATAACAATATGCCTAAAAAATGCTACAAGAACCACATAACCAGCACCTGCCCCGTCTTGTTAAGCTACACTTGCCCTATTTGCGGCAAAAACGGTCACACAGTTAGATACTGTCCCCAGAAGAAAATCGTGACCCTCAATGACATCATGTAACTTTTTAGTTTTTATGCCAGGACCTTCACTTGGTCCCCGTACAAGACTTTGTACCAATTTAAGATATTTTAATAAAAGAAAGCTAGAGAAGATTAAGGCCTAGCTCAACACAATCTCAGTTGAACTTTTTCGGCGTCCCAGAAACAAATAGAAGGAGGTTTGAACTGGTCACCTTCTTCATTATCATCCTGAGCTATTTAAATAAATTCCGCGAGGTGCCTAAATTTAGAAATTTGTACAATTCCACGCTTTTCCCACCATAAAAGCGGGTGATAAAGCCCAAAAAAAATTGTTTGGGTCTTTCAAAAGTGAGACAAGCGAGATAAGGCCGCGTTGTTGGAAAAAATGCTGAGATCCAGTAGAATCCAGATTTGCTCACTCATATCCAGTTAGAGTCGGTTCTGGTCGATCACCGAGCTTCGCGATTGGCAGAAGAGGTTTGTATGTCGATGGTAAAAATCTCGCGAAACGTTCACGCAGCTGCGCGATAAGGTTTTTGTGTGTTAGTCGCACTGTCTTCTTTGACCGATTAAAAAGTTTCGTCTTTATTGCGGATCAATCGTGACCAATGAGTTACGGGAATTTGACGAGAAAATAGCAACCATGTAACTTGTGGCATGCAGAACGTAGTAGACTTCATTGAACACAACGCATCAGCTGATGAACCCATTCATGCCAATTCTCTTTCTTTAGTACTGCCTGCACACGACTACGTACTAGAGCCGAACTCAATTTTCGAGCTTCACGGGCCCAATCGGTTCCTCTGAAATATTAATTTTTATTGCCAGTAATTAAGCGCTGGCTCGCGTCCATTCCCAGGGAGAACAGTCCCGGCGGGATGAGGAGCTCCTCGGAGTCCGCGACTCTCACTCACACCAGTCCGAATGTAAACAAATTGACTCACACACCGGCACCTCAGCATCTGGCTTTTGACTTTCCGCGTTCGCTTTCCATGATTAATTGGACGAGCTCTGGCGGAAATTTGTCCGAAAGATGGACCGGGCCGGTTCTTCTGGCGGAAAATGCGGAAAAAAAAATTAATATGCGCTCTGATATACCGAATCAGAGAGAAAACAAACAGAATGTGACGCAGTCGGCGAATTGCGGCTATTTTTAGCTCGAGAATTTCATATCATCAGCTGGAGGGGCGGAGCTCGGGCGGGTTTTGGGGGGTGATTTTCTTAACCCATCAACTCCCAGGCACATTTCCACTCGTACGGTTCCGTTATTCCCAATATGGAAATTTTGGAGTAAGAAAATATATCTCATACATATATTTGTCATATATATATCAACTATATCACGTATATATACATATTAAGCATCAATTTTAAGACTTTTTCCGCATGTTTGTTCATGGAATATAGCAAATACATATGTATATGTATATTAGAATATAATATAATATAGAAAAACGGGAGAAATGTATAGAAAAACGGGAGAACAAATTTTCGTGAAAAGGCCTCATTTTCATAAGTCTACCAAGCCAGCTTTTAAAAAATATATAAAAAGCAAAATCGGAGATGAAGCAAGAGGGTGCATTTTCAAAGATTTTAAAAGACCAAACTTTGAGGGCTCCTAGCTCCGTCCCTCCACATGGTAGGGATCACATGTTGTACCATGATTTACTAGATTTGGCACAGACTACAACATACTAAAAATTCAGCTCAATCGGAGGTAATATAAGAAGTTTTCATACAAACGTAAAACACCCCCCCATTCCACCCCAAGTGTGGATGAGGGTCTAAAATTGATAGCCTGCCCCCTACAGACCATGCCCTACACGAAGCAAAATACCGCAGCTCTCTAGCTCATCTGGTTCTCGAGTTATAAAATTTCGGACAGACAGACAGACAGACAGACTATGAATGCACAGAATGACAGACAGAAAATGCACTAAAAAGATGAAATATTTAAACAAAAACCCGTAACCGTTGTGTCAGAAAAAAAAAATCTGAGTAGTTTTTCAGAAGAAAAATCAAGCAGTTCTGCCGCTGGAGGAGGCTTGGATGTGTGTGCATGCGGGTACTGGGCGTTCGTGTGCGCCTCAACGGCGATAAAACGGCCAATGCGCAGTAGTCGCAGTACATGACGTGACACCGCAGACTCGAGACGTGTTCGAGCGATCGTGGAGTATTCCATTTTGTACTCCTTGTAAATTATAAATTTTCATTTTCTCCATTGGATTTTAGTGATTTCGTACCAGTCAAAGTGTTCTCGTCCGCTGGACGAACAGTTGTTGAGAGAAAAGTTAGTGCATTCGGGTTGAAGGGTTCAGTGGGGAGTGCAGCTATTTGCCCTCAGTCCTCACCAGCAAAGAAGCAGCAATTAATTCGATTTGGCTGCGACTCTTGATAGCCTATAATCTGCTGTGTGCTGAAGGTGGCGATGGTGGCAAATAGAGTGCAGCGTACGAACGAGTTTATTGAATTTTTTCACTCCTTTCTTTTCTGCATCACTGCCATTTTCTCCGAAAAGGTAGTGGCAGGCGAAACGCGAATAACGAAAACGGACGGGGTGGCTCCAGTTCTCTGCATTATCGCTGGAGGTCGCGCTGTCGGACAGGTGAAACTAGTGAAACCCGTCGATTACAATAGTGTGGTCTATCATAAAAAAAGTCGAGGCAAAAAGGTCGGTTTCTCCTTTCACTTTCATCTCATGTAGATGATGTACTCGAAATTATGATTCACCGAATCCGATGTTGCCAAAATCAGCTTAGTAATTATCTTGATGAAAGTAAATGGGGCTTGAGGCGCACTTTCGTGGGTCAATTTGCCAGAGAGAACGCGCGAGGACGTACACGACGTCGTGATCCGAAAGACATAAATTGGAATTTAAATATCAATTCAAAATAGTTAAGGCTGATTGTGGGAAGAGAGAGGTAGTGGAAGTAGCGCCAGTCCAATCCGGATTCCACGTGGATTCGCGACCTTCACTGTGTCCGTCAGGCGAAAGTTTTCACCGAAAGCAGGAAGGGGGAGAACTGGAGCGAGCTCTTCAATTACTACGATCGTTTACATTTTACACTCAGAATCATCAATTTGCCCTGCAAAAGCGAAAATGTGACAATTGCAGTCAATCCCGAGTGTTGCAGCTTGCATTGAATGTAATATATAACGTGCAAAAATACGAGAATTGTACTGAAAGGCAAGTGAAGCAAGACAACAAAGAGAGATAAAGCTGATAAAAGATAAAACATCTCGGTGCATCAAGTTTGCGATTCTAAATAAGGATCGGCACGTGATTGGAAGAGGCGTTTTAGTGCTGAAATCGGAGAAATTTCTATCTCTCAGGTAAGTGACTTGAACCGACCTTGAACTCGACTGACGAGAAATTGTGCAAGCAGGAAGTATTTCCTGCAGTCTCAGGACGGGGAAAAAAGGCAAACTAAGCCGACGTTGTTGCCTTTAGAATCCAATAATGCGAGGGGGTGAACGACCTGCGAGCTGCTAATGTAAAACTTTGCACTCTGTACCTATAAATGCCCAGCAGCGAGACCGAGTCAGTCGGAGCACAGAACGAGTGGAAGAGTTGTGCCTGTGCGGCGTCATTGGGACATAAAGATTGCATTTTGCACTCGACTCGGGATGTCGCTTCGCCTCTTTGCAACGAAATTAATAACGAAGGCTGCATAGTTGCTGTGGGAGCTATTTTTAGAGTCAGTCGGAGATGCAGGCATTCTCCATTCACGTTGAGAGTTGTAAATATTCATTTCTCCGCCGTTCTTCTTTGTTGACTTCGTTGGCGTTGGCGTCGTCGTCGTCGTCGTCGTCGTTTTACTACAATAACAAACACGGTTCTAAATATGTAGATTCATTCTTGGTTGGAGGAGCGAGCAGAATAATTTTACATTGTCTCGTTATTGTTTACTCAAATCCAGCTGATCGTTGCTGGCTGTGTTTGTTAATAGCAGTTTTACTGCACGCACAGAAGCGCTCATCTAATACGGATTTAAGTGAGCTTAAAGTAATTTTCTTATGACTCACATTTGTCCAAGACTTAGGCCTGCATTTTTCGCCTTCTGAGCTTTAACCAAAACACCATATTTCAGCTATCGAAGCTTAGATTTGTGAATAAAATGAAATTTCAGAAATTTCATTAGACAATTTAGACAAAATTTAAACTAACCGAAGTTGAATAATATGCCCCTTAAGGGCTCTTCTTTCTACATCAAACCTAACTGAAAATCCTTTTTAAGCTGAAAGCAAACATCATCCAAGAAATTGAAGCTCTAAGCAAACAGAAAACCTCTGCCAAGGCTTTGGAAGGCTTCCAGATAACTAGCGAGTCGCGTGATACCTCAGCACGCTAGCGTCCGTATTGGATGACCTCCAGTGTTGGGCTAACCTGGCGCTGGTCGGGTCTACGGCCTATAGCAGCAAGAGGAGACTAGACACAATAAAGCCAGTTTTTAATTTCTCGACGAGGTTTATTGAAATTTATCGCCGTTGTAATGGAAAACTGCGCCATTCGGTGTTTACAAAGTACCGGGCGAGTAAATATTTGTTGGGTATCTTATGATCGATCGGCTAATAGGCCAGATACACATGATTACCCTCACGGTACTTTCCTCAGTTGTCACGGTAGAGCCGAGGGCCCCTCTTCAGAAGTCAATGGGAGGCTAAACACTCGTCGGTCGATAAGGAGCTTCCTGCTTGACTGAGAGGACTGGCAACGATCCGCTATTTTTAGATATCGTTCGAGCTTCCTCATTGCAGACACATATTTGAGAAGTTTCATAACTAAGAGCTGAGAGCAGGCGTCCGTTTACCTACGGCTAGATGCAATTATTTTTATTGATAATTGAACCATTACGATTGTTCGCTATTGAAGGCGAATGCAATGAAATCATCAAATTAATGGCCGCAGTAGCGAACAAAGCGTGCGAGTCGGGCGATTTTTGTCGTCTCATTACATGGAATGTGAAGCGAGACTCCAACAAAGAAGAACGAGATCTGACTTGTAAACAAATTAAGGGCTCTGAAGGTCTCTCAATTGCGTTCTTCTCAGTTCTCGGCCTCTCGCTGAAAGTGACCAAGTCAATGCCATTGGAAAGTCCCTACCTTAATTACTTGCGTTCAACACGATCCGCCTCGTTGACTCGCTCGTCCCTTCAAACTATAACCCGAAAGCAATTTGTCATGCTTGTTGAGAGACAACCCCATGGCTCGAGTGACAAGCCATAAAAATGGTGTCTTTCGGAGTAATTAATGTGGGGCAGGGTTTCTCAACAGCAAGCGGGCGCCATGAGGGGATAAAAGAAAGCAGTAAAACTGCCATTTCTGGGTGGTCGACTCAAGAAGCTCTTGGATTGTTTTAGCAATTATCAAAAATTGGCCGAAAATAGCCAGAGTACGGAGATGCAGTTCGCGTAGATAATTAAGCAGGAGGCGATAATTGACGATAAAAAAGTCATGTGACATGCGTGACACTTTTAGTCACTAATTTGCGAACGATTACCATAAATGGCTATAGTAACTCTCATCTCGAGCCGCAAGAAGGGCCGAGATTGCTGATTGCTGAGGCATTCAATAATACAATCAGAAGCAGGTGTGTTTGAGGTTTGATTGGCGTTTGACAATCGGAGTGGCCAGAGGTGCTAATTCGCAGAACGGAGACTGGTCACAAAAAGGCCACGTGCTCGGTCTGTCGGAATCGGACATCCCGCAAAAATGGGCTCAAGGTCCGAGAAAGTCCGTATCGCGGCAGGTTCATTCACAAATCGAGTGCACTATTGATTTTTATTTTGCTGGAATTTACCTTCGCTCGGCACAAAATTTCGTTAGTGCACAGCACGACGACGACACAGCAGCTGAGCCCGCGTCGGGCTGGCAGGCAGGCAATCCACATAGGCGTACACAAGTAGCATGAAAAAGACGACCTGTTGCACAGATTTGCGTCAGAGCTCACAGAAATCAATACCTTCGGGCAATTTTATCACGATCGGAGTTGCGACTCTTGTGGGCGCAAAATTCCTCAACCCGGTTTAGTTTGGGCTCACAGGCAGATCACTGGGACGTCAGCTAGCTCTAGCCCATTCGTTCCAGTTCCAGCAACAAAAAAGACCTGAATCACGTTCCTTCCATCGGACTCATTCACCTTTTGCACGTACCTCAAATCCGCCGGTCGATCGTTACGCTACATGGGCAGGGGGTTCGTCTGAGCCTGCTTGCGTGTGTGTGTGTGAGCCTGAAGCTACAAAGTACGTGGGAGGTGTGACTCACGCCTTATTAGATCACACGGGTGTTTCTCGGTTCTTGCGAAACTCCAAAAGTTCGGCTCAATGGCTTCGGTAATTGAAAAGTGCTCTGAAGTTTTCTGCGAAACGATTTTGCGGCTCGTTAGAAGCCATCAAGGGGGCGTTTTTTGTGCTTTTTACAATATTTTGGAAAAAAAACGTACTATTGTAGCCACTTTTTCTGTCTGTCTATCCGAGAAGAGCTAGAGAGCTTCGAATTTTTGCGTCAAGAGTTTTTAGTAATAAATAGAGCTTCGAAAAATTGTTGGATTGTCAGCTTTTGAGCTTTGCAATTTTTGTTAGTCTTTGAAATGTCCTACTCTGTTGATTATTTTGAGAGTTTTAGTCCTTTAAACTTGGCTTTCATTTAGTTATTTAACCATTTTTGGAACCGTTAGTGATAAACAATTTTTTAAGCCCCTCACTCTCTTAGTGGAAGTAGGGGGTTGTTTAACGTTTGTATGATCCTATTGAGCTGAAATTTTAGTATGTTGTAGTCTGTTTAATATCTAATAAATCATAGAACTATATATGACCCCTGTCTCTTTCAGGGACGGAGCTAGGGGTTCCCAAAAATTGGTCTTCTCAAAATCATTCAGACATTTTATAAAAAAAGTCAACTGTTCTTGGGAAGTTTTTGCCAGGCATAAGGTAAAATTAAAACAACCTACAAACGAGCCACAAAATTGAAAATGTCACAAAAGCAAACAGGGAGATAAAGAGCTGGCCCCCAAACCGTCTTGTGCGCAGTTTTATCAAGATTATGGCACTTTGTCCCAAATCAAATATGTGCTCTCCGCTTTTCTCCTTGAGTCCGCATGCAATTTTTATTTTCACGACTCTATTTGCGTTCCGCTTGGTGGAGGCACGGGTCCGCAGCGAAAACAAGCTGCGTCGAGTCGAAAATTGTACGGCTTCGCGTTATTTTGTGGCGCCTCTTTGTATTCGCGATTTATAAACAACATGCGTAAACCTGGCAAAACACATTAAACGGCTTTGTTGAGGTGTGAACATGGCAGTTTGTAATTTCGTACAGAGTTCAGTTGTGATAGGAGGTTACATAGTTTCTACCCTGGTGACGAGGTGACAAAAATAAGTAGAGAGGTAGGATAGAAATAGGAACTAGTGATTTTGTGATTAGGCCAGTGTTATCTTACTGTCAGTTCATTGATCCGCTTTGACAAGGCTTGCGCTTATTATATTAATCGTTTTTGCACCCTTCAGTGTATCACATGCGATAGTGTGGCGTATTTATATCCGTTTAGCGCTAAAAATACCCCGTAATGCCACGGAGCGTCGCGTCAAAGCTGCAACAGCGAGTTTGCAAAGGTCCTTGAATAATCAGGACAATCATTTTTATTGTGCCATATCGTCATTGAAATGGATCAGATGAGTTTCGCTGATAAAGGCACTTCCTTGACGTCTTTTCCAGCGCCGCCAGAGCCGAGTCTATTATTCTGTCTTTCTTTTGTATTGGCCCGATTTTTTGTCTCCCCTCTCTATTTGATGACGAGGGTAGTTCGGGTTTTAATAAATTCCTCCGTTTGACTCCTTAATTAATGGGTTGAAGAGGGCGAAACCTTCATGAATGGACGATGCCATTTTTGAGCCTCAAGTCATTGTCTACCCCCATAATAACTCTAAAAATACGCGATACTATAATCGTTTACGTCACTCTCGTCAACCCCGCTAACCAAGCCATATTAAATGTGCCAGAAAATGGATTTTACAATGAAAGCTTCTGCACGCTGACGTTCGTTAGCTTTCCGAAATTTGTGGTGGACGCGTAAAGTGAAAAGGGCACCGTGGAAGTAGTAGACACCTGAGGCATAATCTCATTTTCCAGGCCGAAAGAGTCAGGCGCGGTTACAATATTAGCTCTCTCTGGCAAATCGATACCAATATTATTACCTATTTGCATGTACAAGCGTAGAAACAGACGAAAAAAAAAGTCGATGTAATCACTTTCATTGCAGACCCAGGAGGAGCCGCCAGACGTAAGGAGCCAACTTGGAGCAGCCCGGGGCAGCGACGAGTGTTACGAGGGGGTCCATTAAGAAGCTGCGGCGGAGACGTCAGAAGGCAATGGAATTACTTATACAATGGACAACGAACAGCCTCATCAGGAACTAGTTAAATGTGTTTTAGTCGGTGATACAGCTGTGGGAAAAACGCGACTCATTTGCGCCAGAGCCTGCAACAAACATGTCTCCCTTTCTCAACTGCTCTCTACGCACGTGCCAACTGTATGGGCCATCGATCAGTATAGGATTTACAAAGATGTAAGTTTGTCAGCGTTTGGTTGGATTCGCGGGGCGAGATAAGGTCCAGTCCCTCTCTCCGTCCACTCCAGGCTTATCGCCAGACCGACCTATTTGGAAGTCAATTAGTCACTCGAGGTCGATACCACGAGGGGGCAGAGGCTAATACGCTGAAAGTCGAAAGCAAAACAAACCAGCAAAAAGCACGTGAGCCGGGAAAAAGCTGTTTTTGATTTTTCGGGACTCAGACTGTGACATCATTTTGGCTAAAATAAATTAGCACTTTTTGAAGGTCACTGGCAAGGAATGCGAGTCATGAATCCGGGTAAAAGATCCGCTATCCCTCCCAATCGAGAAGCCAAAAAAAATTTCTCGCGACATCTAAAAATAGCCTTCTCATAATACCAGTGTTATGAACCGTGAATTTTTGCGCGATAACAACTCGGACAGTGACCAAAGAAGAGACTCAAGATAAATAATACTAAGATGAAGCGCACGCTTTGACGGAGAATTTGAATAAAGATTTGATTAGCGAGTTGAATCCATCTTCTAGAAGACCCTCCCGAGACCTTGAACCAGAAAGTGCTAATGAAACGGGAGTCCAGTCTGTCTCCCTATCAGTCGATTTTTGCGACGAAGTAAGTTTGAGTCATGCACCTTTTTTGCGTCTCAAGGCCTTGATAGTCGCAATTCTCGAATAACAGCCTAGCTGCTCCGTCCCTGGTCCGAAAGTAGACCTAAGCCAGATGTAAACATTCAATAAAAAAAACATGATTAGGTGGCTTCAGTCTCAAGTTCTCCACTCTTATCTCGCTCCGTCGGCGTCGCAAAATGTATGCATGATAACGAGAACCGGCTTGAAATCATCGCGAATGAAACAGAAATAGAATGTCAACAGTCCCATGACCAGAGATGTAAATACGCTGGACTCGCGAAATATTTTTAAATCGCTAACTTGCCACACCTCCACGCAGCTGATGGAGCAGTAAACAAACTTTTGTAGTCGCTAATGACCTAGTAAACAGACGCATACGCGTGCAATTCGAACCTCAACCCTTTTGTCTTTTTGAAGGATTTTGGTTGAAAAATTTGTTCCCAACGTTTTTTATAAAGTCTTCTAATTTTTGGAGGACTTAACTTACAATGACCAAAATGTGTTTCATCTATCAGTTGCATTAACCCATTGGCTACCGAGGGGTCACTGAAAAATTAGGGCAAGTTTTAAATGCATTGTCAAATAATTTCATCCTTCTTCTCTCGAAATTGGCCACATTTTTTTGACAGTCATTTTTAGATTTTGACTTATGGAGCAGCAAAGGCAGCAAGTCGTTAAATTATTCGGTTTGGCCTCCATATTTGATTTTAAATTTAAACTTTAAAAAATTACTAAAAATACTTTGAATGATGATTTCAAAAAACTTTCTTCTTCAATATTTAGAGTTAAATCCAAACTATTTTTTTATAAAAAAAAATTCAAAAAAATTTAACCCATTTCTGATTTTAAGTGAATAACTTATACAAAAAATTTTTTAAAAATTTTATTTTTGAGATTTATTTATATGAAAAATTTGTTTAAAAAAACTACTTGTTTCAGGAAGATTAGTTTTTTTGAAAATCTTGGAAGCCAATGGGTTAAGAGGTGCCAAAAAACATTGGGTTGGGTTTATATAACTCGTCTACTCAGAGAAAAGCCAGAAAAGTAACCGAATTTTACGTCTTCTTGCAGGTGTTGGAAAGATCCTGGGAGGTAGTAGACAGCGTGAATGTCTCCCTTCGACTCTGGGACACGTTTGGCGACCATGAAAAGGACCGCCGTTTCGCCTACGGACGCTCCGACGTCGTCCTTCTGTGTTTCTCCATCACGAACCCCATTTCTCTGCGCAACGCCAAGGTCATGTGGTACCCTGAGATTCGGCGTTTCTGCCCGCAGACTCCAGTCATCCTGGTGGGGTGCAAGAACGACCTGCGATACATGTATCGTGATGAGACGTATCTCTCGTATTTTGGGGACCGAAGTCCCTTTGTGAGAGCGACCCGCAAGAGCGACCTCGTGATGCCGGATGAGGCGAGAGCCGTTGCAAAGGAGCTCGGAATAGCGTACTACGAGACGAGTGTCTTCACGTATTTTGGCGTCAACGAGGTGTTCGAGAACGCCATCAGAGCCGCTCTGATTGCCCGGCGTCAGCAACGTTTTTGGATGACCAACTTGAAGCGCGTTCAAAGACCAATTTTACAAGTAAGTTGAACCCATAGAGGACCGTCAGAGACGGATTCCCCCGTACATAGAGGCTGATTCTAGAGGAAAAACGAACGTTTTCTGGAGGTCTTCAAAAACTCAACTTTCCCTTGATAGAGTCAGAAACTAGAGAGATAAGGAATCTAAGGCCAAGAAAGGATCTTAAGTTCGTTTTTCTTCTACCATAAATCTCTGTGGTCACTCCCTTTGAGGTAAACGTCACCTTCTTCCTTTTTTTAGGCTCCGTTCCGGCCACCCAAACCGCTGCCGCCCGAAGTAACTGTCGTCAATGGAACTCACGCTAAAGATATGCTTAACATGTTCAATTCACAATCTTATACAGACCTAGTATTAGTGATTGGCTCCATTCGGTTTACGGTGCATAGATTTATGCTAGCCAGTAGTTCTAATGCATTTCATAGGCTATTAAACATGGACGTCAGTGACATGGGAGCACGGAGCAGCAGTGAGTCGAGCATGGTAAGAGCCTCTTAGTGTCCAAGTGACTCATCGCGTGACGCTTGTTTGTCCGTGCCATAGGTCAGCTCGACGTTTGGGGAGTCAAACACGGCGGACTTTAACGAGGACACGGAGTGCCTGATTCGGGCGGAGCAGCAGCAGAAGCAGCAATCGAGGATGTGGGAGCAGCTGAAGCGGAGGTCCAGCTACCAGGCGCTTCCAACGGTCGAGCCGAAGCGGGACGTGTACCGCGATTTGCACCATCCTGTATTCCAGAGTATTAGGATATTACAAGTGAGCAGAGAGAAGCCCGAGAAGTTGCCCCCATTTCGCATCTTCCTCCCATTGCAGGTCGATAATTGCCGGAACAATAGTTTTATGCAAACGCAAACAATTGTTACGCTTAGCAAAGTAATTACACCACAAGCAATGCAACAGTGTCTGAAGTTCATCTACACGGGGACGATAGACAAAGAGTGCTTAGATATGCAGGTACGTGTGGCAGCCCCTCGCAGTCTCTGCTCCGGAGACAGGCGTACGTTGATGTAATGTTCCCCTCCTCCCTCACCTTTGTGTTTCTCCTCGATGACAAGTAATGTCAGGCTGCAGAACATCCCTCCCACGTCCACAGTAGCCTTCACTCATGGCCGAGCTATGCTTGAAGTCTGCTCTGGGTGTGTCACATTTAGTGTTGTCATATCTTCTATTGCATGGTTTCGAGTCCTCGGGACTCCTTCCTGTAAAGCTTCCCCGATTTTTAGTTGCCGCTTCACTAGGGTCAATCACGTCACCTCACACTCATTAGCCGCCGTCAAATGTCGAAATAAATATTTACGTGAATTCCAAATCGGAACGGGCGGGTACTAATTGGGCAAATTCGATCACTAGTTCGGGCTGTAAATAAGTAAAGCTCACTTTCTACTCTATTTGTACACTCTCACTTTTCCTCAATTTTGAATCAACTTTTATTATTATTATTGTATACCGCAAACAGACTGCTTCAATAGGATTACTGCTGGTAAATAACAATTTTCCTTCTTTCTCTTCTTGTTCTTGTTCAAAAAAGCAATAAAAAGCAGCGCTGTTACGGCTGCAATCAAGTGATATCTCTACGGAAATAACACTGGAACACAAATTCTCTCTGATATTGATTTCTCTTAGCATTTTTATAGATTTGCAAAGTAGCTTAGGAGTTTGAGACCGGCGCTCGCGATGAAAAGTCTAATTTGGTTGTTTTTCTGTCTCTTTCCGGCCTCCAGGAAATCCGGCAAGCAGCAGAGTTTCTGGAACTGTCGCCTCTTCTGGTGCTTCTAAATAACACGCAAGCAAACCAAAGCTTCAAGAACGACGAGACCACGCTACACTACTCGACTGTGAGTATTTTATTCAGAGACCACAACAAATAGCCTATAAATTTCTCGATTTCAGTGCATCAGAAAGAACCTGGAAAAATACTGCGTCCAGAACGGGATGTTCGGGGACGTGACGTTCGAGCTGGAAGACGCCCACATGAAGGCCCACCGCGCCATGTTGGTGGCCCGGTGCGACGTGATGCGAGCCATGCTGAACGGGGACTTCCGCGAGGCCCACTCCAATCTCGTAAGTCCGGTAGCGACCGTCCTGAAGCCCGCTGACCTCCGTCTCTTCCAGATCGTACTCCCCGGCGTGACCGAGTACACATTCCACAAGCTGCTCTGCTATTTATACACCGATGAGATTCCACCAATTTCAGCCGATAGATGCATGAACCTGCTCGAGCTCGCCAACAGACTATGTCTGCCCCGTCTGCTCAATCTCATCGAGTGCCGGGTCATCGAGGACCTGACGCGTCTCTCGCAAAACGAAACGGGTGAAGCAGTGGAGCTGTGTCTCAAGCTGCTGGAGACTGTGAAGCTCCACAATGCGCACCAGCTGGCCGAGTGGTGCATGTCCTACCTGTGCGTGAACTACAACGCAATATGCAGGCTGTCCCCGAGGAGTCTGAAGCAGCTGCATCCCGAGAACCAGGAGTACCTGCGGGAGCACAGGTGGCCGCCGGTGTGGTACTTGAAGGACTACGACTACTACCAAAGGTGCATAAACGAGATGAACAGGGAGCAGAAGGAGAACAGGAAGGAGAGCATCGTGGACGAGAAGGGGTGTCTCTGCTTCACGGGAGGTACGTGTCTCTCGAGTCTCTTCCCCAACCTAGCGTAGAAATGACAAACGTCCGCCAAAACACCTCCAGCTTGCTCACAAGAATCAAATATTTGCTTGCAATTATTATTTCTCTTACTCTCCTAGAATGATTTTTAGTTTAGTTCCTCACGAATGTGTTTTGCTCGGCTCCTCGTTAGTTTGTAGCTTGCAATTTGTTCACTATGTTTCCGAAGAAGCCACTCGCGTGCCTCATTGCATGGACGAACATGCCTGCCATCATATTTCATCGCGTATAACATGTATTTCCACGTCTCAGAGCAGGAAATGTGTCGAAAACGGCAGATGATTGAGTTGAACGGGGCAAGTACGAGACCATCGATTGCATTCAAATATTTGTTTTTTGTCATTTTTATCCCCTTTCGTTGAAACCGTTGAACTTTTAATTTCTCTCACCTTTATCTCGCGTCCTGGGTCAGCTTTTGTGCCAACAACTGACCCTGGAACCCATTATTTCTCATTTCTACATCCCGTCATCTGTAGATGCCGCACTGTTAGTCACACAACTAATTTTTATATAATTATATATACCCGTGTATCGTACTGGGAATAGTTATTTTCTGGCTAATAGGTAAATCAAAGCGTACCATTGGAGCTGGAGTAACTACGAACCAAGCGAATTGCACAAACGACGGGCAGCATGTGGAGAATGGCGGCATAGCTAGTAGTCAGGATGCCGTGAATGCCAGCTTGCTGCAAAGCAACGCTAACTCAGTCGATCAAATAGACCAGGAAGCGGAACCGGCTGATCTCAATTTGCTTTGACATCCGGCTCATAACGGGCAATGGAGGTAAACTCCCACCTTGCTTTGCTTTTGTCCCACGTGTCCAGAAACGAACTCTCTCGGAGATTTCCGCTAATTCTGCCCTTTGCTTCCAGATCTCTTCGGTTCATTGTGATCCTGCCCGTTCTCATCTGCTTCATCTGCACTATCTTAAGCATACTCATACTTTTCCAAATTTATACGTAATATAAGAGGAAGCATTGATATCCGGCGGACTGCCAAGCAACATTTGGTGCTGAAACATGTTATTTTGCGTTACTTATGTTGTACTACTCGTAAGTGTAAGGAGACAAAGGAGGAATATGAGCGCATTTAGGAAAGGAAGAAGATTAAAAGACTTTCATCTAGTTACTGTGGAATTTCCAAACACTAAACTGTCAATAGCCACACTAATATATATAGTAGGAATATATTTTAGCGATTTGAGCTTTTATGTACTGATTAATACCCTTATTTGTAAAGAAACACGAAAATCAGTTCTTATGTTATACAATAAGACGCTAAAAAGTGAACTTCTCTCCCCCAAAAAGCAACCTAAGATTACAGTTTGAAGTATGTACATGTAAAAAGTAAGATACTATACTATATAACATATATCTGACTAACTATGTCGTAACAAGGACGATGCGAATAAATTTAGGCTTTTTGTAAGTCATCGTAATACTCCTCCATCATCCTAGGCAGCATGATTGCAGCTCCTGTTACTTTTGTTTCTTGATTTGGGAATAAAGACTTGTACCGTTTATTTTCCTTTTGTTTTTTCTTTTGCCTCCCCCCATTTTGCGTTCTCGCTACAATCATGAACCCAATCGCAAATAAAAACCTTACGAATCGACAATCTGCTCGCTCTAGCTTACCAAACTAGCGTGTAGATTTTACCATTTCATCGCGTAGCTTCACTCAGCCTTGCTCAATCGCTTCAATTTTATCCATTTTATCATCGAATTGGAGAGAATAGAAAAAGAGAGTCGAAAAGGAACATGTATGTGTACTAAAAAGCCTCAAGTAGCCCACAGTACTGCCCAAAATATGATAACAACATTACAAATATAGGAGGTAGACGTAGCACGTAAGAGTTAGGAGTCTGACTGGAGAGAAGATTAATAGAGAATTATATAGACTGTAGCCTAGGCGTAGATCCAGAGTCTGATGATGAATTGTAGGCGAAGAAAATAAAGAAAATTCCAATATTGTTCGTAAGGTTGGCTTTCATTGATCTTATCATATCCGACTCTTGTTTCTTATCGACCATAATCAAGTTAACGAAGCGTTTTGATCGGAAAAGTGGGTTTTGGAGAAAAAAATTTTTTGGCCCAAAATTTGAAAAATGACCAAACCTCCGATCGTTAACGAAAACACGGTTT
The DNA here is from genome assembly GCA_963930915.1 of Forcipomyia taiwana. Classification (NCBI taxonomy): domain Eukaryota; kingdom Metazoa; phylum Arthropoda; class Insecta; order Diptera; family Ceratopogonidae; genus Forcipomyia; species Forcipomyia taiwana. The sequence goes on along the minus strand of CAWVOI010000099.1, from coordinate 1,431,067 downwards.
CGGGATTTTTGGCTAAAAACTTGATGTCACGAAAATGGTCCCTGAAGCCTTCAATCGACTTAGTTTAGCCCCTGAATCACGATAACGAAGCGTTTTGGTCAAAAAAATGGATTTTGGAGGAAAAAAGTTTTCACCGAAATTTTAAATTTTGACCAAACCTCCGCTCGTTAACAAAAACTCGATTTCCGGAATTTAAGCAAAAAACTTGATGTCACGAAAATGATCTCTAAAGCCTTCAGTCGACTAGGTTTAGCCCCTGAATCACCTAAACAAAGCGTTTTGGTCGAAAAAGTGAGTTTTGGAGAAAAAAATTTTTTCACCGAAAATTTATAAAACGGCTAAACCTCCGCTCGTTAAGAAAATCTCAATTTCGGGATTTTCGATGAAAATTTTTTTGTTGAGAAAACTGTCTCTGAAACCTTGAAAGGACTATGTTTACCTAAAAATATATATTTACAAAGATTTTGGGTCGAAAAGGTAGAAATTGGAGAAAAAAATGTGTCACCTGAAATTTTAATTTAGTCAAACTGTTAATTTTTTGATAAATAATTGAAAACCGGTCTAAAAATTTTTTTACACAGTTGGTTTAACCAAAAAAACCTCATAATAGCCCCGAGAGAGCTAATGAGGAGCCAAATGTTTTCCTTAATCAGAATCTACAGCCAAAATGAAAACTCTTTCGTACACTTTAATAGAATATTTATTTACAATTCAATCTTTTTCCCATACACTGTCCGTTTATCAGTTTTCTATCAATAGTCTTCAATCTTTTATACCCTCAACGAAATGCTCCTCTCTAGGTTTCTATGTGTGTCTCTTACATCTCTAGATTTTTTCAGCGCTAAACTTTTCTTCTAACAATTTATGCCGTTCAATTTATAATTTCATAAATATCTCTTTTACTTAGTCCAATCTATTATTACAGGTTTGAGTTGATGTTTGCACATAACAAAATGCGTGTGTACAAAAGAGAAAAGATCCAAGAAGTGTGTTGCTTTGATTGTTTTTAAGTTACATTTCTCAATCGGGTTTTAAGTAGTCCTATTCAAATCTAATCCTATAAGCATTTTTTACGTATCGTAGCACCAGTGACGGGAAAAACGGAATCTACTGAATGTAAGTAAAGTGTGTAAAGTGTGTGAGTTCTCTGAGAACGAAGGGATGTACATTGACTCGTGTTTGTTGGATTCTACTGGAAAAGTTGACGGATGCCCAGTGCGCAGACACGTTAAAATAGGTCCATATTTTATGAAATTATCCACAAAATACACGTATTCTATTTTAGATATAAAATGTCTATTTCTTCATTTCATTTAAATCTAACCATCTATAATAATTTTTAGTATTATTTTTAGTGGATTGGGTCCCCACGGGGCTCCGGAGAGTTCCCTCGCATATCCGCGCCGAGGCCTCCTTCGCCCCCCGAAAATCCTCAAATATTTTATAATTTAAATATATACGACGTTTATATATTTGTTTCCTTATTCAGAAGTAGCGTTGATGATGCAAAAAATATCAAAAGTTTTCATTTTTGTTTCTCTAAGGTCCTATGTAATATATATGCAAGATTCAAATTCAACTCAGTGTGTGAATTCTCTACAGTGACTCCGTTCAAACTGGGTTCTTTCGCAAATGAAACATCTCTTGATAAATTAAGCTGGACGATGGCGACTCTATGGCACAACTCTTACCCCTTTCGAGTCCCAATTTCTCTATACGCCAGAAAAGCTCTTTCTATATACGTGAATAAAATCTGACTCTTAAACTAAACCTAAGCTGAAATTTTTTGATTCAAATTAATTCATAAAAGTATTTCCATCGGGGGTGGAATATCATGGCCAGCCAGTCCGTGACAAGTCGGGTTGGTCGGGGTCCAGAGGAAGAGGAAACGCAAATTCGATGTCTACTCGTGAGTTCTACAGCAATATTTCGAAAAAACCCCCGACGAACCCTCGTCACGTCCCTGCGTCCGAGTGGAATTAATGTATGTAAATAATATTCATCTCATACCGTCGAGGATATGTCAAGTTATTGCTTCGTAAATGTGGGACTTGAACTTTCGCTGGTGTGTCGGTTTTGGAACAAAATGCACGGTTCGGAATCAAAATTAAAGAGCAAGTCTTCTAGGTGTCAGTTCGTTTTTTTTCGTCTCGAATTGAGAGAACAGAGGTGAGAGCAAATCTTACACTTCTTCGGAGTTAATCGGGCAGAAACATTTATCAAATTCTCAGAATGACGTCTGTGTCGTATTATGGTGTGACGATACAATAAGAAAGAAACTTAAAATGAAATGTTATTATTATTACACATAACAACATTGTTTCTTATGTGTTCTCTAACTTGCGCATCTCTCAATTGTTGTTTGTTCAGGCATAGAATTCTCTGTTATGCGTGCTCTTCGCATAAGTGTTGGCTGTCGGTGATCGCTTCGGCTCATCCAGAGCGTAGCTGCCTTCGTCTTTTTTCCGCATCCGGTACACGATGAACATAACTACTAGAATGGCGCACAAGAGGCCGACCACTGCGCCCCCGATAACAGCTGGAATGGAAGCAAATGTGTAAATCGTGGGGACTCATACTGATCGGACTTTTCTCCCGAGAGGACATGACATGAGTTTGTGAGAAATCATAGGGCATAAGAGGCATGATCAAAGGAAGATTCGCACTAAAGTAATAATTAGGGCACCAAAAAGTCAATTAAGTCAATTTTATTTTATTATTTTTTTTAAATCTGACATCCCCTCTACGAAGTTATTAGGTCAGTTAAAAGTTATTTTTTACTCTTTTGGTCAATTTTTGGTTTGTAGGTCAATAAAGTTAATTTTTGTTCAATTTTAAGGAAAAAAACGTATTTTTCAGTTTTTATTTGAAATTTAAAATTTTTCAACGCAAAACTTATTTAAACCTCAAATAGTCCAATTCGAATTTGCGTACTGGTTGTTTTCTTTTCAATTTTTCGTCAATTTTAGATAGAAATTAGGTTAATTTTACGAATTTTTTGTCAACTTTTTAATTATATAGATAGATAGATCTGGGGTGGGGCAGAGGGTCACGCAGGTCCCGAAGATCCTATTGTGACCCATCCGTCAGAGACTGATTGCCCCGGACTCAGGGTTTTAAAGCCCCAAATCCTAACTTTTAAATTCTATTAAGTCAACTTTTAACTTTTATAGGTCAATTTTTCATTTTTTAAGTCAATTTTTTAGTTTAACTTTTTAAGTTTGTAAGTTCAACTCTTGATTGTTATAGGTCAATTTTTTTGGTGCCCTAGTAATAATGAAATAATGAAGTGAACAACACTAACCAATATACATACCAGCTAAAATGCCTGGTTGAGCAAAGAAGCTGGTTGTTCTGTCTCCTTGTTTAGGATCCATTATGAGCACTTCGTTTCCGTGCCCTCCGAAGCTGCCTGAGTCGGAGTCTGATTTTTTCCGATCCGTCGGGCGGTTCGCGTCCTCGCTGCCTGGTCGCTGTCGGACGTCGTCGTCCTCGGTCAATCCCAGTTCGTTATCTTCCGAGCTGCTTATTCCTTTGTGCACGTCTGTACCTGCTATTGGAGGAAACTCAATTAGGAGGCTTCCGGGACACTTTTGGGCCTTGGAGACGGCGGAACTGGGCTCCTCGGTAGGGCCTCCAGTTACGCCGCCTTGCTTTATGAGGTACATTTAGCGTTTACAGCATGTGTTTCCAATGAACGGCTGAGCCATGAAAGGGTGATAGCAGATGTGGGAGGCTAGGACATGCAAATTTCGATATCCAAAGGAGCTACATGTACAATTAAGTGGATCAGTGACCTGAACGGAGTAATGATGATCGATGGGAGCGGGAAACGAAAACTTGTAAAGGGTCATAAATCAAAGGGTAGTGCTAATTGGTCGGAATCAAAATGTTTTAATCGAATCATTTGCTAGTGTGATACATGCAAATCCGAATAATGACTCTAATGAGCTAAAGTACGCCTTTCTACTCCAACAGATATCATTGTTTCTCCCATGGAAACGAGCACGACAGAGGAGAGTCAGCAGATAGGAAAAAGAGAATATTTGTCGGTTAAAATGTGCCTTCTCTCTCGTTCGCGAGTGCGAGACTGCGACGAGGTGAGAGGAGGAGGAAGAAGAAGAAATGAACTAAAAGTACCAACATAAAAGGAATAAATCAAAAGTAAATAAAAAGCCATGCAACTGACTATGTATGTCTGGTTTCTCGTGTGAAATCTCAGGTGCGTGTTCTTTGGGATGATATGTCGTCCACAAGTCTTCGTCGTCAGTATCGCCGGGGCCATCACCTGATCCGCTGAGGGTGTCCCTGTCACGAGATCCGCCGCTGCTGCCGCTTCCGCTGTTTGTGCCGGAGCTTCCAGATGCGCCGCTTCCACGATTCCTGCCACGCTCTACTGAGTGGTCCTCGTCGTCCTCATTACCGTACTGAAAGAGCGAGATCACGTCATCAGATAACGCAATCAAAAGTCGAGTGAGAGTACTTACGCCTCCTCTATGGTCTCCAGAACCGGAATAATCGTCCTCGTCGTCCTTCTCCAAGTCGTCGTGGATCTGCAACGAGGAGGGAGGGATGATAACAATCATAATGAGATGATGTCAAGGTAAACAAATTGAATCGCGAAACCTAACTCAATTACGGCTGACACGCAGGATGGGTTTTCGTCGCTCTGATTCCGCTTATCCCCTTATCACCCCCCAAGTGCTCCTTTTTTTCCTTTTGAAGTTTGAAGAGTCAGTAGTGCAGCTGCTGGCTCATTTATTATGCATGGCACTTTAATTATTAATTGTCCTGGCCCAGCCCCCGAATTTAGATGGAATAATAAATATTGCCTAGATTAAGGGGTGATTATCCGGGAAACAACTTGTCTCAACTTTCATAATAGCATTAGAAAGTTGTGTGTCTGTTTTTGTTCTCGTGCCAGAGATAATATAGTTAAGTAGATACGACACGGACGAGCCCAAGAAGACGAAAGTTTGCATGCTTCCAACAATCCCCAATTAAATGGATGCCAGCAAGTTTGAGGTCAACGCGAATTATAGCGGCCATGTGCAAGATGTCGTGCCATTTTTAGGAGATCATTATGAAACTGGGCTAATGCACCTCTAACCACTTGTCGCCGGGCAGAGGTGGAGCTTGGAATGAGCTCCTCAGAGATGACGAATTTTTGACTTTACAAAACTGCTAAAAAATCAAGCAAAATCGGTGATAAAGCTTAAGGGTGCACTTTCAAAATTTTGAGAAGGGCTGATGTCATACGTAACCAGTGAATTGATTTTTGCTTGAACGCCTTCTAAATATTTTGAACCTGTCATTTTACAAGTAATTTTCGAAATTGAGTCCAATCGGAATACAAAAATTTTTCTTCCTTACAAACTTTGGGAGCCCCTAGCTTCATCCCTATAGGTGGTAGGGGTCACATGTGGTACCATGATTTACTAGATTTAGCACAGACTACAACATATTCAAAATTCAGCTTAATCGGACGAAGTATAAGGAACTTTAATACAACGGGATTACCCCCCTCACTACCTCCCTAGGATTAATGGAGGTGTAAACTTCCATCCCCTAAACGATGCAATTTCGGACAGACAGACAGACAGTCAGCAAAGGTCTTCAAGGACCTCTTCTTTACTTCTTTGAAATTTCTGTGAGGAAAATTTCTCAGAACCTCTCCAAAAGTTTCTTCAGAAAAGTCCTTGAAAAATCTGAGGACATATCAGCCTGAAAAGTCCTGCCAATCCGTCCTGTATATCAGGGTGATAAAAAACGGTTCAAGCACTGATAAAAACATCAACTCCATTTCAGCTCTTAAAAAAGCCATCTCTGTGGCCACACGTCCCCCATCCGAAAAACCGCTTCCTAGCCACAAATTGTGATTGACCCATTTAGTCGGACGATGCCGCTACTTTGCTTCAATCAGTCCCAACCTGCCTTCCTCCTCATTACGTCGTCGACGTCGGCACATTACGTGTAATGTAAATAACCCAGATCATGTGGCACAAAGGAGCATAGCTAGCATATTTTCGCTTCATATTATCCTCAGAGAGGCGCGCGCGAGCGGCAGTCGAGGTACCTCGCATGTTGACGGCAATGAGTGTAAAAAGCGCAATTACTAACGTCTAGCCCATTCATTCGGAATAAAGCCAGAATATGCTACGGCAAGCGGCAACCCATTGGAATGCTCCCTATAATGGCGTTCCAGCGTCACGTCCCTTTTTTGCGAAATGTTTGCTTACTCAACTTGCTTCCTTGCCCGCCCGTTCTCGACCCATAGCCCACACTATTAACGACCCGCGTACATTTGCAACTCGCTTAGCTAATGGCGAATCTCAACTAATTTTACATTTCATTTAATGCCAACGTGAAGCCTGCCATTTTGCTGTTGCTGACTTGCTCCCCACTCCGTTCTTTCGAACGCAATTAGCACCGCTGGTGGGTTCTCGAGTGCCTAATTATGATTCAGGGGGGCTTCAGACTCCTCGTTCTCCAAAATCGAGCCCCAACTTTGCGCATTTTCCGCTCAAGTGCCCCCTTGAGCGTCTTGGCAACGGACTAAAAATAAGTTCAGATACCAGGCGCTCCGCTGGAGTGACTTTCCAGTCTGTTAGCAAATCGACCAGTCACGGAGTATTCCGATTTGCATGAGAAAGAGACGCCTTCACCTGTCTTTTCCCCGAATGCGTGTGTTTTTGTTCGTCAGACGTGAAAATCTCCATCTCAAATATTCATATGGGAAACGTCCAGAGTTCAGAGCACCGCCAGATGCCGAGAAAATGCAAATAATGCTCCTTTCTGCTACTCCAAAACATACATAATGCAGATACAAGTGGCAATAAAAATGTTAAATTGCCCCTTTTTCCAAACTAAGATTAATGTTGCCTTGGCACCCAAATCAACTTATGCTTTCGCACATCTCGAGCACGAGTTCGCATCAAACATCCAAGTGAAAAAGAAGATAGATAGGCATTATACATAAATGATAAGGCTCAAGGATCACACCGCAGCTCACAGCTCAAAAAGGAGTCGTCGTCAAGATCCACCGCATCATGTTCCTACTTTTCGTGTTCGAGCGAATGAGTGAGCAAACTGGGCTGCCTCTCGCTGCCTTATCGATTTTTAAATTTAATATTCAAGTCTCTCGGTGGGATATGTCGCCGCCATACCTAAAACTGCCGACTAGCTGGGGACGAACCCGTTGCTGGAGGGGTTTATTTATAGTTCAAGGGTGTCCTTGAACGTAATGGAGGATAAGTAATGGAGGACTTCTTAAGGGTGGGAGTAGATATACTTCTTGAGGTTAATCGAAGATTATGATAGGGGTTTAAAAAATTAAGGGAGTGCTTTTTAGTGCATTTTTCCTCGGATAGAGAATCTGCTATGTCTGTCTGTCTGTCCGTCCGAAACTTTATAACTCAAGAGCCAGAAGAGATAGAGAGCTGCGGTTTTATGCATCGTGTTGGGCATAGTTTGTAGGGTAAGAAATTAGAAATCTTCGACCACCATTTTCCCTAGGGGGGGAGTGAGGGGGGTAAACCCGTTGCATGAAAGTTCCTTATAGTTAATCCAAATGAACTGAATTTTGGATATGGTCAAGTTCACATCAAGTCTAGCAAATCATAGACCACATTTATGCCCCTATCACTTTAGGGGGCCGAGTGGGAGACCCCCGAAGTTTGTAGGAGGGAAAACATTAGTTGCTCCGATTGAAATGAAATTCAAAATAATCACGTAAAATTACACAATAAAAGCTTTAAAAAAATTAAATAAAATAAAATAAAATTAAATTAAATCAAATCAAAATACAGAATCAAAGATTCTGGAATCATATTTGAATTCATAATTCTAACATAATTCTAACAATAAGATTCTCTAAAATATAAACCTGGGAAAATGCACTTCTTACACTTGATCTTCGATTTTGTATTTTGATTTAATTTAATTTGATTTGATTTAATGTAATTTGATTGGATTTTTTAAGGTCTTATTCTAGTTTTGAGCTCTATCTAAAAACTCTGTTTAGGTATTGATGTACGGTCTGAAGGTGGCGGTAGGAGTCTAAAATCTCAATTTTTACCGTGCCGTAATATTTGAACGAGCCCTTTCCAGAAAGCCTTGCTAGTTCTAGAAAACAGGCAACGTGACAAAAATCCAAAACAATATAGCATAGACCAACTATCGCCGTTCTCCACCCACGGTAATAATAACTTCTACACGTAGTCATGGGGATTGGGACAGTTTATTCCACAATGTAAAGTGCAAAAAGGCGACGCAGAAAGAGACGAAGAGGACAAGTGACCGCAAAAACTACTTTTATACTTACACCACCACCTCGATCGCCAGAGCCTTCCTGGGCCTCGTCGTCGATGTAAATTTCGTCTGTCTTCGTGGTCGACGTGCCAGAACTGGACGTTGTCGTGAGTGTATTCGTTTGTTGGCTCGGTAATATTGATGGTCCCAGGCTACTGCTCGCACTGAGCGCCGCTGCCGTTGGCGTTGACTTCTGTAAAAATGAACAAATAAAAAATTGACGGGTTAGAATGAATGTTTTATAGGTGGGGTCTGTGTCGTACAAAGCTCCCCCTATAATTCACTATTCCGCTCGGCGAAATGTGGTTCGTGTGGAGGATATAGGAGGAAGGGAGCGGAGAATGTAGGTTAATGCGAAGCGGCCGCACCACGTTGGGGTCTGCGTGCTCTATCTCCTTCTGCATCATTTGCATCTCCCGCTTCCTTCGTGAACTTGCACGGGAGGTTGCTCTGACAAAGGCAACCGCGAGTCTGCCGGAGGGGAGCAGGATGATTGCCTTCTCGCTGTCAAGACTCAGCTTCTATCTGGGAACGTCACACTTCATTTAAAGACACTTTGCTCTGTCAGCTCGAAAGCCCTCGTAAACACCAAAGGATCTACCACTGAGGCGTAACAATGGCACCACTTAGACGAGCAGACACGTGACCTACATTCGGACTTGGCTCGTGCCCTTTGACAAAATTCCTCAACACACGACCTTTCTTCTGACCTTAACCCCACAGTAACCCAGCTCCTCATCAAAAATTGAACGCACAAAACGCTTGGGGACTCGCACACAAGACGAACGCCGCCTCCCCTGCCACCAGCAGCACCAGCAACAACAACAACAATCACTGAGCCACGAAGGTGGGACTCGTACGTACTTTAAAATTATAACAATCGATTTTTATAACGCAATCAAGTACTGCGTCGGGAATGTAGATAGGAGCGCTAAAAATATCAACCATTTTTCAATAAACTTTTCACCTTTCCCTGCCTCGGCGCCCCACACTCGCACTGGGAAACAAAACAACGCACATAAGGTAACGCGGGGAAAAATAACAGAAGAAATGGGAGAGTACACAAACGAGGAAATTGGTGCCAATTTTCCGACAGATATTGTGCGGTTTCCACGCAACCCCGTTTCCTGATGCGGTTTGAAGCCTCCAGTCATGTGCATTTAAATAATAGCTCACACTCGCTGGATATGAGGTTAACGAGGATAATTATTGGGCAATTAGCCACAATAGTATTAATTAAGGCAGCTTTGCGTCCCAATCCGCGAGAAGCGGTCGCGTCACAAGTCACAACGTACCTGCGGATGAAAATCAATAGACAAAGTGAAAATCCTCGGTGATTGATTCCTGGATTACTGCGAAATCCCTGCCCTAGGAACTCTTGTGCGACTATCCAATTCCACGGCTCGGCACCGAAACGCCTTGGCTGTCACTGCGCGAGACTTCAAGGGGATTATGGGCACTCCACACTCGAAATGGGGGAAAAGCTGGGAGTCGAATGTCAAGAAAACTGCAATTTCCTCGCCTTTTTTCGAATTTGCAATGAGTGCTGGCGTATTTTCCCAACAGCTCTGACGTATTTTTCACTTATTCGTGTACACACTGAGTGCAAAATTGTTTTTCATATCGCTTTTCATTGTTGTGACTCATTCTCTCGCACACTCTGTACGTGCTCTCGCTCTCGAGTCAGTGGGGCTGTATGAGAAAAAGGATGCTGGAAACGTGCCTGGTGCCGTCTCGCTTTAGATCAATGGACGGCATGCGTGGAAGGTGATTATTGTATGAGAATGAAGTGGAAAACTGAAAATGAGAGAAAGAGAGGCAAAGTGGCGTTTCATTGAGAGAACTCGGAGGGTGTGGAGGACTCGGAGGATGAGATAAAAATCAACAGCTGTTCGGAGGCAGTGGCGCGTTGGTAACACATGTCATGTGAAAGGAATGCAGGCCACATATTGCAATATGCTTTTCCGGCTATGATTGATGTCAGCTACGCAAATATTGACCAATTATTTGATGTTTGGACAGCCCGGATCGGCAGGGCATTTAGATTTCGAATTCACTATTCCTTTTTGGGTCAGCATTTTATTAAACGCATTTCGAGCCAAGGGACCATAAACTTTGGAAATTTTTTTAGAAAGCTTATTCTTTTTTTGTCTGAATATTTTATCTTTCATCTTTACCTCACAAAACAAAATTTTTCTCCCAAGGCTTTTTAAACTAGCTTCTAAGGCTTTTGAAAAATAGGCTTTTTCGAACATTTTTTTGAAAATTCCCCGAAATTTCGTCGTTTTCAATTTTTGTCTGAGATTTTAATGACTCAAAGAGTAATAGTCAAACATCACGGGAAAAATACAGTTCTTCCCAAATAAGGCTTTTCAAAGGCTTAAACACGGCTTCATTTTCTCGGAAAATTTACACAAAATTGAGACCTCGAATGTAACATCTAATTTCATTTTATTTTTGGGTTCGAAAGGGATAATAGACAACGACAATTAGTTCGGCACAAAATCAAGCAAACATCGAGTAATTTTTGCTTGTTTTGACAGTGTCGAGAGCTTATCGCTAAGCCAGATAATCTCCGTCGTCCAAGGCCGAGAGATAAAGATAAACGAGCCACATCCCGAGTAATATTTCTCCAAGTGCTTTCCTAAGTTTGCCTCTCGAAAACAAGTTGAAGACAAAGTTGGCAGCAACCTGACGCCTCCACTATGAATATCTGCTCATCAAAGTCTCATTTCGAACCTGCTTATGCATTCCCGATGAGAAAAGTTTGCGCCACTCAACGTTCAAGATGCAAAATGCCATTTATATTTAAATGAGGAAAGTTCCGGCGCGAAACTTCAAACTTTGTCATTTCCCGAGCGGAGCCCAATTCCGAAAGTTTAAAGCTCAAGCTCAGAATAGGCAAAATATGGAACGCTCACATAACGCATGTGCAAAAATATCCCAGTAAGTACCGAATTTCCTTTTCCACTTTCTCTCTTCTTCCGCGCAATTTCCTGGGAGAGCGAATCCGAAATGGCCGTTTCGCACCAGGTCATTCGCTTTAATGGCTTAACTTACGTGCCCGAGAGCCCGCTCTGGAAGTTTGTTGTGTCTTCGGGCATTAGAAATTGATAGAGTTGGATTATATCGGATGTGTACCCAGACTATGTTATTGATACTCTGCCCATGTAATTTCAACGGTATCAGAGTACATATAGCAGTTACTTAAATCAACACTATAAACTTTTCCAAGCACGTGCACGAAATTGCATTTGCAGAAGCTCTTATTTGAGGCCACTTGGATATTTTGCAGGCGTGAAAGTGCCCAGGATCGATTATTGAGTACAAAAGCGGGTGAAAACGAGCGTACAGGGTGTCTTGGGTGACCCCTGCGAGGCGCATTTGAATACGAGAAGCCACCCTGTGACAAGGGACGGCATGCAATACCCGTAAAATTGACTCGAAATCGTGTTCCGGTCGGTGCGTGGGCGGGCAATATCATGGTTTTATGGCAATTGACATGTAGGTGGGTCAGTGTGTTACTTATTTGCAGAATTCGAGCCTGTGACACATCAATAACGTGTTTCCGGCACACACACAAGTGTCTTCGGCAATCAACGTGGCAAGGAAATTACCCCAACTTTTCTTATTCTCTTTCGTGTTCGACCTAGTTACCCCCTCGGGCCCTAATGGCGCATAGTTTGGATGACATCCGAAATCAATCATTGACATTTGTTCTGCCCGCAGCTCTATCACTGCATTCCCTGGATTCCGAAGCTGATGGGCGAGCGGAAAGTTTAATTGGAGCTGGATCGGATAGGTGATGAATGACAGCCGGGCCGGGAGAGAGCGAAGAAATTGGAAAAGTTTGGGACGGATGCAGTGAAAGTGGCCATAAATGGTGAGAGGGCGAGGCAATTTCGAGCGTCGACACATTCCGTGCACTCTGCAAGTGGTGCCACTCGAATCTGGCTTTGATAAATCGCACGAATGTGATGTGAAATTGAATAACTGCGAGGAAAGATGGGATGCGATGCTTTTGGCCGTCTGTAGGTTTCGCTGTGGGCGCTCAGCTTGTGGAAACTTGTTGATGCCTCAACGTGATTAGAGACGATTAGGGTGAAATTTAAGACTTCCAACACGACTCGTATCGCAAATAGCGGAGAGGCTGAGGCAGGGGAGGGGGCTTAAGAGATTATTAGCTACTCCGGACCCAGTCCCAGGAGAATTATAAATAGCTAATTGGCTTTGGAGCTCCTCTCGCCAGCGGAAACTCCACTTTCCATCGCAAGGACGATGCCAGCTCGAGTATGTGCTCTCCGAAACCACTTTAATTTAATTGGTGTATACGGAAACATTCAGCACATCCCATTGTGATCATCATAAATGTCGTTTCGCCGTCTTCAAGAAGTCTTCTTGTTTTAAAACACACGTCCGTAGCCAGAGCCTCCGCTGTATGGCAATCACGTTCATTTATTACCCACACATGCCAGTGCAGCTTTGATTTTAATTGACATTAGTCGCCCTCAAGAGACGTCTCGTTGGCACACACAGCGTTTCTCTTGACCTGCCGCACGGAGGGGAGCTTTCTGGGTCAAGAAGTGCTCCCCCATCCTATCCGACGCAGGAGCCAGCGTCCTCGTTTTCGGCATTCGGCCTGACACACTTCTTTCTTGCCGTGTGCTTTCAACCACGCTCTGCCGAGATAAACAAAGGAACGAGTGGGTTTCACAATCCACGACCTGAAATTTGTTCTTTTCATCGTTTTTCAGACCATTCGTTTATTTTGCGCTTTTCCCTCGCTTTGAAGTCGGATGTAATTGAGGAAAATGTGGATTATTATAAGTACACGTACACGAGAACATAAAACTTTTTGCGTTCTGCTCCAGTTCCGAATGAAAATTGAAATTAAGGTAAACTCCATAGGCAGGGGTGGTTATCAGGTGTCCCGCTTTTACTTTGTTAGTGTTATTTTATGTTTAACTCTATGTAATCAGACTTTTACAACTGTTTTTACACGGTACAGATTCCTTGAAGCTATGGATTTTCAAACAAATATTTTCAATTGAACTGTTTACATCAAATTTTCGAGTATTCAAATGACACTTGTTCGTAAATAGTGGTCTTATGATTATATTAATTTGCACCAACGAAACTTTCATTGTTCACTGTTTAGGAATTCAACGGAAAAATTTAAGTTTAAGGTTTAATTTTTGAGGCAGCCATTTTGTTTTAGATGGCCCCATAAAATGTGAATTTCCAGCAAATTAGATGTGGCAAAAAGATTTTGAAATTGGCAGCAGGAAATCAAAAGTACTGTAATTAATACCAAAAATATGTAAAAATAGACAAAATAAGAGAGTATATTACAAACCAACTACCCCCCCCCCCCCCGTTCGAGGAAGAAATATACCTCTTAAAGGGACCTGGCAACCCTGTCTAAAGAGTTTTAGCATCAAATTGCCCGTCCCTGCTACGTCCCTGGTGCCCGCAACTCAAGAATCTCCGCAAAGAGGGAAAAGTTTGATTCAATATTGCATCGCTCGCGATGTTTTCGGTGCGGGAATTTTTATTTATGAAATTGTATCCAGTTTTGATCAAATGTTTACTTTAGCATAAAACGGGCGCTGGCTGGAAGGTAGAACGCTTGTCTGTCTGTCGCCAGCCGCTCGTAACTCAGGCTAATCAGCAGAAACATCATAAACACGACTTTCCCACACTTAAGTTTATGTTTATCGGCATCTCGAGACATGTTTATTTACGCGTTAATCTACTTTCACGTGGGGAAATGCGCCCGAGACCAGTTCAGCCCACGCAAACACGCATCGAGTAACAGCCTCTTCTACGAGACCCGAGATAGAACTTTGCCTTACTGCAGCTTTACGACGATACGAACTCCGTTTCCGGCAATTGAATCAGGTTTGTGATTATTCTAATTTTATTTTTATTAGTGCTCTCGATCTACTCTAAGCCGCAGAGGCCTTCGAGAAAACTCCTTTTTTTCCAGCTCGCGTGTCACGTGCTCCTCCTTCCGGACTACCTGAGGATGCCAAGTCATGAGGGAATTCCATGCCGCTGGCAAACTTGTCTAGCCACGCGTCTCTGATGCTTATGGAGCGACCCTCCAAGAGGTCAAATCGGATCAAAAACAGGTTTGGCGATCTTCAAGGCCGACGTTTCGAAAACGAGTTTGCCGAAATTCGCCAGCTGTGGTCGTAAAATTCTCTAGAACATCTGATGATCCGCGGTTTCGCGACCTTGGACGGGCATTTCTTAGTTTCGGCTAGTTGCGCTGCCCTTTATCTGCCTTCTCTCCTAATCAGCGTGACGAAGCTACGTCACACAAGAGCCGGGAAGCGGAGAATTCTCGGACCGGGGCAAAAAATGGCAACAGACGAGCCCATTGACCGGCAATCGACGAACCGTAACTATTCTGGAGTTGTAGGAAATAGTCAGCGACCACCAGCGACCTTGTCCGACTGATAACGCGAAGACAAGTGTTTAGATTGCTCGTTCCCCGACGCGTGAAAGAAAAAACACAATAGTGCAAACATCACGAAACCGCAAGAAATCGCCATAATGACGCATTTTGGAATTTCGGTCTACCAGAATCCATCGTCGTATGGTCGGTCACCAGTCACTACCGCATGGCCCACACGCTCTACAGCCGATCAATATACTGGAGCCTCGCCAGTATGCGAGTCAACTCTCGTATAAGTAGTAGCCGATAACAAGGCATTTAAGTACGAACGCCGCATTAGGTCTTTGCTCAGTCGCTTTTCAGCCGTGCACTCGCAAATTGATAGCTCCCGCCAGTGGAATACCAGGCTTATCTAGTGTAGAGAGTACCTCTTATCAGACAAGTGCGAAAGTAAATATGCCAGTTACGGTCAAAAACATTCCTCGCAGGCAGTGCATCCCGATCATCTACACCCGGGGAACTCACTACGACGTCGGATATGACGTGGTAAGTTCCCTTATTGGAGCCAATTGCTGGGCAGTGCAAGGGTTAAGCCCTTTCCCCGAGACAAATCTCGGCACGACAACACCTGCCGCACTCCCTCGTCCAGAACGACCAGTCGTGACCCATTATTTAAACAGCTTATGAGTTCCTACACCCTATCCGGCATTGGATCTGGTCCAGAACAAAGCACCGAACCCAGTAATCGTGCTCTTTGGACACATTATCGCGTTTATTATTCATGTTTATTAATTGTCTGCCCTCTCATTGACATCGGCAGCTAGTCCCCAATCGGCTCACGACCGAGAGATGTAAACACGCTCGTTAAATTAGGATCTCTCGATAAAACCTTTTTTATGTCGCGTCGCATATTAGGTGCACTTTACGTAAAGCTCCTCCCTTGCCGGCTCAATAAAGTAGGTTACGTGTCCCATCGACATAATTGGATACGGCGCACTCGTACGGATTCGGTTGCATGACTCACTAATATTATTACCCGCCTTCCAGGGTCGCACCTTTGGAGCCCTCATTAAGAACTTTCTCCAATTGTCGGGTCCGCTCAACGACACCTACCTGCCGCTCTACAACACCCCAGAAGGACGTGAGTGGAGCACAAGCTGGCGCCTCCGAGCGATTTCTCATTTCCTCCTTCATTTTCATTTGCAGGAAAAGTCTACGATGAGACCTTGGGCTCGGTGAAGAAGTCTTTCCCCCAGTACGTGCAGGAGCTGGAGGGGACGGCAGATGGAGCGCAAGTTGAATTCCACAAGGTGAGTAGCCAGAACAACAACATTACTGTCACTAAGCTCGGAGCATTGACACGCTCTTGATCCACTCGCAGGTGGCTAGACTAGCTGGCTGATAAAACGCGCGGGTCGAGCTGATAAAATGCGCTCCAACACTTCTAATTACGAGAAGCTATGTACATGTAGCTGTTGACCGTTACCAATGCTGAATGTTGAGAATTAATTAGACCGTTAAAGACCTTGGCAATAGTAATGAACTAGCTCGTCGTTATTACTAGAATATTGACATAGATTGACAATTATACGCACTGGCACTGACTTGATGGGTTACTTAAGCCGAGTAGTAAGGCCGGATTGAATGGGATTACATTTTAGTAAAGGGCTTCTAATCTAGTCGCTTTTAACCCTCTCGTGCATGGATTGTTTTACATATTCAAATTCGAGCCAGCAAATTATTTAGAGAATAATTCCTATTGTATGAAACTTTTTATTGAGCTAGTAGCTACCATTGAATCTAGCCAATCACTAGTAGCTAGAGCTCCCCAAAGAAAAAGATAAAAAAAACTTCAAATTTATCAAAACGTCCATTCTCATTGTGACGACCTTTGAGGTCTTCTAATTCTTGGGGGGCTTAACCTACAATAGCCAATTTGGGTTTGAACTGTCAGCTGTTTTAAGAGGTACTACAGTAACATCGAGTTATGTTTTTCATTGCTCGTTTTCTTTGTGAAAATTGAGAAAGAGTGAGCGAAACGCAAGCACATTTTTTATCACACCTTCTTGACTTGAGCGCACTCAAAGTTAAATTATGTTTTTAACAGATAATATAAAAAAATAAAAAGTACCACGATAGAAAGCCGACTAAATTCCCCTTTTAAAAATACCATAATTTTGGGTTTTTGGTTCAGGGTTGGGGAGAAATTTAGTCAAGAAAAAGCGTTTTCAAAAAATTTTCTCCACTTTGTTGATGAAGATTTATGACCAATCTCTAGATACCCTGGCTTATCGTACCACTTCATAAAACTTTGGAGTTTGCCTGTTGTGAAAAAGAAACTTTTGGCCTCCTTCGAGCAGTTTAAAATGCCAAATTCGCCTGCTCCCGCGAGAACGGAAGAAAAATTTTTGAACACCATGCTCTAAAGGGTTAAAGCTGAACTGAAATCATGAGGCCAGCCCCCACATTTATTGCCCCAGTAAATAATTCTAAAGCTCACTTCAGGAAGCTCAGCCTTTGATCATATCTCGTTCTCGCCACCTTGCCCCTTGAATATTCACTTCATGATTGCTTTCTTAGTAGCTCCACATATTTGCATTACATTGTTACTCTAATGAGTCTCCAATTCACCCAGCATCGACAACCAGCTGTTGAGTTATGCACGAAATTCAGATAAAATTGCAGTTGTCACGCATGTCATTACCAGGTGCCTCCCTAGCTTTTGAAAAAGTGGCCTTTAATATTCATACCAACCCCCCATATGCCATTAGAGATGTTAATAAAAATTGCTGTCTCATGGTTAAAACATTTTGCGGACAGGAATCTTCGAGCCCCGTCGCTAATTACGGCTCTTTTTGCAGCTCTTCTTGCTGCACATGGATGACATAACGCCCAACGTGCTGGAGAGAAAAAACGACATCAATCAGCCCATTGGGTGCTCCTCGATCTGCGTCAACCAGCCGGATGTGCAAGTGCTGGGTCACACGGAGGACGCCTTTCCCGAAGTGCTTAATCACTTTTACTTCGTTTCCGCCCACATTGTATCCCCGACACCCCAGGGCAAGTACGGCGTAGTCGAGGAGCGCTTTACGTCCCTCTGCTACGCAGGACACTTGCCGGGCTACACCATGAACTACAACCACCACGGTCTCGTCTTCTCCATCAATACTCTCAGCGCCAACCGATTGAACGCCGGAAAGACTCGTGAGATTTCTCTTATCTCCCTCTTTATCCACGACTAACAAAGGCCCTTTCAGCTCGTCACTTTATCACACGTGCCTTGTTGTCTACCGATACGTTCGAGAAGGCGCAGAAGGTCCTCCGAGACGCCGGAGTTGGGGCCGGAGATGGCTGCTCGATCAACATGACGTTTTTGAAGTGAGTTTTTTTTTCATTTTTTCCACATTTTCTATCCAATTGAGCTGAAAGTTTACTCTCTGAGTTAGGTAACTAACAAATTCTGTCACTTGCAGGCAAGAAGGCAGCCGACTCTTCCACAACGCCGAGATGGGACCCGCAGCTCCGGGCCAGGACTTCTCCCAGCTCAACGTCCTGACGGTCAGCGAGGGCGAGTTCTCCCTGCACTGCAACAAGTACCTCCGATTGCCCATCGAGGAGGTCACGGGACCCATCATCGACTCCAGCATCGACCGAATGGCCACCTTCAGCTCCTTCCCGCCGCCCAAGACGAAGGAGGATGTGGTCCAGATGCTCGGGGATGTGAGCAGCAAGGGCCACAAGGTCTTCCGGGACAGCGAGGTGGACTTCATCAAGACGGTGGCGGTCGGCATCTTCGACTGCATCAACAAGACCTGGACTCTCTACTCCGACAACCCGAAAACGAATGAGCCACTTGTTGTGCTTCCGCTAGTGCTGAAGGAGGACTCGAAGGAGAAGTAACTCTACGGCATGAAGGAGGATTGATTCGAATAAACTTCACTCTATTGATATTCAATATACACTCGTGCTCTCAGAAAGTAGGGACGGAAATGTAAGACAATCGCATTAGCAACTTTGAGATTTCGATTAAATTGATAATCAAATAACGCTTTAGCTGCTTGTATTTATCTGCTCCTCCCCAGCCCCGAATCCTGATTGCTCCCCATTGATTGTTTCTTTTGATGATTTGTCGGCTTGATTGCAGCCCGAAACTTTGTCGTGAGGCGCCCGAAATCGCGACTCCACCACCGAAGATGAGAAGATAATATTTGGCGAGTGATTGATGATGCGAGCGCGTTGGGGGAAAGGGGATTCGACCTAGTTTTGCCTCAAAATAAAATCCCATCATTAAAATTAAATTCGCAGACCTCCGAATATTGCATTTCGCATGAATCACTTTCCTCATTAGTATGAATGGAGCGGTCTGTATTACTTCCTCTGCCATCGCCATCTACGATTTTTTTTCGTCTACCCATTTAATAAAGACTCGCAACGGGCATGCCGGCTCACAAACTTGGCCCACGTTGTTGAATTTTTAAATAATTAACTTCCACTTAGAATAAATATTTCAGCGAGCTCCAGCCGGATGGTGGAGAAACTCCTAGGTGGCTGCAGTAAAATGTGGACGTGCAGTGACGTGGGGTAGCCGTCTAATCATGCTGAGCCATTTGGATTCAATGCAGGTAAGAATTTGGATTTTGCCTCGCTGCTCGATTGAGA
This sequence comes from Forcipomyia taiwana, assembly GCA_963930915.1. Taxonomy (NCBI): domain Eukaryota; kingdom Metazoa; phylum Arthropoda; class Insecta; order Diptera; family Ceratopogonidae; genus Forcipomyia; species Forcipomyia taiwana. Next base: position 1,411,695 of record CAWVOI010000099.1, on the reverse strand, counting down.
ATTTTTTAGCTCGGCATCCCGCTTCCTTGGAGCACGTTTCGGTTGATAAGGAAGCACTTTGAGATGTGATGAAATGAAAAATGTACGATGATATTCGCTCTACTCGGGATGAATTCAAATGATTAATAATGGAGAGTGTAGACAAAGGGGCTCGCTGCTTAGCTCTTCCTCAAACAGAGATTAGCGCCGACTTCTGCTCACCACACCAGATTTATTCGATCACGAGTCTAAACTTTGCCCATTGTGTGAAACTTTGGCGCAAGTTTTGAGACAAACATGCCGTCTGTTTGTCCTCCGAGGTGCCAACGCGCTTCTGGCCTTTCCTGCGCTCCCCATTATTTCCACCGTTTTCCGACTCGACGAACCAAAGTTCGAGAGTAAACAATCAAATTCTGTTTTTGTAGGAGATCGCTTTTCTATTCCTGTCTTCATACACGAGCGGCTCAAAACGAAACGCGACAAACAACTAAATTCCCATTGTGCCGGAGAAATGAAGTCTCTCGAACTCTGACAATTTATCATTATTCCAGAGCCGTGCAGTACGTCTGGTGTAGTAGCGGGACACACGTGTGCGCAGAGATAATAACGACATGGCATAGAATATGGGTGGAAGCGGAGGAAGAGCGAAATATTTTATTTTTTTCGGATTGCACAAAAAACACTGAAACGCTTTTTATCCCATTCGCTCCAGGGATGGTGGAAGTGTCACCCTCATTATTGCAAAAGTGGCTTTTATGCCATTCTGCACTATTTTAACAAGCCTCTTAAAGCCCCATTGTTGGGGCTGGGGTGGAAGACAAAAGAAAATTTATTTAGCACATTTGAAACAACGGGCCTCTCTAGGATGCAGAGAGCCGGGAGGAGAAGAAGGGAAGTAGCATATTTGGGGGTTTAAGGCCGGATGCTGAGTTGTAATAATTCATAGACTTTTTGTCCTCCATCCCGTTCTATACAGCGTGCGTGTGCTGGTCGCTCTTCGTGATAAATGTCCAACTCGGAGATTAACACGACAACCGCAGATTTAGCTCTTTAGCTCGCTCGCGTTTCAGCCCGTCTAAAGTCACGTTATGACAAATGGCGCCGCACTTTTTGTCACTTGGTATCAAAATGATGTTTTAATTAGATTTTTTATAGAGTTAGATTGCTTCTAACTAGATTTATTCATGGCTTTTTGCCGCCTCTCTCTCGAGCACTTTATCCGCCGCTGGATCTCGAAACTCACGCCAGCTATCTTGATTCTGAGTTTTTATGGCAAAAGTTGACTAATGAGTTTGCTTCAATCCGGGTTGCAATGGGAACGGAAGGACAGTCAATCCCCTGAAAAATATTTAAGCCGTAGTAGGAGCAGGAGTGTCTGCCTGATATAGGTTTTCCAGGACAAAGCTGGCTGAAGTAGGTGCAATGGAGAGCTCAGGGAGGTTTATTCCCCTATGTTTACGCCAACATGGAGCCTTGTCACTTCATCGTCACCCGAAGAGACCATCAAATCGGGCTGCACATGTACATTTTCCCTGCCACGTGTCCCACTTGGAGCTCTTTACTTATTCAATGGCACAAATTCGGCTTGTAGACGCACAAGACCAAGTAACGTCGTACTTGCTCTGGTGCTGAAACAAGCAAACAACTAAGTGAGCGAGTGTATAGTTCATGCAAAAAGGATTCCCATTTAAAATGTTAATGACACGAAATTTGCATTATTATTGAATTTGTGATGCTTAAAAATTTCATCTCATTTTCGCTCTGCTCGTCTCTCTTTCTCTCCACTCGCTCCGTGTTTGCAGTGACGATTCATACCCAGGAACAACAGCTAGAGGCTCAAGCTGCTTTGTTATCTTGTCGTTGCTTTAATATACATGCCGCACACTCTTTTTCCAGCCAGTTTTGAATTCATGAAAGAAATTATGTTATTGTTACGCGCTGCCTCAGTCTCTCGGTACGAGACTACTATACGAGAGGAGAGAGAGAGAGTCCTTGCTTCAAACTACGATATGATGATGCGGCAACAAGTTTGTCTTTGCTCCTCTTGTGTGTTAACATAATGTGAAAAGTTCTGCAAAATTGGTATTATGGAAAATATGAGACTGATGAATAAATTTTAGCTCTGCTCCAATGAGCTGGCCGATGAAGAGGGAAATTCCGAGAATTTAATTAGGACGAGTCAAAGGGACCTCATTTGCAGGAAGTTTCGTTGGTAGAAAAACCCCTTCATCCATCTTCAATGAGACCGGCGAAGTGTCAGAATATCTAAAACCCCTTTGGTTACGTTTCTGTCGGTTTTTGGATGAACCGAACCAGCCGGATATGTTGAAAAGAACAAAAATCCCTTGATCGAGATAGAAAGCGCGTGTTACTCCCCAACGGAGGCCTCGCAAAAAGTTTAAAATGATGATGACAATGATGGAAAAATAATAGCCACGGCTCTGGTGTAGATGGAAAAACTTTATTGATTGTCGAGCGAGCGGCAGTGCAGTACGGATGGCGGGACAGGGAAAATCCTCGAGCAATAATGAAATGCGGATTTTCCACAGCCAGCTCCACCATCTAGCACAAATGAAATAAATATAAATCAGAAGTCATACTGATTTTCAATTTTCATCTCTTGAATTTTTCATCCCCGATATAGATTTCTAATTTTATGCAATGGCATCAAACACAAACTATCAAATGCATCAGCTGCTCCATCCGCTTCCTGTATTTTCACAATTCCACATCCGTCTAATGCATATTTTATGAATTATTTGTTTAAAATGTTATCGATTGGTATTTTGCATGTATGTAAAAAAGAAAATCAGCTTATAGCTCCCCGTCTCGCATCACTGGCCTACTACCGAAGCTCGAAAGTTGCCATTCAAAGCCGTATTTTAGGCTCAAATGTGACAGCTGGCATTCATTCATAAAACATATCAGACAAACAAGTGCGCGAAATTACATACATGTGTTTGGAGGTCAGGGACGGAGCTCGGATCCCACGACCTCCCACGACCTCCCACACAGACACGGAGGAGCTCCGTCGATGTGCGCTTTTTGATGAAAAATGCGGCACAACGAAGGTGTGCATGTGTTCCCAGTTGATTAAATGACTAGCAGTTGGGACAAGGTTTGTTTTCGTCAAACTGCGAGAAAATTTACATATTTAACTCGAGTGTGATTTTTCTTCTCTCGTCTCCCGGGGAAAATTGAAACTTTCCAGAGATGTTCTGTCGGCTAATTGGCACGCATCCGGCCGGCAGTAAATAAGTCTGCACTTTTTACCCTCAACGGCCTCAAATTATCTCCTTGATGATCCCCGTAATGTCATCTAAATTTTATTACGTACCTTTTCGACTCCGGGCACGAAAAAGCATCCCAAATTTGTGCCCCGAGATGGCTTCAATCATTTGCATTTTATACGTTTTCACATGCTCTCATGTGGGTGGGCCGTATCAAAGCAACCAGCAGGAGCGGGATCGAGAGGGAAAGCGATCCCAAGCAAACAAACTAAAACCACATTTATTTTACAACCAACATAACCCGCCGGTGCTTGCTTCTCGAAAAACAAAATACTGCGGGGGAGGGGGCTCAAAGCAATAAATTCCGGGAACACGGCAAAGCCGCACTGTGCCTGGCAAATCAAATGATTGAAAATCAGAGGATGCGAGGTCGGGAGAAGAAAAGGTGGGAAAACGGAGAAAAGTGGAAAAAACTAAGAGCGCTGCTGCTCTCTGGTATTTTGAAAAACATGCTCCATGCTGAGTTGTAAATTCGCTTCATAAAGTTCAATTCATTTCAGTTTCATCGTTATGTGGATCGTGGCATGACTACATAAACTATGGCGAAAGCAATGAAATGAAATGCCAACATACCGGATGGATGGTTGTGAGGCTCAGGTGCGGGGTGACTCTCTTCTCGGAGATACTGCGGGTGCTCTGGGGTGGAAAAATGAATGCAGGCAACTGCCTCCGGTGACATGCGAGTGTGGGGTTGAGAAGGAACGAAATTGAAAATGAATGATTGTGTATTAAATGACATGGTTGATGGCATGTGTGAAATCAATTTAGGAATCTATTCAGCAAGGGGGTGGGGGGGCAAAAGACATTCAAATTTGCTTCCTTGTCAACCGAAAAGGCATCTTCAGAAAATGGATTCTCAGTTCAAAGAAGACGCTTTTCTGTCAGTCCAAGTCAATGACGTAGGCAGAAGAGAGCTCATACAGAATCCATCTATACTTTTTAGTGAATTTTCATGTGTCCGATATGTCCGTTTGTCCGTCCGTCCAAGCCGCAAAGACTCCGAAATTATAAGATTTAGCAACCTCCGGTTTTTTGCATGTTGTTATGTATGGTTTGGAGGGTGGTGGAATTACTTTGGTTTTTCCGGAAAACTGCCTGGGGGGTTTTCCCGTTGTATGAAAGTTCCATTTACTTCGTACGATTGCGCTAAATTTTTTTTGAGCTGAAATTTTGCTACGCCACTGAATTTTCAACCTCCGCTTTCCCCGAACTATTTTCCGCTCTTCCGACTGCAGAAAATCACAACACGGAATGTCAGGCTAATAGAGTCGTTTGACTGTCAACTTTTTATTGCAAAACTTTTTGTCAGCCGTAATTTATGCGATTCTCTCCGTTCTCTTCGGTAAAGTTCCTTTTGTTATCCATTTCTTTCACATCCTCGTCTAAGCCTATCTGTTCAACTGCTCCCGATATTGCCTTCCCCTTCCCATGTATCGTGTGGCTGTCTCACACAATTTATTCGGGCTCCAAAGAGAAACTTTTATACATGTTTTGATACAAACTTTAATGTGGAGCTCGCATGATAGAGCGCAGCACAGCGAGAGTTTGTAACTAATTTTGGGTCCTTGGGGAAGCGAGATTGTTTGCGTGTCATTGAAAATGTAAATGAGAGCCGGGGAAAAAATAAAATCCTGGCTTCCAGAGGGGAGACGACTGGCCCCGAATGAGTGCCAACTGAGATACAAAAGTTTTTCCAAACTTCCCGAGACGCTGGTCCCTACACTTAACAATTCCAACAAGATGACAGGGCGAAATTTATTTCCGCAATACGCTCCGAATCCGCAAAACTTCCCTTACACAGCAAAAACGCACTCCCCCTGCGAAGCCTCATAAATATGCACGCAGAATGAGGCGAAATAGTATCATTACTCCCGATGGTGTCAACGACATTATTGCTGCTCGCACATTTGCTCACTTTCGTATTTTAAATGCAGACTATCCACATATTCCGGTGCCAAATATGCTCCACAAAGCGCCATGGTCGGTACAAATTCAATGTGCAATATAAAATTAGAACGACTACGACGACGACGACGACTACGACGAAGGAGGAAACACATAAAACAGTTGACAATTTATCTGCCGATATGCCATCCTTTGCCGCTGCTCTCTGCCTCGTCTCCGCACTCGGCTAAGCCTCCACCTACAAACACGGGGCGAGGATATAGAGCGAAATGTAATTTTCGTGGCATAATTAAATTTACATAATGACATTACGTTACCGTTGTCGTCGACATCGTCTTCTTTTACATATTTTCTGCACACTTTCCGAGCAAGCAACCGTCTCGATGAGATGCGGCCGAGAAAATTGTGTGTCGTCAATGTAGCCATTATCCATTTTTCTGCGTCTCCGTCCCAGAAGTACCGGGAGCAGGAATCACAAGTTACTACCTGCCACATGGTTGCGGCTATAAAAGCGTAACATCCTCGAGACAAATGAAGGATTCCAGCCATTACGGGTCGGTCTGTCTCGGGACACAGTGGGACAAAGGCAAGTCCTTCCTGCCAATTTACAGGTTCCAAAAGCTTAATTTTCTGATTATTGAAAATTTTTTGAGCTCCAAAAAGTCTATAAAAATGGCTTTTTGAAATGATTTTGCCCATTAAAAGAACATTAAATGACTTTAAGGGCCTAAAAAGACCAGAAATTGGTATGTAGATTCTCATTCAGATTTTTCAAAAATTCGTAAGCTCCAAAAGGTCTATGAAAATGACATCTTTTAACTGATTTTGCCAATTTAAAGAACTAAAAACGACTTTTAGAGATTAGAGAGTTATATGAAGGTTCTCATTATGATTTTTTGAAAATTTTTAAGCTTCAAAATGTCAATAAAAATGACCGAAAAAGGACCGATTTTGCCCACAAACTGACTTTTGAGCCTAAAAAATTATCCTCAGTCTTCAAAGTGCCCAAAAAGGTAGTGGTCCACTGTGCAGCCCACCTCCGTCCCAGGAAGGCTCTTTCCCGGGCGCAGCTTCCGTATCTCTGACACGGCTTCAATGGCCCCGATCGGGACAGGAGATAAAAATGTACCGAGCGCGCCAACTTGGCTTGCTGAAATGTGTCACTCCATATCGCGGCGCTCTGGAACGCGAGCTTCCTGTGAATCGCAACGAAAACGGGGGATGGAAGAGCGGAGATGAGTACTAGATGTTCTCGTTCAATAGCTTCATTTCCATCAAAAAATGGTACGTACTCGTCCTCGCTTGAACATGCAAAACTATCGGAAGTGCTGGTGTTATCTGGCATTTTTGCACTTTTCATTACATATTCAGAGAGGAGCCGAGCCCACGTTCGTCGGATACACAATTAAGGCAATTCTGTTAACAGCTCGCGCAACCCCTTATTCAGCAATTAACCTGCAACGGGATGAACCGCTCCATTTTACATCATTTAGCGGCTTGAAGGCTCCAACTAACACGAGACCAATTAGAAACTTGGACGTTAAATGACCTACGAGGCCTGTGAGAGCCATAAAAAGGACCGTCCATCACCTCAAGCTCATAAACTCGGCTGTATCCCGGCTTTGAAGACGCAAGGAGCTCTTTGGCAGACACAAAAGGGACCGAAAGGCTGCTTTGCTGGCATCAGCACCCATATTTCACGTGCTATCACTTTTTTACGGAGCCTTAATTGAAAAACAAGCTCCAATCCGCCCTTATAAATTTCCTCAGCTGCGAACGACAGCCTGACAGGAGCAAAAAACGCATAAAATAGAACCCAGCGTGGTCCCGAGAGTCAAGGTCATAAATAAATCCTCATTTTCGTGAACGCTAGGCGTTATATCGCAAATCCGTTGCCAGATGCCGGCACTCGGCTCTCACTAGGTGTTTGTGTCTGTCTACCAAAGTTAGTCATCTCCCTTTATGTGCCTCCTGTGACTTATAACAAACTTTGATAGTCCTGCAAGCGCTGCTGCAGACTACAGATGCGATTCTAATTTAATAAATTTCGTAATATCCCCCCTTCCTCCCCTCCCGCTTCCCCCATCTATCTCCAATTCCCGTGAAGCCTCCCGTCTCCACCAATTTCGACTTGACATTTACTAACTTAATCACGCAGCCACTCTTCCGCTTCCGAATGCTATTTGGCTGCCGCTCTCGAGAGTCAGCTGCAGCCTGCCAACTTGTAACAGCTCTTATTTAGCAATCATATCGCATGTAGGTCGGCTGACTCGGGTCGGAGAGAAGGAGCGCCGACATGACGAAGAGGGCCGTGTCGCTAATAAATTATTCCGACTTGAGACCAATTAAATCTACATTTTCGACTGCCTCCTCCACCAGCTTATCGCGTCAAAAAATTGAATTGCAAAACACTAAATTTATCAGGATTGAGGCACCGCATTTATCATTTCGCATTATCATCATCACGATGATCCTCATAATAATGAGAGCATGTTGAATGGGTAAATTGAGGTTTACCACCCGCTGCAAGGGCCATGTTGCCGGATTGATTCTCAAATTCACCCTAATCTGCACGTTGATTAAGCGGAGGTACCATTTTCCACAAAGCGGCGCAAAAAATTCATCAAAAAATGATGATGATTTGTTGATTGCCTCTCCTTCCTATCTCTCGCCGAATCCGCACCAAACAGCGTACATAGCAACTAGTTGCGTCTCCCTTTCCGAATTTCGCAAGTCACTCGGCACAGTTCTCTTACCTGCAAAGAGAAGAAAGAGGAAGAAAAATGTGAGAGGAGTGAAAAATTGTTTGCTAATGTAAATAGTTCCTGCGATCAAATTTAATTACGTTCGCCCAAAGAGAGCGGAATGACACAACACAACTCGTGGATTCCGTGAGAAATTGTGGAAAGTGTCACAGAGCAGCTCAGAGCAAGGATGACGATGTTATGTCGTTCCTTCATCATCGCCATTCTTCTGTCTATTTTCATTATGCTGCATTACGTCCTGTTCATTTCCATTAATTTTACGCCATTCTTTCACTTTTCCCTTGTTCTATTCTTTTTCCATTCTTTCCACACGTCCATATGTGTTCTTCGCACGGGGATAGTGAAGAAAGGCTCCATGGAGGCTCATCACATAGAAAAGAGGTCACTCGACTCGCTGCCTTTGTTGGCACGAACACGGTCACAAAAGCCTCATAACTACTCAGTTCACCTCAAAAAAATCGGTTCTGGAGTTTTAGCTCGTTAGTGAATTTTTTCAATTTTGGATTTTTCATGAAAAATTTTTTGTTGAAAAAACCACCTCTGAAAGCCAAAACCTCGACTCGTTAAGAAAATCTTGATTTTGGGATTTTTGACCAAAAACTTTTTTTATTGAAATCAATTCCAAAAGGCTTTAAATGACTTATTTTGCCTCAGGAAACGCATTTTCGAGGATTTGGGATCAAAAAAGTTAATTATAGAGAAAAAAGTGTTGTAAAAGAATTCTCGGTTTCGCGATTTTTGGTCAAAAATTTTTTGGCTTCAAAATGATCCCAAAAGGCTTTAAATGACTGATTTTGAATTTGGAAACGCATTTCTTAAAGTTCTGGGCATTTACGGAGATTTTGAGTTGCAAAAGTTGATTTTTGTAACAAAAATTTTTTCAAAAAATATTTTTTCGAAGAAAATACTCCTCAAACAATAAAAGTAGTGACAAGGAACCCTTTTCTTGCGAGACCAGGTAGAGAAGGAGAAAAGGGCGTCTAACAGACAAAACACCAGAACCCTGCAATCTGTCATTTGACCGGATGTCGGCCTAAAAACACAAACAGGCCATTATGCTAAGCTGTCAGCGTCTTTCATTACATTAACTGAGCCACTTGGTTGTCATTGTTTAATGTACCCCAGCGATCGCTCCGATAAATAATTCCCCTCCCAGCCTCCGAGCTCATTTGATGTGGCACGAGCATCTAATTTGAATTTTCCATGCGACTTCAATTAACGAGCGACTTCGAATGCCTCAACCACATGGAGCTGAAGTTTGTCGAGGAGAGGTGCTTCAAGAAAGCCATCAATTATGAATCTGTCATAAATAATTAAAATCAAAGTCTCCATAATTTATTCCGTGAGTTTCGGCATGACATTTTCCATCAAAACTTCCGTTGTTTCTCTCCCGCTTCACGTACCTCAAACTCAACCCGGCGTGCCGTGTCTTGCGAGGAGCGAATGAATTATTATCAGCGATTAGAGAGGTTCTGCGGAAAATATTTTGATTTGGGTTGCGCAAAACACAGTCTCTGCCTGCCCCCGAATGACATGAAATGCGCGTTCATCGACTTCCAAACTTTATATATCTTGCGAGTATTGGAAATTCACCGAAAAAGAAACTTTGGCAATAATTTTACGAGCCATTGCATTGAAATGAAGTTATTTATGACACTCATGCCAATACCGGCGTTGATGTTGATGTAGGCCAGATACTGTGGGAGCGCGGAAGGAAGCGGAGAAGAAGGGAGTAAGACAAGGGTGGGTTTGACGTTCGGGAAAATTTAATTCAATAAAAGGACGGGAAACATTAAATTTCTCGGCAAAGGCTTGCAAACTTTCCCCTGTCTTGCCAGTGGCGTAGCTGCTGGGCTCGGAATTTCCCTTGATTAAAAAAAGGAAGACAATAGGTGATTTTAAACAAAAGAACCTTTGTATTTTTGATTTCTATGAAACCGGCAAATTTGTTCAATTTTAAAAATGAAAATTTTCTGCTTTTTTAGGTTTTGAAATTCCATCATGGCTGCCCTCACATTTGCATTTGTTTCTCCCGGACTACTTGACTGATTTCAATGATTGACCACTTTTTAGAAACTGCATAAAATTCCAAACAAACTGAGAGTAAAACATAATTTATCGAAAATATATTTTCATATGCATATATCATAAACAATACTTATTTTTTGAATATCTAAAAATGGTATTTTTTGAAAAAATCTCAAAATGAGGTATTTTGTGTCTTATTCAAGGACAAACATTCACACAAATTTTCAAGAATTTTTAGATCTTAGTTTTTGAGATATGGGAGAATGAAGGAAGAAAATCCATATTTCTCCATACAAAATTTTTTCAATTTTTGAGTTTGTATTTTTTTGAGCTAAAAACCTTCAAAACCTACAAGTCAGGCTAAATTTAAACGTTTATAAAGAAACTGTGGTAGTGCACTCCTTTGTTCTTACTCAAATATGTACTTAAAGGAGTGATTTGGGGCTAAATTAAGCATTTTCAGGAATATCCAGCTCAGGCTTCGAAAGACTTAGGGGCTTTAATTTTAGAGTAAGAGGTTGAAAGTCGATGGAAATTACCTATTCTGAATTCAGGTCCCTTTTGAGGTGACAAATTGCTAAATGTGGTGACCTCAAAGCTAAGTTCTCATGTTCTTCTTGCACTCAAATAAATTAGCTAGGGCTCCCCTTTATCCACGCCACTGAAGCAACGAAACAATGAAGGCAACATTTGCGAATTACTCTGCTATGGAAATCGGACTTTGACCTAGATTGCGGGGGCGTTCGCAGGAAAGAGCCAATGGGACTCGGGAAGCTCCGCAATTTCATTTGAAATTCCAATTTCAGTAAGCCTTTTTATCGAGCTTATTTGTTTTTATGGGTTCTGGAAGCATAGCTGCCAGATTGGACCAGCATCGGAGGGATGTTCGACCCGCCCCTCCCAGGTCCCAGTAACGGGCACGTCCGCCGCACAAAAGACCCTAATCCGTTTTTAAATACTGCCGGCGACCAATTTATTCGCATTCAGCTTTTTATGTGCGACAAGTGCCGCTACAACCTGCCATATTTTTGTGTCCTACTTAATCCTACCTCCACACATTCCTTCCAATGCTTCAGACTATCCCATTTTCTCTCTCTCTCTCAAAAACACATTATATAATACAGTCTTTTATGCAGCATTCACATTCATTTGGAATTCCGAGCAAGTCTCCAGAGGCGCCTGCACCGTACGTCGTAGTAAATTCGACTTTTTTTCGCACAAAAGCACGAAACCGTTCCCTAATTTCCACTGAATGAGCATTTAAAATTTTCAAAAGAGCACGCGGCACCACGAAACCGAAGCGAGACCAACATAAAAATTATCTTTTAATGTTTATGAGGCAACTCGGGGATCCACAAACAATCTGGAGTTCTATTAAAATTAATTTCCTCCTCGCAAAATGCGGCCCGAAGTGGAAAACGTATTTCACGATGTGTTTCTGAGTACTCATGTCTTGTCACACAATCGCTTGAGAGAGCTGTAACCCAGCCTCTTCTTCCTTCAGCAGCACACAGCACGGGCGCGGAGGAGTGGCAGTGGTAGTCACTTGCGATCCCTTTGTGTTTGCTCAAAAAGAGGAAAATGAGAAAATAAACATTTTTGTCTTCAAATGTGCTGAAGTGGTACTTTTGCAACGAAACATTGCAAAAAATATCGTGAATGAAAAAGCACCACTCGTATCTGCATGCTGGGGTAACGAGTTAGGTCGAGAGGAAAACAATGAAAAAGGAGGATATGAAAATGGGGAAACGGAACAAAAGGAGTAGAATAAATGCAAAAATCCTTTCTTGCCTCCCACGCCTTTCCCTACCCCGCTCCTGTCAGTCTGTTGGGTGCCACGTCGGGATGCGAACTTTCGGGCGTCTCTTTTGAGGACATATTTTTGCCTTCACTTCCCATTTTAATAAAAGAAATTGGGTTTCCGGGGACCGTCTCGCGAGCCTGCAGAAGAGATGTGCGTCGGAGAATAAAATTTACAAAATAATGTCATTACACTCGCACACTACAAAGAAGCTTCTCGAGATAGAGAATGTATGGGATGATCATAAAATTTTTTGGCAGCACTCGCAGGCGCGTAAGAAGTACATGCCAATTGGCATTCAATTCGAATCCATATGGAATTTCATTAATATTTAGCGCAAGAGAGGGGGCACCGAAGAACAGCCGGTACGGAGAGGCTGCAGAAAAGGCTTACATAACGATGTCTTAAAAAGGAGCGGAATGACGAACGAATTGGGAAAAAAGCAATAAATAATGCATAAGTTCAATGCTTCCTCGGCCTAATTGGCATTCTCTCGAAACAAAGTTCTCATTATTTACCCCATCTTCCGAGCATTGCACCATCATCATTTCTTGATGGCGGACGGCGCGGCGACTGCATCACCCAAATACTGTTTATTGTTCCTTCTCATCTCGTCAAGAGCCTCGTCTCGACTCTCAACTCTCGACTCGTGCCGAACACGCGGGAAGGGAAAACTTTGGGGATTTTTCATTTTCCTCTTAGCTTCATTAGCAGTTTGTTGAGATGATCTCCATGACAAATGGGGAGAGATAATGCTAAAAGTGGCCATGAATAAGTTATAAACTTGGGCTTCTTTATCTCCCGCCGCATCCTTGGAACACGAATTTTTGAAAGGTTTCGGGCGTCTGCCGTCACAAAGTTTCAATTAAAATTATTTCATGGTGGAAACTTTATCCTCGACATCGATCTCAGGATTGGCGTTTGCTGCAACGCACAGTGGTATCTTGTCCCTCTTTTTATTGCATTTTCATTTTTTCGTAATGTCGGTCTGTCTGTCCGTCCGAGACGCAAAGGCTCCGAAACTACAAGAGCTAGAGACCTGCGGTTTTTTGCATGATGTCATGGACATCTGGAGGGTTTACCGGAAAACTGCCTGGGGGGTAATTAGGGGGGTTTTTTCGTCGTATGAAAGTTCCAAACACTTCGTCCACTTGAGCTGAATTTTGGATATGTTATACATCGTGGCAAATATAGCAAACTATATACCAACATGATTGCCCCTTTCACCTAAGGGGGTGGGGTGAGAGACTAAAGAGGGCTCAAATTTTAGTTGCTCCAATTGAGCTAAAAAATTAGTATGTATGTTGATCAACTTGTAAAACCTAGTAAAAAACTGTTCTACAGTATAACCGTACTACCATCAGGGACGGAGCTAGAGACCCCTTAAGTTTCTACAGAAACTTTTGGACAAAATGTTCCATTGTGCAACGCATTACGACACTAACGTCATCGCGGAAGGACATGAAGAAAACAAATGACCACTCCCGCTTTATCTCCGCCCAACCAAGTTGCTCTGACAGCCCCAAATCCCGCAGCTTTGTAACATTTAATACAATTAGGGTCACGCAAGTCAAAGTTCCTTTTCGGGTATTACTTACAAGATTACAACTTTCTCCCCATGTAATGGATTTAGTTACTGCAGCACCTCGAGCTCAGCAACATCATAACGTTTCATTTGCTACAATTACAGCAGGTACGGCAGGGATCCTGGGAGACTCCTGGAGCACAATGCAGCCCGTTTTGCACACATGCAACATTAAACGTGCGGTTTCCACTCTGGTGTCAGAAAATTGTTTGCATGAACATGATTTTTAATGATGCGGTGGGGCTCCTCATCTGGCCCACATGATGCTACTTTGTCGAGTCTTCGCATCCGGAGACTCATTTAACTTTCATGCCGAAACTGCCTGCTTGGGGTTTGGGGGAGAGGAAAGTGCCTCTGCGGTTTGAGACTGCATAGGGCCCCGGAAACCACTGCTTTTAAACTAACATCCAGACGTCAGCTTCGATTTGACGTCAAATTGACGATTTTACCGCTAGCGGTCGCCGAAATCCGCAACTCATGTGGACGCGGACCCCAAATATGGTTCTCGCTTGTGATTATACGCGATTACGCGCGTGGCTCATAATGATAGCCGTGTTTGATGCATAACGAAGCGGTCATTAAATTTTCGACCGCAAATTTATGATAAACTAATTGAACCGGATATTGATGGATGATTTGGATGAATGAAATATGGCTCTGAATGGCATTCAAATATGCTGCGGAGAGACGAAACTCGTCCCTACATCTCGGGTATCTAATTGGGCACGTGGGCGTACGAGGGAGGAAATGTGTGTTACTTTAACTCGATTTTGATGGCAAAACTTTTCGTGTTGAGGACTTGAAAAGTCACATGTGTGTTCTTAGAAGTTTGATCTCTTTCCCCAACCCTCCGGGCGGCTCTCCTAACTTTCAACTACAACTTGTTTGTTTCCTTAATTAATTCAAAGTGTGACTTTGCGACTTTCAGCCAACTTCAATCCACTTTCCTGCAATTTGGCATCCACATCACTCGCCTTCATTATTTGTCTGCACAACATAAATTTGCTCATCAGAATTGCCCTTTCATTAAATCAAAATCCCGGCCATTGTTGCACCAAACTCGTGCATCAGCTTAATTTTCAATAGAACCAAATTAACCAGTGAACAAATTGCCGCTTGTCGAGTGAATTGAGTGACCAACTTTTTCAAGAACCTCTCCCTCTGACACACCTAATCCCCGGATTTGCTGCCCTCGCGCTAATGTACTCACAGCTCGTTCTGAGTGGGAGCACCAGTAAACAATGCCATTCAGCTTTCCAACGAGCGCCATAGGCCAATTTAATTTCGACCGCATCAAATCACATGAAATAAATTTGCTATGTGTTGACTTTTTTCGCCATTGTTCCCACTTGCCACCCATCATGACGAGAGAGAATGGCTGGGAGCCTGCGACAGGCATTTTTGGTTATTGCGCAAATACTAGAACGATTGTTTTACGCAATATTGAGATCGATTCTCGTCCCACAACGGCACGAATTCCGGAATCGAGATTTGACGAGTGACGAATTTCTAAATGGAAAACTAGAGGGCTACTTTAATTGGTTATGGCGACTTTAAATCAAAATATACCATATACTATGGAGGCGAGTTTTTTTCTTGGCTGGAAAAGGGTAATTTGGTATGAAATATTTAAATGTCCCCCGGTCTCGGGCAGTCTCACGAAGCACATGCGATAAAAAACAAATAAAAATCCGGCCCTCTTTTATTTGAGTACTTTTTGGAGAACTCAAACGAGGCAATAAAAAATTAATTAAGTAATTCGCATTCTGACAGCGAAACATTATGTATTATGTGCAGACATAACTCACTTGTGTCCTGTTACTCGTGTAAATATAGACACAAATCCATTAGATAGGAAGAGCTGTGCAATATACATAATTGAATTCGAGTGAATGATGTATCCCTCCGCTCTTCACACTAGTCACGTTCTTGGGAATTTTGTCATCTTGCATGTTATCCTGATGGGAAGTAGGACGTGTTCGAGGACGCCAAGACACTCGTGCATGCCAGGTGAAAGTCCAGTGTGTAACGCACTTAAAGAATGTTTAATTATTCAATTAATTAAACGCACGGAGTGGCACGAGGAGGCACATTCTACTGCCATCAAGCTCGAAGCTTGACGTCCCGGGCCCGGGCCGTCATTAATCAAATTGCTAAACAGGAAACTTTGCGATTGTTCAGACTTTTTCATTCAAGGCGATTCCATTGAGGGTGGCGACATGCAAAGGCGACTCGCTCGCACTGGGACGAGCCTGTATTTCAGTTCGTCGACCCCGCAACTTACTTTTGCATGAATATACATGCATGAAACTCCCGTCCTCATGTATGTGCGCTCATGCATGTGTGAATGAAACGCGGTATTTGTCCTCTCGCTATCTACGGAGCGTTATGAATAGAGTCCTCAAATGTTTGCTAACCGCATGCAGCAAAGCTTTTCATGTTTGCCATTGCCTTGCTTTTCGATTCCGATCCCCGATTCGCGTACTGGTTTCCGACTGGAGTGAAACATTGTGCCGCAGCTCCAGGTAGAGTCTGGCAAAAAAGGCCTTTGCCGCGTCGGCACGAGAAAGTTTACTTTTGACCATTCAAACGGAATAGCTCGATCTAAACTTTTAACGCTGTTCTGCTTTGAGGTGAAAAGTTGAACAGCCAGCCAGCTAACTTTACCCAAACAACGGTCAGAGAGCGGATTTTCTACGGGCAAGCGAGAACGGTTGGTACTTTTTGGGAAAAGCTTTTTCGGCAAAGACTTTTCGTCCAACAAATATGTCATAAAAAGTCTTCTAATTTTTGGAGGACTAGCTGAATTGATTGGTACCAGAATAACATCAGGTTGGGTTTTTCATAACTCGTTTTCTTAGTGAAAATTGAGAAAAAGTAAGCGTTAATCACGCACATTTTTTGCCACACCTTCTCGACTTAAGTGCACGTGAAGTCAAACTCTATTTCAACAAGATGTAATAAAACATGTTTAAAGCTTAGTCGGGGACGAACGCATTTGAATGCATTTCAAAATCCGTTTCTGTAGAAACTTAAGGGGTCTCTAGCTCCGTCCCTGCCACGATGTATATCATATCTAAAATTCACCTCAAGTGAACTAAGTATATGGAACTTTCATACAACGGAAAACCCCCCTAGTTTCTCCCCCAGGCAGTTTTCATGAAAAACCAAAGTGGTTTCATCACCCTCCAAACCATAAACGACAATATGCAAAAAAAACTGCAGGTCTGACAGACAGACAAACAGACTGACGGACAGACATATCGGACACATAAGTGCATTTTTTCAAAATTGATGACAATGCAATTGAAAAACTAAAATTACGATTGAAAGCTGACAAAATGTCCGTTTCCCTTGGGTTTTGGGTTTTAGGTTGGGAAGGAATTAAGTCAACAAGAAGCGTTACTCACGCTTTTATTAGTTTTTCAATAATTTTTCTCCACCTTGGCCGGCAATAAAGATATACGCTAGAAATTCCAACTCATTGTATCACTCTTAAGAGCTTCGAAAATTCAAAATCTCAACGATAGCTCAAATCCAGACTTCACCAGTGAACCAGACCTTAAATTATTGTGTGCATTGATTGAACTTGTGCGGTCTGCTCGGTGTGCATTTGGTGCAGTAATAATTATTTAGCAAAATATGCAACGTAGTGGTGGTGGTCAGCAACTATCCGGCTCTCTAACCCAGACAGCATGCCAGCCACAAAATAAACGTAAATAAATTTAAAATAAGCCGAATGCACGAGAATACACGCGAAATGTTCAATGCGGTTATGCTATTTTAAGGTTAAATGATGTATTTTATATCAGGCATGGACGTTATTGCAAAACTCGCCAAAAACAATGGAGACAACCGTTAATTAGTGTTGTGCGCATCAGCACATTTGCTCGCACCCTCGTCAATATTGACTTTTCACCCGGAAAACTCCAAGGAGCAGACACATCTGGCACAAGAATCGAGATCCTAATTTGATACAATTTCTGCCGCATTTGCGAATCGACCTCCCAAATTAGGATTCATTTTATGTGCTACCAATAATTTTGGATTACCGCCCGCCCATTAATGATTAGTTACGAGCCTCCCTAAATCACTTTTTAATCGCTCATGTATCATAAATTGGACAATTTATATCGATCCAAGCTGCTTGCGTTGTGCTTGGCCAGCAAAACTGATACAACATAATATAAATTGTTCCATTTGAGCGGGTCGGCGCTTTTTACTTTATTTCGTTGCGTACAAAAACAATTTAAGCCAGGTGGGGTCGTGGAAGGATCTTCTGACCCACGGGAGGGTTGCCAGAGATGGTGAAAAACTGTCATCTTGCCGATCCGCCATTTTTCGTTTGTTTACATCTTTGTCCAGTCACACTTGTAGTCCGGAAGTAAAATTTGGGAAAAGAAAAAGCATTTCTGCCTGAATATTTTTACTTCCAGGCCAAAATCTAACCTGGCCTGTCCAAGTTTTTCCCAGTCTGTCCGCGCGGACAGAGTTGCAAACAAACATTCTCCCCTCGCGGACAGACTTTTACTCCAGCGTGGACAGACTTGTTCACACTGTGCAGTTGTGACACGAAAATCTGGCATCGAGTCATTGAACAACCCCAAACGCATTTAAATCGATAGAACAGATTTTCACCAAGAACGCGATTGAAATTATTGTTTCCCGTATTCACTCGACTCCATTGAAAAACCCATTACCATATTTTATTGTGCACCGACAGGCAGTTCAGAACCATGACGATGCACTGCTTTTCCTTTTTTTCCTGCAGCAAAGGATTAATTTTATGGGGAGTTTGGGCTGGCGCAAAAAGTGTGAAAATTAAAAGTATCGAGAGGTTTAAGTGGTTTGTTTTCCCCCCGCAGTCTCACTTTCTACCGCAACCTGGGCTCCGTTTTGTCCGTTTGTCCCAGAAATCCCATCAATTTTTCACAAACCTGCAAGTGCTGAATTTATGATGCCTCCTATGCACCATTTTTGATATAAAAACTCGGCTCAGACGGGCGCGCTGGCATCAATAAAATTTTGAGTGTTATGTGACAAAACGAATTGGTTTCATCATTTCATCATCAATGATTTAATCGAATTATATGAACATCGTTTAATGTTTTGTTCTTTTCACCGAGCGAAGCCGAGCCTAGCCCACTCTTGCTGGCAAACAAATATCAAATATGTGTACTCGCTGAATGTTGAATGTGATTGGCAAAAATTGATTTTGCCATAAAATATTATGAGAAAAAATATTTGCTTTTAATCGGGAACAATACGCGTTTTGTTTTCCTGCTTTTTATATCCCTTTTGCCGCTGTGTCGCTAGAAAGCTCCATTTATCTCCCCAATCCCGATCCCACGCGATACACCCCGATAGTATCTCACCATCCCCCAAAGTGTTTTATCTCTTCCTACATGCGTCTTTTATTATTCAGAGCGGTGCAGAGAAGATATGTCGAATCGCAAATCAGAGCTCACACAAGTGCCGAGTAAAACACCTCAGGTGCATTAGATGAACATTTCGAGATGAAAATGCGATTCAACAGTCTTCTGATTCATTCATTGGGGAGGATTGAGGAGAGCAGCTAACACTGTGTAAAACAGAACCCCATATTAGCTCACTCAAGGCGAAGGAGGAAGCTCTGACCAGAGACGTGACTCGTTTGTTTTCTTCTCGATCGAGACTCCCACCAGGGCTCGGCCGCTGCGAACGACTTGACTCTGTTCTCGACTCCTCTAGTATGTTGCAAAACAATGCCAAAAGTGCAGATAAAAATTGCACAGAAGAAAATTGAAACACTATACTGGAACACTTATCTAAATAGAAAATGTAGCTCGAGGCGATGAGAGTGTTTGGTTGGGTTTATGAAACCTGGCAGTCTGGCATTTCGGTCTTTTCGGCTCGCTTTGTGCACCCTTCCGAACCACTCGCAAAGCTTTCCCGGGGCGTGTGCAGGTGTTTTCCTTCCTCGCCCCACATTCAAACGAGTGGGCAGCTTCCCTTGGAAAAACACATCACGAGCATTAACACATAAAACGTTATGGTTAGACGTGCCCAAGGACTTTTCTCCGCGGTCGCTTCCCCCATTCCCATTATGGCAGATTGTCGCGCGCTCTCCAAACACTGCCATCACAATAATGAGTGTTTGCTCTGAGCTGATACATGGCGGTGTGGCCCCGAGTAATTTCACCCTGATGGGGCTCACAATTTAGGACTTTGGGGTTCCTCTCACCTGTCACCGATCCCTAGTGCGTCAGCCGGAACACTGCCAACTCCAAAACGTCGGCTGACCCACAAAACCGATGTAATCTAGCGCTCCTACGCCCGGACTCCGGACAATGGAGCAGTTTAATGACGAAAGTGGACACACAATACATGGGTGAGAGTGGTGGGCAAATAAACAAACACACACTCTGGTCTTGCGGACAAACTCTCGCAGGATAAGCTGAATGTTATTGGAAAACTAATGTGTTACGCTACATTTTGCCGTCACTCCGGACAGCTAGGTTAATTGCTGGAAAATATACCCACTACACCACCGGTCTCCGAACGGCGAGGTGAAAAAAGACGACAGGTGTGACCTCAGGTACTTTGGGCCTTGCCTTCAATAATAGATTTCCCTGAGCCGGGTCGGAGAACTGGCCGTCGGAAGCCACAGAATGCGGGGTGAATAATGGAAAAATTATTGTCTTACCGGCGACCTTGGGCAGCCGTGGCAAGTCGCAATGCGCCATGTAAATCAGTGCCTTCGGACTTTTACTGCCGTCAGACACGAATGGAACCGAACAGCTGGGCGATTTCATTCGCGAGGAAAAGCCGATACTAATTGCCTTGTTTTTCCCTCCACCACGAACGAACGAGCCGGGCCAACTTCAAAGAGCAAAAACTGCCCAAATCTCGGTCGAGAAATCCAATTTCGTCTTCAACTTACTTGCCACCCAAAGTCCCCAAATCCCCTTAATCTGCGAAATTCATCGAAACTGCGGTAATGAGCGCCATTCTCACTTTCCTACGTTCCTTCTTGATTCTTTCCTGGGCCACAACAAGCCTAATGCCCGGGGATTTGGCGAGAAAACTTCGATTAACTTCTCAAAATAGCGCATCTTGACTTCTACAATTTTCTAAACTTAACGAAAACTAATCTTCAAACGGCCGAATACAAGGCAGCCGTCGAACAATAGCGAACGGGGGGAATAATTCAACATCAGCAAAACATGTAGATAGTGCGGTAAGCAAGCACACTACCGCAAACCATAAATCCATTAAGCGTGTAATAAACTTTGCATCAGTCGGGACGACGCAGGCACGGCACTCGGCAGACTACGGGGTAGGGGTATGGAGGGATGAAGAAGAAGTGGTGGCCGGGCAAAAGCATTCTGTGAATGAAAAATCATTCAAAAGGAGAAAATAAAATTTGCTGCTTCTCGCCTGCCTTGCCTGCCTCGCCTTCCTCGCCTAGGTTAGGTTCGGGGAGAGAAATTATCGCAAAAAATACAGAAATACTTTTCTTTACGTCGAGAACCCCGTGCACACGAACAGACATCCCTGAATCAATGAAAACCAGTTGGAGGAAAAAATTAACGATATCTACGCCGTTTCTGCCACTTTCGCCGCATAAACACAGTCTTGAGCCCAGCCACACAACACTTTTTCTCTCTCTCCTCTTGCACTGCACCAACAATTACACTCCCTCGCGAACAATCGTGTGGCAGTTAAGCTGCGTTTTTCCCCCACTTTCCCATCCAACTCTTGAGAGGCTTATGGGTTGCTGAAGGGTGGCGCTTAATGAGTGTGAATTGGCAAAACGAAAAAAATTAATGAAAAATGATTGCCTCCCAGGCTTTTGCCTCGCTGACTGGGGCAGCATGAAAATTATAAGGTCGATTTGAGGCGATTATGGGGAACTACCGATTTTTGTTGCCATCAATTTATCAAATTGGCCTCATTCATCCGACCGCCGCTCAACTCGCGTGCAAACTTCTGGCACGGCGTTTTAAAATTTCTCATGAGCGCAAATTTTTACTTCCTTTTCGCTTTTATGACGGGATAGTCCACACGGCACGCGATGCTTTTCCCCAGTTCCCAGGAAATTCGCAAGTTTTCCACGGTATTTTCATTCCCACCCACGGTGGAAATTAGCATATTTCGCCCTTCTTGACCTTTGACTCGTGCTCTCGATTTCCCCCTCATTTAGCAATTTCTGCCACGGCAAAGACTGCATGAACGGAGCCACCAAATTTATAATGGCCCGATCAACCGAAAGAAGTGTGGGTATGATATGCAAATGACATTTTAAGTCACTCATAAAACACGATACTCTGGCTCTGCGATACTCCGAAAAGGCTTTGACGTCAAGAGAAAAGAATTTTTATGCGTATCAGAGATACACTTAATAGGTTCTCAGGGGAGCTTAAGGCAGTAGCGAGCACACTTAGTCTAAAACTGGTACTCATCCATTTGTATTCAGGAGACGTTAACCGGAAAGACTTACTCGGTTCCCACTGACTCTCCGTCGACCTTCACGGCGCTCTTCTTGACTTTGGAGCTCGACTTTGTTCTATAATTAGACCGCCCCGGCCCGGCTTGGCCCCAACCGACGAGGAAAGCAACTTTGTTTCGTTGTTTCAAAGACACGATAGTCGATTGAGCTGCTCCAATTTCTCCAATTACGATACTTGCGTGGGTGCACAAAGCTCAGAAACACAAACAACATGGAAACGAGCTGCCTCGTCAAACATCAAGTCGCTCTCACAGTGTCATTTGCATAATATGGCGCTTTTAGTTTTATGGCCTCGCTCCTCAAACTTGATTTATTGACTGCTGATTTTGGCGACGGGGCTCCAGAAGGATGTCTCTGAAGGTCATCTCGTATTACGCCGCCGCCACTGTCGAGTCTGAGGTAATTCAGAACATTTAATGGTGCAACGTTAGACTCAGTTGGGGCTCATCTTCTCTCTCTTGCCGGTTGTGTCGAAATAATGTCTTGTCACATATGCCGAGCGGGTTGAGATTCCGTGCCTCCGTGAAATATATGAGCGCGCAATAAGTGTTTTAAGCGCTAACATTTGTAATCTCGGGATTTTAATTAAACGAATAATGTAGGAAGGATGACGATTTCGTAAGCTGATTATGCGAGTGTGCTTTTGTGATTAAGGGCTGCTAATTTCATATTTTGCGTTCATATTTCTAGTTTCACCCTGCCGTGTCAAGTTCACGGGAATCACAAGGTTTTTCCCAGATTTGGCTAGATTGCAGTGAGTCGGCGTCACTTGTGCCAAATCGGCTTGTTTTCGAGTTCAACAAATATTTTTGTTGGCGACTTGCGAAATGCATTTCCTGGAAATCGACGTTTTGCATGACCTACTCCACTTCTGGATTACGCTTGCGTCAGGGGATTGGGGTTGGAAATGGGCACTTTAGGAGTTTCAAGTTTTTAATTATCTCGAAACACGAAACTCATCGGGAATCCGTGAATTTGAGAGCTAGAAAGTTAATTTTAACTAAAAGTATCTTCAAGAAGGAAGAGTCTGCTTCAATTTAAAAGTTGGACGAAATAATGAAGTTGTTCAATTTCTACAAACTCAGCAGTGATTATAGGTATTCGTGTTACTTCACAAACTTTTAATGGCTGACAAACATGTGCAACACATGAGAACAAATTCGAAATTTATTTTCATTCATTCCCCACTCTCTTCCCGTCTTTTGTCTGCCTCCACTCCGGCACACACAAAAGTGCATCGCGTTAATAAACATACAAACAAATTTCAAGCAGATGCCTCCGCTCGACGACTTTTACTTTGTCTACACTTTGATCCTATTAACGCTCCTTTAGCACTCTTCGTCCAACTCTTCTCTCGTTCGTGCACATCAAGCCATCAATTTGTCGTTTAACCACCCGATCTGGGACAAATTGCCGTCCAAAAGGTTTCATGGAGCGTAAGATGCACCAAACGCATTCATTCAACATTTCGGTCCTTTCATTCCGGCCCTCAGACCGACCGTCGTCCTGTTGAATGCTGGATGTGCCTCAGCCAAGTCACACTGCACTTCCCTTGCAGCCCATTGTTTATCTTTCCTCCGGTCCTCTGCAGTTCTGCAGTAAAACCTCATAAATTTACCTTGGGAGTCATGTTATGCGGCCAACCCTTGGACTAGCGAGTTTGGGGCCATCATATCCCGAGAGTTTTTCGACCTCTTGGTTGTGGCACGTGTCTCTCATATGATCTGTTTAAAGTTCAAGTGCTTCAGCAGTTTGAGGTTGGGGACAAAGGAGATTTTTAGCTCCCGCGACTGGACATTGACCGCCCGACCGACGTAGGAGCGATTCCTGTTCTCCTGATACCAAACATAAGTTTTTGGTGCTTTTTCTCATCAATTAATTTTGCTCCCTACTTTGCTCCCTCCTGGCCAATCCCGACTATTTCTGTCAATTTGTATGAAGAGGATGAAAAAGAAATTCCAAAACCAACTCACTAGACGGTTTCCATGTAAACGGACATGCACACTCGTTGCACCAACATATTGCAGGACCTGGAGCAAACAGTCTATTGTTTGCCCATTTTTCTTATCCTTTCAACTGAAGATTTCGTTGGGGCGCACTCAACTGTGGAGCAGAGATAGCACGCGGGTCAACATTGTGCTTCCCGAGGTTGGTCAATAGCAAGTTAAATTAACTCTCGATCCCTTTTCTCAACCGGAACGGCACAAACGGCCGTGATTGTCCGTCTTGGAGGCAAGTTGTTGTCATTAAACATGGCGAAGGAGCCCAGATGAGGCTCAAGTCGGCTGTAACTACCCGGGGCCGTGAGTGCTCTTACACGAACTTTCATTGTGTGCAATCGGCGCTTATCAAAATCCCTCTACCCTTGGCTTATGCTAACTCGTACAAAATGGAATTACCAACTTCTATGGCCCGTTTTTATTATCTCTTCATTCTGCTCGGCGCAATGCATGCGAATGTCGGAATTTTAGATGCACTTTAAAAAATTTAATCGTTTGCCGTATTGTCAGCGACAGCCTCAGATGCTGCATTCTGCTAATTGGCCGAGGCAGGCGTGAGACGGGAACTGCTTCTCTTTTCATTATTATTATTATTATGATACTTTTGCGCTCTCATTAGTGTGCTTTGTCAAGATCAGAACGAAACTGTGCCAGACGTTAATTACAATTTCACTTCCCCCTCTTCCCTGGCACTCACAAGAGCAGCGGGAGGCTCCTGGACGGCGATCGGAATTTAATTTATTCCCCGATCAAGTGCCATTCTCTCGGAAGTGACGCCCGGACACCGACATCGGGGAGGATTAAGGGACTTCACCGAAGCCACAGCGAGCCACACTGCACAATTTTTGGACAGCAATTTATTGTGGTTTTTAATATCCCATTTTAATTAATAATGAAAGTTGATTAATTTATTATTGTTCAACACGCCGCCGACCCGCACTGTTTTACACAATTGCACGAGCGACTTTTTGTCTCCCATCCTGCCCGTTTTTGTGCGGAATTTGCGCTTTTTGCTTCCCACTTTTTGTCTCTTTTCTCGCGCACCGCGCCGTGATCCCCGCAAATGATGGGCCAATGAATTTTATCAACATTACTTTATATGCGACATTTCACCCCGGGAAAGTACGCACAAGAACGGCAACTTGATGATATTGTTTTGACATGGAGATTTTTTGTATTGTTCGCAAATCGCTGTATTTGCTATCAGCTGCTCTCGCACCTATGTGACTCAACACCGGCCCCCTGCAGCACGAGTTTTCGGACACGAGAGAGGGGAATAATTATGATGAGATAACAATTTATTGCGTTACATTTGCACCGGGCTCATGTGCCGATCATTAGAAAATTGCGATATCCTCCACCTCGCTGTGTGTCAATCAGTGTCGCTCAATCGCAAAATAAATAAGTGTCGTATGCATAATTTTGCGGCAACGTCCATCTATGTGTCACCGTATTTTTGCTCAATTTTCATCACCGCCATCATCGTCTATTCTACGTCCTGGGCCTTCCGCATCCTGATTTCGTGATTGCCTTCCCACACGATCTGCTCAGAATTCATTCATCATTTGCTGATCTAATGAATAACGAGGTTGTTTTGCTTCCCTATAACTCAAGCGTCATCATGTCACTCCCTCCTCGCATGGGGAGACTTTGCCCGTCATTGCGAATCCGAGATTTTCCGAGAATTGTTTGTCAGCTCATCACGTCGGATTCAGCTTTTCGACAAACTAGACGCCTCTAACTCGCGGCTTTACATAATCCTGTTCATTAATGAGTCCTCCCCTGGGTAATAATCGATTTAAATCATCCGCGATTAAGACTGCAGTTCAAAGGTCGAGGCTGATAGCCCGCATGTCTTGCTCATGGACCGCAGACCTGCGCTTATCAATCAATAGTTCTTTTTCATTATTCAAACTTTTAACGACTATAGCAGGCAATCATCATTCGGCGACGGAGCAAATTTTCCAAGAAATGGGGAGCGAAGTGATGGAATCATAAACAACCGTTTCCGTTTCCAGCTGCTGACACGTTCATAGGTGATACGTATAAACTTCTAGTTACCATTTCGTGGTTAATTGAAATTTTCATTTAGATGTCTGTTTGTCTGTCTGTCTGTTAACTGAAATTTAACAGCTTTTAAGGCCATTTTTCAAAGCAAAATCTGGCCAACTGATTATTTTTATTTGAAAAAAATAATCGTATTCCTGAGAGTCTAATCCTTCGAGCATGGAAATTTTTTGGTCGGTTGCTCTTCTCATGGAGTGGACAAACAGAGCAAAATTTTCAGCCAATTTTCTTGGAAGTAGGGGTTTGAGACCTACTTGGATCGAAAAAAAATCCCCCAAAGTACTTAAGTCCGGAGGCTCCGGTGGCTGTTTCTAGGGGCCCAATAGTGATCGTCACCAAAGATGGGAGCTCTAGCCCCCGTACTTTGGCAGCTAGAGAAAAACCAAATCTTGGTGACATTTTCAAATACAAAAATCTTTAAAAAAATCGGTTTTCTCTAGCTCCCAAAGTACGGGGGCTAGACCCTCCATCTTTGGTGACGATCACTAGAGGGGCCCTTAGAAACAGCCACCAAGAAATGAGCCTCCGGACTTAAGTACTTTGGGAGATCCAAGTCGTCTCAAATCCAAACTTCCACGAAAATTGGCTGAAAATTTTGCTCTGTTTGTCTACTCCATGAGAAGAGCGACCGACTAAAAAAATTTCCATGCTCGAAGGTCTAATCTGGTTTCAAATGAAAGTTAAAAAATTAAAACTGAAACTCTTCTGAACTAAGGACCTTATACTTAAAAATGGCTGACATTTAAACTTTCCATTCCCATAAATCTCAAGGCATGAACACAGACATTTTTATGTCCCATAAACGATCGCCTCCAACATGGTTTTCTCGCATTTGCCCAAATAAGGTCACAAATTATCTACGCACCACCTTTTCCGAATGAAGGGCTCCCAATGTTCGGCACTTTAAAGCTTTCTGTCATTGCTCGCCTGTTATCAGTCGTCATCCATGCCAAAAATGAGTTCCAATCGATTTACATCGTAAATTATGAATCACAAAAAACATAATGTTGAACGACATGGAGCGTGAGGAGTAGAATAGAGAAACACGCCAACACACTCGCATACGCGCTCGACTCGACTCTTCAATGGGTGACTCGACGTACTGCGAAGGTTGTGTTGTTGTTGTATATTCCGTCTCTCTGTGTAACAGTTGCACAAAATGGAGGTATGTAATTGGACTTTTCAGCCCGGAATGCGGGAGTCAGGGGAGTCCTCGACTCCGGTCCCCACTTACCTGTTCATTTGCAGCTTGTGATAATCCGAAACTGGCAATAAATAATCCAAGTGCCAGGACAGACGAAGATATGTAAATCCTCCGGATCGTCTTCACATTCATTTTGTATTTATTTTGTATTTTAACTTTACACTTAGAAAGGGCAGCTTTGCTTTTATCCTACTTCTTTTATCTCTAATAGGCTCTCCAAATGTGGATTTTCTATGGCGATATTGATTTTGATTTACACGAAATCCGCGGTTACAATTCTGCCTCCTGGCCCAACGCCTCCGAGTTTTCTCTAAAAACCCGCAATATCTGAGTTCGGTGCTAAATTATAAAACTCCTGGTGGACTTTTTCACAAAAATACACAAAATTTGTACAAAAACCACAAAATGACGGTGTTTATAAATCTGGCGAGTAAACTTTTTTCTTTTGATTTTAGTTTCACATCAACTTTTACTTATGCTACACGCAAAACTGGACTGGATTCAGATCAATTGCCTCGGAAACGGCGACTAAATGTACGAGTATCGGGAAAATGGGCCTTTAAACCACTCTATTGTCAGATTTTTGTAAAAATCTTCTTCCATTCATCGCTCTCATGATGGCTACACGAACACTAACTAATTTAACCCTTCGAGAACCTCAATTGGGCCCAACTGTCAAAGTGACAATTGGCCCTTGACAGATGTCTGACAGCTCGTCCTTTGAAGTGTCCGTTATCCGCTTTGTGGCGCAAATTTATTTCCCTCGACCTCGAAGCAGAGCTGCACCGTTCTTGAAAGCTGGCCTGAATCTCACGAGTCTCAATGCGAGCCGCTTAATTTATATTGCGAAAGCTGGGACTCCCAAAACTTGCACGTGCTTGTCAATCGAATCAAAAGCATCGCACCGGCTCGCAGTCGCATGCGTCTCTTATTAAAATTTTCTTCGCACTCTGGCTATAATTGATCAAAGTCATAAGGAGCAATGGGGCAGCTATAAAAAGCACAATTCCGAGGCACGCGCGCTTAGTTTTTTACCCATCGCATCAGACGTCGCAATTCATCATGAAAGTGGCCATATTTTGTTGGATTTCGGTGCTCCTGAGTCTCGTGTCAGCCTTCACGTCCCCATCAGTCGAGAGCCTGCTGGAGCCCGACCACACACCCATGGAGTACGAGAGGTTCAAGAGACAGGGAGGAATCGTGTTCCTGCCGTCCTTCTACTTCAAGCAGAAGGCAAGGGAGCAGGAGAAACGGAAGCAGGCCTACTTGCTGTGGCAGCAGGGACTCGGTCCGAAGCCTTTCAGATCTGGCTGACGAAGGAACTTGCCAGCTTGAAATTGTAAATAATTTTTTACCGCAAAGTTAAGAAAACAAATATTTTTCCAAGCCCGAGTTTATTTCAAACGCAGTTTCGGAGGCTCGGGACTCATCGCTGACGCAAGTCCTTTTTTGCCTCGCACTTGCTCATGTTTTTATTTTTAGTCGGCCAATTAACTTCTCGAAGTCGAAGCTCCAATTTGAGGGGTGAAAAGAGAAGCCAAGTAGATCATTTTTCGCACCATTGTCCTAATTGGCGGACGTCAATGGAGTGTCTTTCGATCGCCTCCACGCGAGCTCTTTTTTACCGGTCCCTGATTGTTCTAATTAGATCAGATCATTTCATCTGGAGAGCCATAAAAGGAAAGGATTTGGTCGCAGCACCTCAGTTTAATCTTGATCTTGCCAGAATAGTATTTCGTACCAAGAAAATGCAAATATCGCTCGTATTATTGACCATCTCGATGGCCATCGTCTCGTGTTTACCGCTTGAAGGGCGACCTCAAGAGAGTGCACAAGTCACAGAGATTCTTCCGCAATTCAGCGCACCCTTAATAGTATTTTACAGCACTGCTGAATTCACTCGGAAAGTGAGGAAAGAAGGGCTATAATTGCCCCTGAGCGAGCTTGCGAGCGAGGGGAGGCAATATAGACCTACTTTCCGCAAGTCCGAGTGAATTCAGCCGTGCCTGTACAGTATTTTTCACAATTCCGCGGCCGCTGAATTAGCTGAATTGTGAAAACTTGGTTGATCGAGTTCAACGAGTTAAGCGAGATGGAGGCGTCGTGTTCCTGCCGGCTTTCTACTGGAAGCAGAAGGCCAGACAGCAGGCTCGCAGACGCAATGAGTGGCGTGCGTTCCTCAAGGCGGGAGGACGAAGGCCTGGATATTTTTAAAACTGAGAGAGCCTCAAAAAGCTGCTTATGAAAAGACTTTACTAGATTTGAACCAACACCGAATTTATATTTTTGAATAAAGTATTTTTGTGTTTATAAAATGACTCATTTTTAAGCTAAAGGCCTGTCTGAGGGGGTTGTCTGCTCCGTACAGCCAGTACTAAGTCAAGGACGAGTGTATGGGAAAACGATTTTTACAGTGACGTCATATTCAGACGACCCCTGAGCCCTAAATTGTAACTAAGATTTTTGCAAACTCTGAATTTGAGTTTATTTGGAAGTTGACAAGGTTTTCTGAAGCAAGGGAGTCTTTCTGGAGGATCAGAACCAGCTTCATCGAACTTGTGTTCTGCGCATGCGCAATTCTCGGCATATTGATGACTCGATCTAGGACCTAAATTTGTGCTTATCTTGACTTACAATTGATGACAAAATTCCGTTGAAATAGACTCGGTTTACCCAACATTCAAATAACATATTGGGTCTCTTAAAAATTTAACGGTAAATTCAAAACTCGACTGACAGCTCGAGCATTCCCTCCAAAAGCGCTCACTTTTTGGGACAACAACAAATCGGCAAGGCAACTTTCCTACCAAAAACCCTCCAAAACCGCGTAAAATTCTTCCTAAAAATAAATGAACCATTAGTTCCGGTCCTGGAATCGCGAAAGTTTGCAAAATGTCGTTGAGAGCGTTTCGGATCGAGAAGAAACCTTCGCAGAACGGGGAGGCATCGCCGATCAAACAAAATGGCCATGAGCAAGTTCACGTTCAGACTCCGACAGTGGTAAAGATCGTTTCGGTCCAGCAGCAGGAGGAACAGCCGCAGCCCATCGTGTTGTCGTCGAAGGAGAAGGAAAATCGACTCGTGGAACTGCGTCAGAAGAACCCCAATTACGACATTATGTCGATTCAAGACGCTCTCATAAAAACCAGCTGGGACGTGGAAAAGGCCACCGACTACCTGGTCCAGTACTGCCGACCCAACACGCGCTACCAGTCAGCGGTTCCGCTGAAGAGCGGGATGAAGACAGTCGTCATCGTCTCGCAGAAGACTGGAAGCCCACAGGTGAGTTTCGCAACAGTTGTGTAATTTTTCCAGAGACCCTCAAAATCGTCTTCCTCAGCTCGTCAAGGTGACTCCGGTGTCGCAGGCTCCCATGCAGACTAAGCAGGTGTACCGCATCGTCCAGACGATCTCGCCTCAGCAGAAGGTTGCGGGTGCTCTTCCGGTCCAGAGGCCATCCAACAAGCCCTATAGCCGCATCAAGAGACCGGCAGACAGCGACAAGGAAACGGACGAGAGCGACTTTGACGAGAAGCCCAAGGGCCAGGTGTTTGACAGTGACGAGGACAGCGACGAGGCAGAGTTTCTGAGCAAGGACCGCAAGTCCGTTTTTGAGTTTATGAACAACGCCAAGCTGTGCGATTTGGTGCTCGTGAAGAGTCTGTCGCAGAAGAAGGCGGAGGTGATCATAGAGCACAGACCCTACACGTCCTGGTTCGACCTCACGGAGCGCTTTCGCAAGCACAAGCAGCTCTCGACCGAGATCCTCAACAACTGCCAGGTAAGGGACGATTTTTGAGAGACCTCAGACCCAAACCAAAGACTAAGCATGCGTTTCACGATCTGACTTGAAGCTCCTTTTGAGAATCAGAGGTCTATGGATGGGAAAAAGTCTGTCTCAAGTCTCGAAATAAAATTCTGGAAGCTTTCTTGACAATTTTGGTTACTCAAACCACAATTTTTTGACAGGAGTACATCGAGCGTCGCAACAATCTGAGCAACATCATGAAGAAGTGTAGTAAAATCGTAAGGAAGATCGGAACAGCCATCGAGAATGGCAGCAACGTGCTCCAGCAGCCCGCCCTGATGAATGAGGAGCTAAAGCTTGCCGAGTATCAGCTCATAGGTCTCAACTGGCTGGCGCTGCTATTCAAGAACGACGTCAATGGCATTCTGGCGGACGAAATGGGGCTCGGCAAGACCGTCCAGATCATCTCATTCCTCGCACACCTGAAGGAGACGAAGCAGGCCAAGAAGTGCCACCTCATCGTCGTTCCCTCATCCACTCTGAACAACTGGCAGCAGGAGATAGAGCGCTGGTGTCCCTCGTTGGTGGTCCAGAAGTACCACGGAGATCAGGAAACGCGCCGACACATGCGGATAAAGATTGCGAAGGAGTGCCTGACCGACACCGATATCCTCCTCACGACTTACCACATGATCGGGGCCTCGAACGAGGAGAAGAAGATGTTCCGCGTGGTCAAGTTCCACTACGTCGTGTTCGATGAGGCGCACATGCTGAAGAACATGACGAGCCAGAGATACCAGGTACTCGCTCGCATTTGCGCTGATCGCCGAATCCTGCTGACGGGAACACCGCTGCAGAACAATCTGTTGGAGCTGATGTCACTGCTGTGCTTCGTGATGCCCAACATGATTGGGTCCAAGGCTGAGGACATAAAGGCGCTTTTTAGTAACAAGGTAGGGGCCAGTATTTTGAGTAATTTTGTAACCTGAACCTCAAACACTCAACTCCGATCCCAAAGCACGAAAAATTGACTCAATCTTGGGGAACCCAAGAAACCCCTCAAGACCATTTCCTGATACCCTGAAATTTCATTTTATCTTAAGTCAAAAATCATTGTTATATTTCAGACCAAGAAAGCTGAGGGATCCGAGGGCGCCCCCGACGACCTCGAGATGTCGCAGATCGAGCAAGCCAAGAGCATAATGAAGCCTTTCTTACTGCGCCGCTTGAAGAAGGACGTGCTGACCTTCCTACCCCCGAAGACCAGCGAAGTGATAAAGGTGCCCCTCACGGACTCGCAGCAGCAAAAATACAGGCAGCTCATCCAGCACTACAAGAGCGAGTCCACGATTGCGGAGGCCGAGAGGAACGTGAGTGGAATGACGCTCCTGATGGACATGCGGAAGCTCGCCAACCACCCGCTCTTGCTGCGCTATCACTTTACCGACGACAAGGTCCGGAAGATGGCGAACGCGCTGGCGAAGGACCCGAGCTACAAGAACACCAAAGCCGATGAGATTTTCCAGGACATTGCGTACCTCTCAGACTTCAAGCTGTACCAGATGGCAGAGAAGCACCACAGCCTGATCAACCTAGTTCGCATTCCAGACGCCGTCGTCCTCGACAACGGCAAGTTCCGGGTCCTGGACGAGCTCCTGCCCCGCCTCAAGGCCGAGGGACACCGCGTCCTGATCTTCAGCCAGTTCGTGATGATGCTAGACGTCATCGAGAAGTACTTGGAGATCCGCCAGATGGGCTTCTTGCGTCTCGACGGCAGTACTGCCGTGGAGGAGCGCCAGGACATGATCAATCTCTACAACCAGGACGACGGCATCTTCATCTTCCTCCTCTCAACCCGCGCCGGGGGTCTCGGCATCAACTTGACGGCTGCCGACACGGTCATCATCTACGACATCGACTTCAATCCGTACAATGACAAGCAGGCAGAGGACCGGTGCCACCGGATTGGACAGACGAAGGAGGTGACGGTGTACAAGCTGATAGCGGAGGGCACGATCGAGGAAGGCATGGCCTCGATTGCGGACGACAAGCTGAAGCTGGAGCAGGAGGTGACGTCGGAGGAGGCGGAGGCGAAGGAGGAGCACAAGTGCGTGGTGCGTCTGCTCACGATGGCGCTAGGCATGGACGAGAGCCGGGCCGAGCACCTCCTGAGTCCCTCGCAGCAGGCCAAGAAGAAGAAGACGGCTGAAGAGTCTCAAGATTGAACCACATTTGTATTGGGCGGCGTGGATCCCGTCCGCATTACCTGTTAGCATGTTAACTTCTGTTCTTTCCTCATAAGTTATTTGTCCCTTTTTTAACAGTACATTGGTTTCTTTGGAGTTCACGAAATAAATTTTACGGTAGACCAAAACTAAGTAGGTATTTTTCTTCCTAATTGGTATTGAACTGAGTCGTCCCTCCATGTGCTCTCTGTACACCCCGCACACTCCGAATTAGCGCCTCATTTGAGACCCTGAACCAGTGAGGCCTTGTTAAAACTAGTTCACGGTAGTTCTCACCTCAGCTGCGGCTATCTCGTCTTCTGTCTTTGACTCTTAAGGGCCATTAGCACCAAATTCCGAGGAACTAATTGGCTTTAAGCTCCCTGAAATTTTTCATTAGCGAAAAGTTCTTTCGCGAACGCGATCCCGAGTTGTTTACGAGAGGTTCTTTCCGCTAACTTTGGACCCCAACAGGCATGGGGCCCGAAATAGTGCGCACTACACCCGGGCATTATCTCATTTTTATTTACAAACATCTTCCCGTACTCCAAATCATCTTTTCCGTGACAACAATCACGATTTCTCTGGCTAGTGGCGTCTAAAAAAAGCGCTAAATATGAAATTCCGCATCTCCGAATACCTGATTGACGCAAACGAGACCCGGTTCACCGGTAGCGTAAATTTTTTGCAACTTCGGGAGAAATCCTCGCCCTCCAAAAGTGAATCAGAGCTCGAAAATACCTCGAGTGATCTCGAGAAAATAAACATCGTAAAGCTCGTTGGTGGCTCGGAAATTTCACAAGCCTATAAAAGCGACACTGTAGGCTCCTAAATTCCGAGCTCTCTCAGGCCACCTGACTCATCTCTCGGTTGTTATGATTGCTTAGTGGCCACTTAGCCCTAGCTCGCTAATTATGCCTCAATAGAATAGTGCAACGTGCAGGAATAATTTAGAGCAGCAGATAAAATGGACAGCTTCCGATTCTGAGGCTCACAGTTGAGATCGCAGAGCTCACAGAACAACTTCATCTCAGAAAAACCTCAAAATGGACAAAGTGATAATCTTTGCACTGTTCGCCAGATACGTCTTGGCGCTTCCCCTGGACTCGACAGAACTCCCCACAGTCAAGAACCTCCCTTCAGAAGTGAATCACGCGCTAGACCCCGAGAAAGCCCTCCTTGGAGCTGCCAACCCTCTTCTTCTTCCTCAAGACACATTGCCCCTGAACGAGCCGTCATCGTGGGTGAGAAGCAAGAAGGACACCGAGAGTGTCAAGCCCAGCTTTGGGGACGAGAAGGTGGAGCTGGAGGAGGATGTGGAGAATGAGACCATGGATGTGGCCGAGTCGCACATTTTTCTGCCGAAATTCACGTACCAGGCGGTCCAAGCCCGTCGTCGGCGAGTTCGTGTCACCAACGCTAATGGAAATAAGTAGAAATTTATTGGATTAGCGGCTCCATCTCGAAGACTCTCTATAATTTATTCCTAAGTGATCTGGAGATCTTTAGACTCTAAGATATGATAATTTGAGCGTATAAATCTAAGATTTTCGTAAATTGTGTTGAAAATAAAATTCAAAAGCTATTGACATTTTTGTTTTGGACCTTGACTTCAGTATTTTATTCTCGAAATATTTTTTTCGGGGCTTGAGGGTGTTGAATTTTGAATCTTGGTGGAAACTTTAAAAGCTCTGATGTATTTTGAAGTTCCTTATAGAGCTTGTGGAAAGAATATTCGTTAATAGGCAAATTTGGGGTAATCCTTGATATTTCTTCATTCAGGGAGTTTTATAAAAAGGGGGGTGAAAAAAACTGGCTTCGATTAAAAAATCTATTCGACCCAAAAATGGTCCTTTAATGAAAGGTGAGACCAAAATTTAATCCCAGTCTTGATACGTAGGCCTTTTATTTAGTGGAACCCAGAGCCTTTCAAAAATTCTTTGAACCCGTCATTGCCTTGAATCAGTCCATGAGCTCATAAAAGTGACCCCACCGGCGGCTCTAGAGTGCTTTAAAAGCAATTTAAGTGGTTCACGATCGTATAAGATGCTGCTTCATCATCATTCAATTAAGTTACAGTTAATTTCTGCGCGCCACAAATTAGAGCTTCGGGCTGACACACGAGGAAGGTGATCTCACGATCCTCTGGGGATCCCATTTTCGCCGGTTCGAGTCCCGACTCACCCTCGTGAATTGCTAGGGTCAACAGTCGAGTCACGGGAGAACAAAGGGACTTGTCAGCCGCACTCTACTACGCCTCACTCCCGTCCCCTGTGCACTTGTTGACATTTCGTAGTAATTAGCGCCCGATCACGATGCAATGAGTGCATCCCGGGCAAGCGAGAGTCGCGATTCCGGCTTCCGATGGAGTCATGTTTTCTCTCGAAGCTTGAAAGTCCATGTTTGGTCCACTTCTGGTGCTCTCATTCCCTCATTGCGCTTACTCAAATATTTCTCACGCCTCGAGCACCTCGTGAAGTGCTAACTCGCTAATTGTGTGCTGCATTGTACCCGCGCACTTCCTATCATGCCTTTCTTCAACTAGACTCTTAACAAGAACGACACCCCGGTTGGTCTCGCCTTCATTTCGTCGAGTGAATTTCTCCGGACAAGTCGAAGATGGGATTCAAAGAGCTAATTTTGACTTTATCGCTCGCCGTGTTGTGGCTCAGGTCGTCGCTGGCTCAGGAGTACGTCTATTATCCCGCAAGCTCGAGTGCTGAGGCTTCCTACCCTTCAAATTACTACTACCAGCGGAGGTAAGTGGAGTGAAAAGTCCCGAAACGAGGTTCAAGGAAGTCTCTTCCGCAGATACGACCAGCCCCTGCTGCTGCAGAAGCTGACAGACAGATCCTACGATTACCGGCCGGTGGTCCAGGCAGTGGAAGTGGTGAAGAAGAGGAAGAGGAGCAAGCCCACGAGGCTCTTCGTGCCCAACGTGTGGGGGTAGGATCTCGGGTTCGTCGCTTGTCGCCAAAAATCAACGGAATTTTATACTTTTATTGTAAAATAATTAAATAAACTCATAAAACTTAATCTCTCGTGACTTTCAAAGGCCCTTCAAAAAGGCAGTGAGTGCTAATCTTGAGTTTTCTCCGACCTTTGGTCCGGAATGGCGTCTCTAATGAAAGAGCTGGGGTCCTCAGAAGTAGTAGTGGACCTCGGGGTAATACTCAATCTGGTACTGCGGCTGCTGGTACTCTGGCTGGGCAAACTGAGCCACTCTCCTGAATCTCTGACCCTGAGCTTCGTACCCATTGCTGCCCACGTCCACAAAGTTCCCTCCGACCCCGTAGTGCAGAGAGGCCAGGTACTGCTGGTAACGGAGCTTGGCGAGCTTCCTCCTCAACTGCTCCTTCTTCTCTCGCTCCCTCCAGTAAAATAGGGGCATGAAAACTTGACTTCCGTGCCGAGCTTCCCGGAAGTTTTCAACCGGCTGGACAGACTCCTTCTCCAGCGCTTGGTCCAGCTCCTTGCTTTGGAAGCTGGCAGATAGGGCATCATTCGTGAGCACGAAAATTGCGACGAAAACGAGAAGAAAGTGGCTCATTTTGATTGGGGATTCCTTGGTTTTTGATTGACTTCGGATGATAAACTGATGGATTTGACAATCGGCGGATTTCTTTTATATCGGACGGCTCATTTGGAGAGCTATTAAAATAGCTCAATTAACGTTCGCTCTGCGGCTTTTACGGGCACGAAATTAGCACAATTAATGCTATAATTGAAATTAAGGCAGCTTCTCAGTTCTCACACATGCGTAGTTTTTGACCCAGCTCTTTGGGAAAGGGCAGACGACAGTTTAGACAGACAGACACTAAAGAGCTTTTTTATCAATACTAAACATTTCAATACATTTTATTGTAAAAAATAAATTTAATAAAAATTTCAAAAACTTAAATTTTTCATTCGATCAAAAATAGGAAGAATATTGGTCCTCGTATCGCTGGTTGAAAGCTGCTTGTCTATTTCTCTGGTTCTGTCTTTTCTCCTCTTGAATAGCATTTTCCGAGAAGAGCTTGCGTTTTTCCTCGCTCGCTTGATACCTCAGCTTCGAAGCCTTCCTTCGTCTCATGTCCCTCCTCTCCTTCATGCGCCAGTAGAAGAGAGGCAGGATAATGTTCTGATTTCGGACCTTTCGCACCTTTCCCAGTCCACTTTCCCCCACCCCCGCCATGGCTCTCTCCAGTTCTGCATTTTGGAAACTGGCGCAATTAGCCATATTCCAGCAAACGAAAGACACTACAAAAATAGTCACGAACAATTTCATTTTCAAGGAGGTTGTTTTGAGGTTTTAGCACAAACTTCAAGCTGCTTTGATACATCTGATTCCGAGACGTGAACTGACTTGGGCTGGTTCGTGCGATTTCATTTATATTGTAAATCGAATGTTTTTGATAGTAAAAATAGCCACTCATTATCGGCTTTTACGAGCGAAAAATTAGCGAATTTTTTACTTTTAATTAATGGGAGAGTGCGAGTGCGTAAGTCGGGTAGCATGGAGATTTTGATGAATGGACCGAGCGGTCAAAACAAAACGTGACGGGAGCCAAGTCCAATTTTTTAGTAAAACAATTTATTGTTTTCGGTAAATCACAGATTTTCACAGAAAATAATTCAAACAACGCTCTTAACGGTCTAGTTATCCCCAAAACTCTGCAAGACGACCCCTTCAGACACCACGTTCCTCGCGGCGATGGCCTGGAAAGTCCTCTGTCTGTACTCCGGGTGGGTCTGCAGGAACCTGAGGAGCCTCTTCTGGCGCAACCTGGCCCTCTCCTTGAAGTAGAAGCTGGGCAGGAAAATGTTGCTCCATCGTTTCTGTCGGGTCTGGAGAACTGGCACGGAGACTTCTTTGGATTCTTCTGAAACGCTGCCGGGAATGACTAGAGCTTGGCTCAGGAGGGCTAGGGTAGACAGTATCGTGACTAGGAGACAAAGTAGATGCATCTTCGGAGGCTTTCTGGCGGGCTCGAGAGGCTTGACTGGTGTCGAAACGTTTTCGGTGATTTCTTTTATAAATTTTTTAGAGGCACATGATTTTTTACGCAATGAACGCTGTCTAACGAGCAGTTAATGGACTGGGCAAATGAAGACTCTGGTTAGAATTGGGCTATTGTGGAAGGTTCAAAAATCCTACACGCGCCAGTAGTTTTTTATAGAAGCTGCTCTTTGGACTTGTTCACTAATAGATGGCTTGGAGGTGAGGCAAAAGATTTGAATCCAAGATTTGCTACATTCCCTAGAACTACGTGGAAGTCGGCCTAAATTTCAACGGACACGCGCGCCACAATTTGAAGCCTTCTCGAACCTTTGGAGAGATTCGAAGGAAACGTCAAATCTTGGGAAGTAACAAACCAAAACAGAGTCGAAAAAAAAACACTCCCATAAAAAGATTAATTTACTCTCGAATAAGTCGGTCAATCACGCAATACTCCTTATCACCTGCTACCAATACTTGCAGAGTCAATCGTGGAATTGAGGTAGGTCGTGAAGAGCGGCGGATCGGCGACGGGAGCCGAAAGGGAGGACTTTTGATGCTTGATGTCGCGTTATCGATTTTTTGCTGCGACTGGATCTATTTTTAATCAGCCGTATATGCTAATGCCGCATGACTCATCGAACGTCATTTCTCGTCCTTTTGCTGGCCTTCCAGTGCTCCTACTCTTTGAGATTTTTCTGGAACGTCTCAAGGTCACGCTTGAGTCATGCGACTGATACCTGTGGATCTCACCTGTTTATAAGTTATTCAATAACGTACGTTTTTTCAGCTTTTGAGTGCAGAAAACTCGAAGGAAATCTTTCTCAGGAACAAACCACAGATATGTATGGTGAGTAGCCGATTCATTATTCCGCTTATCATGTTGTCACTGTCCCCTTGGACCTTCCGGTAATCATTCTAGGTCATTGACAGCCCCTGAGAAACCTTAGTCATCTGAACATTAGAAGCAAGTTATTTTAGAAGCGAAAACCACCTGAGAACTCGTCCATCAGAAATGTCTTGGAACCAACCATTTTTCCAACCCAGTATGAATTTTCCTCATTTTTATTTGGTGGCTATCTAACGCTTGTTTGGACACAGAAACTAACGAACTAAACTAATACCGTAAAAGCACTAATCTGGAATGAAAGCGAAAGTGAAGTCGCAAAAGTTCTTGAGCTCGTCTCGCCAGTTCTTGCTAAGCTCAAGTTTCAAGAGACAGCAAAAATTATTGTTCCTCGAGGGTTTTCCCTGAAAAGCTAAATTTCCATTTTCAACCGCCGTAATTTAAAAACCCCTGTCAGCCTCCTGTCATGCGATCTCTCAGTTTTCGGTCAATAACAATTACAACTCGACAATAATTTTCTACGGAGAAAGCCGTGTTTTCGGACGTCCAAGTGCAATTTGAAAGTGCCAAACTAACAACGAAAGCAATATGCCTAAGCAAGACGACCAGGAATACCTGAGTAAGTGCGATTCAGGCGAGAAAAGCTGGGGAAAAGGGAAATTTCGAGATGTCTGGATTTCACAACTAATTTTTTCAAGTGCTAATGAATATGCGTACTACTTATTTCCCTTTCAATGACTCATGTTAGGCGTTCCTTAAGCTCCAACGACTAAAACCCGGCTAATCCTTGTACTTTTGGGCTTCTCTAATCACTTCAATCTCGCAATTAGCGCGTGACCTCTAACCCTCCGGTTCTGATACGCTTTCGCTCACAACAATGATTCATCCGTTCCAGACCCCAACCAACAGAACTACTATGGACAGCAGCAGCCCGGCTACCCGCCGCAGCCAGGATACCCCCCTCAGCCCGGATACCCCCCGCAGCCCGGGTTCCAGCAACCAGGATATCCTCCACAGCCGGGATTTCAGCAACCTGGGTACCCTCCTCAGGGTTTCCCCGGACAGGGAGGGTTCGGCCAGCCCGGAGGTTTCCCCGCTACCGTCCCCTTTCACATGCCTCCTCCCAGCAACTACGTCCAGGAGGGTGAAGAAGGCGTGAAGGGGTTCGAGTTCAACGATGAGAGCATCAGAAAAGCTTTCATTAGGAAGGTCTACTCGATTTTGATGGTAAGAATTTTCTGAGCATTTTCTAACGAATATGGGAACATGGGTGGAGCGGCAAGTGACTTATCAACTTCTCAAGTTCTCAGGAAAAGGAAATTATCAAATAACAGGGTTTTAATCTTATTCCTAGAAAGGAGGGCCAAATATGTGGGAGTCACACATGATAAGGTTAAGAGTTTTTATGAAGGCCAGCTAAGTCTGACGAAATTTGTAAAAATTCTGGTTTAAAAAAAATGTTCAAGCCAAATATATTTTCAAACTTTTTTTAAAACTTTGCTATGGAGCTCAAAATCAGAAACTCCTTCTCACTTGCCTAAGGGAGAGTCTGTCCGAAGAAGGTATTCATAAAAATTTCTCTTTTTAGTGTCAGCTGCTCCTGACCTTCGGCTTCATCTGCTTGTTCAAGTACCACAATGGGACGAGGGTGTGGGCCCTCAACAACTCCTGGCTCTTCTACGTCTCCATTGCTGTTCTCTTCATCACCATGATCTGCATGGCCTGCTGCGAGGGAGTCCGCCGCACCGCCCCCACCAACTTCATTTTCCTGGGTCTCTTCACCCTGGCTCAAGGCTTCATGCTGGGAATGACGACGATCGCTTTCAAATCTGAAGAGGTCATGCTGGCCGTTGGAATAACGGCCGTCGTCTGCTTCTCCCTCACGCTTTTCGCATTCCAGACCAAGTGGGACTTTACGGTCATGGGAGGCGTTCTCTTCGTGGCCGTCATTGTCCTCATGCTGATGGGCATCATCGGCATGTTCTGGCACGGCAAGACCATGAGCTTGATCTACGGGTCGTTCGGGGCCATCCTGTTCTCGATCTACCTGGTCTACGACACCCAGCTCATGATGGGAGGCAAGCACAAGTACTCGATCTCCCCCGAGGAGTACATCTTCGCCGCCCTCAACCTCTACTTGGACATCGTCAACATCTTCATCTACATCCTCACCATCATCGGGGCCTCCCGCGACTAAGCGCCCGCACCCAGTCCGAACCCCCCAGTCGACAATACATAAAGTATTCACATCCCGAACCTTCAGAATAACCTATCGAATAAGACTTTGAACTACCAAAAATTATTTCATGTGCTTCTTACATGTGTTTTCTATAGAAATGTTAGTCCTTCAGATTCTTTTTGATGTCGAATATATATTTATTAATCCCTTGCGTCCCAAACTAAACGGACAAATGAATAATCAAGTAATAACTGAGAATCTGTGGAAAAGTAGATTTTGTAACTCAAGAGATATTGCAGCTCTTTTAACTCAAAGAAGCCCCCAGAGTCTCGGACAACATGCAATGAACACCCAATTTTATTTAGCACCTAAATAAACATAGCAAGGCGACAGCAAAACGTTTGGAGTACAGGAACTATATCTGACCTTTGTGAATGAACCTTCTGTAAGTATTGTTGAATGTTGCTGAATAACCAGATCTTATATTGGCATTACTGTAAGTTTTGAGATAATCAATAAAGTGCTTTAAGTCTCGCTCCGTGAGTTTAAAAGACGCTGAAGTTTACTAAAATCAATATAGGTTTTATTTCCCATTACTGAATTGTCACCAACCACGTTCTTTCCCTTCTTACACTTACAAACGAATTTTTGGACAAAATCTGGTAAAAGTAACGACTAAGCCTATGATTTAATAAGAAAACTTTATGATGGAAGCAGTGGCTCTTAAAGTACATGTAACTATACGGAATCTCAGACTGTATTTACTGGTTTCTCTCGAAGTGTCTCGAGGAAGTGACACGAGAGCAGCTATTTAGAGCACCCGCTCTCCAGTTGTCGCACTCGCACTTCTCTGTAGCAGCATCGGGGAAACTTTTGTCGTATTGTTGTTGGCATTGACAGTCGATTCGTTCATGGAGGTGGTGCGTTTGAGCAGTTCGGGCGAGATGCGGTGCTCCGGAGCCGCGTCCAGGACAAGTCTTCGAAGAAAGCCAGAGTTGCAGGGCCACGGGAAGATCCACTTGACGATGAGCATGAAGCGGAAGATCTTCGGAATGATGACGTACTTGTGGTTCCGACGGACCCCGTTGATCACCGAGTCGGCCACGACGTTGGAGTTCAGGGTCGGCGCCCACCTGGAAGTTCACTGTTGAGCCAAGAACTTTAAAGAAACAAATCTCACCTCGAGTGGACGTCGTCGAACATGCCCGTGGACTGGATGAAGTACGGGCAGATGCAGGTAGTTTTGACGTTCTTGGCGCCCAGGATCTCCAGCTCCAGGCGCAGAGACTCATCAAAGCCCACTGCTGCAAACTTGCTGGCGCAGTAGTCTTTGAATCAAGAGAGACATTTTTGGTATTTTTCGGCTTCGGGGGAAAAATATGAAGGGCTTACCGACGAGCTTGTGGATCCCGACGTGGCCAGCCATGGAGGCAATGGTGATGATGTGCCCGTGGTCCTTCTCTAGCATGGCTGGGAGGAAGGCCTTGACCGTCTGAAAGGGCGACAACCTCTGAACCGTCTGAGAGGGCGACGAGAAAGGACTTACCCAGAAGTGTGATATCACGTTGACGTTGAAGGAGCGCTCAATGAGGTGGTCCGGGGTGTCCAGGAGCATCCTTCCCGACACGACCCCCGCGTTGTTGAACAACAGCGTGACCTGCAACAAAGAGACCCGTGAGACGCGAGTTCAGTGACTCCGGGGACTTACGTCGCCAATGCGGTTCTTGATCTCCTCGGCGGCGCGATAGACGTCCTCCTTCTTTGATATGTCGACGACGTAGCCCTGGCAGAAGCCCCCCATGGAATTTATAATGTTACATGTCTCGTCAATGGCTGTCGAAGAGAAGAGGAAATTGAGGAGATTACAGCGATTAAATGGTAATAAGGTATAGCAGCATGACTGCAATAAATTCCGCCCTAATCACTCGACTCGGCCAGTGAATGGAGAGAATTTTGTATCGCGTGTGAACTCGTGAATGGGGAAAAT
Organism: Forcipomyia taiwana; assembly: GCA_963930915.1. Classification (NCBI taxonomy): domain Eukaryota; kingdom Metazoa; phylum Arthropoda; class Insecta; order Diptera; family Ceratopogonidae; genus Forcipomyia; species Forcipomyia taiwana. Next base: position 1,368,613 of record CAWVOI010000099.1, on the reverse strand, counting down.
TCTCAGCCCAATAAATTCGCCCTCCCGCGATCGTTCGGCGCTCCCAAATCAGGCTAGACCGGTTAATTAAGCCATTGTGAGCGAGTGATTTGCGCCGCATTGTTTTTCCTGTGTTTTGAAATCGCATCTCGTTTAGTCATTGAAAAATCGAATTGAACCTAGGCACACGGGATTCACGTTAGCTACAACAATGTGAGCACTTTTCCTTGAGCTTCGACAAGTTCATGGTTCAAGAGATGTCGAGAGCCACTGGAGATGCGTGACGAGCGCAGTGAAGTCATTTTCTGACGGAAAATCAATTGTTGAATGTGCGCTGTCACTTGGCCTTGAGGACTAGCACGAGATGCTTTTACGCGGGCAAACTTGGGTGAGTTCAAATGGCTTTTATCTCAGACATACGACTCTTCAGATCAACAACATACTATGGGGTTCTAGAAGCTTCCAAGGGGGGAACAAAGAGGACTCGGATTTTGCTCTAGAAATCCTTCAATAAACTAGTTGAAGGTCATTTTCTTTGTCCTCAGCTTCCTCAGGTTTTTTACTAGGAAAAAATTAATTTGAAAACTTTTAAAGTGAATAAGAAATAAGAGAAACTTGCATATATGCGAATAGAGCACTTTTTTTTCCACGTTTAAAAATCAAATTCAGTTTTTTTGGCCAAATTTTTTTTGCTGCAAAAATGGTCTCTGATGGCCTAATAAGAGACTAAATGACCCCTGGAAAGACATTTCTGGAGTTTTTGGGTCGAAAACTGAAAATTGGAGAAAAAAGATTTTTCACCTTAAATTTTGATTTTGGCCAAACCTTTGCTCGTTAAGAAAATTTCGATTTCAGGATTTATGGCCAAAAATTTTTTGTCTCAAAAATAGTTCCTGAAGCCTTAAAATGACTTAAATTACCTCTAGAAACACGTTTCGGGAGTTTAAGGGTCGAAAAAAAAATTGGATAAAAATATTTTTCACCTCAAATTCTGATTTTGGCCAAACCTTTGCTCGTTAAGAAAATTTCGATTTCAGGATTTATGGCCAAAAATTTTTTGTCTCAAAAATAGTTCCTGAAGCCTTCAAATGACTGGTTTTCCCTTAATTACCATCTTTCCGGAGTTTAAAGGTCGGAAAAAATTGGAATAGGAAAAACAATATGATAAATTTGATTTAAAATAATAGGTTCTTAAAATCGGTTTTTGAGATAGACAGACGGACAATTTCTTTTGTGAAAAATTAGCTAAAACTCCAAGAAGGTCAAACCTCACTCTCGAAGTGTTTGAGCCCCTAGCAATGCAGTCTCACGAGGCAATAGACTGACGGCTCTTATTTGCACACCCGCATACTTTTTACCATTTTCAGCCTTCCTCGCGCTAAGATCGAGCCGGAGGTCAATATTTCCCCCACTTGCTTTATATTATTATTGTATTCATCGCTTCTCACGCGCACCTTACTTGGCTTTAGCCCGAGTAACTCGCACTTACCGTCGAACGAGTGTTTTCCTAGCGAGCGGCAATTTGGGCACACTTTGCTCCCAAAAATGCACAAATCACGCTGCGGTGTTACACAAACCGCGAAAAATTATGTGTTATTTGGACTGTACGGCTGAGCTCACAATTGCATTACTGCGATGCACGAAATGATCATGCCTTATAACATACATATGTTGCATAATCGAGCACGGAGGATCCATCAGTGAGCTCGCGTTGTTTTGACTTTTCGGCGTGAAACAGAAAAGACGAAAAATATGAGCATGCTGCGAAGGTCGATTGCATTTCTGCACAAATTTCGCGAAACATGACCTGCTTGCAGCTTGCACTCTTCATTTCTCGCGCCCAAACAGCCGGTTCGTCGCTTGTTGTCGCCTAGAGAGAGACTCTTGGAGGTCAGCAACGTTGCATTTCTTTTATTCTGTCGATTGTTTTGTCGAGAAATCGAGGGTTGGGCTTGAGAATACCCTTCGGCGAGACTTTCCTTGAAGACACCTCAATAAATTTCAACTACAGACGACAAGAAGAGGACAAGTCATGCTGAGAAGTCTCCGGAACAGCACTTGAACTCTCTGACCGGGTTCTAGAGAGTGACGTCAAAGGAATTCCGTCATTCCAAGCACTTAGCACAAAGTGAAGTGTGCTCGGTTCCGGTAGCTAAACGTCGGCATCTCGAGCACTGAGAAAACAAGGGAATTGCATGACTAGCTAGAACTCTCGACTCGACTCAATGTCGAGGTCTGAGCCGTGTACGTTTCTCTCCAGCATGTGCCCACTTGATCATTGGCTTCTGAGCCTGATTCGGGACATTACAGTTAAACTAGCATCATCATTAAGCTGGCGAGAGATCGTGTTCGCGGGCTTTATGTGCTTTGCATCTAACCTTGACTTTAATACTTCGTTATTTGCTTACAATGGAAGCAAGTAAGCAAAAAAATGTGTCTTCGTCTTCGGTGATCATGATAGTGCTCCGGTGTCATGCGTGGCTGGCAATGTGTAAATAAGAAGGCAAACAATCAGGCAAGTGCGACAGTATGATGCAAAGCAGCATGGATTAGTAGGCCCTGGGGTGTTTTTACGACTTTCGGGTACGCTGCTTCCATCTCTAAATCAACGGGGACCGACTCAGTCGTGAGTTTAAGCCGTTCGAGTGATTACTGAATGGGGCTTGAACTCAACTTTCTCTGCCGACTGCCAAAGCAGTTCGGCTCCACTTACCTTCCTTATTGATGTCCCACAACACGACTTTGACGCCTAACCGGACTAATCTTAGTGCTAGCAGTCTTCCGAGGCCTCCACCTCCACCGGTGACGAGCGCGATTTCTCCGTGCAGGTCCTTCTCCGGGTACCCAAAAAGTGTGTAGTAGATTGCCTGAAATGAACAAAACCTTTTTAGATGACTTATAGGCTAGAGAAGAAGATTTCTATTTCAACCCTCTGTCGGGACATTGTTCTATTCCAAATTTCAGTACCCTATCTTAAACTTTTTAGAACATTTTTATCCGCAGTTTGCAACTTAAGCAATGATGTCCTACTTTGGAGGCTCATAGCTCCGAAACTAAGGGTCAAACGAGCCTGGTTTTGGTTTTATTCGACTAGAAAGTGTGTCAAGATTCAAAATAAAATAAAATTTGGTTCCTCCTTGGCTCCCCTTAGCTCTTCTGAGGCTTCTCTGGGCTTTCTTTGGCTCCTTCGAGGCTCCCCCTGGCACCAAAATGTGCTAAACTTCGCATTCATGCAAGTTTCTTCATTATTGGTTCGAATTTGTAGTTTTGGAGATTTTCAATAAAATATGGCTACCCGTAAAAAAACTAGATCCATTTTCAGGTCGTTTTAACGAAGTAAATTTGTGCCACAAGATAAGGAGACAAAAAGTCCTGTAAATTGATCTCACTAGAATCTCTATGGTGCCCTTTTTTGACTCGTATGAACTTCAACGATTCTTCAAAAAAGAATGTTCGTGAAAAGCCTCGAAACTATTTGAATTTTGGAACCTTCGCGAGTTCTTCTTTTCCATCAAAACGTGCAAATTCCAACCGGTTTCGTACGATGCAAGAGAGTTACGCAACAAGACAATAAGTGTTATGGTACTTGAGACTCTGAATTAGACACACTCTAGCGCGATGTGTATTTAGTCGCAGAAAGACGCTCATAAGTAGATGCATGCAGTATGAGCATGTAAAAGGCTAATGAACAGCAACGCGAGACTGCTGCCGCTGAATGAGGAAAACGAGTTTGCTGTTCTTGATTTTGTATGAGCACCAGACTGTGGAGTTGCACTAAGCGAAAAGTTCGTTAGATGCAACAGCAAGTCGTCGTAACCTCATTTGAGCATTGCAGCTATGCCTGACGGCGAGCATGTAGGCATACGAGCAGCTGCAAGTGGCCGCTGGTCGAGCATAGTTCAAGGAAATGCGAGATAAGAGGAAGCTAGAGGTAAAAGCGAAAGTGTGAGCGGCTCATTGTTGGGAAAACGAGACTTGAGCTTGCTTGGAGGCTGAGGGGAGGGGCAGGAAATTTGCATTCTCAAAGGTGAGGTCTCAAGCTAGTGTAGGAGACCCTAAGTTATGGGGTTTTTTCCTCCAAAAAGACAGGTTTGACCTCCGCTTAGATCAGAAAGTGAGGTAAAAACTGAGGAATCTCCCGAACTCGCAAAAAAGCTTCAAGCCCAAGAATCTTCTTTTTCCAACCCAGACTCATGGCCACTTTTTTACCCTGGGAAGATTCTCTTTCGTTATGATTTCTTTTTCAGTGCATTTTCAGCATTTTGCAACAAATGCACTATTGTGGCCGCTTTGCCGTCTGTCTGTCTGTCTGTCCGAAATCTTATAACTCGAGAACCAGAATAGCTAGAGAGCTGCGGTTTTTTGCATCGTGTAGGGCATGGTCTGTAGGGGTGCGAATAACAATTTTAGACCCCCAACCCCTCTTGGGGCGGGATGGGGGGTGTTTTACTTTTGTATGAAAACTCCTTATCTTACATCCGATTGAGCTGAAATTTTAGTATGTTGTAATCTGTGCAAAATTTAGTAAATCATGGTACTACATGTGACCCCTACCATGTACAGAGATGGATCTAGAGGCCCTCAAAGTTTGGTCTCCTTGAAAATGCACCCTTAAGCTTAATCTCCGATTTTGCTTTTTTATATTAGAAGAGTCCCTTAAGATTGTTAGGGTTCTTTAACATCCAAAATGCCCTGACTCATTTGTGGGATGTCTCAAAACCCTGACTCATAAATTATGATTAATGGGATCTCATCTCTCTAGACCTTATTCAGAAGCTAGAACAATCAAGCACAAAAAAACCAGCTGCTCATTGCTACATTTTTTTCCCCATCATCAAGCGCCACTTGCCATTCAGCAACAAACGCAAACGAGTGGTGTTTGCATGTAAATGATGAAAATCATACTTTTATAGCCCGGCAACCGTAAAAACTAAATGTCTCAAGTAGCTGGGTTTGCCGAAAACACAAAGGTTTTTTCTTCTCTCCGCAACACAGACTCGCTTTTTGCCTGCACTTCGCTTAGCCGAGCATGAAATAGCCGTTCGCGCCGTAATTCATCTCAAAACCAAATATTTCCCCCCCTAAGAGTATCGTTGCCGAAACTGAAGTGAACCATCCTTGCCCCAGTTTCGGAAACCAGAACAGGAAACCTGCCTCCTCGTGCAACTCGATCCGTTCCGCTTCGTCTCTCGCCCGCCAGTCGAGAACTTTTTAACGAGCAGGTTGGTTCCGAAAGGAGGGCGACTTTTTGCGTCTAAAATTGTGGAATTAGCGCATCGGCGCCAACCTCGACGTTCTCTCACACATTAGCATTTTGTTTTCACCGCTCCGTTCTTCGATCCCTCATAATCTCCGCGAGATAATCAAAAGTTTATTGACCTACATTCGGGTCTCTTTTGTCGACTTGACGAGGTCAGTGCACGAGAGGCTGTTTGGGCTCTGACTCCACCCCTGTGCTTGAGGCACATACTTGAAATGCTTCTTTAAACGCGTATGTTGGGGTTATTAACTGCGAAAAAAGCTGCTTTGCAGTGCTTATGATGCAATGGAGCTGCTGCTGGCACGAACTCGTAAAGTAGTTGCAATTTGTTTTGCGCATTCTTTTTTGTGGTGGTCAAAAGTCTTTCTTTCTTTGTTGTCTCTGATTTGTCGTGCTTTCAAACCGTGAATCTCTCTGGACTGATGACTCTGAAGTTCCCAAGAACAAGGATTAGCTCGAGTGGAAGTTTTTACACCAGCTGAACTCGTTTCAGAGCAACCTTGAGCCGATCTTTTTGCGAAAACTCGCACTGTTCTAATGATCTCCAATCACCCCGCAAGTAGCTGAGGCACAAAGAACTCCTAAGAGGATCACTTACCGATCTTTTTTACGGCTCTAGCCCATGAGTAATTAGCGATCAAAATCCGGTGACGGGGAGCAAAACCCGTTTTTAGTGCATTTTCCCTCAAATGGAGAAAAAATGCACTATTGCATCTGCTATGTCCGTCCGTCCGTCTGTCCGTCCGTCTGTCCGTCCGTCCGAAACTTTATAACTCAAGAACCAGAAGAGATAGAGACCTGCGGTTTTCTGTATCGTGTAGGACATGGTCTGTAGGGTGGAAGGTTAGACATCTTAGACCCCCATTTCCCCTAGGGGGGGAGTGAGGGGGGTAAACCCGTTGTATGAAAGTTCCTTATACTTCGTTCGATTGAGCTGAATTTTGGATATGTTGTAGTTCACATCAAATCTAGCAAATCATAGAACACATGTATGGCCCTATCACTTAAGGGGGCTGAGTGAGAGACCCCCGAAGTTTGTATCGAGGAAAACTTTAGTTGCTCCGATTGAGCTGAAATTCAAAATGGGCACGTAAAATTACATTATTAGAAACATTTGCTCCAATACATGGTCTCAAAAACGTAAAACAAGGCATCAGGATACTTTTGCATATAACCTTGTGGCTCCCCTTGGAAGACAAATGGGCGAATTTTGAATATCGTCCGATTGAGCTCAAACTTTGCTAACTCTTAGAGGGCTTTTATTTGAGCAAAAAACATTCCCATAGTATGCTCCTATCAACTAAGGGGGCGGAGAGGAGAATTCCCGAAATTTGTATGGGAAGAAAATTCATGTGGATTTGCCTTTGGGGCTGAAATTTAAATTATTTATTTAAATTACCGAAAAATGTTGGTAAAGTTTAGAAGCAAAAATTTATAAGTAGAACTTAAGAGTTAAAAAAATTAAATTAAATTAAATCAAATCAAATTAAATTAAATCAAATTAAATTAAATCAAATCAAAATACAAAATCGAAGATCAAGTATAAGAAGTGCATTTTCCCGGGTTTAAATTTTGAGGGAATCTTATTGTTAATTGATCAAGAAATTCAGAAATTGAGTATTATGAATTCAAATAAGATTCCCTCAAAATATAAACCCGGGAAAATGCACTTCTTATACTTGATCTTCGATTTTGTATTTTGATTTGATTTAATTTAATTTAATTTGATTTAATTTAATTTTTTAGATTGTTCTTTCGATAGGTTCGCTACCCTTACCGAGAGCCACTCGAGCATGTCGCTTCTCACGTAAGTTCGTAATCTGGGAGTACATCTAGAAGGTATCAAGAATCTCGACAACGTGCCCGCGATCTGGTTTTTTACGCGCGACAACTATTAGAATGGCTGCAAGACGGTCAGAGAAGGACAGGCGAGACATGCCTTATTTGACAAAATCAAAGCTGGACAGTGACGTCAAGGCGAAACTGTTCTTACTCATCGGCCTCATAGCTCATCGCAGAGTGTGTTTGAAATCACTAATCGTAATCACCGAAAGCAGCTCTTTAATATGCTAATGCTCTGTTTGCCCCTCTCTGTCTCTGTTTTTATTTTGACACTCAGATTCTTGAGCCTTTGTTTGTTCTAGCTCATAATATTGCGACTGCGGCACATTTACGCTTCTCGTACGTGATCTCTGCTCCTTCCTCAATCAGTAATTGGTCGTCTTTATTTTTGCCAACTTATCAATATTAATGAAGCGACTGCGGCAGATAATGACGAGTCCAGTGGAATTAGAGATTTTCTCTCAATTATCAGGCATGAACTTTCAATCATTAGTTTTTTGCGTTCATCGCTCTGAAGCGCCATGCCAGAGTGTACTTTGAGTAGAGGAAGTAGCAGATTAGATAGGGCGGTATCTGAGATGGGAACAGAGGCATAACTGGTGGTGGCAGATGGCATCAGCTGCTCCGTACTATTATAGAGGACAAACCGTGACAGAGGGGGGGGGGGGGGAGTCAAAAATCTCGATTTTTACTGTGACGTAATTTGTGAACGAGGCCCTACAGTTAAGTTACGATTTCTAGTGGGGTTCTCCAGCTCTCCACAAACCTACGCCACTGTCTGGAAGCTAATTGGGGCACTTAATCGCTCGATTACGATACAGAAGTGTACCAGACAAGGCCTATCTCTCCCCCATTGCCCCCAAATCAATATTAGAAAGTCTACTCACTTGCAAGATGTGTCCAGCCGAGACGGTCAGGAACATAAGGACGTCGTGCACCACGTCCCAGAAGGGCCTCGGAGGGAGCCTCTTGTCGCTCGTCGAGGAGCTGGAGCTCGCGGTGCTCCTGCTGTCGTCCATCGAGATGTGCTGGAGATGGGAGCCGTACTCCTCTACGTTTCCTCCGTTTGCCACCATTTTCAACTTCTCTCTCAATAACAAAATATATTCACTAATTTCGTGTTGATTCTTTTGGTTTGCACTTCAATTTACGATTGGCTTCGGATTTTTTCACTCTTCATACAATTCATGGTTAATCAAATATTTACTTTGTTTCAGTACTCGTAATTACACCTCCCTCAAGGTTCCATCAGCAATCAATTAAAGTTTGATAACAAAAAGCCAGATTGCACTCGCGATTAATTATACCCACTGCAGTTCTTTCGCTAACCGCAGTCATTGAAGCAGTGCTAGGAAGTGTCGATAATGATGATCGGCTCAATTTTCCTCTCCCAAGCACGTGCTGTACTGAGCCTAGAACAATTAGCTTCCAATTAATTCCTCGCACGTAATTTTTAATACAAAAATTTTTCGTTGCTAGAAAATCGAGAGCTCAGCTAGCGGATCGACGATGTTGGCCCGACGAAAGCCCACTCGCAAATGCGGAACGGCGCGAGGCAGGAGAGCGAAATATACTCCGTACGTGTAGTCGTGCTCGCAGCTGCAGCATGAATTGAAATGCGAATGAACGAGCTCAAAGCCGGCTCCGTTGTCGGAAGGGCACGTTCAGTTGCTCCGACGATCGACAATTAGAAGTTGTTCCCTGTCTTGTAACACCTCGTCTCAACATCTTTTTGACGCTCTGACACCGTGTCTCGGTCATTTGCATACAAAGCAACCTGATAAGACATCCCCAGCTATTTATTGCAGCAACTACCTTGAGCTAATTGCAAATGCGAAACGTATAATTGAGACGAATTGCTGACTGACGGGAGGAGATGAGTGTTATTACTCCACTTAGCAGTCCGACTCCGCACTATATTTTCCTTATCGACTATTAGGTCAGTGGAACGGGTCTCGGAGATTATCTTTGCTCTCTTCGGTTCACGAGTTTTGTGTCTTCTCTTATTTTTGTTTTCGGGAAAAATTAGTAACCTTGACGGGCGCGATGACGATTTACTTCTAGTCCATCAGCTGTTGCCGGAAACGCTTGCGCAGATGGGGAGTTACTTTCATCGGATGGAAAAGGGCGGGGAAACTGGATTTTCATGTACTTCTTCTTACATTGATTTCAGCTCTTACGAAGTTTGGAGCTCTCCTCTTGAAGTCTTAGATGGGGGAGGGAACGGCAGTTATTTTTGTAATGATGTCTCAGCAATAGTTCAGCTCGGGAGAATCTTGTTAGGAGCTAAGTACGCAACACGCCAAAGCCGATAATTTATTTGGGGTCCAACTTCGAGTCCAAGGGGAGTTGTTACTTGTGCCTGGAATTATCAGTACACTCGAACAAATCACGGCAGCGTTTTCACGTACTCTACTACTTTTTTCAAATCGGTTTTCCAAACATCAGAGAGCGAATTTTTCGACATGAAGTCATTTAGGAGTTGTATGCCTTTGCAAAATTGGAGATAAAAAAATCCAGGAGTTCCTGTTTCTCAAAAAACTTCTCTTTATTTATTTGGTCTCTTGTCTGCCACAATAATCTTCGTAAAAATATTCAAAACATTACAAAGGTACTCATACACAAATACTACACGAATATAGGTTTGTAAAAAGGGAATATAAAAATAGTAAAGCAATAAGTAGTAAGTATAAACGCCGTTGACTATGCGGAAATTCAGGATGCTATGCATATCCAATTAAAAATCTCAAAAAAATTGGTCTTAGACTAAGGTACTGAGGAGAACGAGCCTAAACTATCAAAAATCAGGAATTGCGACTCAACTAATCGTACGTAAAATTAGAATTCGTAAAGGTGATGGATTTAAAAGCGCCTTTCAGAGATCTATTTGGGACTTTCCTTCAAAAGCGATATTTGGGTAAACATTAAGCTAGTAATAGTGGGTATTATTTTTGGTTAAAATTTACTTATTAATTTCTGTAAAATCTCAAGCCTCCAAAGCCGAGTATTGCTTGCGGTGTCTAAAATGGCAATGGCGAATGAAGTCCTTTCAATGAGATGAGCTACGTCTAGAGAGCGTGATGCCTAATTTACCAACGAAGCGGGGTAAATTTGTTCTGTTTTGCCGATATTGCACTAAAAATGTCAATTTGGAAAATAAATCAAACTCCAACTAGCCAACTCGGAATACTTACTTGATGAGACCCGCCGTCTGGTGCGGCGTAAGAGTGATGAGGGGGGTCAGTCGTTCCGTGAAACGTCCGTAGTTGCGTTCCAGTTCTCTTTGGTAGTCTTTCTGGTCGGGAAGAATGAGACCCTTGTTTTTCTTCAGCGCGTCGTGGCACTTTTTCGAGAAGTCCTTGAAGCACAATCTCAGCTTGTTCTGGTGCTTCGTGGGGATAGTCGAGCCGTCCGAGATGCTGGAGAGGAAGGTGAGGGCCATCTCCATCGGACCCTGGTTGACGGTCGTTCCGATGCAGCCTTGCAGCACCATCTGGAGGATCTTGGGGTCCGAGGGCTCCCTGCGTTGTGGCTGCTGCCAGCTCGGGCCGTTTTTTTCTGGATATCCTCGATGGCCACCTCGATGGGCTCGAGGATCAGTTGCTCGCGAGTCACGACCTGGATGCGGGTCTTTACGTATGGGAAGTGTTCACTGGTGGTGAGGATGGTTTTGCGCTTGTACTGCTCCTGCAGCTCTCCGTGGGCCTTTCCTGACTTTGTGAAGGGAGTGGCGAAAATGAAGCGTTCTGAAACATAGAAATAATTTTTTCAGGACCCCCATTTAGGACTCTAAATTCTCATAGCCCCTCTAGGCGTTACTTACTGATATTAAGTTCCGCTCGAAGTAGGTCTCGCGCTGTCTCAGCTCGTAAGCCTCAAAGTAGGGTTTCCACGTAGGTGATCTGGATGTATGCCTTCTCCGAGTCAAGAGTTGCCACGTTCACGGAGTTCGAGTCCTTGATGATGTGCACGACGTCGGGTCCAAAGCGCTCCGAGTAGAAGTTCTGTAGACGGCTGAAGATCTCCGAGAGCTTCGTTAGCGTCGGCTCTTTGTAGATAAATTCCTGCTGGTCTAGGTCTCCGAACTTGCTGCCGTAGAAGCCCACTCTAAAGTACGTTCCGAAGAGCCTCTTGCCCTGCAGCTGGGCGATGCGGTTGAAGGCCTCCTGCAGCTTCCCGTGGATCTTGCTGAGCTTCAGGAACTCCCGGTTTGCCTCGTGAATGGGAATAAGGAGCTTGTAGACGTCGTTCATGACCTCGTACATGCCCGCGATCTGCAGCGAGTTGGCGGCCTCGTCCAGCAGAGTCTTCAGGCCACTCTCCGTGAACCGGTTGCCGAGGAAGCCCTCCTCCCCGGGACTCAGAACGTCGTCTGAGACTGCCGACTCCATGAGGGTGTTGGGGCTGATTTGCGTGAAGCTCACCGCTCCCACCGGGAGATGCGACTTGGGAGTCACGCATGCGGAGGTACTCGGCCACTAAGCTGGCGCTGTGAACGTAGCACATGGCCGCCTCGGTGTAGTTGCTCCTCTCGATATGTTTCTTTCGCCATGTTTTCGAGCCACGTGAGTCGTAAGTCCGGGCTGTTTTGGTAGCCCTTGGCGATGCGGTTCATGAGGTCGAGGAGCATCTCGGGGTCCTCCTGGTACTTCCTTCATCTTCACCGTGTCTGAAAGGATCATGTGCAGGTTGAAGAGCAGATCCTGGACCTGCTCCGGGAAGGAGGTGTCCTGCAGCTCGGAGTCGGACCTCGGCGTACACGAGGATGGTCTTGAGGGCCTTGCGGAGCGAGTCCTCGCTGAAGGCCGAGCTGGTGCCCACGAGGGAGCTCAGAGACAGCGTGACCTAAGGAAAGGGAAATTCAGAAATAAATTTTACTTTTTCTTCCCATTATTATATCCAGTTTGAGCTAAAGACGAGCAAATGCTCTTTATACAGAAAAGAGATTTACTCAAAAAATATGAAAACAAGGAAATGCTTGCTGGAAAAATGGAATGAAGTAAATCCTTCAGTTTTGACCAAGCATTTACTTTAAAAACGAGAAGTAAAAGCATTTGCTCGTCTTTATTCATACGAGCCAAGATTTTACAAATTTTCAAGGGGGCATTTTCTGAGATTGGCTCAACCCTATTATATTCTTGGCTCTTGAGAATCGTTATTGTCTACGGTAACTCTAGTCAGGGTTAACTGTTCATATATACCTGCATCTTGATCCGAGGGAAGTTGCTCCCGATCTCGAAGGTCTGTCGCATCAGGAGATACAGCGAGGCGGCCGCCTGGGACCTCACCGTGGGTAGCTGACTGCCGCAGTGCTTGAGGAGCAGCAGGCACAGGTCGGCGCAGTTGTCGCTCTCGTCGTCGAAGAGGAGGTTGTGGGACTTGTAGACGATAGACCGCTGGGTCGCAAAGAGGTTCTGAAGCGCCGTGACGCTCTGGTTGCGGGCCAGAGCATGCAGTAGCACCTTTAAAACAGTCCCCAGGATGCTGTTGTGGATCTCGGTGTTGAAGGCCACGAGTGCTATAAGCTCCAGGGTGTCGAGAACGGTGAGAGAGACCTCCGTGGCCAGCGTCCCGTCGATGAAGTGGTTGTTCTCGAGCTCGTTTTCCGCCTTGTTCACCTGGTAGTCGTAGAAGACGGTGCGGTAAGGCATCTGGTCCTTTCGGAAGCGGTACTTCTCCGTCGAGTTGCGATCCTTCCTGCGGTTGATGAGGTCGTTCCTCGCCGAACTCGTCCCTCGGATGCACTCCTCCAGCTTTTCCTTCATGTCCGGCTGGTTTCTGAAGCTCTGCGTCTGGGCCCTGCGAACCGTCGCCTTCTTGCGACCCTTGTACTCGAAGCACGGGATGCAGACGTTCAGGACCTGCAGCGTCTGGTAGAGTCGGTGAGGTGAGAGGCTGCTGAGCCACTTTGTCAGCACGTCCCTTTCGATATTCTTGATGACCCACAGATAGCAAGCCAGCAAGTGACGCGTGTTGGCGCTCCCCAGAGGCACCTTGTTCTTCATCGGCTCCTGCACGAAATTGTACATGCGACTTCCGGAGATTGCGTAGGCGACTTCCGGGCTGATGGTGTCGGAGAGAGTCCCCGTGGGCCCCTGGTAGTCCTCCATGAGGCCGATTCGGTCCGTTTCCGAGAGATACGAGTGCAGCTGGGGGATGACGTCCATGACGATGCCTAGCAGAGGGAGATACAGAACGGCTACTCGGGCCCGGAAGTCCTGCTTGGCCAAGCGTGGATCGAAGTCGTGGGAAGCAATGAGGTTCCGGAGGGCTCTGATGGCCTTTCCGTGCAGCTCGGAGTTTGGAAGCTCGAGGACTCCCACCAATTCGCTCAGCATGAGACCGATGAGGAAGTGCTGGGCGCGGTATTCCGTTGAGAGCTCGGCATACAGGGCCTTGTCGCTGTTGGGCTGAAGAGAGAAAGAGAGTAAATACTAGTTCCAAAAAAGCCACCTTAGAGTACTTACGAATGAATTGCCGCTGTTCGAAGAGGTGATGCTGGGAGTTGGACTGGAAGCTCCCGAGGCAAGGGCCGTGAAAGGCGTGCCAAAGGGCAGGTTGAGGGCCACAAAGTGCTCATGGCTGCACACGATCCTCAAGAAGTCGACCTTGTAGTGCACCAGGTCCGGGATGGAGGTGTTCTTGGTCGTCATGACCTTGTAGTAGGTCTTGATGAGCCCGAAGACGAACCCGCGGTCCATCGTGCTGAGAAGGTCGAACATGAAGAAGGCCAGACTGGAGTTGATGGAGTTGGCGAGCTTCTGATCCGTGCTGTGGTACCCGATGATCTTGGTGGTGACTAGATTCACGAGGGTCGAGATGTCATCCGTGAACTGATGCGGGAATCGGTTCTTCCTCGACGAGTTTAGCGAGTTTGTGATGTTCAGGTGCTCGATCATGCTCTTCACCATCAGCTCGAACAGCATCCAGGAGTTGGTGAGGGACAGAGTGGCAGCCGCCCCGCTCGCCACGACCCAGTGGAGCGCCATTTCCTCGTGCAGGAGCCGAATCACGCCATCTCGGGCGTTCACGGTGCCTGTCGGAGAGTAGTCGTTCCGCATGCTGGCCGTCCTGTCGACCATCTTGCCCGACAGCACCGATGCAAAGTACAGATCTGGGTTGCTGGAGCTCCGACTGAGGTCATCCCGCTCCTTCTCGAGGGACGACTTGGGTTCCAGCGGGTGCGGGATCTTGGCCTGGTACTGGATGTACGTGCTCACGAGACCCTGGCGGCCATAGTGGTCGGGCTGGATGGTCGAGAGCTTGTCCAGGAGCTGGCAGATGCTCTCGAATACCATGGGCGCGATCGACATGGGCTGGTCACTGACTTTGTAGGTCGTCACGAAGAGCTGGATGAGCTTGTCGAAGACGATCTGGAGGTTTTTCACCAGCGGAATTATCTCGGCGGACTGGAGCTCTTTCAGGGATTTCTTCAGCTTGGGCTCGAAGTTGATCTCGCCGATGTGGTGCGGAAACTTGCGCGACTCGAGGCACTCGCAGAGCACGAAGAACTGGTCCAGGTAGGGGTCGAGAGTGTGGACTGTCGTGGAGGCCTCTACGACCACGTTGAAGAGACTGCGGTGGTTGTCGAGCCATTTGGTGCTGATATACAGTGAATTAAATAGTCATTAAAAAATTAAATCACGCAAAATCGGTGATGAAGCTTATGGTTTCATACTCAAAATGTTGAAAAGGACTGATATTTAAAGTTTTGCCTGATTTGATTTAATTTAATTTGATTTGATTTAATTTTTCTAGATTTGGATGTCGATGGTTATTGGTAGATAGACAGACGGACAGAAAAAACAGCTCACCCCGGAAGTTGCAGAGCCGGAATGTAAGAATAGTTCACTGGAGGCTCCTCCACCATCACCGGGAGCTGCTGCTCACCGATGTTCAGTCTGCCGTCCTTCAGGATGGGCAGCCACGTGTACCCGATCGGCGTCTCCACCGACTTCTGCTCCTCCGCCGGCTTCTTCTGGCACGAGATGTGGAAGATCGTGAACAGGATATGGTGATTTTGCCTCAGGTCGGCTGGAAGCAGTATTTTAATCTCATCGTAGAACACTGGGGTCTTGTTGTGGTAGTTGACGATCGTGAAGGCCTCGCTGCAGAACTCGGGACACGAGCTCTTGGCGAAGATGTTGGGAAGTGCGTCGGACTGCTTCTCGCCCGCCATGATCTGGACCCGGATCGCGATGTTGCGCGAAGACCCGGCCCGTGCGGAGAAATTCAGCTCCTTGGGGCTGATGTAGAGGAGGTTGCGGTACGCGTAGTGGGTGTTGTGGATGGGCGAGAAGGGGAATTCGAGGATCTCGCGGATGGGGCGGGCCGTTTCGTCGATGAAGGGCTCCACCTTGGCCAGCTCGGGGGTCAGGCAGTTCGGGAGCTCCACGGGGTACGGCGTGATCTCGAGTTTGATGGACCCCGGAATGCACTTGTACTTCTTCACCACCGACCCGAGACGCTTCAGCTCCGGGAGAAACTTGAAGAGGTCCTCGTCCCGCATCTTGTCGGCCTCCTGCTTGAAGAAGCTCGTCACCGTAATGCTGATGGGCCGGAAGGACTCGATGCAGTTGGCAAAGTCCTCGGGGGACCACGAGCGTCGCTTCTCGTTCCCGCGTCTCTCCAGACTGCCTCGTCGTGAGAGAGTTCCCATGTCGGCGGCGCGCTTCTTGAGCTGTTCGAAGCTGCTGGTCGACGATTTGCGGTCCAGGCTGTTGGAGCTGCAGGAGGTCCCGATGCTGTCACGGTCGGAGGAGCCGTCAAAGGCCTCACCCTGGAAAATGTTGTTGAGGTAGATGCCCGTCCACGCAAACGGCATCCGGTACTTCCCCAGACGCTCGCAGTAGTCGGCAGCCGACGACTTCATCTTGTCTCGGAACTTGTCCTTGTCTTCCTTGTCCTTGAGGTAGGGCTCCACGGAGTCCTTGGAGTCGCCCTGCAGCACCTTCTCGAGACGAATCACGAGGAAGAGGTCGTGGCTGGGCTGGGAGATCTCGAAGACGCCGGCTCGGGCGAGCGTGCTGGGGTCGGCGTAGGGAATGTGGCTCGAGAGCATGCGCTTCAGAGACTCGGGATTGAGGTCAAAGTAGAAGTTCTCGGAAATCTTCTTCTTCTCACGGGCGTCGTAGAGCGCCATGGATGCGAAAATGGGCTCAATTTCGAGGTCTAGCTTCAGGTGATGGCACTTCACGTAGATCCGGTTGCCGAGGTGCTCGTGGGGCGGTTCGGCCGGGGGTCTCTTTTCGATCATCTCGTCTGTGTCCAGGTCGGAGCAGAGCCCGAACAGCGCACTCTGGCGGTCCTCTGCGCGTTTCGCTTCGTTCATCTGGTCCACGTTTTCGGGCTGGACGCGGTCCAGAATGCCCTCGATCAGGGGATCGTTGGCGGAGCTCCGCAGGTCGAAGGAAGCCCAGCTTCCCCGGGGCGTCAGAGTGTCAGTGCTGGACACGAGAGTCGACACGGACGACACCGAATTGATGCTGGCGATGGACGTGCGACTGCTGGGTGTGCAGCTCTCACTCTGGTACACGAGGGTCTCGTCCAGCGAGCTAAAGTCCTGGTCCACCTCGAACTCCTGCTGGTACACCGAGACGCTCATGATACCCCTGTCGACCCGGGCACTGAGTCGGTGCGAGAACTCGGCGATCTTCCAGCTGCGGGTGAAGCAGTCCATGCAGTGCCGGACATAGCTGGGCAGAAGGGCATAGTCTTCCGTCGGTCTTACGTAATCCACGGTTCGAAGCGACCGCTTGATGATTTTGATTTGCACATCGTTCAGCGGGAAGTCCAAAATTGGGCGTAGCGGATCGCGGTAAATGGCATTGTAGTGCTGATTTAGAAATTCCTCGAAGTCTACGGGGTCAATTAGCTCGTTCAGCGAGACCTGCAACGAGTGGAAACACGATTTGTAACATTGAACTTGAAAATTAAGGTCAACGACCACTAGAGCTGCCAGACGCCGATTTCTCCGGGGGATTTTTTTCTCCTCGATTTTTTGGCTTAATGAAAGCCTGCAATTTAGGCTTTTTGTCCTCACTAGGTAGTGTCTTCTGGCAGCCCTCGAGTCACGGATGCTCAACTCACCGAAGAGCCTATTGAGGAACTTTCACTTTTCTGAATTATCTGATGAGTAGCCACATTCTTCCTCACATCCGTAGCGTGCTGCCTGCAAGAGATAAGACGTTTAGTCGCTTCCGGCTTGCTTTCTTATGAATGAAAGGAATGCGATTGATAAGAAAATGTTCGTGTGAAAAAAATGTCAACATGGAGGAGGGCGAGAAACTTTTCCTTACTTGCTCAGTTTTTGGACAAAGGCTCGCTGCGGCCCCGCCATTCTTGCGTGGTTTTCGTCAGAGGCACGTTTTACTTAGTCTCTAGGGACATTTTGGGGTTTAATTTTAAGTGGAACTGGGTTTTTTGGATTAAATCTTGCGCGAACTCGAAAAGATGCGAAGACCCGACTGACTAACGGCCGGTAAAGAAAATAGAGAAGGAAGAAGTGGAAAGTCAGCTGTGTTGTTTATGCCGGGAGTTTCGCGTTCGGGTTTTTAAATGTTGCTTTCTTGTTTTAAATACCTCAAAAATGTCGAAGAGAGGTGATATTTCGAAAACTAGGCAGCCTTCGCTGTTGTCCTTCATGAAGAAGCCTACAAAAGACCCACCTCCAGTCCCTCAGAGCAAAGAAAAGGTAAATGTCTCGTCTGTTTTGCCAAAACACAACCTCATGAAATCCACTGTGTTTCAGAATTCGCCCCTCTCAATCGTAGTAAGCGATGAAGATGACTTTGTTGAGCCCTCCATCAAACCTCTGGTGAAGAACAAGTTCAAGAAGCCCCCAAGTTCTGAGGGATCATCTCATCCCTCGCAACCAATCACAAGCTCAAAGCTGACGGCGGCGGAGGATCTGTTTAGCAAGTACAGCCTGTCAGAACCGACGACTTCGGTCCTGGACTCGATCGACTCGGACCTTTCTAGGGATCCCGTGTTCGTGTCTGCTTCCAAGAACCTGAAGAAGACGCTGGAGAAAATAAAAAAGTCACCCCTGAAGACACCGTCCCCAAACACAAGCCAGGACTCGCCCAGCTCGACCAAACCAAAAGCCAAGTTCGTCTACAAGAGACCTGTTTCGTGCTCAATTCCCGATTTTAAGCCCCTAATACTCACTCCCCCTCCATCCACCCAGGGCTCCGAGTCGACTCAGAGCTTCACGACCCCAAAATCATCGCCGATGTCCAACGGATCCCTGAAAAAGCCCGACATCTCTACTGTGTTCCTCGACAGCTCCTGTGACGTCTCTCACGACAACCTCATGGACTGGTCTCCGGCCCCTGTCAAGCTTCCAAGCACTCAAAAGGTCCCGTCTCTGAGCAAACTTCCGGATATGGACACCAAGGACGTCGTGGAGAACTGCATAACCCTCGCATCGGCCCTAGAGGCCGTGGAGAACAGCAAGGAGTACCTCCAGAAGGACTCGGCCTTCGGCAGCAGAAGCAGAATGGAGGCCAACAAGACCTCTCTCTTCCAGCTCTACGAGCACTTTTTCGAAGTCTTCAAGAGCCTCCCTCTTTCCGTCGTGTCTAGCAACGGACTGGACATCGGGACCTGGAGCCGGGGGAAGCAGATCGTAGCCAGACTCAAGGAGAGCATCGAGCATGACAACACCGCTCTGAAGCGGGAATCCCAGAACTTCGAGTTCAAGCAGCCCACTTGGATAGCGACCCCCAAACCGAAGGCTCCCAGCTACGTTCCCGAGACCCAGATCCCCGACGAGGACGACGACATCGACGAGATCATGCAGTGCTTCGACTTGGAGAAGAAGCTGGCCGAGGGCAGGGCGTCCGCCCTGAATAGCGTGCCGATCGGAGCGATGGATTTCACCTCTCCTGGGCGTCGGGTGGTCGAGCCCCGGGTGAACTTTATCCACGACGCTCCCGCCCCCATGATAGAAAACTACCCAGACACCATAGATCTCGACGACGATGGATGGGAGAGATACGACCCCGCCGCCTTCGAGGACGACCTCCCGACTTTCCAGAAGGCCTCGGTCGCTCTGAACAACCCACAGAACAAAAAAATTTCCTCGATCGACGACTGCGTTGCCGTGGACTCTGGAAACAGCAGCTGCCTGGACTTGCTCGAAGGAAGGTTCCACATCGGAGTCCGGAATGACGCCACTCAGAAGGAGTTCTGCGGCATGAGCTTCAGCCACTCGAGGGAGCTGAAGCGGGCGTTCCAGGAGACGTTTGGGCTCCGCGAGTTCCGGAGAAACCAGCTTCAGGTCATCAACTGCACCATGCTGGGAAATGACACGTTCGTCCTGATGCCGACGGGGGGCGGGAAGTCGCTGTGCTACCAGCTGCCGGCGGTGCTGCTGAAGGGAGTGACGATGGTCGTTAGTCCCCTGAAGTCGCTCATCTTGGATCAAGTCAGCAAGCTGGAGTCCCTGGGGGTGAGTAGAAATTCGAGCCTCTGAAAGACTGACCCCCTTGGTTTCAGATATCCGCCAGACACCTGTCCGGAGAGGTCTCGATGCAGGAGGCCAACCAGACGTACCACGAGCTCGTCTCCCCCAACCCCTCCATCAAGCTCCTCTACGTGACGCCCGAGAAAATCGGCTCCTCCGCCAAGTTCCAGAACTGCCTCGACAAGATGTACTCGGCCCGGAACATCGCTCGCATCGTCATCGACGAGGCTCACTGCGTGTCTCAGTGGGGCCACGACTTCCGTCCGGACTACACGAAACTCGACCAGCTGAGACGGCGCTTCCCGGACGTCCCCATCATGGCTCTCACCGCCACTGCGAACCAGCGAGTGCGGACGGACGTGACGAAGCAGCTGTGTCTGAAGCCCAATGCCAAGTGGTTCCTGTGCAGCTTCAACCGTCCCAACCTCAAGTACATTGTGCAGCCCAAGAAGACCAACACGGTTGAGGAGATGTCGAAGCTCATCAACTCCAAGTTTTCGCGGTCCAGCGGCATCGTGTACTGCTTCTCCCGCAACGAAACGGAGCAGGTGGCCCTGAAGCTGCGGAACTCCAACATTCCCTCTGCCAGCTATCATGCCGGGATGAAGGACTCGGAGCGAGAGGAGGTCCAGAAGAAGTGGCAGCTGAACCGAGTGAGAGTCATCTGCGCCACGATTGCCTTTGGGATGGGCATAGACAAGCCGGATGTGCGGTTCGTGTTCCACTACTCGCTGCCCAAGTCCGTTGAGGGGTACTACCAGGAGTCTGGGAGAGCTGGCAGAGACGGCAAGCCCTCCACGTGCATCCTGTTCTACAACTATGCGGACATGAAGCGGATCCAGAAGATGATTGAACGTAAGACTCCCAATCGATTTTCAAGCAACGAAATTCTAGAGTCTCTTTTCTCTTTCCAGGAGACAAAGACACGAGCTACGAGGCCCGCAACATCCACATCCAGAACCTCTACAAGATGGTTGGGTTCTGCGAGAACCTGATGGACTGCAGACGACAGCAGCAGCTCGAGTACTTCCTGGAGAGATTCTCGCCGGAAGAGTGTCTCGCCAACCGAAACACAGCCTGCGACAACTGCCTCAACCGGGAGGACTTCAGGACCATCGACGTCACCGACAAGTGCAAGGCGATAGCCCAGTGCGTCTCGGACATCTGCGGCCAGCGTGACCGATTCACGCTCCTGCACATCACGGAGGTGCTGAAGGGGACGCAGGTGAAGAAGGTGATGGATTCCCAGCACCACAAGCACCCCCAGTACGGGTCTCTGAAGAGCTGGGATAAGGGCGACATCCAGAGACTGCTTCACAAGATGATCATCAGCGGGTACCTGCGAGAGGAGCTGATCTTCCAAAACGACATTCCCCTGGCCTACCTCCGAATTGGCCCGAAAATCACGGATCTCATGACCGGGTCTGCCAAGATGGACTTCCACATCCGCGAGAAGGTGCTCAAGAAGACCTCCAAGGACATGATCACGGGTGACATCACGGACCCGACCATCAGCAAGGAGCTGGACGCCATCTACTCTGCCTGCTACGACGCCCTTCTGAAGGCATGCCAGGAGATTGCAACCGAGAAGAACGTGCATCTGAGCTCCGTGATGAACATTGAGGCCCTCAAGCAGATGTCCCGGGAGCTGCCCTCGAGCGAGATGGAGATGCGCAAGATCCAGTACGTGACCAAGGCCAACTTTGACAAGTATGGCGCCAAGCTCCTGGACATCATCCAGGACTACGTGGCGGAGAAGGTGGTGCTGATGGCGGACGTGTCGCAGCAGAAGCAGGCCACGGAACAGGCGGAGGACTACCGAGACTGGGACGCGCTGGCCCAGGCGGGGTCCAGCTCTGGAGGAGGGGGTGGAGCCAAGAGACGGAGAAGCGGCTGGGCGACGGGAAAATCCTCTAAAATGTTCAAGAGTGGGAGAGTTGGGAAAACAAAGAGCCGGGTGAGGAGACGAAAGACCCCGGTGAAGGCGAAGAAGAGCCCCGTGAAGGCGGCCAGGGGCCAGAACAAGTTCAAACCCATGTCGATGCCGGGGGGCTCGTGGATGTGAACGTTTTTTATTGCATTTAAATAAACTGTTATCATTATCGAGTGTCCATCAATAAGTTAAAACTCCTGTGCTTATCCTAAACGTAAGGGACTTTCTTCTTACAAGTAACTCGAGAACTTTTCTAAGTAATTTGTAATTATTTAGAAGTTAATACGATGTAAATTCCTTTGATCAAAGTTGGAAGGAAATTTTGAATGGCTTCAAAAGAGTCCTAAACTTAAATCCTCTGAAATGTCAGTTGCGGTAACACTGGTTATAAGTAGGTATGATGAAGGGCGCCGCTGTCGGTGCGCTAAGAGCTCAGGAACTTGACGATCTCGTCGTAGAAGACGAAGTGCAGAGCAGTGGTAGCTCCCGATTTGAGCATAGTCGGGTAGAGTCCCTTGTACAGGGCCTTGAGACCTTCGTTTTTGGCTGTCATCCGGAGGCAGTCGTACAGCCCATCACACACAAAATGTTTCCCAAACGACTTTCGATGCGCCTCGAATCCCTGTATCTGCAGTCGTTTCTTGCACAAGTCCAGCGGATAGACGATGAACTTGGCACAGCACCCCGTGAGTCCCCCGACGAGGAGCAGCTCCCACGCCGGCAGCATCTCGCTCTGGGACATGTGCAAGTAGCGCTTCAGAGCGTCCCCGAACAGGTTGTAGAACATGAACTGGCTGCCCGACATGGGCGCAATCTGGAGCAGACTGGGTCCGAGACCCCGGAAGAGACCTCTGAACTGCTCCTCCCGCAGAATCACCTTCAGGCCCTGCACCGAGTTTTTGTACCCCTTTGTCCTGTCCTGGGCGATGAGTCGCGTCCGCACGACGTCAATGGGGTTGGCAATGATGGTAGCGAAAGTGCCGGCGGCGGCACCGCAGATGAAGTGACGCAGGTCGCCGTGGTCCTCCAAGTACTTGATATGCTTCACCGACGAGTAATTGATTTGCTCGTAGAACCAGAACTGCGAAATGCCGTAGCAAATCGAGAGCACCTGCGCCGGGTTGTGACCTCGCCAGAAAATCTTGAGACCCTCCTCTCTGTACATCAGCTTCACGGCCTGGAATATGGACCTGTACTTGGCTCCCGTTCGCCCGTTCTCCACCTGCAGCTGGAACCGGATCTTGAGGACGTCCAGGGGCTGGCAAATGGAGCGAGTTATCGCGCCGCTGGCTCCCCCCGAGATGGCGGCCTTCATCTGGTCCGATGCCGTGTTTGCTGTCTCTCTCTCCATCCTCACGAGTCTTTTCAATCACAGACTTTTCTGTCGAGGGAAAACTTACGTAACTTTCGACAAAGTTGCTGCTGATTTCGGGTTCTTTGTTACCTTCCTAGTCACTTTGAGCACAACCTGAGTGGACGAAAGTCACGAGCTCTCATCTGCGGTCTTCCTAATCCTTTAGTAGCCTTTTTACGTCGAATCTTCAGTCATTTCCGCGACACTTCCAGTCGTCTTCGGAAGCAATTTCGTTTCTGACCAAAACAATAACATGCGGCCCGTTATATAGTCACGTACACCCCGTACAAGTATTTACTCAACCGTGGGGTTGGAAAGATTTTGGACCTGTTGCATGATTAACCCATTATTTACCAGCAGGCTCGTGAACTTCTCGAACTTCATAAAAATATATAAAGAGTTAAATCGGAGATTAAGCTTGAGGGTGCATTTTCAAAGATTTCAAGAAGACCATACTTTGAGGGCTCCTAACTCCGTCCCTGTACAAAAAAGGGGATACATGTGGGAACATGATTTGTTATTTTGGACACAGACTACAACATACTAAAATTTCAGCTCAATCGGATGTAATATAAGGAGTTTACATACAAACGTTAAACACCCCCCATTCCCCCCCAAGAGGGGGTAGGGGACTAAAATTGTTAGCCTGCATCCCTACAGACCAGGCCCTACACGATGCAAAAAACCGCAGTTCTCTAGCTGTTCTGGTTCTCGAGTTATAGAATTTCAGACAGACAGACAGACCACAGGCGACCACAATAGTGCATATTTTGCAAAATTCTGAAAATGCCCTAAAAATTCCCGAGAGTTCCATAGGAATTATTTTTGAAAATTTTTACGGAATTCTTGGAAAATTTATTTCTGTGATCGTCAAGAATTTCTATGAATGAGGCCCCAACAGCATGCAGGTCTGGAAACTCACGGAGCAGAGAGCTCCCACTTTCACGTATTGTTTGTGAATCGTAGTAAAGTAAACAATCGACTCGATTGCCGCAATTGATCGTTGGAAAGAAGAGAATCAATCTAGACCTTGATAAAATCCAGGTCAGCAGGATTGCCGCAACTGTCGAATGCTCAGTGTCCTCAGACGCATCATGCCATTTTACGCCGTGGCTAGAGGGAAGGTTCCCGGAATCTACAAGACGTGGCCAGAGTGCGAGAGCCAGGTGAAAGGCTTCGCGTCTGCGAGATACAAAAAGTTTGCGTCCGAGAACGAGGCTAGGGACTTCATTGCCGAGAACCAGAACGGAGCTTCCACATCAAAACCGCCGGCCAAGAGGAAAGCCCCTGTCTCTGTCGAAGGAATCAAAGGCCCGCCAAAGAAGATCAAGCTCATTGATGTCCCGAAGCCCGAGCTGGAGGTCGTGAAGCTGGAGCAGTTCGGGAAGTACTCGTTCCCCGTCGACTCGGAAGGCTTTGTCCACGTCTACACCGACGGCTCCTGCGAGGGAAATGGAAAGAACATCGCCTGTGCCGGACTCGGGGTCTTCTTCGTGGACGGCCATGCTCTGAACACGGCGCTTCCGGTGAAGGGGAGGGCCACCAACAACTGTGGCGAGATCCAGGCTGCCACCGTGGCCATCAAGCTGGCGAGAGAGAACGGCGTGAAGAAGCTCCAGATCAACACGGACTCCAAGTACCTCATCAACTCTGTGACGGACTGGATGCCTCGCTGGAAGGCCAAGGGATGGAAGTCCACTTCGAACCAGGCTCTGAAGAACCTGAGTGACTTCAGGGAGCTGGACGAGCAGCTGGTGGGGGACCTGGACATCAAGTGGCACCACGTGCGGGGTCACCAGGGGATCGCAGGGAACGAGAAGGCTGACAGACTGGCCCGAGAGGGCAGCGAAATGTACCGCAAAGGACAGAGGAGCTAATTAAAGTATAAGTTTTATTTCTGATCGTCAATGGCCAAAATGTTTCCTCTCTTCGCGGGGTTCAGGAGCGCCTCCGCCCACTTCTGGTCCCTCTCCTGGCTCCTAATTCGCTCCACGGGGGTCCAGCTGTGGTCTGGCTCGAGTCTGTAGCTGTCGATGTACTCGTCTCTCAGGCTAGAGCCCCACTCCTCGGGCGAAAGCATGCTGAAGTACTCCTGTCCTGAGCCCTCCTTCTGGTACAGGTGGTAGACATGCCCGGGGACCTTCTTGAAGTTGCAGGCCGCGTGATGCAGATCTTTGTTCCTGTCCGCCTCCTCCAGAATCTTCATGGCTTGCTGCTGCAGAAACCGTACTTGCTCCGCGATCACCATCAGTTTCCCGCAGGCATTGTTTTTAACGTGCACGTCCGCGGACTGGATCTGGCGAGCCAATTCCACGATGTCCTGGGACGACTTCTTGCTCACTCGGGCGGCACTGACCAGGGGCAAGCCGGGGTTCGCCTCCACCAGCTTGACTTCCACCGTAGTTTCTGTTTTCTGCACTATTTCGTGGTCCATTTTGAGGTTTCTTCTGGAGGCGAGATTGCGAGGAAAGATAGTCGAACTCAAAACAAATATCAGCTGTTGTTGATTTCAAATCCTTGTGTTTCAAATATCAGATAAATTTCCCAAAAATCCAAATATTTGAAGTCAATGTGTATAGTTTACCAATATTTAGTTTTATTTGCTTTGTTTTGTGTTACACATGACAGTTAGTGTTCTGTATTTTCAATCTTCGAAGGAGATTTGATTATTTTCTCTAAGTAGTGTGAACATATTTCACGTGTTTACAAATAACTTACTAAAATTATGCACGCGTACGTTTGTTACATGAACGAAAGTTACTATCAATAATAAAAGTCAATGTTCAATTGATGGATTTAAAATAACAGGAGTTGGAGGCGCTTAGAAAGCAAAATCCGAGTCGTCGTCGTCTTCTTCGCTATCACTCATCTTCTTTTTCTTCTTTGATTTGGACTTCTGCAAGGAAAAACTCAATCAGAAACTTTTCCTTAATTTTTAGCGAGCATATTTACCTTGACCGGGGTGTCGTCGTCTGAGTCGACGGTCCGCTTAGCAACCTTCTTCTTTGAAGTCTTCTTGAGGGGGGAATCTTCGTCGTCGAGCTGCGGGCCGAGCTTTCGCTGCTTTGTTGGCTTCTTCACTGGAGAGGAGTCTTCTACCGATGGCCCTCCGAGATCGTCTTCGTCGGACAGAGTAATATTTTGCTGGGTTCTCTCCTTTGGCTCCACCTCATTGTCAAACATCTCGAGATCAGAGTCGGACTTCTCCTCCTCATCGCCGAGGAGAGCTGCGTAGTCGATTTTCTTCGTAGCTGAACGTCTGTTCGTCTTCTCTCTCAGAGGAACTGGCGGCGAGCTGAACTCGACGTCACTGGCTCCCGACTCGAGGTCGGTGTCTCCATCGCTGTTGACGGCCTTTTTCGGCTGGAAGAAATTTTCGAAGGCTCGTTAGAAGTCCTGAAAGTCGAGTTAACTCACCTTCTTGCCCTTAGCTCCGACGTCGGTTATTTTGAGCTGCTTCATGCCGTCCTTGGCCTTGGTTTTCTTCTCTCCCGGCTCCTTCTTGGCCCGCGGCTTCTTCTCCCCGGGCTCCTTCTTCACTCGTGGTTTCTTTTCTCCCGCGGCCACCAGGGCGTCAAACTCGTCGACCTCTCCGCCGTCCCCAGCTTCCTTGGCCTCCTTCTTGACCCGAGCAGTGGTTGCGCCAGCCGCAGTTCTCTCGTACTTCTTCATCATCTCCTCCGACACCTGGAAGCGGACCTCGATGCCATCTTGGCTAGGCTTCGTCTCGTCCTTTCCAGGCTTCTTCTTCGAAGCAGCGCGGCCCTTTCCGGTGACAGCCTCCTTCTTCACGGGCTTCTTTTTCTTGTTCATGCCGGACTCCTCCAGGCGCTCTGCCTCCTCGACCTCGTCGAGCTTCTTGATGAACTCATCCAAGTCTTCGATCCAGAGCATGTGCTCGGTCTTGGACCGCAGGATCTTCAGCTCTGCCAGCTTCTGGTCCCGCTGTTTGAGGAGCTCGTTCTTCTTCTCCTCCGTCAGCATCCACATCGACATGCCAAGGAGATAGTTGAACTTCTTGACGTCCGTGAGCTTCTGGAACGCAGCCTCCGGGTCCACTGGCTTCTTGCTGGAGCCAGAGAGAGGCTTGCTCTCTTCCTCCTCCTCGTCCTCGGCGGGCTCCTCCTCTGCGTCATCGAGTTTGACGCGTCTCTTCCACTCAGCGATGGGATCTGGAGCGTATCCTCGCTTGATCAGCTCGTCACAGATCGCCTTTCGCTTCTTGTTCTCCACCACGAGGCTTCGATCGCACTTCTCGACGATGAAACGGGCCTGGTTCGACAGCTTGTCGCACTCTGCCTGCAACATGCCCTCCATGTAGGCCTTGCGCTTCAGGTAGTACTCCAGCCGGAGTGGGTAGAACTCCTGCAGGACCTGCAGAGACGTGTCGAAGCGACGGAGACAGCCCTTTTCGTCAAAGGCGTGCATCGTGTTGAGCGAGATGCTGCTAGTCAGCTTAAATACTCGGTGGAAACCTCCCTCTTCAGCGTAGAGCTTCTCAAACTCCCCGGCGGCGAAGGTGATTACGAACCTGACGGTCGTGTCGGTGTTGTACTCTTTGTAGTCCGTGATGACGGGCTTCATCTTCTCGGATCCGTTAAGGAGGGGCTCCAGGCAGCTCTCTTTGTAATTCTGAGTCCAGGTGCCGATCGGGAGCTCGGAGATCTCGAGTTTGTTGTTGTCCAGGAGGGAGCAGTTGCCGACCGTGATGAAGCGGTTGCCAGAGACGGCCGTTATGGAGCCCTGGAAGTTCTTGTAATACGGCTGCATGGGCTTGGGCTCATCTCCGTTGATCATGCGGCGCAAATTCGCAACCACGTCTCGGGGATTGTGGTTGGGGATCTTCGTGGCCCATCCAGTTCCAATGCCTGAAAATCGAAAAGAGCTTAGATTCAAGAATTTAGGAATTTTCTAAAAATAACTCACCTTCAGCTCCGTTGATGAGCACCATCGGAATAATGGGAATGTAGAAAGCTGGCTCGATCTTGAGGTTGTCGTCGTACTGAGCCTCCAGAAGAGGGTCATCGAGAGGGTTGAAGATGAGCCGCGTGAGGGGCGACATCATGGTGAAGATGTAACGGGGGCTGGCAGAGTCCTTGCCGCCCGCCAGACGCGTACCGAACTGACCACGGGGCTGGAGCAGGTTGATGTTGTTGCTGCCGACGTAGTTCTGGGCCAGGTTGACGATGGTGCCGCACAGAGACACCTCTCCGTGGTGGTAGGCGCTCATCTCAGCGACGGAACCGGCCAGCTGGGCCACCTTGACCTCGCGCTTGTCATTTCGCTTCAGACACGTGAACATGACCTTGCGCTGGCCCGGCTTGAGGCCATCCACGACGTTCGGAATCGAACGCTCGTTATCCGAGTTGGAGAAGAGGACGAGCTCCAGGTTGATGAACTCCGAGTAGGTGACGGCTTTCGTGTCCTTCTTGTACAGATACACCTCTGGCAGACCGACGAGCTTGCGGTGCTTCACTTCCTCCATGTGCTTCGTGAGCCAGTCCTTGCGCTGGTCCACCTGCTTCTTCGCGAACGCCATCGTGATCGCGTCGTCGTCGGCGGTGCCCTCGTACTTGAAGAGCACTCGATGTCGTTCCATGTCCTCGAAGTACTCGCGGGCCTCGGCGGAGGTTGAGGTGCCCAAACCCTTGTAGTACTTGATCTGGAACGTGCCATGGTTCGGCGTGTCTGCCTTCCACTCCTCGAACTCGGGGAGCGAGAAGAACGACAGAACGTTGTCCTTCTTCGTGGCCTTCACGATGGGCGTGATGAACTCCTCCAGGAACGGCAGCCGCAGCAGCTCGGGCCAGTTCGTGTGGATGAAGTTGATGAGGAGACCCTTGATGTGGGACCCGTCCTGGTCCTGATCCGTCATGATCATGCACTTTCCGTACCGCAGGGTCTTCAGGTCGTCCACCGTGAGGTACTTCTTCTTGTACTGCAGCCCCAGGATCTTGATGAGCGCGTTGATCTCGGCGTTCTCGAGGATCTGCTTGTGCGTCGCTTCTCGCACGTTCAGGAGCTTTCCTCTCAGCGGAAAGACTCCGTACAGATCACGTCCCACAACTCCGAGACCCGAAACGGCCAGGGTCTTGGCCGAGTCTCCCTCCGTCAGGATGAGGGTGCAGTTCAGTGAGTTCTTGGTGCCTGCGTCGTTCGCGTCCTCGAGCTTTGGAACGCCCTTGATCTTGGTATTTTTCTTGCCACTCTGCTTGGCCAGCACGTCGGAGGCCTTGAACTTAGCCCAGCTGAGCACGCTCTCGACGATCCCGCACTTGGAGACGGCCGTGATGAACTTCTCGCTGAGGGAACACTTGGACCCGAAGCTCTTGGACTGGAGCGTCATGTTCTCTTTCGTTTGCGAGTCGAACGTGGGGTTCACGATGAGACAGTTGATGAACACCCACAAGTGGTTTTTCACCTGAAAAATAAAATTTATAGCGAC
Source organism: Forcipomyia taiwana (assembly GCA_963930915.1). NCBI lineage: Eukaryota > Metazoa > Arthropoda > Insecta > Diptera > Ceratopogonidae > Forcipomyia > Forcipomyia taiwana. The sequence goes on along the minus strand of CAWVOI010000099.1, from coordinate 1,339,331 downwards.
AGTCTAGCAAACGAAAACGTATGGATTCTCACCTGGAACGGCTTGATCTGGATGCCTCCCTTGTTCTTCTTCTTCAGAATGTCCGTCAGTTGCTTCACGATGGCGTCAGAAACGTGGTCCACGTGCCGCCCTCCCTTCGTGGTGGCGATGGAGTTCACGAACGAGACCTGCTGGAACCCTCTCTCGGACATCGTGACGGCCACCTCCCACCGCTCGTTCACGTTCTCGTAGCAGACCTTCAGAGGGTGGCCTGAGTCGTCGTTGGCGTCCTTGATGTACAGCTCGATGTAGTCCTTGAAGGTCTTGATGGGCAGAACCTTGCCGTTAAGGTGGACCTTCACTCCGCGAGTCGAGGCGGCCACGTCGTAGGCGCGTCTCGACATGAGGGCCACGATGTCGTCGTCGAGCTTCTCCATCTTGAATTTTGCCAGGTCCGGGCTGAACGTGATTTTCGTGAAGTCGTCGCTGTGGTGCTCTTTGATCTTCGGCTCCGACGTCTTCGTCATGTTCGTGCCCCAGGTCTGCTTGAAATGCTTCTTGTACTGCTTCGTGGCGGTCTCGACGGTGAACTTTGTACTGAAAATGTTGCACAGCTTGGCTCCGAATCCGTTTCTGCCTCCCGTGACCTTCTCCTCATCGTCGTTGTAGTTGCTGGAGGTCAGGAGGTGTCCGAAGATCATCGTCGGCACGAACATCTTCTCGTCCTGGTGCATCACGACCGGGATTCCCTGCCCGTTGTTGTACACGGAGATCGTGTTCGTCTCCTGGTTGATCTCGATTTTTATGCAGTTCATCTTGGCATCGCGCTGCTTGTTGTCGGCCGCGTTCACGAGGATTTCGTCGAAGATTTTGTACAAGCCCGGAACGTACGTGATCTCGCGCTGGATCATCTTCCCCTGCTCCTCGCTGAAGACGTACTGGTTCTCTGTGACCTTCTCAACGGACCCGATGTAGGTGTCCGGACGCAGCAGAATGTGCTCGAGCTGCGTCTTCTTCTGGTAGATCTTTTCGATGTTTCCCTTCTCCTTGGTGGCCTTCTTCGGGCCTCCATTTTGTTCCTGCAAAAATTAATCATAAATCCTCCGTGTTCGGGCTCCCAAATCGCCTCTAGTCTAGGCACTTTGAGCTTTTCATCGCAATATCAAATTTCTTTGTCATTTGTTTCTTACCGGTTCGGCCATTTTTGCAAAAGATTTGCCGCGACTCAAATTTGCCTCAGATATCTCACGTTTCGAGCAACTTAGGATGTGACGTTTGACGTTTCGTAGGACTAAACACTTCCAATAGCTAAGGTACGTACAAATTGTGTATTTTAAACGCCTTTGAAGCTAAATTTTAGCGAATTAATGTGAGACAGCGTCCTTCCAACAAACAAAATTTAGTCGTTTTTGAAGCCGCTTCAAGGGGTTTGGCGCAACTGTCAGTTTGATCGAGGAAGACGGTAATTAGAAATTGGCGCGAAAACCGCGAGAGGTCCACCAAGATAAATTAATCACGAGGAGTTTCGTCGAGATGCAGGCTGAAAATGCATTTGAGCTGGTCAAGGAGTTCACGAGGACGACTGATATTATCCCTCCCTTCAATGTGAGTTTAATTTATCCAAAAATGAAAGCCAAATATTGAGTTATTTGTAGGACGACAAAATCCGAACAATCCTGAAGGAAATCGACGCAATCTACTCACTCAACCACGAAGACGCCAAAACCTACCAGCGGACGAGGGACCAGAGTCTGTTGCCGATTGTAAACTACAGACACTTGACCATGGCCCGGAACAAGAGGTAATTTCGGTCTCAACCCCTCGCCCAGATCTCACTAGAGCCTCTGACTTTGCAGGTGCATCCTGGCCTACCTCTACAATCGTCTCCAGCGCATCAAGTCCATCCGCTGGGAGATGGGCCCCGTGATCCCAACCAGCATGAAGACAAACATGTGCACTCCGGAGCAGATCTTCTTCAACAAGTACTCACAGATCCTCTCCACCTACATGATGTCCCTGAGCGACGACGTGGCCCTCAACCTCACGGATTACACGAAGCCTCCCAAGTCCCTGTTCATCGAAGTCAAGTGTCTGGTGGACGAGGGAAAGTTCGAGCTGGAGAACGGAGACACGATCTCGATGCAAAACAACACGATTCACTTCCTACCTCTGGCCCAGGCAGAACCTTTGATCAGGAAGGGGATTTTGGAGCACATGCAGAGCTAAAGCTTAGTTATTTCTAAATTATACAAAAATTATACTCAAGTTAAAGGTCCGTCAGGAAAATCTTGTTGGATTCTGAAGCGACTCAATTTACCCAAAGAATTTCATTTTTGACTCAACAAAATGGAAACTCGAGAAAAACTTGTTTTTGCTTGAAATTCCAAAAATTAACAGGGTTTAGCGGGGAGAGTCTCAAGAAATTTTTCAAACGGCCTTTTTAGTGCATTTTCAGCATTTTGCAAAAAATGCACTATTGTGGCCGCAAAGCGTCTGTCTGTCTGAAATTTTATAACTCGAGAACCAGAAGAGCTAGAGAGCTGTGGTTTTTTGCATCGTGTAGGGCCGGGTCCGTAGGGATGCAGGCGTACAATTTTAGACCCCTACCCCCTCTTGGGGGGGGGAATGGGAGTGTTTTACGTTTGTATGAAAACTGCTTATATTACATCCGATTGAGCTGAAATTTTAGTATGTTGTAGTCTGTGTCAAATCTAGCAAATCATGGTACCACATGTATCCTCTATTATCTACAGGGACGGAGCTAGGGGCCCTCAAAATTTGGTCTCTCGAAATCTTTGAAAATGCACCCTTAAGCTTAATCTCCGATTTTGCTTTTTATATATTTTTTATACACACACAGCTTATACAGGCACACAGAATACCGTAGATCGGCCAGATATCGCGTTTTGCAAAAACTGACATTCAATTACACGAGAGATTATCAACCCAAAAGTGACAAGTTTCACAGCTCAACCATGTCGAAGAAAGTCAGACTGAACCTGATCGTGGCTGCTTGTCGGAACCGCGGCATCGGCATCAAAGGAGACCTTCCCTGGCATCTCAAGTAAGCCCCCCGGCTTCGAACCTCCATTCGGGTCCTTAAATTCTCGATTTAGGCGTGAGTTGCGTCACTTTTCCAACACCACCAAGAAAATCCAGGACCCCAAGAAGACGAACGTCGTGATCATGGGCCGGAAGACCTACTTTGGGGTGCCCGAGGACAAGAGACCTCTCAAGGACCGCATCAACGTCGTTCTCACGACCAACCCGGAGGGTCACAAGTTCCCAGAGAGCGTCCTGGTCTTCACGAGCCTCGAGAAGGCCGTGGGGTACTTTGAGACCACTGAGATGGCCGAGAAGGTGGAGAACGTTTGGATCGTGGGGGGAAGCTCTGTCTACAAGGAGGCCATGGAGTCCGACCGCTGCCATCGGGTCTACTTCACTGACATCCAGGACGAGTTCGAGTGCGACACCTTCTTCCCAGAGATGGACGAGGAGGTATTCAAGCGCGTCCCCAACGACCCCGAGATCCCCTCCGAGGTGCAGGAGGAAGACGGCCTCAAGTACCAGTACCAGGTTTTCGAGAAGGTCAACAACATTCCCTAAATAATACGGCATTTTTAATACATTTTCTACAAATTCAATGAGATTTTTTGAGGTCAAGTTCCTTCTTTCTCTTTGTCTTCCTCGAGCCCCTGAGCGGCCTTGAGAAGCTCGTACAGCTGCGCGACCTGCTCGTCCCTCAGGTTGTCCAGAACCGTCTCCTTCAAAGGAACCCCAAATTTCCCCGTCGTTTTGCCCTTCAGACCCAGTTGCTGCGCGAGATTTATGGCATAATCCGCCCACGACGAGATGAACACTTGAGCCTCCTGGTCCGAGCAGGTCTTGTGTCTCTTGAACTCCTCCTTGGCATACTGATCTCCGAGAGCCTTCAGCTCCACTGGCAGGCCTACAAAAAATTCAGTGAGAACTTTTCCAGGAGAAATAAAAATTACCTCGGTGCAACTTCAAAATCGTTTTGTACAGGATTCTAACTTTCGCCACGTGCGAAAAGCTCATTCTGAGAAGTCTCTGAAGGGTCTTCTTCACAAAACCATCCGTGAAATCGGTTGTCAACTGAGTTAAATGCGGAAAACCAGCAAACCCTTCTGAAGGAAAAATTTTCAGCCTCGATTGTTGTGGCTTAGAGCTTCGAGGCCAAGCACTGACGCAAAGTTGACAGCTCTCGGGGCTGTACATTTTGCGCCACGAGAAATTTAAATCAAACAAATACTCGGCAGCAGCTGAATCAATATTACCAAGCCTTGACGCAATTCAATTCACTTCTATTATTTTCGTCGTTCGAGATTAGGCAGCTCTACTTCCGAGGTAAATTGTCAAAAATTTTCCAGCCGCCACAAAACTCAACCGCCAAGTTGAAATTCTGACATTGGCATTCTAAAATCAAGATATATTCGAGATAAAAAACTGCTCGCACAGGAAATCGTAAAATAACGTGAAAATTTAGGAAACAGGCTAAAAAATAACCTAGAATGGCCGCTTAGGGCTACTTTGTAATGTGAATCTAAAAGCTGTTAACAAGTTTACATCCATTTGCACAAAATCGTAGAAAAATATTCGCACCTGTGGCACGACTGAAACACATCACGATTTTCCTATCTCCGGTGTCTGATCTCTGATTCGCAGCCATGCTTCGTTCTCCAACCCGTCCGAGTGCAATTTTATCGCTAGTTGTAGTTCTTGCCATCCTTTTGCCCGAAACTCTCTCAGATAAGGTAAGCATATGTTATCAGGTGTGTGCCATATTTTTATTGACTCTCGGTACGCTGTTTGCAGACTGAAGATGAATTCGAGTATGCTGCTGTTCCCCTGCCTCAGAACCTGCCGGCCAACCTGCTCCAGAACATTCCGGGCGTCAAGAAGGTCGAAGAGGTCGACCTGAAGACGACCCTTTTGACATTGCCAAAGAGTAAGTCGAGGCCTTTGAGGCTTTTTCCGAGTTTTTCTGACCTCTCCTGTCTTCCACAGATTATTCCCATGACCCCAAGTTCCCCGACCCCTTCTCAGTTCAAATGGGCCCCGTGACGGCAGTGTGTATGGACAACGACGAGAACGTGGCCGTCCTGCACCGCTACGACCGCATCTGGGACGCCACGACCTTCTCCAACAACAACCAGTACCGCCACCGGGACCTCGGTCCGATCTCGCAGCACACCGTCTTCATCGTCGACCGCAAGACGGGCCTCAAAAAGCGCCAACTCTTCAAAGACTTGTTCTACCTGCCTCACGGCCTCTTTATAGACCGCCAAAATAACGTCTACGTGACAGACGTGGCCTTGCACCAAGTATTCTGCTTCAATCTCAACTCCACCACCGACACGCCCACGCTGATTCTGGGCCAGAAATTCATCCCCGGTCCCGCCATCAGTCGCTTCTGCAAACCCACAAGCGTCGCGGTACCTGAGTCAAGGAACATTTTCGTCGCCGATGGGTACTGCAACGCTCGAGTGATGGAGTTCCGGCCCGACGGCACGTTCGTGAGGAAGTGGGGCCAGAGCTCGTTCACCGGAGTTGCCATTAATCCGGCTCCCGAGAACTATTTTGCTGTCCCGCACGCCCTGACGCTCGTGGAGGAGCCCGGACGTCCCACCCTGCTGTGCGTCGCGGACCGAGAAAACGGCAGAATCCAGTGCTTCGACGCCCAGACCACACAGTTCGTGAACCAGTACCACAGCCCGGTGATCGGGAGCCGCATCTTCAGCGTAGCTCATGCCCAGGGATATCTCTTCGTCGTGAATGGGCCCGAGATCTTCCCCACTGGTCCTGGCGAGTACCACGAGGTCAATGGGTTCGTAATCGAGATGAGCACGGGCAATGTGGTGTCCAAGTTTGCCCCCAACGGTCGTAATATGGAGTCACCGCACGACGTGGCCGTGACGAAGGACGGGCGGGAGATCTACGTGGCAGAACTGAGCCCCAACGTGCTCCTGAAGTTTGTCTGGAATAACGACACGACCAAGGTGATCCCCAAGGAGACCACTTCGGAAGACGGTAAGCGGAGTTTCTGTGATCCAGGGACGTAACTGGCTTTTAATCCATTGGCTTCCGGAAGTTGGAGAGTTTTAGAGGGTTGTTAAAAATTTTGGGTAAATTCGAAATTTTACGACTTCAGAATACCTTTTCTTTAAAAATCGGGAAAAACCTTTGAGCATGGAAATTTTCACCTTGGTCACTCTTCTCATGAAGTAGACAAACAGAGCAAAATTTTCAGCCAATTTAGCTCGGGGTGGGGGTTTGAAACCTACTTGGATCGAAAAAAAAATCTCCCAAAGTACTTAAATCCGGAGGCTCAATATTTGGTGGCTGTTCCTAGGGGCCCTTATAGTGATCGTCACCAAAGATGAAAGCTCCAGCCCCCGTACTTTGGGAGCTAGAGAAAAGTAAAATTTTGGTTTTCCCATACAAAAATTTTACAAAGATTCGATTTTCTCTAGCTCCCAAAGTATGGGGGCTAGAGCTCTCATCATTGGTGGCGATCACTAGAAGGACTCCTAAGAAGAGCCATCAAGAGATGAGCCTCCGGACTTCAGTACTTTGAGAGATTTTTTTTTCGATCCAAGTAGGTTTCAAACCCCTACCCCGAGCTAAGTTGGCTGAAAATTTTGCTCTGTTTGTCTACTCCATGAGAAGAGTGACCAAAGTGAAAATTTCCATGCTCAAAGGGAAAAACTCCTTTCAGTTTTCCCGAAAAAAAATTGGTAGTCAATGGGTTAAATTACGTCCCCGTTGGTGTAGCTTTTGTCGCATGCTTCTGTAGTTCCTTTCCAGCCCCGAAAGTCGCAGCCGCTAACAGCTGGCTTGAATACTTTATCCTGAACGCCCTTAGAAGCTGATTAGTGATTGCATGTCTCCCTGTCTAATTGCCGCTAATGAGCCGCTAATAAAGTTTAATGTGGAACTGCCATTGTTTTCTTTACAGATCAAAATTCTCTCGACTCGGCCTTGAATTTGCGTCCCGGTGTTGCAATTCTGCTCGGAAGTGCAATCATCTTCACGTTTTGCTTGATGGCCAGCGGGTTTGTCATTCTGCTATCACGCAGACGTCGAAGAGGTAAAAATCGCATTCTCACAGACTTGGACGACTTGACCGAAGACGTCGAATACAGCAGGCTCATGACTTCACACTTTCACGACGATGTAGAATAGCTTTCTTAGGGCAGCTTTTTCCCCCTTTTCGGGAAAAACGTGCCGTTTTCAGGTTCAAGCTCAAGACCAGAGATGCTCTCGTTTTTTGAGCGGCGTCTCTGAATCCCTCCAATAGCGAACCTGACTCCATTAATCTTAAGAAACCTCATGACAAGACTTTTCTTCTAGGCTTCGTACCAATTTAAGGTATTATGGACTGGACAAAAACGACTTTCACATCAAATCATGTACAAACTTACTTATTCCATGGTTGTATTTTTTGATATAATTTTTTGTAAAAAGACCGTGTATGTTAATTTTTAGTTTAAGTTAATCTATGTGATGTAGCTTATGTTTTATGACTATTTTGTAACCGAATAAAACCATGATTTTATAATTTCTCCTGTTTTCGAGTCCCGTCGAGTCGCGAGTCCCTTTCTAACAAAAAGTTACTCACAGAGTCGCGAAACCGTCGCCACGCCTGGGACGGGTCCGGCAAGAAGGGGCAACAGTTCAAGCTCGGCAACCTTCTGGACCGCAAGAAAGGCTTTGAGAAACTGGGTCAGGATGCCAGTGACGAGGAGGGGCCTCACAACGGGATGAACGGGAGCAGCGCACAGCAGGGCCTTCTCAGCGAGGAATATACGTAAAACTGATACGAAAAAACGCTTCTCAACATTCCCTTGGGTATTGAATTTACACATGAAACTTATTCAATTGAAGTACTGTTACAAGCGATGAGCATTTTCACTGTACCACCTAAAATATTGACAAAAAGCTACTGTTCTTGTAAAATATTGTAAAAATAAAGATTAATATTTCAAAAGTTTGTCGTCAAAATTTTCTCAAAAAACCTTAATTTTTTTTTTATTCTGGCCTGAGTCAAAAAAAAAATTACGGGACTCCTTGGAGAGGTCAATGGCCGTGACGAATGAATTCCCATGAATGAGAAAAACCTGCTGAGTATCTAAAGGACATGTCCAGAAATTTAAGCCTTGAAGAACGTTAACTTCATGACTCACTGCAGTAATAAATACAAATTACCGCGCTTCAGTTCGGAGAGAAGTTCGTCAGAAGGCCGCATTTCTCTCCCCGTACTACTCGCGCTCTCGTGCACTCGCGTCAGCTGTTGGCTGCCCATTCATAACAATTCAACGTCGCACTTCAGCTCTCGACGCGCAGTCTTTCGAAAGCCTTTGTACACTTCGCGACTTCGCTGGTGTTTTTAGAAATTGCAAAATCACTCGTCACTGTCCGCATAGGTAACTACTAATCACTCGATATTGGCCGTTTTCTCGCCTTATTGGCGTACGCTGGAACGACCAGTGGCAAGTGCAGAGTTACATAAATGTTCACCATAATAATTTAGGGGGAGAAAAGTGGCCCTCAAAAGAAGTGAATCAGCAACAAAGAAACTCTCATTTGTGTCTTTCGTTTTGTGAATTGTAGAGAAACATGGCGACAGACCGCAAGCAGCGAGTGAATCCGGACCTCGAGAAGGAGAGGAGGACGTGCACCTTCAATGTGGAGGAGTTTGCAATGTGGTGGAACGGAGGGGAGCAGAAGCTCCGCGAGAAGCGAGAAAGAGGTGAGCCCTTGACCGCAATGTGCTGCAAAAAGTTAACTTCGATTATGAAACTCACACATGAAACCAGTTTCGTTGAGTGTGTCTCTCGCTTACAGAACTACATTGGCTACTGACACTCAAGTGATCGGGTCCAAAGTTCTCGTGCAGGGAGAGATAAAGCTTGTAGTTGTCCTAATCTAAATATTTACAATGAGATACGAGATTCTTTTCGGATTCCGGGGCTTTTTGCCTTCAAAACAAGCGCCGGAAATGTCAGAGCAAGTGCCGGGCATTCGTAATGCAGCGAATATGCAAATTTGCATGTGAACTTTTTATTCAAGTCATTCTGCGGGTTTTCAGGCCAACTCACTCAATTATTGCCGGCAGTTTTGAAGTCTTTTGACATTCTCCTTTCAGAGAACTTCTTTCTGGAAGACCCCGAGCTCCAGGACAAAGTGCCCTCGTCCTTCCTCTCGCACGTCGACAAGTACAACGAGAGCATCCGCAAGGCGACACACATCCTCAAGAAGCTGAAGGAGCTCCAGGCCCAGGGCAAGGATGGCATCGACAACTACATGGCTCTTCTGGGAGGACTCCTTGGTTCGGCTCTCATCCCCGAGGGGAACCCTCTCACCGTGCATTTCGTCATGTTCCTGCCAGCCCTGATGGGTCACGGAAACAGCAATCAGCAGGCCGACTGGATGGGACGCGCCTGGAGCGGCCAGATCCTCGGTACCTACGCCCAAACGGAGCTCGGCCACGGCACCTACATTCGAGGCCTTGAGACGACCGCCACATACGATCCCAGGACGTGTGAGTTCGTGTTGGACTCGCCCACCCTCACCTCCTACAAGTGGTGGCCCGGTGGTCTTGGCCACTCTTCGAACTACGCCATCGTGATGGCCCAGCTGCACTCCAAGGGCGAGTGTCACGGCGTCCAGCCGTTCATAGTGCAATTGAGAGACGAGGAGACTCACCTGCCGATGCCGGGGATCACGATTGGCGAGATTGGAACGAAGCTGGGCTTCAACAGCGTCAACAACGGGTTCCTGGGCTTCAAGAACGTGCGCATCCCGAGGGAGAACATGCTCATGAAGAACGCCAAGATTACAGAGGTATGATTTTGCGGATCGGCCGGAATTTGATAAGATTTGCTGGCCGATTAAAGGTTGATTTGTATCTCCTGACCTTGGAATATTTTTAGGACGGCACGTTCATCAAACCCAAGGCCCAGGCTCTCACCTACGGCACGATGATGTTCGTGCGGGTGGCCATCATCCGGGACATGACAGCCTATCTCTCCAAAGCCGTGACTATCGCTATCAGGTACTCAGCGGTGCGAAGGCAGAGCCCCATTAATCCCAAGTAAGTGTTCTATTTGGACTTTGTAGACATGATTGAACCCTTCTTTAACTCGTTTTCTGTTCCTGACTTGTTTTTGGAAAAAGTAAAATATTTTCTCCACTTCCTAGACTACGTATTTCGGTTTCCCAGAAAAACGAATAGACAGACGGACAAGAAATGGTACATAATATTCATATTTTCTAGCAAACCCGAGCCTCAAGTCATCGAGCATATCACGCAGCAGCACAAGCTCTTCCCCAACCTGGCCAACGTGGTGGTCTTCAAGCTGGCAGCTGACTACCTCTGGGAGCTCTACAACCAGGTGACCCACGAACTGGACAAGGGAAACCTGGAGCGCCTCCCAGAACTGCACGCCATCGCGTGCTGTCTCAAGGCAGTTTGCACGGCTGAAGCCGCCAAGGGAGTGGAGACGTGTCGGCTGGCCTGCGGAGGTCACGGGTACATGTCCAGCTCAAACTTCCCCCAGACCTACGCCATGGTCACGGCAGCCTGCACTTACGAGGGTGAGAACACTGTGATGCTGCTCCAGACCGCGAGGTATCTTCTGAAGTCGTGGGATGCCGCGAAGCAGGGCCAGAAGCTGGTCCCTATGGTGCAGTACCTAGAGAGAGCCGTGAAGTATGACTACAAGCCGAAGTGGGACTCGAGCCCGAGCGGGATCGTGGAAGCCCTACAGGCCGTGGCAGCAGGGTAAGACCGCTTTTCTACCTCAAAAGTGACAAATGATAATTTTTGCGGGTTCCAGGAAGCTTCGGATAGCCTCAGACAAGCTGGAGGGGTACAAGAGACAGGGTCACTCGCACGAGGAGGCTGCTAACCTGGTTTCTATTCAGCTGGCATCCACGGCAGATGCCCACTGTCGCGCCTTCCTGGTCCAGTCGTCGTTCACGGTCATCGAGAAGACCGCCAGCGATGTCTCGAGGGCCATAACTGACGTCCTGAGGCAGCTCGTGGAGCTCTTTGCTATCGAGACCTGCTTCAAGGTTCTCGGAGACCTAATTCGGGTAAGCTACTTGGGACTTCTGAGCTCATGAGACACTAACGAGACCTTTTCAGTTCACGGAAATCAAGGAGGAGGACATCCGGGTCCTTCAGCTGAAGCTGGAGGAGCTCCTGGCAAAACTGCGACCCAACGCCGTTGGAGTCGTGGACGGATTCGACATTCCAGACAAGGTCTTGGCCTCGGCCCTCGGCGCTTTCGACGGAAACGTCTACGAGCGGCTGTTCGAGGAGGCCATGAAGTCCCCCCTGAACCAGCATCCGGTTCCCGAGTCATTCCACAAGCACCTGAAGCCCTTCATGAAGGCCCACCTCTAGGCTGAAACTGAGATTATAGGACTTGGGCTCTCCTAGAATTACAACTTTTATAAACTCCAGAACTCTTAAGGTGATAGCTTTTGTTAATAAACACGAATTTTAGGAGAAAGTCGGGTTTATTTACTTCTTACATACGTCTCCTACGGTTTACTGCTGGGGTCGGGCTCCTCGACCGAATCCTCCACGGAATTCCACTTCGCCGGTTCCAGCGCCGACATCGGCCTTCTTGTCACCTCCGGGGCCCCTCTCGGCACGACGGTAGGCAGCACGATCCTCTCCTCCCTTGGCATCCGATCGGACGGCGGCAGCAGCACGGGGACGGGCGACTTCGCTGCGAGTGGCTCGTTTCAGGGTGGCTGGAACGATCTCGGAAGGCAAGTGCAAGTAGCTGCGGAGGTACTCGATACCCTCGTTCGTCAAGTACCAGTAGTAGTGGCTCCAGGCAAACTGCTCCTTCACGTAGTTGCGAGATTTCAGAGACTGCATCGTCTTAATGACGTGCAAGTTCGGGATGGTCTCCAATTCGGGGTGTTTTGGTGCGTAAAAGTCCTTCTTGGCCACAAGTACGCCCTCCTTGAAGAGGTATTCGTAGATGGCGACGCGATGCGCTTTTGGCATGAACATTTTGCGGGTGTTTTCGATGGAAATTTGCGTTAAAAAGGTTTAACACATGTGCTTCGTACGAGAAAACACAGAAAAAGGACGGATCCGAGCTGTCAAGACTGTCAAGTTGCTCTTTCGGTGCTCCTTATGCATGCGTTCGGTTTGAATTTTCCCAACCTCGACGGCCGTTGGACATTCCTCGCGGATTTTCGTAGTTGTGAGGGCTTGTGAAAACTATGGAAAGGGTTTGTTCACATAATACGTCACGGTAAAAATCGAGATTTTAGATACCCCCCCCCCCTCTGTCACGGTTTGTCCTATATAACAGTACTTGAGTTTGTACTGACTGTCACGGAGCGGCCGACACCCCCTCCACCCCTTGAACCGTGACGTAATATGTGAACAGCTCCTAAGTTGAAGTCAAAAAATCTCCATCAAAAAAAAATTATTTAGCAGCAACTTTTTGCACAATGATCTCCTTTATTCATTCCATTTTATTTGTATCCACTTTGATTCCTTAATTTGTTGTTGTTCTTACAGTTTGTTGACTTCTCTAAAAGTACAGTTACTATATAGTTACACATGAGAATGATGTTCTTCTTTCAGAGTCTTTCCTTGTTTTTGTGTGTGATAAGATTTCAGCCAGCAATAAGGTTGTCAATTAATTTAATAGAGAACTATGAGAATACGGTTATTATTACATTGGGTATTACATCTTCATACATATGAGTAGTTCACGAAAGCGTTGAATATGATTTACTTCAAAGAATAACTAGCCTGACATGCTTATTTATGTTTGGCGATTCGTCACAACAACAAAGAAACCATTTACGTTTATGATGTACACTAAATACTATTTCATTCCTTACGTTAATAAACATAATAAATCAGCGCTACTTCCTCGTTCGTAAAACATATCATATATTCAATAATCATCAAAAACTAAAGCTTCATAAGCTTTTCTATTCATCTTTGAGATTTTCTCCTTTTTCCATAATATTTAGGGGGTTTAGCAGCCTTGCTCGCGGTCTACTTACTTCGAGTACAAAAGCTACGGGAAAAAGCTTCAATAGTGAAAGTTGGTCTCGATAAAGTTGGTTGTATCAAAAGCTAAGCAGTTGTGGTTATTTTAAAAATGTTAGGTCGAAAAGTTTAGAAGCGGTGTAAGCCGTACGTTTCTCTCTAAATTCAGTTCAATTATTGTTACTTTCTCCCTCTTTGAATCATGTTGCGTGAGTGATATGTCAAAAGTTCGATAAAATGGGTAAAACAAAAGAAGTCGCAAAACCATAAAATGAAACGAAACAAAATACAAAGCTATAAAATAATATTTCTCTTAAAATTCTGACGTTCCTCTGCTTAGATCTTTCCTCCTTAAGCTTACAATATATAAACTATAAAATAAATTTGTATGCAAGGGTTCTTTCCGCAATAACATGATTTTCACTTAAAAATTATTATTTTCTTTACTTTTGTGTGGTTTGTAACATACTTAAGCCTGTAGATTTTTTTTCTTCTTTTTGTTTAACATCGAAAGCGTCTTATCTTATATTTTTGTTCCTTTTTAGCATTTGATTTTACGTTTTATACGCAGCAGTAGTAATATATTTAGATGATTACGATCCGTAAACTTGAGATTGGTTTGGGGGAAAATGTTATGGCAGCATACTGAGCTTCTTTGACACACCTCAGCTACAAAATTGCATGGAAAAATATCTAGTTTCCTTCTTTCTTCTGTCTCTCGTATGAAAATAGTTTCTTTATTTTGGTCAAAAGCCTCGTATGTCAAAAGAAATTCTTCCAATAAGGACGTTTGTGATGTTCGTTGAGTAACCTTTTATTCGGAGATTGAGACGTTATTGTTTCTGAAACCATAAACTTGACAAAATTTTGATTCTCTCTCATCTCTCATGATTGCGTTCTTGGAAAAATATTCACTCATCTAAACTTCGGTTTCCAATTTGCGACGCCTGATTCGGACTGAAAGGGGATGAGACTGTTTAGAAACGAAAATAGGGGTTTTTAATGGTGATAAGAAATATGAGGGGAAAACGACTGCTAAATTTTAAAATGAGGGAATTCAAGGGTTGCAAATCTTAGCGTTAACTTAATCAGTTCAACTTGATTCCTTTTCACCGTTGGTTTTTTCCTCGTTGCTGGCGTCCCCGTCTCCGTTTTCCGCCTTCTTCTCGGACTCTCCGTTCTCGGGCTTCTCGGCCGCCTTCTTCTCTTCCTCCTTGGCCTTCTTGTCCTTGTCGGTCTTGTCCTCGCTGGCCTGCTTCTTCGACTTGCTCTTTGCGGGCGTAGCGGGCTTCGGCTTGGGCTCCAGAGCGGGGTCCAACACCAGCTTGCCGACGTTCTTGCGGTCGTGCATCTTCTGCATGGCCTCCGAGACGTCCTCCAGAGCGAAGGTGGAGTCCACGACGGGCTTGATCTTGCCCTCACGCCACAGTGCAAACACCTTGTCGACGCATCCACGGACGTAGTCGGCCTCGTTCTGCTGGTAGAGCAGATGACGCAAGTTGAAGCCGGCCAGGGTCTTGTTCTCGTCGAAGAGCTTGATGGGGGAGACCTTGTCGACCTGCCACCAGGATCGGGCGACGCTGAAGAAGCTCTTGGTCTCTCCAGTGACGACGTTCGAGGAGCCAAAGAGCAGGTACTTGCCCATGGGCTTCAGCAGACCGTAGCCGCGGTTGCACTCCTCGCCGCAGAGACAGTCCAAGACAATGTCAACGCCCTCAGCGGAGATCCTGCGGAAAAGGAGATGATTAGCGAGAATCTTGAGAGGAGAGGAGAGCAACTTACTTCCTGATCTCGTTGACGTAGTCAGCGCGGTCGATGACATGGTCGTACAGGTCCTTGACGGCCTCGTGCTTCGACTTGGAGCAGACTCCGAAGAGAGTTACGTTCTCGACGGTGCGAGCCAGTTGAGCAATAGCGTGTCCCTGGAAAACAAGCGAAAATTCCGAGAATTGTTTTTACGCAAAAATTTATTTCTCGACTTCCAATGGCAGGCATCACTCAAAACTTCATCGTCTAGACCCGATTCTGCCGCAGCCGACGCTCAAGGATCGCCCCTTTGCAAGGATATGCAAATGGGGTATCGATTGGGGGGAAAGGTGGCGTCACAAAGTCGTCTCCATTCATGTTTACTTCACATTGGCATACATTTCAGCCCTCCCATTATATTTTTGTGCATTCGTACCTCTGACACACAGACCACTTTATTGTCCCTTCCAACGCAATGCGCTGCGAGTCTGCCAAGAAACTGCAACGCAAATTCCAACCAGGTAATAAATTCAAGAGTTAACTAGCTTGAGGCCCATCGACACGTTTTGCTCATTAAGCTCTCGTCAAGAGCACGTCTCGATGGTCTCCTCGGAACTTTTAACTACCTTCCCTGTGATAGAGAAGGGGGAGCAATTTCCGGATTCCCTGCAGTTGAAGGCGCTGCAGTTGAAGACAGACGGTCTGGCGCCGAGATAATGCACTGCTACTCATTGGAAATGCCTCCTCAGGGTCAGAGGGCTCATTTGCCGCAGTTTATCTTTCTAAGTGGAAAAACTTTTGTGAGGCTTTCCATCAAGTATTTATGAAATTAAATAGTTGATAATTTTCCTTTGATGGTTTTGATTTGAGTTCCTGCTGCTCAGAAATCACGAAAAGTAATTAACTTCAACTTACCACGCCACCGGCAGCAGAGTGAACCAGGAGAGACTTTCCTGGACGGAGCGAAACCAGGTCAAAGAGGATGATGTAGGCAACCAGGTAGTTGATCAAGATGGTGGCCGCATCCTGGAAGGACAAGTCATCGGGGATCTTGTAGACGAACTTTGTGGAGACGGCAACTAGCTCGGCCCATGCTCGGTACTCGGGAAGTGCCACGACTCTGTCGCCGACCTGGAAAATTCAAAAATGGTCACACATTCAGTACAAAAATGGAGGAAATTTAACGTTAGCTGGGCGAGTAATTATTTTGCATTCCGTTTATCTATCGGCTGAGTGCGCATATGCATTCAATTACTCCAATTCACACTCAATTAAATGCCGCGTGAAATATGCTTATCATCGAAACACCAGCAAATGAATAATTTTAAAGCAGCGGGGCATGCATATCAAGTTTCTGCCACTCATGTGCAGCTTTTGCGGGGTTCAAGTTTCAAAAGAAAGGTCCAGATGGGAATTTATAGTCCTGTCGTGTTTGTAGAGAGTTTTAATCTAGAGAGGGTACCAATTTTATGATCTTGAAAGTTGGACTTCAATTTAAGACCTTGGAGAAAATCTTGACACTTTCCTCGGACCTCGGAGAAAATGTCAAGGGCTTCTAACGGAGGATCTACTAGGGGGTCGAAAGTGGTATTAATCTTTTCTCTAGGCTCCAAGGATTCTAAAATGCTACGGCTTGCCAGGAACAATAGCCTGGGAGTCTTGCAATCAGCCTGCAAAGTTCGTGATTTTGAGTGATTTTTTCTATGGAGATGCTTCGACATTCTCGCTATTTCCGGTTCTCTCCGGCCATGAAGGTAAATAAATGGAGTATCAGCAGATTTTTTAGGCTCCAAGGATTCTGGAATGCTATGGCTCGCCAGGAACAACAGCGTGAGAGCGTTTTTGCAAAAAATGTTGGGTTATGGGTTACTCTCTAGTCGAGACTTGAAATAGGACAAAAAACTTACCTTAAAGTCTTCAACGTCTTCGCCGACAGCTTCGACCTCTCCAGCGCACTCAAACCCGAGGATGCATGGCGTCTTTGGTGGCGAGTCTATTGCACCCAGACGCACCAATAAATCTTGGAAGTTGAGTCCACTGTGAAGCAAAACAGGGAGAAAATTGTGAGAATTGTGTGTTCGGTTCATTCATCCTCGCCTCGGCGCATTCATTGCAAAATATACTCATCTCACTTCGCCAAGTGTTAGAATAGTTTGCAATTTATTGCCTTTGCGCGGCATTTATACGATGCAGCCGGGTCGGGCCACATGCTTTGCCCGCAAAAAATGCGAGTAGGAGCACGTCTTTGCATTCTTGGAGAACAAGAGGCTGCAGACATGTCTGGAGCTCGGCTTAATCGAGGTCAGAGCTGGAAACCGGTTCCTCCTAGACCCTTTTCTGCATCGCCTTAATTCTTTAATTCCCGCTTGATTAATGATTATGACAACCCGACCTTGAGTCACCCCTCCATATATTCGTCGAAATTTCAATTTGCTCCTAGAACACCGCGCCCCGTCCCCGGTACAAATGATGAAATTGACGGTGTTCTACGAAGCCTGAAACCGTCTGCGTTTTGGTGATATGAATACTTGATGCGGTAACCCACTTTCGACGCACACGACTATGCGAAAAAAAGACGGAAACCTTGTTAAAGAGAGCAAAGTACACCAATAACATTCCAATTTTATTACGCTCCTTGCTGCTTTATGGCTCCTTGCCTTTTCCTTTGCACGCGCGCTGGCACTAAAAGACACGAATGTCGGGAGAAGAGAGGAGGCAGGGCAGGACCGAAATGAAAAATGAAGGAAATGTGATGGTCGGACGTTTGCGTAATGGGATTTTGTGCCTCCGCTCGGGCCCGACTGAGCGCGAGGGAAGAGATTTCTGATGAAAAATGCAGACTGCTTTAGGGTGATTGATTGGTCCTGTCCTCTATCTGGGGGACTCATCGGATGATGGAAAACAACGATGCGAGACTCTCCCGGGTCGAAGGTCAGCGCGGCTGTGAGGACGGAATTTTAATTGAACCTCCACTCGCCTAATCCGGACCGTAATTTATTAGCTGCCGCTACATTGTTGCAGTTCGTGTCACGAAACGGCTTTTCCTAAGCTTCTCGGTATTCTTTGAGAAATTCAATCGCTCTCTCGCCTCGCACAATGCCATTCATAGCTCCGTAAATTCTTGATTTATTTATTATTTATAAATTTTCGAATCGAGAAATGGTTGGAGGAAAGCAAACAACAAGAAACATTGTGCAGACTGACTTTCTTTTTATGGGGAATGTGTAAAATTTTAAGTTTATTGATACTCTTGCCGGCTAAGTACGCTCATGATGCACCGTACCACAAGAACATGTTAAATGGGCCGGAAATAAATTGTTGCGCTGCGTTTTCTTTACGTTTCTGGCGCAGCTCAAAGACATGCTTTTTGTAATTCGAAATAATGAATGTCGAGGGCCACCTATCAATCTTGATTTCCTGCCTCGACCCCGTCCAGGAGCATGCTTTCTTTGTCTCTCTTCCACCAAGAGAGTAGGAAGTGCCGAACGAGGTTCTCGAAGTGTTTGCCCAAGACTCAACCGGAAAGTCGTTTTCGATAACGTAAAGAGGTGTTTTAGTTCCTCTAAAATCAGTCAGTATTCTTGGTCATTTAGAATGATTTTCTGGAAGCAAATGACCCTGTGTGAAAAAATTTTCCGATCCGCCATTTTTCATTTGCTTACATCTTTGTCCCGTTCACTTTGTAGTCCGGAAGAAAAATTTTTACTTCTGGGCCAAAAATTATCCCAGCCTGTCCAAGTTATCTCAGTCTGTCCGCGCGGACAGACTTGCAGGAAGACTTCTCGACTCGCGGACAGACTTTTACTCCAGCGCGGACAGACTTGTTCACACTGGCGAGTAAGGGCCCTTACCATTTTTAATTGATATAAGTAATTTTTCATTTTTACGTAAAACACGCCCCATACCACCCCTAAGGGGATTAGGGGCCCGAACTAATAACTCTTAATGCTCAACACGTTGAAAAAAGGCAGCTCTCAAGCTCTTCTCGTTCTTGAGTTACAAAGTTCCGAACAGTCAGACAGTCAAAGCGGCATCAATGGTGAATTTTTCCAAAATGTTGGTAAATGCAATATAAATGTAGCCATCAAATCCTCAAGCAAGGTTGTCAGGGCTTCTCCAGGCGCAGTAATTTTGCTGCAATCAAGCTCTCTTCAGAGCTCATCAATTCCGCATAATTTTCGAATTAAATTTGACTCCATGTCGCACGCATAAGTTCAAGGTCGCATGCTAACTGGCACCACCAGTCCGGAACAGCATGGCAGAATGAAACATGTTCAACACATTGTGTGTCACTGCTAATCCGCTTTTGACCACATTTTTACATTTTTCCATCTTTAGTTCGTCTTCCATGTCCCATGTGTGTGTGTGTGCATTCGGCAATTGTTCAGCCTCCCCACGCTGCTCACAGAAAACTCTCAAGAGCTGCTTTCGATGTCGAAAACACATCAAAGTTCTTTTTTAATCTTCCCTTTTTCTTTCGAGTTCCTGCCGCGGAAAACAAAGAATGCATCACACAATTGAAAGGAGCGAAGAATGGAAATGAAAATTGCCTACAGCGAAAAATATTGCATTCGTACTCGTCTGAGGAGTCGTCGGCTGCCAACAAAGGAGCGAGAACCTACCACAAGCGTACTCGACTTGAATGCCAAGGAGCGATTATCGTGCAGGGGTGGCGGAAGACAAGTTTCAAAATATTTTTACTACTCTCAAACTGCTCTTTGACACGTTCCTCCTAGGTGTAGGCTGCCAACTTTGCCAGCAGGAGCAGAAGCGCAAGAGATGGAAATTCAATAAGTGTCGCCTCTCCATTCAAACTTTTTCACTAAACACTCTTCATTTCTAAACACTCTTCATTTTCGAGTGCAGAGCACAAAAAGCCACCGCCGAGTCGCAACTTTATGACTGCAAACTGCACCCAACCTTCGGGGACTTGCCTTGGCCCAGAGATGGACCCCCAGTCCCCCAGTAGTGCCTCAGGAACTCCCCATCTCTGGCGACGCAGGCAAACGTATGGAGTTCGCACACACGAACGGCGAAGATAATGGCAGTAGCGCTCCGAGTGGGACGACTGGCTGTGCTCTACACCAACAACAACAACAATTACAACAGCAGAACACACGAATATCGATCGATTTAAAGTCTGTTGTGTCTGCCAACGCGTAAAATGGTATATGGAGTGTCGCATTCACCGGCCGGCTTTTCATTTTTACAACTGCTATCTCCGGCTCATGAATGAAGTAATTGTTTTAGATCCGAGGTCACTGAACTCCACCTGCCCCAGCAAGGGTGGAAAGTTTCCACTCAATTTTGCAATGAAAGATTTCTGCAAGGGTATAAAAGTGTCAGGATGGGGCGGAAAATATGGCTCTGGCGGCTCAGGAATCAGTTACAGCTGCACTCCACGGTCGTTATTTCCGTGTCGACCATTTTTATTCCATTTCACAGCTTCACGCGCCAGCAGGATAACGTGCAGGAGCAGAAGGCTATTAAATGCAGAGTTTTATAGTTTTTGCCATGTTTACCCATGTAATTGTCAACCGCACACATCACTACGTTTATGGTGTTTTTTGCGGCCTATTTCAGTTCGCGAAGTCAAGTAGAAAAATGCTTGTTTCTGGCATAAAAAGTCTGTTAGTCACTAACCCTAAGGTGGGAGACGTCAGGTCGGTCTTAACAAAAAAAAGTTTTCCATGGAAAAACCCCCCTTCCAGCGAGTTTTCCCCAGTCAAGCCTATTCATCAGCCAGCTCGGCGGTCTCTGGGAATAATGGGCTCCATTACCACATTGGAATAGCCTTAATGGGACGTACACTCAAAATAATGAGAGAAACATCGCTAACCACTTAGCGACGGATCAATCAAACCCAGTCTGTCGTCTCACAAGAGCAGGTGTAAGGAATCGGTCGGGTTCTCTCACTCCAAGCACGTGTCTGCGGAGCGCCAGAAGAATCATATTTTGTGTAAACATTTCGGATGGACATTGAAGTGTAAGAGCAAATATTTAAACTCGCTTTAATTGGCTCACGAACGAGCATTTCATTATGGCACGGGAGAGGAGAGGAAGAACATGACGCGAGGCATTCCACGCCGACGCTTGGATAAACATTTGGAATTGTTGATAATAATAAAGTTATGGAATATTTTGAATGGGAGAGCTTCGAGGAATTCTGGGGCCAGAGTTATTGGGTGTCGACTGACGAGTTTCGTTCGACAGGGGAACCGTCATTCTGCAGCTGAGGGAAGCCACCGAAATTGATAAACTTTTCCCAGAAAATCGGTTCGCAACGCAAGTTTGGTCTACAAGTTGTTAAACTTTTATTACTGCTGTCTCTGCCATATTTTCTATCAAGTGTGATTTCCCCATTATTGAGCCTGTCTTCTCGGGTTCGGGGGAAAACAAAGGAGCCGTACATAGTCTGGGGCAATAAAAATGAGGAATGACTCAGAAAAAATTTAAGAGGCTGTAAAACGAGATGGGATGCGACTCTCACTGCACTCCGACATCGGCTTTGGATCAGAAATATGACAAATTACAGACTTCTTATCGCGAGAATTACATTTCCGTGTCACCCGAGTTATCAGACGTTGAATTTTTTCCCCCAGACGCGCACAAGTCGCCGGTTCGTGAATGAATCAGACACAACTTTCAGCGCCCAATCAATATATCGCGAGGAAACAAAGACGGGTGAATCACCAGGAGTGAAATTAGACCATTTGGCGGAAGTGTTGAGTCACGTCATTTGGGAAATATTCATGCAACAAGTGAGACAGATGACTCCGGTGCTTGGCAACCATCGAGGTGCTCCACAAGTTGCTCAATCCTGGCAGGCTCCACGCAGGTCGGAACGTTGTTGCTTGCCACCCACGCACCCGAGTTATTAACGCCATCAGTGTTGTCTGTTCCCACTCACAAAACGTCAATGAAAAGTCTCTCTGCTCGGGTTGCAACACGAAGCTACACGACGCTGCTTTCGAACGCCCAGATGCAGACTTTCAAGCTCGGGGCTCGTCCGATAATTAGCCAATTTTGGGAAAATCACTCGCAATTAGGCGATGCGAACAAACACTCTGGACACAAAAGAGACGAGTTCCTCGAAAAACGTGATATCACGCAAAGGCAATTAGGATCGGGTGACAGAGGAAAGTGCAGAGAATGGAGGAAGAAAGCACAGAGACACCTTCTTTGTTGTCGCCTGTCGCATTCTCGCATACACAAAAAAAGAAGACCTTGGCAGCCTCTCTTTATTCTGCCTTCCGAGAAAGCTGTCCTGGGACAAAGTTCAGCTCCTTTTAATTAATTCCGACAGGGGCCCGAGTTGAGCCGTAAACTCGTAATAAAATTTTAAAGTGTGATGTTCAAACAATGTTGATTGTTTGACTTTGGCCCAACTTTTACCGACAACTCCGTTCATGGGGAAGCGGGATTTTATTCCCTTGCGGGCGCTATTACCGACGAGCAACAAGAGGGTGTTTGAGGGATAATCAAATCCGACATTTCCCCGGAGTTTTGTCGTCGCCGCACTTCATTAAATTCTCCGGAGTCGGATTTCTTTCAGGAGTCAGTAAGTCGAATTTAATTAAGACCGGGAACCGCTCCGCTGGCACGTTTTAAACGGCCATTACGGCGAGGTGAAACGAGATTCCAGCCTGATCTGATCGATATCTCAACAAATCTAATTTAAATGCAGCAAAGAACGTGACGACTGAGGAACCCAAACTAAGCCACTGCAATCCTCATCAAACAGGACATTTTTATTCGCCTTTTTATGGCCTCTCTGGCATGCAGATGACACGTGTTCTATTTCAATAAAATGTCCAAGACGACAGACCGACGGACAGAACATGCTAATCCGGATACGATTGAGAGGGTTGCAACAATTTGTTGGCAGAGAGCGGATATTTTCGGATGTTATTCAAAGCGCCCCTTTTTGTGCGAAAATTTAAATAACAAAAGATGGACGATGGCCAGCCATCAGCAGATTTCAGAGCCGGAGCGTGCATCGGCATACGTGTTTTAATCTATCGGCTGAGCCTATTCAAACGGAAAGTTGGCTTGTTATTGTGATATCATTGTGAAAAATTGCCTCGATTTCAACATGATCCGTTCTCAGCCTGGAGTCGGCAGCAACATTATTCATGTACCTATTTGAGCGAATCTGCAGCGCGATTGTGATTAGTATGTGGTTTTTGTCCGCAAAAAATGCCCCACGACCACACATCAGCCTGCATTAGTGTCTGATTTTATGCCTCTGCGGACTGATCCCCTCGCTGGAGGCGATTTGGGCACCTCTACAAACAAGGCCTTCGCAGAGGAAGGAATAAATAACAAGCATAATCCCCGCATTTGTCCCGACTCCACCGAAGACGGAGAGTAATAAAATAATTTTTAATTGTCTGTAATTGAAGATGTCCATGAATCATACTTTTTTATCTTTTCCACAAGTCGAGACGTACTTTTATGAATTGGCTGCATCATCAGCGATATGCTCATGCCATACAGAACGATAATATTGCAAAAAAGAAGTAATAACGCTCTCTGGCACTGCTTGAATGGAGTTGAGTTGGGACTTGAGAGACAAGGAGAAATACAAAGCAGTTCAATTTCCACTATAATAGCTTGTAATGTACAGAAGACAGAACACGAAATGAAGAGAAGACGGAATGATAAAAAAAAGAATATGTTGAAAGCGAAAGAATGTTAATAAAATTTCTTCTCACACACTACCAACCGCAATGGCTGGCAGTAGGAGCTAGTAGTAGTCACACAGAAGTCTAGACGGCCCATTAAAAAAACGTACGGAGCGAGCAAATTACTGCAATGAAGATTACGATCGCGAGCGGGTTTCCGCCAAAATGCTTGCTTACCAGGCTTTAACGCGGATCAGCACCTCGCCGGCAGCGGCGGTGGGCTCGGGCTTCTTCAGGATCTTGACTCCCTTGAAGCCTCCGAACCCGGTGAGCACGACGGCGCGCATCTCCTTGGGCGGATCCTCCTTCTTCTCCTCCCCTTTGGCGCTCTCGCTACCGGACTCCGCCTTGTCTCCGTTGGTTCCTGCGTCTCCGTGTCCGTTGGTGTCGCCGTTCGTGACAGCTGGGGCCTCCTCGGCCGCCGGCGATGGGGTCTTTTCGGGCGCAGCTACGGCGACTTCCTCTTTTTGTTCAGGCATCTTCACTTTTTTTCTAGTTAACGATACTTTTAAGTTTGTCAAAAGCAGTCTTTTTGGGTTTTCACTTGAGGTTAGTTTTCTCTAAAATGTTTATAAAAATATGGATCCGTTTGAGTTCCTCTGGATATTTATCACAAGCACAAAACTACACTGGCTGTTTTGCAATCTGGAACGAGAAAGAGAAGCGCGGGTTAGGAGGTACGCCACTGAAAAGAAAGCCCCCGCACCCACAAACGCCTACGAAAATGCACCAAGTGAACAGCGAGGTAATTAAGAGTAATGGTCAAGGTTGATTTATTCCCGAACAAAACAAACCTCGATGCGTGCTCTCGAGCTCTCTTTCTTGCACGTTCGTAGCTTCTGGGAAGCTTAGAGCGAGTAGAAAGCGGTTTCTTTACCATCGTGTAGTCCCTTTTGCTTTTTAGAGCATGAATAAATGCATCTTGCAAAATCGTCTGTCGCCTTTAATGAGATTTGCATTCTATATTTCTCTCCCGAGCGCCTGATTTACCTCGTTTCTGCGTATTACGAGACCTTGCAATCTCAACCATCTAGTGCACGTTCAACTTGCGGTTTTATCACCTTTATCAAGCTTATTGCGTCGCTCCGTGCGGTGAGGCAGCGGACAGTTGTTCTTGCAGGGGTGGAACTTTTGTGGAATGGGGGGTCAACATCACGAGATTTACGAGGTCTCAGCTTTCCGCTCATCTGTCAGCAGAACCTGGGGCAAGATTTGAGGAATCCAAGTCGAAAGTGGCCAGGGCAGCAGTGGTGTCGAGTTCCCCCTCTCCGTCGCCACCAACGAACTCATCGACTTTAATTCGTCTCGTGTTTCACCATATTCGATTTTAAAAGTCTCATCGTCCTGCATTCATACGCCCCGACTCTCACACATGTCGCGAGTACATGTGGGCTTATTGATTTAGCATTTCATACATATTGTAATGCTTCGTTTTTGATGCAATAACAATAATCATCAAATGAAGTAATGAGGGAGGTCGTTCCATTTTTATACACTCGTGAAATTAAAAAGTTACAGACTTTCTAACGACGATTGTCGCGCTCATTGTCGCCTCTCGGCACTTTTGAAGTGCTTCCGAGAAGTGAACTCTTCAAGTAGTCCACTGATTGACGCAGCGGCCCCTTTGAACTGCATTTCCGCTTAGTCCGGGTCGTTTTCTCCCAGAACCTCACAGGTTCATGGGCGAGATAATATAAGTGCAAATTCCCGCGCCGCACCGGGGGGAATTGAATTCGCAAAAAATTGTTTGCTGTCGGTATCAAGGCAAAAGGCAAACAATGAATGTAAAAACGAAATTGAAAGTGACCTCTCTTCGTTTTGATTGGCACGAATCCGACTCAAGTGCGAGCAATCTTCCGGTTATCATCATTCTCTTGATGGGTGACTGAACTGTTTCCCCCCGGAACGTTCCAGAGTCGAAATTCTCGTGACGACAAGGTAATGCGATACTTTTTTTCCACACCAACATATTTGGGGCATAACTGCCGGGATTACCAACGGATGACATATGGGTTTGTGGAAGTAGAAGATGGCTCCGAGAGACCCTTTTCTGTCATACGTCATGTCATTCATTGACTTCAATTTATGTCCCATTTACAATCCAAACAGGCATGTATATTGACTTTAATTTCACTCAGCACTCGCTTCTCGCGGCCGCTGGGGTTCGTCTTCCCATTAAAGTCATATAAATTTCCAATAATAGGATGATCTGCTTGAGAAATATGGAGGAAATTCCTCTTTTATGCCGGGATTATCCCTTTTAATGTCTTCTGTCTGTTTGTCCGACTCAGGGACGTCTTCCAAATAGGAGTTCTTACTTTGGAGCAAATGGGCTGAAAAAGGGAGACGACATGTGAGGGAATTCCTGCGTGCCTACAAAATATTTTGATCTGAGACACCGAGACCCGACACTAAGCTGCTCAGTTTATTTGGGTTGCTGAGAGGAAGAAAGAGGATAATGCCCGTTCCGCTCAATGGAATTAAGGAATTTACTGTCGAATTCCCCGACTGCCACACCACATTATGACATCCTTCCACCTCCCTCGATTCCCGATTAGATTGCAGGTAAGGCGAGGTAATGAGCATTTTTCAATAATGATTAGTCGGAGGCGTGCGTGTTAATAATTTGCCCGGTTCCAGCTCTCGGCATTGCTAGCTCGTGATTCATCAACAAGTTCTCATCGCGCCCAGCACGTACGCGCGTCTTATAGACGAAGCTGAGTAAACGAATTCAATTGCGATTAAGTAAACTCTTTGTGCTGCGTGATAACAAATGGCTGGGATTATTGGAGACACACCCAAAAAATTTTCCTCGCAGTCTCAATCGATATCGTGCCGGCAAGATCAAGGTTGACTCACGCCTCAACATTTTCCAGACACCACCTCCGACCGGCAGTGTTTATTTGGCAATTGTTAAATCCTCGCACACTTGCTTTTTCTCACCGAGTTAAGCGGGAATAAATCATAAAGTAGGCATCGAAGAATTTGGCTCAGTTTTCCCACAAAAAAAAAAACAACTTGCCAGCCGCTTAGAGGGTTAAATTATAAACTCAGTAACCCGCAAATTTCTCAGAGGACAAAGTTCAGAAGAACAGACATTCCCGGGCCATATGGTTCAGCGCATTTCCCTGCATCTCCCCGAATCCACAAACCTCATTTAATTCATTTCATCATTTGAGCTTTGTAATTTCTGCCTGTACCATTCTCCACCGCAACATGTTGCCATCAACTTTCGAGAGCATAAAAGAATTTGCGATGAGCAGAAATGGATGGAAAACGCACGCACACTATTGCAAAGCCGACAGGCGACGCTATTCTGTTTTACCATATTTTTGCGCTTTTCGCCCATTTATCACTGAAAATCGCCTCCAAACGTGTCGGCACTTTACCCTCGTCAGTTACTCTTCCAAATTCACGTATTTCCTCCAGTCCATCTAGCTGACCTGCCCCGGAAATATCGTTAACAGACACAAAGGATTTCGAACACAAGGACACTTTTTGCAATATTTTCCGCCTTTCTCAATGAACTCTGCCCGGGTTTTCGAGCCCGTCGCTGGTTAGTATTTTACCAAATTTACTTTGTTAGATCTGGCACAAAAATTTCAGCTAAATACCTTTAAAATTGAGTTTTATTCCGGCTACACTCACTGATCCGGCTACTGTGGCGTTCTACCGATAAATGAAGTGAGGGCGGTTTGCGTTAAGCTCGTCCACAAAACTTTTCGGAACGCAACATCTTTCTGGACGAGACCAATGTCATTTTTGACAACTGCATTCCGATCGGAATCTCTGTTTTGAAATTCATCCGTTGGAAACTCTCACGTGTTTATTGAATCTTACTAAGTTAGCAAATTTAAATGTTTGAGGTAAAGAATTAAACTAAAATCATTATTTGACCTCTGATCGAAGTATAAAAGGTATCAATCGACGCGGAAAATACCATTATACGATTTACCTTCACGATAGAATATTTTTCAAAAAACTGAATTTTTATATTTTGAAAATTCTTTTGGCCCGCATAAGTCCTTGGGGCACCTGGGATGACATTAGAAAGAAAATCTTAGTAAAGTTGATTTTCATGTTAAGGGGAGTCAAAGTTGACCTTAAGGGTTGAATCCACAGACCCCACATCCGGTTTGAGCCTCCTTCCGGAGATATTCAAGAAAATTAGATTTTTCATATAAAATTTTCCACCAAAAGTTTTGCTCACTCAGAAGCCCTCGAGGGCTTATTTCTGGTTACAGGAGTTCCGGATCCCCAATTTCTCTCTACCAGCCTATTTTTGAGGCCAAGTCCTTTCCAAAGAGATGCCATTCAAATGCACCTCTTGTCCAAGGCTAAAAGAACCAAGGGCTTGAATACCAAACCAAAGGAATTGCTAATGACGAATAAAATATGTGCGCGAATAAAATTTTATTCGTGAAAGAAAATTATTCGTCCAAAAATTTATTCGAATAAAAAATTTATTGACAGACTTTCTAGATATTTGGGTTGTAGGTGAAAATGCGAATCAGTGAGGTCGATTTCAAAGAACTACAGGAGCGAGATTCAATCGTTTGATTAAAGAATATTATTTATTAGTGTAGGTCGTTTGTTAATCACATCGCCGTGAGCTATTTTGGATAACGAGGGAGGCGCATCACGTCAAAAAGCCCTCGAAGCAATTGCTGAAACAATAAATTCTTAACAGGATCTCTCATCGACTTCTGACAATGGAACTGATCACAATTTTGGTTAGAACCTTTTAGTGCATTTTCAGCATTTTGCAAAAAATAAACTATTGTGGCCGCTTTGCCGTCTGTCTGTCTGAAATTTTATAACCCAAGAACCAGAAGAGCTAGAGAGCTGCGGTTTTTTGCATCGTGTAGGACATAGTCTGAAGGGGTGCAAGCTAACAATTTTAGACCCCCACCCCCTCTTGGGGCGGAATGGGGGATGTTTTACGTTTGTATGAAAATTCCTTATATTACATCCGATTGAGCTGAAATTTTAGTATGTTGTAATCTCTGCAAAATCTAGTAAATCATGGAATTACATGTGACCCCTATCATGTACAGGGATGGAGTTTGGTCTTCTCGAAATCTTTAAAAATGCACCCTTAAGCTTAATCTCCGATTTTGCTTTTATATATTTTTTTAAGTTGAAGGAGATGATCTAGAGACGAAAAAACTTTGAGGTTTAAAAATCAGTTTCAGAAATTAAGGCTTCGAAGCCCCCAATTTATGGGTTCTTAATTAAATGATAATGGCTGACTGAGAGAGTCTCCAACTGAAGGCTTTGAGGTGAGAAAAAGGTTCAAATAGGTCATCCAAAGCTTTATTACAATTAGCAAAAATGGGTTAGAAAAAGGGGTGTTTCAAATCATGGCTTTAGGCTTTTATGGCAGATCGCTTCTGCTGGTCGTTGTTGTCGTAGCTGGAAGAAGAGCCACCGGACGAACTGGATCCTGAAGAGCTGCTGGAGGAGCCTGAGTCAGAGTTGTCGCTGCCTCCCTGTTCCCAGCTTCTGCTTCCCCACTGATTCGGGCGGTTCCAGTTCCATGCGTTCCTCGTGGCTCCATCCCGGTTCCAGGTGTTCCAGTTGCTGGCCCATGGATTGGCTCCGGCCCACGCGCTGTTTCCGGCCCAGTTGCTTCCAGCTCCCCAGGCAGGGTTGGCGCCCCAGGCAGAGTTCCAGCGAGTCGAGTTCCAGCGGTTTCCCCAGGCTGGGTTCTGCCACGCATTAGCTCCGCCCCACTGGTGATGCCAGGGGTCAGCAGCAGCGGTGTTCCAGCGGTTCCATCCAGAGGAGGCAGCAGCAGTGGCGGCTGCAGACGGAGGAGGAATGGGGCCTCTGTAGTTGGCAGGACAGGCGCAGTTGCAGCCCTCGGGTGTTCTCCACTCGTAGCTGTTGGCGAGAGCCACGGAGATGCAGGCGAGAAGTACGAGAAATTTCATTCTGCTTGTCTTAATCGGTTAGAATTAATGAAGCTACTGAACCTCTGGATCCGACGAGCCGGCTTTTATACCAGGTGCCGCATTTTACTTTGCATTCTAATATGACTCTGTACTGCACTCCGATGCTCGCTCATTGTCTAATTACTAGCAGCTCATCCCAGTAGCCGGAACGCTCATGATCACCGCAAATGGAATATATAGAAATCAATTTTATTTTGTTGATGCTTGACGCCTTGTGGAGTTGTGAGAAGCTGTGCCATAAAGAACGATTTAATTGAAAAATAGGTGGTTTGTCTATCAAATAAAAGTCGTTTGAAATCGCTCACGGCATGGTTACCTGCCTACTTGCTGTCGCGGGAAATGATAAGCAAACGAGTGATGCTAAATCAGCTGCTCGGTCGGGGGCTGAGGGCCCATTAGGTTCAGGGATAGGTGAAATATGGCTCGAGGTGGTCTTAAAATAAATTTTAGAAGACGATTAGTGTCAAGGAAAAATTAATAGATAATATTAGTCTTGCGAATTTCGACTTCAAAATTCGTGGGAAAATATTAGGTATACAGACAAGGATATATCAAAATGGGAACTTTTGACTGATAATGGGGCCAAAAGGGGTTTCTGAGTTTGTGAAGGAATCCTGCGTCCTCTTTATTCCGTCTTCGCCCTTTTTACCCCGAAAATCAACAAATTTTGGATCGGAAGTAATATGCCTGAGCCTCTCTTGGTGTACAGATCTTTTTCCTGTATTCTTTATGAATAGAGAAGTCAAAAAATATTGGTAAAATATTTATGAAAATTTCAGTTCGGTGCAATTAATTTTCAAAAGTGCATTTTAGGTGATTTTTGCCGATTTTGCTTCAATTAGTTAGTTACTTTTTAAGGTAATCAATGGTTTTTAGGTTTCAAAATTTGGAAAAAATGCACTGTTGTGCTTGATTTGTCAGCTCGATCTCAGCTTTCTTTAAATTTTTTCTTCTCATTGTGTTTAGGAGTATAAATCCTTCAAATATAAGAGCTAAAACCAGAGATGGTAGAAGAGCAGACAAATCTTTGTCTGAGTAACCACAAAAGCTCGCAGATGAATTATGACGGAACAGCCCACACGCCACGAGAACCCTCCATTTTCTCGCCGCCCCGAGGGCTCAGAAGTCTCAGCAGACACGAATCAAAGCGGCTCGTTAAGTAATCAAATCAACACGTGTATACAACTTTATTTGATATTTTCATTGAGAAGTTTAGTTACACGGTGTCTTGTTTAAGAAACTTACATTTTGAACTATCTCTAGCACTTCTAGTGTTGATCTACTTATGACTTAGCAGAGAAACAGAAGCTGGAATTCGTGTGTACATTTTTAAAAAAGGATTAAGAAATGCGCGAGAGGTCATATCAAGCGGTAGCAGCGTCCTGGGCTTTACTAGTAACCGTACTTGTCCTGGATCGACGTCATGACGTTCGAGGCCAGCGAGCTGATGCGTCCCGCCACCTTCGAGACCCCCTGCTTCACGCTCTCCTTCACGTCCTCGAGGTCCGGCGCGTTGAACTCCATGCTGCGACTCGTCCCTACAAACGGTTCATTATTTTGGATCACACTCACAAGACCCTAGGGTCACTCACCTCTTCGGTTGCCACCGCTTCCGCTGCTGGTGCCGTCGCCAAAGAAGTCTGACGAGGATATACTATTCGATCCCTGGAATCGGTTCAAGTTAGCCTTAGACTCATAAGATTGCGGTTCGTTGCCGAAGAACTGGTCCGACGAAATGGCCTTGGCCCCTCCGAACTTCTTCTGGGCGTCGTCCAGCTCGTACGACCCCTTGGGGGCCGGCTTGCTGCTGCGAGACGTGCTGCGTTGGTCTTGAAAGAAATGACAGGATTAGTGTCGGTTTTTATCGCAGCCACTCGGACGCGTAATGGCTCTATTATCAGCGATCAAAGTGTTTCAATCCGCGAACTCGTTGAGAGGAATCGCACGGGGACTCGACTCTCAACTTCCCGAGTTCTCAAATGGTTTGTTTTTATCATCAATATGGGGTTCAGTGCTGTTGGAGAGCCCAAGAGTTGTGTTATAATTTACTCAATTTGATTTGCATACTAAAGCAATGCTGAGGCGACATTTGAAGGCGACTGAGGTGATTGCGATGCAGATGAGTTCACAGCCTTGTAATTTCTGTCGGCCCTAGGCGAATTATTTCCAGAGTTACGGGATTATGAAAGGTACCCTCAGACTCTCAAACACAAGGAAAACTATTTTTTCAACTAAATTAATTAATTTTTGTCTTCAAAATCCCCTTGCCTAATAAAAGAAAATGAACTATTGAGTTCCTGGAGCGACATTATCGCTCTCTCTGAGGCTTTGCGGCCTCCTGAAGCTTCAAAGACTCGGTGAAAATAATAAAGTTTTTATTTTTGATCCAGAATACATGACATTAGGTTATTTAGAATTCGGAATGTGCTTATTTAGCGCCCATTTCGGGCCGTTAATACTTATTTTGTTCGCTTATGAGTCACAAAGACCTTCCACAACCTCATGGGTAACATTAAATCCCCTCTCGGGCGTCTCCAAACAAGACAGTAATTTTTAAAAATAAATTCAAGCAATTCAATCATGCGGTGCGTTCAAAGTCCTCATCCTAGACTTACCATCTCGGGATTTCGTGGGAGGCTCGTCGTGGGCGAACATGCTCCTGACGGCCGGCGACGAGTCCACGATCGGCTGCACGATCTCAAAGTCGTCGGCGATGGCTGCGCCGTAGTCGCGGTACTTGGAAGGCTTGGAGCTGCTTCCGTTGCTGCTGTACATGGAGTAGTCGTCGAAGAAGTCGCGGTCCCGGTCGCGATCTCGGTCCGAAGAAGACTCGAAGTTGGACGACTTGCCCGAGCTGAACTTTGTCGTATTCTCCTGGCTGATCGTTTTCATGTCGCTCATAACGGAGTGCGAGACGGCGCTCCTCTTGGCGCTCGCGAAACCCATCCCGAGACGCTCCAGCTGACGCGCCTTTGCCGGATCCGTGGCCTTAAGTTTGTCCTCCTCTCGCTGCTGCTTGATCGACAGGTCCTGGTACGCTAACCGGGCACTGTTGATTGCCTCAGCTTCCGTTTCGCCCGAGAAACTGCTACTCTCGATTGCGGACGGCTCCACCTTCAGCTGGTCCGCGAGCTCGGCTCGGTGCTCGATGTCAGCGAAGTTCGTGGTCACCTTTGTGGCTCCGAAACCTTTTTTGCCGCCCAACCCGCTCTTCTTGGGCATGATCTTGCGGACTCCGATCGTGGAACGAGGGGCTTCGACCACCGAGGAGTTGAGGAAGTCCACGCTGGGGGCTCCCTCTGGCTCTGGGAGCTTTTCAGTGGCAAGCTGAAAGTAGATTTCGTTAGTTTTTTGTTTCACCCCTGTTTCTACTTCATATCAAGCCAACAAAAACGCCTACCTTGGGATTGATAGTCTCCTTCACAGGCGGCCTGTTGTGGTTCGGGTCTGGGAAGTCGTTATTGTCATTGGCTGTGTGTTCCGAGAAAAAGTCCACTTCCTCCGCCTTTTTCTCTGGCTCGTGGTTAGTCGCATCAAAGTACAGCTGCACAGGAAATCACACAGTCACTCAAAACATTAAACAACTCAAAATCACCCTCCCTTACCTTCGTCTCGTGGACCCTCATGGCGTTCTGAGCAGCCTTCGATAGCTTGTCGCGGTACAGCTGGGCCGCCCTCGAGTTGTACTTCTGCTGAGCATCCGTGGTCGTGCAGTTGTGTTGTCTGAAGAAGGCTGCTGCGTTTCCGTTGCCCCCGCACTGCATGTTCCTGAGCTGAAGCCACGTCCAGTTTGTGTCCAAGTTAGTTGATCTCACAAAGGTCAAGTGGACGCCCAATCCCCGATGGACGGCGGAGCAGTCGATGCAGATGAAGACGCCATACGTCACAGAGGCCCATGTTGGGTTCTTGGCCCCGCAATCAAAGCATGCCTACAAATGACACGTATTCAGTGAGATTTGATTGGAGACGGAAGCCTTGGAATCGCGAAAATTCGCTATTCGGCGGGCTGCTTACTTTGTTCGCTGGAACAGTGCGGAGTCTGTGGAAAATGGCATCGATATCTTGCTTTGGTGGTACAGTGGATTCCATATCTAGCGTGTTAGAGTGTGAATTTCGAAATATTATTTTATTGTTGTCAAATGGGAGAAAATACGAGCACCTTTCGTGCGTGATATGCGCGGTTTGGGCGTGACGTTTGGGGAGGGTCGTTTGCAGGCTGGGATTGTGATTACCGCGCTTACTGGCGCTAAAATATTTTTAGCGAAAAACCCGAATATTCGTGTGAATATCCAGCTCAAATCGAGCAACCAAAGTGTTTCTGCGATCTCGCCAACTCTATCTTCTGCAAAGTAGCGATCGGGCGTGAACATTGTGTGAAGTTCGACGAAAAAAGTGGCAAAGCGACAAATAAACTCAAAACCCCCAAACATCAAGAAATTTCTCATTTCTCGGCCTGAAAGAGCTTGCATTGAAGTATGCAAATGAGCAATCTAAGCGGCGGCATGACGGAGGAGGACCTCTACAGGAAGCACAAGGAGCTGTGCCAGCAGCTGAATATGGACGAAAATACGACGGAGAAGTCCTGGCAGAGCTACAAATCCATAAGCTACAACTATACACTGAATGTGAGTCTCTGGGGTGTCTGGTCGAGCCCTCGTTAATGTCGATTTTGCAGGGAAACACGACTCACTGGCAGTGCTGTTCCATTTTCGTGGCGTGCCGGAGCCAGGTGACGCGGACTGTTGGCGACCAGGGCTCCGTGTTGGAAGGAAACTGTGTGTCCTTGACGCGCCTTCTCCGAATCTGCGAGATCTCGTAAGTACTCTGGACTCCGTGCCTCAGTTCAATGAGTAAAAGTACGAAGTGTTAAGGTGCTTCCACACGTTACCGGGAATCTCGAGGGAACTTTCTAGAAAAGTGATGAAGCACCTTTAGGCTAAAATCTAACTAAAGATAACTAAAATTCCAGAATTTACGAATTCTTCACCAAAATCAAACAATGGATGGAAATGGCGTCGACCCCGAAGGCCCTCCGAACGAAGGTCGAGAAGCTGGAGCGGGGCTTCGCCGTCTCGGTCCTGCTGTACAAAAAGTTCGGGCCCATCTTCGAGGAGATCTTCAAGACGGCGCAAGTGACGGCCTCCACCGCCAAGACGAAGAGCAGCAAGAAGTCGAAGCCCCTTCCGTGCACGTCGGCCAAGCTCTTCGAGTTCTGCTGGTGCCTGTTCGTGTGTGCCAAGGGCGAGCATCCCGACCACGGAGTGGATCTCCTCACGAGCTTCCACATGCTGCTGTGCTGCTGCGACCTCGTCTACGCCAACGTCATCAACGAGAAGCGCGGTGACCTCGTGAACCCCAACTTTTCGGGCCTCCCCGCCAACTGGAACTCCGAAGCCTTCGATCCCGCCGCCGTCCGACCCTACTGCATCATCAAGGACCTCTGCAACCTGTTCGAGGGCATGGAAAACGAGGCGCTGGAGACCAAAAACGGCACCTGGAAGAGCGCCATGAAGGTCTTCTTCGACAAGAGCATCCTGAAGGGTGACTCAGCGACCTTCATGGGCATTCTGCAGCCCGGGAACTTTGACCTCAATCAGAAGTCCATCAATAACGCCTACGAGACGTACCTGCTTAGCTGCGGAGAGGTCGACGAGCGCATCTTCCTCAAGACCAAGAGCTTCAGCAGCACTGTGACGGACGAGGAAACCATCAAGAACCTTGTGCCTCAAACCCCGCTGACGGGACGCGCGTATCTCAGGGCTCGTGACCACAATGAGCCCCTCGCGACCGCCCAGGACAACATCAGCAAGTTGAAGCAGTTTTTTGCGCACTACGATGGTGAGATGCCCGCTGGCTTACGTGAGCTAGTAAGGAAGTGCGATGCTGAGGAGACTCTCAAGGAGCGCCTGGCTGATATGAAGCGG
This sequence comes from Forcipomyia taiwana, assembly GCA_963930915.1. NCBI lineage: Eukaryota > Metazoa > Arthropoda > Insecta > Diptera > Ceratopogonidae > Forcipomyia > Forcipomyia taiwana. The sequence continues at coordinate 1,303,978 of CAWVOI010000099.1, read as the reverse complement.
GTGAGTAAATGATTTCAGAGTTCTAGTACGTTTTTGGAACTTTCGGGGAAAATTTAGATTCCGCAATTCTTGGCCAAAATTTTTCTGAACCCCTAAAACGGCTTAACTTACCCAAAGTATCACGTTTGTGGAGTTTTCGGGTCGAAAAAACTCAAATCGGCGAAAATACATTTTATCGTCAAAAATTCAAATTGTGTTCAAACCTCCACTCGTTAAGAAAAGCTCAATTTCGAAAATTCGGGCCAAAAAAATTTTGTCGCTGAATTGGTCTCTGAAGCCTTTACCAAAGTATCACGTTTCTGGAGTTTTCGGGCCAAAAAATTCATATTGGAGAAAATAAAGTTTTTTCCTCAAAAATCAAGTTTTGACCTAACTTCCTCTCATTAAGAAAAGCTCAATTTAGAAAATATTAGCCAATAAATAAAATTCCGAAATTATATGCCTTATTGACCTTTGACCGTTTTCTCAGGTGTGTGATGAGCACCTGTCCCTGTCCTCCAAGGACCGCTGGCCTCTCGTTGAGGCTCTGTACTACCACCTGCTGTCGAAGATCGTGGAGGGCGAACTGAAGATCCGGCCGAACCTCGATGTCGTGACGATCCTGCGCGAGAACACGGTCCAGAAGACGCTCATCGTGTGCTGCGTCGAGATCGTCGAGTACTGCTACAACTTCACGCGACGCTTCCCCACCGTCCTACAGTGGTACGGCATGCATCCCTTCAACTTCTACCGCATCATAGAGATGGTGGTGCTGTACCACCAGGACTGCCTCACGCGTGACATCATCAAGCACCTCAACATGATCGAGGAGCAGACCTTGGAGTCACACGCATGGGAGAGCAACTCGGGCCTGTGGGACCGTATTCGCCAGTACGGCCAAAAGTTGCCTCTCTGCGCCACCGTGGATAGACCCAAGATGCTGGGAGACGAGGACCTGGCTGGCATCACGCCCCACAACCCGTATTTCAAGCGCTCTTCCCTCGACGAGAAGCGCATCGAGATGGACTTTCTCAGCTCCCCGAGGTCTGTGAAGAAGCAGCTGTTCCAGGACGAGCCGACGACGATCGAGAACTCACCGAAGAAGACGCAGGAGCCGAGGACGGAGGACCCGCCCGTGGGCAGTCAGGAGGAGGCGAGGGAGGGCCAGAGCAACCTCCTGGCGAGCGTCAAAAAGACCAACAAGGCTGGATCCCTGGGGCTCTTTTTCCGAAAGTTCTACAAGCTCGCCTCGGTCCGCATGCTGGCCCTCTGCAACGGCCTCGAGATCAACGACCCGGAGCTCCTGAAGAAGATCTGGACCATCTTCGAACATTCCATCGTCGAGCAGACGGAACTGATGAAGGACCGCCACCTGGATCAAATAATCATGTGCGCCATTTATGTGATTTTCCGTGTGACCAAGTCGAAGAAGAGCTTCAGCGACATCATGAAGTTCTACCGCAACCAGCCGCAGTCCGCGAGTCACGTCTACAGGAGTGTGCTGATTGAGACCAAGAACGACGGAGGAAATGGTAAGTTTTTATTTAAACCGTTCTTTATTGAATAAGGTGACACAAAAACCTCTCGAAAGCTACGTCTATGGCTTGCAGTGGACTGCGACGTCCTCGACCTTCTGGTACTGCTTGCGGTCGGTGGAGTAGCCCGGTGGCTTGACGTCCAGGAAGCCCTCGGAGACCTCGACGCCCTTCGTCTTGTAGACCTTCAGGTCCTCCTCGACGACGCTGCAGGGGGTGAAGCGGTCGTAGGTCTTCAAAGTCTTGAGGGCGGGGAACTTGGCGGTCGTTTTGGCGGCCGGCAGCTCCGTGAGCTTCACTCCCTCGACTCCGAGGTAGCTGAGACTGGCGAGGGTGGGGAACTTGTCGATGGGGAACTTGATGTTGGAGTTGTCTCCCTGGTTTCCGACCACCAGCTTGGCGAGCTTGGTGTTGGTGTTGAAGAGCGTGGGGTCGATGTTGACGATGTTGTTGTGGTCGATCTGGACGACGGTGAGCTCAGTGTTGAACTTGAAGGTGTTCTTGTCGAGGGTCGTGAGACTTCCCTGTCTGAAGTAGACCTCCTTGAGCTTCGTGCATCTCTCGAGGGCGTTGGGACGCACCTCCTTCAGTCCCACACCCTTGATGTCGAGCTTCTCGAGATCCGGGAGGACCTTGCAGAGGTCGTCAGTGAGCACCTCGAGAGTTCGGCCAACCATCTGCACCTTCTTGATGTTGGAAACGCTGTTGGCCCAGGTGGGCGTCCAGTTGGGCTGGGCAGAGGTCACGTTGAGACGCTGGAAGACGCACCAGGAAGCGCGGTCCTCGACGTGCTCCTGGACCGCCTTGTAGTCGCAGGCAAACTTTGTCGCCTCCCCGGACACAGCGGAGACAGCGAAAAGGGCGATAATCACGTACTTGAGCATCATTTTGTCGTGCAAACACGGTGACGGCTGAGCGCAGACTGACGAGAGCTGCGAGAGAGTGCTCTTAACTGACTTCAATTGGAGTGTTTGTGATTTTTGAATGTTTATTTTATTAATCGTGGGGAGAAATTGGCGACGATTGCAGCTGATTATGTAAATTGGGGACTCTGAAGCTGATTGTTTACTTTGTAGGAGGTTTTGCAACGATTTTGGGAGGCTAACGAAACCTGTAACCGGCTTTCTCACGCGCAGGAACCGGTTTTTGAGGTTTGACCTTCCATGACACTCATGCTTATCTGCTGCTGATTCGCGAGGAAGGTTTGGCAGAGGTGTAACTCGGGGTTTTGACTCGATGAAACAGAAAAAGAGACAAAACAGCCTTCAATCACCGTTGTAAAAACCCAAAAAGGCTTTGAAGGGCAACAAATTGACCTCACATTGTGCTCAGAGCGTTCTCTCACTCTCATCTGACTCACTCGTAATTAAGGTCTTCGCAAAAAAGCGCAATGAATGTCAAAGCCGCTTATCACGCATCAGGTAGAGTTCCAATCGAGTGATTCTGATTCAATTAATTCCACAGAAGAACACGAACAACAACCAGTTCGCCGGCGTGCCCCAGCTGAGCCCGGTGACTTGGCTGGAACGGCTCAGAGGTACGAGAATGAGGTCCGAGGCGACATCATCCTCTTCTACAACTCCATCTACGTCCAGAAGATGCAGACATTTGCCCTCAAATTCGCAGAAACGGCGTCTGAGAACAACTTGCTGCTCTCCCCGCTTCCGCACAACCCCAACCAGATCATGTCCCCGAAGAAGGTCTCGGAGCACCACAAGATCTACGTCTGCCCGCTTGAGAAGAACGTCCTGAAGTCGCCCGGACCCACTAACTGCATCACCTACCAGTTCCAGAGGAGTCCCATCAAGGACAGCCCTTCCAAGGTAAGGTGCTTTTGCCTTCTGTTTCTCGAGTTTTAAGACATTGGTTTCAGGGTCTCATGGAAATCAACCGCCTGACCAGTCAGACCCGCACAACGAAGCGAGCCCTCATCGAGGACGACAACCCCCCCGCGAACGGCACGAATGGGGGTCTCTTTGGCGGCTCGGCGGTTCATCAGATGGCCAAGATCCCCCGCAAGCTCGAGAGCTTGATCAGCGACAGGCAGGAGCAGAATAAGGAATAAAATTCCTTTTTACCCCTCGTTTTTAACATTTGTCTTATTTCCGTGGTTCAAATCAAATGCTTAGTAGAAGTGACTGTTAAAATACCTGAAATTGGTCTCAAAATTGATTTGTTTGGGCAATTTTATTCCGAGTTCTGGTGCGACAGAAATTAAATAAATTCAAAATTTTAAGTTAAGGTCGATTCTTTTGCATGATTGTGATTTACTGCTTATCAAAAATTGTAATATCTATTAAAAATATATTTACAAAGCTTAATAAAGTCTGCAAAAAATAAACCAAATAATTTTTCCAACCGACATTGGCGCTCAAAATTCGAAATGAAGGTGGCAGTCCGAAGTTGGCCACCTTTTGTTTACCTGGAAAATCCCTCCAACGATTTCAATCGAAGAAACTCTTGAAAATCCCAGAGCCCAAGCAGAATATGGCTGAAGCTTCGACATCAGAGAGTAGTTTCGGTTTCAAGAAGCGAAACGTGCGGAACAAATGCGCTCGGAAGAGGAAGGACTCGACAGAAGAGGAGTCAGGTAGGTTCCCGAGAGATTCTCATAGTTTTGGTCTGAAGCTCAAGATCATTTTAGACCAGTCTGAGAATGAGGTAGGAACGGCAATTGTGCGGGCGGAGAAAAAGTCCAAGAGACTGAACCCGATGGTCCAGACGACGAGCGCGATGCGGAAGCGACAGAAGATCCCCACGGGAGATACTTCGGAGAGCGAGGAGGACGACATCACGGTGAGCTACAGGTCCAAGAAGCAGGCCGTGTCCATCGTGTCCCGCGACATGGGAGCCACGGCGGAGCTGGAGTTCGAGACGGAAAAGGACAAGGACCCGCAGACGATCTTCGAGAGGAGCCAGCAGATCAACAAGGACATGGAGGGCAAGGAGGACGACAAGATCTACCGGGGGCTGAACAACTACACGCAGTACATCAAGAAAAAGGACACGGCCCAGGGCAACGCGAGTTCCGGGATGGTGCGAAAGGGGCCAATTCGGGCGCCCACGAACCTCAGGGCCACCGTGAGGTGGGACTACCAGCCGGACATCTGCAAGGACTACAAGGAGACGGGCTTCTGCGGGTTCGGGGACAGCTGCAAGTTCCTCCACGACCGCAGCGACTACAAGCACGGGTGGCAGATGGAGCTGGACGACAAGTTCTCGAAGCGGGACGACGACTCGGACGACGGAGATGACACCAAGTACGAGATCCACTCGGATGAGGAGGAGCTGCCCTTCAAGTGCTTCATCTGCCGTGAGAGCTTCACGGACCCGGTCCAGACGAAGTGCGGCCACTACTTCTGCGAGAAGTGCGCCCTGGCCAACTTCAAGAAGTCCTCGAGATGCTACATCTGCAGCCAGCAGACCAACGGAGTCTTCAACCCCGCCAAGAAGCTGATAGAGCGGCTGAAAGAGGGCCACGACGAGGACGGCGAGGAGGTGGGGGACGATCCAGACTCGGACTAAACTCCCCTTCTGTGAACTTGAAATAAAAAAATTTATTATGTAACGAGAAAATGGCTTTCAAAGGACTTCAGAAGCTCTGAATTAACTAGACTGTAGATTGGGCTCCTAAGGACGTTAGGAGATCTGGAAGGCCTCGAATTTGTGGTTGAGCTGCTTCTTCACGTGGAGCTTGGTGATGCTCTCGAGACTCCCCTTGGGCGTTTTCTCGTGGAAAAATACCCTCTTGGCCCGGCTGTGGATCAGAGCCATGCCACACATGACGCAGGGCTCCTTCGACAGATACACGTCGTACCCAGTGCACAGGTAGGGCCCGAACTTGGCCAGATTGTCGCCCTCCTTCGTGGCGGGAGACTCAAAGTTCTTGCAGTTCGTTGCTCCGAACTGCAGCTCGGGGTCGAAGCTCTCGAGGAAGCTCTGACTCGCCTCCGGAATTCCCTCGAAGACCCACTCCGAGTCGCTGGTCCGAGGAGGGCCGCTCTTGTACACGCCGCCTCCCTGGGAGACGGCCACATTGTCGATGAGACTCATGGGAGTGTGCAGGAGAGGGTGCTCGGCCGTTCTGTCGACCCCGATGGCGCTTATCCGGCGCGTTTGGGGGTTCACGGCGATTCCGACGTCCTTGGAATGGTGTCGCTTGAGCTCCAGAAGAGCCCCCATGATCCGCACGTGGAACTGTGTCTGGGGCTCGGAGAATATCTTCTGCTGGCACTTGAGCTCCAGCTCCTTGTTGGGATGAAACTTGCAGGGCCAGATCTGGTTGGCCACCTCGAACTGCCACCTTAGCTTCGGCAGTCTCGAGGGCACCGGAACGGGCTCCGACTCCAGGGTGCAGTTTTCGGCGATCCCGAGAGACGTCAGCAGCTCCTGGGGCGTCTGTGTCTCAAAGTCCTGGGGCTTCCCCAGAAGTATCCGGAGTTTCTCGACCCTCTTGAGGAACTGGAGCTCCGGGAATACGACGTCTTTGAGGGCCAGCATGGCCTTGGTGAGATCTCTCTTGGCCGACACCGAAACTACCAGCGCCTTGATGGTAGGAACCGGGTTCAGGAGCTCGTCTGGGAGGATGCAGCGGATCTGGAGGCTCTGGTGGAGGTCCAGCTTGATCTTCTTGTTGGACGAAGCTTTTGTGGTCTCGGGATCGGGACTTTCGGGAGCTCCACAGAACATTAGATTGACTTCCATGATTTACGATTTACGATAGCGAAGAAGGAAAAGGGGAAAAGTTGAGCACTTTACTGAGCAATCGCGGCTTAAACTACTACCATTAGGTCATGCACTTGGATCACAGAACGATTAATATTTTTATTCGTGAATTCATGTTTTCTTTCGCGGACCACGCGCAGTTTCCTGGCCCGTGATTGGCTGAGCGCAGGGCTCGTTCCCAAAAAGGGCTCGTCATGAAAAGTTGTCAAGTTTTGTGAACGAGCCCCAACTTCGGATTTCAGCACTTGAGTTGAGGCTGGCGACAGAGGAGGTTGTAGCAGCTCTTCCACATCAATTTGTTCCATCAGCGGCTTCGTCTGAGTTGTCTAGGGCTGTTCCAGTGCTGCTTCCAGACACAAAAACCCTCTCGAAGACCATCAAAAGGCGAAATCAGTGTCCTTAATGTCAGGTGAGTCGACGGGAGCCGCAAGAAAAATTTCCAAAATCGCGAGAGAACGCGGAAACAGCGACATTGACCCACAAATCGCAAGCAAACAGTAGCAGCCACTGATAATCTGATATCAATGAGCAATAGACGCACTTTCCGCGTTATCAAATTTCTCATTTCCGATAACCCTAGATCACGATGGGATGGTCCACCGTCGAGGCAGCTCGCAGCAAACAACAACAACGACGGCCAAGGCACCGACGAGGAATCTGCATGGCATTGAGCGGTTGTGGATGCGGCTAAACGACGAGTACAGAAGCCTGCCTTGGGATCGTTTACGTTCAATCAAATGGAAAAATGAAAGAGCATTGCCGGGCAGAGCTTATCAGCCGACTGAAGTGAGTATTTTGTTGCCGTCGATGATGTAGAATGCAGATCAAAGTCCGTGGCGTATGTATGCAACTGCGCTCGTTTCCGTCGCCTGTGAAATTGGGCCTTTGCCATTTGGGGCTGATACAAAGTGGGCTCTTGGGAATTGAAACAGTAACACCTGACAGATGCTTGATTTCTCAACAAATATTTACTCGCAAGCAGTTTTTACAACTGTTTTGACGCTGCTGTTTACTTGGACCTCATTAGAGAAGCTTACTGGGAAGATTTCGGGGGCTTTAACCTTCCAATTAAATTCCAATAAAAATTAAAATTTTCCATTTTCACCAGTTTTCTAAAATTTCCTTTCAAAAAAAATTCTGAACAATTTTTTGGTTTATGTGTCAGATGAGGGTTAAGTTCTTGTAATGAGTTGCTAAAAATTATCTGGGCTTTTTCTCGAAGGCCTTCCTCGAAAAGGAAATGTTATCTAAATCAGTTTTCTAAAATTTCCTTTCAAAAAAAATTCTGGACAATTTTTGGTTCATGTGTCAGAAGAGGGTTAAGTGCCTGTAATGAGTTGCCAAAAATTCCTCCCTCGAAAAGGAAATGTTCACCAGTTTTCTAAAATTTCCTCTCAAAATTCCAGGCAATTTTCTAGTTCATGTCACATAGAGGGTTAATTACCTGTAAAATAGCCACTTATGGGTATCTGAAAAAATCATCAAACATTTAGAGCCACGTTCATTTAAAATGCGCTTTTCCACGAAGGCCTTCCTCGAAAAGGAAATTGGGGACAAGTTCATTGACGAACAAATTATTTACCAGCTATTGTTATAGGCAAAGACACGCAAGCTGCTTCAGTGCCCATTATTAGCTTCTCACCTTTTTGTTCTTGGACTTAAAAGGAATCATTAGAGGTGACATTGAAGTTCTTTTTGCAACCCAAACCTCTCTCAGAAGCTCATTGTTATCTCTAGATAGCGACTCATTATCTCTTATGTCGACGCCATGATTGCCGACAACCTAAAAGAATTTTTTTTTCAGATCGAGCACCTGGCGAATATCTGCAGCCACGGTATCTGGGTGATACCGGCCTTCTACGCGGCCTGTCAGCTCATATGGCGCAGCTACTCCACCGCACAAATCCTAGCAGCCACTATTTATGGCGGAACCCTAGCTTCCTTATTCACTGTCTCCACCTGCTTCCACGGCGTCTGTTACTGTGATCGACATAGGTAAGACAGTTGCGATATACACGAGTTGCATAATACCTATACTTCAGTGCAGCGTGTGAATGCAATTACACCGATTGCATTACTCACATGCCACTTGTGCCAAGCACCTTATATTGTGTAGGTCAGGGCAGGAGCTGGAGCCAGGGACGTAGTACAGGGGGGTTCTCAACTCAATATTTTTTAGATATATATATTTTTTATATATTTTTTAGATATATATTTTTTTTTCCTTCTTAAAATTCTTTAGAGTAGTTTTTTAAATTTTGTTTTAAATTCCAGAGTCGACCGGAACCTCAAAGTCGTCCTCCACCGATGCGACCGGGCCATGATATACGTCTTCATCGCCGGCTCCTACTTCCCCTGGCTCAGTCTCGGCGACCCGGCGCACCCCACCATCTGTGGCGTCATCAAGTGGACCATCTGGGTCCTTGCAGCCTTCGGTATTCTGTACCAGCAGCTCTACCACGAGCGCTTCAAGACCCTCGAGACCATCTTCTACGTCATCATGGGAGCCGGTCCGTCGACAGTCATAATGCTGTACGGGCACGAGTTCGAGGGCATGACTGAGCTCAAGATTGGGGGTCTGTGCTACATAATCGGGATTTTCTTCTTCAAGAGCGACGGCCGCATTCCCTTCGCCCACAGCATCTGGCATTTATTCGTGGTCCTGGCGGCCTCCGTGCACTACTACGCCATTCTGACGTATCTGTATCCGTGGAGGCTGCACTAGCACGCGGCCCCCATCCCGGTGGGGCTCTCGGACGGAGCAGCAGGAACCAAAGACCAGCTCTCTTAACTGTTCAGTTCAGTTCTCTTACGTTGTTTTTGCAATATTTGCATTAGATTTGTAAGCATGATGAAAGTTAGTCGATCTTCTTGATTGTGATATGTTATGATTGTATTTTGCATAAGCAGCACTTCCGAAATAACCAAAAAGGCCATACAACAGTAGTTCCCAAATACTCATATGTCTACCTTAGTCCTATACATGAACGTGCTAACATTTTTTAGAAGAATCTTACGGGTGAGGATGACACACTTACCTACATTAACCCAGATACCAAGTAACAGTCATATTAATAGACACTACGGTGACCGAGAAATGCAGAATAGAGGTTAGCAGGCAGCTATATGATATTAATAAGACGTAGTAATACCTCACGGGACGTTCAGAGGAGATAATCTCTCTTGATTTTGGAGTAAAAATAAAAAAATAGAAGCCCTTTAAAAATACATTTTTTTCAAACGGCAAATTCAAAAACAGTGACGTCTTGTGACAGCTGTTACGCTTTGACAGCAGCTGTCATCCAAGTTTTTCTGTTCTTTCTGGCTGATGAGCATTCGTGTATTCGCTAAATCTCCAATAGGTGCTAAACAAAATCAGTGAAAACATCGAATCGGCGAAGGGACAGCTCGTTCGTCAGTTTTCCAAGTGAATTGGTTCGCAGGGAGCCGAGAAAGGAGGAAAACCCCAAAAATGTCGGACTGCGAGATGGTGTCAGATTCTGACGACGAGGATTATTTCAACTATTACGCTGGTAAACCATAGTTTCTGGATAAAAGTGAGGCGTTTTGAAGAGCTGTGAGCTGAAGAGTGAAAAGTGACACAGAAAATGCAAAATTGTGAGGCGATTTGGGGATTTCCGAGGCTAAAGCTGCGCAGTTCTTTGTTTTGGTTTTTCTGGGAAATTCGACCTCCCGTGGATTTTCTCGGGACGTCAACGCAGAGCAAATTCAAAGCTCAGTATAAGGTCATGGCCACTGCGATGCTCGCTTTTAGGCGTTGGGAGAGCTCAGTAGTAGATCAGTGCAGTTCTCTTTGGGAGCTTTGGGCCGTGCGTAATGGCCATAGTGACGTATTTAGATTGTCGTCGTTGTAATCAATGTAGTTCAATGTCTTCTCGCGAATATGAATGAGACTCGGATAGGTGCTGGACAAAGAAGAAGCAGCGAAAGAGTAATTGGGTGATGAAGATCGTGTGCGGAAGGTGGGCCATTGACCGACCTCAAAAGAGGAACCAGGAAGCGAATCACTTGCCGAGCGGTAGAGGTCAAGACACTGCTCAATGACGTCCACTATTTTGTGTGCCACATCGAGTTATGTGGTCCGTCATTCTGATAGACCGAGTCTAACCTGATTTCCCCGTTCGAGAGCGACCTGATGGGAGCAAGGTGCTTATACTTTCGCTTTCGTAACGGTTGGGAGTTTCATGCCTATTCATTAGCTCGGCTCGCTTTCTTCGCCTTCGCGAACGCGTTTCCAAACCGACTTTGCGACCGCCGATTACCGACAAATTAGCTAATGAGGTTGTTTTCTCGCGTTCCCTTTAAATTCCATTCTATACTTGAACGAAATTCATTATCATAATTCCGCACTCGACATATGCGAGTTTTCCAATCAAATTGCATAATACTCGGTGGTGACAACATGTGCCCGCCGGTCGCTCAAAAATAGATCTGCAGTATGAAGTGAACTTTGGCATTTTTGTTGCTTTCAGCTGGGTCGTCCGTCGCAGTCGCAGCGAAAACGAGCCGCACGCCGCATTATATCGAAGGCTAAATGTCGCATAACCGTAGCGGCGAAAATAGATTTTCTCCAATTCTTATTATTATTGTTTTGAGGCTTCTTCCGACTCGCTAATCCAATTGCTCATGTTGGCAAATGCGAGCACACTCTGAATTTCGATGCGATTGCGGGTGACTGACATGAATGATATGCGGACTCGTGTGTGAAGTATTGAGCTCAAGCGTTATCTGGAAAGGAAACTTGCAGAGTAGTTCTGACCCCGTGGCCCAATTGGGACTTTGTTGCAGACCCAGAACTTGTCACTAAGATCCTTCGAGAGTGTTCTGAGGAAGTTGCTGACACCCCACTAATCTTTTAGATAATCCACGTAAATGTTATCACTCAATTTCTGTTTTAATGGGGTTTTCTTTAACCCTTTAAAATCGGTCTTTTTCACAAATTCACAAAAAAAAACGGATTTTTGGTGTTTTATGCATTGCAAAAAAACTTCAAAAAATGTTTGGCATTTCCATAAAATATTTCCTAAATTTTTTGGTGGTCAAAAGGTTAATTTTAAAACATTAAAAGGTGAATTTAAACGTTTGAGGAGCCGGAAAAATTCTTAAAATAACTTCTGACGTCTCGAAAAAGCTCCCAATTGACATCAAGAGACCTCTGACGCTCGTCCTCTTTTCAGACTTAAAACCTAAAATGTCTAAAATTCCTGCTTTTTTTCAGATGGCGATGACGGTGACATTGAGCAAATAGACCCCCGGAAGAGCGACCCCGAGCACTTTGTCTTTGAGTGCCTCAACACCGAGGAGGTGGAGAAGCTCCTGAACGAGTCCGTGGAGAAGCTCAGCAACCAGCTCCAGATCACCCCGTCGCTGGCCAAAATCCTCCTGCACCAGCACCGGTGGAACTCGAACGAGGTGACGGAGAAATACCGCAACAACGCCGCAAGTCTCCTCGTGAGCGCCAAAGTGAAGCCGGCCAACACGAGAAGGCTGTCGGCGAAGCAGCAGCAGTGTCCTGTCTGCATAACCTCGCACCGCTCCGACAAGTTCTACTGCCTCACGTGTGGCCACAACTTCTGCAGAGAGTGCTGGGCGCAGCACTTCGAGACGCAGATTGGGCAGGGAATTTCCACGCAGATTGGCTGCATGGCGCCCAAATGCGATCTCATTGTGCCCGAGGACACGGTTCTGCAGCTCCTCCCTCGCATGGACCTCCGCGACAAGTACCAGCAGTTCGTGTTCGCGGACTACGTTCGATCTCACCCCCAGCTCCGGTTCTGTCCCGGGCCCAACTGCCCCATCGTGGTCCGGAGCGACGACATCAAACCCAAAAGAGCCCTCTGCTCGCAGTGCCGGACGGCCTTCTGCTTCCGATGCGGTACCGACTATCACGCACCCACGGACTGTGCCGTCATCAAGAAGTGGCTAACGAAGTGTGCCGACGACAGCGAGACCGCAAACTACATTAGTGCCCACACCAAGGACTGTCCCAAGTGTCACATTTGCATTGAGAAGAACGGGGGTTGCAACCACATGCAGTGCTTCAACTGCAAGCACGACTTTTGCTGGATGTGCTTGGGAGACTGGAAGTCACACGGCTCCGAGTACTACGAGTGCTCGCGGTACAAGGAGAACCCGAATATCGCGAACGAGAGTGTCCATGCTCAGGCTCGGGAGGCTCTGAAGAAGTATCTGCACTACTACGAGCGGTGGGAGAACCACTCAAAGTCTCTCCAGCTGGAGCAGCAGACGCTGGATCGCATCAAGGCGCGCATCAACGACAAAGTAATGACTGGCCTCGGCACGTGGATCGATTGGCAGTACCTCTTCACGGCCGCCACCTTCCTCGCCAAGTGTCGCTACACTCTCCAGTACACGTACCCGTACGCGTATTACATGGAACCCGGGTCACGCAAAGATCTCTTTGAATATCAGCAGGTAAGCGCGCGCCAAGGTCAGCAAAATCGATTCCCTGACGTCCTGTTTACTTGATTCAATTAAGGAAAAAAATTTAGGGGCTCAAACAATTTTTTCTTGGAAAAATGGAGACTGTTTTCATTGAGTCATTGACCAGAAAATAAAAAGAAAAGAATGCTAAAAAATATATAAAAAGCTAAATCGCATATTAAGCTAAAAGTGCATTTTCAAAAATTTCGAGAAGACCAAACTTTGAGGGCTTCTAGCTCCGTCCCTGTACATAAAAGAGGATACATGTTTTACCATGATTTACTAGATTTTGCACAGACTACAACATACCAAAAATTCAGCTCAATCGGATATAAAATAAGGATTTTTTATAGAAACGTAAAACACCCCCCATTTCGCCCCAAGAAGAGATGGGGATCTATAATTGTTAGCCTGCACCCCTACAAACTATGCCCTACACGATGCAAAAAACCGAAGCTCTCTAGCTCTTCTCGTTCTCGAGTTATAAAATTTTTGACAGACAGACGGACAGTAGTGCATTTTTTGCCAAATGCTGAAAATGCACTAAAAATCAAACTCTATTAAACTAACGATTTTTCCTTCGTAGGCTCAATTGGAAGCTGAGATTGAAAACCTCTCGTGGAAGGTGGAGCGCGCCGAAACCACGGATCGTGGATCGCTAGAAAATCAAATGGACGTCGCCGAGAAACGACGAACTTCACTACTTAGAGATTTCTTTCCCAACGATTCGTAATATGTAATTTAACCAATTTTAATATGTAACATTGTATTTGAAGTATATAGACAGAAAATTGAAATTTGAAGCCCTGTAGTGAATATAACCTATGATTTCGGTAGAATTAAGAATCGAAGATTGTAGCCATAGAGAAAGTGAGTGCAAGAATGTACATTTATTTCATTTGCCCGCAATTTGATTTCCTTCTCCCGATCCGTTTTTTGTGGTAAAGTCATTCCATTAACGATAGTTTAAGCAGAATGTAGGCGTAGTAGATGTCGGAAAAGTCTTCGTTAATCGTAAGTTTGAGACCAGGCCGAAAGGAAATTACAGAAATAGATGTCTTTCAGGATTGCATGTACAAAATATCATGAGTTTCAATTGCAGCAGAGGAATGAAAGCTCCAAATTCAGATATCAATAGGTAGAGAAGTAACATAGTATGTTTGAGAGCCAAGATCCCTAGTGAACTCCATAAAAGCAGCGCTTTCTGTTCTTAGTGCTTCAGTTTCGCTTAAGTATTGAAGTAATTGACTTAAAAACACTAAAATAAAGTGCAAGTTGAGAAAAAAAGGCTGCTTTAATCACGTGAATTTTCTACTCGTCGGTCATGGGAGGACACTCCTGCTCCTGCCAGTTCCGCGGGTACACGAGCCCCTTCTGGACTCTGGCGCACTTCATCATGTAGAGCACGAACTGCTCCACCGTCTCGCTCGAGACCCTCGGCCCTATGCCCGGGATGGGCGGAATGATGGACCTCTGGATGGTGTCTCGGAGGTTCTCCACGCACTGGTCGTCGTCCTCCTGGTCCTCGCCTCGCTCCAGGAGCCTTTCGCGCTGCCTGTCAAGGAACGAGGTGGTCTGGCTGGTCTTCTCGCAGGTCTTGGGTCTCTTCAGTATGGACTTGAGGCTCGCCGTGGTCGTGTCATCGCTCTGAATCGAGTGGACTGACTCGGCGTCAGGGCTCTTCGGGACCTCGGCTTCCTTCTTTTCCTTGTTCACGAGTCCCAAGATCATGTGCTGAGACACCTGCTTCTCCAGGACCTTGTTGTCCACGTCTATCCCGCTCGCCTCGAATATCTCGACGATCTTGTCCGGGTTGTCGCACTCCTTCAGAACCTCGCTCTGGTCCTCCTCCTCCTCCGCGACCTGGACGGACTCGGCGCTCTTAGCCCTCACGGTCTCCCCCATGAAGTAATTATGGAGCTCGTTCAGGTCCTTGAACTCGACCTGTTTCTCCTTCGCTGCCTCCAGGAAGCTTGAGAGCTTCTCGGCCTCCGGGCTGTTCAGGAACTCTTCACGGATGAGTTCAATCATCGACTCCTTGCTCTCTAAGGTGATTCTGCCGATTGACTGAGCCTCGCTCAGCTTGCACATGACCTCCGTCAGCACTTGTGAGATGATGCTGCTGCTGCTTCGGGACCCTGATTCGGAGTCCGGGGGACAAACAAAGGTGGAACCGGACGAGGGACTCACCGAGATCTCGGGAATTACCGTTGACGAAGCCTTCCGTTCCTCTAGCAGAAATTCTTCCTCCTCGGCGTCGCTTCCCAAGGGACTCGAGGGGACCTCAATGAAGTTGTAAGACTTCCTGGGACAACTCTGCTCCGAGAACTGGTGAAGCCAGGCCCAGGGGGGTCCGATGTGCTTGAGTAACTCCAGACGCTGGGCCAGCTCTGACTCGTGAGCTAGATCTGCGTTTCGGTCGCAGATTCGCTGTTTTCTGGCTTCTCGGCCCTTTCTGATCTGAGACTCATCTAGTTGCAGGGATTCAGTGACGTGTCCGAGCTCCTAAAATAGCAAATGTAGGCACAATATTACTTCAAACGTGCATTTGAATCAACAAAGGGGTTAAAAATAGATTATTATTCCATTTTTGATCCCATTGTTGACCCCAAGTTTGACCCAATTGTGAACTCTATTGTGGAACTAAATGACCCCATTCAAATCAATTATCTTATAATTGACCCCACTGTTAACCCTACATGTGACCTTATTTGTAAAATAGAGAGAAGGTCAACAGATTCTTGAAGAGTCCTCTAATGAGTCGTCAGGAGTCTTATAGACTGGACTCACCTCCTGGAGAAGCAAAATAACGCTGTCGAAGTCAGGAGCACGTCGGATGACCTGAGTGGGGTCATCAAAGTCCCCCACGAACTTGAAACTGGAGCTGATTTTGGAGACTTCCGAGTCAACCTCGGTGACAGTTGCTTCCTCAGAAGTCACAGTTGCTTCCTCAATCCCAGCAGAAGCCATGGAAACGGAGTCGAACTGCATGCGGCTCTTCCACTCGTCGAGCAGCAGGTCCTGGAACACCGAGGCGGCGTGCAACCTGGGTACCTCTGGCATCTCCTCCTCGTCCTCCAGCACGTCAGCAAACCTGGTGAAACATAAAACTGTACTCAAAAGTTGCGATGAGAGAAACTTTTCCGTACAGCAATTTTCTACCGTCGATGAAAATCTGCGTCTCCGTGCAATCCAATTGAGCTAGAAATTTGTAGCACGTTCGGAACATCCACATGGGAATCGGAGCAGGACTGCCTTCGGGCTCGTCTGTCAGCAGCTCGCATATCATCCTCATTGTTTGCGGCAGGCTATCGTTCAGCGAGGCGACCAGGACGGCAAAGAGCTTGAGCCAGTGCACCTCGCTCCAGTTCAGCATCCGGCAGAGCGATAGAAAGTCACCGAGTTGCTCTTCCGGAAGACACAACCCCTGCCATTTGGCGGAGAGGAGTTTCCGTTTCACGTAAAATCCCTTCCCGAGCTGCTCCACGAGTACGCGGATGTAACCACGCGTCATTTTTCCAAACTGCTGAACGGGCTCGTAGCGCAGCTTGCAGGGAGGGGCGGTCTCGAGGGCCAGGCAGCGGAAGTAGGCCGCCGACCATCGCAGCAGGTCGTATGGCTGGGTCCGGATGACCGCTGGAAAAGGCTTCTTCAGGACTCGGGGGGGTTTTTTCGTGGGATTCTTACCCTTTGCGTACTTCTTCAGGATCACAGGAAGCTGCTCTGGAATCACGATCTGCTCGCGGCAGTACATTTTTGCGAGTAGCACCATCGTCGGTTCTGCAACTTTCGTTCGCTAATTTTTTTTTCGATTCTCGATTTATTGCGCTATTTTAATGAGACTTCAATGTATTGAGCGGCTAGAAGCTAGAAGTAGGTTTGTAGGCGGACAATGATTGCTGGAGTGTAGTGAGGCAGTTTAGCAAAAAATACAATTTTTATCGGCTATTAATTCTAAAAATGCTTCCACAATTGTTTGATTGACTTTGTCGAATGGAAAATCGTGCAAGTTTCGAGTTTCACCTTCGGTGCCGTCTGACGCGACCTGTTCTACAGTTTTCGTTTGATGTTTCGTTGCCCCGACAACAGACTACAAAAACTACCTACAATCACATGCCGTTGCCACGTCGTCATGCGAGGTTCAGTTTTTCATAGCGCGAATGTAATGGAATGAGAGAGCCAGCGGAAACGGTGGAAAGCTACGCCGTACAGAAAGGGGGAGGGATGGGGAAGGAAGGAAATGTATTGGGATCGTGGTTCATAGAAACGCCATCCGGTGACCTAAACAAAGCCAATGACACGAAGATTAATAGATCCAAGGTCAAATTGATATTGGCGGGAAAGCGGGAAAACTCAATCAATCTTTTCTTTCGCCCACAAATGAGGGAATCACGGGCACATAACGCTTATGACGTGGAACGATGGGCAAGAACAAGGCTTTGTGTCGAAAACTATTAGGCGTTAAATTGATTAAGGGAATCCCTGATGCTTGTAGTTTCCTTATAGAATTTTCTTTCAGTCTAGATCTGAAAAAATAATTTTCCAAACTTTTGGTTAACGTCTCGGTTCTAGGGGGAAGAGAGGGGGCTCGGCTGCTCCGTGACACCCGGTACACAGTCAAGTACTGGTGTATGGATCAAACCATGACCAAGAGGGAGGGGGGGTCTAAAATGTCGATTGAGTGAATGAGGCCTTAACCGATAAACAAATAAAGACTTTGGGACCATCCCAAGTTTTGGTCTCCCTATTAACCAGTCTAAGTTCAGTTTGACCATTCTGAGTGTTGGTATGACCCAAAACTACATCCCGAAATCGAGTCCGACCGAGAAACCAGTTCACAATGAACTGAATCACGTTCCCCGGAAACGCTGCCCCCCATGTACATCTCCAATACGCAAGCTAATTGATCAAAAGACATTCTGGCAGCTCAATTTTGTTTCAATTTTCCGAGTCATGGCTTAATAGCAGCAATTACACTCGTTTGTGGACATCCATTCATGACCACATGAATTATGTAGGTCATCATAATTCAGCTGATCTGTATCCCCAACTTTTCGTGCCTGCCGTGTCGATGGGGCCAGGAAAATCAATCGGCATGGCGCAAAAGTTGACAAATCATCTGTCTATTCTCACGTGAAATCAATATCATAAACTCAAAAGTGGAACGAAGCGTGGCTTTCGTCGCGGACGGTACGCTTAACCGTTTCAGTCCATCATTAGGGGCCTAAATTATGCAGGATCTTTGGTGAGCGTGTACGGAACGGAGGATTTTGTTGAGTAACTCATCAGTAGAAATCTCAGTCCGCACTAGAAAGTCGTGAAAGTCGGTCGTTGTTGGAGAAAACTCATGGATCAAGGGGAGTCTCAAGTGGACTTGAGTTCCGAAAGTCAGTAGCTGGTGGGAGCCATTTCTGGAGCTAACTCTGATTTGTTCCAGATGCAAAAGACCCGTTTCAGCAACGGAAGTGGATGGAAACCCTCAGTCTGGCTGCCTCCATGTTCCTCCTAGTGATCACCTTTCCATTCTCGCTCATTTTCTGTTTCAAGGTAACCTAAAATCAATTTCTCCGGACTTTGAGCCATACAGTTTTCAAAATTTAGGTCATCCTCGAGTACGAGAGAGCTGTTATTTTCCGGATGGGTCGATTGAGGTACGTGTCCCGGCGTTTTCCCGATTGGTGATTTTTGTCATTCTAGGGAGGGAGGTCTCCGAGGACCAGGCGCCTTCTTTATCCTGCCATGCATCGACTCCTTCTTCAAAGTCGACCTGCGATCCGTCTCGTTCAACATCCCGCCCCAGGAGATCCTCTCAAAGGACTCTGTGACCGTGACTGTGGACGCTGTCGTCTACTTTCGCATCTTCGACCCCGTCAACTCGGTGCTCCAGATTGAGAACCACAGCTACTCCACGCGACTCCTCGGTGCAGCCATTTTACGGAATATTCTGGGAACACGAAATTTGTCGGAGATACTGTCGGAGAGAGATTCGATTGCGAGCGCCATGCAAATGGCTTTGGACGAGGCAACGAATCCGTGGGGAGTGAAAGTCGAACGTGTGGAAATCAAGGACGTGTCTCTGCCACCGCAGCTCCAGCGAGCGATGGCGGCGGAAGCGGAGGCTGCCAGGGAGGCCAGAGCCAAGGTCATCGCCGCTGAGGGTAGGTCGAAGATCGATTTCACGTGTTTGGGTCTAATTTTGTGGTTTCAGGGGAGATGAAGGCCTCGAAGGCTCTCAAGGAGGCTTCTGATGTGATGAGTGGAAGCTCTACTGCCCTTCAGGTAACTCAAAAGTACTCTAAGAATTTATTACGTCACGAACTGAGGGGTGGATAGGGGGAGAGGGGCAGGGCCGCGTTCACCATATAAGAACTTTGGAGAGTGTCCAGCGGTCCGTAGGGGCTCAAGTTTTTACGTCTAAAATGTTTATAAATGTATTGAGAGCCTCTTAAAATTTCAAGGGGCCCCTATAAAGTTGAGAGACCCCTGAAAAGTTATGCTGGGGCTCTTTGAAAATTCTAGGGACTCCCAAAATATTTCTGGGGCCCCTAAAAATTCATTCAAGAGGTTCTCTAAAAAATCTAGGGGCCCCTAAAATATTTCTGGGGCCTCCATAAAACTCAAAGGGCCCTCAAAATATTTCTGGGGCCCCCCGAAAATTCAAGAAAACTCTATTTTTCCCGCCTTTGTTTTAATTCAAAACTAATTTAACGTTTTTAAGAAAAATTTTAAAATTTCGACATATTCAAAAGATCCTAAAACAAATGTGTTTTAAAAAACAAAAAAAAAACCCGAAAGCAAAGGTGCCCAAGGGCCCCCTCGATTGTAAACTCGGCCCTGGTGTAATTCGAACATTTCTGTTTCCAGCTGCGTTACCTGCAAACCCTGGGAACCATCGCGGCGGAGCGAAACTCGACAATCGTGTTCCCGCTGCCAATCGACATGATGGGCGGAATGCTGGAGCAGAAGCTGAAGAATCTCCAGGACCCACTCGCCTAGGCTCTTTTTTAGGAAGGATATTCGGTGTTGTTAGATGTTACTCAGGGCTCATACATACTCTCAATCTATTGCGTGTAAACAAGTGTCAAATTTGCATTTAATAAAATTTGAACTCTACCGAGGCGGCCGCGAATCGATACTCCATAAACTTAGCCGTGACTTTACCCTCGTTTAACTTCAGCGTTTGTTGATTCTGTTGCCCCGAGAGTATCAGCAAAATTTGCAGTTGTTAGGGTTACAGAGGCGGAAGTGGTGGAAATTTTGAGGCCATTAACAGTCGCAGTCGGTCGACGAACGCTCCCAAGTACGTTTAATTATAACCGAGAGTCGAGAGAAAGAAATTTGTATCATCGCGATATCATTAATTAGCCAGAGAGTCGGATTCGGAGTGGGAGAAAATCCAATTTTTATCATGTCGAAGCAAGGCAAGGGTCGCAAAGATGATGTACGGAGCGGCAGCAGCGGGCTATCAATGGCGAGCAATTTCAGCATTAAAGTGTACCCGAAGAGAAGAAGGCAGAAGAAGAAGAGGGAGGAAAAACCTCGACCGCCATCTGATATGAGCTGCTCGTACCCGAGTTACAGCAAGTATCAGTTGCCCTAGTGAGAGTGCTGGCGTTGGGAAAAACTATCCTCTAATGAGTTTCTCCTTTAGCCCAATCGTGTGTCAGAAGCGCTATGCTAATGCCAGGAAGAAGTACGACGAGCAATTCATGTTCGAGCTGCGGATGCAGGAGGCCATGCAGCCAACGGCATACGACGCCATGAGGTTCCATCGGTAATTCTCCTGATATTTTAATTAATCCCCGCGCCTGACATAATGGGCTCAAATATTTATTTTAGCCATTTTGTTTACACCACGCTGTGGCCCCCACTTCACACCAGGAAGGAGATCGATTACACCCTGTCTCTGTACTCGCTTACGCCGAAGCAGAAGAAACGGCTGCAGGAGATAATGAGCGGCAAATATTCATGAAGAAGTGCCAGTTGGCTGCATGATGGGAAAATTAATAAAACTTAAGAACCGACGCGTGTTTCCATTATTTATGAGGGTTTCGGGCGCCCTCAATCATACGCACCATTATGTCCGAAAGGGGGATTCGGTGTCCGACGAATCAAATTTTTCGGTGCGTTGAATCGGATTGGGGTTAAGAAGACGAGGAAGCAGAAAGCCAATCTACTTATTGCTTTTTATTATCAATTAAAGCATGGTTAATTTTTTTCGCACGTTTTTTATTTCTTTCTGATTTTTCCCAAGTTGACATGAAGTAACATCAAACCTAAGAAAATCAAACACACAAACTATTTCTTTTAATCAAAATTCCATTCCAAACATTTCAAGGAAATTGTGGCCCAGAACATTTGTGGCCCATTTACTTTGTTCTTAGCAATTTTTAAACATCAAAAATTTGTTGGGAAAATTTTTAGGCCACATACTTAATTTTTTTGCACAAAAATACATCAAGTACAATTCATCAGCAGGGCTTGAAATGGGTTAAACGTTTTTTATAGAACTTTTGTCCATTTATGATCCAACTAAAATTTTTTCTAAAAGAAAAGTAATCACAAAAAAAACAAGCCGATTTTTAACCCATATTCTCCCACTTAAACATTTTTACTGTATTAAAAGTGTATTTACTTAAGAGTTTTAGTAGTTAATCAATTTTTTCATGGGACAAATAAAATTTTTAAAGCAGTTTACCATGAGAAAGAAGCTAAAATTAGTAAAAAATTGGTTGAAATCTTTTTTCAAAGGCATCGAATGGTTCAAAAACGTGTTTTTATTGTAGTTTGATAAAATAGTTTTAGTCTGAGTTTTTGATTTCTAAAGCTAGTGAAAAAATCGAATTTTTGATTTCTAAAGCTAGTCAAAAAATCGGTAGTTAATGGGTCAAAAATCAGATTCCTATGGCTTGAAAAAGTATAGTCAATCAATTTTGAACATCTCTTTGAGTAAGTAATTGATTAAAATTCATTCCCAAGATGATTATAAAAACTTTGGCTTTTACCTCAAGAGAATAATAGTCGCTAATTTTTGTTGTTGTAAAAATACTAGACGAAACGAAAATGTGCCTCATTTGTTGCGACACCAAACTCGCAATTCATCAATCTGCCTCGATTGAAACGCTGATCGACACATGCATGTGATTTATGCGCATATCAAGGAATGCAACAGGTGCCACCAGACGCAGACAGACCATTTTAAAATTGCATGCAGCAGCACGTCGACTTTTGAAATGTAGGAATGCATGTAAACAAATGTCGCTCATCAATTTGCGTCATTAAAAGCGAAAATCGTTTAACACTTGCACTGAGTTCGACTTTCGGGGTCCATTCATCCGCGCTCAAACAGTTGTAAAACTCGCGCTTCTCCGAATGAGACTCAATGAGAGGTAATTTGTGTGTCGATGGATGGAAATAAGTAAGTCAAATTAACAAAGTTGATGTTATAATTTGTGAGAATTGCGTGCGAGTGAAAATAGAAGAGCCAGCCTGCGCGCCGGTTGAGTTTACAGTTTTCACACGATTACCAATTTCCACGTTTTCCCGAGTCGTAAAGAAAACATACATGCTCCTCGTTATTTCGCTTGGCAGCGCTTTTATTTTCTTTTTCCACGCAGAGATTCCGAAAACACGCGATTCTCCACGGTGCTAGTAGGTTCATTCATGAAAGACCAGCTTGGAGAAGCACCCTCAGCTCAACAGACTCTCCACTCCCCAAAGGAACGCTTGAAAAGTACTCTCGAATTGTTTATGTACCGCAAACCGTTGTGTAACCTACAAAGCGAATTAAAAATTACGCATCCACAGCCAACATGGTGGTTAACTCCCATTAACAAATTGTTTATCTATTGAAATGTATACATGGCCAGATATCACGAAGGCGAGCCGGGTCCGTTGCCAAGCTGAACCGAACTGGAGTGAGTGGAACCCATATACACAGCGTCGACACCCCGAGTCCATCATCACATTGTTTTAGCGCACAACGGAGGCTAGCAGCATGAGCGATAAATGCAACACATAGCTACTTGATGGTGACATGACATCATTTACATAATTTGCTCGGTACTCTTTTAATTTGGGGTAATCCAATTTCATTGTTCAGTAGATCGTGAAAATTGATAAAGCAGGCAAGGCTGAGGGCTGGCTGCTTTATGCAGAAAGAAGAAAAGTGGACGAGGAAAATCGATGGGAAATTGCTCAGTGACCGACACACACGCACCGGAGGCACCACAGCGCCAATGAATGTGCAAATTTTCTCAGAAAGGCAAACAGCAGTTTACATGAAAAAATACCCCAAAAAAGGTTTAATAAAAAATATGCTTGGATCAGACAGACCTTCAAGAAATTCTGTGGAAACTTAGAAGCCCTCTAATTTTTTTTTGAAGCCGAAATTTTGGGAGATCAACTTTTTCGGCTCAAAATCTTCGGAAATGCGTTTCTTAAGCTAAACAAAGTCGTTTCAAGCCTTCAGGGGCCAATTTCTCGACAAAAATATTTTCATCGAAAATCCCGAAACTGAGAATTTCTTTTTTTCTCCAAAATCAACTTTTTCGGCCCAAAATCTTCGGAAATGCATTTTTTAAACTAAACGAGGTCGTTTCAAGCCTTCAGGGGCCAATTTCTCGACAAAAATATTTTCACAGAAAATCCCGAAACTGAGAATTTCTTAACGAGTGGAGGTTTGGTCAAATTATAAAATTCAGGTGAAATTTTTTTTTTCTCCAGAATCAACTTTTCGGCCGAAAATTCCCGGAAATGCATTTCTTTGGGTAAACGTAGTCGTAAAAAACCTTCAAGGACCGATTTCTAGACAAAAAATTTTTCATCGAAAATCTGAAAACTGAGCATTTTTTAACAAGAGGAGGTTGGCCAAATTACAAATTTCAGGTGATTTTGTTTTCTCCAAAATTAGCTTTTTCGGCCATCAAAGATAGTTTTCTCGACAAAAAATTTGTGAAAGGAACTCCAGAAATTGAGATTTTTTTAACGAGCACTCGAGCAGAGGCCGAGTAAATTTCTCAAATTTTTTCTTGTCACCCCGGACGAACATAAACGAACAGACATACTTTGAAGATTAGCAAAGAGTAGCTCAGTACAAAGCCGCAGTTATTTTTACCAAAACAACCATGTATCTCCATTAATAGCCCAATTTCCCTAATAACGAGGCAAACAAACAAGCACCTGCCAGGCGAGAGGCAGCAAGGAAAAGCAACGGAAACAAACGTCCACAGTCCGCATCGCAAGAAATGTGATACAACATGAATCTGGCGCTCTGCTGATGCTGCGAAAAACGAGGGGCACGCGAGGCCAATCTGCCTTTCTCTGCTCTTGGGTGATGCTTCGGTTCGGTGTAAATAAACAAATTGTACATCGCCGATAAATCCAGCCAGCGACTGCGACTGGTGTTCCGTGTTTGTCGCACTCGTGTGAAAAATTCTACGTGTGGTGCACATGCCCAGGGGAGCACACAGCAGCTGCCAAGTGCTGACCAACAATTTAGAGAAAATACCTACACCAAACTTCATGCAGTCCATCGGCGTCTTTCGGTACTTGCGAACCTCGTGTGTGTGTCTCTCGAGTTCGGGCTTTCGAGTGTTTTGGACGGAGGCCTGAGGAGGTCCCAGCTGGGCCTGGGGCTCGTGGAAGTGGCAGGAAAGTAACGTATCGCGATGCCGCAGTACGAAGGACCTAATTATGTTGTTACCATGAGAGCAAGGCAATGTGTTTAATGTATTGCGTTAATGGGGTGGGAATGTAAAAATATTTTAAGGCGAAGCTGGCACTATTAAGTGGCGCATAGGCAGAATAAATTATCGCGGTGAAGGCTACTGCTTGTGTGCCTCTCCGTATCGCGATCAGGGTAGCCTGGAAACTGTCACGTCGCGAGCAAGTTTGGGAGGCTCGAGATAAGCCGAAAGTTGGACGTTTGAGACCGTAATTAAGAGAGATGGGAGGAGATTCAGGTGAGGCGAAACTTTCTCCCTCCCGAAAAAGGAAATTCTCGTGGCCAGAAAGCCGATATTTCCGCCTATCCATCATCCTGCTCACTTCCTTCGGCCCTCCCCTCGCTGGGCAGTCGCACAAAAAGTCAGTTCGCTATTTGTAACAATTACCACGGGATATCGCGTGACGGTATCCAATTCCGGGGTGATTAGCACCTAAATCCAATAAAGATAAATTATCATAATTCCGAGCAGCGCGAGACATGCCTACTCGAGTTACAGAGCTGTCGTCTTTCTGATCAAACAGAACATCCATCAATCCGACGCTCGAGTCTGCCATCCATGCACGTCATTCGGATCACAATAGCGCGTTATTTTTCACCTTTTGTAAACACGAAAAGAAAAACGAAAGTAGTGTGCCGTATAAGTGAATGGGAACAAAAGTGATGTCAAGTACCAAGCACTTATACACCTGGCGATGATGTCGAATATGCCCCCCGCCATCAAGTACACACGATATCACTTACTTACCGCCACTTCGCCGGCTACGGCTTCCCCAAGACACCCGCATGTAGGTAGAGTCGAGCTTGCGATAAAAACTTTGTAGGTCGTTCACTGGTGGCTAGGAACGGGGGGAGCCGAAGTCAGTGGCGTACGAACTGAAAGGGACACTTTTGAGTTCTGAAGAGCAACCACTTTGACTCTAAGTGCACCTATTTCGGATCCAGAGACGCGTACTCAGCTCTAGAGATTGACTCTAGGGGCGCCCATTTCAACTATTGGGGCGTCTTTTTCGGCTTTGGAGGCAGCTCTGGAAGGTTCATTTGGGCTCTGAGGGTGCCTTCCTTAACTCTAGGGTGCTCAATTCATTTTTGGGAACGACCATTTTATTTTTTTTAGGCGTTCAGTTCACATCTGGGGTCACTTACCTCCCTCTGAAGCCGCCAATTACTGTTGTGGGGACTCCAATTCGACTCTGAGGGCACCTCTTTTGACTCTAGGGCGCCTACTTAGACTGTGGAGGGGCTTATTCCAACTCTAGGGTGCTCAGTTCATTTTTGGGACCGTCTACTTTATTTTTTAAGCCGGTCAGTTCACCTCTGGGGTCACGTAGCTTCCACTGAAGCTTCCAATTTCTGTTGTGGGGTCTCTAATTCGACTCTGAAGGCACCTCTTTTGACTGTAGGGTGCCTACTTAGGCTGTGGAGGCACTTATTCCAACTCTAGAGTACTCAGTTTATTTTTGGTAACAACAACTTTATTTTTTGAGGCGTTCAGTTCACCTTTGGGGTCACTTATTTCCCACTGAAGCCGGAAAATTCAATTGTGGGGTCTCCATTTCCACTCTGAAGGCGCCTATGTAGGCTATGGAGGCGCCTATTCCATCTGTAGGGATGCCTATAAAAGGTATGAATTCAAGTGACCCCCTGAGATACGCCACTGGCCAAGCCAGCGGTGGAAGTTGGGGACGTAGCTGTGAAAATGGATAAAGTGTTGAAGAAGGATACAGTTTAGTTCATGTTCAATTGTGCTGCACTCTCTCACATGAGCGCGAGCGTGTACGGGCGGGTGCGGAGCATAAATGGATTGCACGAAATCCGATCGGCAGCACGTGAAGATTTATGGGGCGTTCGTTGTGAAATCAAATCGAAAGTCGATAAAAATTGTGCTAATGGAGTAATCGGGTATTGAAAGAGTGCCAATTATTTCGTTACTGAACCACTCCCCGCCCTCCTTTCTTTCATTTTGGTTCACATTGCGGACGTTTTTGAGGCCAGTCCTCCTTAGCTGCTCTAATTTTTTTTTTCTGCCATTGTATCTCTTCGCTCAGTCTCTCCTGATTGCATTTCACGCACAATTTCATCCATTTTAGACGTGACCAGGCACTTTTCATTCATCCATCCCGTCTACGTCTGTTTGTGTACAGCTTAGCTACTACAAATATTTAGGCGTCTCTGGCGCGCCAGATGAGAGCCTCAATCGGAAGGCATCAGGCACTGAAACGGCAGCAGGGAAGAATTGGAGCATGTCAAAAATAAATTTGTCTTCTGAATTGTGCGACGTGTTGAATTACGCGCGCGGATGTGACAAATAAGGCGCCTGATCCACTCGCGTACAGCGGCGGAGGTGGTTCTCCTGGACTGAAACTGGAGACGCTGGAATTCTAGGAGCTTTGGAGCCACATTTTCTGGCCTGTTAACCCTCTAATGGCCTCCGAAAAAGTCTTGTCTGATGGAGCGTCAAATGACCTTCCTCAAGGACATTCATCGAGTCCCGCCTCTGCCCCGAATCCTGCCCTCTCTAACTCAGTCTGCAGCGCCCCGAAGAAAGAAATCGGTGCAAGCAATAAAATTATCATGTTTCCCGTATAATTCAAAAATAAGGAAATGACTCGGGTGCATGTGGTGCCTTTGCAGGGGATAGACACCCGGACATTTGCTCATGAAATATTAATAAAATATTGTTACTACATCCGAATGAGTGAGTAGATGAATACATGAATGCAGCAGAGACAGGGTAGCCAATACGGGATCGCTGCTGCACTGGTGCGTACAAAAGAAGACGTCGAAGCTCTTCCTTCCATTGCGCCAGCCCTCATCTAGCCATAGACGACTGCATTTGAATGCATGACAGCTCCAAAAACTATAAAACATCCCATTTTTTGGCAAACGCTACTCCCCAGCCCGAGGCAAGCCTGGCTTTTTATCATCATCCGGCCTTCCCTAAATCTAAAATTCATACTTACTCCCGACAGCTGACTGCCTATCTGTAATTTGGCGCAATTTTTAAATTTTCTTAATAATACAGCCAGAACGAGAGACGGCTTTTTACTGCGAACTTGCACATTTTATGGCCTTTCAATTGCTTGATGGAGTGTCTTTGTCTGGCTCGACTTCCCAGCGTTTGTTTTCGGCCGTCTCGGATTAACGTCAGGACTTGGAGATTTATAGCGGGGAACTTTTACACTTCGGGCTGGTCAGTGAATCACTTTCACGAGCTTTTGATTGAGCTGTAAGATTCTGACTATGAAAGACAGTGACGTGACTAGCAATAGAATTTGTGAAATCCAGTGACATCTTGAAAAAACATTGTTGAGAAATTCCCCAAAAGCCCGTGAAAACGTCTGGTAAAGTTTCGGCGGCATCTGGCTGGCGATTGCCCCACCGTCCAAGCGTCAGTCCCGAAATTTAGTGGCATTCCGATTTTTAATCTCGTTACAAATTCATTGGTCGACATTTTATGCTTGTTCCACCCAATTTGTCATGTGTCTGGAACCAAACGGCCTGCACACAAATCATAAGAATCCAAATGAAAATAAAAAATAAACAAACACCTAATCTCCCATCACATATAAATTTTTTTATTAGCACGAGAGTACAGCCATAAAGCGCGTAAACTTTTGGCACATCGACATTTTCTGCTAGCCCCCACGACCACGCGTCCGTACAGAACGCAGAACGCACTCCAAAGTGCCTCCCGTGCACGTGTATGAGCGCCTCCACAGCACCCATTCAGCTCGACTCCACAATATCAAACCGCAAACTTCGACTCGCAGCCATGGGAGAATATTTTTGAAACTCGCCTCAGTATACAGGGAACCGCGGGCGAGAACGGATGAGATCAGAGGAGCGCATCTGAGTTCGGAATCGGATGTAATACAAAGTCGAGTCGGAGATATTGCGCGGAATAAATTGATACGCCAGCAATAAATATTTCAGCTTTATCTGCATTCATTAGGTGGCGTCAAATTCTAATTGAGCAATCCGGGAGACAAATTGACTGTGAAACCCAACGGGCCGCATAAAAAGTGACTTAATAAGTGCTAATTCACTCCCCCGATAAGATTGCCGTTTGTGTTTTGTGCCCGTCGGAATTTCCTGATAACCGCAAACACGATAACTCTCGCCAAGATTGAGCCGAAGGAGGTGAAGATTACTGTAGATAACTTAGTTTACTACCCAACGGACGATCGACCAGAGAAGATCATGACGAGCGGGAGCGACACGATGCTGGAGCCACAGATCAATCCGTATCAGAGAGAGAGGAGACTTTCCATCAAGACGTGTAAGTGCAATTAAAGTTTTCGCTTATCTGTCGCTACTTGCTTGCGCCCGCAGAACCGCTCAGAGTGTGAAATGTGCCAAGTGCTTTCGTCGCTTCCTGCGGAATCTCGCCTATCAAGTAGTTTTGTGGAATTTGTATATGCAAGTGGAGAGCCTCGTCGTAAATTGAGAAGTTTATGACGGGAAAGAAAAGTCCCCAGGTGTTTGTCTCCAAGTGCTTTTAAAGTATTTCCCAGAAGCCTGACATCTTTATCAATATTCTGAACTCTTTAGAGCCTGCTTTTAGCTCCAACATCGGTTCAGAAATTTTATATAGACTTTGAATGTTTCTAAGAAAAATCGTGAAATGAAATTTCGTTCCCTAAAATGTTGAATAATTTTTCAAAGCCCGACAAAGGAACCCAGAATTATGACCCAGAAAATGTGCTGCCCCAAGTTTATGAAGGGAAAGAAAAGTCCCCAGGTGTTTGAATTGAACTGACATGCTACAATTCTGGATTGGACTGAAATAAACTCTTTAGAGCCCGCTTTAAGCCTTTTCAATAACCAAAATTGGTTCTCAGAAAAATCGTGACCACTTCCTGGACTAGTGAAGAGTTGCTGAATTTCCAATTTTCATTCCCTAAAATGTTTAATAATTTTTCAAAGCCCGACAAAAGAACCCAGAATTATGACCCAGAAAATTTGCTGCCCCAACAGCTGGTCCGCAAAGTGCTTGAGACGAAATTGTGGCTTTTTTAATGCAGAACGGCATGAGAGGAGGAGGAGCAGGAGTAGGTTAGGGGTGTAATTTGTTAGGTATGGCAACTGCTGGTGATAATGTAACCACGAAATTGCTGCATTGCACAAACACATTACGCTCTCGACTTCATTTTTGTTGTATTTCTATCGCTCATTAATTTTCATTTCGCCCGAATATGTGCCGGTAAAGAGACGACCTTGCGACCCACTTGGGCGCCCCGTAGATCCCGTAGAGAAGTAGCGAGTTGGAGTAGAGTCGAAGTAGAGAGTTGAGTTTTGCATCTTTTCTATTGATAGATCCTCTTTTGCAAGCTGCTCGGGCTTTGATTAAAGGTAATACATTTCTTTTTCATCAAAATTCAAATTCAATTAAAAGTTGCCGATTGGAATTCCGCACCAAGTTTCCCTTATTAATAAATGCTGATTCGAGGATAATTTATTCCACAACTGCTCATCTCTGGGAAATTGGTTAAAGTTTCAATGTTAATAAAGGAAGTGGAAGTCCTTCAACTTTTCATGCAGAAGCGCATGAAGCGAGCCGCCGCGCCGAGATGGAAAAGCGGGGAGGAGGGGGACGTGAGCAGTTGTAAGTTATTGATTGCTCGTGCAAGTGACGCGCCAACTTTCGCCAAAGTTCCCAAGTCGTCGAGGCGAGTCGAGGAGGCTACCGTGGCTACATTTCCTGCTGCCTCGTATCTGTGTCTTGTGCGAGGGAGAAATTATATAATTTTGCTTTTTATGCGATATTGATTACAAAAAAGATAGAAATTTTATTACACAAAAGACTCTTGCCCCACAATATGCTCTCATGAGGCTGTTTGGCATTCAGTAAGGAGCCAAAATGGACGCAGACACACTGACACACTTCTTTTATTGCATCTCCCCGGCAAACTTTTCAGATTGCAAACTTCTGACATCGTTCCTGTCCGTCACCCCCATCCCTCCCCTCCCCCCCTCCACACCTCCCTCCCGCTGCAGCACGTTCCCGCTTCTACTCGAGCCAAATTTTTGGGAGCTTAACTTTTTTTTGCCAGCTGCTTCTTCGATATTGTTTGTTACTGGAACTATAATAAGTGCACTTCTCTCGCTCTTTTGTAATTTTTTGCTAATCTCTTTGCAGCCGAGGACGATAAAGTTGGGTGCATAGAAATATTGGCAACCGTTGCTTCCATATGTCTTATGGTTCTTACGTTTCCGATCGCGATTTTCATGTGCTTCAAAGTCGTCCAAGAGTACGAGCGAGCCGTAATCTTCAGAATGGGGCGTCTGCGGTAAGTTCGGTAACCTCTTGACCGGCCAGATGTAGTGCGAGATATTTCAAACGGAAATCGACAAAACTTGGCCTAGTTATGTTTATCGAGGAGGATAAGTGAGCTGTTAATTACCTCAATAGTCGAGAACTTCATGGTTTACATTACAATTTTCAAAGAAATTTGAGCCAAAAAACTGAGAATTGGTGAAGTTAACCCATTTTGAGCCGGACGTACGATTTGGCTTATTTGTGACATTTTAGCTCTTTTGAGGTCAAAAAATATTTATCTCATACATATATATTTTGTATATTTTGACCATATAATACATATGTATATGGTTTGTTTTTCATCCACATCATATGCAGCATAGAATTTCTCAATTTTTAAAAATATATGTTTATCAAATACACAATATCAAATATATAAAAAACACGTGTTTTTTCATCATTGACTTTTGAAGCCTAGTTTAAGCCTTTGAAAAGTCTGATTTGGGAAGAACTTCATTTTTCCTGTGATGTTTGACTATTGCTCTTTGAGTCAGTAAAATCTCAGACAAAAATTGAAAAAAACATAATTTTGGGGAATTTCAAAAAATAAATTCGAAAAAGCCTATTTTTCAAAAGCCTTAGCAGCTAGTTTTAAGAGCCTCGGGAGAAAAATTTTCTTCTATGAGGTAAAGACGAAAGATAAAATATCAAGACAGAAAAGAATTAGCTTTTTATTTCAAGAAAAAAATTTCAATCCAACCCTTGGCTCGAAATGGGTTAAAACAGAGCGAGTTTTGGGGTCATTAAATTTTTCAATTTCAAGGCTTGAAAAAATCATTTCCAGGAATTTATGTCCAGTGTTTTTCTATCCCCAGATCCGGCGGAGCCCGAGGCCCAGGCGTCTTCTTCGTGCTGCCTTGCATCGGTTCGTATGGCCCCCGCCAGAGAAGGCCTAAAGCATTTCGCAATCCTCACTCATTTCATTTTCTTTTTCCAAATAGACAACTACTGCAAAGTCGACTTGCGGACGGTGTCTTTTGATGTTCCCCCCCAGGAAGTTTTGTCGAAAGACTCGGTCACCGTAAGCGTGGACGCAGTCGGTGAGTGTTTGGACAACTGATTGCAGTTGTGATTGTAAAATCAGGTCCCGACTCTGGTTTTCCAATCACAACTCGCACTCTCCTCGTTTTCTCTTTCGTTCGCCCCCTTTTTCGCACGCTTAACGCTCTTTCAGTCTACTACCGCATAAATGATCCGCTAAAGGCCGTGGTCCAGGTGGCCAATTACAGCCACTCGACCCGCCTCTTAGCTGCCACCACGTTGCGAAATGTTTTGGGCACCCGAAATTTGTCGGAGCTGCTGACGGAGAGAGAGGCCATCTCGCACACGATGCAACTCTCCCTGGACGAGGCCACCGATCCGTGGGGAGTGAAGGTGGAGCGCGTAGAAATTAAGGACGTCTCACTGCCACAGTCCCTGCAGCGTGCCATGGCGGCCGAGGCAGAGGCAGCCCGCGAGGCCCGAGCCAAAGTTATTGCAGCGGAAGGTGAGTGTTCTATTTTTAAAACTCGTACGTTGCGCCGACCGCCACGATAAGATAAAAGCCCCTATTTGCGCTCCCCTTATCTTCACGTGACTGCGAGTAAGCGGTTGTTGACAGAAATTTCCGACTGTTTACCCTTTCAGGCGAAATGAAGGCGTCACGGGCGCTGAAGGAGGCGTCCGACGTCATGTCGGAGAGCCCGGCTGCCCTTCAGCTGCGCTACTTGCAGACCCTCAGCAGCATATCGGCGGAGAAGAACTCCACGATCATCTTCCCCCTGCCAATGGACCTCTTCGGACCCCTCTTGAACAAGCTGAACGCCAAGTAGTCCGGCGTCTACCAGATGACCCTTTTTCCAGATTGGAATTTTGATACACTCTTGAATCACTTCTAGCATCCATCTCCGTCAGATGAGAAATATATCCAGCTTTGCCGCCACCAACTGAAACCGTCGCGACGTCCAACTTTGTATGATAGCGTTCAAACCGACTATATGTATTACGAACCATATACCTAGCCCCTTGTTGATATTGTTAACGAGAATTTATTGAATAAACTTCTTTTTCAAGCTAAGACAAGTCATTTCCATATCAAAAGGATCTCCATTACGGTATGTCTCCTTAGTTATTTTATTTGTCGAATTATTACACATAAAATTTAAGTTTACAATATAACGTTTACACAGGTTTGAGTTTTTTTTTTTTGTCAATATCGAACATCATGATTTTCTTTTCTTTAATTTTAGGGTTTAAAATGGACAAGAGTTACATTTTATATGTCTATCACTCAATTTAGGACATTTTATATTCTGATTGACGAGAACGTGCGCGAAATGATATAAAAACTCAGCATACTCAAGGTGGCGCGCAAACTGTACGCTGCCAGGGTGTAACGAGCGGATGCAACACTGCTGCAGTAGTGCAACACTGTTGCATCTCGCGTTTTTCACATTTTCTATTGTTTTATCTACGTTGTCTTTAGGCACATGAACAATAAACACTTTTGTTGAAGAATATTGAGGTAATTTAGATAAAAGCATCTTTCCTTTTCTTATAAAAATACCATCTTGCGAAAATTTAGAGCGACTAGGTGAAAATGGGGAGGATTCAGAAGTCAGAGAAGGAGCTCTGAGGAAGAAAAAGTTAACGAGTCATTTC
Organism: Forcipomyia taiwana; assembly: GCA_963930915.1. Taxonomy (NCBI): domain Eukaryota; kingdom Metazoa; phylum Arthropoda; class Insecta; order Diptera; family Ceratopogonidae; genus Forcipomyia; species Forcipomyia taiwana. The sequence goes on along the minus strand of CAWVOI010000099.1, from coordinate 1,270,587 downwards.
AAATCGGCAAGGCTGTGGTTAAATGAAGCTTATGCAAATCCAGTTAGTTCCTTTCGTATAAGTGTATGTTCAAAGGATTATTATTAATAATTAATGCCTTAAAAAATTAGGTTGAACAAATGCTTTTCAACGCCGCAAGTTAATCATCAGTTCCTTATGACTTTTCGACCTTCTCGGGGATGGTTGGAGTGGTCGGGATTGAGCTCTGGTCATTTACCTCGTTAAAGCTAGTAATTGATCCTGAACGCGACGTCGACACCTTCGTCTGCAAAACCCTCAGTTATCAGTCAGCTCTTGGCTTCGAGGCCACAATTTACCTTGACATTTTCGTAGGCAGATCCCATGCGCTCCTCGAAGGACTTGAACGACTCGGAGTTCTTCATCTGGCTGATCTTGGAGGAGAAGCCGCCAGTGATTCCGCTGAAGAGTGACGTCGTCTTCTCAGCTGCCGACTTCACTACGGACTCGGTCTTTTGGAAACTGCAAGAAAACTCCATTAGAATCACGAAATGAGGGACCTTTTGTGTCAAACTCCAACAAAAACCACATGCAACAGAGTCAGTAAGCGAAAGGTTCACCGGAATCGGTGGTTTATATACAGAAGCGTGCAGATCCGAACCTTTGTGACTTTCTACACGACCTTCTACTCTAGTCTTACTCAAACTTACCCAGAGAAGAGCCTTGAAATGCGAACCAAAAACGAGAAATTCAAAAATCGGTTTAGTAAGAACACGCCGGTTATCGGGGGAGGGAGGATCTCAGGAGAAAACCCACGTCTGACCCGCTCTTAGAGGTTTGGAGGTCAAAATCACCAAAACGGAAACCAGAACGCCTTTTCACGAACCTAGAACTGCGTCCGACGGACTCAAAACTTTCAGACAAACTCATTTCTTCGCTCAAGGATTTCATTTTCGAGATGGCTTGCCTGCGTTGTGAGAAACTGCGTTATTTCACGGGGTCACATAGGTGTGTGTTAGGGGTTAGTGAACGAGCATGAAAGTGATGACGTGTTAGGCGACAAATGACGCACGAAATGCATTCACCCGGTTGTGTTACAAAAAGTTACTTACATCGGCGCTTCATGGACCGCCTCATAAGCATTATGAACCTTCGATTCAACCGATTGGAAACTAAATTTGAACAAAAGTGGCTTTTAATCGTAGAGACTGGTGCTAGAGGGGAAGCGAAAAGGATTTAATTTTTCGATCCCCCTCTAGAAATGGGGTTCTATGGTAAAATAGGGGTTCCCAGTTAGTTTTCCCAGTTTAGCCGACAAGAAAAAAGAGTCTAGGGCGCACAAGGAAAGCTTCAGAGTCTCAAGAATACTCACACATTGCTCTCCTTCACGGACTTGAGGCTCGAGCTCACGTCGTCGGTCATCTCTTTCCACACCGTGATTCCCAGCTTGCGTTTCAGCTCGCTCGCGTGCCGCACTTTTGATTGCAAGACAGTTCGTAAGGTGGTTATTTCCTCCTCGACACGAGCGAGTTCCTGCAAAAAAATAGCCATCATGAGACCTTCGTCAATGGCCCAAAAACGTCACTCACTGTACTCCATTCCTCGCGCTGTCGTTCCTGCTCCTCCAGAGTCAGGCCCGCGAGCTCATCAATGGCCTCAGCTGCCGACCCAACGGACCCGGTGGGGGTTGTGGCGTTGTTGCCTGCTCCATCTGAAATTACACAAAAGTGGCTCACGATCAGCATTAAGTTCTATACTTGAGCAATTTGTGGGTCGGCTTCAAGGTCGCATCTGCCGTTCCACAAACAAGCTCGAGCGTGAACCAGCAGAGCGAAATCGAGGAAAAAGTAAGCACTGTATGGCTTCAGAGACCGCGAATTGCGGCGCCCTACGTCACTCGTCAATGTCAGAGCCTCATTTGAGTGCCGCGAATTCGAGCAAACGTGACTTCTGCCCTAAACACGACAGTCTATGGAGCTCGGAAGTGGGTGAAAGTTTTGTCGATCGGCGATAAAATCAATTGGGCTTTCGCTATTTATCTTTTGAGACGATTGTTCGCTTTTTGTTTGTCCGAAAGCTTATTTTAACCCCATATAGTACCTATGCCTTGTCAATTTTTGCGGTTTCGAGTTGGGATTTTAGCCCCGTAGCTCCCAAACGGGGGCTTCAATCTCAAAATAATCGTTGCGAGGCTTTGAAATTTTTTCCTATGCTTGGACCCCCAAAAATCGACCGAAAAAGCCCTCTAGCTCCTCACCAGGAGCTTCCGGGGTCAACATTTGAGAACATGAAGCGTCTTAAAAAGTTGAGGGGACCTCTGAAAGACCATTTTGAGATCAGAGCCCTCGTTTGGGAGCAACGGGGCTAAAACCCCAACTCAAAACCTCAAAAAGTGACGATTTACCCGTATCACATTCCGTTAAGGGCAGCTTTGGACGTTCTAGTTCCTTTAGAAAATTTTTACAGCCCAAAAAAAAAAAAAATCCAGTCCACCTAAGGTCGGAAGCCAACCTCGACAAAAAGCTTGACAGCCACAAGAGGAGGGAGGGCCTCCTACTTCCGCTCACCTGTTGCATGTCCGATGTGGAGGAACTGTTTGTAGTTGTCGCCGCTCGAGACCTTCGCGAGATACGGCTTGGAAAAATCAATAAACGTAACGCGGACGTCGCGGAGAGACTTTCGTTTGAAGAGACGCATGAGCTTGGCCTTGAGCTTATCACTAGCTGCTAGTCTAAGTGCCGGCGTAAACTCCGTTTCGACGGTCTGGAGCTCGTCTGCCGACACGGAGGTCGAGATGGCTTCGTTGGGCACATCGAGAATCTGGTCGAGCGTCAGGCTGCGGAGGTAGAGCTCGGCCTCGTCCGCCGTCCAATCACAGGTATAGTAGTCCGACCCGTTCGCGGGATCGCCGAGTCTGAAGCTGAAGGGCACGTCGTCCTCTTCCGCGATCTCGTCCAGCGACGGCGTCACGAACGAGTCCAGCTTGGGCAGGTACGAGTCCTCGATGTACTCCAGACTGGGGTACTCCAGGCTCTCATCACCACGTAACTCATTTGGCTTTTGCATCACATCGAGCATTTTATGTTACTTCACCTACTTATTATATTTCCTACGAATTTCGCTTCGGTTTTTCAGACCCCGTATTATTTTTGCTCGCTAGCTTTTACATTATGCTTTATGTAACTCCGTTTGTTCCACATTTACGTCACTCCGAGACGCCAAAACTGGTTTCTTTCTGCCACCTAGACACTCTCGTTAGTTTCGTCCCCTTTCACTTTCCTCCCGAGACCCTCCCTAGACTTCTGGTCGCGACTTTTGCGGAAGAAACTGCTTCGAAATCCCGAATCACCGTCCACGTCTGCCTCCAATTAGCTGCAAAAACACACTATATTGAGGCCTACCGACGTTGTGCGCCGCATAACTCGCTTTATACGCTCTCTTTTCCAGGTGAGTGCCGCAGTTGTGGAGCCGCGTAGCCGCTCCATGGTGATTTAAGTCACTACAACGCCATATACGTACGAACGAGTTCAAAACAAAGGCTATCTCTCTGCGTTTGTGCCATTTCTGTAGCTTCTTTTCTTCTTTGATGTCGTTTTTGAGAGAAGTGAGTGTGAATGAAATCAAAAAGCATGAATTTTTACAGCTCTACCGCTCACTGAGTGGATTAGCTATGGGAAGGCGGGTTTGGCAATGACAGATTTCGGTTAGAGTGTGGAGTGAGACGAATGGAGAAGACGGCGCGGAGTCAAGAGGTCTCGAGGTCAGGCCAAATGTAACGTTAGAAATATTTTTCAAGGTAGGCTTTAATTTTTTCCCACAAACCTTGGAAATAACTAGTTCCTGTTTACGTTCCTGGCAGTTTTCTGGATGACTAAAATTTTTTGAAGCTCCTTCTATATCATAAATAACAACATAAAACACTGCAGACCCGTCAGTTTTGCCCTTCGAGAATGGAAATTTTCACCTTGGTCCTTGGTTTTGGTTTTCCCATACAAAATTTCACAAAGATTTGGTTTTTTCTTGCTCCCAAAATACGGGAGCTAGAGCTCCCATCTTTGGTGATGATCACTAAGGAGACCTCTAAAAATAGCCACCAAGAGATGAACCTCCGGACTTAAGTACTTTGGGATATTTTTTTTTTCAATCCAAGTATGTTAGGTTTCAAATCACTCCTTCGAGCAAAATTGGCTGAAAATTTTGCTATGTTTGTCTACTCCATGAGAGAGCGACCAAGGTGAAAATTTCCATGCTCAAAGGTTTTGCCCCTTTTGCAACCAACAGAAGGAACACAATAACATATCATAAAAGTTTAAAGAATAAAAGGTTTTGTTTCCCTGAAAAGCTCAAAGAAATAGAAGCCCTGAAGACACCAATTCTCACTGAGAAACCGTAAACTCTTTGATGTTGGGCACAATGGCTCACTGAAACTCTAATCAAAGCCTACGTGAGGCCACAGAATGCAGCCCAGATACTGCAAACAATGCGCGAGCTGAACAACGGCAGAACAAATGGAAAGTTCGTTGAAACGAGTTGGAGCGCGCGACGTCCCAACAAAAGGCCTTGCCTCATTTTCTCATTATCGTCCAAATTTTCACTGGCTCTCATCATCTTTACAATTTTTTCGATGTTGAATGAGGCATTTCTCATCATTTTCCGCCTCCCGTGCCAATTAGCTACTATCATCGCATGACACACTTTTTCTTGGCACATTACGCTCTTTTTTATTCGGGCTGCTTTTTCGAGTCTGGCGGAAGGTGAGCGAAGACGCGTGTCACGTGTTATTTAAGTTTTATAATTACGGGGTCATTTCCATGAATTGAAGTTACGGCTCTCTCCCACTCCTAATGGGCTCGAGAACGACGCAAAAAGTTGTTATTTATCGATCACTACTTCCTAGAGTGCATGTCAATTGTAAAAGTTTATGTCGCTCGGCAGCTTCTGGGGCCATCCACGGACTCTTTGAGAGTTGGGATTCTATGTAATCACCACTTCAGTGAACGCCCCCTTTTATGTTCCATGTCACTGAATTACCATACTGCCAACCTCCCTGCGTTCATGTAGCCATTATCGTTATCAAATGGGAGCCACCCATGAAACTTTTTTTCGACTACACAAAGAGTAATTTGCGAATATTATTGTGTGTCGGACTCAAACGACTCGAATCAAATTAAGTTTTGATGGGAAATTCAATTACAGCCCGTTTGTTTTACGAGCCGACAAGTCTCTCTGATTCTCCCGAGGCTCTCCAGGGATTTTCAAGGGCAGACGCGAGTTACTGAACCGATGACTAAGTTCTGAAGTGTGCTGATATTCTGCGATAAGAAAGTCTCTCGTCTCGTGTGTAAATAAAATCAAGTAGATGTAATAATAATGGGGACCAGTTGTAGCAAGTAGGTGAGAAATTGGAAAATTCGCCAGCCGAAGACCGGGGAGTGAGTCTCGGGCGCTAAAAATAACGCCGCATTACAAATTAACTTGCTCATCCGGCACAAAAGACCACATTTTTGCCATTGTTTTCGGTATGATTCGCAATAAAAATATAATCATTGCACAGACCGAGGCGACCGAAAGCTCGCGAGGAATGCAATTACTCGGCAACGACGCCCATTTTTCACAGCGGCATCTTCCAAGGTCTTTCTAAGCGCTCAGTCATCTGAAATGTGCCTCGAGCTGCCCTTTTTCCCAGCAATTTCCGCGATTTGGGGCACACAAGATGGTGAAAAGAACTCGAGTGACGTCAACATTCCGGTTAACCGCCGGGTCTGCGCTGATTTCGCTCAATATTTCGGGTCTACTTACATTCGGGGGAAGTGCTCATGCTGCTGAGTTATCTCTTTGTCTTCTTGCACGGAAAAATTGATGAAAATTGTGGGAAAGTCGGGCGCAGGTTTCCTCTCTGTTTTGCACTTTGACAAGTCGTCAATTCACTTTGACAAGTCAAGTATTGGCGACACGAGAAAAGTTTCCCAGTGAAAAAGTATAAACACTGTTTTGCAGAATAACTTAAATTTTCCAGAAACTCGCCCAAGGCGATTTTTCGTTATAACACCCACTCCAGTTTGGCCATGTATGGGGTCTCAGCAGAGACGTAACTAGGGGGAGGGGGTAGGGTAGGCTTAGCCCCCCCGAGCTTTTATTATTATTTTTAAGGCCCCGATTTTTTTAAAGGGTCCATTTTTTCAAAGCGCTCATTTTTTTCAAAGGGCCAATTTTTTCTTTTGAGGGGGCCCCTATTTTTGATTCAAGGGGCCCACTTTTTGAATCAAGGGGGATAGGAAGGGGAGGACCACTCTCAAGGTTCAGCCCCCCCCCGATTTCAAATCCTAGTTACGTCTCTGGGTCTCAGGATCAAGTTAACAAGGAACCTCATACATTTCTTGTGACGGTGTTTGATCAAAATTTCAGTTTGTAAAATATTTCTTTAAATAAAAACTTGTACTTAAAAAATACTTTTGATAGTTGTTATTCTCTCTTTTATGCAAGGTTCATTATGGTTAAAATTTTTCCCTGAAAGCTCACCGGGTTCTTTTGAAATCATGTCTTAAATCCTGAATCAGCAATAATGAGAAAAGAAACAAACCTCTTTTGAGGCGAAACTGAAGCGAATGATTGATTCGAAAAATTGAAGCGAGATCGAATTTTGAGAATTGAAGTGAGATCGAGCTACGAATTTGTTGTTACACGTAAACGTTCAAAGCGGCCTTTTAGAATACTTTAGCGCTTAGAGTTCGGTTTCTTCTGGGACAAAAGAAATTCGACTCAACGATTTCAGCTGCGAAGCGCGAAAATGTGTTGTTTACTTTCTGACATTAAAGGCGAAGCGACGCTTTGTCGAGCTTACATCAAGTTTTGTGTGAAGCGTGACTGATACTTCGCGGGAATCAGACTTCATGATCTAAGGACTCTGAATTTCGCGACAGTTTATAAGAATCGTGTTTGATTTGAGGTGCAAGGTATCAGTTGAAGTAAAATTTAAATAAACAATAAATTTATTGCTCCAAAATAAATAAATAAATAATTAACTAAATGCAATTTTTCAGTCGAGAGAGGCAGATTATTATCGGTAGTCGTCTTCACTGTCATCGTCTTCTTCGTCTGCGTCTCCATCATCGGCATCTCCATCGCCTCCGAGCAGACCTCCGAGCAGGTCGTCATCGTCTCCATCTAAAATCGTGAAAAGTTGCTTGCTGACTCACCAAATTCTAGCTAATTTTACCTTCATCTGAGTCCTCATCCTCATCGGCGTCTGAAAGAGTAATTTGGCCTTAACAACTCACTCAAATCATACCCATTGCTCAAATACCTTCGTCCGAGTCGGTGTCAGACGGCGGAAGAGGCTGGGCTTCCGTCATTTCCAGGCCTTTTGGACTGAAATTGAAGCACGATACCCTCAGAGCGGCTTCTATCTCGTCGTCTGCCCTCAACTCGAGTCCCAAGCACGCTTGAAAAGACTCCTGTTCGCTGCGGCGCGAAATGCCGTAGATCCGCCCGCAGAACTTTGAGTACCCCCCGGGAAGAGGCATGCAGATTGGAGTGGCTTTGCGGCTCGAAATCACGCGACTGGCAACAAGTCGGTCTCCGAAGCTGAGCCCCACCGAGATCTTGTCGTCGTCCATATAGCGAATCTTGGCACACCCCGCGCCACCTAGAAGCGCAATCGGCATCCTGAACTGTCTGCAACAGTTGCATTCGCGGTACGAGCACTTGCAGAAGCGGTTGATGGCATTGGCATCATCTGTGTTGGCCACCGTTGAAGTCTCCTCCGGAGCCACAACCTCGTTCACTGCCGCCTGAGTCGACTCCTCCTCAGCTGGCTCCACCACCACAAGGTCGTTAATATCTTCACTGGAGATGGATTCTTGGGAATTGGCGATTTGCTTGGTTCCCTGGCTCACGTCTGGAAAGTGGGTTACTTAGTTCTTGGCGATGTACGTGAAGCAATTCGGAACGAAAGTAGTACACACCGTTACTTATGGTCTTGGCTTCAATTGCAAGCACAAAAACAAAGAGCCAAAGGGAGAAGGTCACTTGCTGCATTTTCGGCTCAGAGACTCTCACTCGGTTTCTGGATAAATTTATTATGCTCGGGGAACTCAAGCACGAGTATCACTTTCAGAAGATGATTTCAAATTGTTCTCGCTCAGTGACTAGCTACCACAATAGAGCTCACATTGAAACCTGAAACGTACAACTATAGGGCGTATGCCTCGCGCTGTAGAAGCAGAGAAAGTACGTACAATTTCTTTTCTCTGAATCAACGCGCGCTTGCGATGTTCAAAAAGGTAATATGCTTCCGATTACACCCAATTCTCAACCCATTGCAGGTCAGCTCTTTTTTTCTAAATTCTATGAGAACGAGAAGTCAACCGAATACTCTCAACTTTCCGTTTTTTGCCGTTTACCGTACACTTCTTCTGTTTAGTGCATTTTCAACATCTTGAAAAGTATGGACTGTTAGATTTGTCCGTCTGAGTCGCAAAGGCTCTGACACTACAAGTCATGTATGGTCTGGAGGGTGGACGAAACCTCCCAGAGACGTAATCAAGGGGTTTTTTTCCCGTTGAGCTAAATTTTGTTTGATCTAGAAAATTATAGAACACATGTTTGCCACGATCACCTAAGGGAGTGGGGTAAGGGCTATCAAAGGGGGGAAACTTTAGTTGCTCCGAATGAGGTGAAATCCAGAATGGTCATGTTAAATGACGAATTAACATGGTATCAAATAGGAAAAATAATGGACATGGAGGTCCTATTAGTTAAAACTCAAGACTTATTTCTATAAATATTATCATTATTCAATAAATTTGAGAAACGCGATACTTGGTCAACTATCAAATGACGTTGAATCCAATAAAAATTAGCGTTACAGTTGAGGTCTATGACCTAAGGGTACAGAGCTGAAGGCCTCAAAAATGCTGAAACCCTAACAAATGTTAGATGACATTAAATTAAGCACACAAAAAACACTTCTACAGGCTCTATGACCTGTGGGATCGAAGTAAGGTTTCCACTAAGTTTCTGTAGTAACTGAGTTCGGGAGATAATATTTTTATTCTGATGCAACTTTTACATTCGTTCCTCATTAAGCTTTAACCATATTTTCTTCAATTTGCACCTTTCGTTACAAGTTCTGTTAATCTGTAATCTGCTCAGTGGCTAATTAGCTCATGCGGAGTGTGGGTTTCAGGGCCAGAACGGGAAAACGTCAACGAAAAATTTTTAGCGGTACCAAAATTAAATTTGGAGGTTCAGGGATGTTCAGTGATCATGTTTTAACAATCGTAAGATACTGAAATAAAATAATGGATTTTTTTTCGTTATAACACCCACTCGAATTTGGCCATAATGGGGCAGAAAATGTCAGGATCACGAATAGATGATGAACTTCGGAACCGAGAAATGTGAAGAGGAGGTTGAAATGAGCGGAAATGAGAATGGCTTTAAACTTTATTGGTAAAAATCATCAGCAATAAAGAGGAAAGAAACATAATTCTTGTTATCGTATAATTAAACAGTTTGGCTTTCAACTGAGGCAAATAATTGATTCGAAACCTAAAGAGAGGTCGAGTTCAGTTACGGACTTCAAATTTATGTTAAATACAAGGATTTTTTTTCAGAAAAACTTAGGAAACAAAAAGACTTGTCATCCTTGTGAAGTTTTTCCTATGCAAAGCGACATCTGAGGAGTTTCTTTATTCAGATTGTGGTGAAATTCAAGAAGAAGAAACAAAAGAGACAATGTTAGAACTAAAGGAACATTTCCACTTGTGACTTCCATGACCACAAAAAGCAATTTTGTCATCAAAAAACCACAAATTAGATGGAAACGCTCATGACAGTGGATTTTTCATTCCACAGTTTTAATGTCGTGGTATGAAATTGACTTGGTAGTGGAAACGCAAATTGGTTTCTCGCCCAGTCAATTTCATTCCACAAGAATATTTGTTGACGTCGGTACGAAAATCTCAATCGCTTGGTTTAAAATTGACTTGACTTTGCTTGCAAGTGGAAATGCAAGTAGGACGTCAATTTTTTACCAACAAAACGAGGTCATCAAAAAACCAAGATTTACTGACTAGTCAGTTTATTGACTTGGCTTGTTGACACAAGTGGAAACGCTCGCGTCAATGGTTATTTAATTCCACATTTTTAATTCTTTGGAATGAAATTGACGTGCAAGTGGAAACGCACAAGTCAACATTGACTAGTCAATTTTAAGCCAAAAAGCAAGTTTTAGTACAGATTTCGTTACCACTTGCAGCGCGTGGAATCAAATTGACTCGGGTTGTTCACATATAATTTTTCTCAAATTGAGCTCTGCTGCAGTGTTCAAATAGCTTGTTTTCCTTGAAAAAGCATATGAACGTCCCCGACTTTCATATGCTTTATGTAAAATGAGGAAAATATGTAAATTGAATTGATTTAGAGATGCTCAATATTAATGAAATACTGAGCTAATAAAATATTAAATTATTTTCAATAAATTCAAATATTCAGTAAAACTAAATGCTAAGTTTTTAGATATTTTTTTAAAAACATGAGCTATTCAAAATGAGCAGAATTTAGTATCTCTCTCAGACTTTTTAATATCGTTTGTGTCGTTTGGTTGCGTCCCTCGGCGTATTTTCGGCAAACTTCTACCCGTCTTCCTCGTCCTTGATATGATCACCTCTACGCGCTTGCGGCGCTCCCCTCGCTCCTTCTCCTCCAGCTTGAGTTTATCCTGCATCTTGATTAGCTGTTTCTTGGCCTCCTCGCGTGCCTTCCTCTCTTGCTTTCAAGGATGTTCAATAAGACTTGCTCCTCCTCGCGTTTCAGACGCTCCTCTTTCTTGCGCTTCTGGGCCTCCTCGATCGATTGCTGCACACGTTCTCCCTCCAGACGAGCCGCCTCGTCAGCCAACCTATCGGTCTCTGCTTCCAGCTTGTGGAGTCTATTTCTTTGACCAGAATTCTCTGGTGCTCCTCAGTTTTGGTTCGCTAGCACTCCAGCTCGGCCATATTAAATATCTCAATTTCGTTGAGAATTGCGAAAGGTCGCTGAGAAAGCGACCTGTAGCTCCGGTCTCCGATGGAATATCTCGGAGATCGGGCTCATTTTAAATAAAGCTGAGCTCGACTCAGGTTAAAAAACACTTTTCAGACTCGAGTCAGGCTCAGGAAATTGTTTTGAAAATTTCTTAAGTATTGATCCGTGCGAGTACTAAAAATTCAGCCCAAATTTTAGATCAAAAATTGTTTTAGCTCAATATTTGCGCTAAAGCAATTTTTTTACTGACGGGAACGTTTATCACTAGTGGAAATGATCACGTCAACGAATTGATAATGTGGCAATTTGATACCACTGTCATGTCCTCAAGTGGAAACGCAGGCGTCAATTTTTGACCAAATCTGAGTGCAAGTGGAAACGCTCATGTCAACGTTGACTTGATATTTCGATGTGCATCAATTTGATTCCACTGTCATGGGCTCAAGTGGAAACGCTCACGTCAATTTTTGACCAAAACCTTGCACAAGTGGAAACGCTCAAGTCAACGTTGACTTCTAAATTTTATTATCGGTGTAGAAAAGCCAACCAGGTGCGACTTTACTGACTTAAGTGGAAACGCTACACGTCAATAAAAAGCCAAAAAGATTTTTAGATTTTTATTGACGTGGTCATGGAAGTCACAAGTGGAAATGTTCCTTAAAACGGATGTTAACAACATTTTAATATATTCTCCTGTTTCTTACTACGAAATTAAACGCGAACAAACACCTTTTAGACAAGAATAAATTTACCTAAGCCGACGCGTTTCGAAACTTGCGCTTTATCAACTGGGTTGTGTCCGACTGACTAGAAGAGAGGGTCTAGAACTTGATGTACTTGAAAAATCTAGGGGCTCGTATGTCGCTGAGACTGTTGTCTTGTGAGGCAAAACAGTGGAGATCTGATCGAAGGCTCGTCTTCGTTCAGAAGCCGGCAGTCCTAAGTGGCGTTAAAAAGTTTCCTCCCTGTTTCTTATTTGCCAAGACTTTCTCAAGTTCTAGGAGATTTTTCAAAAAATCAAGTGTCGAAAAGCCCAATTTTCAATTAGCTGTGTCTCAGGCTACACACGTTTGCGGGATTAATGAATCATAGAATCGTTGCCTTGAAACCTTTTTCTTTCCAATGATTTCCCCACATGTCAAAAATCCCGATTGCTTTGGAGCAAGAATTTCGAGAAATGAAAGAATTCCAAAAGAATTGAAACATTTACTGGGATCATCGGCGACACCAATCAGCGACATTCATCTCAACACACGTCGGCTGAATACAAGAGGAGTTCCTTCCGAAAAAGTGCAAAATCTTCCGAAACATCAGTGAAAATGGTAGAATTAAGCTCCAAGTCTGATCCATTCCAGTTTTCTTTCCCCAATGTGGTATTCATCGCCCCAGCCCTTATCGTAGTTGGCCTGTCAGGTGAGTTACTAGAAAATTAGCTACGTGTACCATCTCGCTTGTTCAGTTTGTTTTGCCGTGATTTGATGCGTGTTTCGCGATATTGCTGTGATAGTGGGAAGTCCAGAGATAGCCTCGAATGGAGGGGTCTTTTGGGGAGAGAATACAGAGCGACCTTATGTTGGGGACAAGGACTAGCGTTATGATACGTTTTTGAAGGCTCATGTTACGTGACCTGTAGGCTAGAACAGAGCAACCTTATCGCTGGTGTTCGACTGAACGAAACATGAAGTTCAATTTGAGACCGAATAAAAGTTGCCTGTTTCTCCGGATGTTGAATTAAAACGATAAACAGCACTTTGTTTACTCGTTGAAGTGCTTTACAAACACACTCTTCAATTCGGGGAACTTTTCTTCAATCTGGCCCCATTTCTAGTAGCTAGAGCTTCTCCCCGAGCCACGAGACAAGGTCACTTTTTGGCCCAGACACGAGGCTGAGCCACACATATTTTCAGGAAAGCGGCATGTCTGTGTTTACGTTTGGGGCAAATGAACGTCGAGGTTCTACCTGTTGAATCAATTGTTGCTTATCAATCATTTTATAATTTCGACACCGCAATGAACGTCTATCTACAAGCCCTCGTACACGCGACGAGCGAATTATGTGGGTTATCTGGGTTGGCAAGGCGAAGAAATTAGTCGAAGAAAAATTTCGTGAGAGACAGTCAGAAGTATTGCATAATGGCAGAGGCTCCAGACCAGTTTGTTCCTCCAGCTGGGGGACTTCCGGACCTCGGTGGATTCGATGGCAAAATGCCCTCCGTAGAGGAGATTCTGAAGCTGATTGACGGCATGGACTTTGGAGAGGAGGAGAAGGAGAAGCTGAAGCAGGATCTGCTGGGAGGAGCGCAGAAGGTCCTGGGGGGCATGGGAAGGCAGGTGGCGAAGGTGGGAGCGCAGGAGTACCTCGTGTTCCTGGCCATGATTCTCCTTATCGCAGGTGTCTTCGGTGAGTTTCAGTGACGTGGACCGATTCGTGGGCTCGCTGATAATTGAGTGATAACAGGAAAGACACGTGAGCAGGGTCGCATTTACCATATGGGGAAAAAGTCATGAAAGGTCCTTGACTCTGAAGTCGAAAGTGGAGAGGTCTGGTACTTTGTATCTAATTTCCCGTCATTGAACTTGAAGAGTGATTTTAAAAACAATTCACGTCACGAGAGTAAACAGTGCGTTTCCAATTGGCTCCCAGAAGAACTTAATTTTAGCAAGTCTGAGAGAGCGAGGTGCGAAAATCGCAGTTACGTGGAAAAGTGATCGCATAAGTCTCAGTTAACCGCGAGCTCGCGTCTCGACTGCCGCGTTCAAGTGATTTCTGTGTCATTTTCGTGCTGCATCGCATCGCCGCAATGTGTTTCGCACTGGTTAAAGACTGTTATGGTACTTAAGATATCTCGAGATATCATTTAATTAGGCCGAGCAGTCATATGTTAGTCGTGCGGAGGAGCGGACTTTTGTTCGCGAGCGAGCGATGAAAGAAAGTGATGACGATCCCTTCCTGAACCCCGAGACGAGCGAGATATTCTCGGGGCTGCTGGCGAGTGAAAAGGGAAGCAAGGTGGGGAGGGAGCTGCTGGAAAAGTTTCAGCTGCTGAGTGAAAACTTCCAAAAGCTTCAGGCGGGCGAGCAGAAGGCGGCAAACGAGAACCTAAACGAGCGAGTGAGAGAGACCTTGGCGGCCTTGAAGAGCAGAATTCTGAGTGAGACCCACGAAGACCCTCCTCTGATCGACTTTTGGAGCGTCCTCTCCGTGGCTCTGGTTGTTGTTGTTGGGGGTGAGTCAAGTTTTCCGCCCACCGAGACGAAAAGATGATCGATTCGGGGAAACAATTTGCTTGAAACAAGTCGTAATGGGATCACTTAAAGTGGAAACACACGAATCTCGAAATTGCGCGATAATTGAGCTCAGACATGAATATTGAGAAATAACGCAAATTGCTTTGCATTGCAGCGTTTTTCGGTTACAAGCTGTACAAGTCGCTGGTGGAAAAGGAACAGAGGAAGCTGGAAAAGCAGAAGGCCAAGCAGCAGAAGAAGAAGAAGTAGAGCAGCATTTTCCGGCAAGTACAGAAATCTTCCACGCTCTTTCAACATTCAGACTCCGGACGAGAGAACCAGAAACTATTTTTTGACGTTTTCGTGCAATTTTATTGATATGAACTTTTCCTAAATGTTACTTGTTAAACTATAATAAAATGTTTGCTTTATTGTATCTAAAAGTTTAACAACATTATTAAAACTAGAAAACACAATCAAAAAGAATCATCAAAAGTTTTAATAATAAATCAAAATGTATTTTTGTGCATTTAAAATAAATGATTTAAATGAATGACATCAGTTAGCTACCTCTTACTCTTACGAAAAGACTTCTCATTGCTTATGAGTTACGGAGAGCGGAAAGCTCGTCTCGAAAATGGAATGTTAGACTACGTTTTCTTTCTGCAGATTTCCACCACCTGTCGATCCTCTTGTACGCTCCTAGATTCAACAAAGATTAATACTATTACTCGCTCTAGATTAGTAGTCACTTTCGTGTGTGGAAAGACTCGTACCATGTTTACGTTTAACCCAAAATAAACTTAGCTACTCTTAGCCTAGGTGATTTGTGAGCCAAATCGAGTGTTGGATATCCTCAAAAATGCCACTTTTTGTGCGACCAAACAAGTTTTTCAACCTTGAGTAGTATCAGGTCTCAATACGATTTTGCCATTGTTGACTTCGACCAGAAAGAGAGAGTCGTTCTTGATGTTGCTCAGCACCTCGTCGGTGAGCAATACCTGGATGTTGGACGGGCCCAGAATGAACAGGTTCAGCTGGAATCCCTCTGCCAGGCTCGAGTTGCTGGCAGCATTGAACTTTGAGGACTGCAGGTCCCACGGGGAGGCCGGTGGCTCAACGAACCCGGGGATCTTGTAGATCTTCTGGAAGAGCTCCTTCACCGTGTTGGTGTAAAGGTAGATGGCATGATAAACGGAGTTGTCTAGCGTTATGTAGATCGTCAGACGAGGAGTGATTGTTCTACGGAGGGAACTTGTCAGAAATAGGTTCGGGACAGCATGTTTGGGGCTACTCACTTTGCATGTAATATATTATGCATGCGGATGCCGTCGGAGAGGCCGCATATTTGGATCAAATCATCTTTTGACATTCTGGAAGAAGATAAAAAAGTTATTGCGATTTCTTATCGGCGTCGGTCGGAAGTGTGATTTTGATAAAACTTTATCGGCAGTAAAATTATGATTTATGGAGCCAGACTTCGGGTTTTCAGTCTTCAAGAGAGCTTCAGGACTTCAGAGCCTCACATTTGATGATTCAAAAAGTAAATTAGAAAAAAAAATTTACGGAGAATTTAATGAGAAGTTTTCTTTGGTTCGACTGAGTTCAAAAATAAATTGGTGAAGTGATTGGGACTCTACATTGTGAAAAATAAAATAATAATTAATTTTGGGGCCGATTGAGGACCACAGAGGCCGAGAAACAATATGAAGGCAAAAAAATGGAAATTCGAAAATTCACGAAGTTTATATTTTTGAAATCAGTCCGGACGTTCCCTCTATACTTAAATTATATCTCTATTAGTTTTGACCTGCTTGAATGCAAACAAGTAGTTGGAAAACCTACCTCAACAGGTCGACACCCGAGAAGTGCGAAAATTGGGCGCCAAACTTGGCTAGTCGGTGCTGGGCCAACCACTGCCCGACTTGAATTGGAGAGTACTCAGCCGTCAACGGCGTAACCTGTAAATGTAATTATTCTATTTACTATTCACGCTGGATAAATATCAAGAATATATAGTTTAATATGCACACGGCTGCAACAACAAGAATGCAGCCTGCACTTACACATTCATCGAAGCATTCCATCTCGTCGAGCTTCATCAGGCCGTTCGTGGATGTGATGCTTTCGGCACGAACAAGCGGATTTCCATTTCCAAATGGCACACCTGATTCATACTTTGGGCACATATGATTGGGAGAATCCGACATAGTGGATGGTGATACATTGCGTTTAATCCTGCAGGGAAATCGGGAAAACTCTTATTAGAGATTCGGGTGAAAGCTCACGCGTTGTACCACAAACAGGCGCGCTAAATTTTGTGTATTGATGACCGACAGTCTGGAATGGGGTCCTCCTGATTCGGATTATTCGGCGAGCAAAAGAGAGGGCAGATAAGAAAAATTCGCGAGACGTCGCTAAAATTCAATCAAGCTTCGTCAAAAGCTCTTCTGTAACTGGATTGAACGAGTTATTTCTACTTTGATCTCGTTACATCTTCGCACACAGCTGCACCGCGCTCTTGCCTGTATTTGTCGGATTCACACACTTCTTGTTCGCATTTTATTATTTTTTACATTTAAATTAATCTCGCACGCACACCACGACTCGTTCTTTGGAAACTCGCAACTTTTCTCGCGCAAAATGGCTCGCGACCCGACTTCGTTCATTCTGATATCGAGTGTGTCGGCTGTGAATGGAGACGGTCAATTGATAGCAGTGATAACGTCATGCGGATTCTCGGACTCGCGACGTCGCAAAAATGCAAAGGTGTCAACAAACAACCGGGTCCGTCTTTCGTAATCGTGATGGGTATCGGGCAAGGTAGGTAGGTAGGCAAATTTCAACTCACTGGTCCGGGCTGAAGTTGTTGCTGAAGGAGTTGTAAAGATGGTCTCGTGAAATCTCGCTCAAGATCGTGAACTCGTGGCTCTGCTGGTACTTCTCCTGCTCCGAGGGTGGGCGCTTCAGGATCTTCTCGCGGTCCTGCTTGTGCTTGCGGTCAGCGCCCTTCAACTTGAATACCTGCGCAAGAAGCTGGATGTTAGCCAATTTAGCGACTTCCGTGGCTAATTTACCTTGATCTGGCAAGCGGCTGCGTGAATTGGCTTCACGTTCTTGTCAAAAGTGTACGCTACGTCGTCGTAGGTCTCGATCTGGATCCGGAAAGGGACCCCCTTCTCGCCACCGTGCTTCTTGGGCGTGAATTCGGTCGAGATGCAGTTGACCCGGATGTAGACGCCGCAGTCCTGGAAGGGGTCCCACATGACCTCGACGGCGTTGGTGAAGCAGCTGTTGGGTGGCTGGTTGAACTGGGTGATGCCGTATGTGAGGGGTATGTCCAACTGGGGGAGAAAGGAGGTCATGGTTAGCTCTGAGAAGGTCCGAAAACGGGCTTTGGAGCCTTGTTTTGAAGGAACTCATTTTCAACCCTCCACTTCCGAGATTTTCGGCCAAAATTTTTTGTTTCAAAAAGGCTCCTTAAAACCCTTAAATGACTAATTTTGCCTAAGAAACCGTATTTACGAAGATTTTGAGCCAAAATGTTGATTTTAGAGAAAAATAATTTAGACCCTAAATTTTGAAAATTGACCAAACCTCCAGTCGTTAAGAAAATCTCAATTTCGGGATTTTTGGCCAAAAATTTTTTGTTCCTAAAACGGTTCTTAAAGGCTTTAAATGACTGGTTTTGCCTCAGAAAATGCATATCTGAAAGTTTTGGATCAAAAGTGTTGATTTAAAAAATAATAATTTTGACCTTAAATTTTGAAAAATCACCAAACCTCCACCTGTTAAGAAATTCTCGATTTCGGGATTTTTGGCCAAAATTTTTTTGTTTCGAAAATCATCCCAAAAGGCTTTAAATGACTTATTTTACCTCTGAAAACGAATTTCCGGAAATTCTGAGCCGAAAATTTTGATATTTGTTGACGTCGTCTTCAGAGACAGACAGACGGACAGAAGTGAGGAAAATTTCAAAAACTATTTTTTTTACTAAATTACCTCCAAAATACGCTCCCCAGGACGAGCGTCCTGCCACTGGCGCATCTGCTCCTTCTCCATGTACTGCAGCCGGCGCTCATGGAAGCAGATCTTGACGATGCTCTTGAAGGTCTTGCCCCGAACGTTGGCCAAGTCCCCGAGCTTCTTCAGCTTGATCTCGTAGCTCTGGCCCTGGTTCAAGTACGTGAGGCTGTCCTCATTATTCTTCTGCCCGATGGCCGTGGCGGCTTGCAGAGTGTACTGAAACTTGCCAGCGTCACTCTCCGTCACGAGCACCGGCGAGCTCTGGATCGGACTGCCGCTGTCATCGTAGTCATTGTGCTGCCCAAATCCATTGTTCGAGTTGCCATTGCTGCCACCAGAGCCGTGACCCTGGTTCATGTCGGAGCCATTTGGGAGGTACATGCCGTGACCTCCACGCTGCGTGGAGCTTCCATCGTTGTGGGAGCTGAAGTAGTCGTTGGCCTCCAACGCTTCGGTGGGACTCTTGGTGTCGCCATACGGCGGCGATGGAAGCTCCTGCTTGAAGGCCGTGAAGGCGGTGAACAACGAGTCGCTGAAATGTTTCATTTTCGAGTTTTAATTCAGTTCCCGGCCCGCTGCCTCGCTTTTGCCATCGCAGCCAGCACTCTAAAGTTTTATATTCAATTAGCTTGTAAGTGTCAACTTAAAATCTTTCCATCATCATCGCTCGGTACCGACAGAGCTGCGAGATGCGGACTCGTATGGGGGAAATCTGTACGTGGCATCGAATCATTATTCAATTAGCACGCACATGAAAGAGAGGCTGCCTAGATGGACGCTCGGATGGACGCTTTAAATTGATTCAATAAATATGTGACACACAGACACGAGCGATTGAATGCTGATGGTGATGGAAAAGATGATAATTGTGTGCGGTGATTGCAAACTTTTCGTTCCATTTGCGTGCCCGTGCCTCGCGAGTCGCGAGCCCACGAAACTGACAGAAACACTTTTTCAAACACTCATTATTGCGATAGTTATGGGAGATGTGCCGAAATTAAATTAGCGCAGGGGCTCTAATCTGCCTCCGCGAAGGTGGTGGCGGGATTCGGGGACAATCTCGTGCCTGGAGCCGTTAATTGGAGTCAAAGAAAGCCACGCGAGACTCCCATTTTTTCTAGGATTTTCCTCGGAAAATTTATAAATTTTGTTGCCCAATTTGCTCTAGAGACTCTATACTAACTTTTTATCTACCCTATGATAGATTTTTCAGCTTATATTCCTCCAGGGATCCATGGAAGAGAAGTCTAGACTAGAGAGTTTAGAGTCTAAAGTCTAGAGAAAATTTAGACTCCCTCTGAGAGAATTTTTGAGTCCCTAAATAATTTAGAGTTTCAACAGAAAAAAATTGTTTTGTTCCACTTCAAAGGTTGTACACAAAACTCAAGGTCCTGGCTAGCTCGATGGCACTCCGAGACCTCGACTTTGACCTGAAATAAACGGATCTCGCTGACTCACCTATTGTAGATGCTGCTAGAAATCTCAGCGTTCAAATCTAAATCAATATCATCGGGCCAGCTCAAGCGACCTGCAATGTGAGAATCGTTATTTCGGTAAACATTCCTTTGCCCCCTCCCAGACATGCAGACGATGCTGATCATTATCAGGCCCGACGCTCGAAACTCACTCAAATAAAAGCTCGCTAAACTGGCCCAAATCGCGCTTGTACTGACACTTAAGCTCAAATTATATAAAAACGTGCGTAATAAAATCTGTTGCTGTAAATTTTGTATGTCACCACAACTTTAATCGCCATAACGCTTAGAAACTGCCACAACAAAAGTCAATGTCGTATATTTCTTAATTTAAATTAATTAAGGCTGCCGTTCGAATTTTCGTCCGAACTTCATGAGCGCGCAATTAAGAGCTTCATCTGCCCGGGAGGCCACGCTACTCACTTGACATGTCTTGCTGGGGACCGAAGGAGCGGGAATCTTCGTTAACTGAACACATGGGAGCAGCCTCTTTTGCTGCAGCGGGGGGACTCGAGTTCTACAAAGTTGTCTTCCAGCAGAAACCTCATTATCTGAAACGTTTTCGTTGTCAACTAAATCGCAATTTATGGCAACTGTTTTGTTTGTTGCAGACCTACGATTTTCACAAAATCTGTGCGCGCTCCTAAGCTGGCGGAGCTCCTCTCACAAACTTAATCTGGTGCGCGCGGTCGGTCGACGGTGCTGGGGAAGAGAAGCAGATAATGAAACGCGTCTCGCAGTTGAAATGCAAACCGAGTTATCTTGGACTCTCGTAGAGCTCGTCTCGCACACAAGGATCGCCGTCTCGGGGAGCGGGAGACAAAGAACGTCATCGTACAGCGCCCTTATCGCTGATTAGGCAATTCGAAAATCGGATCCACACATGCTTAACCTTTACTCGTCAACATCTTGCCTTACTCCATTGACGTGCAGCAACTCGAATCTCTTCCAACTGCTTTCTCCGCCTCGGAACGGAGATAACGCTCGCTCCGCACTCAGGACTCGTATCAGAGAGCTGTCCTTGGCACCAAAACGCCACGCTAATGCGTATTGGACAAGGGTTGGGTCGTCTCAAGCCGCCTCGTGGAACCCATAAGGAGAATGGAGCCTTTGTTGCCAGCTGGAAATGTTTATCCAAAAGGCTATTGTTTCAGCTCTCGTGTCAGATGTGCGCAAATACCTCAGCGTCGACGTGGAGCGGCAATTCCAGCGGAGTTTCCGATCACGAGGTATTTTTGAGACGGAAAAGTGGAGCTTTTACTCCCCCATTGCACTCGGGAATGTTTTTAGGGGAGACAATAGTCGTGTTTGCCTCTCAATTCTGAGAAATGCCTTGTTTCTGAGCAGCCTTGAGGTCGAGGAATTCCCACTTGATGACTTTAAAGTTCACTTAGACTTTGAATCCTCTTTCCATTGTCACTGTCGTGGATTTCTTAGTAATCCGGTTTTGGGCTCGAAGAATGAACCGAATGACATCAGTCGGAGGGGAGAAAGTTCCAAAAGAACAAGTTTCCCTTCCACCATCGCCGGGCTCAACTCTGAAGCGACGCTAATTCGCCTATTCTCGTCAAAATTCTTTCTTTCCGGATTCTCTTTATCTGTGCCACTATAAACTTTTGTCGAAATAAATATATAAGTCAACGTCCCACATAAATATTCAAATGAAATACGAGAGGAGAGTAAAACGCACTGCGGCTTACGTAAATTGTAAAATGGAGGAACGAAAAAAGAAAAATGCCCAATCAACATAATGTCTTTCACTTGTATGTTTTGAATAAAATTCATATCACGCGACCAGTGCGTGGAGTGGTTCACTCCTAGGTTCTCCGTGTCTCGGCGCGTTCAACTCGCTCGGCAGAGTGCGGTTATTCCACCAATTATAAGTGCGTATCTTCAGACCAGTGCTGGAATCAGGTTAAGTAGCTTCTCTGAATCGTCGTAGAAATCTCCAAAGTATTGGAGGACCAGGCTGGTCCATTGACTCTAGGTTCTATTTTTTGAAACGGCCCTGGAGTCCAGACACAGACACTTCTCCTCAACCGATATCCCATTAAATTTCCGGCTAGGCTCAAATACGCAACAGAAGCGCAGCTACATCCCATTTGCATACTGTTTTTATGAAATCCGAGTCAACTTGCAGAACCGGTGACGTCAATCGTGGCGCTATAACGCACGCGAATGAGGTTGTGGTCGGTGCCTGACGGTCGCTCAAGAGCTTTCAATAGATATCACAACATCTCTCAGAGTGTGGGAGCTTTTAATCATCGAACGAGAGAGCCATTACCAGTTTTACGGCAATTAGACGCGTGTCTAGAAGGGTAATGGGAAGGGCTTCCGAGTTCCGCGATTGGAGCTCATTCTGAGTATCTTGGGCGGGTTGAGTGACCTCTTAAAATATTTACGAAGGTTGGCATTCTTGATCTTGAGAAGGTCTCGGGGGTTTTGAAAGTCATCTCCGAGCCAAACCATTTATCTCTTTGCTCAACTGTATTCGTTCACTTTGGGTACTGAAGGTGGCGAGAAGCAAAAAGTCGTTATGTAACCCGAGTCTTCGCAGTGTTGAGAAGTAAATAATCGCAATCGAGTTCTTTTAATCCACTTCTCGGACACGACGATTCGCGATTCGAAACCCTGAGCTCAGGACGTTGGTCTCATGCACCGATGAATAATGAGACCTTGCGTTTTTGGGAAGATCCTTCAAGAGAGTGCTCGTTAAGGTGAAGAAATTACAGACACGAATTGAATCAGCAGGAGAATCGAATGATTCTGGGCGTCATTACGGCGCTCCAGCATGTCATTATGATCAATTTCGTTGCCCAATCACGAAACTCGCAAAAACCCAAAACGCCATTTTTGCTGCCCTCGAGTATCTTTTGTCATCGTTTTTGTTCGCACTAGGGCAGGCGCTTCTTTTCACCGCAAATTACGACAGTCTAGCGAGACAATACTAGCCATTAAATTTCCATGACGCGCCATAAATTAATGCAGATCAGGCTAGGGGGTGAACCTGCTAGTCCACGTGCATGTGATGTCAGAGAAACCACTTCCACTTCATAATGCAGTGGTCGGGCTAGTTCAACTTTCTAATGTCAAACGCACTATTTTTCCGTCGTACAAACTCACAAGAAATGCAGACGGACCAGCATCGAGTGGGGTAAAAGCGGTCGGCCTTACCTTGTTCCTTGCGTTGCTTGCTGTTTACGTTGTACAGCTCCCTTTCCTCCAGATTAGGTAACTTGGGAGAGGGACTGTCGCAAGAGGAGTCGGTCAGATCGACGTCACTCCAGTCGGATCGTCTCTTGCGGCTCAGAATCGCTTGGTGGTGATCATGATATGAAGGCAATGGGGCCATTCCTGATGCAGGAAGGGCTGAAATTGGTGGCATTCCTTCCTTGGGGTTCAGATCAAATGTCTGCTGTGGCACTAGGTAAGAAGGTTGCTTCTCAAAGATTGCTGACTCGAGTGGTTGAACGAATCGGAACTGGGTATCGAGAAGAGGAGAAAAGAAAGTTTCGCATCAATTGACGTAATTTGCGCTATCTGACCATCAAGATAGCTCCTAATCTCGGGTGTAAAAATAAACAAGATAAGATGGCTGCGGGACTCACCTCGTCAAGGTTGTAAAAGGGAGCGTTGAAATCAAGGTCCTGTGTCAAAAACAAGAGCTCATTCTGCTTTAATGCTGTATCCAGTCCAAACGAACTATTGTAATCTGTTGTAATTGAGTGCACGAGTGAAACCGCCATTCGTTTTCTTCTGGTCACCCCCTTGATGCTGCGATGATTTTTGTCAAACAAAACACGAATTCTCTAACTTAAGATCACTCTCTAATATTCTATTTTTTTACGTGTAGTATTTCGGGCAAGTGGTAAATTCAAACTTGTACTCTAGAGTCGGTCCTGCAAAGCTCAGGACGAAAATCACTACGGCTAATAATCTCGGCTTTCCTTCAAACTTTCCTTTCAGAACTTTCGTGATGTAATTCGCTTTGGTCTGATCACAGTCTTAATTATCCTACTCTCTTAGTTTATTTTATACTCGTTAACTAGATTTAATATCCTTTTGTATAGTTTAAAATTGATTATTTTGTGAGGTTGAGGTTGAGAAGGTCGTTGCCGTTGGTCCCGTCCGGTGGTGAGAAGGGTGACCAGGTAATTAGAAGAGGACGAAGAAGGAGTTGTACAGCTTCTTAATCCCAGTTGTTTCACGTTGACGATGACTGTGCAATAGGCTGTTCTCAATTTCAATTAGCATCTTGTTCACCATGAAAACCACGAACTCTGAGCCCTTTTCTTTTATCTCCATCTACTGATGCAAACCACCAATATACTACAGGTTACGATTTTTGCAAACGTGTCCTTAATTTTTGCAAATTTATTTTTCACTGGTTCTCGTCAGTCTCTTCGCTTCTCGCAACTGTCTCTCTGCTTATGCTTGCTTTATTCTACAACACTGCTCTCGACCAAAGTGTCGGTTTGTTGGTTGGTGTAAATTAAAATCAGAAAACTCATTCAAATGCACTGTACTGCCACGATTGCGTAGAAAAATATGATAATTTGACGCTTAATTACTCAATTTCAGTTTGCACGCGCGCGACTGTGTTAAAACTCCATTTACAGCCCGATCTGCGGAATAGAGAGCAAGTCTCAAATGGTTTCTCAGCGTTCGGTTGGGCAAACTATTTTTTTATGTATTAAGTAGATCTCAGGTTGATGAGACTAAAATGTTGAAAAAACTAGATAACACAAAACTTTGTTACGTCTTATCGCCTCCAAGACACGATTCAAAATGAATTCGCGTTCGGAGTAATCAGCAGCTAGCTGCACGCTTCGGAATACTCTGAAAAGCGTTTGAACGTCGTCGTTGGGTTATCGCTGTATGTTCGTTCGGGCCAGGGGTGGAGCCTTGAGGGCCCAAGTTGGATTCTCTGGCTCACTCTCGTGCCCTCCCAGGTCAGTTCCGAGCATCAAATTGATTTTAATAAATTAACATCTTCGGACAGACGGCACTTGGATGTGGTAGTGCGATCGCATAGTTCCGAAAATCGAGTTTAACAGCAGGTAAGTGCCGAACATGTGTTTGTGAATGGGCTCAAATTGGCCACGATATCCACACACACGAGACGTCGATCGCGCTCCTTTCGGTACGTAGGCACATTGAAGCTTTTGTAATGTGAATTGTGAACTCACACACTTGTCTGTCTTTCAATGATCCATATTTGCGGAATGAACAGAGACGCAGTGAAGAGGCTAATCAGTACGACTCGCCGCAATTCATTGCCAATGATTTAAGCGCCAGATCGCGCAGTGCTTTTGGCAAACGGTAACAAAAAGCCAGCTTCGGGGTCATTATTTCGGGCACTGGCGTATGTAGGCTTCAATATAATATGACAGACCTCCATGTAGCTCAACCTCAAATTTGAAAGAATCATGTAAAAAATAACGCAATGATGATTATTGAGAATACGAATTTTTAATATCCTTTTTAACGGGCCTAGAACGTGGGCTCTTCTCTATTTAGCAGTTAGCCTTCATATGGGAAGTTTTAGCGTCAAATGTCGCCATATCTGAGACAAAGGCGATTCTGGAAGCGTCTCTCCTTGAAGTAGGATTACCATAAGTTTCATGCTGAAAACCAGGACATACAGTTTTGTGGAGGGAGGGGGAGGTTAGAAGGAAATTTTAATAAATTATTTTGAAAATTTGTAATTTTTGATAATTTGATAATTTTTAGAATCCATTGATTTGTAAAACGTGTGGTGATAGACTGTGTAAAACACGAGCACTTCCTAAGCTACTGATATTTTAGGTCCAATGCCGATTCTTTTACTACGATTCAATACTCCAATTTTCATTTGTCATATTTAAAAGATCTTTTTTACTAAAACCAGGACATTTTGGATTTAAACTGGGACACCGGGACAGATAGCCAAAAACCGGGACGGATGGTACCTACCTTGAAGTCTTTAGTAACCCCCTTAGATAGTCTCTTTTTTCTGTTCGAAAAAGTCCTGAAAAAGATTCTGTTGGGAGCTTGTTTGGCTTCAAAAATATTCCCAAGGACAAAATAGCGCAAAAACAGAGCAATTCTAAAGTTTCCGCAAATTTTAACGCGCTTCTTGACCCTTGCCTTAATTAAACTTTTACTTGTTTTTAATAGCCCAGCTGCCGAGATCCGAATTTTTATTGAAGTCAGGCGGCAAGCCTCGATTCTTGGCATTTCCATAACAAACAAAGAATAAATTGTCAATGACGGGGCACATTTTCCATATCATCCAAAAGCGGCAATTTAGAGCTACCGCGACGCGCGATCTCGCGATATCTCAAGTGCTGTATTGTGTGCAGAAATAAATTTCAATTCCACTCCATACAAATTCATCGACATGATGACCTTTTCTAATTGATTTCAATGTGTCTTAATATTTTTAACGCCTTTTTTGCGCTGTGAGTGAGCTCTCTCGCGAGTGCGAGAATCGAATTGGCGTGTTTCGAAGCCAGCACAGTCCCAATATGCAGCCGAATGAAAAACTAGCGATCGTACGTGAACTTGCGGCGTCGTCGTGATAAGAATGTAGACACATTATGCGGTGACGAGACCGCAGACTTTTTATTTGTTATTTATTTGTATCAAGTACGGCACTAACGATGAGGAGTTCCTTCCTGAAAGAGTCAAGTACCAACCTCGGGAGCCCAACACACGAAGGTTTCTCTTCTTACTTCAAGTTTTACTTTCCGATGTATCTTTACATAATCAATATACATGCGTTACTCTCTAACAACTAATTTAGTGTGTATGACTTATCATGTAATGGTTCGCTGTTGTTTTCTCTACTCCCTATACGCTAAACAAATTTTACATAATTTTCTGACATTGCATTCCGGTCCTGTCTGGTTCTGGAGTCGTGAGTCGTCCTTCCTATACTCAGCCAAAACAAACGAAGAGGGGGCAATTTGGCATCTAGTGGCTACTTTTTCGCTAAGTCTAAATTGACATGGGTGCTTACACTCATATTGAAAGTTTCTGAACCCCGAGAATGCAATTTCTTTACACAGCTGGTTTCTCATCAAAAGTTTCGTGTCGATAGAAAAATATCAGTATTTCAGATTTTTGAAAGGTCACAAATAATGGCTTTAAAATATAGTTACAACCTTAGACAGAAATACTAGACCGCTACTTTTAGCTTTCTTTTGTTCAGGGGGTCCACATTAGTAGCAACTCAATGTTCGGCGGTCTCGTGTTTCTGTCTAAGGCTACACCTCTACTCGCTAGCGCTCTGGTCCGCAAGTTTCCGTACGCCGAGCTCCACTTCGGCGGAATGAGGTAACTTCCAGCCCAGACCGTGTAAGTCCGCCTGCATTCTGTACGAACGCGACTAATTACATAAACATTACAAAGCTATTAATTATACAGCTGAAGATCTGGTTGGCATGAAGGTAGATAGGTATGGTGTACCGACCGACTTAAGAATGTAAAACATTTCAAAACTTCTCCTATCTCTCCCGAGTTCCAATTGCTACGTTTTGGCTCTCATGCAAGAATAAAATGGAAGAAAGGGCTTTTTGCGAAAGAAAGTGGCCTAAGTTGAGTTTCATTTATATGCAAATCACTTCAGAATTTAACAATAAGTTGCTCCAAATTTACTTAAAAGCTAATCCTTACTGAGGAGGGGGTAGTTCTGGAATCTGAAAAAAATTGCATATTAGTCGCTAGCCTTCAGCTGTCGGCGCTGCTGCAATAACTAGATTTAGCACGTGGTGGGAAAAAAATTTAATGGCCACTTGTGGCTTCTCATGAATGGGCGAATCCATGAATGAAATGAGGATTTTGCGTAGTTGCGTCATGTCGCATGTGTGGCGCGCGAATTATCGACGTTCCATAGGCCCCTTGCCTCCTTAACGAGACCGCAAGAAGTGCACATCTGCGATAAGGAAATTCATTTAGGGTTCAATCATTTGCGAAATTGTCCCCACTTCACTTCATTGACGCAAATCCTTGCGAGATTTTTGCGTATAAAAGCAGCTCCTGGGGACGAAGGAGCTCCAGTAGCAGCTTAGAAGGCACGAGAACGCAACCAAAGAGACCAAAAATGGGCCATTTCGTGAAAGTTTGCAGTGTTCTGGCCATCATAGTCCTGGCTCAGACTTCAGCTGAGGTGCGAGAACGGGATTTGGTGGAGAGACGAGAGCTGGATGATGGAATGAGAGACAACTACGACCGCAGGATGATGAAGAGCCAAGTGAGGATACGCGAGAATAGAGAGCTCACGGTGGGCCGACGAGAGGACGAGGGCAGGATGGATTCCCGGCGCCGACTTGGAGACGTTGAGAGGACACGCGAGATGGAAGACGAGACAAGACTGAGGGTCTCTGAGCGTCAAGTTGAACGTCGAGAAGACCGAGTTCGGGACGAACGAGTGGAGAGCCGAGAGGATAGAGTTCGGGATGAGCGACGGGAGGAAAGAATCCGAGATGAACGCCGAGAAAAGTCTGAATCTGACCGCCGAGTTCGTGAATCTGACCGCCGAGTTCGCCAAGATGACAGAAGCGAGTCTCGAGACCGAGTTGAGCGAAACAGGGAAGGTCTAGAGCGCGACTCGAGGCGAGAAGGTCGCGAATCTCGACGAATGGAGCGAGATGAGGAACGTCGGGTTCGCGAAGCTGACCGACGTGAGTCCCGGGAGCGCGACTTGAGACGAGAAGGCCTTGAGAACGAGGATCGCCGGGTTGAACGCCGAGAAATCGACCGAAAGGTGGACCGACGTGAGTCCTCGGAGCCTCAGAACCGCCGGGAACGAGAAAACCGGGAAGTACAAGACTCAGAACGCCGTGAGTCACGAGGTGAGGAACGACGAGAGGACTTGGAGCGAACACGTGAGGACCGTCGAGAGATCCAGGACTCGGAACGACGAGAGGAGCGACGAGAAAACGTAGAACAGGCCCGAGAAGGTCGCCGGGAGGCTCAGGATTCGATTCGTCGTGAATCACGAGACTCAGAACGTAGAGAGGGCTTGGAACGAACTCGCGAGGCCTCAGAACGCCGTGAAACTCGAGACTCAGAACGACGAGAGGACCGTCAGCAGACTTTGGAACGAACTCGCGAGGACCGTCGAGAAGCTCGCGAGTCCCGCGACGCCGAACGACGTCAAGATTTAGTTCAGGAGCGTGAAAGCCGCAGAGAAGCTCGAGAGCAGCGAGAAATCCGAGAAGACCGTCGCACAGAGACCCGCCAACGCGACAATAACGATGTGATAAGAGACGACTTCGACCGACTGGCCTACTTGCCTGTCGCTCCCCAGCGAGGTCTCCTAGAGTGGGTCTCAGCCAAGGCCAAGGACAGCGTCTCCACGAACCAGGTGGTGCTCATTGGAGTCCTCCTCCTGGCCGCCAAGATGCAGACCTCCGACAAGCTCGGCTGCCACTTCTGGAACCTCCGCAACATGGCAACAGTCTAAGCTACATCCTACTCATTCAGCATCCTACTCAAATGTGTATCAGACGAGGTATTTTAGTGCAAAGGGTCTCAAGGACTACTCTCTTGGTGTTATAATAAATGTTGTGAATTTACTGTTATTCTGGGTGCCTTGCCAAGTAGGAGCCAGACACCGGCTTGGCGGAGACACCCAGGGGTATTGAGAAGAAAATGAGGAAGAAACTTGAATATTATATCGATGTTGGAACGAATAAACTCACCTTTTAATCCCTAGAATTGTAAATCAAGTATTGCTGCGCATCGTCGATATCGATGGTCTCCATCTTGATGTAGTCCTGCATGTTTCCGTTGCTGCCCCCGGAAATTGCATTTTGGTTGTTATTCGATGCGCTGCTTCCACTGGCGGCGCTGTTCCTGTGTCTCGCCTTGGCGTGCGTCAAAATGTGACTCTTGAGGTTTGTGGATTGAGCGAACTTTTTGTTGCAGCCATCGAAGGGACACACGTAGGGTCTGTCGCCTGGAATTTCAAACAAAAGAAAATAGTTAGCCGAGTTTGGAGCCTAAACGAGAGCCCAAAAGATTGTAATAGATATTTACAAACCAAGCGCAGAAAATGGTTGATTCCAGCAGGAAAACATGTTGCATACGAGGGAGCTTTGCTCCCGAGTTTTGCAAGTTTTCCGTTGCTGTACTCAACCATTTAGTGCGCGAGGTTTGTATTCTATTTTCCCTTGCGAGCACCACGCGCGAATTTCCCTACTTTTGAATATCCTACGCGGCTCCATTTCAACATGGCACAGTTCAGCCCGCTGAGTAAAAATGTGATTCGCTCTCTTCGTGGTATTACGTCTCTAAATTAACAATTATCTTAACCTCACCAGCTTATCTGCTTGCTGTGATTACTGTTCATCGTAGATTAGGTCGGCAAAAAATTGTGAATCATAATTACCGCCGCAGCCAAAAATATTCCCTCTGAATCCTTTTCTCCTGCATTTTGTAAGAAACACGCCTTCAAATGATAACACGACTCATTGTGATGACAAATGATAACATTTACTCGCACATTTTTGACTCAAATGGCTCCAAAATATCGCCAAGGTTGAGATCCGCGAAATTCGGCAAATAATAAAAAATAGATTTTGAAAATCAGCTGAACCAAATTCTCGTTGCGCACCACAGTACGCTTTCTGGCTTCGAGACCGATAAATTTTTAAATAATTTGAAATGTCCGTTATCGGCTGATAATCAAAAATTATGAGTAGGGTGAGAAAAAAAATGGCCCATAATTTTTTTTTTTTTGACCCGTGTGGCTTCAAGTTCATCTAAGTTAGATTACCTGCTAGATTAGTAAACATTCAATTTTAATAATAACGCATAAAATACAGATAAGCAAGCAAAAATTTTGACTTTTTAGACAAAATAGCCCCATAAAAATTGTTTAATGGTACATATTAAATTAATTCCACAGTTGAGAAGATGTTTTGCGGTAAAATATAAAACAAAAAACTTCTTAAGTCGCAATTTTACACGTTTAAAGCTGTTTGTAATTGTACCCATTTTGCGAAATCTAACTTTTTGATTTTTATTCACCCTACTTCGAGGCATGAGGCGGCATCTGATGTCGCATTTTAGGCTTTTTCTACGGCAAATTTAAAAACGTTGCAATGTAATGTTGACTTTGACACTTGTCAATCGGAAAGAATTTTCGCTCTGGATCTCTAAGCCGAAAGAATTTTCCGCTTAAGATTACATCACTGCTGGATAAGAGGATGTGTAAAACTTGGTTTTCCGCTTCCTCAGCGGAGTGGAAAGTGCTTATTTTCTGGTGAGAGCGAGGGAAAGCCATTTTTCACAATTCAGCTAATTCAGCGGCCGCGGAATTGTGAAAAATACTGTACATGCACGGCTGAATTCACTCGGACTTGCGGAAAGTAGGTCTATATTGCCTCCCCTCGCTCGCAAGCTCGCTCAGGGGCAATTATAGCCCTTCTTTCCTCACTTTCCGAGTGAATTCAGCAGTGCTGTAAAATACTATAACCCTCGAAAAGTAACAAAATGTGGTTTTTGGGAAATTAAATAACCTATTGGTTTTTAAAAGGTCAAAGGTTTAACTTTTCAAACTTAGTTTTTGGATGGGAAATTAAATTGACTTTCAAATCATTCAAATGAAAATTTTTTCTTCTCTCTTACATCCATTTTAAGGGGGTTTCCCAATCCCTTTAAAATCGGTTATTTTTTATTGAGTTTTAATTTTTAAATTGATTGAGAAATTTTCGAAATTTTTGGTATCCAATGGGTGGTCGAATACTGAGTTGCAGTTATGACAAAAAAATTTCTATAAAAATTTGGTGAAAATTTTTACATGGAAAATCTTTTTTTCGTGAATATCTCCGGAAGAAGGCTCAAACCCCCCTCAACATGAAAACCAACTATGCTCAGATTTTTTTCCTGATGTCATCCCAGGTGTCCAAAAGGCTTATAGGGTTATTTTCTGCACCCGAGGTCCCAGGGGGTCGAATAAGGTGTCGAATAAGGGTCGAATAAGGTGTTCCAACAATTCCATCCTTGCTATCGGAGTCGTAGTCAGAGGGAGTCTCAAACCTACCTGTGTGTATTCGGACGTGGGTCCTAAGGTTAAAATCGAGGGAGAAGCGCTTTCCACATCCTTCAAACGTACACTGGAACGGCTTCTCTCCTGAAAAAGTCGAAATTTCAGTCAAAGGAACACCAGAAAGACGACAAAGGACTCACCCGTGTGAACGAGCTGGTGTCGTTTCAGTTTCGAACTCTCCACGAAGGCTTTGCCGCACTCGGCACAGACGTGCACGCGCGGCCCATGCGTGTGGAGGTGCTTTCGCAAGGCTGAGTTGTCGCGGAACATCTTGTTGCATCCCTTGTGAGGACACGGAATGTTCCGATCCGAGGTATCTGATGGTGTGCTGGCGTGTGCGGCGGAAGTCAGAATGGTCGCCGTCGAAGCGATGGAGGGGATGGTCGGTGGTTTCTTCAGCTTCAACTTTTGTCCGGGTCGCGCGAGCTCGGCTAGCTGCTTCGGGTCAGACAGGTCCAGGCCCGTCGGCACGTCCATGACGATCTTCTTGCTCGTCATGTACTCCGTATAGTCCGGGTCTGGCTCGGGATTGGAGGTGTCGTCGTCGTCCACGCCCCCTGCCGCCCACATCACCACGCTGAACTCCCCTTCCATAGTCTTTATTTGTACTTTCTTCTGTTCCCAGTGCCGCGGCTTGTGCGTTGATTCTGCCATGAGGGCCGTTTCGTTGAGAATGGAGCTCTCCCGGAACGGCGAGGTCGAGTGGAAGCTGCTGCCCGGTCTGTACTTGCCCCCGGAAGACCGACCCCTCTTTCCTCGAGGCGTCGAGTTCACGACTGGCGGCGTCTCCTCGAGAAAAATGCCCTGCGACGACAGCGGAATGCCTTCGTAAACGTGATGCATGGGGTCTCCCGAAGCGTCCAGCACCTCCTCCGACAGATGCATTATCTCAGAGTCGTCGACCGGCAGCAGCAAGTCCTGCGAGTCCTCTGTCTCGCAAACCACCTCTTCTACCACCTCGTACATCTCTGTGCCAAATTGATCTACTTCTGATTCCGGTATCTCCACTTCGCATACGATATCCTGATCTGACATTACCTTCTCTGCTGCGTTTGACTTCAGTTACTTCTGCAACCACCAATGCCTGTGATATCACATTTACTTCGGGGTCATTGAAATCTGTGCTGCTGCCTGAAATCAAAAACAAACAAGGTCATTTTCTATAAGCGCTAGAAGCCTTCGTTTCTGCCCGATTCCCACGCTTCTTGAGGGTAACTGCGTCTCGTGCTAGACCTCTTCTTGAGGATTTGCAGCGGAGACGAGCAAAACGAGGAAAATGCTGATCCAGAGCGTTAAATCATAACAAGCTTCTTTCAGCCCTCGAAACCCTACATTTCCGCTCCTTTTTCGGGAAAAAATCTCACCTGAAGCTTCAAAATATGTTCCCTTGCTGCGAAAGTCTCTAGAAAAGCTTACTAATTGAGTTTTAGTAGGTTTTTGGGACTCGAAAACTAACTCGAAAACAAAATACTGCGCGATTAGCGTTTTTATCTGTCAATTCCCAAAAACGCACTCTTTAGCGTTTCAGTCTTCTCAGCTGTTGATACCAATTTTGAATTTTCCAGTAGAATTTTAACTTTTTCGTTTAACTTTAAGAAATTTTTAAAATACCTTTAAAACTTTGTGAGGTCGGTGCGATCGGCAAAATAGACGCACAGTCGGCTGATCGGGAGCGCGCTCCGAAAGAGACGGAGAGGAGTTGGACTCGGAGACGGACTGGTGAGAATCCGTCTCTTACCACTCTTCTCCGGTCTCTTACTTTCCGGCATCCAGAGCAACCAGACGTGTGACGAAAATTATCAAAATAAAAGCCTACATATTAAACTGCGTTTTTACCTGCTCGCCCAATAAGACTCACTACTTTAATAAAGAAATTGTTTAATACTTCTAAGAACTTTAATTGGAAAGCTTTTAAAAATTAAAAAAATTTTTCTTTTTCTTTTATTTTTTTTAAGGTCTGTATTTATTTGATAACATCCAATTCCTGCTCACGTAAATCTCAATAACCTTCTCGAGCCTCAAAAAGTACTCCTCCCCCAACACGCTCTCGTCTGCGAAAATGTCGTCACTCAGCTGCTCTAAATTGGGAAGTTCCTCTTGCTTGGCCAGCACGACTCGCAACATCGACAGTATGTGGTAAAACTCCCAGGGTGCAGCGCGGTTGACTTCTCTCATGAAACTAAATTTGATATTCAAAATTAAAATTTGACGAGTGTCTCGTCAGACCTTGTAAGGCCCCGCTTCCCCATAATCCTTACTTTTCATAACTGTACGCCTCAATTGGACACTTGAGCGCTTCCAAATGCGTCTTGAACTTCTCATGGTAGAACGTGAGCCACATGTCGATGAGGCCCTCGAAGAAACCGTCTCTGATGCTGGTGAAAATAAAGAACAAGACGTCGTGAACGAGCGAGTCGCAGGAAACGAGCTGGAAGTCGATGATCTTCACGGCAACTGGACGCTCTGCCTCGTGCTGGACGAGGATGTTGTTGACCCAGAAGTCGTTGTGGATGACCGTGATGAAGGGGTGGTCCTTGGGGTAGGCGAGGTTCTGCTGCTTGCGGATGCAGGAGTCGATGAGGTGGAGTAGCTGGGGCTGGCTCGAGGAGAACCTCGGGAAGCTGAGGACGTCTTTCTTGATGGAGCTGATCATGGCCTCGCGACTGGACCGGGTCATGCCCGCGTCGATGTCGATCTTGTCGATGGAGGGAAAAACGACGTCCTTGAAGGAGTTGGGCTTCAGCAGCTTCAGGGCCACGAAGGTCGCGTGGAACTTTGCCAGGTTCTGAAAACGCCTTGAAAATCTAAGTAGAAAGCAATTTTAGCTCACCTCCAAAATTATCCTCGAGTGCTCCGAGTCAAAGCCCAGAAGCCGGTTTCCGGTCGAGAAGTTCCTGGACCTCAGGTTTTCCAGCAGCAGAAGAGCGTTTTCGTCGACTTTCGTGGATTTTTCGGAGAGCGAGATTCGCGCGCCAAAACACTCGCAGAACACGTGGAGCTTCTGAGTCTCGCTTAGTCCGACTTCTTTCTCGAATTCCGCCACAAACGGCGCGACGTCGGTGTAGATGCAGTTTTCCTTGATGAAGGTCCGCGAAGTCTGGAAGATGGCCAGCAACTGCGGGTTCCTGGGAGGTCTCTTGGCCACCAGACTCAGGGTTCCCTCGCTCAGGACGACATCGAGGGCCAGCATCTCGCTGCCGTAGTTGTCTCCGGGGCCCGTCAGAGGCCGAGTCTCGAACGAGAGCACCTGGGCCGCCCCGATTTTCTGCTTCAGCAGCTCGGATAAGTCTTGGATCTTGGAATGATTGGACATGTTTGAGGGAGTATCTTCTTCCTACCGAGTCCAAGTTGGAACTGAAGCGGTGAGAGCGAATCACGTACGTTTGTGGGCACAATTTGATTTTCCTGTATCATGGCTTGTATATTGACGTCGTGTAAATTGAGTCTCTGTTGGTAAAAGTAAAACAATGTGGGGATTCCATTGATGATGTGATGATTGAGAGGTCGACTTGACGCGAGGTGGATGCTTAGAGTGAGGTGTCTAGAGGGACGTGCTCTCGTTCCATGAGAATCAAAATCAATGCATGTCCCTCTAGATAATGAGCTCTTACGGTGGATGTATAGTTTTCAATTTTCTCTCCCCATTTCATACGATGCGTCGTTCTGCTCGAGTGTTCTCATTATTTACCCAATCAATCGAGAACAATAATTTCTTTGGACGACCTCAAGGCCCCAATATTTATGGTGTGTATTTATTACTTGTAATTGGACGAAAAATGGAGAAAATCAATCAACGTCGAATTCAAAAAGCCTGTCAGCTGACGAACTATCGGCTTATCAGTGGTGTCAACAAAAACCACCCACAAAATACACAAGTCGTCGAAAATGGCCTCGTACGAGAAGAACATCAAGTTCCACAACTACATCAGCTCCGTGCAGAAGCTGGCAGTGTACGAGACCCGCAGCAAGCTGTTCCTCATAGGCTCCAACAACAGAGAGAGCAGGTTCAGGATCCTGGAGATAGACCGGATGTCGACGGAACTGAAGATCTTCGAGCACCTCGGGGAGCTGGACCGACGCGAGATAAGCCGGTTCGTGAGCATGAATCTGGCCAACTGCAAGGCCATCAGCGCCTACGGAGTCCTGGGCTTCATCCGGTTCACCTCCGGCTACTACCTCATCCTGGTCACGAAACGGACGATGTTTGCTCTCATCGGGATGCACGTCATCTACACGATCAAGGACACCGTCATGATCAAGATCAACGAGACCAAGCAGATGACCCCCGTGGAACAGCGTCTCCTGAAGCTCTTCAACAACGTCGACCTCCGGAGCAACTTCTACTTCAGCTACAGCTACAACCTCTCCCGGACCCTCCAGTACAACATGGCGCCCCCCAGGTTCATCCAGCCGAACGAGGGAGAGGCGGAGTCAACAGCGGCGGGCATCTCGTGGGAGTCCATGGAGGCCAAGAGCCGCATGGACTTCTTCGTCCGAGGCACGTCTCGCAAGCGGTTCATCTGGAACGAGTTTCCCTCACGGGTCCCGTGCGGGGCAAAATCCACCCAGACTGGCTGCTGGAGGTCACGCACGGCTTCGTCAGCCAGTCCCACATCTCCATATTCGGCCGGCCCATCTACGTCTGTCTCATTGCTCGACGCAGCAACCGGTTCGCTGGCACTCGCTTCCTCCGACGAGGCGCCAACTTCCTCGGGGACGTCGCCAACGAGATGGAGACGGAGCAGAATCGTCATCGATGGGGACCCGCATGTGCAGCTTCGTCCAGATGCGAGGCTCCGTTCCGGCTCGGTGGTCTCAGGATACGTCCAAGAAGGTGGTCTCGAGGCCCCCCATTTGCCTGGACGTAGCAGATCCGTGGTCGGAGATTGCCAGCAGACACTTTCACCGACTCTTCTTCCACTACGGCTCGCCCATCATCGTGCTGAACCTCGTGAAGAAGCGGAGAAGATTATGCACGAGAACCATCCTCACGAGGCGAGATGGGCTAACAGCATCAAGTACTTGAACCAGTTCCTGCCGCTGGAGCAGCGGATCAAGTACGTTCACTTCGACATGGCGAAACGAAACCGGGATGGGAACGTGATGAAGAGTCTGGCGAACATCGCGGAGGACGTGATCCAGGGAACTGGGATGTTCTTCATGGACCTGGAGAGCGAGACTCTGCTTCAGGTGAGGCTGAGTATCATCATATTATTAAATTAGAAGCTCCTGGACAGAGTGACTCATTTCTTTTGTGAACTTCTGTTCGTGAAGATTTTTAATGAGTTGCTTGTTCTCAGTTAAAAAGCTTCAGAAAGGTGTTTTAGCACTCTCTGGAGAAAAGATTCCCCTGATTATACTCACTTTTCCCTCTCCAATAAAGCCAATATGGGCGAGAAGCAAGCAGGAGGTCCCCCCGTTAACTTAAACTCCTCTTTTTAGACCGGCATCGTAAGAACCAACTGCGTCGACTGCCTGGACCGCACCAACACGGCCCAGTTCGCCATCGGGAAGTGCGCTCTGGGCCACCAGCTCCACAAGCTGGGCTTCATCGCCACCCCCAAGCTAGAGTTCGACTCGGACTGCATCACCATGCTCGAGTCCCTGTACGAGGACCACGGGGACACTCTGGCTCTGCAGTACGGTGGCTCTCAGCTGGTGCACCGCATTAAGACGTACCGCAAAACCGCTCCCTGGACCTCCCACACCTCGGATATCATGCAGACCCTGAGTCGGTACCTCAGCAACACCTTCAGCGACACCGAGAAGCAGCACAGCATGAACCTCTTCCTAGGCTACTACCAGCCCAAGGACTTCCTCATCAAGGACGTCAACGCCTTCACTGACATTCCCACGGACCACTACTACCTGACTCTCGCCTTCGACCCCAAGTTCAACGAGCGCCCCCTCACGCAGTGGATCTCCAGCAAGGTGGCCACCAATCTGCCGCACTCGACGAGCAACTTGACGAAGAGCGCCAAGGAGCTGGTGCGGATTGAGTCGCAGGACGTCGATATGGTAGACTCCTACTCCAACTACCACCAGCCCCACAAGCTCACGACCTTCGAGGAGACCATCGCCTACCAGATCAGCCAGATTGCTCGGCACTTTGTGTCGACCTTCAAGACCAACTTCAGCCCCTTCGAGCCCGGGACTCGCAGACAGGACAGGGTGGTCACGAGCAACCCCTCCCTGACGGGTCACAGCTCCACCGAGTCGACTCACAGCTCCACGTCGGACGACGAGGACAGCAGCTCGCTCACTGACGAGGAGGAAACGGACGCCGACCAGTCCTCTCTCTGGCAGCCGAGCTCTGGCTCCACGACCCCATGTGGGCGACCCCTCCCCCTTCCCATCTCCGACGTGGGCCAGACGTACGGGTTCGAGATCCGTCCGCCGAACCGCGAGAGCCACGAGATCTACAAGAACTACGTCGACTTCTGGACGCGGTCGTCGACGAGAGTGAGCGCCTTGGAGGGTGGGGGGAGGATCAACCTCAACGGGTACAAGCATGAGCACGACATGCACCCGAAGCTGAAAGTGTCGGAGGAGAGCAGGCGGATCTACGAGGCGTACTGCGACATTCCGAGTAAGCTGAGGGTCACCCAGAAGTCCAGGGAGCTCATCGAGGCTTACGTTAAAAGACAGTAAAGTTATTTTTGGGAAAATATATTTCTATTCAGTATTTCTGCGATGGACCTTCTCGACTCTGATCTGAGCTGTAGGCTCTTACACTTGTCTTGATATAGAGTAACTTACTGTAGCTATGAAACAGGGGTGTAGTCCTCATTTTATTTTCAAGAGCTGAGCAAACTTGTTGTTGACGTCCTCGAAGTCGTCGGTCTCGGTGTCGGAGGCCTCCTGGTCCGACTGGATGAGACAGTCGTTCTGAATGCGATTCTGGGCTATCTTGATCCGGGCCTCGTTCACGGCCTCCTGCTTGGCCGAAACCACCTTCTTGGGCTTCGTCTTTATCCGCTTCTCGTCATTCTCCTCCAGTCTCGGAAGTGCCGCCCGACACCACTCCAGAAGCTTGCTGAAGATCTGCCCCAGGTTTGGAGCTGCCTTGAAGATGTGGTTCTCAATGTACGACCCAGGGTCGCTCCTGGACTTGAGGTTGACGTAGACGTTGTAGTTGAAGAAGCCGTTGAAGAAGTGGCCCATCTTGAGACTCTCGAAGGGGTGATCGCAGAGGGAGTTGAAGGTGTGGAAGAAG
This sequence comes from Forcipomyia taiwana, assembly GCA_963930915.1. Taxonomy (NCBI): domain Eukaryota; kingdom Metazoa; phylum Arthropoda; class Insecta; order Diptera; family Ceratopogonidae; genus Forcipomyia; species Forcipomyia taiwana. Next base: position 1,231,616 of record CAWVOI010000099.1, on the reverse strand, counting down.
AAGCAGACGGACTGGAGCTCGGCAAAGCAGTGGATGATTTCGCGGTTGAAGTCGGCGTGGCGACGCTGGAACTTCTCACTGGCGTTGAAGTTCGTCACCAGCCGTTCCATGGTCAAGATCGCCTCGTGCTTCGTGAGTACCTTCGCCAGCGCCGGGAAACTCTTCTCCTCTGAGCTCTCGATGCTCGTCTGCTTGATCTGCTCCAGGAGCTTGGCGTAGTTCTTGAAGAAGTTCACCTCGTCGTGGGTGACTGCAAACTTCCTCTTGACGTAGTAGATCACCAGGATGCCAAGCAGGACGCTCTGGAGATGCACGGAGGTCGTGAGTCGGGACCGAGACATCCAGAAGACGATTGCCAGCATGTAGACCTGGAAGCACTTGGGCACCTCCTTGATGGACTCGAATATCTCTCTCTGGTTCGGGAACTTCTCGAAGAGACTCCGGAACTCCTCGAGGTTCCTGGACTTTTCCGGGTTGAAGGTCACGTTCTCGTCTTCTTCGAACTTTTTGTAGTAGAAGCGCGCGTACTTCTGGACTCGGGTCATGTAGTAGAGCCGGTGCTTCTCGGGGTGGGTGAGGATAGCGTAGATCTTCAGCAGAATGGGGTACGAGATGGTGTTGCTGTCGTGCAGCGAGAGGTCCTCTATCTGGGGGTAGTTGACGTACCGATGCCCGGAGTAGAGGTCCACCAGGAAGCGGGGGAAGTCGGCCCTCAGGTAGCGTGACTTCATCCACTCCGGGAGAGGCTCTCGGGAGGTCGCTGGAAGGTCTTCATCGGGCTCTTCCAGGACCTCCTCGACTTCCTCCTCCTTTTCGTCATTTTCCTCGTCCTCTGACTCCTCTTCGTCGTCTTCTTCCTCCTCGTCGTCTGTCTCGTTAGCGTCCTCCAAATTGACCTCCAAGGTCTCTGGAAGGTCAGCAGTCTCCTCAACTTGCGGCTCCTCGAATCCGAAATACTCAAACGCCACGCTCTTCTCGCAGTTGTACCCGTTCATGGCAGCTCTGATCTGCTTCAGAAGCTCCTCTCTCTGGCCCTCCTTCATCACAGCCGCGATCTTGCTCAGAGCCGACTGCAGGGTCTCGTGCTTGAGCCACCCGAGGATCATCGCGATCTTGCGCTGCTGGTTCGAGGACTTCCGCTGGCCTTTCTTGGCCTTCACGTTGGAGTAAAACTTCTGGAACGTCCGTCGTTCTATGTAGTCGTTGCCCAGAAGAGTCGCAAACAGGGGGATCATCTCCTTTTGCAGGCAGCGACCGTCAATGAGGTTCTCGATCGTGTAGATGGCGCAGTCGATGTAGCAGTACTCGTGCTTGGGCTTCTCTGGGGTCTCTTCAGCTCCGGGCTTTCCCACAACCACCGTCTTCTTGGCCTTGTTCTTCGCATTCTTGCTTTTCTGATTCGACTTCCCTGAAATAACGTTCCTCAAGCTTTGGAATGGGTCTCAAAGAGCTCACCTATGATCTGAATCTCGTAGTTCTTCTCGTCCTCCACAGTCTTCTTGTAGATCTTGTGCGTGATGGTCACGTAGGGGATGTAAGCCACGTTGTGGATGTAAAAGTCCGAGTCGTAGCTCAGAACGGGACAGTTGAGCTTCCGGGCCAGTATCGCGATCTCGTCGTCGGCCTCGAAGAAGCACCGCATGACCTCGGCTCCAGAAGCCCTAGCTGCGTCCACGAAGACCTCTCGCATGAAAATCGGGATGATGATCCTTCTCGTGAGGGGAAGGGCATGTTTCACGGCGCATATCCTGGTCTGGAGACGGGACTTGATCGTGCGCATCTTCTTCTGCTCGTAGCCGCCGTCGAGGATAACGTAAGGCGTGACATTGCACTTGCGGAGAAGAGTGAAGAAGTTTATCGTGATCTGGTAGTACTCGTCGTAGTTGCCTCCAAATGCCGAGTGGAGCGTGCGATTGAAGAGCTGCGAAGCCAGGTTGTCCCCATCGATGACGAGGCTGCAGTCGTGGAGCTCGAAGGGATTCAAGTATTTCTCCGCGTTTTTCGCGATGTAGGTCGTCAGACCCTTGACTCCCATTGCTTTTTTGAGTCAGACAAAGATTCGCAGCACGTTCACATGAGTGACTTTATGACGCGCGTGAGCTCCCGTGAGTGCTCGAACAGCTGATTGCCAGTTCAGTCATATTTTGAACAACAAAGACTTGCCACTTTCCTTAATTTTCATACGTAATTTGGGTCTTTTACTCGCAATTGTTTCTACCTCTTCGACCCCAAGCGCCCCCAAATCAATGCCCCGCCATGGACTACATGGATTTCTACATAACGTCTGATTATGGCGAGGAGAACTTCGAGTTACCAACAGATTTGGGGCCTGTTTTCATCCTGGGCAAGCGATATGATCCAAAACAAGGTACGTTTTGTGCAGATTCACGGGTCTATAAATAACCCCGAGCTCTTTTTGCAGAAATGGAGCTCATAAAGGCTGACATTCGGTCGAAAATATGGTGCACCTACAGGAGGTAAGGGCATAACGCGGGGTCGATGACCTTTGAACTACAGCATTTTGTTTTTGGGGAAATTCCAGGGGCTTCGTTCCGCTCGGTTCGCCCCAACTGACGACTGACAAGGGATGGGGCTGCATGCTGCGGTGCGGGCAGATGCTGATAGCGCAGGCTCTGGTGAGTCTCCATCTCGGGAGAGACTGGACGTGGACTCGGGAGACGCGAGATCCCACGTATCTCAAGATCATTGAGAAGTTCGAGGACAACCGCAAGAGTCCCTTCTCCCTCCACCTGATTGCCCTGATGGGCGACTCCGAAGACAAGAAGGTCGGGGAGTGGTTTGGGCCCAACACAGTCGCACAGGTCTCAAGTAAGTCGGCCCTCTCTCGGGCTTCTGAGGTCTCTAATTGCCTCCTTTGCAGGAAACTGGTGGGCTACGACGAGTGGAGCTCGATAGTGGTCCACGTGGCGCTCGACAACGTCGTTGCCACGGACGAGGTCGTTGAGCTGTGCGAGAAGACGCCTCTGTGGACTCCCCTGCTTCTCATAATACCCCTCCGGCTGGGCCTCAACGACATCAATCCAGTGTACATCGACGCCTTGAAGAAGTGCTTTGAGCTGCCGGGGAGCTGCGGTATGATCGGGGGCCGTCCCAACCAGGCCCTCTACTTCATCGGCTACGTGGGATCCGAGGCCATCTTTCTGGATCCCCACACTGCCCAGCGCACAGGCACAGTAGGCACAAAGTCAACGCCGAGGAGGTCGAGATGGACGAGTCGTTTCACCAAAAGTACGCCAACCGCATCGACTTCAAGTACATGGACCCGTCGCTGGCCATCTGCTTCCTGTGTCGCAACAGACAGGAGTTTGACACGCTAATCGAGAAGTTCCAGACCGTTCTGGGGTCGCCAAATACCACGCCCCTGTTCGAGGTCACGAAGCAGAGACCGGCCGAGTGGGTGTCCCCTTCCTCGAGTGGGAGTGCTGGCGGTGGTGGTGCAGGTGAGTTCAGCTTTCCCGATGCCAGCATTGTCTTTTCTGACTGCTGCAATGAAGGTGAGCGACGTTTCTTCAGTAGTGAAAATTCCTAGTCCGAAAAATTACCAAAATGTCATTGAAAATTCAGCTCTCAAAATTAGCCTGTTTTTCGGACTGGGAAAGTGTCTCTTCCCTCCTTTATCTCCAAAACCTCCATCGCTGCTTCGTTCCAGAATTCGAGACGGTGGACCCCAACACATCCGACGAGGAATTCGAGATCATTGCGTAGCTCCAGATAACACAAGTTTTACACCTCTACTTAGTGTTAATCATACATAAGCTTTTTATTGAAAATTTTCGTGTTGTCGCTGCAGAAACTGTTTGTTGGTACAATTAATGTAAATAGTTTTATGTGAAAAGATGAGAGTAAATATTATACATTAGCGGCTAAACATAAACCATACATTTCAAATTTTTGCAGTCAAACTCAGAAGTTTACGATAAACTTTGATCTTTCAAAACGATCACGGGTCAAATTATTTTAGACGATTTAAACCTAAAACGTACTCGTACCACTATTCCCTATGTCTCTTCTGTTGCACCTCGTCGTCGCTGCTGCTGGAGCTGGAACTGGAGCTGTTCTCCTCGTGCTCCTGTCCCGCCTTTGTTCTGCTCCGCTCGGGGATCGTGAAAGGGAACTTCTCGCCTGTCTTCTCAACACCTCCTTGACTCGCTGCAGCGCCGTCCGGTTCACGTTCTCCAGCCCCACCTTACTCTTCGCCTCCTCGATGGCCTTCAGGCCGTCTGAAAACTTCTCCTGGCTCACCAGCACGTCGATGAGACAGCTGTAGACGTTTTCCGAGGGCGCCTTCTGTGACTTTGGTGTCCTGGATCTTGAGCAGGAACCTCCTAATTAGACCCTCATCCTGCTTTTCGCGCGCAATGTGCAGGATTCTCTTGAACATGAGCCGTCCCTCGTTCGTCAGATACTTGGTCCAGAGTGTCTCAGCCTCCGTCGTCTTGCCCTCGATAAAGTACTGCATCCAGAGCGCGTTCACGGGACTCGTGAGCTGCTTCTCCGCGTACTTCTCGGCCAGCTTCTGGTACTGAGGGGTCAGTTTCCGGGTGTCTCTCGAGGATGCTCAGGACTCCACCCACGGGGAAGCTGGAGCCCACTCTCTGGATCTCCTCGGGCGTCTTGGCGGCATCGAGGTCCTTTTCGAGCTTCGTGAGGTACTTTTTCGGCCCCTCCCGAGACCACGTGGGTGAAGCACAGTCGGTTGTCGAAGGAAATGAGGCGTTTCTGCTCATCCGTGAGCTTGCTCGAGAGCTGCTCCATGGCCTCGACGTCTCCGGAGGCGGAGAGTCTGTTGAGGAAGAACTTGAAGATTCTGAGGACAGGTAGGGCGTTTCTCTGGACGATCTCAAACACGATTTTCTTCGCCTCGTTCATCTGCTCGGCCTTGATGAGGATCTCAGTGAGGAGAGAGAGGTCTGTGATCGAGGGAATGGGAATTTTCTGGCGAGCTGCCAGCGCTGCCTCGAGATTGCCGGTCCTGAGGGCTCGTTTGAGCTCCTGCACGTTTGGGTCGATGTTGGGATCGCGTCTCTCTTCGTCCTGGTCTCCGTTTTTGGGGGTCTGGGTTGCCACCTCGGGGGCAGCCTTGCGTCTGGGCGGCTTCACTTCGACTTCCGATACCACGAACGGTACCTTTATGTTGTTTGCCTGCCAGGAAGTCCCGCAGCTTTGCTAGGAATTCGTCAGAGGGGGCGATGTCTTCCTCCTGCAGCTTCGTCCAGAGCCCCAGGGCCTTCTCGGGCTGCTTCTCCTTGATGTAACTCAGCAGCAGGTTGTAGTAGATGTCGATACGGTCAAAGTGGTTGAGGTCTCGAGTCGCCTCGATCAGGCCCTCCAGAGGCTGCACGAGACCCTGCCTCCCGGTACTTCTCGCAGGCGATGTTGATCCGGTCGTGTCTGGCCCGGAGTCCGGGGGTCTCGAGGATCTTGCGGGCCTGACGCACGCGGCCGCACTCGATGAAGGAGAACACCAGGTCGTACAGGCTGTTGACCAGTACTCTGCGTTGATACCACTGCTTTCAGCTTCTGCAGGTTCACGGCGTCCTCTTTCTGGATCAGCCGACTAGCCAGCTCGTTCTTCCACGGAGTCGACTTGTACTTCTCCACGCACTCCTGAAACGTCTTCATGGCCCCCTCCAGGTCGTCCTTCACCAGGTGCACCTTAATAAGAGGCCCCAGGAGCACGTTATTTGGCTGGATGTACTTGAAGGCCACGAGAGTGTCGAAGAGCTTCTGGAGTCCCTGAGCGTTCCCCTTTTCGGCCACTGTATTGAGCAGTCGCCAGCACGTGGTGTTAAAGTTGAAGCCTTCGAGGTCCAGCTCGTCTCGTTTGTTGGCGTCGAGGAACTTGAGGCAGTCGTCGAGACGGTCGGCGTCGATGAAGAGCTGGGCGATGCGAATAATCTTTGTGCGGTCCAAGTTGAAGTCGGGGTCCTTGACCTTTGACTTCTCGATGACCTCCAGGGCCTTCTCGAGGTTGCCCAGACTCGCGTACATGTCGGCAATTTGCGCAAAGACCCCGGGAGTGAGGATGAAACCCTCGTTCTGGAGCTTGCTGATGACTTCCTCGAGCTTTGTGGCGTTCTTCTCGCGGATGCAGGCTACAATGAGCTGTCTCTTGAGGCTCTTGGGGTCGTCACCCTTGGCTTCGTAGTTGGCAATGACCTGCTCGAGACGCTCGATGCCCATCTCTTCTGTCGAGCTGCGGGAGCGGGTAGCACGCTCTATTGGCGAGGGCTGGAGCTCTCCGGTGGTCAGTTTTCCCAGCATTTCGGATACCTCTGGGGTCATTTCGGCTCCTGAAATTGAACGATCGTTAAAAGTGAGCAAATAGACACACACATTTTGTGCTTACCCAGTTTCTCCTCGATCCTGGCAGCCTGGGCACTGCTCAAGGTCAGCCCCTGGTTCACGAGTCCGTTCAGAATCTCGTGCGCCATCTGGGCCCGGTTGCTCTTGAAGTAGTTGATGGCATCGTAGACGATCCTGCCCAGAACCTCCGCCTGGTTCGTCGTGCTGATGGGCTCGTGGTCCTCTCCGGCAGCCTCGGCGTCGTCGTCATCCTCCTCCTGCTGCCTGTTGATGTTCTCCTTCCTCGGCAGGTTCTCGTACAGATGACGCAGGAACAAGATGTAGGCGTCGAGGTCCTTGGTCTTGTTCAAGGCCTGGAGGAGGGGTCTTCGGAAGAGGTTGGGGGCGTAGTAGATCTGGTAGAAGGTCATGACTCGCACGGCCTCGCTCAAGTTGGAGTCTAGGAGTGCCTTGTGGACCGTCGAGGCGGCTGCTTGAGACGCGGTAAGGCCGGCTGACCTCAGCTGGGCGATCAGGTTGTCGTAGTTCTTCTCCTTGAGCGACGGAATAACGTAGCCTCGGACGGTCTCGCCCACCTGCGTCAACTCAAACTGCTCCTTCATGCTCCGGAGGACTCCCAGGACCTCCTCCTTCGACTTGGCACTGCGGATCAGGGGCCAGAAGAAGTGCTCTCGAACGGGGTGTCCCAGCTCCTTCATGGCCTTTATGAGCTCCAGGGCGCCAGGATAGCCGGAGGAGACGGCAGCCTCGGTGGCGATTAGGATGGCTCGCGAGTTGAGCCCGTTCTCCTCCATGTACTTGCTCATTTTCACGATGTCCTCCAACGGACGACCCGACTTGGCCATCTGCCGGACCATGAAGGCACCCGTGCTGTTCAGCTCGCCGTTCTGCTGGACCCCCCGAGGCATGGTGTGGAGGATCTTCAGGGCCGTCTGCTCCTTGCCCTTGTTCACGAGTCTCAGAATCACGTTTATGGCGTCGTGGTTGTACCCAGCTGACTTTCGAATGCGCTCCAGCAGACTTTCGACGGCCTCCTCGTGCCCGTTGATGGCCAAATTGTAGATCACCTCGAGAATATCCTTGTCCAGCAGGTAGATCTCGTTCTTGTCGCACGTCTCAAGCGTCGATTTAATAGCTGCGACGTTTCCCTCCTTCGCGTAGCCGCACATGAGGGTCGTGTAGGAGTCGCCGCTAGGAGAGATGCCGGCTTGCTGCATCATGGGAAGGATTCCGGCCGCAGAGTCCATGTCTCCGGCCTGCGAGTGGCCCATTATCAGCGCGTTAAAGACGTTCTCGTTCACAGGCAGCTGCTTCTCCCGCATGTACTCGAGGATCTTCGTGGCTCCGTCGATGTCTCCCTTCTGGCAGTAGCGGACAATCAGGCGCTGGTAAGTGACTCTACAAGAGAAAACCTCAGTTACATACCATAGAGTTTCCCCCTCTAGTGCAAGCTTCTGTGGTCGAGACTCACCGATTGGGTTCGACGCCCTTGGCCTCCAACTCCGCCAGAAACTGCGATGGGGAGAAGTCGTGCTCGTTCTCGATGTAGACTCGAAGGAGCGCGTTGTAGTGGGAGATGTCCATCGGGATGTTCAGGTTGTTAAGGGTCTTCCAGATCTCCTGAACCAGGGCCGTCCTGACCTCAGGTAGCTCCTCCGGAACTAGGTTGCCGCAGCACCGGATGACCATTAGGGACTGCGAGCTTGTAGCCGAGCGGCTCGACTTGATTTCCTCCAGCACGTCCTCGATGTCTCGACGTGAGATCCGTCCACTGCGCTTGACATCCTGGTCCAGGCGCTTCAAGGACCGCTCCAGGGAGTCGTTGTTGGAAGAAACCGCTGTAGCAGTGGCAAAGGAGTTGCTGAAAACACACAAGTCAGGTTTTGAAAATGCCGAGGGTCGAGACTCACTTGGTTAGGGTGTTGCAGAGACAGTGGGAGGGCTGGATGAGAGCGACTCCGTCCAGAGGTCGTCCGTTGCCGTTGCCATTGAGCGTCAGGCTCCTGGCAAAGCTGGCAAAGTAGCCGAGAGGATACCTAAATCCACGCAAGATCGAGGCCATTGAACTGCAAGAGAGAGGAAATAAACAAATAAGAGCCTTCGAGTTTCCGAGTGCAATTTTGTTGCGTAATGCGCCGCCGGATTCGATCCACTCTTTTGCTCACTAAATGGCTCTTAATTCTACGTACTTTCACTTGGAACCGCAACTCTGTAATTAACTCGACTCGTTGCAGAAAAGAATATCGGGCGTTTTTATGACAAACGCGAAAAATTCAATATTTTCTGGGCTCGAGAAAACGCGTGCAGCGACTGGTTGTTCTAGACTAGAAGATGGTGAAGTTTTTAGACTGGATTTACATGAATGTTGTTGTTTACTTTTGAGAGATGTGATCGCCGCCGCACCAATTCCAATAGTGTCATTTAATTTAAAGCGAAGAATCGAAGGTATCTTAAAAATAACGCTGCTCCTGAGATAGCCAATACTGAGACGATGGATGAGAAACAGAAATTCAAAGAGAAAATGGTAAATTGAAAAAGTTTTCATTTAAAAAGGTTGTCTGAGATCTAATAATTTTCCAGGAGCCTAATCGGGACACTAGAAAAAGAACCTCCTACGAGCACCTCGACGTGGATCTCTTCGCTGATGTAGTTCTGCGTTGCAAAAACAACAAAGATACGAACGGGCAACGAGTGTGGGAAGATGTGAGAGAGATTATGGAGCGGCACGGGGTTTACAAATCCGCCATGCAGTTCAGAAATAAGTGGAAGAACCTACATCGATCAGTCTCCTTCAGAGAGTTGATTTATCAGAGGCAGGCGGCATATTTGCAAGGTGACGATGGCCTGAGTGAGGAATCTGAAGATCAGCGAGCAGAGTTGTCTAAACTCAAGAGGATTTCTGAAGCTTCCCGGCGCAAGATTCTAATGAGAACCCAAGAGACGTTGATCAAGCACTTGGAAGATGCGCTCCCTCACAGCTCCTCTGAGTTCGACTGGTTACAGAAGGTTGCGGAAAAGTTTTCGGAGGAAAACTGGAACTGTTCCGTGGGGGAAATTCGAGAGCGATGGCGGTACATCTCCCGAAACTGCAGGGCCAACCCAAAAGTAAAGAGCCTGGTGGACTTGTCAAGGGCTTGGTTTAAGTCTCCCGTATCTGCTGCTCACTGGTCTCTCGAGAACACAACAGTCCTAGTTGAAGTGATGCTCGAGCATTTGGAGTACTTTTCGAGCTACAAGGAGCCTCAGAGGTCTGAGATTTTGGAGCAAGAGATGAAGGACAGAGGCATACTTTTCAGTTCCTTTGACATTCAAACCCGATTGCAGAGCTTGCGAGAGAAACCCCCTGCTGAGTTGTCGGAAAAGCTGCAGACCATATTTCTCGCCTTCGACGGTACCACCTCAGATTGTGCAGGAGCAACGATGCCGATGAAACAGGAACCTGCTGATGACTTTTTCACCGTCGTCCATCACTTTGCAGATAACGATAGCGAGGAAGAGACCGTGCAGGAGGAGTTCGACGCAGTATCTCAGGGCCCTTGGGTTTACAATGCAGGAGTAGGAGCTCAAGAGAGTAGAGATCAAGACTTCAAGGAAAGATACCTGAAATTTTTGGAGAAAAGAGAAAGAAACGAGCAGAAGAGGCACGAGGAGAGGATGGGGCTGCGACAAAAACACCTGGACTTGCTGCAGCAAATCGTCGATCGGCGATGACTGAGACTTTATTTAGTAAATTATTATTGATCATAAAACATTTGTATGAGTCCTATTTGGATACTGAACTTCTCGCTGACTGGTATCGTGCCATGTCGGACTCTGCGCTCCTGTACCTGTGAGGCAAAAAATATTAGTCAATCAGGCTGTTTTCTGATTTCTCAGGAACTTACTGTTCGGACTGCAGTCGCTCCCTAATTTTTTCCTTGAGCTTCTTACAGCTCTGGAGCATGCAGAAGTCGTCTTGGCACTTCCTGGCATGGTACTGAACAATCGTATAGTACTGGTTGCAAATATCACACCTGTCTTCCCTGCAGTCTTTCAAGTGTCTTAAGGTTTCCTTCTTTTTGGCGCATTTCTGTTCTTTGCAGGACTCTTCTTTGCATTTTCTGGCATGAAGCAGCTGATAAAGACTCTCCTGGATTCTCTGGAACCTGACGATTTCGTACAAAATGCACATCGTGCTGTACTGCGCTCTTCTCAATGACGAAAACTCCCAAAACGACACGTTTGATTTGGTCCACAGCTCATTCCTGTCGCTAGTCAGGAAGCAGTTGTGCAAGGGCACTGAGTCTTCGGTAGGCTGATAGGGTGAATAAGTTAGGCACAAAGTTTAAACTGTATGAATTCGTACTTACGAAAGAAGGAACTGCATGTGGTGGGTGGAGATGGATAACAAAAGGATGATTGAATTTTTCTAAAGTTTCTCTAGCTCTAATGTGTTTTTCACATTCTTTCACATTAAAATGTTCGATGAGCATTGGGAATAAATCGCCCTTCATATACGGAATACTGTGGAGATCTTTAAACTTTTCACCAAAATCCAAGAGCTCATAATCGTGAAAGTCCCTTCGTTCTTTTCCCTTGTCTAACATTGTTTTATACCAATTCCACAAATTTTTTAAGTCCAGGTAGCGTTGTTCGTTTGGATGTGCATTGAAAATGTAATCGATTTTGTTATTATCGGGGGGAGCGGCCCAAATCATAGCCTTAGAGAATCCAATCCCCTTGATGAAGGCGATGTATCCCAGGATAATTTCGTAGTAAACCTTCCCCTTGAGTTTAAATGGGGTGAAAAAGTGTACAGAGTCCAGGTACGAAATGTTCACACATCTAGTATTAGGGGCTGGGCAGTCAGAGCCGTACTCATTGACGTACATAGCAAAGAAACATACGTCTTTTCCCTCGACTTCCTGAAACGCCAGTAAAGTTTTGGAGCGGTATGGGAAATTGCCCTGTAACCATTCATTTTCCTCTTGGAAAATTTCTTCCGAGTTCGACACAATTCGAATTTTGACGGGAGCTGCATTTTTGCCAGTAAGGAAATTGTTCACTCGTTCTTCGATAAATTCACTCATCCAGTACGTTTTGAAATTGCTGGCTTGGTACTTGTTTTCCTTTGCATTGGGCACTTTTCGGCACTTTTCGCAATAAAAAGGTATGTCGGGCATTTTTCGGGACAATATGCAGACAAGATGGAAGGACTTGGAGCATGTATAGCACTTGACTGTCTCTTCCTTTTGTATACAGTGACGGTGTTTCTTGAAATAGCTCCTCCTAACTTTGCTACAAATTTTGAGCATTAATATATGAGGGTTCTATGTTGATGAGCTTACTGTATTGGATGTCCAGCTACTTTTACCTCCACTTCTATTTCACCCTTGAAAATATCATCTGGTCTCAAGTCTTGGGTAAAGCACCTCCCACAGAAGTTGTAGCTAAAATTAAAAGTTGAGTGAGGAAAAAATACAAAGATTCATCTCACATGTGATCGAAGCTGTAATAATCGCTGTTCAGTTCAATATATCCTAAACATCCACGGCAAATTATCCGCCGTGCCTCGAAAGTGTAGTCAAGTTTCTCACAGCAGTATCCCAAGCTTCGCATCGCCGGACGAATAATATCTTCAAACTTTTTACGGATCTACAAGGAGAGAGTAAGATTTTCTTATCTTCTTTCCAACCTCGCTTACGCCAGGTACTTCGTCGTTTGGTATTTTTTCAATAACCGCCATGACATCACTGATAAAAGCTCTTGGATTTAGAACTAACTTATTTTCCAAACTTGTCTTTATGGCCTGAAACTCCTGACGAATTTGCTCCTCCAGGGGATTCAAAAAGTTTTCCAGGGAGGAAAGCAACATTCTGTTCATATCTGGAATACTGATATCCATCGTTTTAAGTTGGAAGAAAGTTTACGGCGTAATTCGTGATGTTTTCTGCACAGCGAGAGAAGAGATACTGACAGCTGATCGTGAAAACCGGCCTCATGAATGACCAATCGCGTGTGAATGAATTGATAAGTTTCGCGGTTCACCCATTCGCAGTTTATGAGTGTTTGTGACTTGAACTGATTCATTTAAGTGGTTTAAATCCTTCCTGAGATTTTTTCTTAGCGATTTGCTTTTCATGGACGAGGCGTAGAAGTCTATTTTCCAAAATACTTTCATATTAGAAATCATAAAAAAGTACATAAAAAGCAAAGTCGCAGATTAAGCTTAAGGGTGCATTTTCAAAGATTTCGAGAGACCAAACTTTGAGGGCTCCTAGCTCCATGATTTGCTAGATTTTACACAGACTACAACATACTAAAATTTCAGCTCAATCGGATGTAAAATAAGGATTTTTCATACAAACGTAAAACACCCCCTATCCCGCCCCAAGAGGGGGTAGGGGTCTAAAATTGTTAGTCTGCACCCCTACAGACTTTGCCCTACACAATGCAAAAAACCGCACCTCTCTAGCTCTTCTGGTTCTTGAGTTATAAAATTTCAGACAGACAGACAGACGGATAGACAGACAGACAGACAGTGGCAAAGTGGCCACAATAGTGCATTTTTTGCAAAATGCTGAAAATGCACTAAAAAACGTAAAAATTTTGTTAAAATTTATTTATTATCATTTACTCTTCATGTGAATCTAAAATAAAGCATCTCAAGATATTCTACAAAATAGTTGTTTAACACTTTTCCTTATTTCTTAATGACTAAAGTACACTAGTTATTACACAATTCATAAAACTATCAAATTGCAACGTCTCCGAAACATGTTCACTTGCTTAACACGTTAATTTTTTTGATTACATATTGCTAAGTTGGGCTCAATTAGGCTACTTATGTCACAGGACAGTTAACGAGCTACGTATCTGAAGACACACAAGAAGGGTTTGAAGAGAAGTTTTTATCTGCTAAAAGGGCACTTTTCTAAAGCTATTGATTTACTGATGAAGGTTATCGATTAAAAGTTCATGTCCCATCCCGAAAGCTCATCCGGCGGCACCTCCGTTCGGCTCGGGAACTCGTCAAAGTTGGACGAGTCCGTGGGTCCATTCACGGCCTGCACGATGGGGGGAGTGAGAGTCAGGCTCGATAAGCCATCCCAGTCGAAGCCATGGAACCACCTGGAAGCAAAAATGAGTTACTCAAGGGCCAAACATTCTCACAACGGAAATAAGTACTTGTGCTTTTTAATCTCCTGAATGCCGCCTCTTTGGTAACCTAGGCGCTCGGCTGGAGCGTCCCGACAGAGCCGCTTGATGAGACTTATGGCCGTCCGTGACATGTGTCGGGGGAAGTCAATCATGTCTATCCCCTTGAGAATCAGGTTGTACGTCTTCATGGGGTCTTGAGCGGCAAAAGGAGGCCTGCAAGAGAACGGTGAGATGCAAAATCGGGCCGAAAACGCGACTTACGTTCCCGTGAGGAGCTCGTGGATGAGGATTCCCAGGGACCAGCAGTCTACGGCCCGGTCGTGGCCCTTGTTGAGGATAATTTCGGGGGCCACGTACTCCGGAGTGCCGCAGAAGGTCCACGTCTTGTTGCTGTGGCCGATGTACTTGGCGAAGCCGAAGTCGACCTGGAAGAGAAATATGAGCTTTTGCTGTTCCGAAAGACCTCTGGGGGTCTCACCAGTTTGACGTATCCGTTGGCGTCCAGCATGAGGTTCTCGGGCTTGAGGTCCCGGTAGACGATGCCACGGGTGTGCAGGTAGTCGAAGGCCTCGAGCACGCAGGCAATGATGAACTTCGTGGTGTTGTCGTCAAAGTTCCCCTTGTCCCTCAGAATGGTCCACACCTCGCCCCCCAGACACGCCTCCAGCAGCATGTAGACGTACTTGCTGTCTCGGTAGGTGCGGTAGAGACGACAGATGAAGGAAGTATTGCACGACAGCATGATCTTGCGCTCGTTGTAGACGTGCTCCTCCTGCTTGGTCTCCACGATGTGCTTCTTCTTGAGACACTTGAGCGCAAACGTCCGCAGGTTGCCGTTCTTCTCGCACTTGACGAGCTCCACTCGGCCAAAGCCGCCGATTCCGAGGGTCGCACACACCTCCAGGTCCTTGAGGTCGATGTCGAGCATCTCCTGCTTGAGCTCTCCGGGGAATCCTGGCTCCTGCGTGACCTGCGTCTTGGAGGCAAAAACTCTCGTGTGGTCGCCGTAGTCCTTCAGGTGGATCTCCTCGCAGAAGTTCCCGATGAGTTGCACGAAAGAATCTCGGTCCAACGTAAGACACTCGACTCCGGGACTCATGGCTATGATGTTGGCCGTCCGCTTGTCCTCCTTGATGAGAGCTTGCTCCCCAAAGTACTCGCCTCGACCCAGGATCCGGATCTCCTCCTCCACGGGGGAGCCTGAAATGGAGCCAGAAGTTAGTTAAGTCACTTTGTTGGGGACCAGACTCACCTGGAACTCGCTGGGTGACCTTGACAGTGCCTTGACTAATGAGGAAGAAGGTGTCTCCGCTGGCTCCCTGGCGGATTATGTAGGCTCCAGCTGGGTAGAACTCCTGTAAAATTGAAATTTGAGGTGTTGTCTCTCTCGAAAAGAAGTTTGGAAACGGAAAGTCTCGAAAATCGAATAAAAATCTATTTGAGGTGACTCAGCATCTGCAGTTTCTAAAAATAGCCACACAAATGAGATAAAACAGTTCCAAGTGAGGCCACTTGAAGCCACTAAAGTTGAACGACACCCGTGTCTCTGTTAAGTGTCGCAATTACAGTCATAATCGTAAACTCATCTAAGTTATCGTGATCATTTGCATCTAGAAACACTCGACCATTCCGTTCCCAATTAGAGACTTGCTTTTTTACGATGCAAAAATGCACCGTGTGATAAAGGCACGAGGACGACGGGGTGGCTTTGAGCAAGGGGGTCAAGAGATGCGTGTCTGCTGTGTGCACTAATTAGAACAACAACTTACCACTTCAAGTACGTCAGCAATTTTCGTAAGTACATCATTACTGAGATTCTTGAGGAGTGAAACGGACTTCAAGAAGCTGACATTTTCCTCCATCCGCTGGATTCCGGTCCGCATCATGATGTGCTGGAAGACGCGTCGGTCGAGCACCCATACTCTGGAGTTGGTCTTGGCTGGTGGGGGAGAGTTTTGTATTAGGTGTCCTTCAACTTTCTTTAGAAGAATAATTTTCTAGACTGAGACCCTTGAAAACTGACGAAAAAAACTTCTAGACCCCGAGTCTGACCATGATTTAGAGTTTCAAAAGGAAAGTGAAAGTAAAACAAGGTACAAACCTCTGATGGTGGCTGTGCGCGTGCAGTTGTAGAGAATAGCGAGCTCCCCGAAGGCCTTGCCGGGTCCCATGATGCCGAGACTGGAGCCGCCCTTTATCACCTCGAACTCGCCCTCCGCCGAGACGTACAGGTGAGCCCCCACCTCCCCTTCGCGTATCACATACTCGCCGGTGGGGTACTCGCGGCTGTACATGGACTCGACCAGCTCCCGGACTTGCAAGGAATCGATGTGCTTCAAGAAGTCATTGTCCATTATGGCATCTTTAATTAGTTGCTTTGATCTGAAAAAACCACGTTCGTTGACCGACTTGAAGACGATATTAGAGACTCACCTGAAGTCCTTGTCGTATTTCTGTATCGAAATGTCTGTCGCCGTCTGTCGGGCAGTATCACAAGATTCGCCAGAAACGCCCTGCTTCTTGACTAGTTGCTGTGGCACCGATAAATGCGTATTGGGCCTCTTCAGCCCCACGAGCTGGGCCTCCTGCTGCCCATCCGCCAGCTCCATTCCCTCCTCACTGAACACCTCATAGTTGGCATTCGGCTCGTTTGCGGCTACCTGGGCCTGCTGCTCGGCACTCAGCTGCTCCACGATGGCTGGCAAATTGTTTATGTGAGCATTGTCATTGGTGGCTGCTGTGATCGTTGTCGTCGCTGCTGTCTGTTGGAGGACACTCTGTGTTTTTTATATCGGAACGGGGGGAGGTGGACCGTGGACGGGTGTGGGGAAAATAAAAAGAAAATAAAAGGGAAAACAATGAAAAACAAGCTACAAACAAAGGGAAATCATTAAAAAATACCAGAAGCCCGCCGTCTCCCTCCTTCGATTTGGGGAAACGCACGCGGGTTTCTGGGAAACAAAAATGAAGCAGTGAGGTGAGCAGTTTGAGCGAGTAGCCAAAGAAGGAAAATGGAAAAATAAAAGTCGTTTCGCTATAAACGGCGCGCCAGTCTAGCCAGCAGCGAGCAGATACCTATTCACATTTCAATTTGTACATTTTGCATTATTTCTCACATTAGTCATACTCATTATCCGACCAGAAACTCGTTTTTCTCGCACAGGCAGCCTGGGCTGGGGCTTTTTGAAGTATTTAGTAGCTCAAAAGTGGGGCTAGACCCTGATGTCTTCCAAAAACCCCCCTTGTACCGAATTAGGAGCCACTTCTCTTCAAAAAATGTCGGGTTTTCCAAGAAAAATGTGGACTAACTGGTGTTTCTTTTGAAAATTGAGGCTTATTTTGGGCTTTAAGAGCTTCGAGCATGTACATTTTTCAGGCCGGAAGCCCTTTTTATGGAGTGGACAAACAGAGCAAAATTTTCAGCCATTTTTCGTGGAAGTTTGGATTTGAGACCTATTTGGATCGAAAAAAAATCTCCCAAAGTACTTATGTCCGGAGGCTCCGGTGGCTGTTTCTAGGGGTCCCTCTTGTGATTGTCACTAAAGATGGGAGCTCTAGCCTCCGTACTTTGGGAGCTAGAGAAAACCAAACCTTGGTGAAATTTTCCGGACTTTAGCACTTTGGGAGATCCAAGTCGTCTCAACTCCAAACTTCCACAAAAATTGGCTGAAAATCTTGCTCTGTTTGTCTACCGACCTGAAAAATTTCCATGCTCGAAGTTTAAGAGCCCCCAAAACAGCACTTTTGTGAGGTTCTCAGCCTCGTTTTCGATATATTTCAGCAATTCTACTCAATTTGTGATTGAAGTCGATCTAAAAATAGTTCACACTTTATTTAAAAGCAATTGAACTCGATTGAAATCGAGTGGAATTAATAAATAAAGGAACTTTTATTCGACTTTGATGAGGACGGGGCAAGAGTCGGAGAAATTTCGCTTCCCATCAATTAGCAGTCGGCTCACTTCAGCCAGCTGGCCACACGCAAAACTAATTAGCACGTCCAACTCCTAGACCGGCCAGTGTCAATAAATATTTATTATTAGACACAGTATGAAGATCACAAATCCGCAACAATTGAAGTGCGATAAGCGTTTATTGGAAGTCACGAAGCGTTTTGCGGCTCACGTCATTCCGAATGATAACCGTTTAATTTGCACGGATTACGATTAATAAGCACCTCGGAGTCGGGCTCGCGAGTCGCATTGCATGGGTAATCAATCGGGAGTTATTCGCATAAAATTCTAATTATTAGATCTCTCAGCCGCAATATTTATTAGTTTAATAAATTAATGGACGCGAGGCACCGCGATTTCACATAAATATTCGAGTTGGAAAGGCATCTAATGGGTAATTGCTAGCTGTATCGGCGCTGGTGACAGATTAATTAAAAAGTAATAAGTGGATTTGGGTTTGGGAGAACTGCGCCTAGGTCTCCAAGAGCCTCGCCATGCTCCGAGTGTCTCAGCTGACAGCCATCAGCGGCAATGGCGTTGTTTGTTGCTGTTCGCAATAATTAAAACAGTCAATGATTTATAAAATATAATTGTACATACATGCATACACACATAATGTGTCTAGCGAGTCGTTACATCACGTACACGAGACTGCATTGAATGATTTGCGGGCTGGCTGCAAAAAGTATGCCATTTGACAGGAGATGTTTCGTAACGAGACCCGAGCGACAGATGCAATTGCCTTTTATGGGGAGTGTGAGGAGCTCCAGCGGTGGCCTGACACCTTCTCATACGATTTCCATCCACTCGCAAATATTTTCTTAGCGGCGCTGGCTGTTTCTTTTCCAAACGCCAACCGTCTGGATTTCCGTGGAGAGTGTTGAGTAAATAAATAGATGGGTATTCGGGGCAGGGGCTTAATATCTATCATCAGTCACGGGTTATGGGACATTTAATAGCCGAGAAGCTTACTGTTTTTCATGACTCGTGTATTTTCGTTGGAAATTAGTGTAAACATTGATTTTGGCGCATATCAGACAGTCTCTGGACCCTGGGAAATCTTAACCCTCTCTTATTTTCTGGCTTGCAATGGAAATCAACTTTTTTCGGTCCAAAAATATGTTTCTTCAGGTAGACTTAGCTGTTTTAGACCTTAAGGAACTGTTTTCTCGACAAAAAATTTTTATCAAAAATTCCAAATTTGAAATTTTCCTAAGGAACGGAGGTTTGGTCAAATTATAAATTTCAGGTGTTTTTTCTCCTCAAGCAAACGTAATCGTTTTGAGCCTTTAGAAGACATTTTCTTGACAAAAAATTTCTTACCAAAAATTGAGATTTTCTTAAAAAGTGGAGGTTTGGTCAAAATAAACTTCCGGATGATATATTTTTTCTTCACAATCAACCATTTCGACCCAAAATCTTTACAAACGCATTTGTTTAGCTAATCGTAGTCGTTTTAGCATTTAGAAAAGTTTTTTACTTAAAATTCCGATATTGAGATATTTCCATCAGATTTTGAGAGATTTTTGGTAAATAGTTGTTTTTTCTAAAATCCACTTTTTGGCTTAAAAGCTCCTGAAAGTCTTTTTGGGCTGCTTTCATGCTCAACCCAGCTAGTATCCTCCCACTGCCACCGCCGGAAACGATATATTTTACCTCGCTGACTCTAAGCCAAAACGTGTCCATTAAAACTTCATCAGTCAGTCGCGTTTATGGGAAAACTAGGCTCACATCGACCACATTCGCCGCTGGTGGTACAAGATTTTAATATTTCATTCATCACTGCCACCACCAGCCATCAAGTTTAATTTCAAAAAGTTCAATCAACGCAGTTTGCGATCAGAAACGTATCGCTTTAAATTATGTCTGAAATCGGGCTTTAATGTTTTTATTTAGTTTACTCAGTCGCAGTTGCCGCGCGCCAGCCCAATTTGGATTCACCTGAATATGATTAACTGCCATGGCGAGCAGAGTCTAATTTTTTCTCACTTCAATGTGGTAGTCGCAGCCACAGATGTAGGCTCGAGTGAGGCATGCGAGCAGGCGTTTGTTGGCAAAGCTCGGTGTGTGGTCAGCTGGCGATTACACGAGTGCTGCGTCATCGTGATTGGCGAGATAAAAAGGCTCGAGCGTCCACGCCGGGATGGACAGGTGCGACGGGCTCAGAGTCGGGAGCGATAAGTGAGACGAGGTGGCCGAGTGGTTAAGGCGTTGGACTGCTAATCCAATGTGCTCTGCACGCGTGAGTTCGAATCTCATCCTCGTCGGAGTTTTTTAGTCCCTTCTGGACGAAAAAGGGTCCTTGCAGTCCAAAGCGAGCCTCCAGAGAGTTCGGAACGTATTTTTTAGGACCTTGATCTCTGGCTCAACAATGTTGTGGGACCCGCCTCCCGCATTTTTGCATTCCAGCTCGAGCTGAGCGGAGTTTTTATCAGCCAACCCTCGTGCTAAACCTACCTCGGGAGTGTGGTCGGTCGTCGTAAGCAATATTTACATGTAATTTGCAAGTTCGTGCTCATAATTGCGCACACAATGACTCAATGAAGGCCTCTTTTGCCCGCAATGTCTTGCGAATCGATCAAAAAGCGAAAAGTTCGACTCCAGACACGCACAGGGCTGTCATTGGAGGTGACCTGGAGTGCAGCAAGTGACCCAGTATCGTGATTGAGGTTTCGAAAGCACCCGAAGGCCCATCCGAGTCACGGAGAGACGGAAGCTCCGAGGTCCGCAATTTGCTTCAACTCCCAAAAGACCTGTCCGACATGTGTCTCGCAATTTGCCCCATAAATCAAGATAAAGCAGCGAAACCTGCCTCCCAGCCTCATAATCGTGCTAAGTGACTCACTGTCGCAGCAGCTCACAATGGCCAGCCAGTTGAGACATTTACCAGACAGACACCAAATGCTAATAATGACATAGTTGCTGATTTCTAGTGTAACACCGGCCGCCGCGTGATAGATAGATTTCTGGTGCGCAAAGAACGTGTCGGAGCGGGCAAAAAGTGGCAAAAATCCCAACTGATTTCAGCTCGCGACCGGCTCGGTGTTTGAGTGATATTATTGTACAAACACAAGTGTGATTTATTAGTTGTTTAGCTGATGTATTTTATCGCTCCAACTATCAAGGCTCGGAATATGAATATCACTTTTTATGCGTGTTTATGTTATGGGAGCTGCGGGTTGGTCGCGGCGTGGCGAAAAATATCATTATTAAATTAATGCACGCGAAAAAACCGAACGGAACGGCCTGTTAATAACGTTTAATATTTATTTGTTTTTTGACCGGCACGAAATTGGAAGCGAGGGGAAAGTGGCGCGCTTCTGGCGTGATGTCTGTTGGTCTATATTTGTTTTGGCCTTCATCAAAATTTGACATCTGACAGAAGCGTTGTTTCTGGGTCACAATGGGATCCCTGGAACCCCTGTGACTGCGTGTCTCACCCCTGAAACTATCTATCTATTTTCGTAGGTCCCTAGTGTGACCAAGTCTGTCCGCGGCCAGTATGGAACGGACAGACTTCAGACAGACTCAAGTCTGCGGACAGACTGGGAAAAACTTGTAACTGGACGATGCCCAGAAGTAAAATTTGCAGGTCTTTTCTTTTCTTTTTCCAATTTTTACTTCCGGACTACACATTGGACGAGACAAAAATGTAAACAAAAGAAAAATGGCGGATCGGCAATTTTTTTCACACTGGGTAGTTCCTTCGATTTTACAGTTTGGAGCCTTGTTTCGAGATTTTGGAGCCGAAAAAATAATAGAAAAAGGGAAAGGAAATTTTTAAAACTCCTTAAAATTGTTTATCGAGAGCCCGAGAAAAATTTAACCACCAGTGGCTGAAATTCCAAGACACGCAAATTGAAACTGAAAGTCAATATTCTCAGAAGACCCTGAAACAAGTTTGAGGGCCGACAGCACGGAATCTGTACTTTACAACCCCGTTTCCCAATTAACCAGTGCCAGTGGCTGTAATTAAGCACTTCTCGTTAAATCATTATCGCGGAATCAAGATGTAGCGCCAGACTTCAATCGACACGAACCACCCATGCATGTCAAAAAGTCAATTTTGTGTGTCATAACTTTACCGCCTCCCGCAATACCACCATGTTCTGCCTTAAACACCGAAAATGACGATCACGATATTAAGGAATGCTCTGAGACGTCAATTGAAACCACCTGAGTGTACACAGACGAAGGTGCGATGAACATCACGCTGACATGCGAATCGACGGGGCAATGAGAAAAATGCATGAGAAATTATAACAATGCTGCTTCGGTGCAATCAAAACGAAAGTCAATGTATGCAATTGGGGCAGTGCTGCATTTAATTTATGGTCTTTCGCAACTGCATACGCTTTTTGAATGCTTGATAAATGATGTGTCCAAGTAGGGACTGACGATCGAAATCTCAAAAGAAATGCGAATAATTTGACAAATAGATGTTGACACGAATCGGGAGGGATCTTTCGGGTATCGATGTGAAAGAGATACCGAAGAAGCCTGACAAGAATGAGACTGGCCAGTTTTTACCCAAAGACCAGAGTCTGAGCAAGTTTTGAAAATTTTATGGTCTAAAATTTTTTTTTTGGCGCAAAAATTTTTCTCTAAATTTTTTTAGTAAATTTGATTTTTTTTATTGAAAAATTTGAGGCGAAACCCCAAAGAGATACCGAAGAAGCCTGACAGGAATGAGGCTGGCCAGTTTTTACCCAAAGACCAGAGTCTAAAAATGTTTTTTCTGGCCCAAAAATTTTTCTCTAAATTTTTCTAGTAAATTTGATTTTTTTAAATTATAAAATTCGAGGCAAAACCCCAAAGTTTAGCTCTTAAATGTCCCTTAGGCCTTGCTCAGTAACGAGGAGTTAAGATGGAGAGGAGCATTTGGGTAAGTTGGAGGTTTAAAGCCAAACAGACGTCGCGAAATTGGGGGCATTTCCGCAGTTGCTGGCGCAAAACCGTCATTCAATTAAGTCAAAAGTGACATCGGAGAGAAAATAAAATTAATAACCTGGAATTTTAATATCCTTTAATATGTCGTTTGGCTTTTTGCTCGACTTCGGTTATCTCAAGGTGTTTAATGGTTGCTGAGTTGCAAAGTGACTTTTTGTGACAGCGGCAGCCGGCTGTGGAAAGCAGAATTGATAAGGAGTCACTCACTCTCATCGTCTCGCGAGGGTCGTGACGAGTCGCGCGCGCACATTCAAGAACAAATATACATATATATATGTACACAAAATAAATATGCTGATAATGATAAAAACGTACAAATACACAATCGCATGTGTGTGAATTGAGTCTCTTGAACCAGCGAAACCGGTTTGGCTATTTTTAAGTCGTATCGTGTCAGCTTTACTCACTCTCGTCTCGTCTCTTCGCTCACAAAAACGTAAATACTAACACACAGAGAGGAGAAGTTGGTGCAGAATAAAAAAAAAAAAAACTCGATGGAAAACAACAGAAGGAAATGCGGCGAAAACTCACCTTCAGCTTGTGGATCTCCGTCTTCAGCTTGATGATCTCGTCGTCCCGGGCCTTGATGACCGCCCTGAGAGACGAGATGTCGTCGTCCATCGTCGCCACCTTGATCTCATACTCCGATAACTCGCGTTTCAAATTTGGAATCACGGTATTACGTAAATATTCATAATCATCTGCGATCGACTTGCGGCGCATATCACTGATTTGTTTCATCAATGCAAGAGAATTCCGTCGGATCTGCAATTGAGAGACACCTCGTTACAAAATCACTTTCTCGTCTGTCGCTCAATCTAGCCCCCGATGGAGCACAAGTAATCACAATTAGACTCCCAAAATGTCTTGTTTACTTTCAAATTGACACAACTCTGCGACCTGTCGTCGATCTTCGACTCTGCAGTGAGGTATATTCGCTACTTTGTAGGCACCAACTTGGTATGCGATACTCTCGGAGTCTCGCGAAGCGATACGCGAGTGTGTAGGTGAGGAGAGATGACAGTGTGGGACCCTCGAGATGCTACGAACAACAATTTACGTCAGACCGGAGTCAATTATTGCAATTGGCCGGGTGACATTTCATGATTCGCCGCTCGAAGATGCGGCTCGTTATCATGCCGGGGCAAGATAAGCTAAAAATAGGCACCAGGAAGCGGTGATAACAGTTTATGGAGAGGTATCGGGGGAATACTGCGCATTTGATTGGAGAACAATCAGTTGCGGTTATCTGTAGGGTGACCAAAAGTTACAAAAAATAGTTCTTCAAATGGCATTTCAAAGGTTTTTCCCTTGGTACTCTGAGGAGTCCCCTGAAAGATTTTCAAACGCTCTTCTGGAGAAATTCCCCTGAGAATCCTCTTAATATTCCTGGGAGATCTTCTGTGGGGTCCACCGGGAGTTTTGACGTACGTAGGTAACCTTAAGATCTTCAAGGAATTTTTATTGAATTTCAGTCCTCTTTTTGGGTCGACTTTTTGGTCAAAAAATTTTTATAAGACAAATATTTTGGTCACCCTAGCTATCAGAAGCCCGGTTTTTGACCTGATTGTGGCCGAGTTTGTTGGGATTTTGGATCAAATTTGCCTCCTCGCATGCAAATAAAACACAAGTTTGTTTGATCTGGCGACTTGGTAGCCCGCCAATTAAAATGGTGCCATTTGGTATGAGGAAACCTCGGAGTAAACAAATGTGTGTTTCAAAGAAACTTGTGTTTTGCCGACCCCAACCCTCATCACTGCAGGCCCGATCGACTACGAGATCCACGACCCCAATTCCAGCCCTACCCAATGATCGAAAAGACCTCGCTGTAGATCAGATTGCTGATACAATTGCTAATGATGTCGTTGTATTTTGTTTATGCTTATTATTGGAATATTTTCTTGTGTATCTCGTACGCGCATTCAGCTCCTAGTGTTTATTTATTTTTGCGCTTATTTTTCTACTCCACTACGATGTTCAACTATACACTTATCCGCGACGATGACGACGAGTATCGAGATATTCGCGAGCGAGAGACTGAATAACTTTTATCAAGTGTATGAATGGATGAAAAACAATGAGCTAGCTGCTAGACATAAATGTACTTGAGCACTGAGCATTAAAAACGCGTTTTGTTATGCACGTTTACGTATGGGCAGTGTTCAAAATATGTGTCACATTAGCGATTCTTGAGCTCTCGCGACAACATCAAATTAAATAAATATAAATGCAAAATGCACGACACGAAACAAAAATCACATTCAAACGCGTTTTGTTTCAATTACTACGAGTACATGTATTACGATTTACGGTGAAAAAATGCTTTAAAAAATAATTGTAGAAGTTGTAAAGCTTAACGCGATCGCGCACGTTGCATGTTACTAGCTCCGCGTTTCAACTTGTACTGATCCGAGGCGCTCAACCTCACCTCGCTCTGAGTGCCGCTCGCGACGCGACCCGCTGCACGGTTGGTAGTTGTAGTAAAGTACGAAAAAAACTTTGTTACTTCTTACACACGCGAATGGGCCGCGAAATGTCGAGCTAGCGATGTGCGAGACAGACAAGCGTAGGGCAAAGCCCAGGGCTGGCGGGAAGGGGAGGGAAGACCACGACTAATCTTCAATCCTGACTTCTGAGCTTGGGATCTTCCAGGTACTGACTTTGAATAGACTGAGTATTTTTAACCCTCTAACAGGCAAAGGTGCTTCAGGTCAGCTATTCTGGGGGAGATAAAAGCAACAATAATATTTGTTTTTTTCTTTTAAAAAAATCTTTAAAACTGGTCTTATCTCTCTAGCTGGAATTGAAAGGGACAAATAAAATTGAATTGAAGTTTCCATCAAGTTTTCGACTTTCTCCAAAAAATTTCCAATAATCCATTTTTACTATTCAGAAATTAACTGGAGCAGAAAAGGGTTAAATTAGATCAAGGGTATGGCAAAAGGTCACGTAGGTCCAAAAGATCTTTTTGTGAACCGTAACAGGGTTGAAAACGTTGATGAAAAAAATGTTCTAAGAGTTTCCATCAAAATCCACTTTTTACTAGTCAAAAATTTTTTGGGGTAGTAGAGGGTTAAAAACGTAGCCTAAAAACTTTTTTAGAGTTCACCAAAAATTTTCCAAAAATCCTTTGTTTTCTAGTCAACGATTTAGAAGGTCAACTCCTGTTCTGAATCCCCCAAAACGATTATTTTGCTCGACTTGAATGTCCACGTTTGAATGCAACTTTCGCTTCGTCACTGCACTCACCTGATCTTTGGACACCACGACAGGTTCCTGCGCCTGCTGCGAGTTCGGCGCATGGTGCAGCGGAATGACTTTCGAGTGTTTGCGGAAGAGGCCGGATATCGCGGATCCCATGTCGCCGCCCAAAATACCAGACTCTTTGAAGAACTGAGCTGCGTCGAGCACGGTTGTTGCAGCAAATGTGGCGCTGATCGGCGCTTGCTTGGCGTTATTATTTATAAAAATAGGGCTGCTAGCACTGGCACCTTTGTTGATATCACTATCGACATTCGTGTCCTCAATTAGTGTTGATGCCGTTGCCCTAGCACTGCTCGTATTACACTCAGTATCAGCGGGACTGGCGCTCGTGCACAGCTTTAATTGCTCCTCCGCGGGGTCGGGGGTGTCTGATACGATTTTCGCGTACTTGAGCTTGAGTCTGAGAGCCTCTGGGTCGTCTTCTGCCGCGCTGTCGTCGAAACTGGAGGCGCTCTCGAGGCTATTTTGAGGCACTGCCTGGTGCTTCTGGACCGTCACGAGGAAGTCGGGGTGGATGGCGATGTCAAGTTGAGTGAAATTCCCGATGTTCGGCGAAGACAACCGCTTGGAGTGAATGGCAACGCCTGATTGAAGGGAGAAAATTAGTGTATGGCGTGTGAGTGAGCCTCGAAAAATCAATTAATTATCAGCAAGAGAGGCTGCCGTGAGTCGTACGAATGTGGGTTTTTTCGGGGAGAGACGCGGAAGAGAGATCAAGAGTCCAGAACTGATAAGATAGCGCACCTGCGGAATCCGGGAGCTCACGACCCCGCGCACGTGTCGCGGTTTTGCTTCTAGCGGCAGATTCAGGGAAGAATTTAGGCACGTATTAATCGTCTAAAAATACTTCCTTCAGCAGTCGAGTTGATAATGATGATAAGATAATTCACGGTTATTATCGCCGCCACCCGTATCGGTAGCACTTTTGAGGCGAGCGTGACTGGGGTGGGGAGAAGAAGAAGGCTCGCAATCATAAGGCGCCAATTATTGAGTGTCTTGGAAATGTGTCTCCTCGCGTCTCACGACCAGACGCGACTGAAGCCGAGTTGTGATTCAGTGATAGCTTTGAGGCTTGAATTACTCAAACAACACTTCAAAAGAAAACAACTGGATTCAGAGAAAACTTCAAGACGGTTTACGGAGAAAGCCTTGACTTGATAGAGTTCTTCAGTATTGGACTTTAATCAGGCTCTTTTTCGACCCCATCTGAGGTTCTGAGGAGCTTGAAAAGGGACTCAGATGACGTAAGGAATTTTTATTGTCTTTTCGACTATTTTTTGGGAAAAATTTTTGCTAGTTTTTATTATCTTTAGACCCAAAAATTTACAATGATTTTTACTGTAGATTTTCGGACCTAAAGATTCGTCCCAAAAGTATTTTTACCAAAAGTATTCGGACCAAAATCCCGAAATTCGGTTTCCGTTAACGGGCGGAGGTTTGGCCATTTTTCAAATTTCAGGTGAAAAATTTTTTTTTGTCAATTCACCTAATTTGGCCCAAAACCACAGGAAACGTGTTTCTGGAGGTAAAACTAGTCGTTTTAAGGCTTCTCGGACCATTTTCTCGACAAAAATTTTTTCGACCAAAATCCCGAAATTCGATTTCCGTTAACGGGCGGGGGTTTGGCCATTTTACAAATTTCAGGTGAAAAAAATTTTTTTTTGTCAATTCACCTAATTTGGCCCAAAATCACTGGAAACGTGTTTCTGGAGGTAAAACTAGTCGTTTTAATACTTCTCGGACCATTTTCTCGACAAAAAATTTTTCGGCCAAAATCCCGAAATTCGATTTCCGTTAACAAGCGGAGGTTTGGCCATTTTACAAATTACAGGTGAAAAAAATTTTTTTTTTTGTCAATTCACCTAATTTGGCCCAAAATCACTGGAAAAGTGTTTCTGGAGGTAAAACTAGTCGTTTTAAGACTTCTCGGACCATTTTCTCGACAAAAAATTTTTCGACCAAAATCCCCAAATTCGATTTCCGTTAACGAGCGGAGGTTTGGCCATTTTACAAATTTCAGGTGAAAAAAATTTTTTTTTTGTCAATTCACCTAATTTGGCCCAAAATCACTGGAAACGTGTTTCTGGAGGTAAAACTAGTCGTTTTAATACTTCTCGGACCATTTTCTCGACAAAAAATTTTTCGGCCAAAATCCCGAAATTCGATTTCCGTTAACAAGCGGAGGTTTGGCCATTTTACAAATTACAGGTGAAAAAAATTTTTTTTTTTGTCAATTCACCTAATTTGGCCCAAAATCACTGGAAAAGTGTTTCTGGAGGTAAAACTAGTCGTTTTAAGACTTCTTGGACCATTTCTTCGACAAAAATTTTTTCGACCAAAATCCCGAAATTCGATTTCCGTTAAAGAGCGAAGGTTTGGCCATTTTTCAAATTTCAGATGAAAAAATTTTTTTTTGTCAATTCACCTAATTTGGCCCAAAATCACTGGAAAAGTGTTTCTGGAGGTAAAACTAGTCGTTTAAAGACTTCTCGGACCATTTTCTCGACAAAAATTTTTTCGACCAAAATCCCGAAATTCGATTTCCGTATACGAGCGGAGGTTTGGCCATTTTTCAAATTTCAGATGAAACAAATTTTTTCGTCAATTCACCTAATTTGGCCCAAAATCACTGGAAAAGAGTTTCTGGAGGTAAAACTAGTCGTTTTAAGACTTCTCGGACCATTTTCTCCACAAAAATTTTTTCGACCAAAATCCCGAAATTCGATTTCCGTTAACGGGCGGAGGTTTGGCCATTTTACAAATTTCAGGTGAAACAAATTTTTTCGTCAATTCACCTAATTTGGCCCAAAATCACTGGAAAAGTGTTTCTGGAGGTAAAACTAGTCGTTTTAAGACTTCTTGGACCATTTCTTCGACAAAAATTTTTTCGACCAAAATCTTAAACTGACCTGCAAACTCGACTTCAAACACATTTATGACCGAAGAAGGATGATGGGGGAGTCAGTCAATCAATAGCTCAATATTCCCTTAAAGTTTAAAGATCGAATTACGCCAATTAGACCCAATTACATGCCTTATTGCTACAGTTTTCCTGCCTGCAAACGGTGGGAACTCGGACAAGCTGGCAAAACTTTTTGCGTCTCCTAAACACCCCTGAAACCGAGGAACTGAGACACATTTCCATTGCGGGCACGTTTCGCGGTATCTGTAGCATTTGCATTTGCATGAGAAGCGAGAGATCAAAGACCATCCGCACGCAAGTTTTTGTCTTGGTCGCCTTTGTGTGTTTTGTGTCAGGGGTATGGACAATTTATGTTAAAGGTTGCCCCTTTTCTGCGGGCTCGAGCCGCGACTAGCCGAGATTAGCTGTCAGACTTCGCCCCCGCGAGCTAGCAGCCTTGACTCTGATGACTTCAGGAGGGCTATTAGAGAGCTATTAGTCTGATCTTCAAACACTCTGGCATTCTAAATACCGCTAAGATGTCAACAAACGCGCGTCTCCGATGAAAATGTGAATAGTTCAAGGGCGGCGTGATGAAATAAATTGACGTCGATAGCGCAGAGGCTCTCTTGGAAGCACAAAGGGTTACGCTGGCCGTCTCCATGTTTATACAATTGCGAGACAGTTCTCTCTTTCGGCCTTCTATTAATTGCGTACGATCTTAATTCGGCTCGCGGGCGTGAGAGCAATTAAAAAATTGAAAGAAATTCGAGAGTAAAAATAGACGGGTATGCGATAATTCCTAAGCCAAACTGGGCGCAGCTCGAGTATCCGGCCGTTGTTGACGGCCCCGTGGCTCCTCTGTTGGCGCGGCGAATTAGGAGGAAAGCGCTAATGCGGCCTACCTGTCTTGGTACAGATGTAACTGCTGTTGTTGCCCGACACCTTGTCACTGCTGCTCGACGTTCTCGGGAGCTTGTTTTCATCCGTGAAAACTATATTGGTCGCGTCCGGGTGCGAGTAAGACTGAACGAATTTTCTCACCGTCCGTCTCGACGTTACTGATGCTGATTGGGGAGAAACGAGAGGCGCGTCATTCTGCTTCTTCGTCGACTTTGAGGCGGAGGTGGCCGCCGAGGTGGCTGCGATAATCGCTGGGTGATCGAAGACAAAGGGGTTCCGGTCCTCGCACGGGCTACTGTGATCGCAGGCGCACTTCGCGAAGAGACTCCCGCAGGTATTGGACTTTTTGAAGTTCGATCGGGGCGACGTCTGTGCGGCAACTGAATTGTTTTTTGAGCGTTGCAGCGATTTGACTACTTCAACATTGTCTTGCCTCGTCAGCGTCGCATTCGTACGTATCCCATCCTCTACCTCTACGGACTCCGCACTGGCTGTCGTTCGCGTTTCATGTAAATTAATAATTGTACTCGGCGCTCGTACGTTTTCCTCTGCACCACTCGCCGTAGATGTCGATGTCGTGCCATTATTGTTGTTGTTATTATTTATCGTTATCTTTTTCATCTTCTGGAATATTTGTGCGGCGGTATCGCCTATCGACAGACGATATGAGCGTGCCTTATTGCTTATTGGTGACTTAATTTGGCTCTTAAATGGTTTCTGTCACACTCGACTCCGACCGTATGCATATGTGAGGGGTCTCTGATGGGCGATAGCTTTGTGCTGTTGTTGTTGTTGTTGTTATTCAAATGTGTGAGGAAACTGCAATAAATATAGAATGAAAGGTTTAATTGAAGAGCGATGGCAAATATTGTCGGTCGTTACACAAGAATGTGCGTCAATTTGGAGACGAGTCATGTGGGGAAGAGTTGGTACCGGTTCACTCCACTTTGGTGCGGACGGACGGGTGGTGATTTTCGGGGATGGGCGGAATGCGGCGGTGTAATCCGGTGCAAAAGTGACGAGTCATTGCGAGATCGAGAATTCCCCTCGTTTCGCTTGCAGTAACTTGGCAGCAGACCCAAAAACAAATTAGCAAATGGGTAGTAATTTTAGAAAACGGCCCATCCTTGATTTTGACCCCCTTTGTCGTTCCCAAAAACTGAAAAACTGCCCACTGTTGGAATTTATCTACTTTATATGATCTGAATTTTCAAAAGGAGCTTATTTCATTGACCACCGAGAATCTGAAACCTTATTTTTGGCAATGCTCAAAATCCAAAAATCAGTTCTAGATTCTTCCTAGACTTCGGCTAGGTTCTTTTTTGCATGTATTTTTCCAATACAAAATTTATTTTTTGAAGTTTTTATATTTTTTCTAAAGTTTGACGTATTGTAGTTGAATGAAAATATTTTGAAGTTCAAATTTGATTTGAGTAAAACTGACCAATTTTAAAGGTTTTTATTAAACCCCCTTGAAATATAAATAGGGGGTAGGCAAAAATTTACTAGGAAATAATTCAAAAGATAATAAAATTTCCTTTCCTAACATTCACAATACTCACAAGTTTAAGAAAAATAACTAAACTTAAAAAATCGCCAAAGTCGTGAGTCGCCAGTGGCGAATTTTTTTCAAGGTTTTCCAGCTTAAATGAGCTCTTCCTGCACATTTTGGGCCAAGCAAGTGAGCCGTCCATACCTTAAAACGCCCTACATTTGCCCATTATAGCTTATGTTTGTTTTTATTTGAGAAGATGCACCTTGAGCACATTCGCAGCTGGATGAAAATCATTTCCCTGTCGAGCAGTTTGAGCAATAAAAATTAAATAAACAAACATCGGTCAGACCGACGGACAAATCTACCCACGCACGTTTCTTAAGACAAACCGCAGCAGCGCTCCAAGGTTCCTCGCAGTCGACAAATCGCTGCTCCGGGCGAAAACTCAACGAGCAACTTAATCTGAGCGCGAACGCACTTAAGGGATGTGTGAAGGCCATCGCTCCAATTTGCGAGTCAGCATCAGAAAAGGACCATGCACAAAAGTCTCGGCCACCAGATAAGATCAATATAGGTCAGTTGGACTAGCAAGTTCTCACGCGCGCTGCACTCAATCCGTTCTGAGCTGCCGTATGGCCCAACATAAAAGCGTAAACCTCTAAAGTTGACAAAGGAGATACAGCGAGATTATGTTAATTACACGCCACACGCAACAACTCTCGAGTTTCCCTCTTTTTCTTCGTTTTTGTTTACGCGAGTCTCGATTCCTTTTCATTTGGCGGATTGCAGTTGGCACGAACGAAAATAAAATAAAAAGGCGTAGTAATTTAACTTTTACGCTTCCAAATACGCAGAAATGTTGATTTCTGTTTGTCGAAATGAATTTTTATTGGACTCAGGGCTGTATCACAAACCCCTTCAAAGGACAAAAAAAACTGACAGACAGGACGAACACAAGGAAAAGCCCAGAAGAGCTGCTACCAAAAGGCGATGGATCGTTAAAAACTCCCAAACGAATATTTTAAGCGAGCACAAAAAAGTGAATGTTGACAAGAATGCAACAAGAAGGAATGTTTCCAATTATTTTTTAGCCCAAGCCAACCCGAGTGCTGGCTCACTTGCCGCAATAGTAAGCGATTATGCGTGAAGTAAATCGAGCAATTTAGTTCATGGGTGGACATTTTATAAATAATATTAAGTAATTACGAATTTATATTTTATTGGAAAACGTTGCATGTTCACCGAATCGCGCTCTATTTTTTTCCTCTCGTTGTTATCAGTCGCAAAAGCATGGCCAAAACTATAAACACCGTTCATTCGACTGCACTTGCACTAAAAGATAATATATATGCGATTTTACGATCAGTAATAATCATATGGAGAGGTCTGGTGGGGCTCCAAATTGGCTGGGTTGCGATTTCTCAAAAGAAAATGATTGTTATTATCGAGCAGAAGGGCTTCGGTGGTCAGCTTAATACGTTCCCAGTGTAAATAAATAATAAGTACTACATGGATGGCGTGTAATGAGTGAAAAGTGGTCTTCAGTAGTTATTAACGGGCCAAGGTCGCCGAGTGGGGAAGTCGTTAGTAATTTGGGACTGTTTAATTCGTTAAGGGCCCTCCGAACACGTTTAAGCACTTGTGAGAATTTATTGGATGCCTGGATTTGCCTCCTGGAAGTATGCAATCAACCTCACGAGCACCAGTCGCCGGCGCTTTTTATTTCTCCGGAACCGCTTTTTCATGTAACTTTGGAAAAGAAACTCGACCTGTGGCCTTCGCATCGAGCACTTTTGCAAGTTTAAGGTCAGTATTGCATGTGCATGTTCAGCAGCACTTGACTGCCAAATGGCTCGCGAGACAGAGGACCACGTCCACGTGCCGCGAACAAGTCAATGAGATTGGTCATGAATTTCCGAAGGACGCGTCCGTTCTCGAAACCCAGAAGTGAGATGGGGAGAAAAAGTGTGAAAGTACTCGACAATAAAGCGGGTGTCACAAGTCGCAGCTCACGTCATTCGGCACGGTGATAAATTATTACGCATTTCCCTCCGGCTCAGCCACGACATGGCATGGAACAGCAGCGCACCGACCCTATACTTAGTCCGAGGTATTTCGCTGGTATCGCGAGTATTAATTACCGTTGAAAAAGTAATAAATTCATTAAGTTTAATTTAATAACTTGTCATACATCTTGTGCATATGGTAATATATCAAATTTCATTAAAAATTGAAACGTGATCGGGGTACGAGAGTGCTGAAACAACCAAAATGTGCAGTTTTCTCGCTTGCAGCAGTAAATGATTGATTTGCGGGCATGTAAACATACATTCCAAACATTTGCTAGAGCTACTCGACATATGGGTACATAAAGGTTGTTAATCACCGTATAAACAGACTGATATCAATCAATGTAGGTATATGTGGCACGTTGGTCGGCAATCAAGAGTGAATTAAATATGAATTTGAGCAGGGTTTTACCGAATAAAGGCGACCACTTCCTCGGGCTTTCTTGGGGGAGGCCCGAGGCAGGCAAATATTTGGACGCCTGAGCATGAGCATTCTGGTGGGGTCGCTAAAGGTCACTGATTGGGCTTCTCCTTTTGTTTCATGGCTTTGGAATAATTTATTAATGAAAAACTTGAGACCAGTGTTGAGTTCACCTAAGGTTCAAGGAGGAAAGAAAGGTCTCTTTTCTGTCGTCTCTCGGCCTTTAGGAGATTTTTTTGGTTATCTTGAAGTAGCAAAAAGATTCTAGGGGCACCTTCTACGAGGGTAAATATGACCTTGAAAATTTTTTCTACTTGAGGAAACCTTCAAAAAGATCTTCGGAACCTCCGTGACCTTCTACTCCTAGTACAATCTCCATTGATAGATTCGAGGGTGGGGCAAAGGGTCACGGAAGTTCCTAAGAACCTATTGTGGCCCACTACAATCTCTATCAATCAGGTTAAATTTAAGTCTTTCGATGTTTTGATAAGGCGTTGATGCTTTAAGGCTTTTGATACCTTCATCCAGAGACGTGTTTTTGAAAATCTGAAAAATGTCGAAAAAATGATTTTCAAGGAGATCAAACTCCTGAAAGGAATACTAGGCTATTTTTGAAGGTTTCTTTCCTGCGATTCTTGGGACAGTTTCTAGCCTCACAGAAGGAAAAGGGCGTCCAGTGATTAGCGCGCGAGAAATAGTGCGACCGCCTGGTACCGGGCTGCCCATGAGATCGCTCGTCTCAGCCCAGTCACCGTGCCTGCATGTTCTGATACCCGCAGTCGCACAAAAGACTAATATTCATAAATATTTACCTGCTAGAGCACAATGCTGCTGATAAAATGGACCGCAATCAGAGCGACGCGGGCGTGACAATGATTCACTTGAAAATGCAATTTTTGCGAGATTATTTTTAGACACTTTGCTGAAGAAACTCGTTTATCGCCATACCGTGAGCCCGCCTCGTCGCTTTTTTTATTGAAGGATGCTAATTGTATCGAGATAGCGCTGATTTCGCATTTATTAATATGCACGTGAGCCGAGCTTTCCGGAGAGCTTTCAGATTAACACGCACTTCACCTTTGCGCGACGCGCTACTGCTTCGAGAGGTCCGCGGTGGCAGCGTGGAGGCAGGAGACGCCACAAGAAGAGGAGTGGAGGAGGAAGAAATGGTGAAGAACAGCAGAACTTGAGCTCGTCTTCCACCGACACCGACTTGCTACTGGCATCAGCCGCAAGTCTTCTTCGCCGAGTCGAGCATTGTGTTTTGTCGCGATACGCGAGCCCGTGTGGCGTGTGTATAGAGAAAGGAGGGTACAATAGCTCTGGCACTAAGTAATTTTGACCGTGAATATCGCATTGTACATTGTTATGCCCCATCGCGTCGTACGGGCAAGTATATGTACTTTAGCCTTTATCTAATGAGCTTTTTATAACAACATGCGAAATTGAGGCTCACTTCCACGTAGGCCGTAGACGCTGCTTGAATTTTTTAGTGGCCGATGTCCGAAATTGCCTTATGCAACCGTCCGTCCTGGCCGCGACTCGCCGGACTCGGAGCACCTTCGAGGAGCGGAAATGGTGCTTTTTTGCGACTTTGGGGGGAGTAGGAGGTGGGAAGTGGTGTGGGCTCAAACAAAAAGCCGCCGCGGTAGTGACGAAAATAGAATTGGTATGTTTTGCCTCGTCAACATTGAGGCTATTTGTGGAATATGAGAGGCCTGAGAGTGTATATAAATTGTCTTGATATGCGACGTGTCTGTCTATAAAAATGATGAAGTGTAATGATACTCGTACTGGGATCATTAAGTGCACGATGGTAAGTAGGCTTAAGTGGTTTACGTTCCTGCCCATTCATGAGTCGGCTCGATTGGGATTCTATTTGCGGCCAATTGATTGTTTGTTATTAAAATGCATAATTCAGTAGCTCTTACCTTATGAGTTTTTTTATTGCTGTACTTCAAACCGCTAACAAGGCAATTTTCTCTCACCTCCTAAACTTTACTATTATTTGAGTTACTATTATCCTTTCAGGTGTTCAGATTTGGGAGCCTTGAACCTAAAGGTGAAGGACTTCAGAGAAAAATTCTCAGGCTGATGACTCCAATTAATTTCAAGGACGAATTGAACTTTCAAGGACGGAATCAGAACGGCTTCTAGACGTCAAGAAGGATCATTGACAATTTTTTTCTAGGCCCCCTGAGTCCCTCTGTGCCCCCTCCTATCTTCCTCCCTCTAGTATGTCAGTCTCTACGTCCCGGGGTCAAGGCCAAGGCAGCGCGAAATTCACCCAACGTGCACTGGGAAGAGCCGAGTCGATCATGACGCGGCATGATTATTGTCATAACCAGTAAGCTAATGTTTGGGCAAGAATTATGGGCCAAGTAATCTGTAAACGTTGACTGTTTGTATGTCTAGAAGCCTTTATTGTTCCCGTTGTTATCGTCCAGAGCTCGCACATGCTGAAAAACGTATAACGAGCGAAAAATAATAAATAAAATTTTATAGAAGTCGACTCGACTCTCGAGTCTATATCGAATGGATTTTTTCGCTAGATTCCGAGATCTTCTTTGAGAGCAGCTAAATAA
The DNA here is from genome assembly GCA_963930915.1 of Forcipomyia taiwana. Lineage (NCBI taxonomy): Eukaryota > Metazoa > Arthropoda > Insecta > Diptera > Ceratopogonidae > Forcipomyia > Forcipomyia taiwana. Next base: position 1,195,608 of record CAWVOI010000099.1, on the reverse strand, counting down.
CCGCGGTAATCACTAAACAAACACCGTATGCGTGATATGTTTTAAATCAGCGTAAATACTTTTGTGTGCGGTGAGGTAAAATTGTTTAACTTTTCTGAGGTGTTCCGGGAATTTATTGCAACGAAATGACTTAAAGACTGCGCCCCGCCTCGCTACTGACTCTGTTTATTTACTTTAACGAAATGACAATTCGGAATTTAGCTCCATCGGTAGTGCGCGTAAGCTCGGTTGGCCTCGCACTGCTTGTGCAGCTCCAGCTTCTTCTTCACCACCCTGCCCTGGTACGCGTAGGCGTCCAGGATCTCCCAGGCGAACTTCTCGGGGAAGTGAACCGTCCTCTCCTTCTCGATCGACGCCTCCTTGATCCACCTCATGGCGATGAAGTAGGACCTCTTCTCCGTCACAGGCACTGGCACTTGGTACCTCACTCCTCCTCGCTTGATGGGTGTCAGCTGCAGGAGAGGTCGGGCGTTTTCCACCGCCTGGTGGAAGATCTTCAAGGGGTCCGTCTCGATCTTGGCCTTCTCCTCCGGAGTCTCGGCCAAGTTGTACCTCTCGAGCTGGATTCTCTTTATGTTCTCGAAGCCCTTCTCGATCAGGTCCCGAGCCAGGTTCTTCTGTCCTCCCTTCATGATGTAGTTTGTGAACTTCCGCAGCCGATCGTCGTGGAACACGGAGCTGGTGGCGTCGTTGAGGGCTGCCCGAATCGGAACGTGCGTTAGACGGGCCGCTTCTCCAGACTCCTGGGCCTTTATTTGTTCCTCAGGCTTGAAAATGGGTGTCTGGAAGGTCTTGGGGTACTGGGACATCAATCTGGCATTCCTGCAAAATGCATGCTGAAATCTGCCGCTACAAATAACCGAAATTTCGCACTCTCTCACCTGAGAAAGCTGACACTGCAGCTTTGCAACCAAGGTTTTAGCATCTTGAAGGTTTTTCAGCCAGAGTCTGTTGTTTAAAGGTCTCCCTTGGGCTTGAACTAGGAAAAATAAGCAAATTTCTGCGGCATGAAAAACGTAAATATTCATCAGCTGATGACAGGCGACGTGATAGGCGACATAACAAGAGCTCTGAATTTAATTGTATCATCTCACGTGTGATATTTTAAATTTTAATTAAATACCAAGAAATAATGGAGGAAAGTGAAGTGATTACTGAGCCCTCTGAAGTTCAGGTCCCTCTCTCCAAGAGGCAAATAAAGAGGATCGCGAAGCTGGAGCAGTGGGAGATCAAGAAGAAGGAAAAACGCTTGCGGGAGAAACAGAAATATCGCGAGAAAAAGGCCAGCGGCGAGTGGGAGAGACGAGGGCCGTCGAGGAAGGAGCTGAAGCGGAACAAAGTGGACACTGCGAAGAGCAAGATCTCGGTGGCCATCGACTTGAACTACGACGAGCTGATGACCGACAAAGACGTCGCCAAGTGCGTGAAGCAGCTCCTCCGAGTGTACACGGTGAACCGGAGGTCGGCCCAGCCCGTGCCTCTGTACTTTGCCGGCGTGAAGGAGGACTCTAGGACGTTGAAGAATCTGCAGAGGAACGATGGGTACCAAAACTGGGACGTCAAGTTCTGTCCCGAGACCTTCCTGAACATCGGCTTCGAGAAGGGAAAGATAGTTTATTTGACGGCAGAGTCCGATAACGTGCTGACGACCCTGGAGGAGGACAAGGTGTATGTGATAGGGGGCCTGGTGGACCACAATCAACACAAGGGGCTGTGTCACGAGATGGCGACGAAGGAGGGCATCTCGACGGCTCGGCTCCCGCTCTCGGAGTTTGTGGAAATGAAGACCAGGACGGTGCTGACGGTGCCCCATGGTAAGCTTGTTATTTGCTCTTCTGACGCAGGTACAAAACGCGCAGTGATTGCGTGCAGAACCAGAGATAAAGGTTGATAACTGGAAAAGCTTAATTAGTTTTTCTGGTGGAAGTGAAAGCAATTTGGGTTTACTGAAGCTTCCGAGCAGAATGACGCTGAGAAGAAGGGCCCAGGAGAACTTGACTGACACGATCCCAGCGATGTTCATGAGGTTGAAGATCATGGTGAAGCCCTTGATATACAGATAGACGGTTACGAGTCTGGCGCTGGAGCGATTGACGGCCATTGAAAGAAGCAAAGCGAGCAAGAAGTGGAATCCGGCAGCCAGGGAGCTGATGATTGCGATATTGCGGTGCTCCAGGTTGGCGGGGTCCGAGATGTCCAGCGTGCTCAGGTCCCAGAGAAAGAAGCTGCTGAAAAAGGTCGCCTCATAGAGATAGTAGAGCGCCAAGGACGCACATCCCGTCTCGAGGTCGAAGTAGAAAAAGAACTTGGAGGTTTTGGGAATGTGATCGCACAAAGACATGTTGACTACTGGCGCGCGCTATCGGAGTTTTCTCATTGGGGCTCAGGAGATTTTCATCCATGACGTCATGAGTGGCACAGATGTTCTATTGGCGACATTGGCGACTCAACAAAGAAATCAGAAAACAATTGACGAAAAACTTAATTTTCTAACCAGAGAGCGAAGGACAGTATAAATTGAGCATGTCGGCTCCCGACGCTTCAATCAAGGACTATGAGCTCCACGAGAAACTGGGGGCCGGGTCGTACGCGACAGTTTTCAGGGCCACGAAAAAGGTAACAAAAACAGCCTCGGGAAATTCCTTTGCTCAGTTTCCGGTCTCTTCGCAGGATTCGGGCGAGATATGTGCAATAAAGTGCGTGGAGAAAAGCACGCTGAAGTGCCCGCAGGCGGAGGACAACATCATCACCGAGATTAGACTCTTGAAGACCCTTAAGCACTCCCACATAGTGGAGATGCGAGACTTCCTGTGGGACTCCAAGACCATCTACATCATCACAGAGTTCTGCGACGGCGGAGACCTCTCGTCCTACATCAGGAGACGCCACTCGCTGCCTGAGTCGGTGTGCAAGATATTCCTCAGACAGCTCGCTCTGGCCCTCCGATACATGCGACAGCATGACGTCAGCCACTTCGACTTGAAGCCCCAGAACCTGCTCCTGTGTCGCAGTCCCGGCAAGTACATCCTCAAGGTAGCAGACTTCGGGTTCGCGCAGCACCTCAAGCTTGGGGAGGCCAACACGATGATCAAGGGAAGTCTTCTCTACATGGCCCCGGAGATTCTCCTAAAGAGGTGCTACGACGCCCGGGCCGACCTGTACAGCGTGGGAGTGATTCTGTTCGAGTGTCTCTTCGGCCGGGCGCCTTACCGTTCCGCGACCCTCCAGGAGCTGCTGGACAAAATCCAGAAGCAGCAGCGGATCGAGATCCCCTCCCACACAAAGATCTCGTCGGACTGCGAGAACCTCCTGAGACGACTCCTGCGGCCCAACGTTGATGACCGGGTGACGTTCGAGGACTTCTTCAGCCACGACTTCATCGACCTGGAACACATGCCGAGTGAGGAGAACTTCCAGAAGGCCGCCCAGATCTTCACAGACGCCGTCACGAAGGACAGCGAAGGCAAGTTCCGGGAGGCCTACCACCTCTACTGCACGGGACTCAAGTACTTCGGGCCCATCGTAAACGAGGAATCAGACGCGTCCAAGAGACAGGTGCTCAGATCCAGAATGAACAGCTACGTCCAGAGAGCGGAGGAGATCAAGCAGACCCTGTTCCAGAGAATGAACTCGACAGAGTCGGTCCCGAACATTCCAAAGCCCCCCTTGCCAGTCACGATGAGCGCCGCAGAGCAGATCCTGGAGCCCCGTGCGAGGTTCAAGCAGGTGTACAAGATGAGTGCCTCGAGTCCTGCCATCTGTCACGCTCTGGACATCGGGAGGGACGCCGAGCTTTTCGCTCGTGAGAAGAACCTCGAGATGGCACTCGACAAGTACAAAATGGCCCTCGGAAGTTTGGTACCACTGCTTCAGAAGGAGCCAAAGGGCCAGAGACGGGACCTGCTGTATGCACAGATCACGGACTGGATGGAGGAGGCGGAGAGCATCAAGGCCCTGATTGACGCCAAGGCCGAGGAACCCGAGTTGCACGACGGCCAAGAGCGGTGCTGCATTCAGTGATTTGTATTTGTTGACAAAAATGCTAATAAAAACGGAAACGCTTTGAATGGCCTCTTTTATTGAAACAAATGTTGGCTCGCTATTTGTCCATGAAACGTATTATTATTTCTTTCTTGCAGTGTTCGAGATCCTACTGAGAGTCTCCATGGGCCAAGACTGGCAATCCACGCTCTTGGAAGTGCTGCCGTCCCGCAAAGGAGCCCAGCCGAAGCAGTCCCCCAGCCAAAACGTGCCTGACACCCCAGATGTGACCAGCTGAGAGAAATAAAAGACGACGTTTCATTTAAAACTAAACATGTTGAAGCCATTTATTGACCAAATGCTCTCACGCAGTTACTATAAACTTCGATATGCCGACCATTCATAAATATTTGTCAGAAGTAATATTTTAAAAATCTAGTTTAAGGTTCAGAGTAATCTTAACGTCGCTTCCGAGATTATTCGGAATCAAATGATGAACAAAAATGAAATCTGGAACGTCATCTTAAGTCTAACTTCAAGCTTTTGCTTCAGTTTTGACGTCACCGCCATCGTCGCCGTCCTGGTCACTCGTTGTATCAGCGCTCTCCACCTCCATTTTGGTGGACTTGGGGACCTCCATGGAGACACTCGAGCCTTGTGGGAGCCCCGTCGCGGTGCTCTTCGTAGTCCTAATGTCGATACTGTAGAGGTTCTTCTCCTCCTCCGAGATCTGAACGGGGGCCTTGGACAGGTGGTCCTTCCCCTCCAGTCCCTTCGGGAAGGCAATCACGTCCCTGATGGAGTCTGTGTTGCACATGATGGCCAGCAGTCTGTCCAGCCCCAGAGCGATGCCTCCGTGGGGAGGGCAGCCGCTGTGGAGAGCCTCAATCATGTGCGTGAAGTCGGCGAGGTTGAGCTTCAGGTAGTCCGTCAGCATGCGCTTCTGGAACTCGAAATTGTGGATTCGGATGGAACCGCCTCCGATCTCCTGCCCGTTCAGGACCAGGTCGTAGGCCAGAGAGCGGATTCCGAAGAGGTTGGTGCGCGAGTCGAGGTCGGCTCTGTCGTCGGGATGGACTGCTGTGAAGGGGTGGTGGACCGAGTCCAGACACCCTGGCCCTCTCTCGCTTCTGCAGAAGAGGGGAAAGTCGATGATCCAGAGTGGGTTAAATGCGGTGCTTGGAGTATAGATGCCTCGCGTCTCCATGTTCTCTCGCATCGACACCCGAGTGCGGCCCATTACTAGTTGCTGAAAAAGGAAGCCTTCAGAACTGGAAGAGAATCAAGCCAAGCCAACTTACAGCAGCTTCTTTTTCTCCGAACGCGAACAGTAGCAAGTCGTCCTTCTCCAAATTCAGCTCGCCCACGATCTGAGAGGTGATGGCCGATCCCAGAATCTTCTGCAGGCCCTGGGTGTCTTCGGGAGTCTAAAAAATTTATGGTCATACTTAAAGCAAATTCTTTGCGAGGTACCATTTCTTACTTGAGAGATCTTCACGCTGTAGAACTTGGCTCCAGGTTCCTGCTTCGCTGCTCTGTGTAGAGCCTCCTTGAGGTGGTTCGGGAACGTGCTGTTGGGGCTCTGGATGACGAGGGCGTACGCGCCAAATTCCTCCCCGTCCTTCAGGTCAAAGCCCTCCCTGATTTCCTGGTTCAAGCTGAATCCGTACGTGATGTTCTTCAGCTTCATCTCGAACCGCGTGTCCGGCTTGTCTGTGCCGTACTGCTCCATTGCTTCCTGATACGTCAGCTTGGGGAAGGGAGTGGTGAGGGGGCCGCAGAAGTCGGGCCAGCAGTGCACCAGGACGCTCTCCACGAGCTCCATGATCTTCTCCCGGTCCGTAAAGGAAAGCTCGATGTCCAGCTGTGTAAACTCTGGCTGGCGATCGGGGCGAGTGGCCTCGTCCCGGTAGCACCGGGCGATCTGGAAGTACCTATCTATGGAGCCCACCATGAGCATCTGCTTGAACTGCTGGGGGCTCTGGACGAGGGAGTAGAAGTGGCCGGGCTTCCGCGTTGGAACCACAAACTCCTGAGCTCCTCCCGGCGTTCTGCGGAACAGCGTGGGTGTCTCAACCTCCACGAAACCTAGCGTGTTGATAAGCTGCTCTCGCATCTTCATCAGGACCTTCGAGCGCGTTCGCAAGTTCTTCTGCATGTCGCTGAACCTCAGATCCAGGTACCGGAACTCCATTCTGAGCGCCTCCTTCGGTCTCTGGTGGTCTCTCAGGTTGAACGGCAGGTTCCTCTTGGCAGGATTCACGACCTTGAGGTCCTTCAGGATGACCTCTACGTCTCCCGTCGCCATGGACTCGTTCCTCATGCCCGGGGGACGCGCCATCACGATGCCCGTGACCTCCAGGATGCTCTCGAACGGGACGTTCTCGATTCGTAGCTTCTCCCCCATGTCGTCGGGGAGCATCACTTGGGTGCAGCCGTATCTGAAAGAACTCTGGGTGAGACCACTTTACTTGCTTAGGAGAGAAGTGAACCCTTACCCGTCTCGGATCGTGAAGAACTTCCGCATGCGCTCGAACTCCATCCAGCCACAGAGTGTGACCTCCTTCCCAATGTCGCTCTCGTTGATCTCGCCGCAGGTGTGGGTCCGGGTCGTGAACTTGTTCCACTTTGGCGGCGGGAGAGGCGCCTTCGGAGTCGCCTCCTCCGCCTCGGCTTCCGCACTTGCCTCCGTCTGGTTCAGAAATGGGCCTTCAAAGGGAGCTGAAGGTTCCAAAATCGTAAAGTGCTCCACCAGAACCTCGATGTCTCCCGTTTCGTACGCCATATTCTTGTTAGAAGCCGGTCTGGCGACGACGTAGCCGATCACGTGGATGAAGTCGTCGGCCGTGATGGACGACACGAGGTTCTTCACCTGGTCGTTCTCGTGATCCACGACTATCTGAGTGCTGCCGTACCCGTCTCGGAGGTGCAGGAACTTGCCGTGCGTCTTCTTCTCGATCCAGCCCACCAAAGTCACGCACTTCCCGACGTCCTGCCACCTCAGCTCCCCGCACGTCGTCTGCCTGTTGTTCAAGCGGTCCATGATTCCCTGCGACCCCAAGCACTTTTTGAACTCGACGCTCGTCAGACTCCTGTTCTTCGGTGGGGGTGTGTTGGTGGTGGTGCTGAAGGAGCGGTAGAGCGGGTTCTGGCTCGTCTGGCCCGATATTCCAGGTCCTGGGGAAACGCCATTTAGCAATTGTACTTTCTTGGGGGTGGATTTACAACTCACCTGATCCGTCCATGGGGTTGAGGGGCTTCGGGAAGTCGACATCTCGGATCTCCTCGACGTGGACCTCCACTCTGCCCGTGGGAATGGTGTTGTTGGGCTTCAACCGGGGCTTCACGATGCCGTAGACGGTTATGTAACTGTCGATGGGAATGGTCTGGAAGAGCCTCAGGATCTTTGGCTTCTCGTCGTCCGCGACGAGCTGAGCGATTCCCCTGCTGTCTCGGAGCTCCAGGAAGCGCCCCAGTCGGGCCTTGACGACTCGTCCTCGCAAGCGAATGTAGTGACCCTCGTAGCCCTCCCACAGGTCCCCGCACTTTACTAACTCGGGCTCGGGAGGGGGAGGCGGAGGGAACCGGTAGCCCATGGGCGGGCCCAATCGCATTCTCTTAGGATACATTGCTCGTTGGCGACTAAACACAGTTGGTTGGTCAAACTTGTTGGCTGCTACTAACTAAAATTATACAAACAAAACGGAAGTTGCCATTAGAAGCGTAGCGAGATTTATGAATTCCAAGAATGCGAGCTCATCGATTTTTTTACGAGCACGAAGGCACGCGAGACGAGGACACTCTTGAGTGAGGGGTGAGAGCAAGCCACAAGGGCCGGAGATGAGGTGAAGTGAAGGCAAATGGCCGCAAATAAACATGTTCAATAAATCACCGAAAACGCTTTTTTGTTCGAAAATACACGTCTTTGGGCGATTCTTTGCATCAAACCACTCATCATGCGAAGAAGGGAGCTTAATTGAGACTAGAAAAGGCTATTTGCCGAAGCCAATGCGGCGATAATCTATTATTTTTAGCAAATTTCACAAGGAAAACAAAAACTTCACCTGTAATTCACCACATCTGTCAAAACTCACCACAGAACTCACCACAGCTTTGCTCAAAAACCAAACTCAAATATTCAGCGAATCTTGCTGAGAGCCACGCTGAACTCCAGGAACCGTTGGGGAAACCCTCGTGGTCTCACTCCTAAGAATAATATCATGGAGTCTGAAATGAAGTCTAGAACCTAGAGCATGGAAATTTCTATTTTTTCCGCTCTTTTGGGCCTGTTCACATATTACGTAACGGTGAAAATCGAGATTTTCGACCCCCACCCCCCCCCCCCGTCTGTCACGGTTTGTCCTATATAACAGTACTTGAGTTTGTACTGACTGTCACGAAGCGGCCGACACCCCCCCCCCCCCCCTTGGACCGTGACGTAATATGTGAACAGGCTGTTATATGGAGAGGGCGAATAAATGCTTTGACGGTTCCAAGATGACTGACCCAGAACCATTTTTTTTTTCGGTCTTTAAGCGGGGTTGAAAGTGGTATCAGGAGATTCGTTATGCTCCAAGGATTCCGAAATGCCACGGCTCATCAAGAACAACCGCCTGGGAGCCGCGCAATCAGCCTCCAAAGTTCGTGATTCGTGAATATGATTGTCTTTAATTCCTCCACCTACTCCAAGTCACTACATTTTTCCATAGAGAGTTTTGTGCTCGTCCCAGAGCTTGTCGAACTCCCCCTGCATTTGGGTCTGGACGTTCTGGAGAAGCTCAGCGACATCAGTTCTGCCAAGTCCCGCCGTGCTGACAGCTGGCAAAATGCTAATTTTGTATGTTCCACTGTTGAAGACCTTGCCCTCGTAGTCGTAGCTGACGAAGGGCGCCACTACGATGGGGTAGATGGGACACTCGCACTCCACGGCCATGTAAAAGGGTCCCTTCTTGCTAAAAATCACGTGAATTAATTTCCGTCTAGCCCCAGATCACTTGTGCACTTACAAAGGCTTCATTTGGCGAGCTCTGTTCCGAGTGCCTTCTGGGAAAAACATCATGGACACCTAAAATAGGTTGAATCCATTATTCAGGAGACAGCGCTAGCCTACCTTCTTTTCCGAAAGAATTGATTTCTTTCTGTTGATTTCTTGGATCGAGTTGAAGCGCTCCTCCCGTTTTATGAAAACAGTGTCAGTCAAAATGGCGGAGAGACCGAAAATTGGCACGTACTGGAGCTCCTTCTTCATCACGATGGAAAAGGTCCCAAAGAGCGGAAAAATCTTCGCGATGGCTGAAAAACACTCATTAGGAGGTGGCTCGTGAGAGAGAGTACGGGTACCCAGCATGTCGAGAAAGCACTGGTGATTCATCATGATGATCCCACAGGGCTTATTTCGCACATTTTCCGCCCCCTCCACGACAAAGCTGATGCCGAAAATCCACGCCACGAAGCGGGTCATGGTCGCGTAGAGAATTCCATTTTTGGCATTGCGCCCACGCAGGAACAAGTAGGGGTATGGGATGACACCTGTTGAAACACGGTTCATGGAAATGTATAGGGCAATTAGCGAGGCTCTTACAGATTGTTAAAATAATTGCGGCATACGCCAGGAGCTTGAAGTAGTACTTGAACTTGTGGGAGAGCTGGCATGTTGCAGCTATGATGGTGGCGATGGAAACTATTTTGGTGAGGAAAATGTACATGTCGCGACTCCGGGGGAAACTCAACTGCGGCGGAGGGCTTTGCATACGAACCTGCAGCCATCGGGCGGGGTGACGAACCAATTTTGGGACCATTTTTTGAAATTTCAAAAAATTTGGTTTTCGAGTATTTTGCATTTTTTGATGAAAATTGGGGAAAACCGGGGAAAAAGGAGGTCCTTCGGGATGACCTTAGTCGGGGACTCTTCGAGATAATGGAGAGTCGCGTGCATGCTGGTAATCGGAGCTGTAATCAAGACATCTTAAGTCGTTATCAAGCCGCACTCGAAGCGAAATCCAATTTTTATGATGGCACTGCAGCTTTGCTTCGTTCGAAAACTGTGGGGAGTACGTCGACGAGCCTTTCATTCGTGAATGAATATTTCACAAGTATCGATTATGGCAAGTGTATCCTGACGCGTCCTGCGGCAAAAGTACCCGCCTTCTCACAAACAGGCTCCGCACTATCGTGCCATCAGTTGAGCGGGGCATTAAACTAGTTCGAAGACGAGCAGACAATGACGGGGGCCGAGAGGGGGGAGAGGTCGCGGAGTTCAAGTTCAATTGAGTTTATTTACTCGGCTGCATCCATGTGTACAGCGTTAACGGCGCTTAACGATACGACAAGGACTCGGAGGGCGCATGTGCCTCGTGGGTAGTAGCTATGTAGGACAGCGCCTTCCGGAAAGCAAAAAAATTATCAAGCTCGCAGTGAGTCAACTCCAGGTATTTATTCGGGCTCTGTGGAGAGTTTGGCGCGCCGAGTCAAACAGCTGACACTTTGTGGAAAACACGCGATATTCCATCGTACTACGGAGCATGTACGTGCCTACATAATCTAACGAATTGAATGCAGTGTGCCCACAGGTCCACATTCACGAGTCGCGAGTCTCAGTTGTCGATGAACCTTGCTGAGGCGAACACTGCTCACTCGAATTTCCGCGCAAACACCTCAAAACCTTTCCCTGTCTCAAAGCGGTCAAAAGTGAAGAGCTCCTCTTTGATTTCCACACAAAGCATGCTCTGAATTGGCTGCTCAAACTTCTCGCTGCTGCTCCCGGAGACCAATTGAAAATAATTACGTGCTTGTGTGACATTTTACGACACATTTTTGGATAGGGCGTAGGTATACATAAAATTTATGATGCTTCACAACGATCTTCCGCGTGCTTCAGCTCACACTCGTGTAGTTTTCCACGCGTTGATATCTTTCTTTCATATTGATTCAGACCTGCTTTCGGGGACAGTCTATTGTTGGCCCTTTAAATCTCAAATTGATTGAAGTGGTTTAAAATGTCAGCATCAGTTTCGATTTCATGACCTCCCTCACCTTTCCAACTACAAATTGATAGAGAGATAAGAGCCCGAAGAGCACGAGTCAGCCATAATCTTTATTATCGTCTGATAAGAAGGCGGTTTGGCAATAATTGGCAACACACTGTCCTGGTTATTTTCGGCGTGATTAAGTCTATCGCTCGATTTATATGGGGGCAGTTCTGAAGGGCTTCTTGAAGGTTTGATTTTTTGTGGCTATTTTTAGAAAGATAAGATTTTTCTTTTAATTTAACCAATTCACACAGTGACAATGTGGAATGGCTCAAAAATTTTTTGAAACATTGAAGGGACATTGAAAAAGGAGAGTAGACGAGTAGAAAAAGACGTCAGGCGTGAGGTGAGGCCTTTTTTAATGTTAACAGTTTTCGATCCAAGGGACGAATTTCTGACCATAAACTTTAGATTTTCTTTCCTGACATAGAAAGCTAATTCCTTTTTGTCTAAATTTTTCTTCTTTCGTCTTTACTTCATAGAAGAAAATTTTTCTCCCGAGGCTCTTAAAACTAGCTTTTAAGGCTTTTGAAAAATAGGCTTTTTCGAACATATTTTTTGAAAATTCCCCAGAATTTCGTCTTTTCCAATTTTTGTCTGAGATTTTAATGACACAAAGAGTAAAAAACAAACATCACGGGAAAAATCAAAATCTTTCCAAATAAGACTATTCAAAGGTTTAAATTAGGATTAAAAAGCCAATGATGAGAAAAAAAACTTTTTTTGTATATTTTACATATGTATGGTATATTTGATAAAAATATATTTTTAAAAAATTGAGAACCGCTATGCTGCATTTGATGTGGATGAAGAAAGACCATATATGTATTATATATTTGAAATATATGCAAAATATATATTTGGGAGATTTTTTTTAACCTCAAATTTTTCATACAGGGGAAAAGAAAACTTCAATTTCAAAAATGAGCAAAATCGTACGAACGGGTCTATGTCCGGCTCGAAATGGGTTAAAGGGACACCAAAGTGTGGACTCCTTTAAAATAGCTTTCTTAAATTCTCAAACAATAATTAGATCGTGACTGTAAGACAGCTCCGAAGTCATTAAAAATTTCTATCGTTTTTGTACAGAAGTGGGAAAATTTTTCTACAAATAACGCGAGTTCTCGGAACCGACACGATTAGTATTGAGGCTTTAAAAATTCAAGAGGCAATAACAATTATCGGCTCTCAAGTAAATATCGCCGAGGCTTAGCTAGGCCATTCCCGGAATCGATAAACCCGCAATCAGTTCATCAGGGCCGATTGCTGGAAAGGAAAACAAAAACACGGCTTGCACTTTCTAACTCGCACTCGGAGTTTCGGACTTTGTATTTCGCAATCACAGCGTAAAGTCGCGTCGATCGGTCGCAACGTAAGCGAACAGTTTTAATTAACCTCGCTATTTTTAACGCAGACTCAGCTATCGATTGCACGAGCTTCGATCTATAAAAGCCGTCGAGATGTCCTGTTGCTCGTGTGAACTTGTTGCATTCGCCTTTGCAACATGCGTGATGTGGTCCTTCTCCTCACGTGCCCGCTACTACCTGAAGATGTTCGTGTTCATCATCGGAGCTACTGTGCTAGTGGTGGTCCCGTTCCCCTTCATGCTCCTGCGACCCCGTGACTACAGAAATGCGCTGTAAGTAGGGGCCTGTTTGAATATTACGTCACGGTCTGAATGGGGGGGGGGGATAGGTGACGAGCTCTAGAAACCCTCCTAATTTGTCTCCCCCACAGATTTCCAGCCTACGGATGCGTCAAGCTGGGCAGGCTGCTGGGAGTCTCCTTCGAGATTCGGGGTCTGGAGAACATCGACCGCAATAAGGGAGCCGTGGTGCTGATCAACCACCAGAGTGCCCTCGACCTCATCGTCCTGGCGATGCTGTGGCCCATCGTGGGTCGCGCTACCGTCGTGGCCAAGAAGGCCGTCCTGTACCTCCTCCCCTTCGGCATCCCCTGCTGGCTCTGGGGCACCATCTTCATCGACAGACACAATCGCAAGACGGCCCAGAACACAATCAACAAGGAGTCCATGGCAATCCGCGAGAAGCAGGCCAAGCTGCTCTTTTTCCCCGAGGGCACACGCAACTCTGACGAGCACCTGCTGCCGTTCAAGAAGGGCCCCTTTGTCACCGCTATCCAGAGCCAGTGTCCCCTCATTCCCGTCGTCGTGTCTCGGTACCACTTTCTGGACTCCAAGTGGAAGAAATTCGGCCGCGGCCACAACATCATCAGCGTCCTCCCGGAGATTCCCACGGAGGGCCTCGACAAGGCCGACATGGACGTCCTCATCAGCAACACCCGGAACCTCATGCAAGCCGAGTACCAGGTCATCAGCGACGAGTCCCTGGCCCTCAACAACCCCACTTCGAAGAGCCTTTAATGCGCTGAAATCCCCCAAACACTTCCCGAGTCAGAGTACAACAACAAATTCCTGTGGACAACCCGGTTTTGTAAGAATTTAGACTGAGACATCTGCAACAGTTTCGTGGAACAGATCCCTTATTTTGAATAAACTACATTCGCACTCATTAAAGAGCCTAGAGGTCGGCCAACTGAGCGTTTCAACAGGAGTTGCCTTGCTTCGCTTCATTCGATATCAGAATGTGATCGTTATACACTAATTTAGGTTTCTTTTGCACAGCCAGGAGTAGCAACTGAAGCTCAACTTACCGTTTCGACGTCTTGAGATACCAAATAGTAGTTACGTTAAGTTTTTATCGTAAATGAGCTTATTTATGTGAATGTAAGAGTTTATAAGACATTTCTGAATAAAACTTTGATCATACTGAGGGGCTTTAGAGCTGCGTGAAGCTCGCCATGAGGTATTCCATCTTGTTCAGGAAGCTCTTTCCCTCCATCTTGTCGAAGCGGATCTGAAAGGAGCGAAAAAGAGACTCAGAAGGGCCTCAAAAAGAAATCGTAATATTTACCTCCTTGAAGTGCCCCTCGAGATGCTCCCAGTAGTTCTCCTGCAGCAGCGAGCTAGCGAGGAATTCCTTCTTGGGCGTATGGGCTACGTAAACCTTCACGTCGATCTGCGGGTCGCACCTCACTTGCACGGCAATGAGCGGATCTCCCGTCGGGGACGATAGCAGGCAAGAACTCGCGTTTCCCAGAGGCTCCACCTGTCCCACACCCAGGTGGCTGCTGTTGGAGAGTATCTGCCAGGCCATGTACCGCGCTAGGGCCTGGAGTCCGGTGATCTGGTGGTGAGCGATCTGGCACAAGATGAGGTCTCGAAGCTCCTGGGGCTCGTAGGACATGTGGAAGACCCGTCCGTCGCGGCAGATGGCCTTGAGACTCCTCTCCTTCACATGCAGGACCAGCGAGGTGCGGCTGGCGGCCTCGTACCCGTGCGTGGCGATGTTGATCTTGACGCAGGACATGGTCGGGCTGCTCATGGCGTTCCAGTGCGAGGTAATCTGGGGGTCCTTGACGTCCCTGGCGAGCGTATCGAGGACGTACTGGGTCCGTTTTCGCATGAAGATGTGCTGTGCCTGGTTGATTATCTGCTCCAGCAGCGTCTGGGTCTTCGTCATCTCGAGCAGCTCCTGTCTGTCGAACGCCATGGGACCTGAAAGAGCAAAAACTTTAGTCCGTCAAATCGTAGGGTGTTTGAAAATCAAACCTGCCAGCATCCGCTTCTTGCTGGGTCCTAGGGGTCCGCTAGCAGGATGAGGGAAGGGAAGGTGGCTGTTCTTGTGATGGACCTCCCGCAGGAGCTGGTGCAGGGAGTGCTCCAGAACGTGGTCGTGGTCGTTAATGGGGCCAGTGGACTCCTTGGGGTCGGTGGTCGTGGAGTGACAGAGACTGATGATGAGCTGGATGCCCGGGAGGAGAGTCGCCCTGATCTGGTTTCCGACTACGACGTGTGGGATCGGAGCCTGCATCTGTACGGCTTCTCTGGCGAGCTGATTGAAGAGTTCCTTGCAGAAAAGCACGTTCTGAGCGAACTCGAGGGTCTTTTGCCACACCCCTGCTTGCTGTCCGATGCTGGCCCCGGGGCCCATGAGGTTCACAGAGGCCGTGCAGAGATCTCCCTGGTCTTTCTGAGTGATGACCTTGATGTAAGCCACTCCTTGAAGCTCGGACGGGACGTTGACTCGCAGAGCCGAGTTGTTTTTCGGGCACGGGACGGCTCCCGGACTCGGAGGAGGAGACGAACTCTCCTCCTCTTCTGCCTTCGTCACCTCAAACATGCCCGAGTGCATGAACTTGGAGCCTGCTGTGCGGTAGCTGAGATCCCCGATGATGCCGTTCGAGACCTTCTTGAGTCGCCAGTTCTGTCGAAGTCGGAGCAGGTCAATGTGGAAGTCCTGGGTGTTTCTGTTGGATTGGTTGTACTGAGCGGACCTGAGACGTTCGGCGCCATCGACGAGGAGCTTCCCGGCCTTCGTGAGGGCCTGCTTGCGAGAGTAGACCTGCACCATGGGCTTGACTTCGGGGCTCTCTTGCGGAACGGGGTCCAGAATCATGTATCTCTTGTCTTTCGCCACCGAAAGAACGTCAGCTAGCACACAGACTTCCGTGTACGCGTCCCGGAGTTTGTTTCTCACCGAGTCCCAGGGCCACAGACTCGGCTGAAGAGCCGTGTTGTCCTTCTCGTCCTCCTTCTTGATGTCGGGCTCCTCCTTCTTTATCTGGACCGACTCCGACTCGCTGGCATTCTTGCTGAAATCGATCTTTGCGGCACACCGAGAGAGATTCTCGGAGAGAGTGAGGGGGCTGAAATAGATTTTCACTCAGGAATGTCGAGGAATGCTGAGGATGCCGACTTACGCTTGGTATATCTCTGTTCCATCGTACGCTATCTCCTGGATCTGGTTCTCATTGGGAACCTCGACGGATATGGGCATGTTGAATGCCATTTTGAGGCTTTTGAAGCGATCCTTTGCGTAATAAATTTAAAATTTCTGTGATTTTATTTGCTCAAGTAAACTTTGCCGACATACTGAAACTTTGAGAGAAAACAGCCCCTTCATAAACAGAGTATCCCGTATTTTGTTGGCAGGTCAGTGATGTACTGAAGCTCTCTGGCCGATCCTATTTTACCAAATTGAAATAATGAAGGTTAAAGAAGAATTGTGAGGGGAAATATTCGCACCATGTCCAAAGGAAACCGACAAAATGAGATCGAAAACCTAGGATGCTTTCATTCAGACTGAGGTTTTTGTTGTTGTGGTTCTTTGTACTTTTCTAGAATCGAGCTGTCTCGCTCGCACTGTATAAATCGAGTAAATCGCATTTGTCCAAATTCGCGTAAAAAACTTAATAAAAAACCAGGGAGAGAGTAAGAGCGATTACATAACCAAACAATTTACAGCTGAGGTAAGTGAAAAACGGGGGAGGAAGGAAGTTTTCTTCGAGAAGGCTGGGGAAAAGGCAAAAACAGGTGAAAATTTTGGGGTGTCGCGACAGAAAACAAAGCCAGGGCCTTGTGCTAGGTATGATCTCATAATTTCATGCCTAAATCTAAGTGATAATTGCGTCTCGTGATCCGAAGTGGCCCTAGGAAAGCTCCGATTGATTGATATCTTTGCCTATTTTTAGCAGCACAAAAATTTTGATGAGCAATCGCAAAGAAGCTAAAGACGCAAAAAACAACAAAATCATCAAGATGCCTGCCGTAGATTCCAACTTCCTCGACCGCATTCTGGGCGATGTGAGCAAGAAGTCGGCAACGCAACAAATCGTTTTCGGAGCCGGAAGCGGATGGTAAGCCTTGTTTTTCACTTCATGCGGGTCCAAATCGAGAGTGCCTACAGTCGGGTCAAGGTCTGGGAGAACCCCGAAGTCATCCCTTGGGATGTCGTTTTCGGGCACTTGGGGGCTCTCCGGAGGTATATTCGGTCTTTATTTGGGAAAAATGTTGTTCGAATGCGAAGAAAAGACTTTGAAACTAAATATATTTGTAGGGCGACCGGATATGTCACCATGAAAGTTGGTAAGGCGGCCGCACTAGCTCTTGGGGGCGGCATCATACTGCTTCAGGTGGCGAACCAGCAGGGGTATATCAAGGTAGATTGGAACAAAATAACTCGCAAGATCGATAAAGTCACAGACAAGGTAGAGGAAGCCGTAACCAAAGAGAAGACGAGCGTCATGGATAAGGTGAGTGGGGGAGGAGGGTGGCGAGAATGATGTCATTTCAATGAGTGTGTTTCAGATCGTCCAATTCGCGAATACGAACTCTATCACGACCATTAGCTTCCTTGGCGGCTTCTTCT
The DNA here is from genome assembly GCA_963930915.1 of Forcipomyia taiwana. NCBI lineage: Eukaryota > Metazoa > Arthropoda > Insecta > Diptera > Ceratopogonidae > Forcipomyia > Forcipomyia taiwana. The sequence goes on along the minus strand of CAWVOI010000099.1, from coordinate 1,178,369 downwards.
TAGGAGTCGGGTGCTGTCTTTAGGTCGATCTCTTCCTCGAATTTTCGTTATAAATTTCTGCGAGACTGTGTAGTAGCTCTTAAGGCTCCTAAATTACCAAATACATGACTATTTAACGAAAATCTTCGTCTTTCTCTTTGCACCTTTTCCAGGCCGAACGATACGTCGATCGGGCCATTAACCAAGCCGAAGATGCTGTGAATAAGAAGCGAAAGCAGGCTAAGAAATGGTATGCTGCGTTCACTGGGGCCGACGATGGGGTCCGAATCAATGACCTCCACATCTTTCTGGTCTCGTTCGCCGCCGGTGTCGCCATTGGACTCGGAACCGCTTAAGAAATCTCGAAATTATCCCAACTGAAAGCATGTAGTAGTCACTCTTTACGAACAAAACCTTAACCAAAACGAATGCCTCATTTTAAATCACAACTTGCTATTTAAAAGGATCGCAAGATCCGACGATTTACACTATGATCTTAAACGTAGCTTAATTCCTCAAAATAAATAATTGGGAGTAAGTTTGTACTTATTGATTACGTTGATTTATTCGTTAAGAAATCTCACCAAGTATTGAGACGGAATTTCCAATCCAATGTCGATAGAGGACTAACACTTGAAAGAAAGATTTGTTAGAAGCTAAGAGTATTGAACAATAAACGTATGAAGCGAAAGAGCCTTTATTTTCCCGCCAGCAGGCCCCCCTCGAGGGGCAGACAGGTCCCGTTGATGTACGAAGACCTCTCACTGAGCAAGAAGAGGACCGGCTCGACGACCTCGTGGACCTCCCCGAAGCGACTCAGCGGAATTTTGTTGAGCACGGGGTCCGCCTTCGCCGGATCGGACCAGTTCTCGCGGCCCATGCGCGTCAGAATGACGGTGGGGTTCACGTTGTTGACGCGGATCTTCCTGTCGCCCAGCTCGATGGCGAGGTTCTTGGCAAAATTGTCCATAGCGGCCTTCGTGGGCCCGTACACCGAGTGGCCCAGGATCCCGATGATGCCTGCCAGAGACGAAATGTTCACGATGGAGCCGCCGTTCCTGAGCTTCGGGGCCAGCACTTGGCAGACGTTGAAGACGCTCTTGAAGTTGACGTTGAACTGGTCGTCGAAGTCGGCTTCGGTCATCTCCAGGAAGGGTTTGATGATTGCGATCCCGGCGTTGTTCACGAGGCCGTCGAGCTCGGGGACGTCCTTGAGAGCCTCTCGGGTGGCGTTCCAGCCCGCGAGGTCCACCTGGATTGTGGAGATTCCGGAGCAGTCGGACTTGAGCTGGTTCAGAGGCCCGGCGGAGCGAGACACGGCGATGACCTTGGCTCCGAACTTGTGGAGGGTCTTACAAATTTCATTCCCGATTCCTAAAATATTCTTTTTCACCTACTGCGCAGCTCGAATCAGGTTTTTACACAAACCTTGGCCGGCTCCAGTTACCAATATCGTCTTGTCTTTGAAGTTTAGCTCCATTTTCGGTGCGACAGATGACTCAAACTTGTTGACTCAAACTGGCACACAAGCGTAACTTCACGCGAACCGTGCATCAATTGTAGAATCGACGTTATCGCAAGAGCAAGGCCAAAGGTTCAATATTCTCGTTTGTTTTATTTAAAAATAATTCTTGTTTGATTTGGTTTAAAATAAAATTAATAATTTAATTTGGAAACGTGCGAAGCTAAGTGTTCATAGTTGCTAGAGTTTGTAATTAAAATTAGGGCGACGGGCCTTAAAAATGCGGCCTCACTTTGATATGATAATAATGATATAACTTGTCATCGACGTAATAATAAGTTAATTGCGATTTGCGATATAAAAACGAAATTTAATAAATTATTTACAACCGATCGAGATGCAGGAGGTCCAAATTTAAAGCTAGCCACTGTGTTTGTCATACTCTGGTGCGTCAAACGTAATAAAAAACAATGAAAGAGGCGTCCAAGGAGCACTAGGTCTCCCCCGACTTGATGCCGCTACAGCACTCGCTGACGTTCTGCTGCCACCGGGGCTTGGAGTTGTGCAAGTCCGCGAGTCCGGTCTCGCTCCGAGGCACTTCTTTTTTGCGCGCCTGCGACACCAACTCGGCAGCAATCTCGTAGAACAGCCGCTCCACGTTGTCCGCTTGCTTGGCACTGGTTTCGAGGAAATACATTCCGTGCTGCTTCGCAAACTCCTCGCCCACATCTTGGGGGATTTCTCTGTCATCGCGGTCGATTTTGTTTCCCACGAGGATTTTTAGCACATTGGCGTTGGCGTATTCGCCAATTTCGCGAAGCCAATCGGGAAGACAGTCGAATGTTGGTTGGCAACTTATGTCGTAGACGAGGATGAGGGCATGTGCTGATCTGTAGTAACTCTGTGTGATGCTCCGGAAGCGCTCCTGGCCGGCAGTGTCCCATCTGAAAGAGCAAAATGGGGTATGGTTTCCAGAAGGTTTCTCTCACTCACAGCTGAAGCTTTATTCGTTCTCCATCCACCTCGACGGTTTTGATCATGAAGTCCACTCCAATCGTCGCCCCTTGGCCGGGCGGAAAAAGTCCTTGTGTGAATCTCCGCACCTGCAACAGCAAATCGGTTTTAAATTGAAGGCAAATACGCAGCGAAAGACAAGGACGAATCACTTTGTGAGCGGCCAGCGAATAATCAACAGGGAGCCAATTAAGTCAAGGGCACGGAGAAACTCACCAAGCATGTTTTTCCAACTCCGGCATTTCCAACTAGCACGACTTTGAACAGAAATTTGTAGTCATCCATTGTCGGTGACTGTGTTTTTTCTATTTCAGCCGCTTTCTATTCTATTTCAGCCGCTGCTTGCCAAACTAATTGAACAAAGACCCAAAAAATCCCTGTTATTTTTGCTCAATTTCCGTCAGCTGACATGTCAAGTGAGTTGCGCGCTGGGATTGTTGACGAACTCGCAGTTTGCGTGCTGGGACTCGGACATTCAATTTTGATAACCGCCAAATCTTCAACGGAAGAACAATATTACAAAATACAGGATTGGACATGAAGGCGGAGAGCACCTGGCTGCAAAAGTTGAATTTCCGGGAGAGGGACCGCGTGGAGAGCTTCAAGGAATGGCCATTTGACAGCAAGAGCCCGTGCAACGTCCAGAAAATGGCAGAGGCAGGGTTCTACTGGTGCGGGAATAAGCGGGAGAAGGACACGGCGACCTGCTTTGTGTGCGGAAAGACCCTCGACGGCTGGGAGAAAGACGACGATCCTTGGGACGAGCACATGAAGCACGCACCTCAGTGCATATTTGTGAAAACGCGGAAGACTGAAGACGACTTGACGGTAAGCGAGTGTGTGTAACTGATTTGTGTAATTGATTGGCCACTTGGCTACTTTTCACTCAGGTGGAAGAGCAGTACGACCTGCTGGAAACGATAGTGAAGGCTCATCTGGAGCGAGATTCCACCGCGGAGAAAAAGGCCTTCAACAGTCTCTTGGAGGCGGCTCGGACAGAACTGAGCTCGATCTGATGGCCGAGAGCCGTACCAGGACCTGCCTGAACGCAATCAATTAATTTGGTAACTTAACGCACACTCACTGTTCCAGAACACGAACAACAAATATATTCATGCAAGGCGAATTTGGAATCGCGTTCAAATTTAGTGTAAGACAAAGAGGGTAAATTAAATTCGCTTGCTCCCGAAAGACACTTTCAATGGTAGGATTATCGAGCGATTTTCCACCCGCAAGTCCGAGCGAAGGGATGACGTGATCCTGCGAAGGCGAGCCAGGTGCGACCACATTTGTCAGTCGAAGGTCTCACCAGTTTGCCATGGAGGGGAGTCAGAAGCACTCGATTTGGACACTCGGGAAGCTCTTAGCGCGTGATAGTTGCTCTAGTTACAAAATTTGTATAAAAATGCGAACGTGGAAAAGTGTTGCGGTGATTTTTTCACCAGCAGACCTGCAGTACTGACTTGAACAAGTTGAACATTGACGTGTTTCAGCTGATGCTCGGTTCGGCTCGTTTGTGTGCAAATATACGGCGGACGGTGGTTGTGTACGAACGGTGGAAGCACACTACACTTTGATTTTTGGACAATGGAAATTATTTTTGGTGTTCGCATTGGAGTTTATTTTTAAATGAAATTTTTAGACTTTTTTAAAGCAAGTTTTTTTCAAACAAATCTTTTCAAAGAGTCAAGCTTGATATTTTTCGTTATTAAAAATTAAGTCCCAAAAAATTCGTTCCAAAATTAAATGCAAACTAGAGGGAGACCCCCTGCTCGCACGAGCTACGCTTGCCGCTTCTACGAATCCCCACTGAGTTTGGCTCGGAGTTCCGTTGTCCCCAAGCGAAAATATTGCAATTTTGTTTTCTCACCTTTATACAGTTTTTGCTAGAAGTGTTATCCAAGTGTTCTTCAAGGAGCTTTAAGATCTTGTCAGACTTAATATTCATGCCTGGTTTCATTAAGCTACCATAAGAATTTTTTTAGACCGAAGATCTAAAATTTAGGCCCATTTTGTATGGGAAAATGGACCTCTTGGTTAGTAACTTCCCTCCAGGGGACGCTTAAAATCAATCCTTTCACAGCTCCTCTCATTTTGAGTAAAAAAAGATCTGTGTAAGTTTTTAGAATTCTACGTCAAGTGGTTTGGAAATGAGAGCCTGTCAAAACACTCCTAATTTAGTAATATGATTTGGTCGAATCTTGTCTTTGAAACTCATCAGTCCACTAACCAACGAACGATAAGGACCGGTGACGCTATTTTCAATGAAAAAATCTTATCAATGACCGATTGGGGAGCACTTTAGACCTATCATTAGCGATAAAGCGCCGTGAGTGTTACGAAGAAGCTCGGGGTGAAGCGAAGCCATGAGAAAATTCAAATGTTCACTTTCACCTGCTTTGAATTACATTTATTGTGTTCATTTTGATCTTGCTATGCATATAAATATAATAACGTGTCTCGGAAAGCTGGCTTCCCTCCAAAAAATAAGAAAATAATGAGTAAAGTGCATTTAAATGCCTTCGTTATTGCATCGACTTCAACGCTAAGGAAATAAGAAAAATAAACTGCTGAAGGCTTACAACTTGCTGCCGGAGTTCTGGGCGCCCACTAGTCAATCTGCCGAGCAGACGGCCATGGCTTCCTCGCGCTCCTCGAGAAGCTCCTTACCCGTAAGGTCGAGCTTCTGATTCGCAAAGTCATCGACCTGCAGGCCCTGGACAATCTTCCACTGCTTGTTGACGATCTGGACGGGGAAGGAGAAGACCACGTCCTTGGGAGCCCCATAGCTGCCGTCCGAGATGACTCCCATGGAGACGAACTCGTTGGCCTGGGTTCCGAGCCACCAGTCGCGCATGTGGTCCCCAGCTGCCTTCGCGGCACTCATAGCAGAGCTCATTTTGCGGGCCGCAATGACGGCAGCTCCTCGCTTCTGGACCGTGGAGACAAAGTCCCCGGTCAGGTAGGCGTCGTCGGCGACAGCCTCGAAGACGGACTTCTCCGTGCCGTTGACGAGGACGCGGCCACTGCGGGCGTCCGGGAACTGGGTGGAAGAGTGGTTGCCCCAGATGATGACGTTGCGAACGTTCTCGACGGGGACTCCAACCTTGGCGGCGATCTGGGCGCGGGCTCGGTTCTGGTCGAGACGCGTCATGGCGGAGAAGTTCTCGCGCGGGATCGAGGGTGCGTAGTGGGAGCACACGAGGGCGTTGGTGTTGGCGGGGTTTCCGACCACCAGTACCTTCACGTCCTTCTTGGCGTGGTTGTTGAGAGCCTCTCCCTGCACCTTGAAGATCTTCACGTTGGCGGAGAGCAGGTCCTTTCGCTCCATTCCTTCGCGACGGGGCATGGCTCCGACAAGGAAGGCGGCGCTCACGTCCTTGAAGGCGAAGTTGGGGTCGGCTGTGGGCACGACGTCAGCGAGGAGGGGCAGAGCGCAGTCTGCCAGCTCCATCACGACTCCCTTCAGGACCTCCATCATGGGCGGGATGTCCAGGAGGTGGAGGACGAGCTTCTGGTTCTTGCCGAAAACGTCTCCGTTGGCGATCATGTAGAGGAGCGAGTAGGCGATCTGGCCGGCGGCTCCGGTGACGACGACTTTTAATGGGACTTCCGACTGGAAAAGAGAATTAGAGACTCAGACAAAAAATCGTCAAATATATTTTTGCCCACTTTTCTAGGACAGACAGGAAGTCAAGGAAGAGCATGTTTTTCCCGCTATCAGGTTCAGAGGTGCGCCAAAGAGTTGTAATTCGACCTCCGGATGAGCCGAAAGGTCAATTTAGTTGTTTACGTGTTATCAGCACTCTGACGTATTTTGTGTGGGGAAAATTATATAATCGGCCATAAAAAAGCCGAATTTCCTCTCGTTTTTCCCCGAATCTGGAAACTCCAGAATAACCTGGAAACAGCTTCCGCTTACCATGATGGCTGAAGTTCTGGGCTCTGGAACGAAATGAGGCTGCAGCAAAAGCACCAAAAATGCGAATAAAAAGCAACGATGGCGAATCGTGTGCTCGAGCGTCGACAAAAGCAAAACGACTGAGCTCGGAATGTCTTTTTGTTCTCACGTCTCTCTTCCCTCAGAGAGTCGCGCTACGCTGTCCGATCGTCAAGCTGGTGATAATTTGCCGATTAAAACGAAGGTTTATTTTGAGAGCAGAATTGCTGGTGTATCTCCTTGACTGCGATTGGCTGCGCGCAGAGTGGCCATCATGGAGTTGCCACCTGTGAGAGGGGCTGCCTACTCGCGGAAGGCAGGCAATCCCATAAAAAGTTTTGTTTTTCGGTGATATTTCGAAAATACGAGAAAGAACCTGATCCAGCTCACAAAATGGCATCCACAGTGCAGAACCAGGATGTTAACCAGGATGACCTAATAATTCAGCAACAGAGGAGCATTGAAAAGGAGGTAGGAAAGGCGAAAGGGGTTTGCTAAAATGGCGAGCCGGGCTGGGCCTTTTTGTGCCGAAATTGACAATGTTTCCCCGCAGATCTCAGACACCATTCCACTCATTTCGGACATTTTGGAGATAGACACCCTCGATGCCGAGTACAGCGACCAAGTGTACTCGAACAAGGTGAAGGAGCTCTCGAACCGCTACAAGCATCTACGTCGCATTCGGCCGGACGGCAACTGCTTCTTCCGGGCCTTCGCGTACAACTATCTGGAGTACTTAGTGCAGAACAAAGAGCGGTACGAGGAGTTTTTCGTGGTGGCCGAGGGGTCAAAGGACAAGCTGGTGAAGTTGGGGTTTCCTCAGTTTACGATCGAGGACTTTTACGAGACGGTGAGAGGGACTTTAATTCACTATTCGACACAAAATCTCTCCGGAGCTGGTTGTCTGTAGTCTGTGGTAGTGTATGGGGGGATTTAAAAAAACCCAAACCATTAAAATCTTGAAATTCCATGAAATTTGGTTAACATTCACTTTCTGAAGGTTTTTGGGAGTTTGGAGCGTTGCAGAAACCTTGAATACGATTTATTGAGTTTAAAATAAAATTTCGCAGTTATAATTGTTCTACAGTATGGGTGCAAACCCAACAGGGAACCCGAAGGAATTTTCCAAAATTGACCCCAGAGCCGAATTTGCCAAATTTTTCAACTTTGGACTCTCCCAGAGTTGCCATCTTGGAAGATAGGTACATCATTGGTATACTTGACAGATTGGAAATTTATTTAAAAAATAAAAATATCTAAACCCGAGGTCAATCGGATGTACCTCAAGCTCACACGGCCTCCTAGAGTGAAGAAAGTCCGAAAAATCACTTTTTGCCCTATATCTTCCAGACCATCAACTGTTTTGTTTTCCCTTAAGACCTCATTGAAAAAAAACAGAACCAGCTCCAGAAAAAATGAGACTAGGAAGAAATAATTTGACTGGTTGATTTTCAGTTCATGGATGTGGTAAAGCGAGTTCGGCCCACCGATGACCCATCGCAGAGCGAGAAGCTGCTAGAAGAGCTCCACAAGGTCTTCAACGACCAAGGACTCTCGGACTACTGCGTGGTCTACCTGCGTCTCATAACCTCCGGGCAGCTCCAGGAACGGGCGGACTTTTACCAGAACTTTATTGACGGCCTGACTATCGAGGAATTCAGACACAAAGAAGTTGAACCCATGTACAAGGAATCGGACCACATTCACATCATCGCACTCTGCACCGAGCTGAACATCTCGGTGGGCGTCGAGTACATGGACCGCGGCGAATCCCAGCTCAACTTTCATATTTTCCCGGACGAGAGCGTCAAGCCCAGGGTCCACTTGCTGTACCGCCCCGGGCACTACGACATTTTGTACCCGAAGAACTAATCATACCCGATATTTAATCCTTGCGTTTGGGTGAAACTGAAGTGAGGTCCCAAATATTAAGTTAGACTGCCTCATTTGATTCTAATTATTTAAGATTCGAAATCTGCTTTGAAGTACACGAATAAAACTTTTATTTAAAACGCTCTTTCACATCAAGTTGGCATTTATTGTTCGGTACTCTGTTAACATCAAATGTTCCTCTATAACTTTAGTAAATTCATGGGATTGTGTCATCTTGCGGAGTCTCTTACATGAATCCCTCCATCGGTGGGAGAACCTCGTACATGGCGAACTTCCACGTCCAGCTCCGGGCCAGCGCTTCGAACTTGGTTCTTTCAGTCTCATACATCCTTCCGAGCTCGGGCTCCATGCATATCTGGAAGACAGAATAGAGTAAGGATTCTCTGACAATCAGGTCTCAAAACTCACTTGAGTAAACGGGTCCGTCAGCAAGCTCTGTACTGAAAGAAGCAGCTTCGGGATGCCCAGGGACAGCAGCCAGTTGTGGTGGATGATGTCAATCCCAATGTCTCCATGCCTCGACACATTGGGGTGGATGATTTTGGTGAGAAATCTGACTTTGGGCGCCGACATCGGGTAGTTCGCGGGCAGAACGATGTACAGGAAGAACTTTCCTCCCTCGTACGGACTCCCGGGAGGCCCAAGTATGCTCGCCTGCCAGTGAGAAAGCTGCTGGTCCAGCGGAACGGCGCTGATGCCCTCCATGGCGGCGTCCAGATGGAGACTCTTCATGTCGCGTCTCAGATGGCTGACCCGGAGGTTGTTGATCTCCGGCAGCGGGGTCTTCAGAGACATCTGGATGAGACAGGCCCGGCAGAAGCTCGAGTTCACGAGGGCCGAGTACATCTGTAACCAGAAAAAGCGGTTAGAAAGGGAAGAGGCAGGTCGCGAGAGACCACTCACGTGCAGCCAGTTGGGGATGGTGGAGATTTGCTGGAACAGGGGCCAGCGTTCTTTGGTATACTTCTTCCACATCTGCTGTGGCGTGTGAATTTCGATGACTTTCTTCCAGTGCTTGCACACCTGACTCACGCTGCACAGCGAGATGTCGTCTAAATGCGAGAAGATTGTCAAGAGGACCTCCACTGGCAGCGAGCAGATGTCATGGGGTCTGTCTCCGGGCAGCGGCTCAGGCTCATCTGCCAGTAGATGCAAATACTGTTCAATGTTTCTTGGGTTGGGCGGGTCTGGCCGCTGAATGAGACCACTTAGGTCGAGATCGTCGTCTTCGTCGTCAAATTGGTCTTTTTCCGTTCTGTTTTCGGGAGGCTCGTCGTTGCCGGAGTCCTCGTCGTCCGATACTTTTGTCACTAAATTGTCAAGCTCTTCCTCTACGTGCGGGAACACAAACGCGTGACACACTTGGCAAATGGCTTCCTGGAAGTTTGGTCCATAATATCCATTGCAGATCCAACAAGTGTCCGAGTTCTGGAATACGAAGTTGGTGAAGGACGAACGGGGATCTGATGATTGGTTTGACTTACCGCAAACTCAAAACTGGCACAGAACTCCTCAAACTCCATATCGTAATACATCTCCTTGTCAAACTTGCTCTCAAAGTCCTTAGCACTGCACCCTGTAGCCATTGTGAATCACATTTGAGCCTTGACAACTAAAAAATCATTTAAAACCGAGGAAATAATTCCTTTATTGTTTGCTTTTCGCGATACTCTACCGCTGTGGTAAGCGTTTTTAGCTTCGCATTAAGTTTATTTGTGCGCAGCGCGCAGTTGATAAACGTCAACAACTCGTCAGCTGATCGACAAAGCGAATTATCATGTAAATTTACATGAGCAAGTCTCTTCGAAAATCAGCTCTTTCTTGACTTTGGCGCGTTGAATTCTCACGTCCTCAGCTCTGCTTCAAAAAGCTGCCATCCTCGATATGGAGATGTGGAAGCACGTGAATTCCAAAATCCCAAACTAGCGACCCGAGCCTGAGCCACCCACTAAATTTTTTGCGGCAAAGATGAAAAACTCTAAAGATGCATCCAACCAGGGACAAGACTTCATTCTCATTGAAATGTGTGCGATAAAACTTGCGGTATTTTTTCGTACGAAGGGGGGAACTTTATGAGCATTTTTCGCTCATAAAAATGTCTCTCCAATTATTCTTTTTGGCCCAAAAAAACGGAAACGTGTTTCTATCGTCAAGTATTTTAGTCAATTGAAGGCCTCAGGGACCATTTTCGAGACATAAAGTTTTTGAGAGAAATTTCTAAAATTAATATTTTAAAAGTAAGTGGAGGTTTGCCATTTTATAAACTTAAGGTGAAAATTTTGTTTCCCCAAAAAATTTTTTTTTTCGACCAAAACGCTAAGTTAATGTGGTTCTGGGGCTAAACTTAGTCGAAGGAAGGCTTCAGGGAAAAACGAGGTTTTCCTCTAATTTTTTGGTTACTGAAACTCAAATATTAGAATGGTTTTTCTTAATGCCAATCTCGATTCCAGGGATTTACATATAAACGGGAGACGTTAAGAGTGGATTAGGTTTTAGTTCCCGCCCGCTGAGGCCAATAAGGAAGTGGCTCATAAAATGGAATCTTCATTCGAGTCTCAACATCAAAAAACGTCCTTCAGATCAGTAATCGGTGCACGTTCGTTAAATTGCATTTAGCATTTCTTTGCACTCGGGTCAGGCTTGTTGAACCGCTTTAGGATTCTGCTATGTATGCAAGTAGAGGAGGAAATAACAAACATAATAAAATAAAAATGAACGTTAAAATTCTCATCAACTTCTCATTTTACGATTCAACAGACCTGTGATTGAAATCAAAAAATATATTCCTCAGGAGTCAGTTAGCTGATCGCAAGCAACAATAGCTCCTATGAAGGGCAGCTGCTGAAGCCATCCCGGGTACTCACTGCTGGGCTCAGGACGGACGGATAGGGCCGCGAGAGGGACTTTTGCAGAGGCGCTGGTTTTTTCTAAGACTTGAAATACACGATACACGTCTCGAGATGGCATGCCCTGACATTGTCGACGACGATGGAGACTATGAATAATAGCATGGGATATGCAAGAATCTCGCGGAGCAGCGAGAGATTCAAAATGGCCAAATGTGAATTCTAAAATAGAATAGATTCATGATTTAAGACTAACAAAGATTTATTACTCCGGTGCATACTGCATTATCATCATGCTGCCGCTTCATTCTGCATTCTTCATATCGCGCGTCTCATTTTTTCCTTCGCTCGTGTCCCTCCTTTCCAGCATCGGCTCCAGCTCAGTGCTCAGAAAACAGCAGCAGCTTTCATGACTGTGGTTTATGATCTTCGTTTTTTTTCTCTCCATGCATAAATACTTTTTTAGAATTTTTCAGACTGTTTGTTCCACAACACATATCGCGAAAGATTACAAAGTTTCGTCGTTCGAAAGGAGCATAAATTGAAAATTTGATATGGCATTCTGGATTGTGGTATGCAGCCGTGCCTCATTATTATTTAATCTTTCCCGTGGAAAGAGTTGGTGGAAAGGAAAAGAAAATATCGTGCGCGTGGAGACTAGAATCGCAGGCATGCCCGTGCGTTCCTCGTTGTTGTTGTTGTAATTGGGAAAGTACAGGAGAGTCATTAGCCATAAATTTATGATAATTACGCTTAACATGACCATCGTCGTTTGTTTGTTCCGAGCTCCGAGATATCGCACGAAATGTCTATAAGTTAGTGTGTATGCAGAAGATCGAGTGAAGGTCGGGAGGATCAGATACGTGACTGCGAGTTGGGCCGCGGTCGGAGCCGACAATTTTCCACGGCTCGCTACTTTACGAGTTGGCGAGATCGTAAAAGTGTCGGAATGTCGTTCTCCCAATCTTGACACTTTTTAATTGCCCCTCATCCTTGCGGCTGACGGGCGCTTCATGACGCGATGTATGCTCGAGGGGGCAAAAGTCAGACACACCATCGTGGCAATGATAACATCTAATGATGCGCTGATCTCATCGGACTGCCCCCTGGCTCGCTTTTCCGCCTGCCAATCAAATTTTCGCAGACCTGTGGGTGGAGTTCAGCGGCCTTGGAAGGTCACCAGATGCCGAAATTTCCCCACAGTGCTTAATTTCCGCCCACGCCAGACGACCAATTAGGAAGTAAAAGACCACAATGCTCGTGTCTCAGCCTTGAGGTTTTAACATTTTTACACGCAGCTTTTTACAATGGCAAGCGAACAGCAAATAGTAATATGTTGTTAAATATCTATTCAAAAACCATTTATCAACAATATTTAAACACATCTTTTATATGAAAATTTTATTATATTCTTATTTGAGATGATTATTACTGAAGGCGATGAGATCACGGCACATTGAAGAGGTACATACGTACTCGTGTCTCAAGTCTCAGGAAAGGAAGACGGAGGAACGATGAGGCAGAGTGACAATTAGTAGGTTTTTATGCCAACACTAATCGTAACTTTCGATTGTGATTTGTGTCTGGGAGTCAGAAACTCAGAAGAGTCGAGCTCGGCTCTATTAATCAAGCTGGAGAGGCAAAGTTCCCACCTTAAGTTTGGCTTGTTATCGAGTCTACCTCGCGTGACGGCCTTCAAGGTCGGAGACATGTGGAAAGTCTATTTTGGGAATCTTTAGCGCGTTCTGCGTAACTGGTTTCTGCACAAACAAAATTAACTGGGCGTCGTTTCGTCCTTCAAATGCCTTAATCCCGGCTTAGGCTTAGTCTGAGACTCTTGTGACATCCAGAAGTGTGACTAGAAGGGGATTTTTTCCAATAAAAAGCTTCTTGAATTTTGAAATGGGGTCTTTTTAGCACCACACAGTTACACCTGTGTCGAGGCCCCGAATTTCACGATAAAAATTAATCTGACAGACGGACAAAAGCAGGGATTAAGAGACATAAAATTGCGGGAGTATTTTATAGCCAGTCTAATTGCCTTCCCGATTTGGGCTTAGGAGAGGCTCTTCACCTCCTGCATAACGACTCCACTCTCCAATAAAAGTTATCTCCACATCTTCTAACGCTTGCTTGCCATCCAAGGAGCTTGCCAATTTTTTATTCCTCGCGAGTGTGGCCCAACAAGTCTGTGTGGGCGGAACAGCATGATTCTGGTTTGCCTTTTTAAAGAACTGCGAGAACGAAGCGAAACCCAGTCTCGGCGCCTGACTTTGCGGATAAATCGCGATCACATTGATTGGGGCACACTGTCTAGGTCTCGGGTAGCGGTCTGATAATGGACTAACTGTATTGTGGAGCAACAAGGTTACAAGATAGCTGCAGTAGTTATAAAAGTTCTGATGCGAAAGCATGCACGACTGGCAACTGAAATTTTCCCGCGTCGTGATGTGGCTGCCACCGCGTACAATTTGCGCGCGCAAATCAATTTATGCCATCATCGACCATCTCTTCATTCAGAGAGTTCCCGGATTAATTCGATCATGACCACAAGATTACTCATTGATTCTTTTCATCAATTGTGCACACACCAGAGTCCGTGCAGAGACGAATCAGGAATCCGCTGGCTCACTGTCGGCCCATTGCATCATTAGAATGCTGTCATCGCTCGTAGAAATGATGATGAGCCTGAGCGCATCGCATTGACAGACTTTTAATTACCATTTGCAAGTTGCAGCGCACGATTTGGTGACATCATGGGACACAATAGAGCCTTCTAAATGGCGTGAGATGTTGATTAATGGGCTTCTGCGAGCTCATCCTACATAGAAGTCATTGTCAAACGCACCTCGGACACTAATTGACGATAATCCCGCACTACTGGAGCTTCTCTCTTGCGATGGGGGATGGTGGCAGTTGAAAAATTGCTCTTGAGCGCGGAATTTCGTAAGTTTTGGGAAATGTTTCATCTCCACCTCGCCTCGCCTCATTCACACAAGCCTTTTTGGATTATATTGCTGCAATAATCGACAACTGGTATTGACCATAAATCCATAATTAGGCTCTCGAATTGTAGATTTGTAGGCGACATCAATATATTACGTGCCGTGATGCTGATTCACTGATGAAGAGAGCCGCAGATGTGATTTTTATGCATGGATGAAAATGAAAATGATCTTGAAATCCGAGAATGTGGCTGTTTTGAGTCACCTGTGGTTTTTGGCTTAATTCAGTGGAAAATTGAGTTTTTGAGCTAGGTTCTTCTTAACCTCCTTTCTGACTTCTTGGACTTATATTTTTCAAAAGACTTGAGCCTGACGAAGGGTTCTTCTTACAGCACCTCTGGGTGGAAGTTCTAGGAGAGACTGGCAGATCCAGAGGTACAGGGTAGAAGAGCATGGGAATTTTGATTTTTTCATGCCAAAAACCTTCAATTTTGGAGGCTGATTGCGAGACTTTCAGGCTTTTGTTCCTAGCAAGCTATAGCATTTCAGAATCCTTGAAGCCTAAAAAATCTGCTAATACCACATTTGACCCCCTTTATGGCAGAGGAGAACCAGAAATAGCGAGAATGTCGAGGTGCCTCCAAAGAAAAAATCACTCAAAATTACGAACTTTGGAGGCTGATTGCGAAGCTTCCAGGCTGTTGTTCCTAGCAAGCTGTAGCATTTTGGAATCCTTGGAGCCTAGAGAAAATAATGATACCACTTTCGGTCCGAAAACCACTTTTGGCCGAAAAAAACCCGATTTTTTAAAATTCAAGTAGTGATCAAACCTCAGGGTCATTCATCTTGGGACACGGGTTTGTTATGCTGCAAAATATTTTTAAAAATTGAAGTAGAAGTACTCCAGACTAACAGACAGACTAATATGTATTTATTAGCGGAAAACCTCTAATTGAATCTTGTCTAGCGAAAAGAAGCTGCGTTAATTAAAAGAGTCTGAACCGGCCGGGGAACAAGAGAATTGTGCGCCATACAATTGATAACCGAGACGCGACGCAAGAAAAAATTAATTTCACATGTCATCTGGAGCTAATCGCGAGCAGAACCACAATAACTATGCATGTGCAAAAACAAACGATAAAAATCACGTCTTTCATTAGTTTTTACGGTCCCCGTTCCGAAGCCAGCGGTGTTCAATGTTGCACTCAATTATGCCGCCACTTCTTTTGTCTGAGAGCAGAGCACATCGATATCACACACGCACTCGCTCGTTTTCCCTCAGCCTCGTGCATTTGCCTTATTTGAATGTGTCGACGTCCGAGGAACGCAGCGAGCAGGTCTGAGGTGCAGTCAAAATTCATAAAGGAGAGAAAAAACTAATTCGTCTGTCATGCATCGCCAAAAACCTGTTTTTATGCTACACTTGCAGCATACATCGTCAAATTCGTATGTCTGGGCTGCAGTCGGAGGGGCGATGGCGAAGCTAAAATTATACGTCCATGCTGATGTTAGACATTAAGACGATGATCGGAATTTTGTTCATCTCCCCTGCGCGTCGCCAAAAATGAAACTGCGAGACTCGTTTATGGGATTTTTTTTTATTGCAACTCCTTGGCGGTTCGAGTCAAGCCTGAGTGAGATTTTATCTTGGCAAGTGACGAGAAGAAAAATACATCACTGCACCAGAGCGTCTGCGTGCATCAATCGCATACTTTCGATCTCGAAAGCACCGAGAGCCGCAAGAATACACGAAGGAGATCCAGTGGTGGTTCTTGGTTCGAATTCAGAGATGGCTGAACGTCCCTCAGCACTTTGCAATCTCTGAATCATGAAAGGGCATCATTTTTCCTTCTTAAAAATCTAAAAGTTCATTTTTGATATTTTTTACATCAAGGAAAATTTTTTTGTAACACTTTAGAACTTTTAAAGGGGGGCTATAAAGGTTTTGAGGCATTCCAAAAATTTTGCCCCTGACATAAAAATATAAAAATAAAATTTAAATGCTACCTGGGACGGCTGAGCCAACCCTAGCCACCCCCTAGACCCGCCACTGAGGAGATCGCCAACGCCGAGAAATGAATAATGCAGGATTTGTTGCGGGCCGGGCTTATCCAATTAATCATCGCGCATTCATTGGACGTCCGAGAAGATAAATCGGTGACGTCGAATCACGCTCTTACTCTCGAGTTTCCAGCGTGGGGCCGTGAAAAGCGCCGCCATTAGAACAGAGCTCATAATTAAATTTTCGGACCTCGACGATAAATATTGTTCATGTTCACCTGCGAGTCATGGTCAAGTGGCTGGCAGTTGTAATGTTTTGTTGTTATTGCGTACCTTTGCCATGCTTACTTCCTTAGAACCATAATTCGTTCTGCCACACAGCTAGTGGAGAGTGGAGCTTAGAAGAAGAAGACGCACGCGCAGGCAGCATAGGAGCACACTCGGAGTTCGATGCACTCCGCTTCGAGAGTTCAATTGCACATAGAAAGATAATTGCATTTATAAAAAAGGCACACATTAAACTGCATTTGTAGTAGACGTGCGGAGTGCCCGGCCGTGTGTGTACTGAGAGTGCGGACTAACGACGAATCTCACTGTGACGCCAGCGTGTCAGACGTTAAAAACAAACCGTGATGATGTCATGCCTAGCTGCTCACCTCAAGACCCACAGCAACGGCGAGAAACGCTGAGCTGTACGGCGCGAGCGGAGAAAAAGAGTTGAGAAGGCGACTGCGAGAAGAAGCGGAGGATCAGTCTTGCTTGAGACTTCGAGTGAACCGCAAGTGCTTTAGTTTGTAGCCGTGAATTTTATCATATTTTTCATTGGACTGATGAAGTGAAGAGCCTCAGCGCTCAGAGTGCTTCAGGATTTTTCTCCTTTTATTTTGTGAACCGAAAGTGGGCAAAATAGAAAACAGAAGAAATCAGCCCTGAAAAAAAGAGAGTGAATTGACAGTGGATTATGAACAGCCCAAGTCGTGACTTCTAGTGAACTTTGAGATCTTCAGAATTTCTGGATTACCAACCTTGGATATTCGCTGCCAGCGTTTCAGTGGCCTTTCCGCCATACTAATGGTAGGTGAAAAATTTACGGAAAATATTGCGGCAATCTGATCTTGGAAAACGGGAAATTCCCAGGCTAAAAACGAAAGACTTGGTGAAAAAGTGACGAACCCGAAAAATTTTCAAGTTCCTCAAAAGTCCCCCAAGAGCCAGGAACCCACAGAAAAGGGAAAATTCTGGTCGATTTCCAGCATTTTCTGACCATCTGGTGGATAAGCACATCAGACTGGCCGATCGTATGATGTAACTTGTACGCGACGGCGACAAAGTGCTGCAGCAGTGAGTAAAATATAAAGCTGAACGAGACATGGCGAGGCAAAAAAGCTGGTTTGAGCCTGCAAAAATAAACGTCGTGAATGATCGGAGACGGAATTTATTAAGTTGAACTTGAACAAAATCATGTGTGTGACCCAAAACTCCGCTGAATGGATAATTAGCGAAAAGTCGTGAAAGACAAAAATGAAATAGTAAAAGCAAAGTGAAATGGACAATTCGCTGCTCGAGGGAAATTGTAAGCCGTGAGTGAATGAAGTGCCAACTGCCAAGCCATTCGGAAGTTCCTCGAGGTGGTGACTGGAAACCGAAAGTTGGGAAGAAGCAAAATGTGTTATCTAAACTTTTATCTCAAAATGCAAAACACGAACGCAGAAGAGGCCCATTCAGCAACGAAAATAAATGCAAAATGAGTTTTGGAGGACAAAAAGTGGAAAATTTCCAATCAGCCATAAAACAAAACTGTATTAATGAGCGCGAATTGATTGAAGAGATGAGAAAGCGAAACAAAAACCGAAACAAAAAGTGATTTAAATTCGAACAATGTACTGCTGCAGCAGCTCGAACAAGCCCCCCGCTAATTTTCCACGATCAGATAGCTGTAAATACATTTTTAGCTGTAACACCTCTCCGCATCAACATGCTCCACCTCCTAATTTAGGACTCTTCCACTTGTCGTGTCCCAGAGGCACCGTATGGAGCCGCACGGCCGCTCGTAATTGACAGAATCAGCACAATACCATCGAAACTAGGCTAACGTGACCTTCCAAATGAGCTCTGCGATGGGCTCGGAGCGATACGAGGCTTCATAAATAATTTTTTATATTGAATTTCTGCTATTTTCAATTTCAAAGTCGTGTACGGTGCATCATTTGCTAGTCAGTGCCGTCACAATAGTCAGGAAGTCCATCATTACGTATTCTAGCTGCGCGATTTGATCTACATTCGCGAGTACAAATTGCATGGGAAGTAGCCGTGTGTCATGCACTTTTTTCCCGCTTGACACTGACCCTGTTGGAGAGGTGCGCTCGCGCCAACCCGTGATGGATCCAGAGACGGGAATTGGTCTTAAAATCTCAGATTCAAAGTACCTAGATGGCTTTTCTTTCAAACTCCAGAGATGTGAATCGGACTCTCAAACTAAAGTAAGGGAAAAGCCCAGGAATCCAGAGTACTTCATTGACAAAGCAGGCTCTATATTACCATAAATACAACTTTAGACTTTTTTATCAGACCTGAAGTCTTCATGGGAAGAGTATTTCTCTCTGAATCTTTCTTCTGCACCCTTTTCAAGATTCTAAGGGTCCTATTTTCTATGGGGGTCAGAAAATAGGACTCTTAAAATTTTAAAAAGAGAGCAGAAGAAAAATTTAGAGAGAAATACTCTTCCCATGAAGACTTCAGGTCTGATAAAAACGTCAAAAGTTGTATTTATGAGTCTGCTTTGTCTATGGTGTACTCTGGGTCTGAGGTGCGAGCCAAAAATAGAACAGCTACGTCCCTGGATGAGATAAGTTCTGCGAGTGCGTGGTGGCGTTGGTGCGGAAATTGCATAACTGTGCTGCAATCTGGTTTAAGTTAATTTCCAAACAAGATTTTGAGCGTAGATTGAGGTGCAGAATTTTCAGAGAGGCAGGCAAGCGATAAAATGCAAGCAGGCAACTCAAGATGTGTTAAGTTATGCCTCAGGTGTCTTCACATATGCGCGCGCGATACGAAACGCTCGTGTGCGAGCTGAACAGCTACAAGAAACATTGAGATTCACTTTGTTTTAATTGATCAACGCCCAACGGCTATTCATTGCAACTTGCTCGGGCTGGAATTGCGCTATTTTTGTCTTCCTCGCCCGTCCGTGTAACATTCACTCGACGCTTACTTGCACATCCACCGTTACCATCACGACTTGTGCGCACTTGAAATTCCGATGTAAATTCTTATTTGGTATGCCATTTACCATTAGGTAGCACACACTGTTCGCTCTAATGCTCTGCAATGAGGCAACTAAGTAGCCATCGCCTGACACCTTTTGAAAAATTTGAATTGGATTTTTTCACACAAACACACACGAGCTTTGTAGGCGGCGCACTTGACCTTAATAGTTGAAGAATACGTAATTTTCAGCTCATAAACAACTCCGGAGTGGGCGAAATTTGCAGCGGGATTTTTGAAGTTTCAAGTTGGAAGTTGAAGTTTCGGAGCAAGTGTGGTCTAAAAGTTCGCGTACGCTTTCAATTAAAACATGCCGTAAAAGCAGCCGTAAAATTGAGATACGGGGACTCACACTGAGACGAACAGGCAACCTGATGACAATCCATTTTGAGAGCATTGTTGTGCCTCAGACCAGCGAAGACGACACACATTATCGACAAGAATAAAGAGGTTCTCATACAATTTATGACACAATAAATTAAAGATATTATCGCACGTACACCTTCGCTTTTAGAGACTTTCGAGCACAGCTCTATTACACAAGCTCTGGATCACAATGGGCTGGGTGTCGGTCGCATTCGTGAGTCGAGTATTTATTTTCCTTCTGCGGCCACTTGCACGAGACCTTCCGCTCGTCTCCAGGCCGCTCACTGACGCTGACCGAGACTCGAGAGACAATGCGACATTTTTGTGAGACAGTTTGAGGCAAGACAGAGAATAGAGAAATAGCAGCGCGCCTGTAATTCGAAAAATTTATGAATGACTTCCACGGAACAGAGCTGAATCAGAGACGTAATAAAGATGGGTCTTAGATGGTCTTTAAATATTCAAACTTAAAAAAATATTTAAACAGCAAAATTGGAGATTAATTTTGAGGGGGCATTTTCATAGCTGTTGAGAAGACCAAACTTTGGGGGCTCCTAGCTCCGTTCCTGGAAGAGATAGGGGTCATATGTCCTTCCATGATTTACTAGTTTTTAGACAGACTACAACATACTAAAATTTCAGTTCAATCGGATGTACTGTGAGGAACCTTCTAAAGAACGTAAGAACCCTCATACCCCTTCTAAGAACGTTAAGGGTCTAAAAAAGGTTGAGAAATGCACTTAATTAAATTTAGAGACCTCTCTGCTCCTTCCTTGTTACGCCTCAGGGCTGAATCGATTCGTTCCTCCTCTCGTGGGTTCGTTACCTGGGTGATAATGAAGCAAAGAGCTACCAGAATTTGGGTTAATTGTGGGATTTGTTAACACATTCTATGAGGAATTCCGTGGGATCCGGGCCGGGGAGTGCAAATAGGGAAATTAAGGTTCGAAAAAGCCGGAGCCGGGAGCCATAAAAATAAAAGTTTACGATGCAGAACATCAGTCGCGTGACAGCAGCGGCCTGTCACTCGCGCCGGCCTTGACACTAAATTTCCAGCAACTCACGTAAGCCAGTGAATGGGCGATTTGTTTGACTTTTGCCAATTTGCTACTTGTTTGTTTTCCTCTAATTACATTGATCGAATGAATAGAGGCCCGAAACGCGGCGCGGAGGCGAGGTACGGGAAGTCAAAAACGTACTCTCTCGCCCTGCAAACGCCAACTCGCGGGCTTACGGCGAGTGGTCAGGCAACCTTGAGTGGCCTTCGATTGACGCATGATTAACCATGTTGATTGCTGCAAGTGGCTGGTGTTTGCTCTCGCGCACTCTCGCGTACTCGTGTGGCAAAAAATGGGTTCAAAGTGGTAGCGCTTTGGCTCTGTTGGTATCTTGAAAGGACGAGTCCCGAGTCAAGTCGAGTCGAGTAGTCGGAACGAGATGAAGGAACGAAGAAAATGCCTGGCTGGACTGTGGCATAGAATCGAGATTAAAGCATGAAAATAAAATATAATAACGTGTACATGTAATAATAAAACACAAAAAGTAGAAATGAAATATTGTAATGCAGAGAGCAGAGCCGCGCGGGGAAAAAATCTCGAGCCGGAGCGCGAAGCGCAAAAAGGAAAAGGCAAATAGTCGAGATGGAGATGCGAATGGTCGCTGAAGAGGAAGGTTCATTGTTCCCTCTTTTGACTAGCATCTCATTCTTCTTACAGCTCTCATTTCCTATTCTTCTCCGATGCTTTTTTTTCCTTGCGGTGAGAGTGTTGTGCCACTGGAGGCTGCAGAGCGCGGAACTGAGCCAAGCCCAGCCGACGGGCGATGCGAGGCACAAAAGTAGCTAATAATAATCAAATAATGTAAATATTCTTCGCTCGTTGTTTCCCCGGCTGATTGAGGTGATTGTCTTTTCTCTTTTATTCGTTTTCAATTTTGCTTTGCTGCATCGTGAGACCTTGAGATTTTTTCGATTCTTGCCGCGCTTCCATTAGAGGTCGCGTCTCGGAAATTTTTATTTAATTTCTCTGGAAAGAATGCTTTTAACTTTTTGCGTGTTCCGAGAACCTCTAAAAATTAATCAAAATTCATCATCATAGTTGATGTGTCAGACGAGCGCGGAGGAAAAGGGCATGGCAAAGAGAGACAGAGAGAGAGAAGAATACACCCAAAGGAGCAACAACAGGTGAATGTTAAGTGGTCACATTATTATTAAACGTTCTTGATATGCAACATGCGGAGGAAGACTGCGAAGAACACGTACAAAGTGCAGGATAGGAGAACAAGGTCCGTACTCCGGACAGAGGAGTCGACGTGGACGAGGTAAACATGCAAGAGAACATCGGGTATCGCATGCAAATATTCCTCTTCTCGAGGCGCATTAGAAATTCTTGATCACAACGATTGTTCTGCCACGGCTCGCGGACGAGGTAGCGAGACCATTGTCAGAAATGTAGATGCATTCCAGCTCTGCAGCTACTTTTTGTTCTCGACAACAGTCGATCGTCTCGCAGCCAGCCTTGCTATCTGGACCGGACTGATGGCGAACTGCGGAGGAAAAAACGAAGAGAATAACAATTAAATCCTATCCCATAAAACTGATAATAAGAGCCGTGTTTGCTGCACAGATTGCTTAGTCCCCGTTTAACGAGGATGAGCTGGCCCCCAGTACCGATTCCGTTTAACGATTCTTGACTTTTTGAATTCTTTAGAATTTTTGTTTGCTTCGAGAATTTATAGAGAATTTTCAAAAAATTTCCAATACTGAAATTAAAGATCTCAGACATAAATTTTTTCAATCCTGAAACTTTTTTCTAGCATTTTAATTTCTCATACATTTTTGCTTGATTATTAAAAAAGTTTTTTATTTTGCCTTGGAACGTTATTGGATCCAAAAAACAAATAAGGTTTTGACAAAAGTTGTCTTTTAAGATAAGAATTTGAGCCAAGAGCTAGGTATAATCTTCAAGAGAATCAAAAAGAAATTGAAAATTTGGTGTTCGTGTTACAAATGGAAATTTTAAAATTCAGGAGAATGGAAGTTGTGGCCTTTGCTTAGAGCAAACAGATAAGTAAGAAGTAGACAGCGTACTACAGAGATTCCAAACCCTCCTACCTCGAAGCTTCTTGAATAATTGTCAACTCTCCCTAAATTCATGTGTAACATGACAAAATAAAGGTGTTAAAAATTGACACTTTAGTCTTAAAACCATAACTAAGTTCGTAAAATAACTTTAAAACAAGCAATCCCAAATTCAAAGAAAAATAAAACAGCTCGTATAAAATCATGTAATAAAAATTTGGAAACGATTCATAAAATTCTCGAGAGTTGTGCTTCGGGAATTCTCGTTCTCGACTCTCGACGTCAAACCCTAGTTTTCATGAGTCAGTGAGGACTGAAGTGTTTTAATTGTACGACTCTTTAACGATTGGCACAAATGTTCTTGCGGACTTTATATTTATGCTATTCTAATGGCTCTTGAAATGGAAATCTTCTCGGTATCTCGGGTCTCTCTGGCGATGTCGTCGTGTAATATCATAAATTATGATTTATTCTGATGTTGATATTCGATATCGCGGTGAACGTGGATGGCGGAGAGCAAATTGGTGGGAAAATGCCCTTTTAAGCAGCCATCGTTAGCTCCGAGAAATGAGCCTCATCTCGCAGCTTTCCGGTACGCAATCATCATGTTTCTGTCCTGTAGTTGGACAAACTACATCACGATAAATTAATTACTCTGTGCCGGTTTTTGCCGCTCTTTTTGTGCTCCTCCGCTCCGACAACCCGCCTAGGCTCGCTCGTTCACTCGCTCGACGAAGAAGAAGCTGCAATATCGCAGGTTTCACAAGCGGTGAACATTCAAAAATTTAATCCAAGTGCAAGGTAGCCGGCATTTGTACGACATGGAGATGCGAGATGAAGATATATTCCGAATGGAATTACAACTATCCTTATCCCATCGTCTCTCATCTGTAATTTCGTGCAACATCGTATTCTCTCTCGTATGAGGGGGAATGGGGGAAAAAGAATCGGATGAAACTGTTACTGAAAGTCAGACTGGCGGAGAGAACACGTTAAGAATCCATAATTACCACAAAATACAGTAAATGCACGAAGCTCTGGCAATCGAACTGTGGATCAAATTAATTCTGCTGAGCAACCATGGCTCTCTGCTTCCCAGATATGAGCTCGCTGGTCCGATTGAGCCTCGATAATGCGCGAAATAGCTCGAAAATGCGATTCCAATGTGAGACCAATCGATGCAAGAGGGGTCATCGGGTCCCAAGGTCCCCGCATTGTTTATAG
Source organism: Forcipomyia taiwana (assembly GCA_963930915.1). NCBI lineage: Eukaryota > Metazoa > Arthropoda > Insecta > Diptera > Ceratopogonidae > Forcipomyia > Forcipomyia taiwana. The sequence continues at coordinate 1,154,356 of CAWVOI010000099.1, read as the reverse complement.
ACTCTCCAAGAGCTGTCAAGTATCAAACAAATATCCCCATAAAGGAGACCTCACGAGCTCGTGTTTGCCGAAAGCTGTCTCAAGGATACAAACAGACACGTCTTGGGTCTCTTGGGATATAGGATAGATATGAGGAAGAGCAAATAGAAGCGCTGAGAAATTCTTCTCCTCTTTCGAGAACAAATATTTGAACGATCGCTCTTGGCAAACACAGCGAGATCTCGACACATCCCATTAAGCTCATCTATCTCCGCAGGCCGAAATGAGCCGAGCCAGGTCTGCTAAAATGTGGCACAAGACGAGAAGTTCTACTTTCTCGGGGCACTCGGGCACCAGACCGAGCTCATCATCATTACAACTTTCGACTCGTTCTTGGGCCCCGCAACAATTTCGCCTTCGCCGCAACGTCAAAACATGACACGGGAGATAGAAAACAGAGTTCCCGTTAGATCCCCATTGTTTAATCCATCAGAAACACATCTGAGCGAGCTTGTAGATTTCATTAATGTGAAAATAATGCTGCTATCTCGGGCCATATATGCGTGCTGCATGGCTTTGCGGTATTTGGGGGCCTGCAAATGGGTCAGTCGATGGTGATTTATGTGGTTTCATTGTTCGGGAAACCCCAATCGGAATGTACACACACAAGAATGGAATGAGAAAAGGGCGCGCTGCTCGATCAGAGTCTCAAAGACGTGACGGTCGTAAAATTATGCGTGCTCTGCAATCAAGGAGATATCATGAAAAGAGGGCTGATGGGTCGCGTAGACGGCAGCATGTAATGAATTTTAATTTTATATATCCACATCGCATTACACGGGCTATTGTTCGCTCAGCGAATAGGCTTTTCATCCCTTCAGACGTGCATCATAACAATTGCAGGCAATTTGCATCTTCCTCTCCGCACCGTCTTCGCTCGCAATCACATGGGCATTCCGCATGTGCACGAAAGCTGTCAAGAAAAGCTGGCTTCAGGATAGTCATAATAAAGGAATATCAGATATTTATCGTGGCAATTATTTTAATGTCCAGATAAATAAGCTTCGTGGTCTGGAGTCGGGCTCTGGGAAATTACGTAGCGAGCGCATTTTTAGTCAATCACCAGAGTCGAGCATGTGAATAAGAAGTGCAGTGTTTGACTGACAGGATCGAAGGAGGCGATACTCGCTTAATTGCGTTAGAGTCGGCTTAGATCGAGGTGTGAAGCGTTGGAATTCCGTGTGCCATTAAAAAGTTGCATTCAAGATCAAGAAGGCACTTGAAGGGCAGCACGGAGCTGTCCAAGGTTCAATAGCCCACACAATGTACACAAATCAATTCATTTAATGGCAATCGGACAATATAACACTAATTTCCAGCCAAGAATCCCCCCTCGATTGGCAGGTTGATGGCATTGAGGAACGAGGAGCGGTCGCTCAGGAGATACAGGACGGGCTCGACGACCTCGTGGACCTCTCCGAAGCGCTTCAGCGGGATCCGGGCGATGATGGGCTCTGCCTGCTCAGGACCACACCAACCGGCTCCCATACGAGTCATGATAACGGTCGGGTTGACGGTGTTGACGCGGATCTTGCGAGGTCCCAGCTCGATGGCGAGGTTCTTGGTGAAGTTGTCGAGAGCTGCCTTGGCGGGTCCGTAGATGGAGAAGCCTGGAAAGCAGGGAAAAATGAGCCAAAGTGAGGCTCCGAAGTCGAAGCTCACCTGGGACTCCGACGAGGGAAGCCAGGGACGAGATGCTGACGATGGAGCCGCCGTCCTTGATGCGAGGGGCCAGAAACTGACAGACGTTGAAGACACTCTTGAAGTTGACGCCGAACTGAGCGTCGAAATCGCCCTCGTTGATCTCGAGGAACGGTTTCACGACGGCGATTCCGGCATTGTTGACGAGCCCGTCGAGCGCAGGAACGTCCTTGAGGGCCGCCCGGGTCTCCTCCCACCCAGCCAGGTCGACGGAGATGATCTCGATGCCGGGGCACTCCTTCTTGAGGTCCTCCAGGGGCTGCGGGGAGCGCGAGACTGCGATGACTTTGGCGCCGCATTTGTAGAGCGTCTTGGCGATCTCGTTTCCGATCCCTGAAATTCGGTTTTGGAACACTTTCGAGCAAGAGAGGGCTCAAGAGACTCACCGACGCCGGCTCCGGTGACCAGGATGGTCCTGTCTTTGAAATTAAGCTCCATCACGCACGATTGCTGTGTTCTTATCAGCGGTTCGGACTCGACTGAGCGCAAGTTGGCGTTGCTTTTTATCAGCGAGAGATTAGATAGAGAGAAAAAATTCATGCGAGAACGAGTGAATTCGCAAGCTGGGAGATTAATTGAAATGTGTGGGGGTCAAGGTGTAATCATGCTTATCTTCACGGTTAATGAGCCAGAGCTAATTAGACTAAGTGATAAATTTAATTATGTTCAGGGCAATCGATAAAGTATCAGGTGTCGAAGCAGAACCCTCGAAAGGGCGCACCTCAGACCTTGAATTAGTGTCAGCGAGGTTCCGCATCGGAGCGACATGCTCAATGTACCTTGCCCCACTTAGAGCGGGCGAATGTGGGTAAGAAACACCGAGTCTCAGTCAAAACATACGCCAGTACGTCACCGTTGCACAGGAAATATGATCCTCCATTGTGTGGTAGAAATCATGTCATCGCGACTCGTCGATCCGCGTTAACTGCACGCACTCCGTTCCTCTTCTGCTCCAACCACACGCCGCGCCACGACGCCGGATTGCTGACTTTTTGAATGACAAGACGCGACACTCGAGTTGATGGCGTAGGAGGCTCGGCTTACCGAGTTGTGCAGATGGTGGATTATTGCGAAATCAGGTCTGCCTACATAGGCTTGAATAATGACTCGAGACGCAGCACGGTCTCATTTCGAACAGAGTTCCTTTGTGCCAACCTTGCGTACACTCATAACGGCGAAACTCGTGGCCATTGCGGGAAGTGCGTCCTTGATCAGACCCCATTGTCACCCCGCCACCGCAATTTCCACTTGAGAGAGCGGCAATGTCGCTCGCGTAACGGGACGTCGCAAGTGTGAACACGCCACATCTGGGTTAAGCCTGGCTCGGAGCCAGAACTGGATCAATTTAGTATCCGGTCGCTGCATAATGGTGAAACAACGCACCTCAGATAACGATCCCGCGCTCAGCTCTCGGGTAATTTTGCCATTGGTAATAGATATCGCAATGTGGACTTTGTAGTCGACTTCGAGGTGAAATTAGAGTCACAAGGCAGGCGCTTTATGTACCGTTGCTGCTGCCATCGACAACACGAGCAACCTCCCGTGATCCAGAACGGGCGATAACATAATTTACATCAGCGTGGTCAATTTACAATAACCTGATCGGCCCCTTGGATGTGACTTGCTTGCTTGTTGGTCTGCTTTGGGAGCAACCTCAGACGTGAATCCTAGACTCTTTACTTTTTGGAGGCTAGGCTGGAGCGGCCACATCTGTCCGAAAGGACGATGGAAAATTGTTCATTTTAGTAGAGAGTGACCCCCCAAAATCCAATAAAGCCGCCTCCCCATGTGGGCATTAAACTTGGCGGAATTAAATTAATATCTCCAATTGTTGGCAACAAAATTAAATTTTAAGTTAGCATTTTACTAACAGATATGTTTTGTCACCAAACTAAGAAATTAAATACTCTTCATATATTGTGGCTTTAGAAATATTAATTTAATTCCACAAATTTTAATTAAATGCGGCATTAAACTCCCTCTTTGGCTGCCACGGAGCAGTTGAACCCCCCCTGCACCCCCAGACCGTTACGTAATATTTAAACAGGCCCTAAGAGGTTAAGAGGAGGTTTGAGACATGTTCAGTCATGCTCGGTCTATGGATATGTGTCTGAGAAAGCCATCGATTTTAATTGAAAGCGTCAAAAACTTCCGGCAAAATCTCCCGGCACTCTTTTTTTCAATAACAAGTCATACTTTCTTGCGTTTCGCATGCCCACGATTTGCCCCCAAGACAGACAAGCTCTCATAATGAGAGCAATTAAATATTTGATCATTGTGTTTACATCCCCGCGACACGAAATAGCCAAGCTAGCCTTATTATCTCGCTAAACGTATTACACATTCGCTAACTGGCGAGCTCCCTTCGAGATACATAATATTTGCCTAGTTTGTGCGGCTAACCATGAGGAAGTAGGGTTTCACTTTCACTCCGGCCGATCGCTGAGACAAGTACGGGTACTTCAGAGTGTACAGAAAAGCTCAAATGTGTCAACAACTTTGTCGTTGTCTGCCCAAGTCCAAAGGTGTTACGTGTGCGATCCGAGTTCATCATCTCCGAATGACTAAAACACGACTCTGCTGTCTAGTTCGCTCGCTATGTAGGGAAAAATCTTGATCAAGGCCGAATTCGCTACGAAGCAGAGTTGTACTGGTGTGTGTCGCCTTATAGGCATGCCCACCTCGCCGCTGCAAGAGAATCGTATGGAAAATAATAAAATGTTAAATTAAAATAATATAAAAAAGACTTAGATGACTTTGACAAATATGGCGAGGCAACATCCAGTTTTGTTATGGCAGAAGTGAGAAGGTTGATTTTTTATAGATTGCGATTCAAAGCAACGTGACAGCACCACAACCACAGCTTTGAGCCAGTTTTGAATAAATAGCAGTAAAGAGATTCGCTCATCGTCGTTGTGCAATTTAAATTCTTGACATCGCAGCTGGCAGTGGCTTAGCCAATATTAGCTCGCTTTCTGCACTCGTCATATGATGATGATGATGTTATTGTACCTGTCATTGCGGCTGTTTGAGCAAATTAGGAAAAATATTTTTGACAAATAATTGCAGACGAGTTCTGTTAAGTAAATTTGAGTAGCGGAAATCACTGAAGTTTGACGCGAGGTCGCGAGTTCTGAGGGGTCTTTTTTTAACGGACCTTTCCCCCTCGGAGAAAGCAGCCGGCCATAACTGTTCCCGAGCATAGAACAGATCGACATGCAACCCGCGAGTCAAGAGTGACTGGAACATTAGAAAGGTGCTCGTTAACACAGGCAGAACCACAACTTTCGCATAAAGTGTAGGTTATTAGCCTTGAGCCGTGCGTACCAGAGTACAATATTCTTCGAATCGAGTTTGAACACTTCCTCAGCGGTAGGCTGGACCTCGGCGAGTGAAAAATCAGCTTTGATAGCATCGAGGCGACTACTTGAGAGACGCGCGTTGCGCATGAAAGCTATCTGATCATCGGCCACATTTAGCATTCCCCGTTTAATCAATCGTTGACCTATTCTGTGTTGATTCTATTTCGTCTTGCCTTGCCTTCTTGCCTCTTCGCGCGCTATCGGCGAGACCCATCGTCGAGATGGGAGAGGCTAGCATGTGGCAAAGATGTTCCGTACCCAGACGGAAACTGTATGTTCGCGTTATCAATTTCGAGTGTCAGCATCTAACATCATCACGCACGGAGCTCTCGAACGGGGAACCGACAAAAAAAGGCCTTATAGAATGGATGGCAAAAACGCTGAACCAGATTTTGTATCTCGCATATACTCACACACAACAACATTTATGTATGCCAAGAAGACGGACGAGAGAATGTAACGGTTACAGCATAAAGTTTGCATGATGATAGTTGACTTACTAAAGAAGTAACCCACAACAAGAACCTCATTACATTGCATGATTTCGCTGCTCACGGAGCCTCAGAGGCGGGCCCAGACGCGGCAAAAAGGGGGTAACGGCTAGGTAACCCGGTAACGAAAGATCTCAGGGAAAAAAATGCTAGTAATCCCCCAAACCCGGGCTCAGAAAATCCAGAGATGGACCGCCTTGCCCGCCTGCTTCATTTCAGAACAAGCTAGCGACTTTTTAGAATATCGTAGGCCTCTTTGTTCTGCCAAAGTGAAGGCAGTTAGCCGGAAATAAATTTTGGGAAAAATAAATGGAAACAAATTTTTTTTGTTTTTCGTTCGAAAAAACAATCCGGCTGGTCTTGAACATTTTAAAATTTCGGTTGCCTTCGTTTTCAGTAGAATTCGGAGGCCTACTGAAACAAGTTGGTTAGAATTCGAAATCCTTCCAGGACCCCAATTGTTTTTGATGACCAAAATAACACATTGCTCAAAGATCCAAGAAGTCCCAGCAAATGTTTGCCCAGTCTCTTCTATCTACCCCATCTCTGTCTTGCCAAAATTGGCTGGTGCGAACGGAACAAAACTAGCAAATTGCGGAGAAAAATCACATCAAAAAGAAGTATGAATTAATTACCATGCAACCTCTGCGGAGTTCTCTTCGCAGAACAATACCAACTGTAAGCCATATAGCGCCAGTGCGCGATCTATGAATTCATTATAATTAATTATGGGGCAGAATTGAAACAACAGACAGTTACTTTTGTCATCGCTGTACGTGAATCGCGCGAGTGCGGGATAATTTTTCACCTAATTTTTGGAATTTTTTCCCGTTGCTTGCGCGTACGTTGTTTGCGCACTCTCAAGATTAAAAATTCATTCTTTTCGCTGCCTCCGGGCTCACGTTCTGACTCCAAAACTGTGTCATCAGTCTCGATTTGCATGCAAATGGCGAGCGACCATGCATTGTTAGCGACTCCTCTTTAATACTGTCAATAAATTACGAAATATATAATAATGTAATGAGAAATTATAATTCCCAGTAAAGCAAATCTAACGGAGATTTTATAACAAGGTGAAAATGCGATGAACAAAGGCCAAGGCATCGACACTGGAAGCAGTGAGAGAGCTCTACGTTGGCATATTAATTAAAAACGATCATCATCATTACTTGCATTACCATATAATCAAGGTAAATGCAATTGCAGCAATGTGTTCCGACTCCACCGACTCCAACTTCGGTTCGGATGGAAGAGAGGAAAAAGCAAAAATATACATACGTTTTGAATGTATTTATTTCTCTCTGGCTTTTCTTAAAAACAACAAAAAAGGCCCCGAGAAAATTATTACAGCGTCGCGAGTAGCTTCGTCTACGAGCGAGCAAACATGAAATTGAATGAAATGAAGTGCATTCCGTAATGCAAACACTCTTTTTCTCTGGAAGCTGCGCATTCGAGTTGTGGACTCTCATTCAAAAGTACATCTTTTCTCACTTACAAAGCGCGTTCCATATTCCAATGGGACTCGTATTTATTTATTTAAATTTAATGCGCCTTCTAGGGTCAAGAAATTTTGATTCAAACGTCATGAAATGCGAGACTGCCTCTCCGCCTTGGGTGCCGATTAATTGGGCAGACAGCTAAATAAATTTAAGGCTCGTTGAGAAGAGATAGGCGGGCTGTCAGAAACGGCATCTCGTGAATTATTTGCTCGCTGGAAGTGGAGTTGGAATTCTTAACGGAAAAGCGTCTCTGCAGGCGGGTCGCGGGTCTTTCTTCGAAGTTTGAAGCCACCTTGAAAAGATCGACTTGAAAAGAGTCTATTTGCTGGCCAAGGAAATCATCACAAAAGCTCCCTGATCCGCAGCATTCATAAACCTTTTGAACAAATAGCCGTTTGCAATTTCGCTAATGCATTCAAATCGAACATAAAACACACATTGTTACGCTACGTACAATAGCTAATCCAAGTGCACGCTTATGCTCACACGTAAATATATTTTACCAACAATTTCCCAGTGCCCATTTAACTTAAGATTCAGTCACGTTTTTATGAAAGCCCAAACGCTCAATTGAAACCTGAGCATTACACTGGAGTTCAATAAAATAAGAGGCATTTTTTGCAGCGGGCAGTCGCATTTCGCGCACACTCTCATGGCTGGATACCACACCCAAACAGCCTCACTGCCTCACAAAAAAAAGCGAGCAAAATAAAATTGGAAGAAAAGAAAAAATGTTTGCGTTTTTGTACCTCGATACTCGTGCTTTCATGTCGGAATGGCACGACGCGTTGTGACTGCTCACAAAATCGTATGTTTGCCTTTGTTGCCTCCTTGGGCAGAGTCGGATATTAAGGGCGGGTTCAAAAAGCCACTAAACTTGTCATTAGGTCTTTTAGATAATTTATCAATGTTGATTGAAAAATGCGAGTTGAATTTTTTGATTCAGTGTGAAGGCTCCTATAGCTCCTCTTCCTAAAGCGGTAGGATTTTTGATAGGTTCTTTGGTCGGTTTTTTTTCCAGCAAAAGCTAAAAAATAGCCCCTCAGAAGACCCCCCTCTAGGTCCGTCTGTGGCCCAGACTCGAGGTGCAATACTTATTTTATTATTGCATCAACGACGTTGCGTACAAGTTGCGAAGAGTTTATTCAAATTAAGCCCAAGACGGCTAGGTGGTCATCCAATGAAGTCATTACGACAGCGGCCGCTACGCAAGTGGGGAACTTATCGCTCCGAACTCAATTTTAAATGCTCCGATCGTAACTTGATTAATTAGAAGTATTTGTTTCGGTCTCTCCTCTTTTCGCGACAAGTCCACTGAAGCGGGAGCCAGGCGATCGGTCAGGGGCCTCGTAATCGCCCGGTCCCGGCGCGGCGCTTTTACGCATGCTCTGAATGAAAAGTCAAATTATCATAATTATTTTTATAATTAACTCATTTTTATCTCTGCTCTTATTCATTCCAGATTGGCAAGGTATGTGAAGCTCGACCAACAAGCGTTTTATGAATGAGTTATAAGGTAAATATACAAACAAGAGCGCGGATGAAGCGTCAAAAGTAAAAACACTTTCTTTTATTTTGATGAAATATGAAATATCCAGCAAATATGAGCCATTCAGACATGTGTGAATTATTTATTATCTCTGACTCGATGATTTTGTAAGCGTGAAAGAAAGTAAAATTGTAAAGGACGGCCTGTCTTGACCTGCGGCTTCACTCGAGTGGAGGTAAATGGACAGTTGGCCGAAATGGGGCTCTAAAGAGGCATAAATGGCTTTTAATGTGCGGGTTATCGCTGGGAGATCTTCGGGTTGCGACACGACAGGCTTCATAAATATTTCATTTCGAAAGACGGCGAGTTTGATACTGTCAAAAAAACCTTTCAAAGTTTTCCCAGAACTCCACCGAATGTCAATAAATCCGAGGTAGTTCCCCGCGTGCGTAGGTGACAAACAGAGGGAGTTGCATCACCAGAAAAACCTTCTCGTCTCACCTTGAAAACCAAACGCTCGGTTCCTTACAGCAGAATGGCGTTTTATGTAGCACTGCTGGTCATACGCGAGTGATACGAACGTTACAAAAATTGCGTGAGAAATCAATTGTTCAGTCAAAATGTAACGCAATAGCATCAGGCCGAATGTAAATGAAAAACATCATTAAAATGCATCAGACTAGCGCATATAATAGCGGTGCGGTAGCAATCTGTTTTTGACTTAGTTCGTTTGCATCTTTTGTACTCGACTATTGCACATAGCACACACTCGCGATCTTTATCACAATCGGCAAAAATGAGGTATAATGAAGGAAAAATAGCGGCGCGATGTGGCGGACGCAACAAAAAAGCTACAAAAACAATGGGGTTTTAATTGAGTCGATTTCTCTTTGCCAACTTAACACGCATGGTGCTCCTAATGACGAAGATCCCTCAAGTGGACCAGCCGCTGTTGACATAATGGGGTCTCGGGACTCCTCATTCGGTTGAAGAGAAAATTCCTTGACCAAGCACACTAAAAGCGAGGCGAAGTCCCACAAAAACTCCTTCGCACCATTGTTCAGTCCCATTACCGTCATCCACCATGATGTCATATGCTCATTTTATATACATCGGCATGACATCAGATCGCCCATTAACTGCATATTACATTCCCCAAAATGTAATAAAGCGCGAGCACCGTGATTATATATTCAAGCCGTCCACACTTAATTTTGACTCATCTAATTACCGCTTCCACGAGACAATCAAGACACAATTACAATTGTGTCGGGTTCGTTTCCTGATTTCTTTCCAAGTCTCCGATTCGTGCGGGCGCCGTACACCGTGTGAGCTCATGTGGAGCGTGGCTCGATTTTCAAGGTTCGTCGCTTGTTTTTGTTGTCGCTGTTTTCGAGATTTCTGACACACCTTTGAACTCCCGATCATATGTTAGACAGAAGGCGTTGAGGCCTCATTTGCAATCGGTTATCGTTTCAAATGGCTTCGGAAGGCTATGTAGCGAAAACTTGAACTTTTGGCTCAAAATCAGTTTAACCCTCTATCGGGACATCTTTCGGTTTGAATTTGTAGTGTTGGAGAAATTGAACAAAATATGAAAACATGTCCAAAAACTATGTCCATTTTCCGGCTATCTAGATCCCTAATTAGGAACAACAATTTAAGAAGATAAAAATCCAAATAGAAGCCAAAATAATTTTTTAAAGGATTTTTGTTGGCAAATAACTGAGCTACGGGGTAAAATAACAGATTAACCAATTGGCTACCAAGATTTTCAAACTTCGTCCAGCTTCCTGAAATCGATTGTTTTGGTTGAACCAAATGTTTTATATGAATAATTCGTAAAAATTAGATTTTTTAATTTTTTTTTTTGAGAAGTTGCACACTTAAAACGCAAAACAAAACTATGCCCATAGTTCAGAAATGAGTTAAATTTTGTAAAATGTTTTTGATCAATAAATAGTGTGGCTTAAATTCTATAATATTGTAAAAGAAAAATTTTTGAGATTAGCACGTTAAGTATTTTTAATGATTTTTTGAAATTTAAAATCAAATATGGTGGCCAAATTAAAAATGTCACGACTAGCTGCTTTTGCTGCTCTATAAATCAAAATCTAAGAATGTTTGCCAAAAACCTTTAGCAAATATCGAAAGTAGAAGGATGAGATGGTTTGAAAATGCCCGGAATAAATTTTTAAAAGTTGATGGGTCACCCATGACACTTAGGTAGCCAATGGGTTAAGTGAGGGATAATTTTAAAAGTCAGAAATTTAGCTTCAATAAAAGTTTTTCCCAAAAATCAGAAAAATTTTGACCCAAGATTTCTCCCAGATAGCCCGGTAGAGGGTTAACAATCGATGTTTGTCTTCTTTCGACAGCATCAGTCTGCAAGTATAAGCCCGAGAAAGCCATTTGAAGAACGTTTTTGAGGCTAATTTGGGATTCGAAACCAGTTAAAATCACTTAATTCCGAAACCGGCTGCAAATCGGCTCCGACTCAATTGGGCTAGATTAAACGAGTTTATCTCGACTGAGGCTCGTATCTCAAAAATTTCACTCGGGTCTTGCAGCCAGTAATGCACGCGGCGAGCCGAAAGGTCGGCTGTCGAAGCGTTTTTGCTTTCTCGCAAGAGCCAGCGTCTTAACGACGACCGGTCAGCAGCAAAAAGCATTGCGTTCCAATTTAGCGCTGATGATGAGCTCGGAGGCGGCGAAGGTCGATCCGCGGTTCACATCAAAATATTTAATGACACATTACAAGGAATAATTGAGAATTAATGTGATCGCAGCGAGGCAAAAAGCAGCACCTAGCAGCACCCTACATAATCAAACAGCCTCCCATCGCTGGGACTCGGTGGGTCGTTATTAGCAGTGATTAATACTTGATCTAGCCCGGTAGCTGAGGTATGTGTGCTGCGGAGCACAAGGAAAAGGTGTAAAATACAGGTAATTGCTTCCTGAATGCAGTGACAACGGTGGACAAGATGAAATTACCTCGCTGCGGCTACCTAAACAAACAGACATGCGAGATAAGTAGTCGGGGGAGCAGATGAAGTCGGTATGGCTGGCATGCATGACATATTGCATGGCAGAGTGATGCTGGAAAAGGCAGTTACAGTTAGTTTGCATGATGACGCGACACAAGTATGGGATCTGACTCCGACTTCGAGTTATGTCATTCTTCAAAGTGCCGTAAACATACCGCAACCGTGGATCAGAACATTTTTTCGTTACGCAAAATCACAATTACGAGCACCATATTGGTGAATAAGGCATTTTTATGATGCGAGGGGAACGATGATGACGGAAAAATGTCGCAAAACATAATGGAACGATTAGAGACGGAGGTGGAGAAAGAAGAACGGTAGCTCTGTTGATGTTTGTTTGCTTGTTCCGTATTTTTTCTGGCTTCTGCCGCTCCCGCACCGCGTCCGCGATTTGTTCGTGTCAAGATGCCAAGGGATTATTGGTGATTTAACAGTTCTTCGCGATGACCCAAACAGCTTGCGTAACTGTTAACGGTAAAGAGTGGCTCTTTGTTCCACGCGCAGCTCGGTGACCTCTCTCGCAAACAAGATGGGCTTTGAGACGCATTTTGAGTGGTGATACTGAAGGTCCACTTGTGGCTGGCTCCCTAATGAACCGAAATGCCCACGGAGCATTCCTCCGTGGGAATGTGACGCAGTTCCAGGAAGGCCCAGAGACTGGAATTCCGGCTTTGGAAGGTCAACACTCTGCAAATTGCAGAATTACGCACTAATTGCCCCATCCTGCCAACTCAGAAGCCAGCGAAGGGGGCAAAAAATTCAATCGGACCCGGCCACCTTGAACCATGGGAATCTGAGCTAGAGGAAATTGCTATTTGCTGCCTTCCCCATCTGTGTTTAGCCAAATTTAGGCTTTTAAGAGGAGCCCCGCCCCCTTCTTTATCTCTACCGGCTCGGCTTCATTGTTTACTCACGATTTTTCCTCGCTTCTCGGTGGCTGCTCTGAGATTTTAGCAACAATGATATGGATTAGTCATGATAATGTTCAGCTGTAATGACAAGGTACGGCAGAACACATATTCCTCATGTATGAATTACATACATACTAATGGGCGAGACTGAAAAAAGTAAGCGATTCCCGGTCGGATCAAGACAACGATGAAAAACCTCAAAACATAAACATTAAAGTACCTACTATTATTTGTCTTTCAATCGCCACTCCGGCACTCCACAATCAGAGTTAATTTTACCTTGTCAGTTGTCCCTCCGTACGGTTCTCTGGGTGCGTAGTTTATGTGCTACTTTATCAGATCTTGCGCGCTTTTTGCAGTGCATTCGCGATTCCGAGAAGCAGAACGACATAAAGAGACGTGAAGGAACTTAATGTGCAGACATTAGGGCGGAAGCTTTAGCAATTTTTTAATTGGAGACTTATTTGGTGTTCGGGTTCGTCGCTCAAAAACGAGTCTTTCGTTGCACATCAAATGGAAGGAGATTTGTCGGTTTTAAAATTATACTTCTTCACTTTTCATTAAGAAACTCGTTGTTTAAGATTGAGACATTTGTTTTTAATCTTTAGATCTCATATTTCTCACCATAAAAAACCAGCATTTTTTGAGCAAACCTCCACTCGTTAACGACATTTCAATTTCGGGATTTTCGGTCGAAAATTTTTTCTCTTAAAAATGGTCTCTTTAGCTTTCAAATGCCAAATTTATCCTCAGAAACTCATTTCAAGAGTTTCCGGGCCAAAAAAATGGAGATTGGAGAAAAAAATTTTCAGCTGAAATTCGAATTTTGGCCAAACCCCCAATCGTTAACGAAAGCTCGATTTCGGGATTTTTGGTCGAAAATTTTTTGTCTCAAAAATGGTCTCTTAAGCTTTAAAATGTCTAAGTTTATCCTCAGAAACACATTTTTAGAGTTTTCAGGCCAGAAAAATGGCATTTGGAGAAAACAATTTTCAGCTGAAATTCGAATTTTGGCCTAACCTCCACTCGTTAACGATACCTATGTTTCGCGATTTTTGGTCAAAAATTTTTTGTCTCAAAATTAAACTCAGAAGTCTTAAAATGACTAAAATAACTCAAAGCAACTCCTTTTTGAAGCTTTTGGGGCAAAAAAGGAAGGAATTAAGAGAAAAATTTCCCTGTTGAAAAAGTTCGTTGCTTAAAATCGAGTCTTTCGTTTTGGATCCTCTTCTTCATAGCTTGCAGGCCAATAGTGGTCCAGTTCTCGCCTGAAAAAAAATGGTCTGAACCCCTCAACCACGAGTAAATTATGAGCTCGCATTTTTAATGGCTCTAGTAGGAAGAGGTTTCTCCGGAATGCAAATTCGGCTCGTGAAGGTCGTACCGGGATCAAGTTTGGGGCAGCAAAAGTGAAAGGAACTGCGTGGGCTGCAGCAAATATGAGCGACATAGGTACGCTCCGGGAGAGCCAAGAGACAGGCATAATGAACTGCAAAAGTAGTACTCGCTTAATTAAGCCATGTCGGGAGTAATTGGCGATCGCAGCAGAAGTAGCAGAGCAGCGCCAAGCGCAATTTGCATAGAAAAGGCAACTATATCCGTTAATGTGTAACGCGTTTGAATAATAGGGCAATAAAAGAAACAAACCAACACACGGGTACGTGGTCGAGACTGGCGAAAAGAGTGTGGGTCCACGGCCAGCAGAAAGCCCGTGCGACGTCATCGATGTCGGTGTGCGAGATGGTATCTCAGCTCGCCGTACACAGGTCGTTGATTAAACGTTTTATAATTTCCAAGACACGACTTCCATCTCCGTACATCCCGTACGTAACTCTTTTCCGTCCGTGAGCCACTCATTCTCAGCCACCAAGAGGTTCGGCTTGCTGCACAGCTCGCTCGGTCGGCAGTTGCTGAGAAACCGTCACCGCGATTACTTGAACCGCACGTCATCGTGCCTGGCTGTAGCTGCTGCTGCAAAATTGTGGATACATTTTCAAGTTGTTACAACTTGGTACCAGCAGCACCTCAGTCGCTCGTACACTCGCGTATTTATACTAGTGTAGATAGGAATATCAAATTCGAATTGGACAAGCTTCTTTATATGGTGGACACCAGTAGGTGGAATTGAACATTGATATTGTTTTTGAGTAAAAGATCGTAAATAAAGGTGCGAAATCTGGAAAGGATGATCATTTCGGCAGCCGCTCAGCACGAGCTGTGCAAGAGACGGGTCATTTGTGATCGAGTCGTCGCGAAGTGAGGACAAAAAATGCTCTTGACGCGCGCGCCGCGAAGTGAAGCAAAGCAGAGCTAAGTGAAGGTCAATAACTCATTTGAACGACGCTCCTTTCCGAGTAAAGGGATTACACCCATTTTGCATAATTGCGTAAGACTCAGTGAAAGAAAACAGAAACAGCTAGCTACTACTTGGCTGGCTACTAATGGGCACATATACTTCTCGGGGGCATACCGCACTCGAATCAAAAAGTGAATGCAAATGAGGCGAGAAACGAGTTAGTTTCTGCAAAAATCGTTATTGCTCCACACACACCAAGTACACAGAAGTGAGCGCCACAAAGTTTTATCGTGTCCAGGCAATAAATTATTGATATAAATAAAATAAGAAAAGTCGGAATAGCGCATAAATCTACGAAGAAAAGCCTGTGCGCAATGTTCGGAGTATAGAGTCTCCTATAAAGTTTTGACAGTTGCTCATTAATCATTTTAGGTAAAGTATTTTTTCAAAACCCAATGTTTCATATTTCATAAAATTACGAGCGTTCATTTGTAAATTAACGTGTGTCCGTGAATGCTGGCTGGGATGATGGGTGTGCAATTGTGGAGCTGCACCGCGGAGAGCCGATTAAAAATGTGCGTGTAAGATGAGATGAGCCTGGAAAAAGCGGCTGAAGATCGTATCTACGTTTGAGAGGCTCATCGTTTTGGGTGGTGAAGTGTTGAATAATGGCGTGAAAGAGCAAACTCTTCAAGCTTTTTTATTATTGCGAAACAGATTTAGGGTTCGTCGCTTGTCCAGCTTTTTGTTCAAGTCTTTTGTTCCAATGCTTAAATCCGTCGCTTTTTAGCATGTTTTCGTTGAAATCCGAGAAGGTTCGACGCTCCCTGGTCTGAAAACGCTCTTAATGAACGTTAATCCGGCGCCATTCACAAACTCCCTCCCAATAATCAATATTTGGCGAAAATTAGTCGCGCCACATCCTTCAATTCGAGCTGCTTGAGCTCCCACTTAGCCTGGCTTGTGAGGGCTCTCGTCGCTGAGACAGAAATACCGAGAGAATAATTGAAAATTAGCCTGAGCTCCGAGTCGATAAAAAACGCCAGCATTAGTCTTGATTTATTTTTAATTACCTCTCGTTTTTGCTCTTCCCATCCATACTTCGCACATTTTTAAAAGATTTATGCTCGTTCCAAAGGAAGTTCCCACTGTTCGATGATCCACATTTTGAAATTCAAACGCGACCAGCTGCGGATTCCCTGACAAATTATCCATAATTACGAAACAGCTAGGTTGCTAGAGAAAGAGACATCAGTTCTGGGTCGAGTCACGTTGGGAGTTGCAAAGATTACGGTGCGCGGAGAAAAGAACTCAAATGCAAATTAGGGTTCAGCGCAAGTAACTGTAAATTCCCGAAAAAAATTGCTGAAGCGGATGGCGAAGGAATTTGCAGTAAAAATTGGTGATAAAAAGTCAATAAAATCGTCGATGAGATAATCGGGGAGAAGAACCTTCAATATTTGCCTTATCTTAACTGTACATTGGAACAAACGAGCAGCATAATAAACTCTTTTTCTTCTCTTTTCAGCAAAAATGAACATATTTTTGCCACTAGTCGTGTGGATAGTGCTCTTTTTTGACAAGGTAAGTCGTTTTTCACCCCAACCGAAGTCACGGTTCTCGCTGTGCAAATTTTTAATAATCAATTTTGCGCGAAACATCTTTGGCAATGGTCTTCAGCTGTCAGCGATCGGCGTAAATCAAATTAAATTCGACAATTGTTAGCTCGGTAGGCAAGCTGAGTTCCACTTTGTGTTTGCCTTGTTTAAGTAATAACAGAAATAATGGCGGCATTGTGCGATATATACCCGAAAATTGCATAACCGCCCGTGGTGGACCAACATCCAAATATGGGGATTGCGCGAAAGCCGAAAAGCGAAAGTTTCGCGACGTCGCTCTCGCACCTTATGGCCCGGGCTGACTCAGTGGCTCCGCTGGGCAGTTTCGCGTTCACACATGATATGATGCGCGTGTCTATATCGACGAAATGCGAGGCGAAAAGCATGAAAAAGTGCGCTCGAAGGCCGAATCGGAGCGAGATTGAGGAAGGCGGTGTCATCGCGAATGAATGATAGTCATTGTAGACACACAATAATGACATGATTGCAGCTAATCAAACGATTTTTGATCACCCGCGAGCCCGTCCTTATGCGACTTCCCGCCATTTAAGTCGGCTATGGGTCGCGTGTCCCGCTATACTTGTCCCAGTTTTACGTGATCCGAATAGAATAGTCGTAACACACATCTCGGATATTTGCATAAATCGCACACTGGAGCACTATTTATTATTCTGTAACTGGAGTCATGCATGCAAAACGGTGAAAAATGTTCTTTTCACGAGAAAGCAAATTATGTCATGGGAATCCCAGATTAGCATCTCTCTCGTATGCCAGAGGAGAAGCTCGTTCACTAATCGCTTAATGAATCACATGTGCAGGTCATGTGATGTTACGGTTCTCGCCGTGCTGAGAGCGCAATTCAAGATCACGTAGCGACGTAAACAGATGAAACAAGTCCAAATTCATGACCATCGTGTCCCATGTTCATGACTGGCTCCCTTGTTGCCAATCGATACACTCGCGTCCGGCCAATACGGCTCCCATTGTCTCCGTAATTGGCAGCTAGCAGCTCGAGGGACCGCAACAAAGAAACTCTTTTCTCCAAGGTCACGAGGCCGCCGAGAGATAATCGCTATCGCTCCCATTACCTCTAAACGGCTCTTAAGATAATGTTCTGCAAATTGGCCGTTCCATGGTACAGAGGCGTAGCCTTGGAGTTTTACTTTGATCACCGTCACTTCTAGATCTTTGGAACTCTTGGACCTTTAAGAACGTTTCTAGAGCTAGAAAGGAGGCCTCGTGACCCAGGGAAGACCTCTTTAGGGCCCCCAAAGTTTAAACAGACCATACGTAGTCGACCCTAAAGTTTGAGAAGCCATCCCTGGAGACAAATTAGCCCCTTTAGACATTCATTAGAGGGTTCTCATAGCTTGATTGGGAACATTAGAGCTAGCATGGGTGCTCCCAGAGCTGGATAGGATCCCTAGATCAGAAGTGGGTGTCCCTGTAGCTGAAGAAAATAACCTCTAGAATCACCTCAGTCCCTCCCAGTCAACACCACTGCCATGAAAGCAAATTAGGAGGATTCCACTGTAAACATCCCAGCGACTTTCTTACTTCTGCTGGCCGCTTTTATGTGTCAATAAAATTTAATGATGATCCAGAAAGAGCACGAAGAGAGCATAGAATTTGAACCAAATTGCGATTGGACGGATGATTTGCTGAATCGCATCGGGTCTACATCAATTGAAAAGTAATAATATAAATACAACAATAATACTTATACACTCATAATGATGTACTAACAATAATCATAATTTCAAGAATGGAGCACAAGAGCGCTTGTATAGCATGTTTCCGCATATTGAGGCCACTCGGCTCGCAATAATGGTCTCTTTGGTCGCGGTGAAACGATGATTTGATAAAAAGGCGAAAATGTAGTGAGCATAGGCGAAGGCGAAGAAAGCCCATTTGCGTTACATCATAAAATATGTGTGCACAATGCAAGAGGTAATGATGAATTGAAACATAAATTTACAGTTAGCAATAGAATTTAAGACATTTATGTCGAATCTGACAAGATGATTTTGTTTCTCCCCGTCCGCGTTGCAGCTCGCTGCTGCTGGCTTTCTCGATGCAACCCGATGTCTCTGTCATCGCACGGCTGTTTGTTTGTTTATGCGCGTTAGCTCCGCGGGAACTGGTTTTGATTCAATAATGTGTGCGCGCAATTGGGCTCTTGGGTCAGGCGAGGCATCAAGTTTCACCCGTACAAAGTAACGAGAAAGCCATGACATCTTTCTCCTCATTTGGAAAGTCATGATGAAAAATTTTTTGACACTCTGCGTCAAGTTGTGGGAAATGTGTTGCGTTCTTGGGAGTTGGAGACCATAAAAATTCCAGTTCTTTCTTTCTCATACAAGCAATTTGTCGGAGGAGATGGCCTATAATTCACAAGAACATGGTAAAATTTCACCATAAAGACTGAGACTCTGTTTCACAACACCTCGGTACCTCAAATTAGGGGGTCGTCGGCCCGAGCGATAACGCTTTGACGCTCCGATGGGTCTCTCAGTGTTACGCAATTCGCGACTCCTTCCTTCTATTTATGTTTCACCATCACCTGGCCATAAAGCTATTTCTAAAATCAACAATTGCGGGTCACTGACCACGCTGGAGACGACTTATAGAGACGATCGCAAGCCGATTGTTGAACATTATGTACTCTGTTAAAGTACAGTGAGCGCGCGTGAAGAAGCGGGAGATTGTGGATAAAATAATAAAATGTGTACCTCTCTTCCATGCGAGAGCTCGAGTCGGGCTGCAGAAAAAAGCGTTGTGAACGAGCCAAAGCGGGCAAGTGAGAACTGGGAAATTAAAAGCGGAGAGGCTTATCCGTGGTGACGACGTCGACGGCGGGTATCGAGGAAAAGCATGCATGTCTCGAAAACGTGGAATTATTTTTATGCTGCTGCTGCTGTCGTCCCCCGATTCAGCACACGGTCGGCCCTTTCGTGCCCTTGAGACGCAATTAGAGAAGCGCTAGAGCTGGTCTGTCTGTCTGCTAGATGTAGGCACAGGTTCAAAACTGTCTCCTGGGCTTTTAAACTCGTTGGGGGTGAACTAAAGCCCGTCTGGGACTATCTTAGACCCGTTTTATGAACTTAAGCTCGTCTTCGAGTCTAGAATCACCTTGGACTCATTTGAAGCCTATGAAGTCCTGGTCGAACCACCCATCCCCCTTTTAGAGACAGACTGGGAGTCACATAGTGTAAATAAACCAGATTTGAATCCCCCCTTTAGGTAAGGTGGAGTTGGACTCAACTGTCTGACGATGAGTAAGACTCCCCTAAAAGGCCTCCTGGGCTTTGCAGAACCGTGTCTCTGAAATTGAATGCATCCGAACGTGCGCTGGCTAGAGTTACCCAAGGTGTGTCGAATTAGCATTCCCGAGGCAACTTCACTTTTGTCAACGACGACCACGTCTTCCCCAGCTTACTTCGCTTTTTGTTGTGTATTTCCTGTGCCACGACGCTATTTCTCTTTTCGTCCATTCCCTATTCGTTATTTATCAATTTTTCCAATCCACTCTAACTCCAATTGGCAATCCGTGGTGACAAAAATAGCCAGGCGATGATATCATGGAGCATTAAAAATGTTCATCTCAACTGCCAGGAATGCGAATGTGCGCTAATCAGAAACACAACCTGACAATGTATGTGCTACCAGTTCTCGATTTGCAGCTAAGTATCTCGGGAAGATAAAAACAGTGGCTCAATCAAGATGTGCAGAGGCAGAGGCGTGCGAGTGCGAAACGGGTTGAGAGACGGGCAAAAAATTAATTGCGCTCCACGTATTTGCCTCTTCTATGATATCGGCCGGCCTTTCTTAATCTCTTCCAATTGCCCATTAGTGCTAAAACCAAAGTTAATCGGGTAATTGAAGGTAAAATTAGCGGTCAAATGGGCACGCAGAGATAGCCATCGGAAGGTATCGCACCCATCACGTATCAAATGTCTCGTAATTGATACTCCAGTGGGCATGTGTGTCGACGCTGAACGCGGAGCGGGAAGTGAGCTCGAAACCCGATCTCTCAAATCTAAATGGCAAATTGATTCCACTTCGTAGTCCGCAAACACGATAGATATTAATAGGTAATGAGTTTGAGTTTGATTTCGAATCCAAGGCTGTGGCCATTGCTTGAAACAATAATCTTAATACATTTTTTGTGTCGGGAATAAATTATCATGTACGATTATAATCCTTGCTCAAGGGGCCATTCCGAGCTCCGCTGGTCTTAATTAGAAGCCACATGTCAGCGAGTTGCCTAATAGAGGAAGATTGGTACTCAGAAGTGACATTTCGAGAGAACTCTTCCGCTCATTCTCACGAGTCGACCTCGACGACCTCGCAGATTCACAATCAATTAGATCTAATAAAGATGGCAAAGTGTGTCAAAAAGCTTCGTTCGAGGAGGACAATTATATGTCATGACTTATGAATCATGTTTTATGCGAGGCTACACAAGAGCCCAGACAGGAAGGGGCGTACGTGCCGCGACTAGTACTGATCCCTCGCTCCCATCTGCCGGCTTGGCGCGACGCGACGCGGTATTTTTGCTCATCATCCACCAGCAGACTCCGAAGGAACGACGTCAGGTTCTATAAATAATAACACAATTCGGCCGTAACATGCGTAAAAATATGCAGCAATTGATGCGCAAATTTGATTCTTTTTTGTTCTCGCATATCTCACATACATCTTTTGGTCGTGTCGCGGTGCGGCACGATGATGGATCGCGGGACGGTTGATGTGCTAGCGAGGATGATGAGTGTTACTAATCAATAAAGAATGTTCCGTGAAACCCTCAACCTGGCTCTCAAAATAGATTCCTCACCAAGTGCTTACTTAGCACTTGCCCGAACCGAGATGTATCTCACGCAAAAGTGGGCAAAAAGCTGCCAAATTAATCAAGCAAATGAAGATTTGATGAGGTCAGACATGACAGCGCGGAAAATTCGTACCGGCTGGTGCTGAAAAATTTTTGGCAACCGCACAAACGATACAATCGGAGCCGATAACGTCTCGAATCTTGAATAGGGCTCTTGGCACGTTGTGCAAAAACGGGCCTAAATGACTTAATCATGTCGTTATGTCGAAAAGTGCTCGACTGCTTTTTGCCACACTCGACTATTTGCTCACCCCACGGGCGGCAGTGAATCACAGCGCGATATCCGAGAGAAATGACGCGGAAGAACGGAACGACGGGCTCTTATGTAAGACTCTGTTGTCTTCATCACCTGACGCAGTGACGCGCTTATCGTCGATTAGTGTCATTAAGGTGTCAGGAGAAATTATTCTGGCGCGAGCTGGAGCACAATCGGGAGATCAATCAAGTGGCCCAAATGGTGTCATTAACGAGAAAGAGACCAAGAAAGCGAGTGAGAAAGAAGATAAATTAGGTGAAATGAATTGAGCTTGTTGTTACAAATTGTTACATCTTTCTTGCCCACATCCACCTCACGTTCCGTCTCTCACACTCTCGAACGTCTTGAGGAAGGTCAATAACATGCAGAGTGAGAGCTTCAGTGGCATGCCAATGAGGGGAGAAGCTCCACATCACATTCAATTAAGCGACTGTCGGCGTCTTTGCGAGCTTTCAACAATCTGATATTGTTTGCTCGAAATGGAAAGGCAGCTGTAAGGAGCGGGATGTGTCTGGGAATAACGCGGCTTAGCAACCGTCCGCGACGTCACTGCGGATCTCAAAAACGTCCATTGTATTGAGTCAGCGATGAAAGTGGGTGTTAATGGTCGGATTTCGCGCAGTATCGTAAATCAATCCCAAAATGGCTTTAATTAAAGCAGACGCCCTCCGATTTTATTACAACCTGCGGAGGATTGTCTCCGGGTTCGTCGTCTCGCCGTGAGTCAAGTCCAATTATTCTCTTCCGACTTAAAAGGACACGCTAACTTCTCCAGTTCCTCGACCCCTTTTTCGCGTCATTAGAGCTTGTTAGAGAAATGCTGTTAGCCTTATAAAGCCTCACAAGCCTCCTCGGTAATTTCTTTGTCTTGAGCCACTCGAGCCGGCTCGCATTACCATCTAATTCCATCTTAATGAAGCACTTTAATCCAGCGTCTCGCTCAAATGACATGACTTTGTAGCCTCATTTGAAATGTTGCAAAATTACCCTTCAACTTGTACCCACGTTCTAACAGCCGATGCCGTCCCAGCAATTTCTCGAACTCTCGTAGTTATAATGGACATGTGTACGAGATGAAGCGGAGAAAAATTTTAAAATTAATTTACTGAAGAGCCCGGTCGTGTTGCCTGCATTTTCCCGCTGCAGCTACATACTTGTACATTTCAATCAGTCGCGTTTCTCAATAATTGAGATGGAATCCAGAGCGAAATGCGCACGAAAAAAACGGTTCTTTTTCAATTGTTGCTTTCTAGGTCCCAACTTGCATAATAAAGGCACGGCACAATGACGACTCCGACTCCTGATCGCTTTTATTGATTTGTTCTTCTTCTGTTAAATGAGTTCTCGTGTACGGCGACCACTGCTATCATCTACTTAAATTATTATTCAAACACACAACCTCAATTGGCACAAGAAGTAATAATAACATCGACATCTTCGCTGCATGATCTTTCACTCGGAGTCAGCGTGGCCCGTCGCGTCTTTGTGTGGCTCCAGTCTCCACAAATAGCGACTTAAAATTGTTCCGGGATCGCGATTTGCGGGGAACAAAGAGGGGGAACCCTTTTCCTTCTTTCGCGAATAAACACGACTCCAGTTCAATGTACAATGCGTGTTCTTGAAACATGACAATAAGCATGACAAGGCATGGCATCTAGTGGCAGAACGGAGCGAGAGGCTGTAGAATAGAAATTCCAATCATACACGCCGTACTCTCATTCTCCTCCTGCTTGACCTATCACTTTAATGACTTGTTGTGACCCTTTGCAAATGATTTTAGCATATCACAGAATCCGGTTGGTGTGCCGCGAGAACTGGACTGGGTACTTATCGAGAGCTGCGAAATGAATTTATTACAATCATTGCGAGTACGTGTGGGAGCAAGGTCAATAACGAGGGCGGGCAGTAAGTAGAATAGAGCAGCTCGCGGGAGTCAGAATGTCAGTAGGTTCGGCGCTAAATCGGATGCTAATTTGGGTTAAGTAACGAATCGAGAACGAAGCATGTAGGTTACTCGCTTGTGATGAAGAAATTGGGAGCGCAAACGTGCCAATTAGAGTCATGGGAATTCGGGATTAGCCCAATGCTAATTAAATGATTACATCGACCCGCCCCTCGCGGCAAAGTACAGGCTTGGCCTTTGCACCTCCCCACATTCGCGAGACTCATGAGATCACACAAAATGTTCCAGCTGTTTGTGATGCAAATATTGTAAGTAATTCACAACTACATAGGCGCAGTCAAAAGTATGCTGGCTCTCATAATAAGTAAGCACTGCAGTGAGCCCACAAACTAGCCTGGCAGACAGCCGACAGGGCAGATAAATGTGTAATGGTACCACTACCAGTGAAGGAAAAATAAATATAAAGTAAGGCTGTGAGCAATTGGATCCAAATGAGATACTTGCTCGGTACACATACCAAGCAAGGCTATGAAAAATGAAAGTTGTAGCAATTCGATACTGGTGGTTGTGCTCGTATATTGTGCACTTCTGGTCTTCATCTCCGATAAGCCTCAATGGAACCGAGAATCGGTGTCGCTTACGCGCATTTCGCGAATTCCGTTCCACACGCCGAGGCGGAGATTCGGCGATGACGGCCCCAGAGTGTGTGACGAATCAGACGGAATGAGTCAGAAAGTTAATTGTAATAATTGGCAGGTCTCTCGTCTCGTGTGTCAGTCACTTTCGCTTTCCTCGAGATCCCGCTTTGTTCGCTCTCCGATTGTCTCGCGCAGACCGATAATTGATTCGTGTGTACGTCTACTCGCCCACAATATTGACTCCAAATGCGTTCTCATGCGAAGTACTGAACTGAAGTGCCGAGATTATAGACCGAGTATCGCAAAAAAATCTCTTATTTGGGTCAATTGTGAGACAATTATTATGTGTGGCTGTTTTGTCTCTTGACTCTCGCGAAAAACGATCAGGTCTATAAAAGCCCAGTCCCATGTTTGTGATCAACGCGTCTGGCTTATAAGGAATGTGGAACTGGGTTATGGTGGTTTATATCTTATTGCCAATTCGTTCACGGCGCGGCGGCTAAATGGCTCAGTGGTGATGGATACGATTATTACCGCACCCAATATATGAGATGTGGGTGGCTCTTACGGAACTTGGCACCGTTTGGATCTGCTACAGTTGGCATCAGGCGCGTGATGATGAAATTTTTGCATGAAAGTGAAATTTCAAGGTTTCTCGCTTAACTGGAGCTCGAATCTCTAAGGTGAGATAAGATCTCTGATTTTTCTTCGTGGCTGCCGAAAACGAAAGTTGGGCTTCTGACAACTGATATGCCAGTGGTGTAGCTTTGTCTACACTTGGTCCCGGATATTTAGTGCATTTTCGGCATTTAGTCTGTCTAAAATTTTCTAATTCAAGAACCAGAAGAGCTAAAGAGCTGCGGTTTCCTGCATCGTGTAGAGCTTGATCTGTAAAGATGCAGACTTTTAATTTTTAACCCCCATGCCGTCTTGGGAGGGAATGAGGAATGGGGGGAAAACACCTTATATTACCTCCGATTGAGCTGAAATTTAAGTATGTTGTAGTCTGTGCAAAAACTAGCAAATCATGCCAACACATGTGGCCCCTGCAATGTACAAGGACGGAGCTAGGGGCCCCCAAAGTTTGTATGGAAGAAAAATGGTTTATTCCAATCGGACTAAAATTTGAAAACTAATTGTAAAATGACCGGTGAAAGTACTCCTAATAATAATCTTGGACATCCTCAACTGGAAAAATAAATCAAATCAAGCTAAATCGATGTAAAAGTTTATAAGTGCATTTTCAAAATGTTGAGAAGACCACCTACAAGCTTTATCATCGATTTTGCTTGATTTAATTAAATTTTTGTCGGGTTCGTCGCGTATTGAAGTCTTTCGTTTGGATTGAAGACCATTGCCGAATTTCGCCTTTGAACATGTTTTTAACGAAAATTTGCATTCCAGGCGCTTTCACAAAAATCGCAGAGATTACCGTTTGGCATCACAAAAGAAGTATTCTTCGTGAATCTAGAATACGGCTACTTCGGATGTCAGATAAACGAGACATCAGACTACTTACAAATTTACGAACTATCCAAATTATGTGACGGTTCGTCTGACTGCTTTCAAGGCTCGGACGAGCTGCGCAGAGAACTGAAATGTTCAAGTGAGTATGAAAAGCGTAACGCACCGCAGCAAATCAATCAGCAATAGCGTGTAATTTGCAATCCTTGAACTTCACACCCACTAATCATGTTTTTTTCTCCTCTCACAGACAATTGTGATAAAGAAGATGGTACGAAGTGTACCAATGGCGTGTGTCTAGATGGCGTATGCCACTGCAACGATGGTTATGGTGGCTGTAACTGTCAAGAAAAAGGTAATAACAAATTGGATCTAAGCTCGGGAATGCTATTTTTAGCAGCATCCAGCCTCCAGCCGCCGGGCACCGGTGATTAAGGACTTCTCCTCCTTCTTCACTCGGAGTCGCTCGGCACTGACCCCATACAAAATTGCACTCGAAATGTTCGCACCGCTCAAAGTCTCGGGTATTGTCTTGACTCCCAAGCACTCGCATAAAAAGTGAGCAAAGTTTAAATTGCATGCATGCCAGTCAGCGAGCCAGCACACTTGCCTGCATCATGCGTTTCGTATATAATAGCCCACAAAGTCTCAAGTTCATTCAAGTTCAGCGCAATTTGAGTCTGAGCGCACCGCGTGCACCTCAGCGCCTGTTATGTAATTAATAATTCGTACGAGTGCATGCCATACGTTCTAGTCCCCTGTGTATGGGCATCATGTGTTTGTAGAAAAGAAATAAAAATGTAATTATTATGAAACGAAGAGGCAGGCAAGGTGAGGCAAGAATAAATTAAAAAATTAAATGCGAATTTGAATGATTGAGCTTGCAGAGGGGCAGTTTTTGTGTGAGGAAGGTTGCGGAGGTGAGAATTATGCATGGTTCTCGACCTTTCCTATCCCTCAATTTGCACTTCGCATGACCTTTCTTCATCGCAATTTTTCACGCTTTTTTCAGACGAAAACGAGTGTAAATACAGACCCTGCGATGTATTTGCTCACTGTACAAACACATTAGGCAGTTACACATGTACCTGTTTCCCTGGATATCTGGGAGACGGGCACCATTGCGAAGGTAAGTGGTGAATAGCGGTTTTGCTTGATCTTTCTGCGGTGAAGCTTGACAATTTTTACGGTTTTGCATCCCTTTATGGATACCTTAAAGGACCGTTAGCCTTCTACCTGACAATCCGGAAAATTTCCGGGTCAAGATTTTTCCGATTTCAGAAAAATTGGTCTCATTTATAGTAAAGGAGCTGTTCACATATTACGTCACGGTCCAAGGGGGGGGAGGGGTGTCAGCCGCTCCGTGACAGTCAGTACAAACTCAAGTGCTGTTATAGAGGACAAACCGTGACAGAGGGGGGGGGGGGGTGGGGGTCGAAAATCTCGATTTTCACCGTTACGTAATATGTGAACAGGCCCAAAGCCAAAGTTCTGACCTTTCATTTGATACTTCTTTTTTGTCCGTTTTTTGCCAAATAGCTCTGTTATTTGCACACAGAAACAGAAATCAGTCAAGAATGACAAAATAAATATTTTTATCCGCCATCTTGGATTTTCATTTTTTAAATGGTTGATTTTTATACAGTTCTTGTTTTATTTGTTGTGATTATTCTTAATTTATAGCCTAAATTATGGCTTTAAAAATTAGTTATTTGATGAAATATTATATTTTTAAAAACTACACACCTGAAATCAATCGACTCTTTATATTTATTTATTGTGAACTTAAACGAACAAGATGGGATACTTTGTTATTGGAAAGAAAACTGTCATGGTTTACTTTGGAACCTCTGTTATTCAATCAAAGGGGATTAAGCGCTCTAACGAGTCGATTTTGACGCTATTTTGTGCCCTAGAACAAGGTTACAGTCTTTTCACTTCATAAATAAGCTACCGATGCTTCGTTCGGAAGTTTAGTGGGAGGGAATTAGAGGCCCATATCTAATGCGGAAAGAGCTATTTAACTCTTGATTTCACGCGTCACGAAGCCCATCTCGAGACTGACCGCAGATTCTAGAAGAAGTCGAGTGAAACAATGGCCTACGCAAGGTAGAATTTATAGCCAAATTAAATGCCGTCTTACCTTGACTTGTACACGTCTCATCGCAAAAGGTAGACGGAAATTTTCAATCTCAAGTGATCGGCAATTGAAGGCGCTCATACATCGAGTCGCGGTCCGGGGTCCGGGAAAAAAGTGATGATTCAATAACAATTGAATAGTGGCATGGCGGCGGCATTGGCGAGAGACGGCGACGAGCACGAAGCAAAAGCAGCCGCTGAAATATTGTTCGGAATCATTGTTCCGTGTGTTCTATTTGTGTTGGCTTGACGTCTTCATTGTGTATTCAAGTTTGTGGCGGTTGGTGGCTACCAGCTATTCATCTGCCGCATTTTTCATTTACCTGATTGGGCTCATTATTGTTGCGCTTTGGAGTAGATAGAGACGAGACGCATTGTCTTGCTTTATGAGCGTCTTCGCGTACATGGCAATATCACGGTTCAGAGCGCATCCGAGGGAGAGATAAGCAAATTCCGGATCGAAGACAATGGGTCCGCCGATGATTAGGCGATTTCGCATCCATTAATTTGTCACTCGGCCGCGGTCTAGTCTCTCCGCCTCAGGGACACATTATCCCCTATTAGCGGTTTAATGGCCGGCGCCAAGTGCCGTCATTACGAAAGAGGAGAGGAGATGCAGGAGGGTCAAGAATGTCTTATCTCATCCTGTCGTGGTTTTTTCAATTTTTTCTCCACTTCAAACTTGATTGAGTTGTCATAAAGAGTACGCGTACCCGCACCCTATAATTTGATATCGCCTTGACCATAGGCTTAATGCCCGTCGTAATCAACATTTGGCCTGCCTTGTTCATCTTCGTGTTTGTTGCGATGTAACTTCGCCCAGTACATGATTTTTTCCTCTGCGCCATCGAGCTGCAGTCATAACATGAATCAAACAGTAAAGAGGCTGATTAGACGACAAAGTAATGCATTTCTGACTTTTTATTGGCCAGCAGCATCATTCATCATCGTTGGATCGTCTGTTGAGGGAAATTATGAAAGAGATGGGGAAATAAGCGATGCGTTAATACCGCTACTCTCGGAGCTTCTTTATTTATTTTGTTTGCCTCGTTTCGTTATTTCTTTGTGTGCGAGGTGCGTCGACTACAAACAGCTTCACATGCTTTTTGTTTTCTCAAAATTTTTCCTCGTTGCCGATCTCCCGGCTTTCGATGGTAATTTGCTGCATACATTTTCTCTAAAAGCGCGCACAAACATTAGCAAGGTTAAGCGGTTCACATAACCTTTTTTTGCGATACCGCAAAAGCACCGCGTGAAAGATCAAGTGGCTTCAAACACACTTTTCCGCCTTCCATTCGCACATTCGAAGGTCCCACGACAAATTACCTTACCGTTTTTTATCTCCCCAGATATTGATGAATGTCAAGATCCATCAATCAGATCACGATGCGTGCCAAATTCAGAGTGCTGCAATTTGCCGTCGCATTACGTGTGTAAATGTAATTCAGGTTTCGAAGGAGATGGTGAAGTCTCATGCACAGGTGAGTAATTGGAGTGCTTGGCTTTCGGGCGAAAACAGTGGCGTGATTGATTCACTGAGCAGTGTCGCAACTCCCGGGGGCTCTCAGAGACTTTTTGACCTCTGAAGCCATGAAAATAATTGAAAGCCTTCACTGATATTTTCAGGCAGCTGTTACCAGCCATTTTCAAAAAATGGCCTCTCCATTTTGAATTTTAGGAATATTTACTGATTGAGTGGTCCAATTTTTAAAACGGAGGGCTCGTTAAAATTGTTATTAATTTGACTATAAAAATTGGAACTTACCCTGCGTGAAAAAATTTTTCGATCCACCATTTTTCTTTTGTTTACATTTTTGTCCCGTCCAATTTGTAGTGCGGAAGTAAAATTTGGAAAAAGAAAAAGAATTTCTGCCTGAAAATTTTCACTTCCGGGTTAAAAATTGACCCGGCCTCTCCAAGTTTTTCCCAGTCTGTCCGCGCAGACAGACTTGCTAACGAACATTCTCGCCTCGAGGATAGAATTGAGTCTGTCCGCAGTCTGTCCGTTACATACTGGCCGCGGACAGAATTGTTCACAATGGCTTCGGTTTCCCCTCTTTTGTAACTTCCTTCGAAAAAGTTTTCGAAAGTTATGAGAATTTCAAGAAACTGCGTAGACCAAGTACAATCCTGCTTAGATTTCCTGAATGTTATTTCTATAACTGTCCCCTAGAGCACAGTTATTTTACGGAACAAGAACCCTGAAAAGCATAAAATTTCCGGAATCCACAATAAGGCGCATCTTCAATCAGACAGAGTTGCATGAAGATTCGTGCCTCGGCTGCGATTAAATCAAATTACATGTCACAATAGGACGGCGCGGCACCGGCGGAATATGAATGAATCAAATTAATTGATGCTACGCCAGGTTGCCGCCTAGCAAATATTGCATCACTCATAGACCCTTTTAAGTAGTCATAGAGGAATGCTGAATGCATTTGTGTCATAAGAGCAGCGCATCACACCGCCCAGCTAATTGCTATTCTGTTATCGTGTGAATCCATCAGCTACCGAGTTGCCTGCCAAGAGCCACGAGAGCCCCTTTTTGTCTATTGCTACACATTATCATGTGTGGCGAGGCTTGCTAAGTGCCATTTAAACGTCCATTTCTCATCTCTCATTCCAGACATTAACGAGTGTCTTCGACCTGATGCATGTGGAGCTAACGCTCATTGCATAAACACGCCGGGAAATTATACGTGCGTGTGTCCCGAAGGCTTCATCGGCGACGGCTACATCGGCTGCGTCGATGTGGACGAGTGTGCGAATCCCAATGCCTGTGGCCCCGGAGCCATATGCACGAACCTCGAGGGCGGTCATCGCTGCGACTGTCCTCAAGGTTTCTACGGAGACGCCCGCTCGCCCCTCGGCTGCTCGGACGAGGATGAATGTGCCAAATCAGCAACAATCTGCGGAAGAAACGCGTTGTGCGAAAATGAAGTAGGAAGCTACCGGTGTCTGTGCCCACCCGGCTACTATGGGGACCCGACAGTCGAGTGCGAAGGTAAGTGAGAGGCCGATTTGTGGTGGCAGACGGACGCACGTGAGAGGAAAAACTCCATTACTAATCTACAGTCGAAACACGCCGCACACACAATCCATACATATACCCTCTGGTCTCGGAGTTTCTGGACGTTGAGGGTCTCACAAAAATTCGGAAACTCTGGGACCTGAGTCATACAGTAACCAAAGCTACCAGTCATTTTTACACAAATTCATGTCTCACGCAGATGTAGACGAATGTCAGAGCAATCCATGTGTGAAGGGTGCTATATGCAAAAACACCGCGGGCAGCTATGAGTGTAACTGTCCCACCGGATACATCGAATCTCAGCCAGACAAAGGCTGTGTCGATGTTAACGAATGCGCTCGGCCTAACGCTTGTGGTATTAACGCTAAATGTATTAACTCACCAGGCTCATACAAGTGCACATGTCCAGATGGTTACAAGGGGGATGGAACACAGTTCTGCGAAAGTAATTGCCATTTTGTCACATTTTTAGACCTAAGAGTAGACTCCTCATTGCCATGAAGCCTAACCCTAACCTCATCCACTCCATGCCATTGTTCTCTTTCAGCCTCCTCTGATCCCTTTCCTCCCTCCTCCTCGTGTAAATACGCCCCCTGTGTCGAATTTGTGTCGCGAAAGTTTGTAAGTTTTGTAAAAAGTCGAGCACGTTGTCGAGATTTCCCCCGAAACTGACCTTCTCTATCGCATATCTAGATGTGAACGAGTGCTTGGACCAGCCGTGCGGGGCAAACGCCCTATGCACGGACACGCAGGGAAGCTTCATCTGCAGCTGCAAGCCCGAGTACACCGGCGACCCGTTCCGTGGCTGCGTCGATATCGATGAGTGTGAGACTCTCGACCAGCCCTGTGGCAGCTACGCGCTCTGCCAAAACACCGATCCGGGCTACAAGTGCGTGTGTCCGCAGGGCTTCGGGGCCGACCCCGATCCCAAGGTGGCGTGCGTCCAGCGCGACGTCAATATTCTCTGCGAGAACAACTTTGACTGCACCAACAACGCCGAGTGTCTCGACGGCCAGTGCTTCTGCCAGGATGGCTTCGAGCCCAGTGGCTCCGTGTGCGTCGACGTGGACGAGTGCCGCATGAACGAGACCCGGTGTGGCCCCTTCGCCTCCTGCTTCAACACCCCCGGGGGCTTCAGGTGCCACTGCGAGTCTGGGTACATCGGAACGCCTCCCCGGTCCAAGTGCAAGCTCCCATGTGAGGACGTGAAGTGCGGCAGCCACGCGTACTGCAAGGCTGAGAGCGATGAGGCCTTCTGCGTCTGCGACGAGGGCTGGACCTACGACCCCACAGACATCTCCAAAGGCTGCGTGGACATCGACGAGTGCGACAAGCTCTACGGACCCTCGGGCCAGTGCGGCCAGAACGCGATCTGCACCAACATCCCCGGCGAGTTCTCCTGCCAGTGCCCCCCAGGCTTCACGGGTGACCCCTTCCGGGGCTGCGTGGACATCGACGAGTGTCTCAAGCCCAAGGCCTGCGGGGACAATGCCGTCTGCGTGAACCACAAGGGCTCGTTCGAGTGCGTCTGTCCAGAGTCCACGATTCCCGACCCAGACCCCTACGTTCGCTGCATCGCCGTCGTCAAGTGCTCCAGCGACTCCGAGTGCCCCGGAAACGCCGTCTGCGACGCCAAGCAGCGCTGCTACTGCCCCTCACCGAACGTCGGGAATGACTGCCGACACCCGTGTGAAGCCCTCACTTGCGGACCCAACTCCCAGTGCATGCTCTCGAATGGCGTGGCTCAGTGCCTGTGCCAGGAGGGATACACGGGTGGCTCCGAGTGCGTCGACATCAACGAGTGCTCCGGAAACCCGTGTCCCAGTGGCGCCATCTGTACCAACGTCCCCGGCGGCTACACGTGCCAGTGCCCCAGTGGCAGCTCCGGAGACCCCTACACCACCGGCTGTGCCAAGTCCCTGCAAGTCTGCAGCATCCGGAACCCCTGTCCAGCCGGAGAAAAGTGCGTCCAGGACGCCTACAGCGGCGTGAATGTCTGCATTTGCGGACAGGGCTACACGCGAGACAAGGAAACCGACAAGTGCCGCGATATCAACGAGTGCTCCGAGAACACGAAGCCTGCCTGCGGGGTCAATAGTCTGTGCAAGAACCTGCCGGGTAGCTACGAGTGTCAGTGTCCGGGCGGCTTCACAGGCAACCCCTATCTGCGGTGCGAGGAGTGCAACAGCCCCGAGTGCCAGTGCCAGGCGCCCTACAAGCTCGTGGGAGGCAACTGCATCCTGGCTGGCTGCTCCGAGGGAGAAAAGTGCCCTCCGGGAGCCGAGTGTATCTCCATCACGGGAGGCGTCAGCTATTGCGCGTGTCCCAAGGGCTTCAGAACGGAGCTGGACGGGTCGTGTCTCGACATTGACGAGTGCTCCGAGAACCAGAACGCGTGTGGGTACGGCGCCCTCTGCTCCAACACCCCCGGATCTCACGAGTGCAGCTGCCCCCTCGGCCACTCTGGCGACCCCTACAAGGGCCAGTGCATCCCGAGCCAGGTCAAGTGCTCCTCCGACAACGACTGCCGGGCCAACGAGAAGTGCGTGCAGCCCGGAGACTGCATCTGCTCGCCCCCCTTCTACCTCGACCCATACGACGGCTGCAAGAGCCCCTGCGAGCGCTTCGCCTGCGGAATCAACGCCAAGTGCACTCCCACCGACCCTCCTCAGTGCATGTGCGAAGCCGGCTTCAAGGGAGACCCTCTCGCGGGCTGCATCCCGGCCGACGAGTGTGCCAAGGCCCCCTGTGCCTACGGAGCCGAGTGCACGAACCACAAGGGAGGCTACAAGTGCTCCTGCCCCCGAGGCATGACCGGAGACCCCTACAAGGCTGGCTGCATCCTCGAGTCGGGGGCAGTCAGGACGACCTGCAAGACGAACAGCGAGTGCGCCAAGAACCTTGCGTGCATCCAGGGCAGCTGTCAGAGTCCCTGCATCAGCATAACGTGCGGCTCCAACGCGATCTGCGAGCCCGAGAATCACGTTGCCTGGTGCAAGTGTCGCGTGGGATTCGTGAAGGAGCCCAACACCAACGAGTGCGTCTCGCCCTGCCAGGGATACAGATGTGGAACCGGAGCCATTTGCATCGTTACGCCCCAAGGTCCGACCTGCAAGTGCCCCACTGGCGAGACGGGCAACCCCTTCCCCGGGGGCTCGTGCGTCACGGACCAGTGCTCTGCGAACAGACCCTGCTCCGAGCCCCAGGTCTGCATTAACGGCCGCTGCAAGCACAGATGCGAAGGCGTCGTTTGCGGCGTCGGCGCCGTCTGCGACTCAGCCACGGGACGGTGTGTCTGCGAACCCAACTTCATCGGCAACCCCGACTACATCTGCATGCCACGTAAGTTCCGTCAGAGCATGCCGTTCTCTATCCTCCTCTCCTCTTTTCTGTTGTGTCTGTCGTAGGGAGCGAAGCGACTTGGTCGTTGTTTCGGTAGTAAGACATTTGGTCCATTGAGGTCGAAATGCCTTGGTACCGTTGTTTCTCCTCTGTTGTAAATATTTTTCCGATTTTCGTAGTGAAAAATTTCCTTGCATGTTGCATGAAACTGTGTCAGTAAATGTCAAAAAATAATTAACAATTTTAGCCATCAATCCTCCGAGCTGTGACCCACCGTGTGGCTCGAACGCCCACTGTGAGTTCGGAGTGCAGAAGAACCGGTGCGAGTGCGACGCCGGAATGAAGGGAAATCCCTACGAAGTTTGCGGAACTGAGCGAGAAAAGTGTTCTCCCGCCTCGTGTGGCAAAAACGCGGTCTGCAAAGAGAACTTCAACGGCATCGAGTGCGTCTGTCAGTCCGGATACAGCGGAAACCCCTACGTTCTCTGCAACGACGTCGACGAGTGCTCGGCCCAGAGCTGCGGCGAGAACGCCATCTGCCTCAATACCCCCGGATCTTACGACTGCCAGTGCAAGCCGGGCTACGAGGGAAGTCCCTTCGTGATGTGCAGCATCAAGGAGGCCAAGGTGTGCGACAACCCCAAGAACTGCCGGTGCGGAGAGAGCGTGCTCTGTCCCCCCGATTTCGTCTGCTCCAAGGGTCTCTGCAAGAACCTCTGCGACAACGTCAAGTGCGGACCTCGAGCTGGCTGCAACGGAGGAGTTTGCGAGTGTCCCGCAGGCTTCATCGGAGACCCAGACGACCTGGAAACCGGCTGCATCATCGAAGGTCACTGTGAGACCGACTTTGACTGTTCTGCCAGCGAGATCTGCTTCCAGTCGGGCAAGTCCAGGAAGTGCGTCGACGCCTGCAGTCGTCTCTCGTGCGGACCCAACGCCCTCTGTGTCGCCTCGGACCACAGATCTTCCTGCATCTGCGTCGACGGCTACTCAGGGGACCCCAACGTGGGCTGCAGTCCTGAGGCCAGAGTCCCAGGATGCAAGAGCAACGCTGACTGCGAGCCAGGCCACGTCTGCGCTCTCACAGAACTCAAGACCAAGCAGTGCGTCGATCCCTGTCTCAAGGTAGCCTGTGCCTCGAACGAGATCTGCCGTCTGGACGAGCAGAAAGTGCCCACGTGCTACTGCCAGGAGGGCTTCCTGTGGAACCCCGTGACCTCCTCGTGCGAGAAACCCAGCGTCCCCGACTGCCAGACCGACGACCAGTGCAAGATCCTGGAGACCTGCAAGAAGGATGCCTTGGGAATCCTCAAGTGCGTTCCGGCCTGTGCTGAGTTCACGTGTGCTCCCAACTCGATCTGCGTAGCTCAGAACCACCGGGGAAGCTGCAAGTGCATCGCTGGGTTCAGAGGAAACCCCAACGACCGCACGGGATGCATTCCACAGCTCAAGGACCAGTGCAGCAGCAACGCAGAGTGTCCCGAGTCTGACGCCTGCGTGGAGATAAACGGAGCCTTCAAGTGCCGACCCGCCTGCGAGCAGATCGGGTGCGGGCCTCAGGCCATCTGCATCGCCAACAACCACATTGCGCAGTGCCAGTGTCCACCTGGACCCTACACGGGCGACCCCAAGGACCTCATCCACGGCTGCAGGTCCGTTCCTTGCGTCTACAACAAGGACTGCCCATCCCATCAGCTCTGCAACCGGCTCAACTTCACCTGCATCAACGTCTGTGACGAAGAAGACGTCTGCGGGACGAACGCCATCTGCATCTCGGAGGACCACCGGGCAGTGTGTCAGTGTCCCCCGGGCTTCAAGGCCAACCCGCTGCCCGAGATCGAGTGTCTCTCGTCCGACTCCTGCGCTTCCAACCCGTGTCACCATTCTGCGGTGTGCGAGAACACACCCAAGGGACACGTCTGCAAGTGCGTCAACATGGTCGGAGACCCGTACTCCGGGTGTCACGCTGAGGGCGTGTGTCCCAACGGCGACAGAGACTGCAGCCCCAACACGGCGTGCGTGGCCGAGAGATGCGTGGACCCGTGCGAGGACTTTTGCGGACAGAACGCCATCTGCTTCGTGGAGAATCACCGTCCGACTTGCTCCTGTCCCGCCAAGTTCTCTATGGTAGACAGCCAGTGTCTGCGCCAGATCGTGGCGTGCGACTCGGACCTCGAATGCCAAGGGGACTACTGCCACCAGGGACAGTGCAAGACGGCGTGTCGCAACTCCAAGGACTGCAGCGCCGGCGAGAAGTGCCAGTCCAGTCTCTGTGTCGTGCCCTGCAGCAGCAACTCGCAGTGTAGCGGCGAAGGACAGGCGTGCATCAACGGAACCTGCTCGATCGGGTGTCGGGCCAACTCGGACTGCATCCAGGACGAGAGTTGCGTCAACGGAAAGTGTGCTGATCCCTGCAAGCTGGACCACACGTGCGGTCCCAACAGCGTCTGCGTCGTGGAGGAACACGTGGCTTTCTGCTCGTGTCCCGAGACCTTCGAGGGCAACCCCACGCCCGCCCAAGGCTGTGTCCGGATACCCAAGGTCTGCGCCGATAGCTCGCAGTGCTCGAAGGGCTTCGTCTGCAACGGCAACCAGTGCGACCTGCCCTGCTCCAAGTCCACCGACTGCGCCGTCGGAGAGCGCTGCTACAACGGGTTCTGCGCCAAGGTCTGCTACACCAACAACAACTGTCTCCCAGGCGAGATTTGCAACGACAAAGGAGCCTGCGTGCCAGGGTGCCAGAGCGACCTCGACTGTCCCGAGTCCAAGGTGTGTCAGAAGGGCAAGTGCCGGTGTGACCAGGGCTTCATTGGAACACCCTACGGATGCGCTGACATCAACGAGTGCGAGGAGAAGCCGTGTCACTCTAGTGCAGTGTGCCGCAACACTCCTGGCTCCTTCAAGTGCGGGTGTCCGAGGGGAACTGTAGGTGATCCCGTCAAAGGGGGCTGCCTGAAGCCCAATGAGTGCAACAGGAACTCGGACTGCGGCAAGAACCTGGCCTGCAAGAATAGGAAGTGCACGGACCCCTGCAGTGGCGAGGCTTGCGGAAAAGGAGCCAGCTGCCTGGTTGAGAACAAGCAAGCCGTCTGCGTCTGTCCTGCAGGTCACCTCGGAGACCCCATGGACAAGACCATTGGCTGCTTCCGGGTGGAGTGCATCGATGACAAGGACTGTCCCAGCAACAAGCAGTGCCATGAGGAGACCAACAAGTGCATAAGTGAGTATTTGTTAAAACTTTTGAGCCTTGAAAAATTTTTTAATGAAAAGTATAATTTTTATCCATGGCTCTTTTGGGTTCGTTCAATTATTACGTAACGATTAAAATCAAGATTTTAGACCCCTAGTCCCCCACTGTCGCGGTTTGTTTGACTTTGTACCGGCTGTCACGTAGCGATTGAACCCCCTCCCCCATCCTCAGACCGTGACGTAATTTTTCAAAAGGGCTAGGACATATTCTTTGTGTTGAATTGGTCATTTTAAAGAATCTTAAAATTTAAAATTGATGTTACATTTCGAAAAAAAAATTTATTGATTGCTTGAAAAAAGACTCATTAATTGATTAAAAACTGTTGTTTCTGAAAAGGAGTCTTTGGTAAAAAATAAACTCTTCACTATCATTTGGAGCTTAAAAATTTGTTAGTCAAAAAACTAAACCCTTTTTCCTCTCTTGCAGACGCCTGCGAGACCGCCAAATGCGGTAAAGGCACGTGCGAAACTGTGGACCATCGAGCTCTCTGCAACTGCGCCTCTGGCTACCGACTTTCCAGCAACCAGTGCGAGGACATCAACGAGTGTCTCGAGCAGAACCCCTGCCACTCGTCCGCCCTCTGCACCAACACGCCCGGAGCCCATCTCTGTGCCTGCCCTGAGGGTCTCATTGGCGACCCAACTGTAGGCTGCAGAGCTCCCGGCGAGTGCATCATGGACTCTGACTGCCCCACGACCGCTCTCTGTCGCAACGGACACTGCCACAACCCCTGCGAGGACGATATCTGCGGAGAAAACGCAGTCTGCTCGACTCTGGACCACACCGTGACGTGCGAGTGTGCCCCGAACTCGAGGGGAGACCCCTTCAAGCAGTGCTCCAAGATCGAGTGCGAGGACAAGAACGACTGTAGCCGCGACAAGACCTGCGTGGACTTCAAGTGCGTCGACCCCTGCACTCTCTCTAACGT
Organism: Forcipomyia taiwana; assembly: GCA_963930915.1. Taxonomy (NCBI): domain Eukaryota; kingdom Metazoa; phylum Arthropoda; class Insecta; order Diptera; family Ceratopogonidae; genus Forcipomyia; species Forcipomyia taiwana. The sequence continues at coordinate 1,116,060 of CAWVOI010000099.1, read as the reverse complement.
CTGCGGAACCCTGGCCGATTGCTCGACGGAGAACCACGTCGGAGTCTGCTCTTGTCCCAGCGGAACGACCGGAAACCCCCAGCTAGGATGCGTCCCCATCCAGTACTGCAGCTCCGACCAGCAGTGCACGGGAGGCAGCAAGTGCGAGAGCGGAGTTTGCGCCGCCGTTTGCTCCAGCAACCGCGACTGCCTCACGGACCAGCTCTGTATCGAGCAAGTCTGTCGTCCAACGTGCAAGTCCAACTCGACCTGTCCCGAATTCCAGTTCTGTCAAAACAACATTTGCTCCCAGGAGGTCAAGTGCCGCTCGGACGCCGACTGCGACGTCGACGAGTCCTGCATCACCGACGCCAAGGGACGGACCGAGTGCCAGAACGCGTGCTCCGGTCGCGTTCTGTGTGGCAGAAACTCCGAGTGTCTAGCTCGCAACCATGTGGCTCAATGCAGCTGCAAGGAGGGCTACTATGAGGACGCCAAGGGAACGTGTCGTAAGATTGAGTGCAAGTCCAATGCCGAGTGCTCCAAGGACAAGCTGTGCGACAACAACATGTGCAAGATTGCCTGTTTGGTGGGAAAGCCCTGCGGCGAGAACGCGATTTGCTCCTCCATGAACCACAAGGCCACGTGCGAGTGCCAGCCGGGCTTCACTGGAGTCCCCACAAACGGCTGTACTGCGATAGATTACTGTCTCGCGAACCCATGCGGGTTGGGAGCCAAGTGCCGGAACTCCCGCGGCTCCTTCCGCTGCACGTGTCCCACTGGAACGGTGGGAGAGCCCTACCGAGAAGGCTGCAAGCTCCCAGTGGAGTGTGAAGAGGACGGAGACTGCCCCATCAACGCCAAGTGCAGCCTGGTGAAGGGTGAGCCGAAGTGCAAGGACGTCTGTGAAGGAAAAGGGTGTGGAATCAACGCTGAATGCACGAGCGAGAGACACGAGGCGAAGTGCGTGTGTCGGCAGGGCTTCAAGGGAGACCCGCTGAAGAAGTGCGACCCCATTCCGGTTCCCTGCGACACCACCAAGGACTGCCCTCAGAACACCTACTGCCACGAAAACATCTGCAAACGTAAGTAGCTTCTCTCGACCACATATAATCCTCTCTCTTTTACTTTTCAGCCTCGACAGTTTCATTTTTCCTTCTGATTTTTGTGTTTGAATGTTTTCTGTGTCCTTGATATACTTTTGTAAACCAAAACTCACATCGCTTGCTAACGAAATTTAATAACGTTTTTGACCACTTACTAAGTGTGCACCGATTTGCACTAAAAAGAACAAATTAAAAAGAAAACCTAGCACACAGCTGTCTCTAATTTATTAACTATCTAAATTCTAAACTTTTGACGGACATAGCTTGTGCACGAGAAAAATGTGTTCGTGGACAAGCTATACCAGACATTCCTGTTCCTTCACCAGCGAGTTGCTCGTTGGCTGGAAAATGGTCGCTGATTGCTTCTGATCAATTTGCAGTGCCTTGTCAACTAACAGCGGAGTGCGGCTTAGACGAAATTTGTCTCCTGGGACAATGCGTCAATCCGTGCACGGAGCCCAATGCGTGCGGCATGAATGCGGAATGTTTGATGTTCAACCATCAAAAGCAGTGCTCCTGCCCGCAAGGCTTCACGGGTGACTCCCAGCGAGAGTGCGTCAGAAGTGAGTAGAGCCCTAATTCGCGCTTTTTTCGTTCTAAACCCTCGCTTTTTAGTACCCATTGCTTGCTTCACGGATGGCGATTGCCAAGCTGGACATACTTGCCGCGATACAATGTGTCTCCCGTACTGTCACTCGGACCAGGAGTGCGCCCTGAACGAGAGATGTCTCGAAGGAAACTGTCTATGTAATTTTCAGTCTGCTTTTTTTGCGTTCTTTTTGTTCTGAACGTTCTGCTTTTAGTGACGTGTCGCGTCGACAACGACTGCTTCCTTGGACACATCTGTCTCCAGAACCGCTGCGTCTTCGGCTGCCACCAGGACTCGGACTGCACCTCCAGCGAGACTTGCATCAGCAACCGCTGCCAGAACCCCTGCTCCGAGAACGTATGCGGTCCTCACGCCCTCTGTACGGTCCAGAACCAAAGAGCCACGTGCTCCTGTCCTCAGGCCATGGTTCCCAGTCCCACCGCCAAAATAGGCTGCGTCAGATCCCCAGCCCCACCCTGCGTAGAGAACCGCGACTGCGGAGAGTCTCAGGCGTGCATTGGGAACCTCTGCCGGCCCATCTGTGCCGACGACGGCAACTGCCTCAGCAACGAGCGCTGCAGCAACGGAGCCTGCAAGCCCATCTGCCGCCTCGACGACGACTGTCGCTCCGGCGAGATCTGCGAAGGCCTGGTGTGTGCTCTCGGGTGCCGATCTCACCTCAGCTGCCCCGAAGACCACGCCTGCGTCAACCAGCAGTGCCTCCACGTGTGCTCCGAGCCAGCTGCTTGCGGAACCAACAGCGAGTGCTCAGCCCTGAACCACCAGAAGATCTGCTCGTGCCCCGCTCCCCTCATCGGAGACCCCCTAGTGGCCTGCAAGTACCCCATTTCGGCGTGTTCTCGCAAGGACGATTGTCTCCAGGGTCAGACCTGCTACGGAGGAGTCTGCCACAGCTCGTGTCGAAGCGACCAGAACTGTCTCGCTGACGAGAGATGCGTGAGAGGAGTGTGTCGAGGGGTCTGCAACAGTGATTCGTCGTGTGGAGAAGGATTCATATGCGAGAACCGGCTTTGCCAGAGCGGCTGTCGGTCGGACGTGTCTTGTGCCACGGACCAGGCTTGCGTCAACAAGAAATGCACGGATCCATGCACGAAATCTGGGCAGTGCGGCCAGTGTGCCGAGTGCACGGTGATCAACCACGGCGTCCAGTGCAGCTGCCCCAACGGATTCCTCGGAAACCCCCTCGTGAGCTGCGCCGCCCCCATCGAGCACTGCAACTCCTACTGCGAGTGCGACGAGGCCGGAATCTTCTGTGCCGAAAAGTGCTCCCTCAACAGCGACTGCTCCTGCGGCCAAACCTGCTATCGAGGCAAGTGTCGAGCCACGTGCACGTCCAGCTCCTGCCAGTCGGGCCAGCTCTGCCAGAACGGAGCCTGCATGCCCGGCTGCAAGTCCAACTCTGACTGTGCCATCGACAGATCCTGCATCGGAGGCCAGTGCGTCGACCCCTGTGGAGACGAGAGAGCCTGCGGAAGAGACGCGGTTTGCAAGGCCGTCGACCACCACGCCCTCTGTCTCTGTCCCGACGGGTTCAGAGGAGATCCCACGAGGAAGTGCGTCTCCTTCGAGTGCCAGACCAATGACGACTGCGAGGCCAGCAAGATCTGCGACGATGGGTCGTGCAAGAACCCCTGTCTGGGCGCCTGCGGGAACAACGCCCAGTGCAAGGTCGTGAACCGCCACGCCCAGTGCAGCTGCCCCTCGGGGTACTACGGAAACCCCCTCGTGGACTGTCTCAAGCTCTCGTGCCAGAAGAAGTCGTGTGGTCTGTGCAAGAACAACCCCTGTGGTCCAGGAGCAGTGTGCGAGGAAGTCCCAGCCGGATACCAGTGCAAGTGCCCCGATCTCTGCTCAGCCGTCGACGGCGACCCGCGAAACGGGTGCGCATGCGCAGGAGAGGCGAAGGTGACCTGCTCCGACTACGCTTGCGGCGTCCACGCCAAGTGCCGCGTCACTTCTGTGGGAGCCATTGCTACTCCCGAGTGCTACTGCCCGCCCGAGTTTCCCTTCGGAAACCCCCTCGAGAGATGTAAGTACGCCCAGTCCGACTTCAGAAAAACACTTACTCGTGTACAGATTCCTTTTCAGCCAAGTTTCCACTTCGCAGCGACTTTCTCTTCTGCAGCCAGTTCCCAGTTCCGCCCGATAAAAACCCCAATCCCAATCACCCTATCACAAATCAAATCATCCTTCAATCTGCACTGCTTCGCGCTATTCCTACGCATACGAGCCTCCGTATGCGGCTTATACTCAATCAAACCAATCAGCTTCGCACTATTTCTAAGGCTCCTGCTCAACTAGAGCCCAAGGGCACAATTCAAAGCCGCTTCCAGACAATCCTAAATCCGCATGAACCGGAAAGCAGTAGAGTCTAGAGTTTATTGGGTCGTACTGTGGCCAGTAGATCTAGATTTGGTTGCTTGACAGAACCTTCCAGCCTTCTCCTTCAAGCGAGCTAATCTTTCTGGTTTTCCCCCCTCGCAGGTACTCAGAACCTGACGCCAGGAGAGGACTGCCGGACCACCGGATGTGCCGTCGGAGAGTGCATCAGACAAGGGACCCAATTTGTCTGCCAGCAAGGTACGTCCTAGCCACTTAAGTCGAGTTTAGTCCTTAACGAACCGAAGACAAAAAAAAAAAATCAAAAGCGCACCCCTGCCGCAAATCCAAGGTGTTTTCTAATGATTTTGTGTACCATTAACCAGTCGTCATCACTGATACATATATTTAAAAAATCCCCCGGAACAAAAAATGTGAAATTGTAGTGTTACTTACACCAATGATCAAAGCAATCAACACGATCAAAATTAATAGTCCGAAGATGATTAACAAGTTGCAATATTGGCAAAAAACGTGTATATACCAAGAGTAATCGAGCCACGCGCGAAAAAGAGCACTCTATAATTAACTAAATACCACACAATCAATCACTTTGAACACTCACATACACCCACCGAAACAGATGTAGTTAGGCTCACACCATCTGCCACCAGCGACAGTTGTGTCCCAATCTGTGTCTATCTTTTCACACCATTCACGATTACATTTTGACTTCCCTCATCCTTTCCCTCCCCCTCCTACACTCATGGAGCCTCCGGAAGTCAAAACCTCACCCCAGGTGTACACAATCATTGTAAATATGTTAAGGGGGCACACGATCACGAAGAGTTTCGGTAGAAAGTTTGTAAAATTTTGGCTTGTTAAGGAAAAGATAAGCTCAGATTGGGAACTGTGAAAGGGAAGGTGTGATTTAGAGGATTTGTATATTAGAAGCCTGCCTGCACGTAGATATATTTAGACCACAAAATTGTAAATACTGAATAGCAAATGAGCAAAACCGAGAATTGCTTGATGTTCACTTCTATTGTTTTCCATATTTCCTTATTTCGACTCTTCTTTTATTATTATTATTTCGCATCACATTTTGTATGAGGGCAATGTGCATGTGTTGGATGTCCTTCCAAATCTCCCTACACATACATTTTCATATATCAAAATTTTCCGTTTGGAGCCTCCCTTGCACAGTTCTTTATGTTTTTTTTTTGTTTTGTATGTTTGTGTACGCTTCTCTTTTCCTTCACACACTCAAAATTCTCTTCTGATCCGGCCTCAGACCCCTCTGCGAAACGAGAGTTTATGTCAGAAGAGCGAATTAGGATTAGGATTTAGGAGGATAACGAAACACCCAAACACACATTTTATCTCTCTTCCTATGTATTGTCATCGCGCCAAATTTAGACGAGACGTGCAAAAGCGATACGGATTGCGGAACGGACAGAGCCTGTATCAACGGCCAGTGCCTGGACCCCTGCTCGTTGCGGGGGGCGTGTGGAGAGAAGGCCCTCTGTCAGACCGTCTTGCACAGACCCCGCTGCTCGTGTCCCGATTGTCACATCGGACGTCCCAATAAGGCCTGCGTCCCCGACCCCAATTGCCAAATGATGCCCACGAGCCGTCCCCAAGACCCCAAGGTGGCCACACCCTGCCACTCCGACTCCGAGTGTCCCGAGAACTTGCGATGCGACTCCACAGGCCAGTGCTCGAACCCCTGCGACCAGATAGCGTGCGAGGAGTTCAAGACGTGCGTGGTGAGGAAGCACCGCTCGACATGCGTGTGCAAGGCCGGATTCATCGTGAACGAGTATGGCGAGCTGACGTGCGCTCCCGACCGCAAAGAGTGCTCCGCAGACGAGGAGTGTCCCTCCAACCTGGCTTGCATAAGGGCGCAGTGCCGAAATCCCTGCATTGACTACGACACCCGCAAGAGCCCTCCCTGCGACGAGAAGAAGCAGTGCGAGGTGCTGGACCACAAGCCGGTCTGTATCTGCACGAAAGACTGCGTGCCCGCCATTTCGATCTGCCTGAGGGACAATGGGTGCCCCCAGGACCTCGCATGCCGCAACTTCCAATGCGTGAACCCGTGCGATAACGCGACCTGCGCCGAAGACTCGCCCTGTTACGTCGAAGACCATAAACCGATTTGTAAATTCTGTCCACCCGGGTTCATTAATGACGCCAAACACGGATGCTCAAAAGGTAAAATGCTGGCGAATAGCGCTCACCTTAGCCTCATCTTTCAGCGACTGCTCTCTATCCTTCTCCCTCGCTCCTCTCTCTCTCTCACTCTCTCTTGCTCTTTTGCTCTCATCTCAGTCAAAATTACGATTCGTTTCTCTCAAAACATAAAAGATTAGCCAAAATTGCAATTCTCACATTCACACATGCTCATCAGCCTTTGTAACTATTGCTGTACAGCTAAACCTTTCTCTTGCGCCTTATTTTGCTGCTCTAATACTGACTCATTCTCGACGAAAGTTGTAAATAAAGCGAAAGACTCCTTCTATATATTTATTTCAAAATGTATCATTATGTAGACTATTTGGAACATACATGATCACTTTACATTCAAACACTAAACAAAATGTGGCTTCAATGTGTATTTTTATTTATCCTTATTTATCTAGCTGACGATAACAGCACCCAGTTGGTTGGCTGTTCGCGCAATTCCGATTGCAAGGATGCAGAACAATGCGTTTTAGGGATTTGCTACGACCCATGCACGAATGGGTGTGGCGAGTCAGCGTTATGTACGGCCAAAGACCACAAAGCACATTGCACTTGTCCCCCCAATTTTACGGGAGATCCCAAAAACAAATGCTTCCCCATGGAATTATATACGCGCACGACCACCTCGACCGAGAAGGTGATGGTGGTGATGGCACAGAAGCCCACCACTGAGGCTCCCCAGAATGCTACTACGTCTCAGAGGCCGATCCAAGATCGCAAGGAGACGGAAGGTCCCGAGCTCACGACCAAGTCCACTGTAAGCTACGATCTGAAGACCACTTCCACGGAGAAGGTGATGCTGGTAGTCCCAGAAAATACCACCACAGTCGCGGCAAACGTGACGGAGAGCCCAGTGAGCTCGTCGACGGAAGCTTCGAAAACTACTGACGCTTCTACTGCTGCCTTCACTGAGTCCCTCAAACCCATCGTGACCTCTGAAAAGGTCATGATTGTGATGCCTATGACGACCACTAAGCAACCTCCTGAACAGGAGACGACAGTTAAGTCTTCTCAAAGAGATACTACTGTTCAGGACCTCACTACTGAGCTCCCACGAACCACGACTCCAACTGAGGTTCAAGAGACAACACTCAGCTCTACTAGCTCTACTAAAATCGAAAACGTAACAAAGCCTTCTACACCTGAAGACCAAAAGGTAACTGAAGCAGCTACCAAGTCCACTTTTGAAGACGAAGAGACAACCCTCGGGCCCACTCTAGACTACAGAGATGTGTTCACTCCACCCACGAGTGTTGCGACTGGCTCTACTGAGAGAGATTCTGTAACAAAGTCCTCGACGACTCGAGACAGGGAAGTAACCACTACTGAGAGCTATGAAGAGAAACCTACTTCGACTGGGTATCCTGAAATCACTACTGGAGGTCTTAAAACAACTGAGTCAGTCACTAAACCAGGGAAGGAGAGACTCACAACGGAAAGCTATGAAGAGAGAACTACTACGGAGAAAGGAACCACAGGTTTCTCCACTAATATTCCCTTAACGACTTCTCAAGGTCAAAGAACCACTGACTCAGCCACCAAACCTGAATTCCGAGACGAAACCACAACTTTCGAACCCACTCTAGACTATAGAGAAGTCTTCACTAAGCCAACCAGTGAAGCTCCCCTTCTAGTCGAGAGTAAAACTACTGCCGGAACAACTCTTGCAGGAACTCAAGAGTTTACGACTACTGAAAAGGCTAAAGTTGACATCCCGATAACAGAAGTACCTCTTGAGAGAACCACAACAGTGAAGGAAAAGGTCACTACAGAAACGCCAGACTCTGAAAAGACAACACAGAAGTCAGAGATCGAGGATACGACTTACGATATTGACATCAGAGGTGGAACAGACATGCCTGAAACGACAGAAGTTGTCACTTCTAGAACCTCTAGTAGGTCTCCAGAAATTCAATCTACGACTCTGAAAAGTGACGACTCTCTAGAGGTTCAAACTTCGACTCTGAAGAGCGATGAGTCTCCAGAAGGCAAAACTACAACCCTGAGAAGTGATGAGTCTTTAGAAGTCAAAACGACGACTCTGAAAAGTGACGAGTCTGTGGGAGTCCAAACTTCCACTTTGAGATCTGAAGAATCTGTAGGAGTTCAAACTACCACTCTGAGAAGTGATGAGTCTTCAGGAGCTCAAACTACGACTCTGAGAAGTAACGACTCTCCAAGAGTTCAAACTACAACTCTGAGAAGCGAAGAGTCTACAGGAATTCCAACTACTACTTTAAAAATTGACGAGTCTTTTGACGGCAAAACCACAACTCTGAGAATTAACGACTCTCCAGGAGTCCAGACTACCACTCTGAGAAGTGAAGAGTCTGCAGAAGGCAAGACCTCAACTCTGAAAACTGAAGAATCTGTTGAGGTCCAGACTACCACTCTAAGAAGCGAGCTTTCTACTGCAGACATTTTTGAGGATGAAAAGTCTCAAATGCTGACGGAGAAAGAAGGCTTGGTCACGCCTAAGCCCACAGAAAGAGGCACTACTACTCTTTCTCCAGTTGAAGAGCCAACTACTAAGGTACAGGTTTCTACTCCAGAGACAATTGAAACCTCTACTTTCTCTTCTGAAAGGGTTACTCCTACCACAATCACGTCTGAAACCGGCAGTACAATCTCTGATATGAATCAAGTCACGACCACTGAAAACCTTGATCGTAAAAATATCACGAAACTCCGTCCAGTGACGACCACAGAAGGACCTACTACCACTGTTTTCGGGCAGCTTCCACGCTCCAACCGAAGTGAGAACGAGGAAGTGACTTTCCCGGAAGAGCCTGGAGTCACGATGGTGACTGTTGCGGAAGATCTAGTGACAGAAGGGAAACTGAATGTCACTACTGAGAGAATGATGATTGTCACGCCAGAACGAATGACTACGACTTTGAAACCCACAGACGGGCTTGAAACGACTACACAAGGGTCAGAGAAGACAACTAGCCAAGTGTCTCGAGAAACAACTACGAGAGCTTTTGAAGAACAAGAAAAACCCGAAGTCACTTCCACTTTAGACTTTTCGACCCAAAAACCCCGTGAAAGCACTGAAATTGTTCCAAAGACAACTACGGTGGCTTTTGAGGGTACAGATAAACCTGGCATGACGTCGACTCTTGACTTTAGTACTCGACAAAGCCAAGAGGGAACGACAGTCTTTCCCGCTACTACCATGAGAGACTACATTTCCACTCGCAAGCCAGAGTCAGAAACTACCCTCAAGCATATCCAAGACACTACAATGAAGCAGTTCGAAAGAACAACTCTGACACCTTCCCAAGAAACCACTTTATCACCTTCTCAAGATAAAACTGATAAGCCCTACGAATACACTTCCACGTCGAGGGAAGCTTCAGAAACAACCACTTCCAGATCAGACCAAGAAACCACTACCCTTAGAAACTTTAACGAGTCCGACTCAGAAACTACGACAACTTCTAAATTTGCACCAGAAACCACTAACGACTCAGACTCAGAAACCACTCTAAGGCCAACAACCTCCGTATTTGCTCCAGATAGTACTACCTTTAGAGGCTCTAATGAATCAAACTCAGAGTCAACTGTTAGACCCGACCAGGAATCAACAACTTCTCGAGTCTCTGAGACCACTCTAAGATCCGATCAGAAAACAACGACACTGAGAGTCTCTCCAGAAACCACTACTTTCGGAATTTTCAATGATTCAGACTCCCTGACTACCCAAAAGCCTTCTCAAGAAACAACAACGATGAAAGGTTCACTGGAAACAACAACATTCACAGTTTTCAATGAGTCAAACGTAGAAACTACTCTAAGGCCAGGTCAAGAAACAACAACGAATAAAGTTGCCTCAGAGACTACTACCTCACGAACTTCTGACGAGGTAGAAGAAACAACTTTAACTCAAATTTTGACAACCGAAAAATCTTCAGATGGAACCACCAAAAGAAGAATTCAGTTTACTAGACCCACTCAAAAATCCACTGAAGCCTCTACAGAAGTTAGAACTGAGAGCTTCACTACCACTGAGCTTCCCTTAACAACCGAGACTCGCGAGGCGGGAGTAACTGGGTTCACGACTCAACAATCTCCTGGCTCTAAAACTTCTCCATCTGGTTTGGTGACATCTAAGGACGACTCTATTGCTACAACTTTGAGATCTCCCACTACTCTAGTTTCTCAAGAAACTACGACGAGTGTAGAGTTCGACACAACCGTAGCTGGAAAGACTAAACCAGATTCTTTTACTACCTCAGAAGTTACAGAGGGACCTCTAAAAACATCTCAGTATTTTACAAAGGGTGATCAAGAAACGACAACTTTGCAGGCTCCCACAACTACAAAAGCTGCAGCCATAGAAAAAACTGAGTCGTTTACAACCACTGTCTCTGGTTTGACCACCGTAGTAGAGAGTGTTACTAGACAAACTGAAGGTACAACTCTAGAAACTTTAACGATGAAGCCCACAACTCTAAGAGACGGGTTAACTACACTAGTTTCAGAACAAACTACTGTGAGAGTTGTTGGAACAACTGAAACTCAGTCAGTTACTACGGAAAAAGATGTTTCAGAAGAGCCAACTGAAATACCAACTACTCACAGCTCTTCTGGCACTCCAACTACTCAGAGTCCTCGGAAGTTTGGTGACAAAACTGTGGGTACCAGCAAACCTGAAACCCCCGAGACCACAACAGTCCAGGGAGATGAACGGTTTGACACTTCAACAGTTCCCGAAACTGAAACCCAAACGGCAACCTCTCAGGGAACTGTGAGACCTGAAATTGTCACAACTGAGCGAATGATGATCATGACTCCTGAAAAGGTACCACCAACTTCCAGACCTTTTGAAACCACGACAAGCTCAGTTGAAGACTCTACATTGACCAGAGAAAGCCCAACTACGATTTCGTTCACTGGAAAGCCCGAAGATTTGAAGACTACTGTGAAGGTCGATGAAAAGTTTGGAGTCGACTCTATGACTACTGAAGCAATCACGACGACTCAAAAGTCTACTGAGTCAGCTCTGGCTCAGGATGTAACCACCACTGAGAAGACTGGAGAAATCACTACTCAGACTTTTCCTGAAATGACAACGTCAGAACGATTAATGACTCAGAAACAAGAACTTGATAGCACTACTGAATTTGATCAGACAACCAATAACAAATTCACGACAGTTCCCACTTCCTCCGTTTCTGACAAGAAATATCGCACCGACAGCACTTCCCCGTTCCCCTTGGATGAAACCACACCTCAAGGAACCACTGCAAAGGAGGCGTATACCTCCACAGAGCCACCAAAGCCCGACTTCACGACGATCATAGCCTCTACAGTGCCTATCTCTGACCTTTGCCTCATCAATGCTGATTGCTCCAATGACACTGCCTGCATCGAGATGCAGTGCCAGAACCCGTGCGTCGTATATAATCCATGTGGAGCCGAGTCTCCTGTTTGCCGCGTTGCAAACCACACCGCAATGTGCACAAAAATATGCCAAAAAGACACAGAAAACACAGAAAAATGTCCATTGAGGGAAGCAGGTAATGAGCGACGATGTCAAATTTTTAGCACAAATTCTCTACCTATTTCTCGTGGGATATTTGTGATGTTCTAGTACTTACTGTCCCTCCTTTCAATAGGACATGTTGAATGGGGTTGAAGCGTATTGCCGGTCACAATTTGGTCAGACACCAGACCGCATTTAGCGTCGCATGAACATGGCAACCAGCGTTGTCATATTGAACTCGTAGTTCCTCTTCTCTCCTCGAGTCTACTGCAACCAATACGCAACGAAAAGTGGACTCTCTTCCTTAGGAAACTCTTCTCCTCAGAGATATTTTTAAACCTACAAAAATACACAAAATTATATACACACTGCAAAGCACACTGATGCAGCCGCATGCCTAGATAAGACCTAGTACCTTAAGTCTGTACAAAACACTATTCTTCCTAGGAATAAGAAAGCCTGCACGGAATCTCTTCTCCTATAAAAATTTATTAGATTGTAAGAAACAACAGAGTAGACATTTGAATACACGAAAACTTTCTAGTCAAAGCTTGCAAGAGCCCGCTTAAGGTGATGGTAGCAAACTCGGTGGTGGAAGGCTCTACACTATTCGTAAAACGGCTGAAACCCGTAAACGTTGATCTCTGCTAAAATTAAGCTCAAACTAGGTTAAGATACTCGTAGGAGCATGAAAGCCGAAAATTGCCTGCAAACTGAGCTTTTTTCAAACACAGAACGCGCTTTTACAAAACAAGTCAAACTCAAAAGCGCTATTAAACAGATACAAGACAGCTGCTCTTTGCTCTTAAAATACTTGATCCATCCCCTGTTTTCGTACCACTAAACGGTCTTGGTTTCCACAGAAATAGGATGCACTCACAACTCAGAATGTCCTCTGGAAACGGCGTGCGTAAACGGATTGTGCCAAAACCCGTGTGCGGGAAGCAATCTCTGCGGACACGACCAAGAGTGCCAGGTTCACAACCACGACATGGTCTGCGTCACAGTCTGCCAGTGCCAACGATCTGGAGACTGTCCAGCTGGACTTCTCTGCAACGGATGCAACTGCATTCCTGCCAGCGACTCAGGTAAGCCGAGACACCATCTCCCGCATTCATGCCCGTCACTCTCATTAATGGCTAACCCAACATTATTACATCACACTAAACCTTGGTGAAAGGTGGGTGAAAGCGCTTGAGTAACACTTACCTTCTAAGCTCCGTACTAAAACTAATCAGCTGTCGTAGCTCGTAGCGACCAGTTAGAATAGTTCGTCTAGCAGAGACCTCCTAGCACTGTCCTCTATTAGTTCGTAAGCATATGAGCTGGTGTTGAAACGAGAACCAGTAAAAAGTACCAAACGTATGCGTCATCGCCTGATCAGAATCACAATTTAGCACATCGAGAACTTTCCAAACTTACTCCAGAAAGTTCCTCTCATCGCAATCTATTCATACAGGATACCGCGTCCGCTCCAAAAACGAGCTCTGGCACAAACTTTTCGTGTAAACGCTGCATTTCATCTGCGGTCACTTGACTTGTAAAATTTGTAAAAATCGAACATTTTTGAATAGTTACTTCAACAACTGCCATCGGTGAAGTTAGCACGCTTCCAACCACGATCCAGGCCACTCGTGAGCCGCCTAGTAGCCAGACGAGCACTTTGGCACTGCCAGAATCCACAGAAGCTTCGACATTAGCTACTGAGAGATTCGACACGACGACTATCAAGTTCGACTTGCGTACGTTGGTGCCATCTTCAGAGCTTGGAACTACTACCCAAGCGTCTGGAGATAATATTTCGACACAGACTTCTGAAACCGGAACAACAGCTCAAACTCTGAGGGTTGAAACTACCACTCAAACAGGGCGATTCCAAACTACTGTTCAAACTGACAGAGCGGAAACTGTGACTCAAACCCCAAGATTCGATACGACTATTCAAACAGATAGAGTAGATACCGTTACTCAAACCCAAAGATTCGAAACCACAGCTCAAAGTGGAATATTTGAAACTACAACGCAAAGGTTTGAAACCGACAGAACCACTCAAGGTCAGGAAGTTAGGACTACAACACACACTTCACAAGATGTAACATCTACTGATATGCCAAGAGCTCAAACGACAACACAATTTTCAATAACCAAAACGCCAACTGAAATACCAGATGACATGAAGACAACTCTCTCATCTGTAGATTCCCCAACAACTCAAACTTCCAAAGTCGAAACGACTACTGTCACTTTTGAAAATGACAAGACAGGTTCTACTGAAACTCAAACCCCAAGTATTACGACTACATCTCGAATCTCGGACACAGAAATCGCAATTACCGTATCAGGAGATGAAACTACGACACAAACTGAAGGGCCTGTGTCCACGTCCAAACCAGAGCTGAGAGATAAAGTCACGACTCAAATCCCAAGAGAAGACGTTACAACTCGATTTGTAGGCGATGAAACGACTACTCAAGGAGCTTATGTCGAGACAACAACTCGAACCGGCGAGTTTGAAACTTCGTCTCTATCCTCTGAACAGGAAACTACCAACGCATTCTCTGGAGAGGCTACAACTCAGAGCTTATCAACTAAAAAGTTTGACAAGAAACCAGAAAAGTACACGACTTTAGAAGATCTTACAACTACTGAGATTCCAAGCACTAAATCTGCTGATGTTAGAACTACGACAATGAGGGAGGGTATCGATACTACTCAAGCTGTAGATTCCACAACTCGTGCTTTCGCAACCTCAACGCAAAAGTCAGATGATCAGACTACTTTCAGAATGACGGAGATTCCAAGCACTGAATTTGAAACGTCTACGACGAGGATAAAAGAAGGCACTACCCAAGTGGCCTCGGGAGAAATCACAACTCAAAAGTTCGATGACAGAACTCCTGGCAGATCCGAATCATTTACAACTGACTCTGTAACCACAGAGCTCCCTAAAACTGCTTCTACTGAAACTGAAGGTCCAACACAGAGACCAATAACAAGCACTCTGTCATACGATACTACTCTGATAGATACCACTGTTGCCTCGACCCAAACAACTCGGGATGGTAAAAAGAGTAGTGTCACAAGTCCAGTTTCTACCACCAAAATCTCATTTGAGCAAGAAACCTCAACTGTCCAGGAAGCTTCCACTAAACTGCCTCCTGATTCAGACACAACTACTACATTTGCACCAGAGCTCACTACAAAGCCAGACCTTAAGCTTCGAGACACAACTATTCAAACAACTACTGACTTCAAAACTGACAGAGTCACAAGACCTTCAGTGTATGAAACGACTCTTACCCAAGACTCAAATCAGTACGAAACAAGCACTAAACCAGAGTCAACAACGATTCAAATCGATGAAGTTACCAGTTTTACCGATAGGACTACGACTCTGAAGGACGGAATAACGACTCAGACTGGGGAGATAAGCACCCTTGAAGACAAGTTAACAACTGCAAAATTCAAGGAGAGAACTACTCTCAAACCAGAAGCAACTACGGAAATCGGTAAAAGTACGACAGTTTATGCAGAAAATTCAACTTCAAGAGATACAACCACTACGTTTGAAGACGGAACCACTACTTTGAGAGACAGAACGACCACTCCTAAAAGAGAATTCACAACGACAAGAGACGAAACTCTCACGACAGAAGGAGATGAAACTACAACTCTTAAGAGTCAGCTCACAACAAGCATAGAAACGAGTACTCTGAAAGAAGGTACCACTTCTTCTGAAGGAGATTATTCAACTAAAAGAGGAGACATCACTACTCTGACGCCAGATGTGACTACTCTTGGAGGAAAAACTTGGACTCTTGAAGATATAATCACCAATCCAAGAGGTCAAACCACGACTCTTGAACCAGAAAGTACCACAAGAACCACATTTAGTGAACAAACTACTACTCTTAAGGCTGGAGTAACTCCTCCAATTGAAGAACCCACTACTCTTGGAGCAGAGACTACGACTTTTGTAGGAGTGACGTCTTCAAGAGAAGATTTCACTACTACTACTACATCGAAAGTCGAAGTCAATTCTCTAGCTGAGGCAGAGGAGACCACTACACTAAAGGATAGAGTAACTGTTTCAAGTGAAGAGATCATTACTCTCGGAAAAGAGACTACTACTCTTAGAGAAGAGGCTACCACTCTTGGTGGAGAGACTACCAATCCCATAGGAGAAACTACCACTCTTAGAGGAGAGACTACCACTCTTGGTGGAGAGACTACCACTCCCATAGGAGAAACTACCACTCTTAGAGGAGAAACTACAACTCTTAGAGGCGAAACTACCACTCTTAGAGGAGAGACTTCCATGCTTAGAGGAGAAACTACCACTCTTAGAGCAGAGACTACCACTCTTAGAGGAGAGACTACAACTCTCGAAGGATTCACGTCTTCAATAGAAGAATCGACAACTCTTGAGGCTGGAAAAACGACTCTTAAGGAAGAGAGCACCACTGAAGGTATGACTCTTACTCAGAGCCAAGAAACCACTACTCATAAGGCTGGAGTAACTCTTCCAAGCGGAGAACCAACTACCTTTAGAGGAGAGACTACTACTCTTAGAGAAGAATATACCACTCTTGAGGCAGTTACAACTTCAAGAGAAGGACTGACTACTACTGAGGCTGGAAAGACGACTCTGAAGGATGAAAATACAACGTCAAGAGTTGAAGTGACCACTTTTACTGGAGAAGTTACGACCTCAGCAGAAGGTTTATCAACTCAGAAAGCACCAACTACCGAGAACTATAGTGAGGTAGAACAACGTACCACTCTAAGGCCAGATGTAGAATCCTCTGAATCCACAACTTCAAGGTCGTTCAGAACTGAAAGCACGACTTTCCAAGAAGATACCACCACTTCTGTCACCACCAGAACGCCTGAAAAAGTTGCCACTCCCAGAATTGATGAACGGGTAACATTCGTGACTGATGTGCCTGAAACGACGACCCTTTCAGTGAATACCACTCACGAGCCTGCAGCTTCTGAGGAGCGAACTACTGAGAGGTTGACAACAATCTCTTCGAAACATGATATTGAGACAACCTCATTCCAAAATCTTGAAACCACGACTTTATCTGGCATGGAATCGGTAACAAGTTTGAAACCTGATTACTTAGACACAACGACTTCTGACTCTAGTCTCACTACAATAGAACCTAAAGGTCCTGAAACCACAGTTGAGGACCGATTTGACTCTACTTTAAGAACTACAGAGGTTTTCACGACCTCAATAAGCTCTGAAGAAGCCACAACAGTGAAGCTAACAACTCTTCAAGGAGTTGGAACGACCCTACCTCCTTCAACCGAAACACCCATAAGGTCGCAAAAGTTCACAGTTGGTACCACGAAAGCTCCCCAAACAGAACTCCCAACAACAGAGTTACCCAAAAGCCCTTCTCAAGAAACCACTGTAGATACTACCACTGAAGAGATCACTTTGCCTCCCATGACGTCTCCCAAGACCAAAGCTCCTCTCCAGATTGCTGATCGTAAAACTGAAGCTGAAACAACTGCTCGTCCAACTCCTTCGTTGGAACGGACGACTCAGGCTTCAGGGGTCCTGCAAACTTCTCCTGTGACGGGATACGAAGGACGAACTCCTTCACTCTCCATCTCGGCTATCACTGACGAGTATCCCGAAACCACTGAGGACTCAGTCACGAAAGTGACTTTGACTGAGCCTCGCAAGTCTGAGGCTTACACGACAGTGACCACAGGTTCGCCTTTGACTTCTGTAGCCACAGAGAAGGTAGGACCGACATCGACTCAGAGAAGCACAACGGAGTACTTGGAAGAGAGCACGACGGAAAATCTGGAGACGTCCACAGTAGAGGAGACTACAAGGTCTTCTTCGGTAGTTCAAACAACTACAGAAAGGGAGATTCCAACTACGACACTGTCAACTGATAGAGAGTCTATTACTTCAAGGATTTCTACTGAAAAAGAGTCGATAACCACAACTCAGTTTGTAACAACAGAAAAGGGTTATACTACCACAGAATCAGGCTCTTTCACTGAAAAATCCCCATCCTCAGGAAGGGAGTCCACAACGACAGAGCCTCAAGAAACGACCACCCTTCCAGGTGATACAACTCTGTTGCCTACGACTCTGAGAGGAGTTGAAACTACCTCTGATTCGGAGACCTCCACCATTCCCTTCACTGAAAAAGGCACCACTTTGAGACCAGAAGCCACAACGGATCTTCCAGATTCCACAGATAGAGGAACTACTTTGAAACAGAGAACCACAACAGACATTTCAGACTTGCGAACGACTGTGAAACCCGAAACCACAACAGATCTTCCAGACTCGGGAACTACCTCCAGAATGGAAGCCACAACGGATCTTCCTGATTCCACTGTTCAGATAGTAACAGAGAGAGGAACTACTTTGGTACCAGAAACTACATCAGAATCTTCAATACAAACAACCACAGAGAAAAGAACCCAAACTACAACTGATCTTCCTGATATCACCACTCAAACTGAGAGAGTTACAGAATCTACCGTCACTGGAAAAACTGAAACCACAACAGACCTTCCAGACTCGAGTACGACATTCAGTTCAGAAGGGACCACAGAATATGCTCAGTCAAGTACGCCAGAAAAAGGCACAACTGATCGTCCAGAGTTGACCACTCAAACATTGAGACCTGACTCTACTGATATTCCCACAACCACCTCAGTTTCAGTCGACAGAGAAACTACCACTCTTGAGACCACAACCGGTACCTCTGAGTTGACCACTCAGACTGTGAGCTCTCGTGCCACCACAACGTTTAAGCCTGACTCTTCTGAAACCACAGTTTCCCCGGCAAGAGAAACCACAACGGAAATCTTCGAGAAAACCACAGCTACTCCCGGCTTCCAAGGCCGAACCACAGAGTTTGAGCCAGAAGTAACAACCCTCCGCTCTGTCGAAATCGACTCTCGAATCCAAACGACGGAAAACCCCTTCGCTCTCGACACAACTACCACTCTGAGTCCCGTTCCCTGTAGAAGTCACACTGACTGCTATGTGCCCGGCGATGAGCTTTGTATTGACGGAATTTGTAAAGGTATTTTGATGCATGCCTTTTGTACATTTTGTATGATAGATTAGAACATTCCAGCCAGTACAGAAAATTCATGACTCGCGTAACTCGAATGCTAAATAATATTAACTCAGAAATTGACATGAATTTTCACATTACTAAGGCGCACTGTTGATATTTTTGCAATTAAACGAATTCTAATTCTACTACTCTCTAACTCTCTCTCTCTCCTAACAAACCTAAAGTGAATAAAACCACGGATGGAAGACCTCGGTTACCTACGCCCTGCATCTCAGACAAGGACTGTATAGTTACGGAGGCATGCTATATGGGTTTGTGTCAGGACCCTTGCGAGTTCCATGACATTTGCGCGGCCACTGCCAAGTGCCAAGCAAAGATGCACAGGCCCATATGCTCATGCCCGACCGGTCACGAAGGAAATCCGATGGTCAATTGCACACCGATCGTAACAAGTAAGGAAACTGTATAATACAAGATCTGCCTCGCTTCACTAAACTGCCTCATCTGACCTCGACCTATATTCAAAATTTTTCTTTGTTTTATACACGGTTACTTTCCTCTTCCGTTTCCCTCTATGTTGGCTGTTGTAACATAAATTCCCTTTTCCGTTGCACCACCTTTCAGTCGAGTGTAATTCGAACGAGGACTGCTCGCTCTCGGAAGCCTGCATAGCAAACATGTGCCAGAGACCGTGTGATGTGCGCAATCCTTGTGCAGCTAACGCGGTTTGTCTCAACGTCAACCATGGTTCTGACTGCAGCTGTCGCGATGGTTATCAAGGAAATGGATACGTCAAGTGTGACATAGGTAACATTTCTTCTGAAGTCTACTCAAAATGGCTAATTCCTTCCTCAGTTGAAGGTCGAGGTCCTCAAGTATGCCAGTACAACGAGGACTGCCCGCCCGAAACTCTCTGTGACCGTCTCAACCGGCGATGCATGAACCCCTGCATGGAGGATTCGTGCGGAGAAAACGCCGACTGCGTCCCAGTTGACCACAAGGCTCAGTGCCAATGCCACCAGGGATACTTCGGAAATCCCTACATCCAGTGTGACTCGATCGTCGGATGCCGCGTCGACTCTGAGTGTAGTCAGTACGAGGCCTGCGTCAACGGAAAGTGCGCCTCTCCCTGCAACTGCGGTGTGAACGCGATGTGCGACGTAGAGAACCACAGAGCGATATGCTCGTGCCCTCAAGGGTACTACGGAAACCCAGAAGTCGCCTGCACTCCTCCTTCCAACGCCTGCGAGTCCCATCCGTGTGGAGAAAACGCCCTCTGCGAGTTGGACAACGGAAACCCGATCTGCTTCTGTCCCAAAGGAATGACTGGAAACCCCTTCCACAAGTGCAGTAAGTACTCTTCCTCACTCCTTAAAGCCACCCTACTAAGTCTCACCTCTTGCAGTTCCCGAGGGAGACGAGTGCACCCCGAACCCTTGCGGTCCCAACAGCGGGTGTCGAGCGATCGGGGGCGTCCCAACCTGCTTCTGCCTTCCCCAGTTCGAAGGCCAACCACCTCAAGTCCCATGTGCCATACCTCAACATTCTGAATGTTCGCCATCGGTCTGCGGACCCAACACCCAATGCACCATCCTCTCGAACGGGTACTCCAAGTGCACTTGCCTGCCCGGCTACGTCGAGAGTCCCAACACCATCCGAGGCTGCGTCGAGCCCCGAGATCCCTGTGACCCCAACAACTGCGGCCACCGAGCTGTCTGCGACGCCTCTCGCAACCCAGTTTGCTACTGCCCCGACTCCTACCCGCTCGGAAACCCCTTCGTGGAGTGCAAGCCGCCCATCATCGTGCAGGAGCTCTGCGCCCCCGGACCCTGCAAGGCCAACTCGGACTGCTACGTCGTCAACAACCAGGAGCAGTGCTTCTGTCGGACCGGATTCGTCGGTGACCCGTACGTCGGATGCCACGAGCCCCCCAGATCGGCCTGTGAGCCCCATCCCTGCGCCCCCAACGCCCTCTGTCTCGTCCTGCCCAACGGCCAGGCTGCCTGCCAGTGCCCAGAGGGACTCACTGGAGACCCCAGTGACCCCGCCGTGGGCTGCCACAGCTACGAGTGTCGCGTCGACAACGAGTGCCCCGACGACAGAGCCTGCGTAGGATACAAGTGCGTCGACGTCTGTCCCGGATACTGCGGAATCGGGGCCGTGTGCGAGTGCAAGAACCACCACCCCGTGTGTGCTTGTCCTCCCTCGACCACCGGGAACCCGCTCCAGGTCTGCTACACGCAGGACATCGTGCCCAGGAACCCCTGCTACCCGTCCCCATGTGCCATCAACACCGAATGTCTCGCTGAGGGCGACCAGGCCATCTGTCGCTGTCTCCCAGGGTACTCTGGATCCCCAGAGACGGGATGCAAGGCCGAGTGCGTCCTCAACTCGGACTGCGGGTCCACCAGGGCCTGCATCAACCACCGCTGCCAAGACCCCTGTGCTGTCCAGCTGTGCGGAATCAACGCTCTCTGCACGGTCGTCGACCACACCGCCCACTGCCAGTGCCAGCCCGGCTACGTCGGAGATGCCCTCTCCCAGTGCATGGCCATCCCGATCGGAACCAACACCACTGATCCCCCGTGCCAGACACATCCCTGTGGACCCCAGTACGGCTGCGTCGAGTACGGCACCATCGCCATCTGCGACCCCTGCAGCCTCTACGACGCCCAGTACGACCCCAAGTGCCGGCCCGAGTGCCTCATCGACAGCGACTGCTCCTTCGACAAGTCCTGCATCAACCAGCTGTGTCGCGATCCCTGTCCCGGAGCCTGTGGAACGCACGCTCTGTGCTCCACGATCTACCACCAGCCCCAGTGTCGCTGTCCTCCAGGTCTGCACGGAAACCCGTACCTCCACTGCTCCACTCCCGACGTCCTCGTGGATGAGCCCATAGTCTGTGGCCAGTCCACGTGTGGCGCCAACACGGAGTGTCGGAACCGAGGAGACGCCCTCGCGTGCGTCTGTCTCGCTGGCTTCACGGGAGACCCACTGGTCGGGTGTCGTCCCGAATGCGTCCTCAACACTGACTGCGGAACCACCGAGGCCTGCTACGGCTACAAGTGCATCGATCCGTGCCACATGGCGTGCGGAAGAGACGCCCTGTGCCAAGTCATCAACCACTTCCCGGTCTGCTACTGCCCCGAGCGCCACACCGGCGACCCTCTGGTCGGCTGCTCGCCCGCCAGAGACGTCCCAGTGGTTTCGGAGAACGTGTGCTCGCCCAACCCCTGCGGACCCAACAGCAGGTGTCGCGACGTCGGAGGCCACGCCGTGTGCTCGTGTCTGCCCTCCTTCCGAGGAGCACCACCAGCCTGTCGTCGCGAGTGCATTGCTAGCTCAGAGTGCGCCCTCGACAAGGCCTGCGTGGACTTCAAGTGCGTCGATCCCTGCGTCGGAGTGTGCGGCCTCAATGCCCGCTGCAACGTCCTGAACCACAACCCGATCTGTGCCTGTCCGCCTGGCTTCTACGGCGACCCCTTCGTGAGCTGCATCATCCAGCCAATCGAGGAGCCGGACTCCAGAGCGCCCGAAAACCCGTGTGTGCCCAGCCCATGCGGTCCCAACTCGGTCTGTCAGGTCAGAGAAGGCCGTCCAGTGTGCTCGTGTTCCGCCAACTACATCGGCCAGCCCCCATACTGCCGACCAGAGTGCGTAATTCACTCTGACTGCCCCCAGGACAAGGCCTGCGTGAACGAAAAGTGCGTGGACGCGTGTGCTGGAGCCTGCGGTTCCAACGCCGAGTGCCACGTGGTGTCCCACTCCGCCTTCTGCAGCTGTCTCCCAGGCTTCCAGGGCGACGCCTTCGTCAGCTGCTCCCGAATCCCCGCTGACCCGATTGCCCCTCTCGATGTCTGCTCCCCCTCCCCGTGCGCCACGAATACGAAATGCCAGGACGTCAATGGAGTCGCCAAGTGCTCGTGCATTCCACCGTACTTCGGAGACCCCTACACGAGTGGCTGCCGGCCCGAGTGTCAGTCCAACAGCGACTGTCCCAGCCACCTTGGCTGCATCAATCAGTTCTGTCGGGATCCCTGCCCCGGAGTTTGCGGTCAGAACAGCGAGTGCTCCGTCCACAACCACATCCCGGTGTGCTCCTGTCTACCTGGCTACATTGGCGACGCCTTCACTGGATGCCGAATCAAACGTGAGTTTTAACTTCTATAATTTTGAGGGAATTAAAAATACACCTCCTGACTTTTTAGCTGTGGCTCAAGATCCCCCTAGAGACCCTTGCCAGCCGTCTCCCTGTGGTCCTCACAGCCTCTGTCGCGTAACAGGAGATCGCCCGACGTGCACTTGCCAGCCAGGATACCTCGGAGCCCCACCAAGCTGCCGCCCAGAATGCGTCAGCAGCTCCGAGTGTCCTCTGAACCTGGCCTGCGTGAACAGGAAATGCGTGGATCCGTGCCAGGGAGTGTGTGGCTTGGGAGCCAAGTGTTCCGTCGTCAACCACAACCCGATCTGCTCGTGTCCTCCAGAGTACATTGGAGATCCCTTTGACCGATGCATCGAAAGACGTGAGTTTCTTTTTCCTCGGACAAGGAGCCAGAATCTTCATCATTTACGCTTTCAGCTCGAGATGTTCAGCCCATCAACCCCTGCAGCCCATCACCGTGCGGTCCGAACTCGATTTGCCGCGCTCACGACGATCGTGCTGTGTGCACTTGCGTTGCTGGAATGCTAGGAGCTCCTCCAAACTGCCGACCAGAGTGTCTCATTCACCAGGACTGTCCATCGAACCGCGCTTGTATCCAACAGAAGTGCCAGGACGTGTGTGTTGGCTCTTGCGGCTTTAACGCTTACTGCGTGGCCCAGAACCACCAACCTACCTGCTTCTGTGAGGAAGGATTTGAAGGAGATCCGTACGCTGGATGCAGCCCCCGTCAAGGTAGGTTTAGCATGATCTTTTCCTCTATTTTCGTTTTCTCGTCGACATTCGAGCTCCTGATTTCGGAGCTCTCCAACGGAGAAAGAAGATGTCTAAAACAATATTTTTTATGAAAGCTTACGACATCCCCACGAACCCCTGCAACCCCTCCATCTGCGGTGATAATGCTGTTTGTACAGAACGTAATGGTGCTGGTTCCTGTAGTTGCATGCCTAATTACCATGGTGATCCGTTCATTAGTTGTAAGCCCGAATGCATCCAAAACTCCGATTGTCCATATGACAAGTCATGCGTCAATACAAAATGCATTGATCCTTGTGCGGACGGCGCAATCTGCGCAATTAATGCAGAATGTCGCGTGT
Source organism: Forcipomyia taiwana (assembly GCA_963930915.1). Lineage (NCBI taxonomy): Eukaryota > Metazoa > Arthropoda > Insecta > Diptera > Ceratopogonidae > Forcipomyia > Forcipomyia taiwana. Next base: position 1,091,985 of record CAWVOI010000099.1, on the reverse strand, counting down.
CCTATCACAAGCCCATGTGTCACTGTATCAGCGGTTATACGGGAAATCCATCGGTGAAATGTTACATCAATCGGGAATACATTCCGCCAGCAGACAAGCCTGCACCAAGTAAGATCATACACTCATGTCACTCACACGGGGGTGTTTTTATTATGAGAGAGGGTTTTTCTTGACGGCTCGTTCACATACTATGTCACGGTGATTGTCGAGGTTTTTGACTCCCCCCCCCCCTCCTGTCATGGTTAGTTCCATACAGTACCTTTGCTGATTCATAATAACATTTTTGCCCGAAAATTTTTACTTCCGGGCCAAAAATTGCACCTGCCTTTCAGAAGTCTTTCCTCGCGGGCAGACTTGAGAACAAACATTCGCCTCGGCGGACAGACTTTTATTCTAGTGCGGACAGAGTTCAAGTCTGTCCTTTTCATAATGGCCACGGAAGGACTTTTTCATTTAGGGCAGTACTTGACTTTATACCGGCTGTCACGGAACAGCTGAACCCCTCCTGCTTCCTCTGACCGTGACATAATACTTGAACAAGACCTAATACTCCTCGTTTTCACGCCAAAATGTCTTGTTCCCTCTCTCAAAGCATATAAAACATCCCCACAAACACACGAAACTCATGAAAACTTGACTCCTCAGTTCGCGATCCCTGCCAACCCTCACCATGCGGACCCTCAAGCTCTTGTCGCGTTCTCGACTCGCGTCCCGTGTGCGCCTGTCTCCCCAACTTCTTTGGCGCACCGCCCAATTGCCGTCCAGAATGCATGATCAATTCGGAATGTGCTCGCGACAAGGCGTGTCAGAACCAGAGATGCGTTGATCCCTGTCCCGGCATGTGTGGCTCCAATGCCCTGTGTCGTGTCGTAAGTCACAACCCAATCTGCGCCTGTCCCATCGGCTACGTGGGTGACCCCCTCGTACAGTGCCGAATCGAAGGTAAACACTTAACACCACAGAGTTCAGAGACTAGAGGACCATTCAATTTGCTAGTTTGACAGTCAGAGAAAATTTTGTTTGTTCAGAAGCTCCAATTTTCAATGAAAAGCATACTTTTTACCAATGAGAAATTACTAAATTTAAAATTTCGCAAGTTTTGGCCAAAAATTCTTTGTCTCAAAAATGGTCCGTTAAGTCTTAAATCGGCCAAATTTACCCCAAAAAACACGTTTCAGTAGTTTTTGGATTAAAAAAGTAGAAAATTGAAAAAAAAAAATTTTTGAAAACTCTTCAAAGAAAATTTGACCTAGAGAACCTCTAGTTTCTGCTCTAAACACTAACAGACAAACGACAACACACACTCACCATCCATTTCACATCTAGAACGCCGACCCAACCCGCCCATAGCCCAAGACGTGCACGTCTGCACGCCGTCTCCGTGCGGCCTGAACTCCCAGTGCCACGAACAAGACGGCAGAGCAGTGTGCAGCTGCCTGCCAAACTACCTCGGTCGGCCCCCAGCCTGCAGACCCGAGTGCATGGCCCACTCGGACTGTCCCTCCAACCGGGCGTGCTTCAATCAGAGGTGCAAGGACCCGTGTCAGGGACTCTGCAGCGTCAACTCGGAATGTAGGATCGTGAATCACTCACCGCTTTGTCATTGTGTTGATGGGTACACTGGTGATCCCTATAGTGGTTGCATAAGAGTTGTGGCAATAAGTAGGTGCTTCGATCCATTCGCTTCCCCCTCCTCCTCTCCCTCCACACTATTTTCTCATTTCTTTTTCCTCCTCATCTAGCCCACGAACCGCCCCCGGAACCGTGCCATCCGAGTCCGTGCGGCGCAAACGCTATCTGCAGGGAGCGCAATGGCGCCGGCTCCTGCCAGTGTTTGCCCGAATACACGGGCGATCCTTACGTAGGATGCAAGCCGGAGTGCGTCATGAACAGCGACTGTCCCCGACACAAGTCATGCGTCAATTCCAAGTGCGTGGAGGTGTGTTTGGGCGCCTGTGGCATCAACGCCGAGTGTCACGCCTCAAACCACGTCCCCTCTTGCTCATGCTTGCACGGATACACTGGAGATCCCACTCGTGCCTGCCATCTTATACCACCGCCTCCGAGTAAGACTTCTCCCTTGAAGCCCCGCTTTGCTACATTTCCTAACCGCTTCCGCTGCTCCGCTTCTACTCACCCCTCAACCTCTCTCTATTTCTGAATCTTTCCTTCTCTCTAAACAGTTGTTCACGAGCCCGTCAACGTGTGCTCTCCCAGTCCCTGTGGCCCCTACAGCATCTGTCGAGAAGTGAATGGCCACGCTGTCTGTTCGTGCCAGCCCAACTACGTGGGCAGTCCCCCCAACTGCCGTCCCGAGTGCGTCTTTAGCTCCGAATGCGCCCTTGACAAGGCCTGCATCAACCAAAAGTGCGTGAACCCCTGTCCCGGCGTGTGTGCCCCCAACGCCCGGTGCAGCGTCTTGAACCATAACCCGATCTGTAGCTGTCCCAATGGCTTCGTTGGCGACCCCTTCACGCTGTGTGTCAAAGAAAAATGTACGTATCTCGCACAAACCCCGACCTTCTCACCTCACATCAAAAAATTTCTAGTACCTCTGCGTGAAGAACCCCCCACGAACCCATGCATTCCATCGCCCTGTGGTCCGTTCTCTCAGTGCCGAGTAGTCGGCAACCACGCCGCCTGCTCGTGCGTCCCCGACTACATCGGACGACCTCCCAATTGCCGACCCGAGTGCTCCATTAACGAGGAATGTGCCGGCAACTTGGCCTGCATTAACGAAAAATGCAAAGACCCCTGCGTGGGTAGCTGCGGAATCAATGCACTTTGTACAGTCGTTAAGCATTCGCCTATCTGTAACTGCGTGACCGGATACACTGGCGATCCGTTCAATAGTTGTTACGTTATACCTCGTAAGTCTTTTCTATCCTCTTAACCGCATGTTTCAGGTGTTTCATTGGCGTTTTTAGCTCTCCAATGCAGCTCGTGCATTGGAGAGTTAACCCTTAAAGTTACCTAAGGGCAAAAGTAGAAAATCACCTCATTTCACCCCTTCTAGCACCCGTGATACGCGACGAACCGCAAAACCCGTGCCACCCCAGTCCCTGTGGCGCCAATACGATCTGCGAGGAGCGCAACGGTGCCGGCGCCTGCTCGTGTCTGCCAGAGTACTTTGGCGACCCGTACACCGGATGTCGGCCAGAGTGTCTCCTGAACAGTGACTGCAGCCGCGACAAAGCATGCACGAACAACAAGTGCGTAGACCCGTGTCCCGGAGTTTGTGCCATAAACGCAGAATGCAGCGTCTTTAACCACGCCCCCTCATGCTCTTGCTACCAAGGTTTCACGGGCAATCCCCTGGTATCGTGTCACGAGATTCCCATTGTCCGGGATGAGCCAGTGAACCCTTGCTCCCCAAGTCCATGCGGGCCCTTCAGTATCTGCCGGGAGGTGAACGGGCACGCGGTTTGTTCGTGCCAACAGAACTACATCGGAAGCCCGCCCATGTGCCGGCCGGAGTGCGTGCTCTCGTCCGACTGCTCCCTCGACAGGGCTTGCGTCAATGAGAAGTGCGTGGACCCCTGTCCCGGTGTCTGTGCGCCCGCAAACGCGAGATGTCAAGTCGTGAATCACAATCCCATTTGTAGTTGCGCTCCTGGACATACTGGAGACCCATTTGTTAGATGCACTAGAATAGAATGTAAGACATTTTTAGCCTTTCCTTCTCTATATTGTACATAAACCTAAACCTAGACGTCGTTTTATGTATATAATCTAATCTGAACTCTTACTAGCCACCACCATTGCTCCGAGAGACGAGAACCCCTGTGTGCCCTCTCCATGTGGGTTCCACTCCCAGTGTAGAGTCGTTGGTAACCAGGCTGCATGCTCTTGCCTCCCGAACTATATCGGCCGGCCCCCGAACTGCCGGCCCGAATGCACTACTAGCAATGACTGTCCCCACAGTCACGCATGTATAAACGAGAGATGCAAGGACCCTTGCGTCGGAAGTTGTGGAATAAATACACTTTGTACTGTGCACAATCACAACCCCGTTTGTACATGCTACGATGGATACGAAGGTGACCCATTGAATATCTGTAATCCAGTAATAACATGTAAGATACTCTTCTCTTTCTTTTGTATTCAAAGCCTTTCCTTGCCATTTTGAGCGAAAGTACTCCTACAGAGTATGCAATCAACATTACCTAGCTCAAAATGGCAACTCTGTACATAGGTAATCTGACCAACTTGTGTATAATATTTCTTTTTCGTCTGTCTATATTCTTACAGCAATTGTCACTGAAACTCCTACTCCCTGTATACCTTCTCCATGCGGCCAATATGCGGAATGTCGAGAGAGAAATGGCGCTGGCGCCTGCTATTGCTTGCCCACGTACGAAGGAAATCCTTACGAGGGCTGCAAACACGAGTGCGAGATAAACTCGGACTGTGACGCGCGACGATCGTGCGTGCAGTTCAAGTGCGTCGATCCCTGTATTGGGACATGCGGCAACTACGCCCTCTGTAACGTCGAAAATCACGTCCCGGTCTGTACGTGTCCCCCCGGGACCACGGGTGACCCTTTCAATATCTGCCGCGAGATCCCTCCCACCACCACTGAGCGCGCTAACGTCTGTGCTCCCCACGTTTGTGGTCCCAATAGCCAGTGTCGGGAGGTGAACGGCCAGGCCGTGTGCTCATGTCTTCAAAACTACATTGGCTCCCCTCCCGGATGCCGTCCCGAGTGCGTCGTGAACTCGGAGTGCTCACAGGAGCTCTCTTGCATCAACCAGCGGTGCCAAGACCCGTGTCCCAATACCTGCGGAATCGACGCCCACTGCACGGTTCGCAACCACAGTCCGATTTGCGCCTGCCCTCCAGGATTCAACGGCGACCCCTTCAGCCGTTGCCTGAGAATACGTAAGCCCTTTCCCAGCGACGGAAGAGCGCCTTCTTCACACACCTCTTCTCTCCCTCTAGCTGCCGTGCGAGATGAACCGGTCACAGAACGCCCGCCATCTTGCACTCCCTCTCCCTGCGGCCCCTACTCGCAGTGTCGCATTGTGGGGAACAGCCCAGCCTGCTCATGCCTGCCAGACTATATTGGAAACCCGCCGAGTTGCAGGCCGCAATGCATTATAAACTCCGAATGTCCTAGTCACTTAGCTTGTATGAACCAAAGGTGTCGGGAGCCGTGCGAGGGAAGCTGCGGCCTCGACGCCGAGTGCCACGTCCTGAACCACGTGCCTATCTGCACGTGTCGGGAGGGCTCCACTGGCGACCCCTTCGTCAGATGCAATCTTCTTCCACCCAGTTAGTATTCCAGTCAGTCCAGAAATGTCGAAGAAAATTTTCCACTCTTCCTTTTTCGCCCTATAACGCTCTTTTTTCCCTCCCCCAATCTAGTTACGGAGCCTCCAGCACCCCTTGACCCATGCAACCCCTCACCGTGCGCACCCAACGCTGACTGCTTTAACGGAGAATGCCGCTGTCCCCCCGAGTACATTGGAAACCCATACGAGAGCTGCAGACCCGAGTGCGTCCTGAACAGCGACTGCACTCGAGACAAAGCCTGTCTCCGCCAGAAGTGCCGCGATCCCTGCATCGGAATCTGCGGCCATGGCGCCCGCTGCGAAGTCATTAACCATATCCCGACCTGCTCTTGTCTCGAGGGCTACCAAGGAGATCCCTTTATTCAGTGCAGCATCGTCGTTACCGAACCCGTCGTGAGAGAGCCATGCGTGCCCAGTCCCTGTGGCCCCAACAGCCAGTGCCGGAACATTAACGACCACGCCGTGTGCTCTTGTCTTCCCGAATACCTCGGAAATCCCCCGCAGTGCCGACCCCAGTGCGTGGTCAGCAGCGAGTGTCTGCAGTCCGAGTCTTGCGTGAACAAAAAGTGCGTCAATCCGTGCGCCGGAACGTGCGGAAATAACGCCCGTTGCGAAGTGATCAACCACAGTCCAATCTGCAGCTGCAATCCCGGCCAGACTGGAGATCCCTTCCAGGGCTGCCACGACCTCCCGCCACCCCCGCCGGAACGAGACGTGCCCATCCAAGACCCCTGCTTCCCCACGCCCTGCGGACCCAACAGCCAGTGTCGCGAGGTCAACGGCCTCCCGTCGTGCTCTTGCGTCCAGAACTACGTGGGCGTGCCTCCCAACTGCCGTCCCGAGTGTACCGTGAACTCTGACTGCCCGCCCCAGGAGGCCTGTATTAACAACAAGTGCAGAGACCCCTGTCCCGGCTCGTGTGGAGTCTCCGCCGAGTGCCAGGTTCTCAGTCACGCCGTCTCTTGCACTTGTCCCCCTGGATTTACGGGCAACTCCTTTGTCCAGTGCGTCCTCTTGCGTAAGTAAACCCCCCTTCTGGTACCGGTGTCTGGCTCTCGACTCTTGCTTCTTAGTTGGTTTAGCTGGTTTCTCGGAAAACCCACGTCACTATCATGAAACTCACAACCGTCTTATCCCTTTCAGCTCCACCTGAGGAGAGAGTCACACCCTGCTCGCCGAACCCGTGTGGATCCAACGCCATCTGCAGGGAGCAGAACGGAGCCGGAGCTTGCTCCTGTCTCGAGGACTACCAAGGAAACCCGTACGAAGGCTGTCGGCCAGAGTGCGTCCTGAGCTCGGACTGTCCCTCCAACAAGGCCTGCATCCGCAACAAGTGCGCCGACCCCTGTCCCGGAATCTGCTCCAGCAACGCCATCTGCAACGTCCTGAACCACGTGCCCACCTGCAACTGCTTGCCTGGGTACACTGGCGACCCCTTCCGCGGATGCGTTTTCGACGAGCCCCCAGTGACTCAGCCCACAATCGTGGATGTCTGTCGTCCATCGCCGTGTGGAGCCAACAGCCAGTGCCGCGAAGTCAACGGCGTCGCGGTCTGCTCTTGCCTCCCCGACTTCACCGGAAGCCCCCCGAACTGCCGTCCCGAATGCACCGTGAATGCCGAATGTCCCAGCGACAAGGCCTGCCACAAGTTCAAGTGCGCCGACCCGTGTCGAGGCACCTGCGGACTCCAAGCTCGCTGCGAAGTCATCAACCACAACCCAATCTGCAGCTGTCCCGCGGGACTCACGGGAGATCCCTTCTCCAGGTGTTCTCCCATCCCGCCTCCACCTCCCGTGGAGAGACCCAGAGACCCCATCAACCCATGCGTTCCGTCCCCCTGCGGTCTCTACTCCGAATGTCGACCCATTGGAGAGAGTCCCTCGTGCTCGTGTCTCGCAGGATACATCGGCTTGCCACCCAACTGCAGGCCCGAGTGCGTCGTCAACACCGACTGCCCCTCCCACCAAGCCTGCATTGCCGAGAAGTGCAAGAACCCCTGCATCGGAAGCTGTGGACTCAACACGGAGTGTCGTGTGCAGAACCACATCCCAATCTGCAGTTGCCAAGCTGGATTCGTTGGAGATCCCTTCTACACTTGCTCGCCCATCATCGAGCCTCCACCGCCCCCGAAGGCCAACGACCCCTGCAACCCGTCCCCATGCTCCTCCAATGCTCTCTGTAACGATGGAACTTGCACGTGCATAGCCAACTACTTCGGTGACCCCTACAACCAGGGATGCAGACCCGAGTGTACGCTGAGCACCGACTGCTCGCCCAACAAGGCCTGCAGCAATCTGAGATGTATCGACCCTTGCATCGGAACGTGTGGCCAGCAGGCTAAATGTGACGTCATCAACCACATTCCAACGTGCTCATGTCCTCCTGGCTTCATTGGTGACGCGTTTGTGGCTTGCAGACAGGCTCCAGTGGAAGCTCCACGAGATCCGTGCAACCCATCTCCTTGCGGTAAGACCTCTGAAAAGTAATTTTAACTCATTTTTTACATTTTTGAACCTTGTAGGAGCCAACAGCCAATGCCGAGTAAACAACGAGGTTGCCTCGTGCAGCTGCTTGCCAGGAATGATAGGAGCCCCTCCCAGCTGTCGCCCAGAATGCGTCATCAGTGGAGAATGCGACCTGCAAAAGGCTTGCATTAACAACAAGTGCATCGATCCCTGTCCTGGAACATGCGGAAATAACGCAGTTTGCCAAGTCATCAACCACAATCCGATCTGTAGCTGTGCCCCCAGACACACTGGAGACCCGTTCGTGCGTTGCGTCGCAGTTGTCGTTGAAGAGCCTCGAGATCCCATCAACCCATGCGTTCCATCGCCCTGTGGAGCAAATTCCCAATGCCAAGCAGTTGGAGAGATTCCATCCTGCACTTGCTTGCCCAACTACCTGGGATCTCCACCGAACTGCAGACCCGAGTGTACCATCAGCCCCGAGTGTCCCAGTCACCTGGCTTGCATCAACCAGAGGTGTAAGGACCCATGTCCTGGAAGCTGTGGACTCAATGCGGTTTGTAATGTCATCAACCACTCCCCCGTCTGCAGCTGCAATACAGGTTTTGGAGGTGATCCCTTCACGAGTTGCTCTCCGATTCAAGGTAGGTGGAACAGTTCTTTTCTTTTGTTGTTGCTTTGCAAAGTACTGAAGCTTCGTCGAACAGCTTGAAAGCGTTGACACACAAAACCAGGTTGCTTTGTAGCGCAAACATGGTTAGCGGTATGCGTTGCTGAAAAGAAAAAAAAATGGTAAGTCTGCGGTGAGCGATAGCTTGGGTCACACAAACACATATTGCTCCAATAGGTTAAACATGCGAACATCTCAAACTGACATAGTAGCTTGCGATGCACTGAAATATTTATGAAAGCGTTGAAGGGCTTATTTATGCGTGAAACTTAAAGAATCGTCTATAAACACATCCTTGCGTTAATGTTACAGTTCATCAACCAGTAGAGAGAGTAAGCCCCTGTCTTCCAAGTCCCTGTGGCAGCAATGCTGTTTGTCGGGAGCAGAATGGAGCTGGTGCTTGTATCTGTATTGAGGACTACTTCGGAGACCCTTACCAAGGATGCAGACCCGAATGCGTCCTTAACACCGACTGTCTCTCAAATAAAGCTTGCGTACGAAACAAGTGCATCGACCCATGCCCCGGAACTTGTGCTCCAAACGCAATCTGCCAAGTTGTCAACCATTTGCCCACGTGCAATTGCTTACCTGGCCACACAGGCGATGCATTTAGGTTTTGTTCTGAAGTGCGAGCCGAACGTAAGTCAATAACTTATTAAAAGCGAGCTTGTAGGTTGCTTGGAAATGATAATGCAGTTCAAAAGCGCAAATTCAGAACTAACGAGGTAGAACTTTCCCTGATATGAATTTTGATTTCTTGATTTCTCAAATAGCGGTAATCGTGAAACATAAAGATCCGTGTAGACCCTCAAATTGCGGACCTAACAGTCAATGCAGAGAAGTGAACGGACACGCAGTTTGCTCATGTCTTCCAAACTACGTCGGATCTCCACCAGCTTGCCGACCAGAATGCGTCGTAAGCTCTGAATGTGCCTTAGACAAGGCTTGTCGGGATCTGAAATGCGTCGATCCTTGCACTAACGTGTGCGGTCAGAACGCCAATTGCAACGTCAGAAACCACAGTCCTATCTGTACTTGCATTTCTGGTTACACAGGAGATCCGTTCAGCCGTTGCTACCCCATTCCACGTAAGGAAAAATGCTTCCCCAACCTTGCTCACCTCTCACATAAACTGTCTTTTGTACCCCTCTAGCTCCTCCAGTCGAAGTTCAACGTGATCCAATAAACCCTTGTATACCCTCACCTTGCGGTCCATTCTCCCAATGTCAAGCTTTCGGAGAAGTTCCCTCGTGCTCATGTGTATCGGGTTATACTGGAGTCCCACCCAACTGTAGGCCAGAATGTGTCATCAACGAGGAGTGTCCTAGCAATCTGGCATGCATAAAGGAGAAATGCAGAGACCCATGTCCCGGTTCATGCGGCGTCTACGCAGAGTGCACTGTCAGAAACCATGTTCCAATTTGTGTATGTCCCATTGGATACATTGGAGATCCATTCACGAGCTGCCAAGTGGCCCCACCGCCCCCTCAAGATCCAATCCCTCAAGACCCTTGCAACCCCTCGCCATGTGGAAGCAACGCTCAGTGCGATAACGGTATCTGTACCTGCTTGCCCGAGTTCCAAGGCGACCCATATTACGGATGCCGACCTGAGTGTGTCTTGAACAACGACTGCCCGAGAAATTTGGCTTGCATTCGCAATAAGTGCCAAGACCCTTGTCCCGGAATCTGTGGGCATCAAGCAATCTGCACTGTAACGAACCATGTGCCCAACTGCTACTGTCCCGAAGGCATGACCGGCAACGCGTTTACTCAATGTCTGGTGTATCGAGAGCCAGTTAACGTAAATCCATGTTCTCCATCCCCATGTGGGCCAAACTCGAACTGCAGGGAGATAAATGGCCAAGCAGTGTGTTCTTGCGTCGCTGGCTTTATAGGAAGTCCTCCTGATTGCCGCCCAGAATGCGTCATAAACGCCGATTGCCCTCAAAACGAGGCTTGCCAGAACCAAAAGTGCCGAGATCCATGTCCCGGAGTATGCGGCATAGGAGCCAAATGTTCAGTTGTGAACCACTCTCCGATTTGCTCGTGCCCGCCACGTCAGGCAGGTGATCCGTTTGTGAGGTGTATGCCGATTATTGAGCCTCCTCAAGACGTCCCTAGAAACCCTTGCGAGTTTGGAACTTGTGGTCCACACGCTACGTGTCGCGTTGTTGGAGACCAGCCCTCTTGCTCTTGTAATGAAGGAATGATAGGCATCCCACCGAACTGTAGACCAGAGTGTCAAAGTAACTCCAACTGTCCTTCTCATCTTGCATGCATTAACCAGAAATGCAAAGACGCCTGCCCCGGAGCGTGTGGCCAAAACGCGGATTGCAGGATGATAAGCCATTCTCCTACATGTTATTGCATCCAAGGGTACTCAGGAGATCCGTTTAGCTACTGTTCTCCAATCCAACAAGCTCCTCCAGAGAGAATCAACCCCTGTATTCCATCTCCTTGTGGCAGCAATGCCATTTGTCGAGAACAAAATGGAGCTGGAGCCTGTGTTTGTACTGAAGACTACTTCGGAGACCCTTACCAAGGATGTAGACCCGAATGCGTACTCAACACCGACTGCCCTTCAAATAAGGCTTGTGTAAGAAATAAGTGCATCGACCCGTGCCCAGGAACTTGCGCGCCCAACGCAATCTGCCAAGTTGTGAACCACTTGCCGACGTGTAATTGCCTGCCAGGACACACTGGTGATCCTTTCAGGTTCTGTTCCGTTGTGAGAGACGAACGTAAGTAAAGTTGAATGAATAAGCTTCGCAGTTTTCACATTTTAAGGGCTTTTAGCCAACACTCGCTTCGATATTTTGAAACATTGAGAACGTGAATGTGAATGTGAATGCGAGAATGTGAATCAAATAACATGGTATGCGAGGTTTGAATGAAAGAGGGTGTTCCATGTGATTTCCAAATCAAAAATTACTTAGATCTCACTGATTTATTTATTGTGCTTTCTTGTCGTCTCGTTGTTTGGTTGAGCAGGCGCCTAGTTGTAATCTCGAAGGTTCACTCGAACTTTGATTTGGCTTCTCTGGCTTAGTATTGCTTTCGTTAGGCGAATTTAAAATTAAAACACTCGTTTTCCTTCCTTCAGCGGCAATTGTAGAATATAAGAACCCATGTCAACCCTCAAATTGCGGACCTAACAGTCAATGCAGAGAAGTGAACGGACACGCAGTTTGCTCATGTCTTCCAAACTACGTCGGATCTCCACCAGCTTGCCGACCAGAATGCGTCGTAAGCTCTGAATGTGCCTTAGACAAGGCTTGTCGGGATCTGAAATGCGTCGATCCTTGCACTAACGTGTGCGGTCAGAACGCCAATTGCAACGTCAGAAACCACAGTCCTATCTGTACTTGCATTTCTGGTTACACAGGAGATCCGTTCAGCCGTTGCTACCCCATTCCACGTAAGGAAAAATGCTTCCCCAACCTTGCTCACCTCTCACATAAACTGTCTTTTGTACCCCTCTAGCTCCTCCAGTCGAAGTTCAACGTGATCCAATAAACCCTTGTATACCCTCACCTTGCGGTCCATTCTCCCAATGTCAAGCTTTCGGAGAAGTTCCCTCGTGCTCATGTGTATCGGGTTATACTGGAGTCCCACCCAACTGTAGGCCAGAATGTGTCATCAACGAGGAGTGTCCTAGCAATCTGGCATGCATAAAGGAGAAATGCAGAGACCCATGTCCCGGTTCATGCGGCGTCTACGCAGAGTGCACTGTCAGAAACCATGTTCCAATTTGTGTATGTCCCATTGGATACATTGGAGATCCATTCACGAGCTGCCAAGTGGCCCCACCGCCCCCTCAAGATCCAATCCCTCAAGACCCTTGCAACCCCTCGCCATGTGGAAGCAACGCTCAGTGCGATAACGGTATCTGTACCTGCTTGCCCGAGTTCCAAGGCGACCCATATTACGGATGCCGACCTGAGTGTGTCTTGAACAACGACTGCCCGAGAAATTTGGCTTGCATTCGCAATAAGTGCCAAGACCCTTGTCCCGGAATCTGTGGGCATCAAGCAATCTGCACTGTAACGAACCATGTGCCCAACTGCTACTGTCCCGAAGGCATGACCGGCAACGCGTTTACTCAATGTCTGGTGTATCGAGAGCCAGTTAACGTAAATCCATGTTCTCCATCCCCATGTGGGCCAAACTCGAACTGCAGGGAGATAAATGGCCAAGCAGTGTGTTCTTGCGTCGCTGGCTTTATAGGAAGTCCTCCTGATTGCCGCCCAGAATGCGTCATAAACGCCGATTGCCCTCAAAACGAGGCTTGCCAGAACCAAAAGTGCCGAGATCCATGTCCCGGAGTATGCGGCATAGGAGCCAAATGTTCAGTTGTGAACCACTCTCCGATTTGCTCGTGCCCGCCACGTCAGGCAGGTGATCCGTTTGTGAGGTGTATGCCGATTATTGAGCCTCCTCAAGACGTCCCTAGAAACCCTTGCGAGTTTGGAACTTGTGGTCCACACGCTACGTGTCGCGTTGTTGGAGACCAGCCCTCTTGCTCTTGTAATGAAGGAATGATAGGCATCCCACCGAACTGTAGACCAGAGTGTCAAAGTAACTCCGACTGTCCTTCTCATCTTGCATGCATTAACCAGAAATGCAAAGACGCCTGCCCCGGAGCGTGTGGCCAAAACGCGGATTGCAGGATGATAAGCCATTCTCCTACATGTTATTGCATCCAAGGGTACTCAGGAGATCCGTTTAGCTACTGTTCTCCAATCCAACAAGCTCCTCCAGAGAGAATCAACCCCTGTATTCCATCTCCTTGTGGCAGCAATGCCATTTGTCGAGAACAAAATGGAGCTGGAGCCTGTGTTTGTACTGAAGACTACTTCGGAGACCCTTACCAAGGATGTAGACCCGAATGCGTACTCAACACCGACTGCCCTTCAAATAAGGCTTGTGTAAGAAATAAGTGCATCGACCCGTGCCCAGGAACTTGCGCGCCCAACGCAATCTGCCAAGTTGTGAACCACTTGCCGACGTGTAATTGCCTGCCAGGACACACTGGTGATCCTTTCAGGTTCTGTTCCGTTGTGAGAGACGAACGTAAGTAAAGTTGAATGAATAAGCTTCGCAGTTTTCACATTTTAAGGGCTTTTAGCCAACACTCGCTTCGATATTTTGAAACATTGAGAACGTGAATGTGAATGTGAATGCGAGAATGTGAATCAAATAACATGGTATGCGAGGTTTGAATGAAAGAGGGTGTTCCATGTGATTTCCAAATCAAAAATTACTTAGATCTCACTGATTTATTTATTGTGCTTTCTTGTCGTCTCGTTGTTTGGTTGAGCAGGCGCCTAGTTGTAATCTCGAAGGTTCACTCGAACTTTGATTTGGCTTCTCTGGCTTAGTATTGCTTTCGTTAGGCGAATTTAAAATTAAAACACTCGTTTTCCTTCCTTCAGCGGCAATTGTAGAATATAAGAACCCATGTCAACCCTCAAATTGCGGACCTAACAGTCAATGCAGAGAAGTGAACGGACACGCAGTTTGCTCATGTCTTCCAAACTACGTCGGATCTCCACCAGCTTGCCGACCAGAATGCGTCGTAAGCTCTGAATGTGCCTTAGACAAGGCTTGTCGGGATCTGAAATGCGTCGATCCTTGCACTAACGTGTGCGGTCAGAACGCCAATTGCAACGTCAGAAACCACAGTCCTATCTGTACTTGCATTTCTGGTTACACAGGAGATCCGTTCAGCCGTTGCTACCCCATTCCACGTAAGGAAAAATGCTTCCCCAACCTTGCTCACCTCTCACATAAACTGTCTTTTGTACCCCTCTAGCTCCTCCAGTCGAAGTTCAACGTGATCCAATAAACCCTTGTATACCCTCACCTTGCGGTCCATTCTCCCAATGTCAAGCTTTCGGAGAAGTTCCCTCGTGCTCATGTGTATCGGGTTATACTGGAGTCCCACCCAACTGTAGGCCAGAATGTGTCATCAACGAGGAGTGTCCTAGCAATCTGGCATGCATAAAGGAGAAATGCAGAGACCCATGTCCCGGTTCATGCGGCGTCTACGCAGAGTGCACTGTCAGAAACCATGTTCCAATTTGTGTATGTCCCATTGGATACATTGGAGATCCATTCACGAGCTGCCAAGTGGCCCCACCGCCACCTCAAGATCCTATCCCTCAAGACCCTTGCAACCCCTCGCCATGTGGAAGCAACGCTCAGTGCGATAACGGTATCTGTACCTGCTTGTCCGAGTTCCAAGGCGACCCATATTACGGATGCCGACCTGAGTGTGTCTTGAACAACGACTGCCCGAGAAATTTGGCTTGCATTCGCAATAAGTGCCAAGACCCTTGTCCCGGAATCTGTGGGCATCAAGCTATCTGCACTGTAACGAACCATGTGCCCAACTGCTACTGTCCCGAAGGCATGACAGGCAACGCGTTTACTCAATGTCTGGTGTATCGAGAGCCAGTTAACGTAAATCCATGTTCTCCATCCCCATGTGGGCCAAACTCGAACTGCAGGGAGATAAATGGCCAAGCAGTGTGTTCTTGCGTCGCTGGCTTTATAGGAAGTCCTCCTGATTGCCGCCCAGAATGCGTCATAAACGCCGATTGCCCTCAAAACGAGGCTTGCCAGAACCAAAAGTGCCGAGATCCATGTCCCGGAGTATGCGGCATAGGAGCCAAATGTTCAGTTGTGAACCACTCTCCGATTTGCTCGTGCCCGCCACGTCAGGCAGGTGATCCGTTTGTGAGGTGTATGCCGATTATTGAGCCTCCTCAAGACGTCCCTAGAAACCCTTGCGAGTTTGGAACTTGTGGTCCACACGCTACGTGTCGCGTTGTTGGAGACCAGCCCTCTTGCTCTTGTAATGAAGGAATGATAGGCATCCCACCGAACTGTAGACCAGAGTGTCAAAGTAACTCCGACTGTCCTTCTCATCTTGCATGCATTAACCAGAAATGCAAAGACGCCTGCCCCGGAGCGTGTGGCCAAAACGCGGATTGCAGGATGATAAGCCATTCTCCTACATGTTATTGCATCCAAGGGTACTCAGGAGATCCGTTTAGCTACTGTTCTCCAATCCAACAAGCTCCTCCAGAGAGAATCAACCCCTGTATTCCATCTCCTTGTGGCAGCAATGCCATTTGTCGAGAACAAAATGGAGCTGGAGCCTGTGTTTGTACTGAAGACTACTTCGGAGACCCTTACCAAGGATGTAGACCCGAATGCGTACTCAACACCGACTGCCCTTCAAATAAGGCTTGTGTAAGAAATAAGTGCATCGACCCGTGCCCAGGAACTTGCGCGCCCAACGCAATCTGCCAAGTTGTGAACCACTTGCCGACGTGTAATTGCCTGCCAGGACACACTGGTGATCCTTTCAGGTTCTGTTCCGTTGTGAGAGACGAACGTAAGTAAAGTTGAATGAATTGGCTTCGCAGTTTTCACATTTTAAGGGCTTTTAGCCAACACTCGCTTCGATATTTTGAAACATTGAGAACGTGAATGTGAATGTGGATGCGAGAATGTGAATCAAATAACATGGTATGCGAGGTTTGAATGAAAGAGGGTGTTCCATGTGATTTCCAAATCAAAAATTACTTAGATCTCACTGATTTATTTATTGTGCTTTCTTGTCGTCTCGTTGTTTGGTTGAGCAGGCGCCTAGTTGTAATCTCGAAGGTTCACTCGAACTTTGATTTGGCTTCTCTGGCTTAGTATTGCTTTCGTTAGGCGAATTTAAAATTAAAACACTCGTTTTCCTTCCTTCAGCGGCAATTGTAGAATATAAGAACCCATGTCAACCCTCAAATTGCGGACCTAACAGTCAATGCAGAGAAGTGAACGGACACGCAGTTTGCTCATGTCTTCCAAACTACGTCGGATCTCCACCAGCTTGCCGACCAGAATGCGTCGTAAGCTCTGAATGTGCCTTAGACAAGGCTTGTCGGGATCTGAAATGCGTCGATCCTTGCACTAACGTGTGCGGTCAGAACGCCAATTGCAACGTCAGAAACCACAGTCCTATCTGTACTTGCATTTCTGGTTACACAGGAGATCCGTTCAGCCGTTGCTACCCCATTCCACGTAAGGAAAAATGCTTCCCCAACCTTGCTCACCTCTCACATAAACTGTCTTTTGTACCCCTCTAGCTCCTCCAGTCGAAGTTCAACGTGATCCAATAAACCCTTGTATACCCTCACCTTGCGGTCCATTCTCCCAATGTCAAGCTTTCGGAGAAGTTCCCTCGTGCTCATGTGTATCGGGTTATACTGGAGTCCCACCCAACTGTAGGCCAGAATGTGTCATCAACGAGGAGTGTCCTAGCAATCTGGCATGCATAAAGGAGAAATGCAGAGACCCATGTCCCGGTTCATGCGGCGTCTACGCAGAGTGCACTGTCAGAAACCATGTTCCAATTTGTGTATGTCCCATTGGATACATTGGAGATCCATTCACGAGCTGCCAAGTGGCCCCACCGCCCCCTCAAGATCCAATCCCTCAAGACCCTTGCAACCCCTCGCCATGTGGAAGCAACGCTCAGTGCGATAACGGTATCTGTACCTGCTTGCCCGAGTTCCAAGGCGACCCATATTACGGATGCCGACCTGAGTGTGTCTTGAACAACGACTGCCCGAGAAATTTGGCTTGCATTCGCAATAAGTGCCAAGACCCTTGTCCCGGAATCTGTGGGCATCAAGCAATCTGCACTGTAACGAACCATGTGCCCAACTGCTACTGTCCCGAAGGCATGACCGGCAACGCGTTTACTCAATGTCTGGTGTATCGAGAGCCAGTTAACGTAAATCCATGTTCTCCATCCCCATGTGGGCCAAACTCGAACTGCAGGGAGATAAATGGCCAAGCAGTGTGTTCTTGCGTCGCTGGCTTTATAGGAAGTCCTCCTGATTGCCGCCCAGAATGCGTCATAAACGCCGATTGCCCTCAAAACGAGGCTTGCCAGAACCAAAAGTGCCGAGATCCATGTCCCGGAGTATGCGGCATAGGAGCCAAATGTTCAGTTGTGAACCACTCTCCGATTTGCTCGTGCCCGCCACGTCAGGCAGGTGATCCGTTTGTGAGGTGTATGCCGATTATTGAGCCTCCTCAAGACGTCCCTAGAAACCCTTGCGAGTTTGGAACTTGTGGTCCACACGCTACGTGTCGCGTTGTTGGAGACCAGCCCTCTTGCTCTTGTAATGAAGGAATGATAGGCATCCCACCGAACTGTAGACCAGAGTGTCAAAGTAACTCCGACTGTCCTTCTCATCTTGCATGCATTAACCAGAAATGCAAAGACGCCTGCCCCGGAGCGTGTGGCCAAAATGCGGATTGCAGGATGATAAGCCATTCTCCTACATGTTATTGCATCCAAGGGTACTCAGGAGATCCGTTTAGCTACTGTTCTCCAATCCAACAAGCTCCTCCAGAGAGAATCAACCCCTGTATTCCATCTCCTTGTGGCAGCAATGCCATTTGTCGAGAACAAAATGGAGCTGGAGCCTGTGTTTGTACTGAAGACTACTTCGGAGACCCTTACCAAGGATGTAGACCCGAATGCGTACTCAACACCGACTGCCCTTCAAATAAGGCTTGTGTAAGAAATAAGTGCATCGACCCGTGCCCAGGAACTTGCGCGCCCAACGCAATCTGCCAAGTTGTGAACCACTTGCCGACGTGTAATTGCCTGCCAGGACACACTGGTGATCCTTTCAGGTTCTGTTCCGTTGTGAGAGACGAACGTAAGTAAAGTTGAATGAATAAGCTTCGCAGTTTTCACATTTTAAGGGCTTTTAGCCAACACTCGCTTCGATATTTTGAAACATTGAGAACATGAATGTGAATGTGGATGCGAGAATGTGAATCAAATAACATGGTATGCGAGGTTTGAATGAAAGAGGGTGTTCCATGTGATATTCCAAATCAAAAATTACTTAGATCTCACTGATTTATTTATTGTGCTTTCTTGTCGTCTCGTTTGTTTGGTTGAGCAGAGCGCCTAGTTGTAATCTCGAAGGTTCACTCGAACTTTGATTTGGCTTCTCTGGCTTAGTATTGCTTTCGTTAGGCGAATTTAAAATTAAAACACTCGTTTTCCTTCCTTCAGCGGCAATTGTAGAATATAAGAACCCATGTCAACCCTCAAATTGCGGACCTAACAGTCAATGCAGAGAAGTGAACGGACACGCAGTTTGCTCATGTCTTCCAACTACGTCGGATCTCCACCAGCTTGCCGACCAGGAATGCGTCGTAAGCTCTGAATGTGCCTTAGACAAGGCTTGTCGGGATCTGAAATGCGTCGATCCTTGCACTAACGTGTGCGGTCAGAACGCCAATTGCAACGTCAGAAACCACAGTCCTATCTGTACTTGCATTTCTGGTTACACAGGAGATCCGTTCAGCCGTTGCTACTCCATTCCACGTAAGGAAAAATGCTTCCCCAACCTTGCTCACCTCTCACATAAACTGTCTTTTGTACCCCTCTAGCTCCTCCAGTCGAAGTTCAACGTGATCCAATAAACCCTTGTATACCCTCACCTTGCGGTCCATTCTCCCAATGGTCAAGCTTTCGGAGAAGTTCCCTCGTGCTCATGGTGTATCGGGGGTTATACTGGAGTCCCACCCAACTGTAGGCCAGAATGTGTCATCAACGAGGAGTGTCCTAGCAATCTGGCATGCATAAAGGAGAAATGCAGAGACCCATGTCCCGGTTCATGCGGCGTCTACGCAGAGTGCACTGTCAGAAACCATGTTCCAATTTGTGTATGTCCCATTGGATACATTGGAGATCCATTCACGAGTTGCCAAGTGGCCCCACCGCCACCTCAAGATCCAATCCCTCAAGACCCTTGCAACCCCTCGCCATGTGGAAGCAACGCTCAGTGCGATAACGGTATCTGTACCTGCTTGCCCGAGTTCCAAGGCGACCCATATTACGGATGCCGACCTGAGTGTGTCTTGAACAACGACTGCCCGAGAAATTTGGCTTGCATTCGCAATAAGTGCCAAGACCCTTGTCCCGGAATCTGTGGGCATCAAGCAATCTGCACTGTAACGAACCATGTGCCCAACTGCTACTGTCCCGAAGGCATGACGGGCAACGCGTTTACTCAATGTCTGGTGTATCAAGAGCCAGTTAACGTAAATCCTTGTTCTCCATCCCCATGTGGGGCCAAACTCGAACTGCAGGGAGATAAATGGCCAAGCAGTGTGTTCTTTGCGTCGCTGGCTTTATAGGAAGTCCTCCTGATTGCCGCCCAGAATGCGTCATAAACGCCGATTGCCCTCAAAACGAGGCTTGCCAGAACCAAAAGTGCCGAGATCCATGTCCCGGAGTATGCGGCATAGGAGCCAAATGTTCAGTTGTGAACCACTCTCCGATTTGCTCGTGCCCGCCACGTCAGGCAGGTGATCCGTTTGTGAGGTGTATGCCGATTATTGAGCCTCCTCAAGACGTCCCTAGAAACCCTTGCGAGTTTGGAACTTGTGGTCCACACGCTACGTGTCGCGTTGTTGGAGACCAGCCCTCTTGCTCTTGTAATGAAGGAATGATAGGCATCCCACCGAACTGTAGACCAGAGTGTCAAAGTAACTCCGACTGTCCTTCTCATCTTGCATGCATTAACCAGAAATGCAAAGACGCCTGCCCCGGAGCGTGTGGCCAAAATGCGGATTGCAGGATGATAAGCCATTCTCCTACATGTTATTGCATCCAAGGGAGTACTCTGCGTTGATACCACTGCTGTTCTCCAATCCAACAAGCTCCTCCAGAGAGAATCAACCCCTGTATTCCATCTCCTTGTGGCAGCAATGCCATTTGTCGAGAACAAAATGGAGCTGGAGCCTGTGTTTGTACTGAAGACTACTTCGGAGACCCTTACCAAGGATGTAGACCCGAATGCGTACTCAACACCGACTGCCCTTCAAATAAGGCTTGTGTAAGAAATAAGTGCATCGACCCGTGCCCAGGAACTTGCGCGCCCAACGCAATCTGCCAAGTTGTGAACCACTTGCCGACGTGTAATTGCCTGCCAGGACACACTGGTGATCCTTTCAGGTTCTGTTCCGTTGTGAGAGACGAACGTAAGTAAAGTTGAATGAATAAGCTTCGCAGTTTTCACATTTTAAGGGCTTTTAGCCAACACTCGCTTCGATATTTTGAAACATTGAGAACGTGAATGTGAATGTGGATGCGAGAATGTGAATCAAATAACATGGTATGCGAGGTTTGAATGAAAGAGGGTGTTCCATGTGATTTCCAAATCAAAAATTACTTAGATCTCACTGATTTATTTATTGTGCTTTCTTGTCGTCTCGTTGTTTGGTTGAGCAGGCGCCTAGTTGTAATCTCGAAGGTTCACTCGAACTTTGATTTGGCTTCTCTGGCTTAGTATTGCTTTCGTTAGGCGAATTTAAAATTAAAACACTCGTTTTCCTTCCTTCAGCGGCAATTGTAGAATATAAGAACCCATGTCAACCCTCAAATTGCGGACCTAACAGTCAATGCAGAGAAGTGAACGGACACGCAGTTTGCTCATGTCTTCCAAACTACGTCGGATCTCCACCAGCTTGCCGACCAGAATGCGTCGTAAGCTCTGAATGTGCCTTAGACAAGGCTTGTCGGGATCTGAAATGCGTCGATCCTTGCACTAACGTGTGCGGTCAGAACGCCAATTGCAACGTCAGAAACCACAGTCCTATCTGTACTTGCATTTCTGGTTACACAGGAGATCCGTTCAGCCGTTGCTACCCCATTCCACGTAAGGAAAAATGCTTCCCCAACCTTGCTCACCTCTCACATAAACTGTCTTTTGTACCCCTCTAGCTCCTCCAGTCGAAGTTCAACGTGATCCAATAAACCCTTGTATACCCTCACCTTGCGGTCCATTCTCCCAATGTCAAGCTTTCGGAGAAGTTCCCTCGTGCTCATGTGTATCGGGTTATACTGGAGTCCCACCCAACTGTAGGCCAGAATGTGTCATCAACGAGGAGTGTCCTAGCAATCTGGCATGCATAAAGGAGAAATGCAGAGACCCATGTCCCGGTTCATGCGGCGTCTACGCAGAGTGCACTGTCAGAAACCATGTTCCAATTTGTGTATGTCCCATTGGATACATTGGAGATCCATTCACGAGCTGCCAAGTGGCCCCACCGCCCCCTCAAGATCCAATCCCTCAAGACCCTTGCAACCCCTCGCCATGTGGAAGCAACGCTCAGTGCGATAACGGAATCTGTACCTGCTTGCCCGAGTTCCAAGGCGACCCATATTACGGATGCCGACCTGAGTGTGTCTTGAACAACGACTGCCCGAGAAATTTGGCTTGCATTCGCAATAAGTGCCAAGACCCTTGTCCCGGAATCTGTGGGCATCAAGCAATCTGCACTGTAACGAACCATGTGCCCAACTGCTACTGTCCCGAAGGCATGACGGGCAACGCGTTTACTCAATGTCTGGTGTATCAAGAGCCAGTTAACGTAAATCCTTGTTCTCCATCCCCATGTGGGCCAAACTCGAACTGCAGGGAGATAAATGGCCAAGCAGTGTGTTCTTGCGTCGCTGGCTTTATAGGAAGTCCTCCTGATTGCCGCCCAGAATGCGTCATAAACGCTGATTGCCCTCAAAACGAGGCTTGCCAGAACCAAAAGTGCCGAGATCCATGTCCCGGAGTATGCGGCATAGGAGCCAAATGTTCAGTTGTGAACCACTCTCCGATTTGCTCGTGCCCGCCACGTCAGGCAGGTGATCCGTTTGTGAGGTGTATGCCGATTATTGAGCCTCCTCAAGACGTCCCTAGAAATCCTTGCGAGTTTGGAGCTTGTGGTCCACACGCTACGTGTCGCGTTGTTGGAGACCAGCCCTCTTGCTCTTGTAATGAAGGAATGATAGGCATCCCACCGAACTGTAGACCAGAGTGTCAAAGTAACTCCGACTGTCCTTCTCATCTTGCATGCATTAACCAGAAATGCAAAGACGCCTGCCCCGGAGCGTGTGGCCAAAACGCGGATTGCAGGATGATAAGCCATTCTCCTACATGTTATTGCATCCAAGGGTACTCAGGAGATCCGTTTAGCTACTGTTCTCCAATCCAACAAGCTCCTCCAGAGAGAATCAACCCCTGTATTCCATCTCCTTGTGGCAGCAATGCCATTTGTCGAGAACAAAATGGAGCTGGAGCCTGTGTTTGTACTGAAGACTACTTCGGAGACCCTTACCAAGGATGTAGACCCGAATGCGTACTCAACACCGACTGCCCTTCAAATAAGGCTTGTGTAAGAAATAAGTGCATCGACCCGTGCCCAGGAACTTGCGCGCCCAACGCAATCTGCCAAGTTGTGAACCACTTGCCGACGTGTAATTGCCTGCCAGGACACACTGGTGATCCTTTCAGGTTCTGTTCCGTTGTGAGAGACGAACGTAAGTAAAGTTGAATGAATTGGCTTCGCAGTCTTCACATTTTAAGGGCTTTTAGCCAACACTTGCTTCGATATTTTGAAACATTGAGAACGTGAATGTGAATGTGGATGCGAGAATGTGAATCAAATAACATGGTGTGCGAGGTTTGAATGAAAGAGGGTGTTCCATGTGATTTCCAAATCAAAAATTACTTAGATTTCACTGATTTATTTATTGTGCTTTCTTGTCGTCTCGTTGTTTGGTTAAGCAGGCGCCTAGTTGCAATCTCGAAGGTTCGCTCGAACTCTGATTCTCTTGCTTCTCTGGCTTAGTTGCTTCCATTCTGTTCTCTCGTATGCGAAGTCGTACGTTGAAAATTTCTTTAAACTGGAACTATTGTTTCCACATAAATATGCTCGCAAATATGTTTTGCCACAGTGATAAAATCTCAGCTTTAAAAAATAAATCTACGCCTACTTAGAAAATCCTTTCTTCCTTCAGCCGTGATCGTAGAATATAAAAATCCTTGCCAACCCTCGAATTGTGGACCAAATAGTCAATGCAGAGAAGTAAATGGGCAAGCTGTTTGCTCATGTCTTCCAAACTACGTCGGATCTCCACCAGCTTGCCGACCAGAATGCGTCGTAAGCTCTGAATGTGCCTTAGACAAGGCTTGTCGGGATCTGAAATGCGTCGATCCTTGCACTAACGTGTGCGGTCAGAACGCCAATTGCAACGTCAGAAAACCACAGTCCTATCTGTACTTGCATTTCTGGTTACACAGGAGATCCGTTCAGCCGTTGCTACCCCATTCCACGTAAGGAAAAATGCTTCCCCAACCTTGCTCACCTCTCACATAAACTGTCTTTTGTACCCCTCTAGCTCCTCCAGTCGAAGTTCAACGTGATCCAATAAACCCTTGTATACCCTCACCTTGCGGTCCATTCTCCCAATGTCAAGCTTTCGGAGAAGTTCCCTCGTGCTCATGTGTATCGGGTTATACTGGAGTCCCACCCAACTGTAGGCCAGAATGTGTCATCAACGAGGAGTGTCCTAGCAATCTGGCATGCATAAAGGAGAAATGCAGAGACCCATGTCCCGGTTCATGCGGCGTCTACGCAGAGTGCACTGTCAGAAACCATGTTCCAATTTGTGTATGTCCCATTGGATACATTGGAGATCCATTCACGAGCTGCCAAGTGGCCCCACCGCCACCTCAAGATCCTATCCCTCAAGACCCTTGCAACCCCTCGCCATGTGGAAGCAACGCTCAGTGCGATAACGGTATCTGTACCTGCTTGCCCGAGTTCCAAGGCGACCCATATTACGGATGCCGACCTGAGTGTGTCTTGAACAACGACTGCCCGAGAAATTTGGCTTGCATTCGCAATAAGTGCCAAGACCCTTGTCCCGGAATCTGTGGGCATCAAGCAATCTGCACTGTAACGAACCATGTGCCCAACTGCTACTGTCCCGAAGGCATGACGGGCAACGCGTTTACTCAATGTCTGGTGTATCAAGAGCCAGTTAACGTAAATCCTTGTTCTCCATCCCCATGTGGGCCAAACTCGAACTGCAGGGAGATAAATGGCCAAGCAGTGTGTTCTTGCGTCGCTGGCTTTATAGGAAGTCCTCCTGATTGCCGCCCAGAATGCGTCATAAACGCCGATTGCCCTCAAAACGAGGTTTGCCAGAACCAAAAGTGCCGAGATCCATGTCCCGGAGTATGCGGCATAGGAGCCAAATGTTCAGTTGTGAACCACTCTCCGATTTGCTCGTGCCCGCCACGTCAGGCAGGTGATCCGTTTGTGAGGTGTATGCCGATTATTGAGCCTCCTCAAGACGTCCCTAGAAACCCTTGCGAGTTTGGAGCTTGTGGTCCACACGCTACGTGTCGCGTTGTTGGAGACCAGCCCTCTTGCTCTTGTAATGAAGGAATGATAGGCATCCCACCGAACTGTAGACCAGAGTGTCAAAGTAACTCCGACTGTCCTTCTCATCTTGCATGCATTAACCAGAAATGCAAAGACGCCTGCCCCGGAGCGTGTGGCCAAAACGCGGATTGCAGGATGATAAGCCATTCTCCTACATGTTATTGCATCCAAGGGTACTCAGGAGATCCGTTTAGCTACTGTTCTCCAATCCAACAAGCTCCTCCAGAGAGAATCAACCCCTGTATTCCATCTCCTTGTGGCAGCAATGCCATTTGTCGAGAACAAAATGGAGCTGGAGCCTGTGTTTGTACTGAAGACTACTTCGGAGACCCTTACCAAGGATGCAGACCCGAATGCGTACTCAACACCGACTGCCCTTCAAATAAGGCTTGTGTAAGAAATAAGTGCATCGACCCCTGCCCAGGAACTTGCGCGCCCAACGCAATCTGCCAAGTTGTGAACCACTTGCCGACGTGTAATTGCCTGCCAGGACACACTGGTGATCCTTTCAGGTTCTGTTCCGTTGTGAGAGACGAACGTAAGTAAAGTTGAATGAATTGGCTTCGCAGTCTTCACATTTTAAGGGCTTTTAGCCAACACTTGCTTCGATATTTTGAAACATTGAGAACGTGAATGTGAATGTGGATGCGAGAATGTGAATCAAATAACATGGTGTGCGAGGTTGAATGAAAGAGGGTGTTCCATGTGATTTCCAAATCAAAAATTACTTAGATTTCACTGATTTATTTATTGTGCTTTCTTGTCGTCTCGTTGTTTGGTTAAGCACGCGCCTAGTTGCAATCTCGAAGGTTCGCTCGAACTCTGATTCTCTTGCTTCTCTGGCTTAGTTGCTTCCATTCTGTTCTCTCGTATGCGAAGTCGTACGTTGAAAATTTCTTTAAACTGGAACTATTGTTTCCACATAAATATGCTCGCAAATATGTTTTGCCACAGTGATAAAATCTCAGCTTTAAAAAATAATCTACGCCTACTTAGAAAATCAGTACTCTGCGTTGATACCACTGCTAGAATATAAAAATCCTTGCCAACCCTCGAATTGTGGACCAAATAGTCAATGCAGAGAAGTAAATGGGCAAGCTGTTTGCTCATGTCTTCCAAACTACGTCGGATCTCCACCAGCTTGCCGACCAGAATGCGTCGTAAGCTCTGAATGTGCCTTAGACAAGGCTTGTCGGGATCTGAAATGCGTCGATCCTTGCACTAACGTGTGCGGTCAGAACGCCAATTGCAACGTCAGAAACCACAGTCCTATCTGTACTTGCATTTCTGGTTACACAGGAGATCCGTTCAGCCGTTGCTACCCCATTCCACGTAAGGAAAAATCTTCGAGCATGGAAATTTTTTGGTCGGTCGCTCCTCTCATGGAGTAGACAAACAGAGCAAAATTTTCAGCCAATTTCCGTGGTAGTAGGGGTTTCAAACCTACTTTGATCGAAAAAAAAAATCTCCCAAAGTACTTAAGTCTGGAGGCTCATCTCTGGTGGTTGTTTCTAGGAGTCCCTCTAAGGATCGTCACAAAAGATGGGAGCTCTAGCCCCCGTACTTTGGGAGCTAGAGCAAATCGAATTTTCGTGAAATTTTGTATGGGAAAACCGAAATTCCACTTTTCTCTCGAAAAACTTGACAACGAGGTTCAGGAAGGATCAGAATCGGTTCTGGGGACGACCACAGGTCCCCAAACGAAGAATTGCCTCGAAGATTTACGTCTTTCAAGAAAAAAGTGGAATTTCGGTTTTCCCATACAAAATTTCACGAAAATTCGATTTTCTCTAGCTCCCAAAGTACGGGGGCTAGAGCTCCCATCTTTTGTGACGATCCTTAGAGGGACTCCTAGAAACAACCACCAAGAGATGAGCCTCCAGACTTAAGTACTTTGGGAGATTTTTTTTTCGATCAAAGTAGGTTTGAAACCCCTACTACCACGGAAATTGGCTGAAAATTTTGCTCTGTTTGTCTACTCCATGAGAGGAGCGACCGACCAAAAAAATTTCCATGCTCGAAGGGAAAAATGCTTCCCAACCTTGCTCACCTCTCACATAAACTGTCTTTTGTACCCCTCTAGCTCCTCCAGTCGAAGTTCAACGTGATCCAATAAATCCTTGTATACCCTCACCTTGCGGTCCATTCTCCCAATGTCAAGCTTTCGGAGAAGTTCCCTCGTGCTCATGTGTATCGGGTTATACTGGAGTCCCACCCAACTGTAGGCCAGAATGTGTCATCAACGAGGAGTGTCCTAGCAATCTGGCATGCATAAAGGAGAAATGCAGAGACCCATGTCCCGGTTCATGCGGCGTCTACGCAGAGTGCACTGTCAGAAACCATGTTCCAATTTGTGTATGTCCCATTGGATACATTGGAGATCCATTCACGAGTTGCCAAGTGGCCCCACCGCCACCTCAAGATCCAATCCCTCAAGACCCTTGCAACCCCTCGCCATGTGGAAGCAACGCTCAGTGCGATAACGGAATCTGTACCTGCTTGCCCGAGTTCCAAGGCGACCCATATTACGGATGCCGACCTGAGTGTGTCTTGAACAACGACTGCCCGAGAAATTTGGCTTGCATTCGCAATAAGTGCCAAGACCCTTGTCCCGGAATCTGTGGGCATCAAGCAATCTGCACTGTAACGAACCATGTGCCCAACTGCTACTGTCCCGAAGGCATGACGGGCAACGCGTTTACTCAATGTCTGGTGTATCAAGAGCCAGTTAACGTAAATCCTTGTTCTCCATCCCCATGTGGGCCAAACTCGAACTGCAGGGAGATAAATGGCCAAGCAGTGTGTTCTTGCGTCGCTGGCTTTATAGGAAGTCCTCCTGATTGCCGCCCAGAATGCGTCATAAACGCCGATTGCCCTCAAAACGAGGCTTGCCAGAACCAAAAGTGCCGAGATCCATGTCCCGGAGTATGCGGCATAGGAGCCAAATGTTCAGTTGTGAACCACTCTCCGATTTGCTCGTGCCCGCCACGTCAGGCAGGTGATCCGTTTGTGAGGTGTATGCCGATTATTGAGCCTCCTCAAGACGTCCCTAGAAACCCTTGCGAGTTTGGAGCTTGTGGTCCACACGCTACGTGTCGCGTTGTTGGAGACCAGCCCTCTTGCTCTTGTAATGAAGGAATGATAGGCATCCCACCGAACTGTAGACCAGAGTGTCAAAGTAACTCCGACTGTCCTTCTCATCTTGCATGCATTAACCAGAAATGCAAAGACGCCTGCCCCGGAGCGTGTGGCCAAAACGCGGATTGCAGGATGATAAGCCATTCTCCTACATGTTATTGCATCCAAGGGTACTCAGGAGATCCGTTTAGCTACTGTTCTCCAATCCAACAAGCTCCTCCAGAGAGAATCAACCCCTGTATTCCATCTCCTTGTGGCAGCAATGCCATTTGTCGAGAACAAAATGGAGCTGGAGCCTGTGTTTGTACTGAAGACTACTTCGGAGACCCTTACCAAGGATGCAGACCCGAATGCGTACTCAACACCGACTGCCCTTCAAATAAGGCTTGTGTAAGAAATAAGTGCATCGACCCCTGCCCAGGAACTTGCGCGCCCAACGCAATCTGCCAAGTTGTGAACCACTTGCCGACGTGTAATTGCCTGCCAGGACACACTGGTGATCCTTTCAGGTTCTGTTCCGTTGTGAGAGACGAACGTAAGTAAAGTTGAATGAATTGGCTTCGCAGTCTTCACATTTTAAGGGCTTTTAGCCAACACTTGCTTCGATATTTTGAAACATTGAGAACGTGAATGTGAATGTGGATGCGAGAATGTGAATCAAATAACATGGTGTGCGAGGTTGAATGAAAGAGGGTGTTCCATGTGATTTCCAAATCAAAAATTACTTAGATTTCACTGATTTATTTATTGTGCTTTCTTGTCGTCTCGTTGTTTGGTTAAGCACGCGCCTAGTTGCAATCTCGAAGGTTCGCTCGAACTCTGATTCTCTTGCTTCTCTGGCTTAGTTGCTTCCATTCTGTTCTCTCGTATGCGAAGTCGTACGTTGAAAATTTCTTTAAACTGGAACTATTGTTTCCACATAAATATGCTCGCAAATATGTTTTGCCACAGTGATAAAATCTCAGCTTTAAAAAATAAATCTACGCCTACTTAGAAAATCCTTTCTTCCTTCAGCCGTGATCGTAGAATATAAAAATCCTTGCCAACCCTCGAATTGTGGACCAAATAGTCAATGCAGAGAAGTAAATGGGCAAGCTGTTTGCTCATGTCTTCCAAACTACGTCGGATCTCCACCAGCTTGCCGACCAGAATGCGTCGTAAGCTCTGAATGTGCCTTAGACAAGGCTTGTCGGGATCTGAAATGCGTCGATCCTTGCACTAACGTGTGCGGTCAGAACGCCAATTGCAACGTCAGAAACCACAGTCCTATCTGTACTTGCATTTCTGGTTACACAGGAGATCCGTTCAGCCGTTGCTACCCCATTCCACGTAAGGAAAAATGCTTCCCCAACCTTGCTCACCTCTCACATAAACTGTCTTTTGTACCCCTCTAGCTCCTCCAGTCGAAGTTCAACGTGATCAAATAAACCCTTGTATACCCTCACCTTGCGGTCCATTCTCCCAATGTCAAGCTTTCGGAGAAGTTCCCTCGTGCTCATGTGTATCGGGTTATACTGGAGTCCCACCCAACTGTAGGCCAGAATGTGTCATCAACGAGGAGTGTCCTAGCAATCTGGCATGCATAAAGGAGAAATGCAGAGACCCATGTCCCGGTTCATGCGGCGTCTACGCAGAGTGCACTGTCAGAAACCATGTTCCAATTTGTGTATGTCCCATTGGATACATTGGAGATCCATTCACGAGCTGCCAAGTGGCCCCACCGCCACCTCAAGATCCTATCCCTCAAGACCCTTGCAACCCCTCGCCATGTGGAAGCAACGCTCAGTGCGATAACGGTATCTGTACCTGCTTGCCCGAGTTCCAAGGCGACCCATATTACGGATGCCGACCTGAGTGTGTCTTGAACAACGACTGCCCGAGAAATTTGGCTTGCATTCGCAATAAGTGCCAAGACCCTTGTCCCGGAATCTGTGGGCATCAAGCAATCTGCACTGTAACGAACCATGTGCCCAACTGCTACTGTCCCGAAGGCATGACGGGCAACGCGTTTACTCAATGTCTGGTGTATCAAGAGCCAGTTAACGTAAATCCTTGTTCTCCATCCCCATGTGGGCCAAACTCGAACTGCAGGGAGATAAATGGCCAAGCAGTGTGTTCTTGCGTCGCTGGCTTTATAGGAAGTCCTCCTGATTGCCGCCCAGAATGCGTCATAAACGCCGATTGCCCTCAAAACGAGGTTTGCCAGAACCAAAAGTGCCGAGATCCATGTCCCGGAGTATGCGGCATAGGAGCCAAATGTTCAGTTGTGAACCACTCTCCGATTTGCTCGTGCCCGCCACGTCAGGCAGGTGATCCGTTTGTGAGGTGTATGCCGATTATTGAGCCTCCTCAAGACGTCCCTAGAAATCCTTGCGAGTTTGGAGCTTGTGGTCCACACGCTACGTGTCGCGTTGTTGGAGACCAGCCCTCTTGCTCTTGTAATGAAGGAATGATAGGCATCCCACCGAACTGTAGACCAGAGTGTCAAAGTAACTCCGACTGTCCTTCTCATCTTGCATGCATTAACCAGAAATGCAAAGACGCCTGCCCCGGAGCGTGTGGCCAAAACGCGGATTGCAGGATGATAAGCCATTCTCCTACATGTTATTGCATCCAAGGGTACTCAGGAGATCCGTTTAGCTACTGTTCTCCAATCCAACAAGCTCCTCCAGAGAGAATCAACCCCTGTATTCCATCTCCTTGTGGCAGCAATGCCATTTGTCGAGAACAAAATGGAGCTGGAGCCTGTGTTTGTACTGAAGACTACTTCGGAGACCCTTACCAAGGTTGTAGACCCGAATGCGTACTCAACACCGACTGCCCTTCAAATAAGGCTTGTGTAAGAAATAAGTGCATCGACCCGTGCCCAGGAACTTGCGCGCCCAACGCAATCTGCCAAGTTGTGAACCACTTGCCGACGTGTAATTGCCTGCCAGGACACACTGGTGATCCTTTCAGGTTCTGTTCCGTTGTGAGAGACGAACGTAAGTAAAGTTGAATGAATTGGCTTCGCAGTCTTCACATTTTAAGGGCTTTTAGCCAACACTTGCTTCGATATTTTGAAACATTGAGAACGTGAATGTGAATGTGGATGCGAGAATGTGAATCAAATAACATGGTGTGCGAGGTTTGAATGAAAGAGGGTGTTCCATGTGATTTCCAAATCAAAAATTACTTAGATTTCACTGATTTATTTATTGTGCTTTCTTGTCGTCTCGTTGTTTGGTTAAGCAGGCGCCTAGTTGCAATCTCGAAGG
Organism: Forcipomyia taiwana; assembly: GCA_963930915.1. Classification (NCBI taxonomy): domain Eukaryota; kingdom Metazoa; phylum Arthropoda; class Insecta; order Diptera; family Ceratopogonidae; genus Forcipomyia; species Forcipomyia taiwana. The sequence continues at coordinate 1,060,836 of CAWVOI010000099.1, read as the reverse complement.
TTCGCTCGAACTCTGATTCTCTTGCTTCTCTGGCTTAGTTGCTTCCATTCTGTTCTCTCGTATGCGAAGTCGTACGTTGAAAATTTCTTTAAACTGGAACTATTGTTTCCACATAAATATGCTCGCAAATATGTTTTGCCACAGTGATAAAATCTCAGCTTTAACAAATAAATCTACGCCTACTTAGAAAATCCTTTCTTCCTTCAGCCGTGATCGTAGAATATAAAAATCCTTGCCAACCCTCGAATTGTGGACCAAATAGTCAATGCAGAGAAGTAAATGGGCAAGCTGTTTGCTCATGTCTTCCAAACTACGTCGGATCTCCACCAGCTTGCCGACCAGAATGCGTCGTAAGCTCTGAATGTGCCTTAGACAAGGCTTGTCGGGATCTGAAATGCGTCGATCCTTGCACTAACGTGTGCGGTCAGAACGCCAATTGCAACGTCAGAAACCACAGTCCTATCTGTACTTGCATTTCTGGTTACACAGGAGATCCGTTCAGCCGTTGCTACCCCATTCCACGTAAGGAAAAATGCTTCCCCAACCTTGCTCACCTCTCACATAAACTGTCTTTTGTACCCCTCTAGCTCCTCCAGTCGAAGTTCAACGTGATCCAATAAATCCTTGTATACCCTCACCTTGCGGTCCATTCTCCCAATGTCAAGCTTTCGGAGAAGTTCCCTCGTGCTCATGTGTATCGGGTTATACTGGAGTCCCACCCAACTGTAGGCCAGAATGTGTCATCAACGAGGAGTGTCCTAGCAATCTGGCATGCATAAAGGAGAAATGCAGAGACCCATGTCCCGGTTCATGCGGCGTCTACGCAGAGTGCACTGTCAGAAACCATGTTCCAATTTGTGTATGTCCCATTGGATACATTGGAGATCCATTCACGAGTTGCCAAGTGGCCCCACCGCCACCTCAAGATCCAATCCCTCAAGACCCTTGCAACCCCTCGCCATGTGGAAGCAACGCTCAGTGCGATAACGGAATCTGTACCTGCTTGCCCGAGTTCCAAGGCGACCCATATTACGGATGCCGACCTGAGTGTGTCTTGAACAACGACTGCCCGAGAAATTTGGCTTGCATTCGCAATAAGTGCCAAGACCCTTGTCCCGGAATCTGTGGGCATCAAGCAATCTGCACTGTAACGAACCATGTGCCCAACTGCTACTGTCCCGAAGGCATGACGGGCAACGCGTTTACTCAATGTCTGGTGTATCAAGAGCCAGTTAACGTAAATCCTTGTTCTCCATCCCCATGTGGGCCAAACTCGAACTGCAGGGAGATAAATGGCCAAGCAGTGTGTTCTTGCGTCGCTGGCTTTATAGGAAGTCCTCCTGATTGCCGCCCAGAATGCGTCATAAACGCCGATTGCCCTCAAAACGAGGCTTGCCAGAACCAAAAGTGCCGAGATCCATGTCCCGGAGTATGCGGCATAGGAGCCAAATGTTCAGTTGTGAACCACTCTCCGATTTGCTCGTGCCCGCCACGTCAGGCAGGTGATCCGTTTGTGAGGTGTATGCCGATTATTGAGCCTCCTCAAGACGTCCCTAGAAACCCTTGCGAGTTTGGAGCTTGTGGTCCACACGCTACGTGTCGCGTTGTTGGAGACCAGCCCTCTTGCTCTTGTAATGAAGGAATGATAGGCATCCCACCGAACTGTAGACCAGAGTGTCAAAGTAACTCCGACTGTCCTTCTCATCTTGCATGCATTAACCAGAAATGCAAAGACGCCTGCCCCGGAGCGTGTGGCCAAAACGCGGATTGCAGGATGATAAGCCATTCTCCTACATGTTATTGCATCCAAGGGTACTCAGGAGATCCGTTTAGCTACTGTTCTCCAATCCAACAAGCTCCTCCAGAGAGAATCAACCCCTGTATTCCATCTCCTTGTGGCAGCAATGCCATTTGTCGAGAACAAAATGGAGCTGGAGCCTGTGTTTGTACTGAAGACTACTTCGGAGACCCTTACCAAGGATGCAGACCCGAATGCGTACTCAACACCGACTGCCCTTCAAATAAGGCTTGTGTAAGAAATAAGTGCATCGACCCCTGCCCAGGAACTTGCGCGCCCAACGCAATCTGCCAAGTTGTGAACCACTTGCCGACGTGTAATTGCCTGCCAGGACACACTGGTGATCCTTTCAGGTTCTGTTCCGTTGTGAGAGACGAACGTAAGTAAAGTTGAATGAATTGGCTTCGCAGTCTTCACATTTTAAGGGCTTTTAGCCAACACTTGCTTCGATATTTTGAAACATTGAGAACGTGAATGTGAATGTGGATGCGAGAATGTGAATCAAATAACATGGTGTGCGAGGTTGAATGAAAGAGGGTGTTCCATGTGATTTCCAAATCAAAAATTACTTAGATTTCACTGATTTATTTATTGTGCTTTCTTGTCGTCTCGTTGTTTGGTTAAGCACGCGCCTAGTTGCAATCTCGAAGGTTCGCTCGAACTCTGATTCTCTTGCTTCTCTGGCTTAGTTGCTTCCATTCTGTTCTCTCGTATGCGAAGTCGTACGTTGAAAATTTCTTTAAACTGGAACTATTGTTTCCACATAAATATGCTCGCAAATATGTTTTGCCACAGTGATAAAATCTCAGCTTTAAAAAATAAATCTACGCCTACTTAGAAAATCCTTTCTTCCTTCAGCCGTGATCGTAGAATATAAAAATCCTTGCCAACCCTCGAATTGTGGACCAAATAGTCAATGCAGAGAAGTAAATGGGCAAGCTGTTTGCTCATGTCTTCCAAACTACGTCGGATCTCCACCAGCTTGCCGACCAGAATGCGTCGTAAGCTCTGAATGTGCCTTAGACAAGGCTTGTCGGGATCTGAAATGCGTCGATCCTTGCACTAACGTGTGCGGTCAGAACGCCAATTGCAACGTCAGAAACCACAGTCCTATCTGTACTTGCATTTCTGGTTACACAGGAGATCCGTTCAGCCGTTGCTACCCCATTCCACGTAAGGAAAAATGCTTCCCCAACCTTGCTCACCTCTCACATAAACTGTCTTTTGTACCCCTCTAGCTCCTCCAGTCGAAGTTCAACGTGATCCAATAAACCCTTGTATACCCTCACCTTGCGGTCCATTCTCCCAATGTCAAGCTTTCGGAGAAGTTCCCTCGTGCTCATGTGTATCGGGTTATACTGGAGTCCCACCCAACTGTAGGCCAGAATGTGTCATCAACGAGGAGTGTCCTAGCAATCTGGCATGCATAAAGGAGAAATGCAGAGACCCATGTCCCGGTTCATGCGGCGTCTACGCAGAGTGCACTGTCAGAAACCATGTTCCAATTTGTGTATGTCCCATTGGATACATTGGAGATCCATTCACGAGCTGCCAAGTGGCCCCACCGCCACCTCAAGATCCTATCCCTCAAGACCCTTGCAACCCCTCGCCATGTGGAAGCAACGCTCAGTGCGATAACGGTATCTGTACCTGCTTGCCCGAGTTCCAAGGCGACCCATATTACGGATGCCGACCTGAGTGTGTCTTGAACAACGACTGCCCGAGAAATTTGGCTTGCATTCGCAATAAGTGCCAAGACCCTTGTCCCGGAATCTGTGGGCATCAAGCAATCTGCACTGTAACGAACCATGTGCCCAACTGCTACTGTCCCGAAGGCATGACGGGCAACGCGTTTACTCAATGTCTGGTGTATCAAGAGCCAGTTAACGTAAATCCTTGTTCTCCATCCCCATGTGGGCCAAACTCGAACTGCAGGGAGATAAATGGCCAAGCAGTGTGTTCTTGCGTCGCTGGCTTTATCGGCGCTCCACCACAATGCCGTCCCGAGTGTACGATCAGCTCTGACTGCCCTCCAAGTCTGGCTTGCATCAATCAAAAATGCAGGGATCCCTGTCCAGGCTCATGTGGAAACAATGCTTTATGCCACATCACGAATCACAATCCAGTCTGTGTTTGTCCTCCTGGCTACACTGGTGATCCCTTCACTTTTTGCCGAAGAATTGAGCCTCAACCTATACCTCCGAGAAGTGACCCACCTGTCAACCCATGCGTGCCAAACCCTTGTGGATTCAACGCAAGATGCAACAACAACGGTGGCTCTGCTCAGTGCTCATGTCTTCCAAGTTACATCGGCAACCCTCCCAACTGCCGGCCAGAATGTACCACCAACTCCGACTGTGTTGCTCAGCTTGCTTGTGTGAACACAAAGTGTGTTCCTCCGTGTCTCAACGCGTGTGGCTCAAACGCCGTTTGCCACGTCTCTAATCACGTTCCAATCTGCTCGTGTGAACTGGGATTCACTGGAGATCCGTTTAGCTACTGCTATAGACAGCCACCACGTAAGACCCTTCAACCCCTCAAACGCGTGCTTCAGTACTTGAATTGCAAAGCTTCAATTATTTTACTTTGTTTTTCAAATTTCAAATCTAATCTTTGATTTTCTGACAGCTCCTCAACCGGAACCTCCAAAGGACCCATGCTACCCATCGCCTTGCGGAACCAACGCCAATTGCCGCGTTCAAGGAACAAGCGCTGTTTGCGAGTGCATTCCAGAGTTCCACGGAGACCCGTACGTTGGCTGCCGACCAGAGTGTCTGCTCAACAGTGACTGCAGCCGCAACCTGGCCTGCGTCAACTCGAGATGTCGCGACCCCTGTCCTGGAGTCTGTGGACGTGAAGCCCTCTGTACCGTTCACAACCACATCCCGACCTGCACCTGTCCTGCTGGTCTTACTGGCGACGCTTTCAGAGCCTGCATCTACCAGGAGGAGCGCAAACCCGTCGTAGAACGAGATCCATGCGTGCCCTCGCCCTGCGGAGACAACGCCAACTGCCGATTCTCCGGAGGAGCCGCCATATGCGAGTGCCTTCCAGGCTACTTCGGCAACCCCTTCGGCGCTGGATGCAGACCCGAGTGCACCGTCAACTCTGACTGCCCCCAGGACAAGGCCTGCGTCAACACCAAGTGCGTCAACCCCTGCCCGGGAGTGTGTGGATACCAAGCCATCTGCCACGTCCACAACCACAACCCGATCTGCTCGTGCCCCAATAATCTCATTGGAGACCCCTTCACCGAGTGCCGAGCTCCCCCACAGCCCACAGACCCGTGTCTGCCATCTCCATGCGGCCCCAACGGAGTCTGTAGAGTCGTGAATGGCGCAGCCTCCTGCATCTACCCCGAGTGCGTCATCAACCAGGACTGCCGGCTCTCTGCAGCTTGCGTGAACCAGCACTGTGTCGATCCGTGCGTCGGAAGCTGCGGCATCAACGCCATCTGCACGGTTACGAACCACCAGGCCAACTGTCTCTGTCCTCCAGGATACGTGGGATCGCCCTTCGAGCGCTGCGAACCCCAACGAGACCCGCCTCCAGCTCCTCGACCCGAGTGTACCGTTGACGAGGAATGCACCCGTGACAAGGCCTGCATCAACCAGGCTTGCCAGAATCCATGTGCCTACGACAACTGTGGACCCAACGCTGACTGCCGCGCCCAGAACCACCGAGCCGTTTGCGTGTGCCGTGAAGGCTTCACTGGCAACGGAAGGTCTGGCTGCTACGAGGTGGGATGTCGCTCCGACTTCGAGTGTCCCCCGACCGAGGCCTGCATCAACCGCCAGTGCGTCGACGTCTGTCTGTCCACCCAGTGCGGAGACAACGCAGTCTGCCGATCAGACTACAATCACCGAGCCCGCTGCGAGTGTCTCCCCGGAACGTACGGCAACCCCCTCATCGGCTGCACTCGACCCGAATGCGTCCAGGACACTGACTGCCCGTACCACCTCGCCTGCGTCAACGAGAAGTGTCGAGACCCCTGCAACTGCGGTCCCAACGCCCTCTGCAGGGCCGAGAACCACCGAGGTTACTGTCGCTGTCCCCCAGGATACACTGGAGACGCCAACGTGGCTTGCTCCATCATCCAGGACGAGCCTCAGTGTCGCACGGATGGCGACTGTCCCAGCAAACTGGCCTGCTTCAGTGGAGTCTGCAAGAATCCCTGCTACGAGAGCAAGCCGTGCGCACAATTCGCCACCTGCGACGTCGTCGACTCGCTGCCGCTCAGAACCATGGTCTGCACATGTTTGCCAGGATACCAGGGCGATGCTGAGAAAGAATGTAGACAAGGTACCTTTCAGAGCCTCTCTCCGGCTCACATTCTAACGATATTTTTCCAGGTCGAACTTGTAAATATGTATATTTCTAAATGTTCTTTTGTAATCAGTTTCCCTTCACCCCCTCCCACCCCAGTACCGTTCAAGTGCTAAGAGACCTTTATTCCCCAGCCCCACTCAAGGACCCTGGATGCAGCAGCGACTCCGAATGTAGTCTCACAGAAGCCTGCAGAAACAGAGTCTGCGTGAACCCGTGCGTTGAGAGCAACCCCTGTGCCAGAACCGCGGAATGTCTCGCCCAGAACCACAGAGCAGTTTGTACTTGCCCGAGTGGACTCGTGGGAGATCCATTCATCAATTGCTACCGAGAAGTCATCACTGCTCCGGAATGTACCGTCGACTCGGAATGCAGCTCGACTCAGGCCTGCATCAACAGGAAGTGCCTGGATCCGTGCGCTGAAGCCAACCCTTGTGCTGGAAACGCAGAGTGTCGAGTCGCCGTTCACAGACCGACCTGCGTGTGTCCTCAAGGATGGGGAGGCGACCCAAGAATCCAATGTTACAAACGTAAGTTTACTTACTTGTGTGTTGATAATTTGTGTTCTCTATACGTTTGAAGTCGGCCTCTTTTGTTGTCAATAAAACTCAATATTCTGCCAAAAATCAATTTAAGAGGTTGTGAGATTGAGCTTCTCGAGCCAGTTGGCCTCGATGGACAGCGAAAAACACAACACTTAGCTAAAAATGTGGGGTTTATTGAATTTAATTTAATTACGCACATCCGAACTGTCACTATAACTATCCTAACGGATTGTCAAGGTGACAGATGACAGATGCTTCAAAACTAAAATGGCGGCCACCTGTCATTTTTGCAATTATTTACACGTGAATTAAATTTTCAAAATTCAAAAAGTAGGGCTCTTTTTGGACGAATTATAAGGTTTAAAAACTAGCGAAAAATGCGTCCCTAAAATTAGATAACCAAAGAGAGCTTTGACGATAATTTGTGTTCATGTTCGTTTCAGCGGAATGCCAGTCTGACAACGAGTGCCCATACGACAAGGCCTGTTACAATCAGAAGTGCCTCAGTCCCTGCCTGTACGGCAACCCGGGATGCGGCCAGGGAGCCGAGTGCCACGACCAGAACCACCGAGCCGTCTGCTCTTGCCCCGCCGGAACTCAAGGCAACCCCTTCGTGTCCTGCATCCGCGGAGTCTGCCAGTACAACGAGGACTGCGCCGACCACGAGGCCTGCGACCGTCTCAACCGTGTCTGCAAGCCCGTTTGCCAGCAAGACACGTGTGCCACGAACGCCCAGTGCTTCGGTCGAGGTCACCAGCCGATATGTGAGTGTCTGCCAGGATTCTTCGGCAACGCCTACATCGAGTGCAACGCCCGAGACGTCCCCAAGCCCGAGTGCACCACCGACAGCGAGTGTCCTGCGAGACTGGCGTGCATCAATGAGCGCTGCCAGGATCCCTGTGCCCGCGATGTCTGCGCTCCGGACCAGACCTGCTTCGTCCTCGACACCTACCCCGTTCGCACCGTCACCTGTCGCTGTCCCAGCGACATGGTCATCAGTACACAGGGCAAGTGCGTCCCCATCGTGAGAGACCAGCCCGAATGCGTGCTCGACACGGACTGCCCCGACACCGACAAGTGCGTGAGAGGCAACTGCGTTCGCGCCTGCTCCGTAGATCGCTGCGGAATCAACGCCCAGTGCATCTCCCAGAGCCACAGGAGTATCTGCAAGTGCCCAGAGGAGTACCAGGGAGACCCGAGAGTCGAGTGCACCCTCGTGCCCCGAACTCCGGGAGAGAAGCGACCCGAGTGCGAGCGAGACGACGACTGCAGAGGTGACCAGACGTGCCGAAACGAGCGCTGCGTGAACCCCTGCAGAGTCGACGACGCTTGCGGAAGAGGTGCCACGTGCTACCCCTCGAACCACAAGGCTGTGTGCCAGTGTCTGCCCGGGAACAGCGGCAACCCCCAGATCGCCTGCTTCCCCCAAAGCGACACCACCAGCCGCTGCACCTCCAACTCCGAGTGCACCCTCAGCGAGGCCTGCATCAACGCCATCTGCGCCAACCCCTGCAACTGCGGACCCAACGCCGACTGTCGCGTCCAGAACCACTACCCAGTGTGCGTCTGTCGCCCCGGCTACTCCGGCAACGCCCAGCTCGGCTGCTACAAGCTCGCCTGCGTCTCCGACGACGAGTGCTCCTCGGACAAGCGGTGCGTCAGCAACGAGTGCGTCAACACGTGCGTCGTTGAGGACCCGTGCCCGATCACGGCCACCTGCTTCGGCCAGAACCACCGCTCCAGCTGCCGCTGTCCACCGGGACTGGAAGGAAACCCGTACCAGAAGTGCGAGAGAGTCGAGTGTCACTCCGACTACGAGTGTCCCAGCAACCGAGCCTGTCTGGACCAGCGGTGCCAGGACCCGTGTCGCGACCTCCCCAACCCGTGCGCCCCCAACGCCCTCTGCTACGTCTCCAACCACCAGGTTCAGTGTCGCTGTCCCGAGGACCTGCCCGTCGGCAACCCCCTCTCCTACTGCGAGAGACGCCAGCCGCCCATCCAGAAGGAGGAGTGCGTCTTCGACATCGACTGTCCCTCGAAACTGGCCTGCATCAACAGCAAGTGCGTGGAGCCATGCTCCGTCATTAGCCCATGCGCTTCTACGGCCCAGTGCAGCGTCATCGACAGCATCCCCGTCCGCACGATGGTCTGCGAGTGCCCCGAGCTCATGGTCCCCGACCAGGCCGGCGAGTGTCGTCGCATCGTCTTCGACACGCCCCCTGCCTGCACCTCCGATAGCGAGTGTCCCGGAAACGAGGCCTGCATCAACCGCCAGTGCCGAAGCCCGTGCAACTGCGGCCCTCACGCGACCTGTTCCGTCGTGAACAACCGAGCCACCTGCTCCTGCGAGCCCGGCTACGAGGGCAATCCCAACATCGGGTGCAGAGCCGTCGGGTGTCGCTCAGACTCCGAGTGTGACTCCACAAAGGCCTGCGTCAACACGAACTGCGTCAACCCCTGTCTCGTCAACGACCCCTGTGGCGTCAACGCAGAGTGCTACGTGTACCAGAGACGTGCCGAGTGTCGCTGTCTCAGCGGCTACCGTGGAGACCCCTTCACCGTCTGCCACGTCATCGGGTGTCGCAGCAACAACGACTGCCCCTCGGACAAGGCCTGTCACAACGCCCAGTGCGTTAACCCCTGTCTCTACGACAACCCGTGCTCCACTCGCGCCGAGTGTCTCCCCCAGGACCACCGAGCTGTCTGCAGATGTCCCCCGGGACTCGTGGGCAACCCCTACGTCGACTGCCAGCGAGAACCCCAGCCCGAGTGCAAGGTCGACGTGGACTGCCCCTCACGGCTCGCCTGCATCAACAACCGGTGCAAGGACCCCTGTGTCGAGTTCGAGCCCTGTCAGCAGCCCGCCTACTGCGAGGTCGTCCCGTCCGCCCCAGTGCGCACCATGATCTGCATCTGCCCCGAGGGATACGTCAGCAGCGGACCTGCCACGTGCAAGCCCACGGTTCCAATCCAGCCCGTTGGGTGTCTCGCGGACTCTGACTGCCCCTCGGACCGCGCCTGCATCAACAGCATCTGTCGCGATCCCTGCAACTGCGGACCCAATGCCGAGTGCCGCATCAAGGACCACAAGCCAGTGTGTAGCTGCGCCCAAGGATTCGAGGGCAACCCCGAGATCGAGTGCGTGCGAATCGGGTGTCGGGCTGACGACGAGTGCAGCCCCTCCCACAGCTGCATCAACCGCCAGTGCGTGCCGGCTTGCAGTCCAGGAATCTGCGGACACAACGCAGAGTGCTACGGAATCGGCCACAACCCGGTCTGCGAGTGTCCTCCGGGATACACGGGAGACCCACGCACCAACTGCGTCCAGCTGGAGTGCGAGCAGAACGACGACTGTCCCTTCGACAAGGCCTGCATCAACCACAAGTGCGAGAACCCGTGCGAAGTCACGGTCGTGTGTGGCGAGAAGGAGATATGTCGCGTCTACCAGCACCAGCCACAGTGCTCGTGTCCCCCAGGATTCATCAACGACGCTGTCAATGGCTGTATCCTGCTCGACGAGAGGTGTCACTCGGACGCCGAGTGTCCCTCCCAAACGGCCTGCATCAGAGGCGAATGTATCAATCCCTGTAACGCCACCGAGCCCTGTGGAGTCAACACGATCTGCAGGGTTCTGGACACTGTCCCGGTTAGGACCATGGTTTGCGAGTGCCTGCCTGGATACCAAGGAAACGCGGCAGTTCAGTGCGATAAGAGTAAGTTCTCTTTGAAAATCCTTCCTTTTTAGAATGGCTAGTGTAGGCTCAGCCACCCTAGGAATGGCCTGAAAAATCCTGAAATCGTCTAAAACATTTGAAATTGCAATAAAGAAAGGAGGAAGGTAGCACTTGGCCCTCCCAGAGTCATGAAAGGGTATTACAGGGACTCTATTTTGCCTTCTCAAAAATATAAATGAGCATCACTTTAGCTCTTTCAAGGGGCATTCCTGAATCATCACTTCACTGGTATTTCGAAAAGTTTTAGTAAGGCAGCTTTTTACCCTCTCGAAATTATGGGAGGGTATGATATGAGTAATTTTACTAAGACTTAAGGCATTAAGCTCTAAGGGCTTCAAGAGGGGAAATTCTTTGTCCTCTCAAAATCATGAAAAGGAATTATTCTAATATTTGTAATTAAAGATTCCCTGACATTAAACCTCGAACCGCCTCTGTTAAGCTTTCTAATCCTTCAAATTTAAATCTTCTAGTGAAAGTATGCGCCTTTGACCGAGGATACATCCTGGACCGCTTCGGAAACTGCGTCTGCCCGCCAGGCTACGCCCTCAACGTCAACGAGGAATGCATCGAGTGCCGAGAGGACCTCGGATTCAAGGTGGACGAGACCGGCCACTGCGTCTGTGCTCTGGAGCGAGGCTTCATCCTAGACGACCGTGGTCGCTGCATCTGTCCTCTTGAACACGGCTACCGACTCACACCCCGAGGCGAGTGCGTACGCGAGGAGATCCCCGAATGCGTCTTCGACACCGACTGTCCCGACTGGCAATACTGCAACAGCGGCATCTGCGATGACCCGTGCCTCAAGAAGACCTGCGGAATCAACGCCCAGTGCAACGCTACGAACCACCAGGCGGTCTGTGCCTGCATCACGGGATACTCGGGAGACCCAGAGGTGATCTGCAACAACACCAACTACCGCACCGACTTCCCGCGTCCCGACATGGTCGTCAGCTGTCTCGCTGACGGCGTCCAGGTCGAGATTCACTTGGCCGACACCGGCTTCAATGGCGTCCTGTACGTCAAGGGCCACAGCAAGGACGAGGAGTGTCGCCGAGTTCTAGACCTCTCTCGTGAAACAGCCAGCCGAACGGAGATCTTCAAGGTCCACTTCGGAAGCTGCGGCCTGCATCACGTCAACGGAATAGCTAGCTTCGTGCTGGTGATCCAGAAACACCCGAAACTCGTGACCTACAAGGCCCAGGCGTACCACATCAAGTGCGTCTACCAGACGGGAGAGCAGAACGTCACGCTGGGCTTCAACGTTCAGATGCTGACGACTGCCGGAACCATCGCCAACACCGGACCCCCTCCGACTTGTACTATGCGCATCACCACTTCCAATGGCCAGGAAATCAACTCGGCTGAGATCGGGGACAACCTGATGCTGCAAGTCGAAGTCCAACCAGCAAGTAAGTAGCAGTCTACCAAATTGCATACTTTTAGGAGTTGGTCTCACTCACATTTTCCCTTTTAGCGATTTATGGCGGCTTTGCTCGAAGTTGCATAGCCAAGACGATGGAAGATCAGGTGGAGAACGAGTACATAGTAACAGACGAGAACGGATGCGCCACAGACCCCAACATATTCGGGGACTGGGACTACCGACCGGAGACCAACAGCCTCGTGGCATCCTTCAATGCCTTCAAATTCCCGTCCAGCGACAACATCCGGTTCCAGTGCAACATCCGAGTGTGCTTCGGAAAGTGCCAGCCGGTCAACTGTCGCGGATACAACGCCTTTGGTCGACGTCGACGTGCCATTTCGGATGAATCTTCGAACCGCACGGAGACCAAGAACACCAACACGGCGCTGTCCGACGACGTCTTGAACATCGAGGGCTTGCTGCGAGAGGAAATAACCATCCAGTCGAACGTCATCCTGACGTTTGAGAAGAACAGCAACTATGCTTCAGGAAGAACTGGAGACGATTCGGATGACCAAAGTGAGTTCCTTCGGTCCTCTTTTGGGCCAAATTTTCACCTCCCTGGTTTTTCAGTTTTGGCGGCCGCCCAGCGCGTGGAGGACATCTGCGTGTCTCTCATCGGGCTCATCATCGCCTTGGTCATAACAGCACTTCTGTCTCTTGTGGCCGTCGCCGTGGCCGTTTCGTGCTGGCTCATGGCGTACCGAAGACGACCCAAGACAGCCGGACCTCTGCCACATCCGCCAGAGTTCCCCAACCCCCTGTTTGTGCACCCGGACTCAGTTCCTGAACCGTCACCAGACTACCACTTATCGTAAACAGGATGAACACTAACAGGAATAGAACTTGGCACCGAGAAAAGGCTCCTAAACGACACTAGGTTTCTTGTTTAGAGCCTTTTCAGCAATACTCAAGAATTTCAAACTGCCAAAGTGAAGCGTGCCAATTTCTATTCCCCCTACCCTTCCCCCTTATTATGTAAGATGCAAATTTTTCAGTTATGAAGAAAAAGCAACTCTTCCGGAGATCGAAAATTAATCTTAGATTTAGAGCCTCTCTTGGTGTGTGGGTCTTATTGCTGTACTACTCTAGCCTTCCCACTTCCGCCCCACTTACAAACGTACTGCCATTCGCTCTGCCCCCAAACGACTTTAGCACTTCGGGCTACTGCACAGGTAGCCGTAATCACTCGATCAACAACCCCTTCGACGATCTCTGGAAGACTTGAAAATGTTGAACGAGGACGAAATTTAGTCAAAACTTAAAATGACGACTGTATATATAGAAGTAGGGTCACCCTAGCTCACATTGTGTAATTGTAATGTTAAAGTAACGTACGTATAAAGAGTTTCATAAGAATTAGGAAATTATATCGGCGACCCCAAGACACCCGATACTGATCCGGGCACAAAAGCTCCCCAGGCAAACAGCAGCGATTCAGTTTGAGGGGACTTTTTGCAGATCCCGGCACTACTGGGCCTCTTGTGCGGATCGCAAAAATTTATTCATGCAATTTCCAGTTACACAAGATCACACGCGTTAGCAATTAGTGTGTACCAATAATAATTTATTATTACAACAAAACCCCGAAACAGTCCTCTTTTGACGAGATATCAACGCAACGCAGTCTTTTAGTGTTTAATCAAAAATGGGTTCAATTTTTGTAAAAATTAACGGAAAAGTAACGACACTAACGCAATTCCTATTAAAATTCCTAATATGTATTCCATTAAAGTCTAAGTTGAGTGTCCTCTTCAAAAATTAACTTTAACTAATAATTTATTGACCTCTCGCCCAGTCTTAAATTTTAATTAATAAACATAATATGAAGCGCTTCTCTAATCTCAAAGAGATCAAATACCTATTTGTGCAACGAAAAAAAGTTAGGTGGTAAGAAACAGACTGGACCCATTTGTAGGATAAGTATTTTAAAACCACTTGCAAAATTGAAAGATAGAAAAACGAATAAAAAACTGCCTCAGTAATTTTTAATAAAATAAAAATTAAATGATTAAATGTTGTTTTTCTTGTTCCCAAAAATCCATCTTCGTCATTCGTTCCCAAAAATCCATTGGCTACCAAAATTTCTAACTGCGTCCAGCTTCCTGAAATCGATGAACAAATTTTTTTGGAGAAATTCAGAAATGGGTTAGATTTTTTAAAACTTTTTTATTAAAAAAAATAGTTTGGAGTCAACTCTAATTATATTGTTAAACGATCTTTTTTTGTTGAAATTAACACGTTAAGTATTTTAAATGATTTTTTAAAAGTTAAAATTCAAAATCAAATATGGCGGCCAAATCGAAAAATTTTACGACAAGCTGCTTTTTTGGCTCTATAATAAAATCTAAAAACAACTGCCAAAAATTTCGAGAGTAGTAGGGTGACATTATTTGACAATGCATTCACACCTTGCCCTTAAATAAATTTTTAAGAGTTGATGGGTCAAAGCCAAAATATCCCCCAACCGAAAAATAGCTTCAAAGGACTTAAAAAGAAATAAAGCTTCAAATAACAGGTTCATGTTTACGTTTATTGCAAACTTCTATTTCTTCCCCCGATGACCAGGAGCAAGCTTAAATATTCTACGAGTAAGTAAAGCTAAGTTTAAATCAAGTTGAGATGTGCGGAGTAGGGCGAAGCTCAGACCATTGAGACGAATGTCCAGTAACAGATGTTGAAGACCAGGAAGGAGACGGGGAAGACGACTCGCGACCTCTTGTCAATCCAGATTGAGATCTCGTGCGGCGTCATCGTGGTCCACGTGCTCATCTTCCTGCCCGTGGGCGCCGGCGCGTTCGAGTTCAGGCTCATCTGGCTCTCAGAGTTGGCGTTGTTTGCTAGCTGGTGGTTCTGCTGGTTCTTGTCGTCCTCCACGACAGTGATTGAGGGAATGCTACGCTGGCTGGAGAACGTCTGGAAAACAGCAACTTCCTTAACCGTCTCGGAATGGGTTAAGAGACTTACATTTCCGTGAACCGTCAAGTAGTTGAAGGCCACGTTGTCAACTCCGCTGGTATTCTGGTTCTCGAGACTCGAGCATGACCTTGACTTGGTGAGACCCCCGCCGGCGGGGTTCCCAATCTCTCTTCTCGCCAGACGCGGCGTCAGCGTGGACTTCATGATGTACTTGCTGTTGACCTTCTTGAGCTCCACGTTCTTGCGTCGCCTCCAGATGATGTTGACGAAGGCAAACTCGGCCAGGCTCGCGAATATGAAGGTCGTGCACCCAAGGAACCATATTTCGGAGGCCTTGATGTAGCTGACCTTGGGCAGCGTTTTGCCCTGCGACGAGGCAAGTGTGATGAAGGTCAACATGGTGCTACAGCCGAGGGTGACACGAGGAGCCGTCTGGTCGGCCTGTAACCAAAACGTGACCCACGACGTGGCTACAATCATCCACGATGGGATGAAGTAGTCCATAAGGTAGAAGCCCATTTCGCGCGCTAGGTGGACGGTAAACCTCAGCGAGCTGTAATTACCGGCTAAAATGTTCGGAAACCAATTAGAGATGTGACGGAAGATGATGCTAGAGTGACTCACTGAAAGCTCCGTGTCTCAGGTCGTTCATGTCTGCGTTGATTAGGCTCTCATTGGTGTAAAGCTTTAGCAGCACGTACTCCGTTAGATGCAGCTCGGGGGCGACGTTGACGGGCGAGTCTGGCTCCCACGAGAGAATTATGTCGGAGGCGTTGTACATCCCTGGGGAAAAAGGGGGATAAACGACGATCTCATTTGACAATAGTACATTAGGCACCAAGGGGGCAAAGGAGATTTTTAGCTCCCGCGACGGTGCTCCTAGGTCGCTCGGGCGGTCAATGTCCACTCGCGGGAGCTAAAAATCTCCTTAACCCCCTTGGTGCATAATGTACTATTGGTGCATTTTCTCATCAATTAATTTTTCTCCCTCATTTTGCTCCCTACTTTGCTCCCTCCTGGCTGATCCCGACCATTCCTATTTCTAAAGAACTTACAGCTCTCGAATATGGCGTGGCAATACTGCTCGTCGAAAGGGAACTTCTGGAGGTTCATCCAGCAGAAAAGGGTAGCCTGGATGCGCTTGGACAGGATCACCGTCCCATCCGGAGAAATGGAAGTCAGCACGTCCTTCTCTCCCGTTCCCAGGATGCTGGAGGACCTGCAAGAGACACCTCAGTTCCGAACCCAGCTCGCGAGGCTCCACTTACTTTTCATTCGCGAGGAACAAGTGCGGCACCCAGAGCCTGTTCCACATCGACATCTCGCCCATGATGGGGTCCGTTCGGTTCGGGGCCACCTGCTTGAAGGCCAGTCGGGCGTCCACGTACCGCAGCTGGAGCAGAATGTGTATCTTGAATTGCTGGAAAGAGCCCAATTAAGCCTGACTTGATGCGCATTTAAGAGCATTCGTGGCATACCAAGTCGTGAGCCTCGAGATTCTGCATGAAGTAGATGTAGGCTCGCATGTGCACCTCCACTGGCGAGTGAGTTGACTGACCTGGACGCTCGAGTCGATCGTACCGGCACTCGTTAGTGAGCCTCTCAATCAATAGTGTTTGCGACAGCCTATCGCCGTCCTCAAGACTCGGACAGTTGATGTTTTGCCTGTAAAAACGGAATCATTTAAATCGAGTCATGTGATGCCATTAAAAGCGCGTGCCGCGCTTCCTCGTGATGCGAAGCAACGACGAAGAAAAACACTCCAGGGTTCCGGCACTTTTAAAATTTAAAGCCATCCTCAACAATGCTTCCTCCATTTTTTAGATCACTTGGTCTCGGTCTCGGTTACATAAAAGTTCACAATCGTAACGCGTAAAGTTCAAAATCAAGGCAGTCGAGGTTGCATTAAAATATTTGTGCTTCAAATTATGAGAGAGAGGCAGTGATTTAATTGCTAGAAACTGGTTTACTGGCGACCGCCTGTCTGAGGTTTGGAGTAAAAACTTCTCAAAATAGTGCAACTGCATAATTTATTGGCATTGAAGGCGATTTTGAGCGTGCAGTGTGTCATTACTAGGGCTCCAAAAAGTCAATTTGCGTTTAGAAGGTCACTTTTTCCTGATCAGCTCAAAATACAACTTTTTGAAAGTTAGAACCAACTCTGCATTAGGTCAAACTTTGGTTTTTAGGTCAATAGGGAGAACTTTGGGTCAAAAAGTCTACTTTAAAGGTCAATTATTCAATTTTTATGAACTTATTAACTCAAAAAACCTTGAAAATCTTGAATTTATTCTTGACTCAGACTCAGAAAAGAGTCAGAAAAATACAAATAAGCATTTTTTTAGAGGGGTAACTAAATTTTCTACTAAATTTTCCTAGCTAGTTCAGCACCCGGAAAAGGTTCTGGCACAGGTTCCAAACTCAGAGAGTCGAGATTTTGTGAACCAGAAAAATTAATTTTCACCGTATGCGTTATCGCGAGGTCAAAGTAGGCGAGGAATATTATTGAACATTTTTTGTGTAATTAGTCCCCCCTTAACTCATGATTTTCTAGTCAAATTCAAATGATTGTTAAAGAATAAATTATTTAACGGTACAATTTGGTTTAAAATTCGATGTATTTATTTAAGACAAAATCGTTTAAGTCAACATTTAGAATTTTCAAAGTAACTTTTAGTTCAAAATTTTCATTTTATAAGTCAATGTTTTTAGCGCCCTAGTCATTACTTGCCCTGCTATTCGATAAAATGTGTATCAAACGTCGTTTCGCGATACCGCCTACCATTACTCATAAGGCTCCGGTGTTGTTGCTGATTTCACTGGAGATAATTGGCTCATTTGCCTCAAGAATTCCGACATAAGGAAGTGAAAAACAATAGAAAATCAAGGAGCCTTGGGGACATTATTTTGGGGGCGGAAAAGCCTTGGGTAAAAGCCCAACTTCGCCACACTTATGGGAAAACCTTGAATGTCGCAGAACAGAACCCACTCGTTCGTTCTGCAACATGTTTTATTCACGAACATCAAATATTTAGTCACCGACAGTAGCGCGCCTTATCTCGCCGCGGAGCAGATCTCCCGATATATTTCCGCCGACTGTGTACCTCTCAAACACGTTCTTGGCTTTCTTTCATGCAAATATGGAGCAATCT
The DNA here is from genome assembly GCA_963930915.1 of Forcipomyia taiwana. Classification (NCBI taxonomy): domain Eukaryota; kingdom Metazoa; phylum Arthropoda; class Insecta; order Diptera; family Ceratopogonidae; genus Forcipomyia; species Forcipomyia taiwana. The sequence continues at coordinate 1,042,939 of CAWVOI010000099.1, read as the reverse complement.
GGAGCCTCGTTATTCTTATCAGATTTCTCAGAGCTGTGTGAGTAACCGAGCTCCGAGCTCCCTGGGCGTTCCCGTATAACCAATTTTCCGGATCCAATTGAGTAGCGACAGAACCGAATTGATTTAATCTGCTGGTGTGCCAAATGGGAGACACAAGGGCCATTTCTCTGACCGCAAACTCACTCTCTAAAATTTATGACCAATCAAACTTACATGGCGACGTCTTCTTTCCGCACGAGGTGTATGTCGGGCTCCACCGTTGCTGGAGGAATGAGATTCGCCGGACTCACACTCGAGACGTTCGGCTTGGCTGTGGAGGACGTGTCTGGTCCCTCGGTGGAGCTGTTGAGGGGCTCTGACGTGTTGAGCTGGTTCCCGAGGGAGGCGCATTTGATGCAGTTTTGGTTCAGCGTCAGGAATAGAATACACGCGGATATCACATAAAAGCACTGACTTAGACTAGACACGAGGTTGAGGAGGGTCATTCTGGCGTCGGACTGGGATTTCATCATTTTCGTATCGTCGGATGGGTGTCAAGTTTCAGCGGGTATTTCGAGTTTTTGAGCGTATCTTTCTTCACTATCTCACCTCGTTAATTTCATGTCAAGGATAAAGTCCCAAATTTCAGGCATAATTTTAGTCACCAGAGCACCTCTTCCAGAACAACGACGAGCACTAAAGAATCGCGATCGAGGAACTTTCCTTATATCTGAGATGGTTATCTTGCGCACACGAATGGAGTCAATTCGCTATCGCCCCAATATATTCTTGTCTCTCGTGTTCAAATAATTGCTTAGCTGCAGTTCTGTTGTTTTTTTTCTACATTTTGTTCCACCGACTTTTGAAAGCGTACAAATGGGCCTTTTGCGAAAAAGTTGGTCCCGTGCACTCCGAGTTCAAGCAACTACTGGAGAAGCACGTCTCAGAGCCCGACTATAAGACCAGCCTCAGTGCGCTACGTTCTACAAAAGCGCACACAAATGTGCTCCAGCGACTTATCTTGAGCGCAAAATGAGAAAAAAAAATACACGGCAAACAGTGAGGCTGTATTGCTGCTTCTGGCTCAGGTTTCGCGTTTAGTGAGCAAACGTGTGTTTGGTCGCGAATGAGGGAACTTTCCCGGGTCAGCTTTTCCGTGGTCCCCGAAAGTCAATATTGGTTGGCAAACACGGCGTTATTTGAGCGCTAATTGGGTGCAAATTTGTGATTTAGTCGGAGGCTGCTAATGAGCTCTAATGAGTCGAGGTGATTTAACAGTGAAAAGTTCCTTATAGCTTTCACATAATTTAACAAAAAGTGAACTGAGAGTAGGGAGGAAAAAATTCAGAAAATGCAAAGAATCTTATCCAAGTCATCGGTCTGGAATTTCCCCTTTCCCAGGCACAAAATGTAAACACTAAGTGGTCACATGGCATCCACCTTTTACGAGGTACAAATGTGTACTTAGCAAACGGAATTCGCTACCATTTGAGAGTTTACGACAAGCTATGTTTGTGCCCCAATAAATCGCAAAGCCTCTAAACGAGCCCGGTTTGGAGCAGGTTTTGCTCTTTTCTCAAATTATGCGCCGCGGCTGGCTTATCTTCGCATGTGCTCGCCTTATAGCCGGCGCTGTCAAAATATTTAACGAGTGACACAGAGTCACATTTTTTACACACATTATATTTGCCTCCTGAGCCCCAGAGACAGGCGTATAATTAAAGCGTTGCCAAATATTTGTTCTGGTCCATTCATTGTTATTCATGCTGTGATTTCATAGCTCCTGGAGAGTCTGGCTTTTTATCTATTGTTTGAGAACCTTGTCTGGGCCCACATGATGTCATATGTAACAGCGTCCCCAAGGTCTGGTTCCATTTCGGCCAGGTCAATTTTCGCGGTCGCAAGAAGCTCTCAATGAAGTAAGAAGCTCCATTCAGCTTTTATCTCAAAGTTCGCAGAACAATTGCAATCAAAACGTGATGATGAGAAATTCATGTCCAATATTTATATTTCCGATATAATTATTTTTGTGTTATCTGGCGCGACAAACATTGTCTCAGTATCGAAAATCAGGCTCTTGGCTTATTATGGAGCTGATAAAATACAAACACTTTCAATCATGACGTGTTCTCGGAATTTCATCATTTGCACCTGCTTGATGGACTTTCTCAAATCTCCTTTCCCGAACATAACGAAAATTCCGAGCTAACATGGGATTACCAGACGAAAAAACCCGTGCCAAAATGCTTAGTCTACCTAAGGAGCGAAACAGGTTTTTGAGCTGCGAAAAAATTGTTTTAAAAAAATATTTTTCTTTTTAACTTCCACATTATTTTTTAATTTGTGAAAGAAAATTCAAGAAAAAAAAATTTCGCGCCACGAATTTTCAAATTTTCTGAGCTCGTCTCTGATTGGTCGGCAGTAGTCTTCTAGGCAAATCAGCAATCTGAGAGACCAACAGCTGATCGGTCGTCAAACGACATGCTCGAAAGACAGATGTAAGTCCACGTCAAACATTCCGGGACTTTGGCAGTTCCTGAGTCAGTTTTACTCTCCAACCTCTCAGAAGCGATTTTTTCGGAACAGACGAATAACGCGAAAATCCGTGTCTTGCAATGGAGGTGGATCCCAATCCACTGAAAAGGTGTTCTTCCGCACCCCACATCAACACAGACGACTTGCCAAACACACCAGTAACGAAGCCAGTGCCCGTTTCATCGTCCACTGCGAGGTAATTTGAGCTGCGATTCAATTGATTTTTCACTCGGGCATGTTTGCGAGACTGCATGGTGGGACTAATTGAAATTTTGCAGGGATAATATGGTGCCGACGGCTACGGTTACGCCAAAAACGTCGTTTGCGCCGCGAGCTCGGCGCTTTTCGGCCAGTTTCAGTCCCCTAAATGGAGGAAGTCCGACGTCAAAATTTGTACCGAGGATTTCGCAGATTCGGCAGGAAGAGTGTCCCGATTTGACGAACGCGAGGGAAGCGAATCACGAGCGGGAAGTCTTAACAGACATGCAGATTTCGCAGAGCTACGAGGACCTCACCCTTATCACGGAGGGCTGGAGCTTCAAGGGGAGCCAGGAGACGGAGGCTCTCGCGCATCCTCTGCACCTGAACTTGACTCAAAGCTACAGCAACAGTCCTTCGCCGACGAGGTAAGAGGGAGCTTTTGTCCGTCTGTCTATCTGAACATCGTATAGCTCCAGTTTATGAAAACTTGAGAGTTGAGATTTCTGGTTTTTAGGAAGTTTAATTCAGAAAGAAGTGGGTTAGACCTTGGATGGAAGAACGATATGGGTTTTCCGGAGTAAAGGAGGAAGAAACGGGTCCATAAAGTTGATAAAGCGTCTCAATACGATTTTTGATCTCAGGGAAAGGAGCCAAAAACTGCACTTTCTAACTTTAATGCTTTTCAGATACGGTCTCCGGCTACCATATCACGGGATGTCCCCTTCCCCCACAAGAACCAAGACGTTCGCCACCCGGAGGTCCATGTCGCCCATCGCTATGCGGCCTTCGCAGCTGACGGGCTCAGTAAAGAGAAAATTTGAATTAGACGAGAGCAGCAACACCTGCTCCCCTCCCCCGATAAAGAAGATATTTATCGACAGGTGAGACCCGTAGACCTCCAGCGTCCCTGCTAACCGCTCCCACTGTTGCAGGAACCCCTCTCCGTCTTTCATCACGTGTTGCCAAACTCCCTCTCCAATATGCCCAAGTCCCGACTCTTCCTACGACGGCCGGGTGACCCCGAAGCCGTTCATTTCAAAGCTCACAACTATTCCTCCCCCCTCCTCCGTGACATCTTCACCCGCCACGGAGGTCTCGGACACGCCCTCGGAGATGGAGATCGGGGACGAGAAGCTTTCGTCGCAGGAGCCGAAGCTCGAGGACTTGATCACGACCACCAACACCAGTCTCTAATGTAAGGAACGGGAGCTTTGGATGAACTTTGAAAGTTCCACGCGAATGGAATAAAAATTGGCTGTTTTTGATTTAGGTATCCTTGTTTAGGATCACGATAGGTACAATTAGGCTTAGTTTCTTTAGCTAATAACTTAAGTTGCTTGACATAAGGTAACTTTTCGAGAATGTCTGCTGACCAAACTTCATACATATTATATGGAAATAAACCTGTAAAGATTAGTTCTATATATTTGGGAGTTTCATGTCGCCAAAGTACTGGCAACCCTGCGTTTCCCCTCCACTCACCGGCTTATCACACCGCTCGTACGCTTTCATTCGCAGTTCTCCTCATTCAAGCCGACTTCTGTGCGCTCGTACAACTCGGTTGTCATTCCGAAACTGCATTTTGACCAAAACAGTCGACAAATCAAGCGTTTCTCCCCAGAACCCCTCGAAATTAGACCTTAAATTTTAGTTTTCACTCAACGACACAGACCCAGCTGACCTTAGGTGAGTTCAAAGACCATTTTTTCGGGCTGAAATGGGCCAGAAACCTCCAACATCAGTCTGACCCACTTTCGGGCGACGATTTTGACCTTTGGCAGCGAATTGGAGTGAAGTGCATCCTGCTTATCAGGTTTCGGGACTGCCTGGTCTGCGGCAAACTGATAAACGTATTGGAAATGTGTCAATGAGGGCCGGTTATCGCGAAAATGATAAAATTAAGCTTGAAAAACAATTTTGATATTGTCAACATACACACACGTATCAGTTCATTGACCCCGCGTCTGGCTCACGCAGTTATTCGTGCACTAAATTAAACTCGTTTCAGGATGAGATTGGTGATTCTGGAGACGTCCGCGTCAGTGGGCGACTGGGCTGCCCGCTACGTGCTGAAGAGAATCAAAGACTTCAACCCCGGCCCCGACCGGTACTTTGTGCTGGGCCTCCCCACCGGCAGCACGCCCCTCGCCATGTACAAGAGACTCATTGAGTTCCACAAGGAGGGCAAGATATCGTTCAAGTACGTGAAGACGTTCAACATGGACGAGTACGTCGATTTGCCACGCGACCACCCCGAGTCCTACCACTTCTACATGTGGAACGAGTTCTTCAAGCACATCGACATTGACCCCCAGAACGTCCACATTCTCGACGGCAATGCACCGGATCTGGTGGCCGAGTGCCAGACGTACGAGGAGAAGATCCGCGAGGCTGGCGGAGTCGAGCTCTTCATCGGGGGCATCGGACCCGACGGACACATTGCCTTCAACGAGCCGGGCTCCAGTCTGGTCTCGAGGACGCGAGTCAAGACTTTGGCCCAGGACACGCTGGAGGCCAACGCTCGATTCTTTGGCAACGACATGAACAAGGTGCCCAAGGAGGCGCTCACGGTGGGCGTCGGAACCGTCATGGATGCCAAGGAGGTCATGATTCTCATCACGGGGGCCCACAAGGCTTTTGCTCTGTACAAGGCCATTGAGGAGGGCGTCAACCACATGTGGACCGTGAGTGCCTTCCAGCAGCATCCCTCGACCCTCATGGTGTGCGACGAGGACGCCACGCTGGAGCTCCGAGTCAAGACTGTCAAGTACTTCAAGGTGAGTCCCACTCTTTCACTAACTCGGTGGTTGTCTCGTCTGCTTCTTCTCTCTAAATTTAACCCACTCTATAGATCTTCCGAACGACTCAAACATAGCTTAAAAGGTGGTAGTAGACAGTTGGGTCCCTAGATTAGTTTCATTGAACGTTTTGTGCATTTCCGCAGGCCCTCAGCACCGTCCATCACAATTTGGTGAATGAGGACTACGTAGTCGGAGCCAGACGCGTTCCCCAATAGACCTCCGGGCCTCCCCGAGAGACGCATTCCATTTTTTGTCGCATTCCAGTACTCTTAAGGCTTTCACTAATGACTATTTTGCTTCCAGAGCCTCATGACCCTGCACTCGAAGCTGGTTGTCGGCACGTAGTAGGCTCATCTGTTGGTGTTATGTTATATTTTCCTATTGTATCGAGTTTATCACAATTTCGTAAATAAATAAACAATTCAGATTTCGACATTTGAGTTTGATTCTAGGAAAATATGTATTCAGAAGATCGAAACCCTATAGCCAGAAATTTTGAGGTCGCCTCTTTAGAAAACAATGAAAGAAGAGGTAATTTTATATATTTATTTTTAATATGTAATATTTTACTTTTAATTACCAAAAATTATACAATTTTTTAACGCTAATCTTTCTCCAATTTACACTCTCTTACACAATTATATCTCATCATGCCTAATTAATTTGTTTTTGTGTTGTGTTTAATATTTTATCTGTTATCTGAAGCTTATAGGAAAAATAAATTTTAATCTTAACGCTTTATCATCATCTCGTTATCATCTAGTAGCATTTCATTAATAGTACATAATTAATAATAATATTTGTTTGGTTGTTTTATGTGTGTTGTTTACCTTTACTTCTTACCTTTACTTCTTACATCTGTGTCTGATACAGCAATCCATGATAATAATAGGGTTGTATTTTAAGACAGTTAAACTCTAGTAACATTCTACCAATTTTCATGTTTATGTTTATCTCTTTTACTTTACTTTAATTAATGTTTCTTAATAAGACACAGCCCGCCTTTTACGTCATCATATGACCATTCTTAATCGCGTAAATCCGTCAATTTGTTGGTTCGAAAGCCGATCCTGCTAACGGAGATTTCATGAATCATAGACTTAGTTTTGTGTTTGTATTTATCATACAGGTAATGTAAGGTAATAAGGTTCTTTTTTTGTATTTATTTTTTATGTTATTTTGTAAGTTTCGTGAACAAGAACAACGAATGAGTTTGAGCGACGTGGATCAAGGTGTGAGTAGAAATGTAGGAATTGAGATAGGAAAAGCGCGAAAAGTGCTACTGCAATCGATGTCTTGAATGATGCCAGCGAATGTCTGTCCTTCACTCTGTCCTATGTTGTAAGTTTCTGAAAAGGCTTCATAAGGCTCTTGTTTTACTTTTCTCTATTTTAATGAAACTCTATTGTGTTTGTCTTGCGTTTCTTTTTGGTTTTTGTTTGGTTACTTCTGTACGTTATCTAAAATATACTATTTCGGTGCTGCGGTTGCTTCAAACGTCCACCACATTCCATTACATTTATAATTTTGGAATTACACATTTATGTTCCGTTTGTAAACAGCAGGGGTATTTGTTTCATCCTTGAGAGTGATTCTAATGTAAATGGTGGCAGTGGAACTGTTGTATCTAGTGTTTTGGGAAATTTCGGGCAGCTCAAGTGTTCCAAGAGAATTATGACTTTTGTACTTTTTGCATCTCCTCAGTAATGCACATTTAGTATGTAAGTATGTAGTGGTGACAGAAACATTGAAATAAACACCTCATCTCATCAGAGAGAACAGTAAGTCGACACTTTTGCCATCGATATGACACCCATTTTTGACATGACAAGTAACAGAAATTGAAGCTTCGTGAACTTTGACACAATTTCAGGAGAGGAGCGAGACGAGAAAAGGAAAACGGAGTCAAAACCAATTGATGCAATCACCGTATTTAGTTTTTTATTTCCATACTTTGTGAATAAGAAAATAGTGCATATTTTTATCGCTTTTTTGTTTTTTACTTTTTTTCGGTTTTTCCTTTTTAATTTTGAACAAGACTTTGTTATTTAGTATTTTAATAGTTTACTTTTAAACTTTTAATCTTTGAACTAAAAGAGGTATTTCTATTTCATCCTTAATGCTTACTCACTTCTTTGTATTTATTTTATACAACTCTTTATTCTCTTTGCCATTCTAAATAGTGTGTACTGTTATCATCATCAATATATAATTTTAATCATAATAGTCCGTAATAAACAACATTATTGGTATTCACTTTTAATAACGTTTTTGTGTTGTGTGTGTGTTGTAAATTCTTGGTTTTTACAGTACAGGTAAAGGTAAGGTAAAAAGGTGTATAAGTTCTCCTCTGATTTGGGAACCAGAATCTTTTTTTTTTTTTGTCGTTAGTCGTTAGAAACAATTTTGATTTCGTGTTTGGGCAGAAGGTAACGTGAAGAAACGTCAATCCGTAAAATAACCGCACTTTAAAACCTAAATCATAATGCTATCGCTACTCGTAACATAACTGTCAAACGCTAAAATTAGTTAAAAAGGTTCTCTTGCTTCTTCTAACATAATCAATCGTTATCATAACATAAAAAACATCACATTTTAATCAAGTAATTCTTTTCAAAAATTTCCTTTGTTAATATTTTCCTCAATGGAGCCGTTTCACGACTCTACGCGTAGATTTATCCTCGTTTGTTCACATTGATGGAGAAGTGCTGAGTGTGAAGTTCTTCCTTTTATAGATTTGTGATTGGTGGCACTTTGATGCATCAATTAGAAGTTGTGTCCTCCCTCTCTAGTTATTTTCAGAAAGAAGGGTATGCAGGAGGGATCTCTTTGGGTCACCGATTCGTACTTCCTCCAAAGTAGTCTGTGGAAAAAACACCTCTTAGTGATCTGGCGGGAAGGAGTCCATGAAACTAGGAATGAACTGCATGCACATAAAGTCACACGGAACACGCAAAGCGGAAAACACAAGTAGAGTGACAGGGGAGAGGTGTGGGGAAAGGCTCACAAGTCCAGAGGAAATTTTGAATCAAAATTTTTTGCACTGGATCAGCCAATCTGTCCGTCAGTGAGTCGGGGACATTGAGCCTCTTGCAAAGTGGTGCAAAATTCAACTCTATCAAAACTAAAACGTAAAGCAAAATTTAGACTCAAGTGAGAACTAGATTTGCAACGCCCTTACCCGCTGGCCCGGGGATGAAATGTTGATGCCAACATCCGAAGCCGTACTACCGTTATTACTAGCTGAAGTCCACTGAACGGGAGTGGACAACTTGGTTTCGATTATGGTCGAGCCACCTCCTTATTTTTTATATCGTTCGAAAACAACAACATTGAGCGAGCGCAAAGAAAATGGGAAAAAAGGACACAAAATGAGAACAATTTTGGTTGTATATTTCGGCGCGCCAAAAAGGTGTCGCATGCATTAGTCACACACGAGCTGCAGAACACCTTCTTCAGTGAAGACGACGACGACGACGAAGAGGTGTGGAAGGGGGGCTTCCGGACCCTCCGACGACGCACTCACCTGTCTGGGGGATGTCGAAGTTGAAGCGCATCGAGTCCATATCGTTGGTGTTGTTCAGGAGCGGCGTGTTGGGCTGCATCTGGGGCTGCTGTGACGGCGATTGGCCTGCTGCCGAGTTGATCTGACTAGCGCTGGCGGGCGAGTTGCCTCCCATTCCGCCCGCAAGGGGGCTCTGTGGCGTCCTGATTCCCGACTGGTTCCGTCCTGTCACCACCGCCCTCAGCCCTTGTCTCACAAAATCTGGAGTTATGTTGTTGTTTGGTTCACCTAAAAAGTTCCTTCATTCAAAAACGACAGGTCGTCGGCTGCTTTGGGTTACCACTAGGAGGTTAGATACAAAACTGTGTGAGCAGTATGAGAGTGCTGGTGATACATTAGTCAACATGATCGCACCATTAACATTTCTTGCCATTGCGGGGGAGGCGGGAGGCCCGCGGCCCAGTGTGTATTTTGGAGAGCGAGAGGAACACAAGAGGAAAGGCACATAAAACGATAACTTTGCACAAATAATGCGAGATGTGTACAGTGAACAATGTTTGACGTGAACAAATATGACAGTAATTTTGAGTTCTTTCAGCCAGGAGATGCATTTTGTCCTGGAGAGTTTTGAGTCCTTAAAAATACTGGGTAGCAAAATAGCATCCCCGTTAGCCACTCGCCTTGACTGAAAGAGCATTGACAGGCAGTCCCAATTATGCGTTCCAAAAAGGTGTTTTGCTTCTGACAACCACAAAAATTGACACAGAAGATGTGAGTTTTGTGAAAAAGGTGGCAAATGTATACAAAGAAAATGATATGACGGCATATATTGTGTGATTTGAGAGAGAGAGAGAGGAGACAAGTGTCGCCGCCTTACCAGTTTGGGTGCGGCCAAAAAAATCATTTTGCCCACTTGTAGGAACAACGGAGGAATGTTGAGGTGGCATGTTGGCGGCATACATTTGCAATCCATAGGGATTATTGACACTCGCACTTGCAGAATTGTCTACCCCATTGCCGCCACCATACGGTCGTGGAGACCCTGTGAATATGGTGGTCGAACGGTTTCATATGAACGCTCACGGAACTCTTCAACGTCGCCTTAAGCTCGCTTCAAAATGAGGACTTACCTTGCAGCTGGTGGCCAGGTGGAGCGCTCTGCTGTCGCTGGAGCCGCAGCTGGGCGTTCGGGTTGTTGGCTCCTCCCATCATGGCGTTCTGGAACTGGCCCTGTGACGGACTCGGAGGTCCCGGAAAGCCGTCAGACGGGAAGGGACTCGGTCGTGCGCCGCTCGGTGAGTTCAGGGACCGCTGCCTCTGCGTTGCCATGAAGGGCGGACGACCTCCGTTGAAGTTAGAAGGAGCCTACGGAAAAACACTCAACTCAACGCCCTGCTTCCGGGGACTCTCGAGTGACTTACACTTAATTGAGTACTTAGCAGAGGATTAGCTGCCATTCGTGTGCTGTTCTGTCCCCACTGCGAGACCGGCGATTGCACTTGACCTCCCGTGGGCGTGCCAGCTGGCGACGAAAATTGCCTCGTCATCGGCGAGAGCTGGGCACCACCCGCTGGGCCCGGGGATGCTCCAAACTGGTTTGGATTCTGCTGTCCACCGAAATTTCCAACCTGCACCATTTGCTGGACCTGCTGCTGCGCCGCGACAAGCTGCTGTTGCTGCTGAGGCGACAGTCGGTTGAATTGGTTTGGCGTGTATCCTAAAAGAGATGGTGTTTGATTTTTCTAGATTTTTTTCTAGAGCCAACTTACCTTGCTGCGGGCTAAATGTGGTGCGCTGATTTGGACTAAGCTGCTGTTGTAACATGTTGGGGGAGTACCCGGGACTCAGCTGAGAATCGGGAGGTAACGGGTTGGAGCTCGTGTTCCGCAACGTGACGTTGGGAGCGATCGAGTTGTTGATGAGCGCGTCGATGTTCTGGACCTGGGCTGAGGAGAAGTCTGCAAGGAAAGGCGGTCAGAAGGCGTCATTTTCTCCCACGTCTTCTCACCTGTGGTCTGCGCATTCGCGTGAATCACGATCTGCTGCGTCTTCTGCTGCTGCAGCAGTCTCTCCTTCTCCAGCGCTGCACACACCTTGCTTCCGCCATACTGGATCTGCTGCAGGACGTTCGGTTGGTTCCGAGCCATCTGCTGCTGCATGTTTGCTACCGCCCGCTGAGCGATGTTCGGGTTGTTTTGCTGCAAGTGGGGCGGCAAGCGACGCGGGTAGTTGGGCGGGGGCGTAAAGTTTCCACCCATCTGGGTGTTGGTGTGCATACTGTAGGTTGGTGGGTTTCCGCTGTAGGGGTTCGCCTCCACAGACATGAGCTGCTTCTCGATTTGCGTGATGCGGAGTCGCTTGTCCAGCTCCTGCTGGTACTGGGCCGAGCTTTGGTTGAGTTCTTGGGCACCTGGGAAGACATTTTCTTTGAGTTTTAGACTTTGGAAGGTATTTTAGGACAACTTAGAAAAAGACTGAAAGCTAAAGACTTTTGGAGACCCCAAAAACCTCTATATCTAAGAAATATCTTACTCAGAAGGTCAATGTTCGGCTCGTAGGACTGCTGAGCGGAGCCATCGGTCGGCATGTAGTCGGACATCAGGCCGTTCAGGATCTGCTGCAGCTCAGGGTCTATCTCACTCGGGGCCTGGACTCCTCCGATGCCCCCCATGGCGATGGGACTCAAGAACTGGCTCAGATTCTGTTCAAAATTTGGTTGTACACGAGGTAGAGGTAGTTGTTGCTGTTGCGTCAAGTGAGTCTGCTGCTGAGACTGTTGCCTCATCAACTGCTCCTTCTGCTGCTGCTGCTGCGCTGCTATGTTAGGCGGAATGAGGTAGTTATCGGAAGGCTTTCTCACAAGTTGCGGCATCTGCTGCCGTCCCACGGACATCTTGTCCACCAAATTGCCGCTTCCACTCGTCGGCGTACCCGGACCCCCACTGCTGACGGTGCTGCTCGGTGAGGGCTGCGACGTGGTGCTCGTTATGGAATGCGAGCTCGGGATGTCCGGGATGATGCGTGGCGTTATCACAGGATCCTGAATCGCTGGCGCTTTCGGGTTCTGCTCCAGCAGCGACGCGAGCATTTTGTTGCGCTCCCGCAGAGACCCCTTGTTCTCGGCCGGCCTCTTCGCTGCCGAGTTCTCCCCGTCATTGCCCATCGACCTTTTCCGCAGACCCGAGTCCTGGATCTTCAGCAGCGAGTAGATCTCCTGGTCCGACTTGGGGTTCTCCTTCGGGTTCTGGCCCTTGTTTAAATGCTTCAGCAGCTCGCTGTTCTTGTTCCGGCCGCCGCCATCTTGGTCGTCATCGTCGCTGCTCTTCTCGTTAAGAAGCTGAAACGGAAGTCCATTACTTGGACCGTTCTCTTGAATCGATAGAAATCCTTACCTGCTCCAGCATCCGATGTCCTCCAGCGCCTTCGTTGGAGAGGCGGCCCGGCAGACCGCACTTGCGGTTCATTGCACCAGCACTGTCGTCGTCGTTGAGCAATCCTTTCAAGATCAAGTTTTTGTTATCACTACTGCTGTCATTGCTTCCGCCCCCACTCGACAGGGAGGGCCTCTTGCTCGTCAGCAGACTCCTCAGCCTATCCGAGTCTTGAGCTTTGGGTTTCTTATCACTTCCACACGCCCCGCTCCCCATCTTGTCGGCCCCCATCTTCTGGTCCTCCCTGCTCTCGTTGCTGTTCTTGAAGCCACTAAAGTTGTTGTTGTTGTGCGAGGGACTCTGCTGCCCGCCCACACTCGCGGGACCTCCGAAGGGAGAAGGACACATTTGGTTTTGTGGCGCTGGACTGTAGCCCGTGACGGAGGGAGGTCTGGGGGTGCTGTTGGAAGCAATGCTGGTGCGGGAGTCGGGTCTGGAGTCGGCGGTGGCGGGAGGCCAGTTGCCGAGCCCGACCGGATCCATGGTGTCGAGGGTGGAGTGGGGGAACTCGAAGTCGCCGAAGGTGTTGTAGTAGTCTGTGTCGGAGGAGGGCTGGTTGTCGTACATTTGGTTCATGTTGAGGGTGTTTGTGAGGCACTGCGAAATGTTGCCGCCATTCACGACGCTCGAGATGAGGGGATCCCCCATGCTGGAGTTGCCGCTGCTGCTCAGCGAGAGCTGGCTGGTTCCGGGAAGGGGGCCGGAAGAGGAGGACTGGTGGTGCATGGAAGAGGAGCCAGCACCCGAGGGGTCTTGCAAATCCAGACTCGCCATGTCGGACTCGTTCAGGATCGTGTGCACAGCCATGATGAAGCTCATGTCGTTTTTGGGCGTGAAGAGCTTGGATTGCGCCTTCACCGTCAGATACGCCTCAGGGCCCACCTGTAAGATTCAATCAAAATTAGACTCCTTCATTAGATTTTACTCGAAAAAAATAGTGCAAGAGTTTTCGAGCTCAAAAAGTGGAATCAAGAAATACCGGCACTTTTACTCAAAAATTTGTAATTTTACCAAATTTCCACTCGATAAGAAAATCTCAATTTCGGGATTTTTCATCAAAAATTATTTCTCGAGAAAACAGTCCCTGAAGGCGACTATGTTTACCTAAAGAAATGCATTTACGAATATTTTGGGCCATAAAAGTTGATTTTGGAGAAAAAAATTTCACATGAAATTCATAATTTGACCAAACCTCGACTTGTTAAAAAAATCTCAATTTCGGGATTTTAGGCCAAAAATTATTTCTCGAGGATACGGTGCCTGAGTGCTTAAAACGACTATGTTTATCTTGAGAAGTTCATTTTCAAAGATTTCAGGCCGAAAAAGTTGATTTTGGAGAAAAAAAATTTTTACAGAAAATTCATGATTTGACCAAACCTTCGCTCGTTAAGAAAATCTCAATTTCGGGATTTTTGGTCAAAAATTATTTCTCAAGAAAACGGTTCCTGAGTGCTTAAAACGACTATGTTTATCTTAAAAATGCATTTACGAAGATTTTGGGCCACAAAAGTTGATTAAGGAGAAAATTATTTTCACCCGAAATTGAAGATTTGACCGAAGTTGAAGAAGGTCTGAAACCACTCAATAAGCCTCGAAAAATACGTTTAAGGACATTTCAGGGAAATTAGGGGTATACATTCTACTTCTACTCACCTGAATGCGGTACGGCTCCGAAATAACACCCGTAATAGTGGTCTGACGCGCCTCATTGAGATGCTTGGTAACGCGGACGCGGTCCTGGTAGTGACAGATCTCCACCAGCGGGAGCCCCCCGACCTTCTCTTTGGAAAGGAACATCCGGTGCTCGGGCCGCAGCTGCGAGATGTCCAGATCGACGATCTTCGTGGACGTGGTCTCCATCTTGATGGTCATCTGGGTCGGCATCTGCGGCTGCATGTCCCCCGTCGAGTGATCCACGACCGTGTTCTCGTCCTCGGGCATCGTGATGAGACACAGCATGGAGGGTGACTCCTCCACGTCCTCCTTCAGCGGCGCCGACACGATCAGCAGGTCCTTGTACTTGTCCTGACGCTGCTGCTTCTGCTCCATGGTGTCGTTGAGGCCTTCGCTCTGCTTTATGAGCCACCGCACGCGGATCGAGACGGTCTTCTTGCCGCCTGCGCCAGACCCGGACCCCGAGGACGTGTCCTCCTGCTCCCACCCCAGCGAGAACGTGTGCTTATCTAAGATGGGACTCAACCGCGAGTGGTCGCCCGGATGCAGGTACGAGTAAATAGACTTTCCCAGGAGCTCTGTGCTCGTGTAGTGCAGGACGTCACAGACGTTCTTGGTGGCGTGCTCAATGACGCCCTCGGAGTTGATCTCCAGCAGGACCCACCCCACGTTCGAGAGGTAGTGCTGCACGGCCTCGTAGTACGCCGTCTTCTCGGGCGAGTGGCCGTTCAGCGAGGGCTCGGGCTCCGTCGAGGACACCTCTCCCTGCTGCACCGGGTTCGTGCCCTTCAGCTGGTGCTCGTCGTGCAGCCGCCGGAAGGTCTTCACCACCTCACTCAAAATGGCCGCCTTGTCCGGCTTCGTTGTCGTCATGTCCCGCTTGTTGATCTGCAGGAACTCCCCCAGCTGCTCAATGTACTCGTTCTCGAGCTCACGCCTCCGCTTCTCGTTGTTGCACTTGTTGATCTGCGACTGAGGCTTGTTGTCCGTCTTCCGACGGATCTTCTTCGCCGACGCCGGTGGACATGCCACTGCTGGCGCCACCGCGTTCATCAGCTTTGCTTGTGCCTGATGCATCAGGACCTGATGCTCCTGGGGCGTCAGTGGAAGACCACCGATTCCACCGCCCCCTCCGAGCAGTGTGTGCGACACCAGGGATGCTGCTATTGAATTTGAAGCAGCCTGTTGCGGTGTTGATGTCTGAAATTGAGTGTTGTTGTTGCTCGCAATGTTGTTGTTGTTATTGTTGTTGGCCCACTGACTTGAAAGAGTTTGTAAGTCGCATGGGACCAGCCTGCAAAGGAAGATGAATGGCAGTTAGATCACTGTTTTGGCTATCTAGAGCGGATTAGGGTCGTGAGCGAGTATTGTGCTAAAAATAACGAGCTTCCTGCGATTGGAGATTGCTTGCTGGGGCTTTCAGGACGGTTGCTGAGATATTTTCAGTGCATTTTCCAACATTGTGGGAAAAATTCACAATTGTGGCCGTTTTGTCTGTCTGTCTAAAACTTTAAAACACAAGAACTAGAAGAGAGAGAGAGACCTGCGGTTTTTGCGCCGTGTAAGACATAGTCTGTAAGGTAGGAAATAAGACATTTTGGACCCCCATTACCCCTAGAGGGGGAGTGAGGGGGGTACACCTGTTATATGAAAGTTCCTTAAGCTTCATCCGAATGAGCTGAATTTTGGATATGTTGTAGTTCACATTAAATCTAGTAAATCATAGAACACATGTATGCCTCTATCACTTAAGGGGGCCGACTGAGAGATCCCCGAAGTTTGTATTGGGGAAAAATTTAGTTGCTCCGATTGAGCTGAAATTCAAAATTACATGGGCGAAATTTCAAGATCTTCCGATGGAGCTGAAACTTTGGTAAGTGTTATGAATTCAATAAAGATTCCCTCAGAAATTAAACCCGGGAAAATGCACTTCTTATACTTGATCTTCGATTTTGTATTTTGATTTGATTTAATTTAATTTGATTGTTTTTTGATTTAATTTAATTTGATTTGTTTTTTGCGTCGTGTTTGAAACAGTCTATAAAGTGGAAAATTTGTAATATTAGACTTTTACCCTCTCTATAAGGGGTATGGGGGGTGTTTTATGTTTATATTAAAGTCCGATTAAACTGAATTTTTGGTATGATGTAGTCTGCCTAAAATATAGCAAATCATAGAACTATCTCTTTCAGGGACGGAGCTAGGAGACCCCAAAGTTTGGGGTCTCCTCAACATCTTTGAAAATGCACCCTTAAATTTTTGAGAGGAATAATTTCCATCTATGGTTTCGAGTCCGAGCTTTTTAATCAGAAAATGAGCTTATCAAGAACCCCCACCAATCGGACCAGAACTCGGCTGGCTTCCGTGTAATGTGCCTCACAAAGCCCCCAATTCGTCACCGTCATTATGCGTTTCACGCTCCGCCTCACCCCGCGTTACGGCTTACGTTCGCGTCTCTATACCTTTTCAAAAGTAGCTCTCGCATTATTCAACAGCATGCACATTTCATTTGAATATTCATCATCATCGCCATGTCGTGCTTCTGCCATCGCCGTGATTCAATCGAATACCTTCTAAATCACTTTTACTTTTTATGTATTACGTTTATTTCCTCGACTTTACGTGTCTCACCGTCGCGTCGTCTCGCGCTCATTCCGAAACTTTTCAGACTCTTTTCGCTTTTCGTTGTCGCGTCGCACCTTTTGCTTTCGCCCCGACCGTCTGCTGTCTCTCTCACTGTGTGTCTCTTATTGTCACCACACATAACAATAATCATCAATTGTGTGAGCAAAAGGGGGCCGGGGGACGCTTCCAAAATCCACATCACATTGCGATCTCGACACAAAGCGATTCAAACTTTGTGAACTTGAATAAATTGCTCAAAGAGCGAGACTCGGTGGTGTGCGAGTGTATAAATCAATAATGAGCTGCAGCAGCGTGTAGTAGAGGTGTGTATATGGCAGTCGGGCGGGCGGGCAGGCAGGCAGGCAGTTTTATTCATCACAACAATAATATTACACTGACTCTGACCCACTGACACAATTCCATTTTCTGCTTGTTTTATTATAAATGAATGTGTTACGCGCCGTGCCGTGCCGTGCCGAGCCGAACTGAGCTGCGTCGTGCGAGATGATGAAAATTACGTTTATGGTGAGCGTGTGCGAGCTAGCTACCTCGTCGTGTATCGTAGATCGGATGGCGGACGTGGGGTTCGCTCGAATATGAAGATGACTGTGATCGATATCCTTGTGTTTCGCGACACTCACATGGCTTTTATGGTGCGCAAATATTTGAGCGATGCTTCACGCCGCGGGGAAAGTGATTTTTACAGAGGTGCTAAGTGTCGCGAGGTTAATTAGCCCCAGAGTTCTGACGTGAGCTGTCTTTGGTTGAATAATGGAGCGTTTTCATCCAGTCACCAGTTCTCTGAAAGTCAGCGAGAAGCTTACTTTTCACGAAGGGCGCAGTTGTTTTGCCTCTCTTTCACAACAAAACCTTGGAGATAGAGTTTCATTCCGGAGAAGCCTCTTACAGAAGCCCACCCTTCACTAAACCTTTGTCCTCCGCCCATTCTGCAATCCTACCCAATCTCATTAAATCAATGAATTTCCGCCCAAACACCAGGAAATATGATACGGACGTTCCATTAGAGCCCATTCCCAAATACATAACGCACAACTTTCGATCAATACAAAAGCCCAGGCCAGCACATTTTTATATTAGTGCTTTCAACTGGACGACAAACTATTGCCTAACCAGACTCAATAGACAAAACAGCGGAAAAAAGAGACTCTGCGCTCGCGGACGAACCAGCAGCGTACCATGATGGCCAAATAAAACATCATTGAATTATAATAGAAATGGAATACCATTATCTACGAAGTCTAGGGCAGGCTCGACCAGTATGCTAGCCATTGTCTCCCCACTCGTGGATCCATTGTCAATTACGTCCGCCATTCTTTGCCCATTCATACGCTCTTACTCACCTCACTGCCAAATTAGGCAGGCAACGAGGCAACCTTATTTACAATTCACTAGCATATTTCGGCTGCCGAGACTCCTTGCTGGCTAATTCCGTACTGCACGCACATACGCTGCACTGTAATCATTTCACTTGTGCACGACCTAGTTCAATTTCATCATTGACCCAATTTTTACCACCACCAAATGGTATATGTGGTGTGTAAAATTCGTATTTAGTGCCACACGGGCGAACACGACGTGTGTCTGTCTGAGAGAGCCCGCGTCCGTGTGTGACAAAAATTTTTCTGGTTTTTCATCTGCGAGTGGACCCGAGACACCTGAGTCATCATCATAATCGGGGGAACAAGTGTGCGACTATCGCTTCTTGAGAGTCAGCCTCGTTATTAGAGTGAGTGGCGGACTTCGGTATGGGGGAAAAAACAGACAACTCTCTTGCTTAACAACTCGGGGATTTATGTAATTGATGGAATGTAACAGTCAGCGGAAGGTAATGGCGTATGGAGTGGAAAGGAAACAAAGAAAAAGCAGTCCAAAACAAAAAGTTATTAGCTGAATAGTGCATTTGATTGAAAAGTTTGACGTAACTCGGACATTGGTATGCGCCTGGTGTCTCTCGATTTTGCGGAGGGATTTCAGGGACTTCGACTCGACCTCAACTGTTTTGATATAGAGTAGAAATATCCATATATCGTCTCAGGTGATAATTTTTCAAACCAACTCAACTCGCCCCAGGGATTATCAAATTTGACAGTTCCAAAGTAATTTGACAGTTCCTGGGGTGGGCTAAAAATTCTCGTACTTCCACTCTTTACTTTTCTATCTCTATTATTTGTCCTCTTAGACTGCTGCCCACGCAAGAAGGTGCCTGTATGAACGACCCCTAATTTCTTCCTAGAGACAGCGATACAATCAGCCGTTCGAAGGAAAGCCGTCTGAAACCTTTTTACCTCTACTGTTTGCTCCCCTAATCTCGATCGCAGTCGCAGCTCGCAGGATACCCCGAATACCTCCATTAGCTGGCAACTTCAACTCTCTCGCAACCTCTACCGCTTCCATCTTATGTAAAATTATTCAATTTGTACGGCGATTTTATGGTTTCTATTATTACGTATTATGTTATTATAATTATAAATGTTATGGATCTCTTTCTTTTCCTTTTGCTTCCACATTTCTTCAAACGCATTCGCACTCTGCCTTCAGCGGGTATTCACACACAGCCGTCTTTTCTTTCAGAAGCCCTGCCACCCCAAATACATTTCAATTTCGTTATGTGCCAACTCAACACCACTCGTCAATCTCAATATAATGCGGTATGGCAACAGCAAAGACAAACGAAAATAAAAATGTGGAAAAAAATTTTATGAGAATTCGTTCAGCAACTACTTCGTGCAGGCTCTCGTCAAGCGCGCACGGGAAAAACGCTCCGAGTCTGTCCGTCTCTCAGCAGCTCACCTCGGTCTCGGGCCGGCTCTCCGCATATCTGTCAGACTTCACACCTCTGACGACGTCGAAACGAGACTACGCGCGGCCCAGCAGCCATCACATACATTAAACATTAGAGAAGAGGATGCCTGCCTTCTTGCCTCACATACAAATGAGTCTTTTACCGCCTCGCACTCATACAACAATTTAAATAACTTTGTAATTCATTAATATTTGTTGTTACAATTATGTTAATTGTTACTGCAGCCCCTTTCATACTCTTCGCGTACACTTTTTTGATCAATCGCTCGGTTTGTGCCTCGGTGGTCGACGTTCCACGCACAATGAAGTGGATAGAGATGGAGCAGAGATACGGAGAAGTGACTTGATTATCTCATAATGTTACAACCACGATTCATTTAATAACAAACATCATAATTTTTAACACACAAACGAAATCCGCTCTGCTGTTTGCTTTTTATCTCGAGCCTGTCTGCTCACTGACATGCTTTTTTGATGTCTGGCGGTCTCTCGCTCGCGCAACTTTCTGGGCCTCGTCCTTATTTTCCACGAGAGACCCACAACAAAAACGCCGACACCAGCAGCCTCTTTTTTGCTGCCCCGCTTGTTAGCTTTGTGTGTTTTACTGTTCATCATCGTCATTATCATCATCATCGTGATCGCCAAACTGGTAGAGCAGCAAAGGTAACTCACAGCTCATTCGCTCTATTTTAAATTCAATTCAATTGTTATGCAATTCTGATTAGTCGAGGCAAGGCTGGCTTCGACTCGGTCGGTCGGTCGGCCAGATTGAAACGTAAGAGGCGTCTTGTCTTGTTTTGATCGGTTTGCGCATTTGTAGCTCTTGCCTCAATAAAAGCTCTTACAGCAGAGAAAGAGCGAGATCAATGGCGCAGTTTAGGAAGACAAATTGGTGCAGAATGGGTATTTATTGCGATTGTCAGAGGTGAAATGGGGCTTTATGATTATATGATTAATTTGCAGCGATTAAACATGGCTCGTAACTAGTATTGATTTTATTATGCAAGCCCTTGATTATTGTTGCGGAGAAGACTTGCATCTCCATGTTGACTGCACTTCATCAATTTTGAAAATATGTACTTATGTGTTCCATATATCTGTCTGTCCATCTGTCCGTCCGTCCGAGTCACAAAGGCTCCGAAACTGCAGTTTTTTGCATGTTGTCAGGTATGGTCTGGAGGGTGGTGGTACCACTTTGGTTTTTCCGGAAAACTGCCTGGGGAGTAACTAGGGGGGGGGGGTTTCCCCGTTGTATGAAAGTTCTATTTACTTCGTCTGATTGAGCTAAATTTTGGATATGTTATACATCATGTCATATCTAGCAAATCATAGAACACATGTTGGCCTCTATCACCTAAGGGGGTGGGGTGAGAGGCCAGCGAAGGGAGGAAAATTTTAGTTGCTCCGATTGAGCTGAAAATTTAATATGTTGATGAACTTGTAAAGCCTAGTAAAAAGTTGTTCTACAGTATACCCGTATCACGACCAGGGACGGAGCTAGAAACTACAGAAACGGATTTTCACACAAAAGATATCCACTTCGACCCAACTTTGCAAAGATGCCGGCTTGAAAATGCACTCAAATGCGTTAGTCCCCGACTTCACTTTGATCATGTTAAGCTCTGTACCAGCCGTTCTTCCGGAAAAACTGCTTTGAGTTGAAAAAATTTCCTAGTAGAAAGAGTTAAAATCCCGTCCCCTGAAATCCAACCTCCCATCCCCAATAAGCCATCCATCCCTCTCGCGGGATGCCATTTGGCACGTTCTGCCCATAACTTGTCAGAGAAGCTTATTTTCCAACGCCTAAACACAGCCATTGCGACGATTGCCGTGGGAGAAACACGCAGAGTGGCAAACACGAGAGGCGAAAATTATTGGAAAATTGAAATATAAAAAATCATAAGCAAACGGCACGGGAACATGGCACTTCTCCGAAGCACAGTTCTCGAGACCAGCGGTATTTAGTCTCAATATTTGAGCTCTAAATGGAAAAGCGCCCGCTTGTTGGTGGAGTGTTGCTATGAGCGTTGTTGCATACAATCAAAAACCCATATTGATTTTCTTTCTGCCTCCGCTGCTGCTGCTGCTTCTGAGCCTGCCTGCCTGCCACTCTGCATAGTTGTGTACGGATTCACGTACACGAGAGCTCCTCCGCATCGTCGACATTTTGTCGACGAGAACTAGCAACAAGAGCTCAGCTCTGCGGCTCCCTCGCAACTCCGAGGACGAGGTTCAATACACTTCTTTTCCTCCCCCCCATTATATCTTTTATAATGCTATCATCGTTAATCCCCCATCTTTATCGCCCATCACAACATCGTCATTATCTTCCCTTTTGTGGAAAATCTCGAGCAGAGCCAGTGTTGGGAGGGAGGCCTGGGGGTACTTCCTCAAACCGACCTCAGACCGACAGACAAAGGAGATCATTTTGAGCTTGCAAAAGTGCACTAAAGAGAAAATGCATCGCACAGCAGAGATGAAAGCGATTCGTGGGGAAGAGACTGGGGCACGACGTCATTACATTGCCTTGAGGTACATAGAAGTGCGCTGCAATTGCACACCACATACCTAGTTCCACACTTAGCGAGCAATATATCGTGGTGTCTGCGTGCGGGAGAGAAGAGCTCCGATGTGCAGCAGCAGCAACGAGAAATGATGTGCGGAAAACACGATGTTACTGCCACCGCATTGATTAAGTGACGTCGGCATCGGCATCGGCAACAATAGGGAACAGCAGAATGTGTGTTTGTGTGTACGACCAACACGACGATGAGAAGTTGCCCCGTATGTGCGCGAGAGCGAGTTCAATAGCCCACTTTTATTGACTCTGACAAAGACCTTGAGCCTGCCACTAGCGCCCTTCGGGTCGGTGCCCCATTCTCGGGTCCAGGCCCTCCCATATTTTCCGGCCATTCGGCACACTACGGCCGTTGACTCACGCGCAATTAGATAACACACAATTTTCGGGCTGTTGTATAAGGTGTCAATGACACTTCTAGCAAGTTGACTCGACAGCCACGAAACTGCGTAAAAAAACATGACACACAAACTCCGCACGGGTCGCCAGCCACCGGGAAAGCCCATGCCTTCCAGAATTGGCGCACTCGGGGAGGTGAAAGCGACCGTCTATTACATCAAGTGAGTTACATTTTTTGCTCCACACCGCCCGTGCCTGCCCGACTGCCTGTTTCTCCACTCAAGGTTAATCACCCCCAATTCAGGTTCAATGTCTTGCATGTGCCATCGCGCGCGCAGCAGTAGAATATATCTGTGGCACACTCGTGTGACTGTATGACTTGTATGCATGCAGAGCCGGGCGGGAAGGCTGGCTATTAGGCACACGCGGATGCGAGCGAGAAAACTTGGAAGAGGAAAACTTTTCCCTCCGCACGCGGGTACCCCGTACGGTGCGTGTGTGTATGGGCGGCATGGAAATTCAGCATGCCGGTGGCAGTGGCCGCATCAATTTGGCACCACCAGTGTTAAATAATATTGTTGTTTCTTGTTTTTTTGCGCCGCTTTTCTTCAATTTTCCGATCAATTGATTACAATGGGGGGATTAATGACTGGATATTATGCACGGATCTCCAAACTCGTTCCTCCCCCGCTTCTGACGCCGCACCGCGCCACCAGTGCGATGGGAAAGCGCGCATGTTTCTGATGTCTCTCGAAGCCTCTCAAATGTTCTTTGCAGTTTTATCGGCTGACACAATTTCTGAATTACTTCACTCTCTTTTCAATGGGAAAACTTTTCCGACTCAGTGACGCTGGGGCTATTTTTATGGAAATGGCTTTCCTCGGTTTCCTTTGTCACGGGAAAATTGTTGATTTAGGTCCGGGTAGACCCTTTTTCAGCCATTTTTAGCCACATTGAAAGAGAAGTTTTTTTCATTTTTTTGGTTTCTAAAGGAACCTAGAAGCAAATGTTTCTTGTGGAGTTTTTAGGCCTTCTGTTGTCATTAAAACTTTTTTTAGGGACAAATTTTCGCTTGTTTTTATTTACTAGCATCTTTAGGTCCAACATCATTTTAGTCTTATAAACAGCATCGCAACTTACGGCTTAAAAATACTGATGAAAATTTTTCTTTACTTGTTTGCCTCTAGTTCCTCAAGAAACCCCAAAAAAAAAAAGCTAAAAATGGCTCTCCGACATTTAATGGAACTACAAAATCAAAAAGAAGCCTGTCAAGAGTGAGAATCCGTCTCACAACTGGTAAAAGCCTAGATTCAAATTCCTCGACTTAATTAACGCTGAATTGACGCACGAGGCTCAAATACCCATCAAGAAGGCTTGTCATGCCAAGGTCAATGAATTTACATTTCCATTCCCAGCTACGAAGCGAGATATGCCGATGGAAATTATTGAAACCGGAATCATAACGCTTGTTTTCCAAATCCCCGTAATCCCCGTGTTTCGAGAATGTTTTGCAATAAATCCTGTAATAACGTTTCAAAATATAAATATATACGCGGCACCAACACAGACTCCTCCTCTCTCCCAGCCACTCTCTCTCTCCTCACTCGCAACCTTCCCGTGATTCACAACGAAGACTTTGTTGTGGTGTTTTCAAAACACACGTACGGCGCTCGGATCGGCCTTTTTGTTTACATCACTAGCGGCACACCAGAATTCAGCGTTTGCGCCATCGCCCCCCAAAGGATCGCGAGAGAGAGCGAGGGAGAAGGACACGGCGTGAGAGAGCTCCGTGACCGCGTCAGCAACACACACAGCCACGTCCGAGCCCAAATTAAGCCATGCCTCGCGCGCAAATACGGCCATTTCGTGAGCGTGACGCGAGCGATTCGTTCATTCCAACATTTTATTTCATATTTATTATTTTAATGGTTTGTTTGTGTTCTTCATGTCGTGTCGTCAACATTTAGAGCCGCGCGCGTACAGCAACATCTGTGCGGACTGCGGCTGAGACCGTGAATATGTGTGTGAGCGGGCGATTGGGAGAAGACATAAAATATGAAAATGAACAGCAGCATTCACTAAAAAGAAAATAATAATAAATGCGAGTGCCAGCCATAACTCTACGCTCGTACACCGAGTCGCGTCGCGTAGCGTCGCGGTACCACAAAATTACGTAAGTTTTTGTTAGCAGTCCGAGCTGCTAGTCGAAGCGACTCTCGGTACTTCGGCAGCGAATGAATCGCTAGCTCGCGTCTTACAGGTTTTCTCTTGCCTCGCATACATGTTCTTCCGTTTTGCGTGTTTGTTATGTCTCATTACGAGTGATAGACAATTGAGAAATTGCTGCAGAAGAACGAATGGCAATTTAATTTTTACTTCCCTTCCTCCGTCTTCTCACTCGCTCTCCTTTCGGTTTTAAATTTATTTTGTTGTTGCAGAAGCCAAAGCAAATATTTGAAGAGCTTCGAGGGAGGAGGATTTTGCATTCGTCGAGTACTTTTCTAAAAATACAATTCCTTTTACAGAGATCGGAGCGTCGCCATCTTCGGTTGAGGACTTGAGCAAACTACTGGCTCAATATTTTCCTTGTTTAATCATCAAAACAAAACCTTGGATGATTTTCCTCTCCAGAAGCGAGCCTGAAGCAGCTTCACCTCACACGCCACTGCCTCCTCCGAAGGTCCCGAGCAGTTTTCACTTTCTATGACCGGGGGAGAGGCAGCACAAGCGCTCAAAGCGGATCAATCAGCGCGCCTCTCCAGCCCGCCAACCTACTGCGAAAAGGAGCACAAGAGGCAGCAGAAACGGATAAAAACCAGTTTGGCGGTCTACAGCTGCAGCATTTAATTTTTTGCACTTGCATTCCTAGAACATTGATCATCTCAACGGCGGGTCGGGCTGAGCCGAGTCGAGAGAATAAACTCAACGCCACCGCATGGCATTATTGATTCAATTTGAATTTCTTCCTTTCCACTCTTTGCTTCACCGTTTCTTTTGTGCGTTCTGCGCTTTTCATCTCTCTAAAAACTTGCAACAACATTTGCCTAACGTCGAATCAACCGTGCCATCTTGCATGTGTCTGTCGACTCATTCTCTTCTTTCGCTCCTCTCTAGTCTTTTTCTTCTGCGGATGGATGCTGATGCCGCTTCTGCCGATGCGACTGCGATATATGCGGCACCGGAGTTGTTCTATCATGTGCATGCTTTCCACCATCAATGAGACCTTTTTATGTCTTTTCGACGCGATGACGAAACTTTATATAAAACAGACAAATTGCGGCTTTTGAAGGCTTAAGAACTCACATTTGACACGAAAAGCTCTTCCTAAAAGTAAGAACAGACAGACGGACGGACAGACGGCTACACGACCAGTCTCACTCACACCAGCACATATGTCTAGCAGAGCAGGCAACATCTGCACCTTGTATTCTTTTTATTCTCCACATCCATCTTCCACCATCCATCATCTATCGCTGCCATCCTCCTCCTAAGCCAATCCAATTCGATAATAACACGGTGATACGTACGGAGCGAGGAGAAGACTCTCTGGGCTGTTGCTGATACTTTTTTAAGTACACAAATCACACAATTACCGATATTACTTTTGTTACTCGATGAACCACATCTTGAAACTTTTCCCCCCACTGTCTCCCCCAATTTCCACAATATGTCACTCAGACAACTTGTCTGATGCCTCACCGCAGCGCATTTCTTAATTCTGCCTCTTTTCTCTTAACAAAGTTATTTTTGTCCCATCTGCCGCCGCCAGCGAAACTGCCAGGTTTAGAGCTCCGCGAAATATCTTGCGAGCTGCGAGAGATTGAATTTTAGTTCAAAAATGTCAATAAGCAGATTCGATAGAAGGTGTGGGAGGCGGTATACAAAGCTGTAACACCTACTGAGCTCGCTACCTTCCCGCGTGTTTGATGAAGAAAATGTGTAAGCAAATGTTTGACAACACAAAAATATTATTCGCTCTTTCAATTTCTAACGAGATTACCTGGCGAACAATTTTTATTGCTTTTCTACGGAATTCTTGCCGTTTGAGTCGATGAATGCCGATGAAATTGGAAAAGAAAAGCCGGAGGTGGGAGTCTCTTAATGCCGCAGAATTGCTGCTACAGGTGTTTCAACTTTGTAAGGCTTTCGAGAGGCCATTCCGGGATTCTATTTTGTGCGAGCTCAGCTCAAGTTGCTGGAGTGGGAACAAAAAACTTCAAGAGGTTATCGTAGAGACCGGACCATTAAACAAAGATTCTCATTATAATTTTTTTCCACTCCTCCGTCTGTCATGAGAGTTTAATTCCCTTTTACCTCATAAACTGCTCGAAAAAGTCGCAAATCTGCGACATTTTTCACCGGGTTTTCCCGAAAAAAGGTTCCTTCGAGGACGGATAGAGTTTCGTCGCTAAGTGGAGCACTTTTTGCCCACATTCTACGCGGATTACTTCAAATCCACTTGATAGTCGACCACTTGGCTCCGCTTTTTGCTGCCTTCCTTTGTGTCTGTTATTGTTGTTAAATACAGAATTTATTTTATTTATCCAATTTTTACGATTGTGGCAGATAGCCTTTTGATTGATGTCCATATCGCTTCCAGGCCTGTCTCTGGGCACCTAACAGGTAATTACCTCTCGTTACACAGCCGCTTTCCGCTGCTGGTACTCTCAAAAGTGCCTTTTAATCGCGGACTCTCATTTCACAACTTTTAATAATACACCTCGGCTCCCCCCTCCATGCGTCGTGTCGTCAGTAATGAATCACGTGAAGGAGGAAAAAATGACAAATCAATTCATGATCGCACGCTGCAATGGCGAGGCTCGGCAGTATTGTAAATTAATCACACACTTGGATCGTATTTGTGTAATCGTCGCGCAGCTTGTGTGTTTGCGTGTAAGTTGTACAAAAATAATAAATCAGAAGTGAGAACGATAAGATAAGAATTCAATATGAACGCGCTCCAAGACAAAAGCGAAGGATTTTACACATCGCCTGGGTGCGTTGTTTTGACGCTCGCGATGTGACATGTAATGAAATTACGCTTTTCAATTTGGGCCCACTCGCTCTAATCCGCTTTCCCCGAGAGTCTCTGGCGCGGGGGTGGCACTTACCCAGCATTTTCGGCAGTCGCAATTGACATATGGGTATCATCAGTAAGCAAGGGCAGTTGGCCCTGCGCTGGCAAGTTGGGAGCAGGAGAGTGCTCCGTGGTCGCTGAAACTCCAGCCACCTGGAAGATGGAAAAAAAGAGACATTACTTTTATTGATCCAGAAATCAATTAAGATGCCTCTTAATTGGCGCTTCGGGGGGCAATTAGGGGAGAGCAATATCCTGCTCAGGTGGAGACGCTTTCCCGGAATTTCGTAATGGCATGCAGCCGCCAGTCGACGACGAGGTGGGCAATAAAGAGACAAGATCTGATAGTAACGCTGATAAGACGCGGATAGCGAAATACCACGTCTCCAAGAAGCCCGCCCTCCTCTAAGCCCCCGTCTGACGCACGTTTTGACATAAAAGGTGTCACTCCTCGCACAAAAGAGTCCCATGTGGGCCGCTCAACCACCGCCTTAATTCATAATCTCATAATTAATAAGACTCTTCATACGTCCCAATATTTATTGTCGCTCATACACAGACATAATCATTATTTTTATTACCGCTTGTCAATAGTCTCGGCTTCTCCTCTTTGCCACCTCGAACTCCTATATTTTATACATTCTCGACTTATTCAGCTCCACCATCTACCGAGCTAATCTGTAACAGGTTGTGTTTGTGCTCCCAAGTGTCGTAAATGTGCCGTGTGTGCGAGACTTCTCGCAACAAATTAACAATATTTTTCTTCAAACCCAAATACGAGTCGCGAGTGTCGACTCAAGCTCTTCAAACTGTCGTCTTCACTTCGAGTATTGTGTTGAGTACCTACACACTGTGTTTCAGGCTCTCTAGAAACTTCCTGGTCACACGGCTCGTAATAGCTCTTACACCACATATTCATTTCAAATATCGAGCAGCTACTAATCGAGCCAGCCATCATCGGGCGGAAATAAGTAAATTTGATATTTTTTATACATTTTCTAAGTGTCCAACTGCTACCACTTACGAAACTTCAGTGCTAACATTGTGCCTGCTGTTTGACTATTCTCGACTCTCGTTATACGCGGATGCCCGCCTAAATACCCGGCACAAGACGAAACGGAAGAAAAACGTCTGTGAGGAACACAAAATTGACGCTCTTTTGATGTCTTATCTTTCGTCGTCGTCCCCACCGTCGTACGTCTTCTTCAATCGAGAATAAAATTAAATATTAAATAGGACAATTAGCGCTCAAATTTGCACACCACATATCCCAGAGTCCCAGCTATTTGCTGACGTAACACCGTTCCCACCTGTACTCTTGGAACTTTTGGCTCCGAGCACGAACCCACTAAATGCCTGAGCATGTGGTCATCACACGCAGTTGGAGAGTGAAATAAGCACGAAAATGATACTACTTCTCTACTTCACAGCTCCGATTTCTGCCTTTCTCTGCACATTGCCCACCGAACAAGGTTTTTGTACGGTTTCTAGCACCTCGAGTGACTCGAAGAGGCGCCTCACTACAAGAATTTCGTTCTTTCGTTCATCGAAACCCGGAAAAACGAGTCTGACTGCCGCAAAACCTCATTTAGAGCCTAATTAAAACGCCCCTGCGCGACTTCCCACGGCGCAGGACTTTTTATCCTCGCTCGAGTGACAGCAAAAACGCGCATCCCGGGTTGCGGAGCAAAAACGGGGGGAAGCTAGCCTCGAGGAACCACGCTGCTTCTGGATAAACATTGTACACGCATCTAACCTTGTGAACTTCATTGTGAATTCATGATTAAAATACATTATTGCTAAACCCAGCGCAGTCAACGACGACGGAGACTTGATTGTAGCTGCCGCTTTTTCTATTTTGGCAGCTGATATGGCAAAATATACTGCGTAATTTTTATTCACAAAAAGTTCTTTTTTTCGTGCTCCGCTCCCCTGTCTCTTCGCCTCTCACACTATTTGTTCGCTGCTCGTCCCCACGCTAGTGCACGGTCACAGAAGAGCCGCTCGCGAGACCGGGTTTTGCACCTCTCTAACTCGCTTCGCTCCTCTCCGGCCCGCCGTGTGATCATCACTCGGACTCGCGGTGTTCAGTCAGTGCATATTTTTGTTTTCATTTTCGCACCGAGTCGAACTCCGATCCACGTTTCTATTCTCGCCGCTGCTTTCACTCTTGACTTTCATTCGATTATCCCAAACCTGCCAAAAGTGCCCGGAGAAACACTGGGTTCTCGGTTGCACTCCAGAGACGGGCAATTATGATGCAAAGTTGAGCTCAGCTCGCTGAAAAAGTGAGAACGAAACCCATGTGCAAAAACCACATTTATTTCCAGTGGTTTGCTGGCGTTTGAGAAAATTATAATTTCATTCTTTTTATCTCTTATTTCATTCTGCCTTGCAAAAATCATACTTGCTCGGTCTCTCACTTCGGCACTCGTCACAATGGTTGCATTTTGTGATTTTTGTAATTAATATCGTCGTGCTTTTGCAATTTATCTTTTTTATTTCCCACTATAAGTGCCCGAATATGTGGCCCAAAGAAGAATCCGCATAGCGTGCCGTGTCTCAGTAAGTGAATAGAAAAAAATATATTCCAGCGTGTTTTCAAAAGGGCTCAAAACTGGTCTTTCATTAGACACAGGCGTAATTAAAAATTCAGTGTGTCCACAAACCTGTTGGCTGTCAGTGCTGGAAACCTGAAAATGTTTCACAAAGCCTGTTCGAGAGATCCTCACTGACTTTCGAAATCTGCAAATCTGCTCACGTAATCCGGATTCACGCCATCACCGGGCTCAGCTGATCCGGATTACGCCTATCCTGCTGTGCTTCAAACGTGTTTCGAAGATCATGGAAATTTCTGATACCCCCAGGCGCCCCAACAGACTTTATTGGACGAGCAAGAAAGTTGACTCCGTAATCACAACAACCGCAAAACTTATTTGCACACCACACATTACTTTCGAGCATTTCGGGCGGGTGACGTCATGTGCAACCGCGACCTATCTTACGCAGCGAGCGCGCGAGTTATCGCTGAGGCCAGGCAAACAAATCCTGCGCTCGCTCGACATGGAAGTGCATATGCAGTAGGTTATCCTTTATTGGGTCAAGGTTTGACCTAACTCTGACCTTGTCCCACATATCTCACTCTCGCGCACATCGCAGCTACTCGAACAATGCATTTTCGTGCATCATCCTGCGTGAAATATTAGTAAGCCACGTACCAATTCTAGAGAGAGGTGGTCCCAAATTTTGGTAACTTTAACGGAATAATCCTGCTGACGAATTTGCCTAAATCAATAATTCAAAACAACACGATTCCAATTCATCCGAAGACACTCCTCCGTGTGCTAATTTCCAGAGCGTTGGCTGCTGATTTGTATTCTTTTGTGTCACTCCTTGTCTCTGCTTTCGGGAGTTTTGCGAGAATTCTTTGTGTTTTCGAGCGATCTTTTTCTCCTTTTTCCAAACACAACAACAACAATGATTGTTATCCAATTTGTACTTTCAACTTCACTTCACTCGCTTTCAATTTTCAATTTTCTTTTCTTTTTCTACTTCATCAATTTCTTTTCTTCGCAACTCTATCGATATATTCGCATACATGCAACACTTTTTACTTTTCAATGCACTTGCAATTTCTTCTCTGCCCCGATTCGAGATCTCCTCACATTATTAGTGTATTTTCCTTCAAGTGTGCGGAATCATAAACATCACACCACTGTGATTCTTTTAATAATTTTTTTTTTTGTATTATTTCTGCTGATACACAAGGTGTAATTAGCTGGTACTACTGCTGCTGGTGCTGCCTGCTCCAAAGTGTATAAATATATGAGAATTTCTTGTGTGCACCATCATAGCCTTGCTGCTGCTGCTCTGCAAGTTATGTACATAATCGCGCGTTCGCGTATTCACATAACTTTATTTAGTAGAAGGCAGAGGCAAAAAATATTTATATGTGCGACGTGGTATCACACGTACAGAGAGATACAGCACAGGTTTTCTTGCTATTTTCCAACTTTTCTTTCTTCCCAACTGCACTTGGACACCCGCGAACTGGCTTTTCCACCGACTCCGGGCCTCTTTTGCGACTTTGTTCCGCTCTCGGGGCGCAATCCGGGCGAAGACTGGGGAAATTAAAATTATTTTGTACACAGAAAGAAGAAAAATGTCTGCGACTTGTTAGTTGTGGCGAATTTCAACTCCGAATAAAGCACACTCTCTGGTTCGCGTGAATAAAACCTCGAAAATCAATGTTAAGCTTCTCTCACACGACGACGTTGTTTACGTCATCTGCTATTTCTGTGTGTATTTCCCCTCCCGCCCGTGTATCGCAATGTTACGGGCTTCCGATTCATTCATCCAACACACGCCACCTCCTAAGCCAGTGTGCGTGCCCTTGCCTCGCTTGCCAGTCGCATTCTCTCTTTGCTCTCCCGCACCCAGCCATGTGATTGTGTGTACGACCAGCTCATTCATTCGCGCTCTACGTCACACACGACCGTGTTCCCCATTCATTTCGCTCCTCTCTCGCCAGCTCCGCACGATCGCAAGGCGGATTTACGTTCTGTGTTGTTTTCCTTCTTCGCCATGCTCTTTTGACGTTTGTATTCTATCGCTCTATTCATCCCCGAGTATCCACATCTTTTTTACACAACATGTGATGCCGATGTAGATCTACGCTGATCCGACTACAAGACCCACCGCTGCAGCGGCGTGTAGCAAGTTTTCTAATTCCTCGATTTCAGCCATTTTTATCTCCTTTTCGGCGGTTTCGTTCTAATCTCATTCTTTTGCTTCCGGAGATAATTAATCCTCTATCGCGAAAGATATTTTTACCTGAAAATTTTTAGTCCATTTTCATCAATTTTAAAAAATATGCACTTCTGTCTGTCTGTCCGTCCGAGTCACAAAGAGAGACCTGCGGCTTTTTGCATGTTGTCATGTATGGTCTGGAGATAGGTGGAACCACTTTGGTTTTTCCGGAAAACTGCCTGGGGGGTAATTAAGGGGATTTTTCCGTTGAATGAAAGTTCCATATACTTGATCCGATTGAGCTGAATTTTGGATATGTTATAGATCATGCCAAATCTAGCAAATCATAGAATACATGTTTGCCCCTATGACTTAAGGGGGTGGGGTGAGAGACCCCTAAAGGGAGAAAAATTTTAGTTGCTCCGATTGAGCTGAAATTCAGAATGGTCATGCAAAATGACAAATAAAGCAACTTTTGTGTTGGATCATGGTCTCAAAAATGTAAAATAACGGACCTGGGGGGTCGATAAGTGGCTACCAAGACTTCCCCTTGCGAAGAGAGCGGCAAAATTTCTTAAACTTTGGCAATTGTTAGATGGCATTGAATTCAGCAAAATATCCTTCTAAATTAAGTCTCTTTGACCTGTGGGAGCGAAGGCAGAAGTCTAATAAGTTTCTACAGTGACGGATTTCGGGACAAAATATTTTCACTTTGACCCAAATTTTGCAACAAAGTCCCCGACTAAGCTCTTAAGGAATAAAGTACACTCAGAAAAAAATTCCCTAACACCGAAAGGGAAGAAACAAGAGCTTTCTTAGGATTTTATTCAAAACCTCGAAGATTGAAATTTGCGATGTTCGAGGAAGGGTTAAAAAAAGTCATCTCCATTGTCTCAGTTTTACGAGCCTCGCACCTCACACCAGAAAAAGCCTTCTCAAGGCCAGCCTCCACCGACTCCCGCGAGAGAGCTGGCATTAGAATGGCAAAATAATTACCACCAATAGCGCTGAGTTTCAAAAAGGAAGTAGACTGGTCTTACAGTTTCAAAACATGTTTGAGTCCACACATAAACTCGCGAGCACTCACTTGGGTAGTAAATGCTGATGTTGCGCGTTCGCTTCACGGCAGAATTGTAAAAAGAACACTTATTTATTTGTCTACACCTTTTGAGACTCGGACGACTCTCCGTTGTCGCTGTCAGTTGGCGAAAATGTAATTATTCAAACCCCTCTCTCATCTGTGAGTCTTTTATTGCGATTCCATATATATACAGTAGCAAATAGCAATTATATTATTTTACGAGCCCCTTCAGTCTTCACAACATTCAGCATAGGAGAACAATAACGTCCCTGAACTGCTATGATTTGCCGAAAAGTTTACGTAGAAATCACCAAAAATCAAACACTCGAGATAGAAACGCGGAGCACGACTCACAGCCGAGCCATGTGAAACGTGAATTTTTCAGAATAGACCGGAGCAGTGAGAACGAGCAGCAAGAACAACAAAAACCCCACAAAAACAACAAAAGCATCACTTAATTTTTTATTCCCTCTCCGCGATAGCTTGCTGCGCTGCGCTGCTCCAGAATTTGGGTTTCCTTTTTACTTGCTCACTTGGCTGTGCTCTTCATCATATTTTGCCAGGCGTGCTAGTTGCCATTGCCATTGCCTCAGCCGTGTGTGTGTGTTGTCTTTTTATTAATGTCTTTTAAAACTCCATTTTAATCCGATGAATATTCACATATGATCTTTACCTCCTCATCGCGCACACAATACGTTCATTATGTTCTTTTTGGAGATTCTAAAGCTAGGGGAAGATGTAAAGCCAATAGGGAACCAATATTTTAAGGCTCTTTTTCGGATTACGTTCTGAACGCACCAAATGTGTCTTTTGAGGTCTTCTAATTCTTGGGAGGTGAATTTACAGCATTACAGGATAAAGAGGTACTAGAATAGCATCGGGTTTGGTTTTTCATTACTCGTCTTCTTAGTAATTATTGAGAAAAGTAAGCGTTACGCACGCACATTTTTTGTCACTCTTTTTCGCTAAATTCTAATTCAACCAGATGTCACATGGAAATGGAAAGCTGACTAAATTTCTTTTAAAAAATACCCTTACCTCGGATTTTGGTTGTTAGTTGAAGAAAAATTAAATTAAAGATTGATTAAATGTTAAGAAAAATCAAATTATGGTTTTTATCAGTTTTTCAAAAAATTTTCTCCACTTTGTTAATAAAGATTTATGACCAAATACTAGAAACCCTGGCTTATCGTACTACTTTAAAGAACTTTGGAATTTGCCTGTTGCGACAAAGTTACTCTGAGCCTCCTTCGAGCAGTTTAAAATTTTAAACTTGCTAGTTCCCGTGAGAACGGACGATTATTTATCAGCATTTGAGTGCATCACAATCAGAGTTTCAGTGTCGTCAGCCACTCGATCAGCCCGTGGTGTGAGACAGACAGACATAAACCCACATCAAAAGCATTTTCCACCGGTCAAGAGCAAAGAAGCTCCACCGAGAGATCCGAGTAGCAACAAAAAATTACGCTGCACCGGTTGTGTTGATCAACATGTCGCGTTATTATGGCAGAGCTATTCCTTGCGAGCATATTTAGGGTATGTGTGCATGTCAAAAGATATTTATGCAGGCAGGTAAGAGGAATTAGACGAAGAAGGGTTTGATTTTCAAAAAATACATGAGAAAACGTGGAATAAAACAGGTTCCATGGAATGGGAGCCTTGAACTCGTGAACTCGCCTTGAGCCGAGTCTGTGGCTGTCACTGTGGCGGCTATCTGTGTGGCGTCCATCGATTCGGTCCCAAAAGAATACAGCAAAACGGGTACGAAATTAATCTAATTTCTATCCGCAACAAATTGCGTTGGAGCCCAGGAAGGATAGAGTCTTTTTTGTCATTATTTTACTGCCACAAACATGTAATCTGATTCATTATTTGATTGCATTAAGGGACCGTGAATCTCGTCGCTACATGTGAAGCGATGACAATCATCCATACACAGTTTCACCACCTCCGATTCTTCGGAGCGCAAGCCAGATTGAAAAAGACGACAGCAGCGGATAGAAAGCTAATCAAAATTGAATTACATTAAATGCGTGCGTATGCTAAGCTCCATGCCTCCGCGATGCGATGATGCTACTGCATGAAGTAATAATAAATAGAGTGAGCGGGAGAGGCAGAAAGTATGTACAAGAAATGGATTAATTCTGTTATCGCGGCGGGTAGCAATCACCAGGCACAATCTCGAGCAAGTACACGTCTTTATTCCGATGCAAGCAAGCGGCAAAAAAGAATCGCTGGAGCAGGAAAGACGAGAAGTGGGTCACTCCCGCATCGGCCTCATCCAGATTCTGATGAGGACATTTGTCAATCACAGAGACTTCCTCTGCTCATTTTCTAGCTACTTTGTAGCTCCTTGTCTGCCTCTCCGCAGCAACAGGTAACTGGTTTGCAGTCGAGTGTCGGCGTATGGAGCAGTAAAAGCCTGACTGAAACTCACCCAAAAACTCCCTTAAGCTGGACTAACAGACAAGCCCCGGTCTTACTCCAAAACGACACTCAGAAGACAATGAAGCTTGCAACATTGTGGAGCACGCAGCCTATCGTGGAGTCTACAGAGGTTGTGCAGGTAATAAATAAATAACTCTCGCGCTTTGTAGAAAAAAGCACATAAAAAGAAGGTGAGGTGATAAAATGACGTGCACATTGGAGCTCAGCCCTGTGTCGTTGAATGTGAGCCTTGCCTCTCCATGTTTTATTAGATTATTTTCCAAATGCGCCCGTTCCATTCCGTCCCGTCCAAAGCTATGGGTGTAATAAAATGTTGCAGAAGCAGCGCTATTATTAGAAGTACGCTCTGCTGGATTTATCTAATCTTTTTT
Source organism: Forcipomyia taiwana (assembly GCA_963930915.1). Taxonomy (NCBI): domain Eukaryota; kingdom Metazoa; phylum Arthropoda; class Insecta; order Diptera; family Ceratopogonidae; genus Forcipomyia; species Forcipomyia taiwana. Next base: position 1,006,722 of record CAWVOI010000099.1, on the reverse strand, counting down.
AAATTTTTAATATCATGCCCGTTTCGCCATTGACAACCGACACCTGATTCTACATACACAAACAGGCAGCCCGAAAAGACCGAGGACTGGGCAAAAAGTGTACGATTCCTAGAAAAACTTTTGCCTTGCCTCCGATTCTGGCCGTTCTTTTGTTCCTTCAAGCACCACCAGCTAGCTGTAGTAAAAGTGAAAATTATTATGTTGTGTCTGCGGTAATGGAAGCCGAAAGGAAATTTAATAAACATGATTATAAAATTTATGGTATGATAACGGCGATGGACGGGCTTTCAACGAGCGCAAGTTATTAGAAAATGTCACTTATAGCGGCCTAGCATTCATTGGCCCTAAAACCAGGCTCGTCAGGCTTTTTATGGCTCTTCGATTTGGCAGAAAAAATCTTGGAGGGAGCTAGGCATGGGCTAAGATAAGAGGCTCAGAGCAGTTCAAGGCCAATCGTTCCCCTCACCGATTCCAGGAAGAGTGTATCAAGGAGCCTTCTTGATAGCTAGCACACACGCTATCTCGATTAAGCTTTAATTATTTCAGAAAACGACAAATTCCGACAAACACGGTCAAAGAAGAACGCGAACCTGGCATTGTATCAACCGCAAAATTAATTTTATCCCATTTCAATTGTCACTTTAATCAAAAGCCTTTGTCAAGGAACGGTTAATATAAAAACCGAATATTAATATTGAATTTGTATAAGCTGTAAACAAATTCAATATACCCGAGAAACTAATCGATTGGCTACGGTAATCTTCCTTTGTTCTAATCAGGGGCGTACCCAGCGGACCAACACACCTCATTATCTTTGAAAAACCTCGCTTCTGAGCCACGTCCCTGGCAAAGACCTAATTGGTAACTTAGGCAGCAAAAAATCAATCGAAAGGACTCACAACACCCGAGCCACTATTCCCCAAATTTGTTTGAATTTTAGATCATCTGCGAAAATGATGTTCTCTCAAGGTCTCTCGTAGAGAATGAATGAACTTTTCAAGGCCACGCAAGAGATTGTAAGTTTTTTTGCGACGTTTATAGTTTCGTTACTTCTTTTTATCCACTCGCAGCTCACCAGCTCTCTCACTCCGGAGTTCCGAGCCCTCCCCAGAAACCTCTCTCCAACCAACGAAAGGCGAGAAAGGCTCTTTCACGAACATAAATTCCGACTCAAAAGGTCACGCTTCTGCCCACTGGCCTGACCTTGACTCATTTCTCAATTCAATTCGCTCGTGCTGACGATCGTCGGAGATGTTGTGCGGATCCCAGCTCGACAGCCGTCCCTGGCTAGTAGACCCCCAGAAGAAGTTCCCAGAGCCAAGCTCGCACCAACACCACCTATCTCGCGAGGCTCTCGCAAAACGTTCACAAACACACTCGCAAATGTACAGCGAGCGACGTGTAGAGTCGAGCAGCCATAAATAATAGAAAGCGAAACCATAGATTTGGAAGGTTGCACAATAAATTGCGATTATATCATTTGACACGATGCTTCATTTGTGGGGGGCCCGATGCGCCAGGAATATCTCCTGGAATGCCACTTACCTTTAGCGCAGTCCATATACAGAGTCACAGAGAATTGGGTGAAATTTTTTCCAGGTCGCAAGTCTTTCAAGGTCTCAGAGTACCACGCACAAATATTTCTCTCTTCACGAGTTTCCGTCCTTCTGTTCTTCTTGCGCACTTTTACGCACTTTTTCACGCTTCCATTTGCTGTTTTCCAGCGAAAAGTTCACTAATATTTTGGTTGGGTTTTCTCGTCAGACAATTTCGACGCGATTGACAGCTTCTCGTTTATGTCGTTCGTTCTCATTGTTGTTGGAAGCCTCTGCTTTTGAGTAGCTCATGTTGATGTCTCTCGTGTGTGCTGTTTTTTCAGAATGAAAAGCCTAGAAAAGTCACAAAACTCCTACTCGATCGAGTTTCCTTGAATTTGGACCTCAAAAAGCCCGCCTTTTGTATCACGAAGTTCAAACGCCACCGCTTGACGTTTCGGTTCAATTCATTCTGACCAAAATAAGAAATTCGAGTGGCCTCCTGGTTTTGCTCAACCCAGAAAATCCCAAAAGCGGAAGATGGCAACCGAATTTGAGACATTTTTAAAAGAAAAACTTAAAAAGATACAGCTAGACGAGGCAATATTCGGTGATTACATTCGTGGCATCCTCGAAGACCAAATTTCGAACGAGGAGAAGTCAGAGGCGCTGGGTGACATCCTCGCAGGGGTTCTCGTAAGCACAAAACTCCCAAATCCGCCCCCTCTTACACTCTATATCTTGCAGGAGTCCAACATAGAGGACTTTATCGAGGAGATAATCCGCAAATGGAACGACTGCCACCCAGTTGAGGCCCAGCCGGCAGAAAAGCCGCCGGAAATTGACGTGGACGAGAGACTCGTGAAGCTCCTGGAGTCGCAGAAGCTCGCAACGAACCAGGTGCGGGAGTACACGGACGAAGAGAAGAAGATCAGGGAGCAGATCCTGTCGCAGTACAGACAGGTCGAGGTGGAGGAGGACGACGAGCCGGTCGACTCGGGGGGCGAGGGGAGCGGAAGTGGGGCTCTAGTCAAGAACACGAACGTATTGGATGTCCAGCAGCGCATCAAGGAACGACGCGAGAACGCCAAGCTCGAGAGCCAGATGAAGAAGCAGAAGGACAAGGAGGACAGGGAGAAACAGAAGCAGCTGAGGGAGGAGAAGAAGGAGAAGCGCAAGACAGTCAAGGGCGAGCGGAAGCGATGATGAAGTCGAATAAATCTCAGTCTAATGTGTGAATCTTCGGTTTTATTTTACAAGCTTAAGTCTTCAGTTAGTACATTCAGGGTTTCAGCACGCGGTACCTGATCTTATCCGGGGGCTCGCAATACTCCTTCACGATGAGCTTGCAGAGAAACACGTGGAATATAATTATGATAGCGCAGATCGAGAACCAGAAGAGCGTCGGGAGACCCCCGAGGCTGTGTCCGTGCTTGTGGAGTGCAATGAGATGGCTCTGGTGAGCCGGTGCCTCGACCACCTCCTTCACGTGCAACGCGTGTCGGAGGTCCTCGATGTGCTGCTTGTCCGTCGTGATGTAGAGGATGGAGGTGAGGGGATCCGTGAGCTTCACTGGGAACTGTTTCTGCGTCTGGCTCAGCAGGACTGGGTCGTCCAGGCAGCCTCCGTCACACGCGTAGTACGTCGAGAGCTTGTCCTCTCGATCCACCGAAACGTACAGGACCGCTTTGTTGTCCTCGTTGACCGACACCGAGACGTTGATGTGCGTCAGGTTGCCGTAGTTGAGGCGCCGGAAGTGGTAGTCGCGGTGCAGGAACTTGGGGTGAATTTCCATCTCGAGGTGCTGGTTGCTGAACCGGAAGCCCCCGAAGCTCAGCACCATGGCCTGGATGACCCCACTGGCGCCCGCCTTGATGAGGTTGTGGCAGCCCTGCTTCTCGAGGGTCAGCAGCCACGCCTTCACGACTCCGTTCACGTCCTCCAGAGTCGCCAGACCCTTCCACAGGTTGTCTGCCTGCAGCGTGTGGTAGCCTCCGTAGCACCCCTCGGCGTACGTCAGCGCCCTGGCGATCTCCTGCCGCTTGACGGGCGTGATGGACTCCTCAAATTCAAAGGCTCGCACCTGCGACAGCGCGGCGTAGATCGTGGCGTTGATGCGGTCCCCGTTGAGCGCGTTCTCGGCCTTCGAGTTGCTGATCTGGAAACCGGTGTCCCAGAGGTTCCTCCACACGTCCATGTGCTGGAGCCGGAAGCGGTAGAAGCGGTTGCCCTCCGCGTGCTGTGCCTCCTGAAGTGCCTTCTTCATGGACTCGAGGGCCTCTCGCTCCGTCTGGGCCTTTTGCTCTTCAAACTTGTTCCGCAGAACGGGCTCCGAGTACGCGATGGTGGTGAGGATTTCGAGCTTCGTGACGCCTCGCTTTCGCAGGGTCAGGACACGCTGCAGCTGGCGGTAGACTATGGAGACTACTACGATCTTGCCCGGGTCATTGGGCACGTCTAGGTACCCCGTGGACGCCTGGTACTCGAGGATGTTCGAGCCGTGTTGGAGCCTGGAAGGAAAAATTTGTATTTTCCAAAGAAGGAGTTACTCGCTTACTTGACGTTTTGCGTCACGGCCGAGGTCCAGTCGGTTATCCTGGGTACGACCAGGTCGAGGTCAATGATCTGGTTCCGCGTGTTGGTCACCTCTATCTCCTGCACGAACACCGACGGCATGTTCCGGTGGGCGTAGTACAGGCTGGAGGAGTAGAACCCTTCGAAGCACTGGAACCTGTGCACGAGCCCCGTCAGATACTCCGTCACAGTCGCCTCCTGTCGGTTGCCGTTTTTGGCAGAAATCGAGACGATGGGATGGAAGCCGATCCCGAGATCCAGACTCCTCCTCAGCCGGATATTGAAGTGGGCGTCCTCTTCCACCGAGAGCCCGAAGTAGCCGTTGCCGACGTAGGCGAGGTAGGTCACCGGGTCCTCGGCCATCTGAATGTGGACGTTGTGTTTGTGGAAGTCGTCGAAGAACTGCGTCAGTCGGTCGTCCAGGCATCTCAAGTGCGGGTTCTTGGTGTCGTCTGAGGAGCTGAAGAGCCACCGGAGCGTCGAGGGACCGAAGTAGAGGAGCAGAACGGCGGCCCCGAAGATGATGAAGAACAGTTTTCGGTAGCTGAGGCCCGAGATGCTCACCCCATCGACGTTCAGTCGACGTAACTTGCGAATGACCTCCTGCACATGTGGGTATTTGGACATTATTGAGGCATTTTGTCGGAATTTGAGGGAATATTCAACTTTATTGGTTTTCGTGTTTTCGTTTTGTTTACTCTGATCAGGTGACGTTTCAGATACGTACACTGTTTCAAAATTTTACGCAAAAATTCGTTTATTTTTTCTCACACAGATAAATACACTGTTTCAAAATTTAACGCAAAAATCGTTTATTTTTCCTCACACAAAATCGCTACGGTACAGCTTACTCTCCTTGTCAACGATGATCCTGCGGAGGCTCTGGATCTTCTCGAACATCCCGGGAGCCATCTTCTCGATATCCACGCTGCACTTGCTGATGTCCAGCGTCTGCAGCTTCTTGCAGTGGCTGCTCAGGAGCTCCACTGCGGCGTCCGAGACACCAGGGCATCCGCTGACCTCCAGGGTCTCCAGATGGCTCAGCTTCTTCGAAATGACCCCCACACACGCATCGTTGATTCCCGAAGACCTGTTGAAGTTCACCGACTCCAGCAGCGGGTTGCTTTTCAGGAACACGCTGATTCCGGAGACGTTGAAGCTGTTGCAGCCCTGAGCGCTGAAGTGCTTCAGTTTCTTGAAGCTCAGTCCCTGCTTCAGCGACTTGTTGGAGATCCTCTTGCAAAAGTCTATGTTCAATACTGTCAGGTTCTCCAGATCAAAGAGTGAGCCCTCGAGCAAGTCTTCCTCCGAGTCAGAGGAGTCCAGACGAGGTCTCTTTCGGGAGCTCTGAGGCTTTTTTGAGGAGCTCCCCGTGATCCCCAGATCCGAGATTTCAGTCCTGCTGATCTTGAGCTCCTCCAGCTTCTTGAGGGCGAAGACACACCGGAAGCTACTATCATCAATGATGGAGCCTTCGATGTTCAGGAGACGCATGTTCTCGAAGCTCTCGCAGATCTTCTCCATGAAGCTCCGGGTCAGCTCAACTGTGGGGTCAATCAGGTACAGCTCCTTCAGGTTCCGGTTGGCCTTGAAGTCGGTGTTCGGGCGCTCCGTGTAGAACTCGAGTCCTGCGACTCCGAGCGAGGCCAGCTTCTTCTCGCTGAACACCTCGAAACTCTCGATTGGCCCTGCGTTGGCTATGGCTATCTCCTTCAGCTTCGGCAGGTAGTCCAGGTTGGAGTAGGAGAAAGACCCGTTGATGGTCAGGAACTCGAGCTTGTCCTGCTTATGCAGGAACTCCTGGCACAGCTTTTTGGTGGTGCTCTTGATGATGATGTCGAAGGCCTTTAGCTTCACCTGGCTAGCTATGAGGACTTCGAGGAGCCTCTTGTCCGTGGCTCGGTTATTGTCGCACACGTGGATCCCCTTGATGACTCTCCCGTACCTTTCTACGAACTCGTAGACCTTCTCGTAGGCCTCCGGGCTGACCTTGACCTTCTTCGAGTTGATGTCAAAGTCTATGTTGCTCACCGCCTTCAGACGTTCGATCCACCACCCCGAGAAAAACTTTTCCATGCACTTCTCACCAAAGTACAGATTCAGCTCCTTGACTTGCTGCAGATTGGAGAATATCGCGTCCTGCTCGGTGCCCTCCAGCTCTCCCAGGAGTCTCTCAAAGAGATTCGCGCAGTCGATGATCCCGAGGGTCTTCAGGTACGGGAAGTACTTCAGAAGCCGGACCAAATTGAGCCCCGGATCGCAGCCCGCTTTGTAGTGGAACGTGATGTCTGTCACTCCTGAGCCCAGCCGGCTCCAGAAACTGTCGTCCAGGACCTGAAACTTTGTGTTTTCAAAGTGGATGTTCGAAAACCTCCGGTGGCTGAAGCAGTTGAGGGGGTAGGAGCTGACATGCTTCAAGGTGACGCAGCTGAAGCACAGTCGGAGGTTCTTGGATATCTTGGGCGTCTGTGTGGCCTCCAGCCAGCTCTTGCAGACCAGGGTGATGCTCTTGAAGTCATCGAGGTCGTCGATGTATTGGAAAATTTCAACTAAAATCTTTCGGACCAGTTCAGACCTCGTCTTTCTATTTTACCGACTTCTCTCACCTCGTTGGGTAGATCCGGAGTCTCCATGGTTCTTTACAGCCTTTTTGACGTCATAATTTTCCGTCTTTTGAGGAAAACTTTGGTGGTTCCGGCGAAGAGATTTCTTTGTTGACAAAATGCCGCCATTCAAAACACTGTTTTCCAAATCGACCATTTTACGAATGAAGAAAATGAAATGAAATTCAGCTCTCGTTATTATTTTGTGAATTTTCCTTTAATGGTCATTCATCGTCAATACAATGTACAAGAGGTTTTAAGTGTTTTTGTTAAGTTTTTCAATTTTTTATTCTTTAAATTTGCCTTAAACTTGTCCATCTTATCAACTTTTTATCATCTTTTATCTCATAATCTTACCTAAGTCAGGAAGTTGGAAGAAATGGAAAATCAAGGTTATCCGTATAATTACACAAGTTCCATTTGATCATGTTTCATTTAAATCCTCAATTTCATCCGTTTCCGTTGTCCACTAAATTCTAAAGAGCCTTTTTGCTCAAAACATGTAGCAATGCTGGACTTTTATTCACATTTGTTAAAATAATGTGTTCTTTCTCGTTTAATTATACAAATAGTCAAATACAGATACCTAAGCAGACGAAAAGTCAATCAGTTTTCAGTTGAATTGGAACTGAAGAGTTTTAAGTTTGTTTCAAAACTATTTAAAATAAAATCATTACATTACTTTTATCAGAGTCATTAGGGCTTTCTTAGGTCCAGCACAAAGACACTTCCGTCGGATGCACTAGCGCCCACCTTGCCGCCTCGCGAGTTCCAGCACACCTCGAAGATGCCCCCGGTTCCCTTATAACTGTGCACCAGCTGGCCCGACTGGGTGCTCCAAATGTGGACGCATTTGTCAAAGCTACCCGAAGCCAGGTATTTGCCGTCTGGGGAGAAGGCAACTGAATATACGGGTTCCGTATGTTTTGTAAGCGTGTGAATGCAGACGCCTCGCTCGACGTCCCACAACCGTACTGTTGAGTCGAATGATGCACTGGCAAGGATCAAATTCATGTTGGGGTTCTGCGTGCCGGCACCCGTCGGCGACCATTTGATGGTGTAGATCTCTTTTGAGTGAGCCTGTGGGAGAGCAGAATTTCAGAATCGCGACTGCGGCTTGTGGAGGAAATCTCAACTTACCTGTAAGTCATGGACGCAGTTGTCTTGCTTCATGGACCAGATCTTCAAGGTCATGTCGTCGGAGCACGAAGCAAGGAGCATTCCTTGGGGATCCCATTTGATGGCGTTTACTTCATTCTGTGGATCAGTGACTCAATGAGACATGGGTGAAAGGGTTGCTGGAAAACTCACCGTATGTCCCTGGAAGGATTTAATGGGCCGGTCGACGCCCAGCTTGCACACGTGAATGCACTGGTCCGTACTGCAACTCGCGAAGGAGTTGTTCGTCTGCCAGTCGACGTCCAGCGCGGGGGCGGAGTGGAAGGCAAATTGCTGCGTACACTGGCCGGTGGCAGCTTCCCAGATGATTGTCGTCTTGTCGACACCCGCCGACAAGATGTAGTTGCCCTTCTTGTTCCACTTCAGTGCGAATATCGGCCCTTTGTGCTGCCCCAGCGTGCTCGCCAGCTGCCCATCCGTCGTCCAGATGCGCGCATACCCGTCGTAGCTTCCCGTCGCCAGCAGCGACCCATCAAAGTTCCAGTCCAGCGACGTCACGTCTTTGTTGCTGGGAACCTCCGTGCCGCCCTTCTGGATGCAGTGACGCAGAACGAGCTGGTTGGGACTCGTGGAGTTGTCGCTCATGTCCCAGATGCGCGCCGTGCTGTCTCCCGATCCGCTCGCCAGGAGATCCCTGCTCGGGTTCCAGGCGCATATGAACACCTCGCTCTCGTGGCCACGTAGCACGGTCGCCTTGTGGGGAGGAATCTCGATGCTCTGGTCCACTTCCATGGGCTCCGACGGAGCTGTCGTTGTCGTGGAGACGTTGGCGGGCGTCGCGTTGCTGGCAGCGGTGGTGGTGGTGGTCGTGTTGGTCACAGTCGCGGTCGTGGCTGTTGTGCTCGCCGCCTCATCACCCCCATTCGTCTCCGGCGGTTCCGTTTTCGGCTGCTTCAGCAGGTTCTGCCTCATCTGTACAATCTCTGGCATCACGGCGTCTATCAGACTCAAGCTTTCGACCACCCTCTGTTCCGTGCCGTCCTCATTGATGCTGATTTCGGCCTCTGTGTACTGCAACCCCTTCTGCAGCACGCTGAGCAATGCAGCCGACGGCACCAACGCCCCGTTTATATTGCTCTGCGAGATGTGTGACTCTATTCCGAATGTGTAGGCGGAGTGTGTGAATCCTGAAAGATGCCAGAGGTCAAAGGAGTTCGCGCGCTGAAATTCCCGGGAGATAGCAGCCCCCGGAACCCGAGATAACTCACCCGACTCCTGAAGATACCGATAAATCAGGAAATTCACCTCATCGCTGGAGAAGCTCATGGTTTTTGATGGTCAAAGACTTACTGCGCGGCTTACAGAATCGCAGCACGCAAAGAACGGCCACTTTTTTACGCTATTTTGCACTGAAATGTCTAAAAACGCGACAGAAATCGGATTTTGGCTTGATAAAAACTTTTCTCTTCGTTTGCTTCCGACTCGAGCGCCGCGTCAAACAGGTCGAGCCTCTTCGGGAAGTCTACGCACCTGTTGCGAAGTCTAGGGATACGTCCCTCCCATCTCATTTCTCGCTGGTTCGGCTTTGTTTAGAGCTTCAAGCCTGCAGATCTGAAAAACGATTGAACTCCTGAACTATTAAGGCCAACCAATCACTCAACGGCTCATCGAGGCTGGGAAATATTTCAGTCAATTTCGGGCAGCCCTACTCAATCAGTTTCCGCCGTTCTTTCGCTCGAGCGGCTCCCAAACCGAAGTTCAAAACAAAATTTCCTCACAAAAAATCGATCAAATTCTCGTCAGCGAAAACGCTTGGAAAACACGGTGAACTTAATGAAAAACCTGCAAAAAAGGAATCATCACTGACGTGACGACGGAACTTTGCAGGATTCAGTGCAAACAAGTGGAAGTTCTCGAACGGAGAGCGCTGGGACGAAACGTAAACAGGTGAAGGAACAAATTTTTCAGAGCGCACACCTCAGAGCCCTTATCCGCGAAAAGAGACATCGTTCTATCGCGATTAGCGACAACCGACGTGACTCACATCGATGAAATTGCAAGTGAAAGTGGTGATTGACGCAAAAAGGTGATCTGATTTGCGGAAATTCTTGTCGCTCGCATTTTTTTGCTGGCCCCGTGTGTGTCGTGATTCGTGTGTCTACGGGTCTGGCATTGTTATGCTGAGGCTGCGGTTATTGGATTAAAAAATTACTTGCGTGAATTATCGTAGATTAGGCGGATTTGCAGAGAGCTCTCATCACGTGATTCTGCACCGAAATCGGAAAATTTATTATCGATCTCGTCATTGCGAGTGTCGGTGCTGGAGAGTGAGGAGGGAGCAGAGTCATAAAATTTGGCAGAAAGCCTACACGCAAATATTTGTGAGGATAGAAAGAACATAAAAGTTAAGATTGTGTATTTTTTTTATAAAAGTCGAGGCCGGGGGCGGCTGAGTTATGGGCGCCAGCGAGCGAGTGGAAGTGCTGTTTGTGGAAGTGGATCGGCCGGGGACTCGGAGCAACTTTTTACGACCACTAGAAGTAGTTTACCTTTCTTATCAAGCCGCACTTGCGTACGGAAGATATACAGACGAGAGAGGGCTCGTTCATGAATCACGTCATCGGGGGTTTTCCCTAAAAATTTCAGATCTGGGATTTCGTAGCCTTTTTTAATTAAAGTTTCCTACAAGAGAGAGAAAGTTGCGTGATATAGTGGTACGACCTTCGAGCATGGAAATTTTTCAGGTCGGTCGCTCTTTTTATGGAGTGGACAAACAGAGCAAAATTTTCAGCCAATTTTCGTGGAAGTCTGGATTTGAGACCTACTTGGATCGAAAAAAAAATCTCCCAAAGTACTTAAGTCCGAAGGCTCCGGTGGCTGTTTCTAAGGATCCCATACAAAAATTTCACAAAAATTCGATTTTCTCTAGCTCCCAAAGTACGGGGGCTAGAGCTCCCATCTTTGGTGACGATCACTAGAGGGACCCCTAAAAACAGCCACCAAGAGATGAGCCACCGCAGTTAAGTACTTTGGGAGATCCAAGTCGTCTCAAATTCAAACTTCCACGAAAATTGGCTGAAAATTTTGCTCTGTTTGTCCACTCCATATAAAGAGCGAACGACCTAAAAAATTTCCATGCTCGAAGGGTACGGCCCTAAAAAAAATGTCCAAAAATCACGCCCCATAAAGTGTGGACGAGCCCAAATACACCGAGATTCAAGTATATTTGTGATTGTTTTCGCAATTTTTATTATGTGGCCCCTCGATTTGTTTACCCTGCTGCCGCTTCGCCGCCGCTGGTGCACTTTGAGGAACTTATATTTACATTCTGGTGTGCCTTTCGTTGCGAGGTGGTGTCTGTCGGTCGGGTCTCAGCAATGCCAAGGTCCAAGGGGCCATAAAAGAGCGCTTTACGACCTCTTGGGTGTTGTGAAAATAAAAACTTTCGAGCTTAATTGCCGAAAAGTAGTTTGATGGGAGTGTATTTATACTTTTTATGATGATTTCATCTCCGATCTGCGAGCCTCTGACGACAATGATGTCTTGTCTAGATGCCTTTAGCCACCGCCACCGCGTTTGAGCATTTCTCAATGGCAAATAATGGTATATTTATAGCCTCACTGTGAAGTCTCGAACAACACTGTATAAAGTGCAGAACGCCGTTGGGCGAAACACCATTTCAATTAGCATAAAAGCATAAAGGGCCTCGTTAGCAGGCAAGGCGAGAAAATGCTCGCGATTTTGTTTTCTGACGGACAAAAATAAAACGAAATGCATGTTGTTTTCGCGCCTCCTCCTCCCCCCATCAAGCGAGCGAGTACATTTTTGCAGAAAATTTCGACTTTCGAGGTCGTTAATCAAGTGTCAGTCTCGGATAAATTTATCTCGACGCGAACGCAAATATTTAATTGAAATTTCCAAACATTCTAATTTTAGGGGCTGGAAACGAAGACGCCAGAGAAGCGTATGCGTAAAAGTGAAGAGATTGGGAATAAATAACTCAGTAAAGATGCAAATGTGCACTGCCAGAGAATAAGTAAACAAAATACGGAGGAAGCAACACACGCGTCTAGTCATTGAAACTGCAATTTAGCACTTAAATCTGCACGAGAGGAGTCAAAGCCGAGGGAAAAAGGATGCCAATAAATGGAAGCGGAAACAACGGGGATGTATTGAGTGCGATAGAAGAGGTTTCTGACATTTACGATGCATTTGCGCCGCACGTCGATGCCACAAACATCTCGCAGGTGGCCGAGACGCCAACGAAGAAGGCTCAGCCCCTCAAGACGTTCCAGGAGGTGCAAGGCCTGCTGCAGCAGAACAAGAAGCGCGACGTAAAGCTGGTGATTCGGGAGAACAACTGGCCCATCAACTCGCCCATCCGGGCCCAGCTCTGGCCTGCCCTATGCACGCAGCACCTGACGGGCAAGAACACCTCCATGCTCGAGGGCTTCTACTGGGACCAGGTGAACCAGGTGTTCGGCACCACGGAGCTCCCCGAGAAGCCCATCATGCTGCCCCCCTTCGTCGACTCGACCCACTGCTTGCCCTACCATCTGAACCGCAAGGGACACGCCGTCGCCGACCGGGTCGTGAGCGTGCTCGGCTACACGTACGCCGACATCACTTATAGCCCCATTCTGTATCCCATAACGGCCCTTCTGCTGCACTATCTGTCCGAGGAGGAGTGCTATCACTGCATCGCCAGCCTGATTTCCACAAAGGACAAGGTTTTCATCACGCAAACCAAGTTGCTCTTTGAGGTCACGTGGAAGACTTTCATGCAGATTTCAAAGAAATATGCGGTAAGCTTTAATTCTCCCTCGAAACCAATTTCACCCCATTTTGTTTCCTTCCAGAAACCAGCCATGATGTATTTAACAAGACTTTGCTCCGGTCAAAAACTAGAAAGACTTTTTGTTGATTGGTGCTGGTGGATACTGGGAGGTCTGCCCTTCGCCCATCTCATTCGCGTAATTGACTGTTACCTTCATGAAGGTATCAAAGTATTGTACCGGGTCGCATTGGCCATATTAATTTTATTTAACAAACATTCACAATCATCATCCGCTTCATCGAATTCGCAATCAGCAACATCTGAGTGGAATGCAGACGCTGTTAAAAACGATATTGACAATGCGCTTCCAAAGTTCTGTAAAAATATACCGGTGACGCCAACCAAATTGCTTCGAACTGCGTTTAACATTAGGAACTTAAGGTGAGCTCCGGTCTCCCAACAAGCTCTATTTCTAACGAGGTTCATTTCTAGCTCATCGTATATATCAAAAGTGTTTATCAAGACTGAAATGTTACTAAAAAGCAAGTCGGTTCTAACTGGGCCAAAGCAATTAACCAGATCGCGTTCTAGCGATACGCTACCAACAAGTCAATCACAACTCAACATCCAGATGATGTCCAACACGTTAACGATACGAGAGGTGAGACTCTTTCGCGCTCTTTTTCCCGCACAGAAGCCCCCAAGTCGACTTTGCTGACATTTTTCTCTCTCATCAGACTTTTCCCTCCGATACTTGTAGTCAAATGGTAAAGGTCAATATAATTTTTGATATACTATGTATGTGTGTTAACCTTCCGACTTTCTTTGTCCTTCTTTCTCTCTGGAGTGTCCTGGATCTCCCCAATAACCGCATGACTTAACGAGATCCATTTTGTTTCTTCCAATGCTGCCTCTTGTGACCTTCCTAACATTCCAAAAACACTAACACGGACGCCTCTAGGGTGCTCATTCGCCCGATGCGCGCGTCCTCTCAATGGGAGTCTATCCAATACAAGCAATAAATAGTACAGTGACCGGGACGGATGATGTAAGTGGCGTCTAACTTGCATGTTTCGCTGGATTGTGCTTGCAAACACGATAATTGAATTCACTCTCACTTCCGTCACTAATCCATTTGTCTCGCCTGCAGCTCCTCACTCTGTGGTCATGGCTGCCAGTCAGGATTACGATGTACCAACCAGTGCTTTTGTACACCACGGAGGAGCACGGTTGCTCGCTGACAACTTTTTATGTGCGTGTGGAACAGCACGAACCGACTCTCCTGATGATCAAAACGAGTAACAATGAGGTGAGTTTTTGTTTTGGGCCACCAACCTAACCTTTTAGACCTACGGGTTCTTGTTCCTATTCATGCAAGTTTCCTTAATTTTCGCAGGTCTTCGGAGCCTACTGCTCAGCTCGATGGTTCGAAAGGAACATGAAGGACGATCGTGGCCAGAGACAGGCATACTTCGGTACGGGAGAGACCTTCCTCTTCTCACTATACCCCGAAAGAGCCAAATACCCGTGGGTGGGAATTGACGCAGACAAGAACGTCACACACGGATCAGAACTCTTCATGGCCGCTGATGCCAAGATGATTACTATCGGGGGAGGGTAAGTGAGACCAAGAAGACCCTAAACAAATGTTATTTAAATCTCTTATCTTTTAGCGAGGGCCAGGCCATCTGGATGGACGAGAACATTCGATACGGAAAGACAGACCGATGCACAACATTCAACAACCCTCCACTATGCCCCTCAGGCGACTTTGAAATTAGAGTCCTCGAAGTTTATGGTTTCGCAGGAGCTTAAATGCCCTTTTGTTTAAGTGTAACACACATCGATAGTTGAGAACAGCCACAGTACATGAACGTAAGAAGACAAATACATTAACGATACGGAAACCAAAGCTGTACTAACGAAATCCTCTACGTACGATATTTTGTGAAGTGGTTCGCGCCATGTCAGTATTTTACTATAATATCTTGCTTCGTTTTGACCACAATTTACAAACAGATTCTTTCGTAACTTTGAATTAGAGCCGAATATCGTACCAAGTCAGATACGTACTTTGAGAATTCTCATATATTTTTCCTTGATTTGAACGGTCAAAGCCCGAGAGCTGTGATCAGATGAGAGATGAAGGAAGAAACGTAGAAAAGAGATTATCGTCCAACGAAAAAGGCAATGAAAACGGATCCACATAATCAAACCTCCCAAAACTAAGTGTCGCGTGTGAGTGTGGAATTGAAACATTCCAATTTGTGAGCCAACTTTGATCAAAATCATGTCAAATTAATAGGAGAACAGCACATATACAATTTTGAGCACGTTTTACCAGAAAATCAAATTTTGAAGAGCAGTCAGTGGCGGAAATTTTTCTCGATATCAACGAAGGTTCCGGCACTGCTGATTTTAAGCCCTTTTCACCCGGCGTGGCGCTTCCTCGAAAAATCCCCAGACGATCCAGGAGGCAGCCCCCGACTTCGTAGGAACCTGTACTTTGATCAAATATTTAGTCAGAACAAATTCGTGGACTGCAAAGTGTACAATCAGAGAAAACCTATACAAAGAAAATTTTAACGATGAACAATAAGAGTTTGGAGGAATATGACAAGATTAACAATAACGTTGAGATATACACACCTTTCCATTAGGAGTCGTAACCCGAAACAACCATATTGTGGCTATTTTGCTGTAGTTTTAGCGTCCTAGAGTAGGTAGCCTTAACCAAACCAAAAACAACCCATATGATATACATTCACTGTAGCGATAGGATACTCTGCTTCATTTTTGGGCTTCTCTATGTGTCTTGTGTTTCGGAATATAGTCGTGGCTCTCTTGTATCGCAAGTCTAGCTTGATGTCTCACCGTATGTAGTCGTCCAAAATACCCTCCTGACATCCTTTTCGTCGCGTCGTTCTGTTCGTGAGAGGAAGCTACATGAAATGTCCTGTCTGTTGAATATTTATGTATAAATTGCAACCGATAAGTGATGGTTATATTTGTTATATTTCAAAATGTTGATGTTAATATTCAATAACTATTGATTGGTCATTGATAAGATAAAGTGAAGATGTAATTATTATTATGATAACGTTATACAAGATGTATTCGCATAGTATGGTTCTATAAATACTGTAAATTAGCGCAGGAGATGATTCATTTTTATGTTGAAGGAAGGCAAATAAGTAGAGTTAGCAATTAGAAATGGAAACGAAAGATGTGATTTGTTAAATATTAAAAGTGATGAGAAAAAATCGTTCCTGAATTTTTGGTCAAGTTCACAAAAAAATTTCCCAAGTTTAATCTCTCATTTTCTCGTAAATCCCACCAGTCATCGCAAAATGACGTCGCTGCTCTCTGAATTCTCTCTGCACCAATGTTTGCGGTCCGTCATCACTCCGGACTCGCTGAGATGCGTGGAATAATCCCGTCTGGCGATAAGGAAGTTCACGACCCGCACACATTTCTGATAGCCGGACATCTCTATGACTCATTTGCTAGCTAAAAGCATGATTTTTGGCTGCATAGTTTATTTATTAAGGTTAATATGCACATTGCTGAAACTTGATCTTTCACTCTCATTCGGATTCGCTGTTCGTTATAAAAATATCAGATTTAGGTTACGCCTCGGTATCACACAAAGCCAACGGAGCTTAGACTCGCTCGTAGGTCTGGTAAGCTGGATAATACGCCTTGCCTGTGGTCGATGTGCCCAGCAGCCGCGCTCGCTGAGTGTCGACTTCGCCGAGCCAATGGTAGAGCGAGTAGACGGCGCTCCAGCAGTAGAGGGAGAAAAACAGGGGAATGCCGATCACGATGGCCAGGAAGATGCCAAAGGCGGCGTCGATGCCCTTGTCGGTTGACATGAGAGCAATGAGGACGATAGCGGCTCCCAGGATGGTGTAGAGGAGCTGGAAACCGTTCTCAATGAGCCATGGGAGTAGCAGGAGGCGCTTGCCCTGGATCGTCCCGATGAGGAGCAACACAGAAGCGATGAAGTCGATGGCCGTGAGAGCGATGAACGCCACAGCCAGGCCCTGCACGATGGTGGCGGAGGTCTCCACAAAGGTCTCTTCTGACGTCTGGTTCGTGATGTTGTTCAAGTCGTTGAGCGTCTGGTTGATGTAGTTGGGGAGGTATTGATCTAAATAAATGAGTCACAGTATAGAATGATTGAATTACACAACCTTCGGATTCCGAAACTCGGATTGGGAAGCCTTACATGACACTGAGGTCGTAATCAGATACAGCAGGCTCTTAACTGTGGCCATCCATCCCAGGATCACTCCCGCGGTCTGCAGCTCGAAACAGAAGAAGGACTGTAGCATACACATCTTGCGGGTTTTTTCTTTATTATGCTTTGGAACTTGAACCGAATTGAATTTGCGACTTTTCTATCTCTCGAACGAACTCGAACTGCGACTCTGACTGAATGACAGTTGCTGACGTTTCTACACACACGCTCATTTCTTCGTAGAACATCCACACAAACTGGCCTGTACGAGATTTGAACTTTCGTTACTTTTGGCGGTTGAAAATTACTTCAGAGCGCTTTTACAACTTTATTATGTCTTTTTCAAATAATTTCTAAAAAATAATGAAATTTCCAAAGTTCAAAAATTTAAGTTAAAACCTTTAATTTAGTATGAAATTTACTTCCAAGAAAGACGTTTTAGGCGTTTTCGGGCTTAAAATAACTTAAGGACACTTTTCATACAGGGCTTGTTCACATATTACGTAACGGTGAAAATCGAGATTTTCGACCCCCACCCCCCCCCCTCTGTCACGGTTTGTCCTATATAACAGTACTTGAGTTTGTACTGACTGTCACGGAGCGGCCGACACCCACCCCCCCCCCCCCTTGGACCGTGACGTAATATGTGAACAGCTCCACATAAGCGTTTTCGAAATTCAAAAAAATGCACTAAAAAAGTTACATTGAATTTGAGTGACATAAAGCACCATTTCAGATAGCTCTTGAAATTTCAACGAGACTACCATAGCCTTTTTTTCGATTTTGACCTTTAAGCCGAGTTCTGAATTTTTATCCCGCCAGGTCAATTTTCAATGAAATCCGACTTTGCCGCACTAAAATCTAAACTGGGCTTCCAATTGGATTTTTTTTTCTGAGCAAGCCTCATACTTTTTTTTCCAATTTTTAACTTTTAAGGAGTTTTATTTTTATCCTGCAAGGTCGAGTTTCATCGATACCCGACCCTGCCCCACTAAAATTGTATCAGGGCCTTCCAGAGGGATTTTCATAAGCTGATTTTTTTTATACGGGAAGCCAATTAAATTTCAAAGAGACTACTAAAGCCCTTTTTTCGATTTTCGACCCCTGGGCGGCGTAAAAAAATTTTTTTTCCCAAAAAACGATTTTTGCAAAACTCAGAGGCACGAAGTGTCAAAACTAAAATTGATGCGGTGAAATGCTGGTTCCCTCTTTTGGGGCCCAAATGAAGGATTTGGAACCTATTTAAGCCCCTCGGAACCCCAAATAGCGAAGTCGAAAAAAAGCTTGTTTTTTTTATTTCAAAAACTCAAAGGTATGAAAAGTGTTCTTAAATAAGCACGAATTCGATGAACACAAGGCAGTTTAACTTCAAGTTTCAAATTTTAATCATCTCCATGAGAGTTGCTACGAACGATGAATCCATATTCTGAAGTATTTTTCCAGCCACGCGAGTAATCAGGACAACCAAACACTAGAAGTCAAATATAAATTGACGTCAAACAGCAAATATTGGCTCCAAATTTACTTTCCAAATGGTTTTGAGCCCACTGGCTGTCGTCAACGGCTCAAAAATAGCCCGGAGCCAAGCAATTTAATATCTCGGTCATGAGTCTGGTTGAAAAAAAGTGGCTCGACAAATGTTAAATACTGCACAATATTTATTCTCAACAAAAGGATTAAGTTTCAGCGCTCTGCGTGACATTCGAATGATCGATGTAATTTATTGCGGTCAGTTAATTACCTCTTTGCACATTTTTCCAGGACTTGGCGCTGATTCTCATGTAAATTGACGCCGAAAACCGCTCTTGTGCGCCCAAAATCATGCAAATCAGCATTCCGATCCTCTCTCGCTGTCGAAATGGCTCAGAAATTTGAATTTCAAACACCTGTGGAGCTCATCCTGTGCTTATCCGCCAACTTGCGCATACAAATGCCTCGGATATCCTCGTGTATGAGCATAACCTGTGCGAGCATGAGCCACACACGGAGCCTCCGCACACCTCCAGCAGGTCTCTTGTACAAGAACAGACCGACTCCACAATCTCCACTCTCTATATAAGTTGGCGCCAATGCCGTGTTCCAAACACAACGCTCACGTCCGCGACAAAGTGAGGAAGACAGGCCGAGAAAAGCGTGAAAACTCTCAAAAGTGACATGTGAAATTTTTTCGCCGAACAAAAAAATTATCTCAAAAACTAGCGAAGCCGAAATTCGATTTCCGAGCGCCAAACTTGACAAGGTGAGTGAAAGCCGCGAAAACGGGCCGTCGGTGGGGGTGCGAGGCATATCAGTCTTCATTACATTTTTGAAACACGTAAAAAAGTGAAAATGCACCATAAAAGTGGAGGCGAACGTAAATCATGTGGATATTAGGATGCTCATTTAACACGTCATAAAACAGGCACAAAGAGGCCAATTTCGAGGAGCCTCCACTGCACCGCTCCGTCGCTCCCCGCCTGAAAGTAGGTTAACCAAAATTATTCTTTTGAAGAATAATGAAAAATTATGGCGACAGAAACTTTTTCTGCTCGAACGGAGTGTCCCCTTTTTTCCACCGGAGCTCCGACTCCTCCGATATGATGCGTTCGGTGCTGCGGCTGCCTCTGATGTGATGATAATTTCCAAGTTGCAAACTTTCTTGCGTTCTGTGTCAAAGAAAATCTCCTCCAAACATTTAATTAAAATGCGCATTTTCCTCTCCCCGGCTTTCATTTCCGACAAAGGGGCTCTGATTGAAAGCTCCGGACCCGATAGTTGTGTGGGAACGAGCGGCGAGCAAGATCTGGGACCAATTGACGTG
This sequence comes from Forcipomyia taiwana, assembly GCA_963930915.1. NCBI lineage: Eukaryota > Metazoa > Arthropoda > Insecta > Diptera > Ceratopogonidae > Forcipomyia > Forcipomyia taiwana. Next base: position 987,071 of record CAWVOI010000099.1, on the reverse strand, counting down.
CAATCACGGCCGAATGAACGTAATTTGGGCCTTTGGGCACTCTCAAATTTGCATGTCCGTCATCCCCCTCAATTTTTACCGATTCTGACGCCCATTCACCCTCCCCCCCCCCTATTCATGCAAGTCCCACTAATGATGAGTTACGATGTTACAGCCATGGATTCTGACTCGTGCGAAGTTCAAATACCTTAAGGCAGCATTGAAATCTCTTTGTTTTACGTGTTCAATAAGTGCTTCTGTGCCCAGGTTTCTGCTAAGGTGGCGATGCGAAAGAACGGTATTTTGTAATTAAATCAGCTGGAGAGAGAGCAGCTTTTGGTCTCAAATTTTTTGATTTAGGCTTCATTTAAGTGAGTCGTAGTTTAAGACCTCAGAACACGTTTTGAGGAATTTATTTGGAGTAGTCAAGATGTTTTAAATTTGGACCATCTCTTCACTTCCCTCTAGCATCTAAAAAATTAATTTAATTAAATTAAATAAAAAAGCAAAAAACTATGCACTGAATACTTACGAAATAAGCCCTTCTAAACATTTTTAAAATTCACCCACAAGCTTTATTACCGATTTTGTTGATTTAATTTAATTTGATTTATTTTTTCTGGTTTAAGATGCCCAAGATTATTTTAGGAGTACTTTTTCTTAGTACTTAGAAACTTAGGGGGTTTCTAGCTTCGTCCCTGTACCTGAAAGGGGTTATATTTCGGACAGACTAAAACATACTAAAATTTTATTCCAATTGGACGCAATATAAGGAACTTTCATTTAAACGTAAACTCATGACGCTTAATGGCTAGTTCTTAAGTTATAAATTTTCGGACAGACAGACAGAAAAGCGACCATAAATGAGAAGAGTTTAGAAATTAATGAAAAATAATGAAGCGTCAAATTTACTAATTACTCTGAGCACGAGAATCCATCTCCAAGAGACGAGTGGGTTGATTGACGCCTGGTACTTTGTTCGGCCCCCTCACACTTGCACCGTGTTTATTAATTACTCACTAAAATGCACGCGCCAAGAACTTGTGTTGCTATCTGTTGGGAAAGTGGAGCCCATTAACGAGCCATTATCGATAGTTTGCCGTTGATAATGACGGTTTAAAAATAATCTCAAAATCAATACAAAAAGCCATTCATGCATCTGCTCGATAAATTGCGGTAAAGTGTCCCCCCAACTTAGGAGCTCTTTCTGAACCAGGAACGGAAAAAAATCGACAGCAGTGCCGACCCAAATGTCAAGCGAGGGCACCTGACTCTGGCATGTGGATGCAATATTCAGCATTTTTACCCACGTGACTGATGGCTCAGATGTCGCAATTGCATAATATTTCCGATTGGGTGGACCGGAGGACTGCCACGGAAACGTCTGGGAATCGTTAAACTTTCAGAGGGTCGACTTGCCTTGAATTTATGGCTCTCTGGGCAATTTTGCGCACTTCCACTCGAGAGGGTCCCTCTGCGCGCCCGTAATTGTAGCGCCAGAGTCTAAATTCGTCACAGGCACATCAGCATTCGATATAAAATAAACATATGAGCCAATATATTATGCGAAGCGAAAGGGTGCCCGGGCGAATTTGTTTGCCAAAGCGAAGATGAAGTGAGCACCCATCGAGCAAGGACAGCTACTCCGAATGCTTTTGATATGTGCAGCCTCTCAGCAATGGCAATAGTTATTGTACTGGAATTTGTGACTGCTTTAGCCACTCTGCTGCTGCTGACGAAGCCGGAGAGACAGGCGGCGTCGGTGTGTGTGTGTGTAGCATCGGTCTATCTCCGGATCTCTAGAACGCAGAAGGGAAAATTATCTCCTAATCAATAGAGTAATAGACTGTAAGTAATCCAGAATCGAGGTGGATTTATGTCAGATACACCTGAAGGTGCTGCCTCCCCTCGTGTGGACAACCTCCCGGCATTGCTGGAAGGTCGGCAATTTAAATTGCTTGACACTGAAATTTTAACGCAGATTATAACGTCACAACTTATTGACTCGTTTCACGTCCCATTTGGTAGCTTCGGGGGGTAACCCAGTTCGGAATGGCTGCGAATGCTGGAGCAGAAAGCCACGAGGAAAGATTAGCGGTTGCGGTGCGCGCGGGAAAAGGGGCTGCGCGGCATAATTGAGATAATCCCCTCGTTCATTAAGGCAGTTAGCGAAGTCGTCACGTTTGGGCCTCTTAACGATAATTGCAGCAGCCTTTTGAGCTGCCAGATAAGGAAATTCGTCAAAAAAGACGCCCGAAATGCATCGAACTGGGGATTAGAAGCTCTCGTGTCCGGCAGGCTGAGAGAGAGAGAGGAGCGTAATTGACCAATTACGTGCCTAATTCGAGCCAAGTCTGCTTCTGATGTTTGGCGACATTCATCATCCAAATCGAATTCGGAGTTTGCTTTGACAAACGATTGCTGCACCCAATTGAGGTAATTAGAGGCGATTACGGCCACCTCGAAGCCGAAAAAGAGACCCGACTGGCGCTCGAGTTCAAGGCCGGAGTGAGTGGCAGGAGCGGGGGCGGGACTGCCGGTGGAAGGAAATTGAAAAGTTTCCATTCCCATCGCGATTATTTCAAAAACTCAATTTACCTGCAACAAAAGTATGCGAATCATTTCAACAGGAGTTGGCTCCAGTGGACTGCACAGGCACGCGGACACTTGTGAGGGTTTAGCTCGAATACCGTGGAGTCGCAAGTCTTGCATTTCTCCTACAATCTAATTCTCCCATCTCACGGAATGTATGAATCGAATCGCAATAATGCCAAGCGATTGCAAAAATCCAGAATCGATTTCCGCAAAACTGCTTCATTCATATTGCATGGTGATTTTTTTTTTTTTGTGTTCACGGGAATCTCGTAGGCACTCGGAATGTGACCCGTTACACGGTTGGACGGGCAAGTCCGTGTGGGACCAGCACATGCCCTTTATTATTTAGCAATTTTTCAATTACTTAATTAAGCCGCGAGCAAAGCACCCTCAAACTGGCGATGAGCAGCAGCTGTTCGGTTGGTATCCTTTTTCGTCGTTTTAGTGGCGGCTGTCGGCGCGTCAATTGGGGAAAATCACGAGTATAGGTTGTGCACGAAAAAATTTGGCCACACTTCTTCAACAAAACTTGACATCTTGGGATTTTTTATTTGTAAAAACAGGCTTCAATATGTGCCAAGAGCTGCCTCAGTTATTGTGGCTCTGAGGGGCCAAACCCAAAATCAGAAGAGGCTACAGATATCAAACTTAATTAATTTCAACAACATTAATTTATTATGGCCCCTCTGCAGTCCAAAGGGACAGAAAAATCCAAGGGTAATCCATTTACTCCAGTTCTGGGCACTGTTGAGTAGAATTCGGGAGCTTCGCCATCAGTCACCACGATACTTGTATGACAAGCTTCCTCTAAACTCCTCCAATTCACTTTAAATCTTCAGGGCATCTTCCTTGTAGCTGCTCACGACTTCAGAACCGAGAAAATGGAGGGATCTAGCGGTTTCAACTCTGGAAAATGACAAATTAACTTTCTCGAGCCAAAGGAATTTGCCGAAAATCCGCATAATTTGCGAATTTCCGGCTTTGCTTTTGCTGCTGGGACTTCCTGAATCTTTTTCTTCCTCTTCTGGCAGGTTTCGCAGCTTCTTTGAGACTGAAATGGTGAAAATCAACATTTTTCCTGAGATGTTGAAATTAATTAATTCTGATTTCAAAAGCTTTGATTTCAAACCTAGTGCCACTAACTTTTGTACATGAACTCCTAGAAGCCTCTAAAACTATAAAAAGGAACTGATTTTTTTTTTGAAGATTAAAAAAAAATTAAGGACGAAAATGCAATTTCATTGAACTAAAAATTACCTCTCTTAGGCCAATCTGTGAAATCAAAACTCCCACTAACCAGAAAAATGGACCAATTTCGTCGTTGCCAAGCCATGGAATCCTCGAAACTTGTTGAAGCAGGTGATGCCGCGCGTCCACAGCCGAGCCCTGCGTGGGTGAATGACAGAATCCGGAAGGTGTGCTGCTCAGTTTCTTTGTTTTCGATTGCATGATTCGCGCATTTAGCTGATGAAACAAGGACCGATAGGAGTATTTTCGTATACATGAAAGATGAGCGAAGGTTACTCGAGTCAATAATGATTGTGTTTGTGTATCGACACCTCTGTTCCAATATGGCACGTGGTGTGTGAGTGATGAGGCATGAATTTAGGGGTGAAAATATGGGGGATGATAAGTGTGTTGATGGACGTGTCTCGTTCTTGTAAAAATATTTGCGAATGTCTAGGAGCTTTGTTTTATGATCATGAATGGAATTTGTGACCTGAAAGGAGATACGGGAGGAGCATCTTGAGTTACCTGGGGATGCGAGGAGTGCTCTGCAAACACCATAGTGGCTTCTGAGCGGGAAATTGACACTACACTTGCTCTACTCGACTACCATTAATCAGCTCGTCGCGCCTCAAATCTGCCAATTCCATCTGTTTTCCAACCCGCAGATTGCTCCAAAACTTTAATTCGAATCCATCAACCCCTCAATTTCAATTAGCGAGTCTTTTTGTCGCTGTGAGGAACGCCCGAATAATGCAGGCTCATTCGCAACCCTTTCCTTCCAGGTATAACCGTCTCCCAAACAATTACGTCGCATCGAGACCCAAAATGAGCTGGCTGAAAGGGACTGTGATTGGAATGTTCGTGATTGCTGGCTTGACTATGCTGGTGGTGGACGCGGCTCCGGTTTCCGGAGACAGTCTTGACAGTAAGATCCAACCTGTTTTTACTGACACCCATTAAGTGCTTCCATCCCCCAGGTTCCATCAACAACCTGTACGAGTATTTGCTGCAGAGAGAGTACACAGGACACGTTCCTCTGGCAGACCACCAGGTGGAGAGGAAAGCAGTGCGGTCGCCGTCCCTCAGGCTGCGGTTCGGACGTCGAAGTGATCCATCTTTTGTCGGCGACAAGCGAGCTCCCTCCGCCCGATTGAGGTGGGGAAAGCGGGACATGGGACTGCTCGACGAAAGCGCCTTCGCCCAGGACTCCCTCCGCAGACTGGCCCAGCGCTCACCCTCTCTCCGGCTACGATTTGGCAGGTCGGATCCACTCTTGATGAACAATGAGGAGGTAAGAAGTGATTTATCGGGATATTTATATTAATTAAAACGAGGAAGTGTCGAGGCGCCGCCGCCGACGCACCGGAAAAAATTCATTGAAGCGTCAAACTTTGGACTGACACTCGCTTTCGATACCCATGTCAAGTTTCACGCCCAATTTGCCATTTTCTCACCAACTAATGACCATATGTTCCGCTTGGCTGGTGATTGAGTGGTGAAATGTCCGGGAAAAGAGAGCCACAATGAGCGCGGTTGTAATTACATTTTTTGAATGAGGTTCGGTGGAAATATTAATATAATTTCGGAAGGAATTTTAATGAAAAAAGCAATAGGTTGGAAAACTAGTAAAATAGCCCGTCAGATATTTATGAAAGTCCTCACTCCTCGCGCACATGAGTCCTAGTTGGGAGCTGTTTTTGTTGCGAAATGCAAAACGTCATGTGCAACTGCTTAGAGCGCTTTATTCAATTTCGCGGCACCGGGAATGGGAAAGAGTCACGATTTTCACCTGTCCCGGCATCGTTTGCCAGTTCAACAGGTAATTGGCGACACCAGTTTGCAATCTCTCCGTTGCCTTCTCGTTTTATTGTGTAAACTGCGCCTTTGTACGTTCTCTGGAGACGGGAAAAAACACCTTCCAATCGCACACGCGGGCCTCCTCAACAATGGGGCGATAAAAAATGGAATGACGAAATGTTTTTGCTCCTTAGTGTACAAATTACGATAATAATCAAGATGTTGCGTAACGACGCGCAGATTGAATCATTTTTCGGGAGCACGCTAGACGGTGGAGCCTGGAGTTCAACAATGGGAGGGAAGAAAAAGCGTAATCTGCTCGAATGTGCAATAACAAGTTTCAAATGGGTTACATTAATAAGCTCGTAACGTTTATGTGCGTCTTCATGTGCGTCCTGAACTCCCACAAGGCGGCCTTGAAGGGTTGGAGCTTTCACCTTTTCGGGGGTTGACGAAAGGATTAAACTATTAGCATCACAAAGAGACGTCTCTCGGATTTGAAAAATTTTGAACGCGAATTTCAATTAGAAAGTAAAACAATTTACCTATTTAATCACGATTTGTGTGAGAGGAGGGGCGGCGGAGCGAATAAAAGGCGATTTAATTAAGGAGAGGCGCGCGAGGGTGGGAATGGAAAACACAAACAAGCGGAGAAAATGTGAAAAACTTAAGACAAGTAAATAGAACAAAACTTTCCTCTCATCCGTGATTTTGAGGATGTAATTCGTCTTCCACGCGATGGTATTGGAATTTTGCGGGGTCGGCGATCATCCCTTGCTCTCATTGGACGCTCTGACAGTGACGCTCGTGTGACGTCATGTGAAGAGGGCGGTTCTCGGGTGACGTCACGAGAAGGAGGATTACATATTCCACTCGTGCAGGAGATTAGAAGGCTTTCGGGAGTCAGGAGATTACAGCCAACATCCTAGACTCAGCTGTCTCCGGGAAAGCTGACAAGCTGTTTATTATTATCCTCGTACAGTAACTAGTGACTGTGCTTCATCATATCTCCCAGACTCATTTGCTTAATTGAGTTGCGTACAATCGGTCATTCACCAATGAGAGTGACTGACGACTGCAAAAATGACAGTCATTCTAGAATCTGAGGTCAGCGTTCACGTAGCAGCTCGGGAATAAAATTTTTACGGGCGAATCCGGCAAAGCGAGGAAAGAAAAGAATGAGGAAAATGCGGGAAAATTCCTCAAACTTTGTTTTGCGAAGCGCGCATTGTTTCCCTTCTTCAAACACGTCATGTCAGTCATGTGCTCGCGACTCATGTGACTTTTAATTAAAGCAGAATTTTAAAAGCCTTCTTCTGTCTTTCTCTTGCTCCTTAGGTGCAACATGACAGCTTGCAAATTGCTGACCAACAGTCTCTTGACGAGAACGAACTTCTGCAGCGACCTGCAAATGAGTAAACGAAAGTCTTCTACGTCTAAAATACAACAACAACAACTATGAGGTGCTCCAGAAACTGAACTCCCACCAGTCGTTCAATTTAATATTCATCGTGACATTAATCAAAGTTCACCTACATAGTTGGTCTGCAAGATGGGATCAAAACTGAAGACACCCTTGGAGCATTTACCAATTCCATATCTCCTATTCTCTATATTACCTGTGCCCCACTGTTTGAGTCCACCACTCCTACCAAACAAAACATTATATGGAAAATTATGCTAAGCAACATTTTGTCTCTAAATGTTTTAAGTAATTTTAAAAGGACATCAATCTGAAGAAGCAGTGTATAAAAACGTTGATTGCCCCCAATACTCGACACTGTCGTTAATAAAGAAAGAGGAAAGAAAACCAGAGAAGAAGAAAAACCGAGTTAATTACTATTTCCGTCAGAGGGGTAGCCAACTTGAATACTTTTTTTCGTCCCTTAGTGGAGCTCCGTCCCTGTCTCTGTCTTATGGGCACCTCGTGCGTCGGACAATAAAACATTTTTCACGAACTTTCAGGGCTTCGAGCGAGCAACTGCTTTGAGATTCTTTGAGATTATTACTATGCAAGGAAATATTTTAATTCCCCTCATCAAGAGAATGGCTGCAGAAAAAATGGGAATGTCCGCTTCTAGAACCTCCGCCTGGAAGGTAACTCCCTGAGGTCCCGACTCACGAGTTTCGGGGCACAGGTTGGGTTAGTTCATTATTCATTGAAATCACGTATGTACCGGACTAAGCTGCAAAGTATCAAAAATTAAATTAACAAGCCAGTTTTTGCTTGTCTCACTTCGAGTCGAGTACAACAACACGTGTCTCTGCTCTGTGCGATAGCTGGACCGGGGACACAGAGGAAGGCATAATCGGGTGTCGGGGGAGCCGTAAGTCAGACCTGGTCGACACTTTTTAATGTTCATGTGGACAGAGCGACCTTTCGGGTACCAATTTGGCAAGTTTGAGGCCGGTGCAGGAGTTGCTGCCGGCAGGCTTCGGCTAGAACTTTTTAATGCCTTGTTTATCAGAAAGTCGTAAAAACGGAAGAGGTTGACTTCGACACAACATTGAAATCACCATAAAAGCGGCTAAACAAGTGCGTTTAGAGGATTTGTATTTTATACGTATCGTAGGAACGAATGGACGGTCAAGGATTCCTGCCCACGTGAACGTGGAAGAGGACCGCAAGTCTCAGAATTCACGTGAGAGAGCTGGGCTACGGCATAACTCTGCATGCGGAGCAAACCCGAATTCCATTGTTGGGAAATTACCTTTCCCTATCTTCGAAGAAATCTCGAAATTACTTTAATTGTTGCATGGCTTCCTTTTTTGTGACGGATGAAAGAATTATTCACGCACATCAGCCTGTTGACGTTTGTTCTCAAAGGAGTGCTTTGTCAGTGGCGTAACTAGGGTTTGTGACGTTTCCGATTTTTCTAGAACTGAAAAGACTCAGTCCCTCATCGACTACGCCACTGACACTGACTTCCACGAACGCAACCGAAAGTGAAGTGGCGGAAGAAAGCATCTCCAAGGAGACAATTTACAAGTCTCGAGCGAGTTCTGCTGCTGAAAGAAAGCGAGAGTGTCCTCCCACCGCCGCTGTCGTGTCTGAAGCTAATAAAACCCCGTTTATATTTGAAAAATGGAAGTAATCGCAGCTTAATCAGAATCCTCATGTGGTTCAAAATTAAATTTACACCACGTGAATGAGGCTCCCAGCATGCGGACCATATTCGTCGTGGGAAAGTCGTTGTTGGCAAAACAATTTAAACTTTTTGATAAATGGGATGCTTCTTCGTTTTGTTCTGAGGCTTGTGGGCCCATTCACGACTACGAAACTTCTCCGTCTGCCTGCCATGTCTCGTGCCAATTCCAAAGAGTTGGGAAGAAAAAAGAAGCGCGAGTTGGCGGGAACTCACCCCTCACCTTTCTGCAGGCTGATTGCAAGCTGACAAGTCGGGGGTGGCTTTGTATCGTGAGCGGGCAATTTGAGGCGGGTAATGAAGCTATTTGTTACAATCTGCAGTGTGAAAGCCCTCCTCCCCATATTAGTTGCTACTCCTGTGATCAGAGCGTGTTATTTCTCCTCATGGCACTCCATTTTTCTCCACAAAGAGACGCAAGAAAGTTTTAAAGGTCACAAAGCGCTCAGAGATTGCGACGATGATGGCTTCTCAACGGTTCCCATTAGTCAAGTGGGTGGGAAAAGTCGGGGGAGTACGTGGCAAAAATAAATAAATTGTAGTGTTTGCGTTTCAATCGCGCCAAGTCATGATAAGTGATCAAAATGCTCTCAGCTCAATGATTTAGAGCCTCGTCGAGTCGCCGCACCGGTATCGGAGCACATTGGCAAGCAATCAGGACGTTCTTCCTTCCTTTTTGCGCCATTTGGCGGCACTTGCTAGATGAAGAGCTTTGCAACAGGCCCAATCTAGGACTTGTCTGTACGTCTGACATCCAAAATCTGCTTCAAGGGGAAATTCAGACAAGCATTTAAACGTCCCATGGGCTTTGCAGTTAAAGAGACACTTATGATTTTTTTCTCCACTCCCTTTCATAACTTGCTACACTTGTTGCTCTCCTGATGGCAACGAAATGATACACGCAACGCATATTCGATTACATGCCACTTGTTGCAACGGAGGAAATGACGGGAGCAAGCTTCTGCCTATGCAAAGAGAGCAAGAAATTAAAGCAAATATGTAAACTGCCTCCTAAATGAACTTACGATAGTCTCTATGAGTGCAGTATTGCACAATTAGCACCTAGTTACGGCTCATGAAAGTAGTTTTATGTTTGTTGTGTGCATCTTAACGCGCATAACAATTACAGTTAAGAACAAAGATGCATAATAAGTAGAAAACCCATGTTGAGTCTCCCCCCACCCCCATATCGCAGGACTTGGAGCTTGTTTGTCTGCGCCAAGCACATGTTTGGGAAGGGAATTAGCATAGCATTTGTGTTTTTAGAGCACCGGGACAATGCGAGTTTGGGAAATTAATTTGAAACTTGAACGAGTACATTCTCATGCAAATGTTGAGCGGCCCTGTTTTCCTGGTTTTGTGGTAAGTGAAACCATCAGGTGCTTACAATCTTTGAAAGATTTGTTTTGGGACTTTGACAGACAGGTTTTTCAGAAATTTTCGATTTTTAGGGCCTTTGATAAGAAGGGACTAAAACTACAAAAATACTTTTTAAAAATAATTGCTATTGTAAAACATCAAGGGACATAATGGTTTCGAACCGAGACCCTTTGGGCTGAGGAGGCAGCCAATAAAGTTAAAATAAAAAAATAAAAATAATAATTGCTGACTCTCCCAATTTTTTATTTATAAAATTATCAATCGACTTGAAAGTCTCAGGAAAAACTGTCTCAGAAAAACTGTCTCAGGAAAACTGTCTCAGAAAAATTGTCTCAGAAAAACTGTCTCAGGAAAACTGTACCAGGAAAACAGTGCAAAAAAATGAATTTATTCTTTTAGAAGGAAACAGGACTTATCCTTGGTACAGACTGGTTTTATCCGTAAAATTGCTCATTTTTCGAGGAAAAAACAAATTTCCAGTTTTAGAACTGAACAAATAAAAAAACACTTCTTCAAATATTTTCTGACTTTCCGAATTTTTTTGAGTAACTTACATTTATTTAAAAACATGTTTAAAGCTTAGTCGGGGACGAACGCATTTGAGTGCATTTTCAATTCGCTTTGTTGCAAAAGTTGGGTCGAAGTGAAAATATTTTATTCCAAATTCCATCAGTGCAGAAACTTGTTGGGCCCCTGACTTTAATCCCACAGGTCATAGAGCCTTAATGTAGAAGGATATTTTGCTAAATTTAATGTCATCAAACATTTGCCCAAGTTTCAGCTCAATTGGAGTTAGAAAATTTTCGCCTCATACTAACTTTGGGAGCCCTCAGCTCCTCACCCATTTAATGCTATCTAACAGTTGCCAAATTTTCAGCTCAATCGGTTGAATTTGAAATTTTGCCCTACTGTTCGCCAGGGGAAGTCTTGGGAGGCCACTTATTGACCCCCAGAGTCCGTTATTTTACATTTTTGAGACCATGACCCCAAACAAGAGTTGCTTGGTTTGTCATTTTACATGACCATTCTGAATTTCAGCTCAATCGGAGCAACTAAATTTTTCCCCCCTTCGAAGGCCTCTCACCCCACCCCCTTTAGTGATGGGGGCAAACATGTGTTCTATAATTTGCTAGATTTGACATGATCTATAGCATATCCAAAATTCAGCTCAATCGGACGAAGTATATGGAACTTTCATACAACGGGAAAACCCCCTTAATTACCCCCCAGGCAGTTTTCCGGAAAAACCAAAGTGGTTCCACCACCCTCCAGACCATACATGACAACATGCAAAAAACCGCAGGTCTCTAGCTCTTGTAGTTTCGGAGCCTTTGCGACTCAGACGGACGGACGGACGGACGGACGGACGGACATATCGGACACATAAGTGCATTTTTTTCAAAATTGATGAAAATGCACTAAAAATCATTTGACTTGGAAATCCTCTAAATACTTGAAGATTGGAAAACGTGGAGGAAAATGAGGAAAACAGTACCAGTTTTCCGACTCGAAACCAGCGACCCTCAAGGAGGTTGCAACGGCCATTCGAAACGCGACCGCAGCGCCCCCATAAACTATCGCGTTCCAGAAGAGAACTACGCAGTAAAGAAGCAGTCCGCTTGGATGGTCGTCGTCTAAAATTTTCATTTCCATTTTAAAAGTCAGGTTTTTATTAAATCCTTCTCCATAAGTTATGTGAAACTTGATGAATTTGCTGTGTGTTGATGAATGCGGGTAAAAATGTGTTTGAACCTAGAACCTCGTGCGAAAAGCAATTTTCAAAACGGTGGCCGCTCAATGGCTGCTCGGCCTGCTTTGTTTTTGCACACTAACCTCCCGAAAGATAGCAGAAACCTAGCCTCGAGTCGCGAAAGTTGGCAGGAGGAGAAAAATTCACTGAAATTGAGTCCCCTCCCAGAGCAGTAGCGGGGGTGGCGAGCTGGGCGCCCATTTGCGTCACACTTGTGAAATTTTCATTTGGAGTGGCCAAAGCGGGAGAGGTTAGGTGCTGACCTAAAATTAACGTTTCGCTTCCTTATTTTCCGCAGGTAACTGAATTGAGTGGATCAGTGTGAATTTAGTGAATCTTTCTGATTGGGATCACATCTCAGAACACCTTTTTAAGAGATAAACGACAACACGAAGAGCAAATACGAGCATAGCGAGAGCCGAGAAGGAAGGGGCGAAGAACGAGCAAGTGGCAGTAAATAGCGGGAATGTTGCGTTTGGAGGAGGCGAATAAGCTGCTTGACTTCAGCCAGAAGCTGGACATTGCGCTGCTTGAGAACATTGTGGGATGTTTGTACACGAGCCAAGGGGAGCAGCTGCGGCTGGCGCAGGAGATTTTGACGACGCTGAAGGAGCACCCGGACGCGTGGACGAGAGTTGATAGTATTTTGGAGTACTCCCAGGACCAACAAACCAAGTACTATGCCTTACAAATCCTCGAAGAGGTTATCAAAACCAGGTATGATTTTGTGTCTGTCCTAAAACCGAATCTCACGACGGCTCTTTGCAGGTGGAAGATACTGCCACGGAACCAGTGCGAGGGCATCAAGAAGTACGTGGTGGGCCTCATAATCAAGACGTCCTCGGACCCGCAGACGATGGAGGCGAACAAGGTGTACCTCACGAAGCTGAACATCATTCTGGTGCAGATCCTGAAGCGAGAGTGGCCGAAGAAGTGGGAGACCTTCATCAGCGACATCGTGGGCGCCTCGAAGACGAACGAAACCCTGTGCCAGAACAACATGGTGATCCTGCAGCTGCTGAGCGAGGAGGTCTTCGACTTCAGCTCGGGCCAGATCACCCAGACGAAGGCGAAGCACCTGAAGGACACGATGTGCAGCGAATTCTCGCAGGTGTTCCAATTGTGCCTATTCGTGCTCGAAAACTCCCTCAACGCCCCCCTCATATCCGCGACCCTCGAGACGCTCCTCAAGTTCCTCAGCTGGATTCCCCTCGGGTACATTTTCGAGACGAAGCTTATCAACATGCTGGTCTACAAGTTTCTCACGATCCCGATGTTCCGGAACGTGACGCTCAAGTGTCTCTCGGAGGTGGCGGGGCTCCAGCTCGCCAACTACGACCACGTCTTCGTGATCATGTTCAAGCAGATCATGGAGCAGTTCGAGCAGATCATCCCCGAGAACATGGACATGAACGAGATCTACAAGAAGGGCTCGGATGACGAGCAGTGCTTCATCCAGAACCTCGCCATGTTCCTCTGCACCTTCCTGCGGGTCCATGCGCCTCTCGCGGAGAAGCGGGAGAACGCCGAGGCACTCCAGAAGTCGCTGCACTACCTCGTGCTGATATCGGAGGTAGACGATGTGGAGATATTCAAGATCACTCTGGAGTACTGGAACAGCCTGGCGTGCGACTTGTACAAGGAGACGCCGTACGGGTCCAACACGCCCCGCAAGGTGATGTATACGAAGATCCTCTCGAAGGTCCGCTACATCATGATTTCGCGGATGGCAAAGCCGGAGGAGGTGCTCGTGGTGGAGAACGAGAACGGGGAGGTCGTGAGGGAGTTTATGAAGGACACCAACGCCATCAACTTGTACAAAAATATGCGCGAAACGCTCGTCTACTTGACCCATCTCGATTACTTCGACACGGAACGCATCATGACGGAGAAGCTAAACAACCAGGTGAACGGCACCGAGTTCTCGTGGAAGAACCTCAACACCCTCTGCTGGGCCATCGGGTCCATCTCGGGGGCCTTCTTCGAGGAGGACGAGAAGCGCTTCCTTGTGACCGTCATCAAGGACTTGCTGGGGCTTTGTGAGCAGAAGAAAGGTGAGAGATTATTTTTCAAAATTATATAACAAGCGAAAAACCCCAAATTTCAGGCAAAGATAACAAAGCAATCATAGCATCCAACATAATGTACGTAGTCGGGCAGTACCCACGTTTTTTGCGTGCTCACTGGAAATTCCTCAAGACCGTCGTGAACAAGCTTTTCGAGTTCATGCACGAGACGCACGACGGCGTGCAAGACATGGCCTGCGATACCTTCATCAAAATCGCCCTCAAGTGTCGCCGTCACTTTGTTACTTTACAGTTCAACGAATCATGTACCTTCATTGACGAGATATTGGCTACCATAAGTTCAATCATTTGTGATTTGCAGCCGCAACAGGTTAGTTTCTCCAAATCTCTGAAACTTTGGCGCCAAGTCCCGTTCCTTTCAGGTTCACATTTTCTACGAGGCTGTCGGATACATGATCTCTGCTCAAGCGGACCAGGTGGCCCAAGACGGCCTCATCGAAAAATACATGATGCTTCCAAATCAGGTAAGCTCTTCCTAAAACACTGGCTAGGGTTCATCTAACAAGCTCCTTTCGCACAGGTGTGGGATGGAATAATCTCGCAAGCGACGCACGACGTTGACGTCCTGAAGGACATGTCGACGGTCAAGCCACTGGGCAGCATACTGAAGACAAATGTACGAGCTTGCAGAGCTCTTGGGCATCCGTACGTCGTGCAGCTGGGACGTATCTACTTGGATATGCTCAACGTTTACAAAATAATGTCGGAAAATATCTCGCAAGCGATATCAATAAATGGCCTGCAAATCAACAATCAGCCGTTGATCAAGGCTATGCACGTGATTCGCAAGGAAACGCTTACACTGATCTCGGAGTGGGTGTTCCGTTCGAATGACCCCAAGATGGTCATGGACAACTTTGTGCCGCCATTGCTCGAAGCAGTGCTGTTGGACTACCAGGTGAGGCTTTTTCTTTTGGCACCTTTCGGGATATCGAGAACTAATGAAATTTAATTTTCCCAGCGCACAAAGGTCCCAGCAGCCCGCGAGCCAGCCGTACTAAGTGCAATGGCGACCATCGTTAACAAGCTAGAGGGTGCCATCACGGGCGAGGTGCTGAAGATCCTGGACGGCGTGTTCGAGTGCACGCTTGAGATGATAAACAAGAACTTTGAGGACTTCCCGCAGCACCGGACGCACTTCTACGAGCTCTTGGAGGCCGTAACCGTCAACTGCTTCAAGGCGTTCCTCAGTCTCCCGCCGACCCAGTTCAGACTCGTCTTCGACTCCATCATCTGGGCGTTCAAGCACACCATGCGCAACGTTGCTGACACGGGGCTCAACATTCTTTATAACGTGAGTGGATCTTAGCGAGTTTTTTTCCCGAAACCAACCCCCCTTTTACTTCCACAGATGCTGAAAAACTTCGAGGACCACCCACAAGCGGCACAAACCTTTTATCATCACTACTTCACGGACATTTTGACCCAACTGTTCTCCGTCGTCACCGACTCCTCACACACGGCGAGTATCCAGATGCACGCCACGATCCTCGCCTACATGTTCTCTCTCGTGGAGGCGAACAAGATCACCGTTCAGCTCGGTCGCATAACCGACAACGTCCTCTACGTCCAGGAGTACGTGGCTTCTCTGCTCCGGTCCGCGTTCGGCCACCTCACCGACAATCAGATCAAGGTGTTCGTTACGGGGCTCTTCAACCTCGACCAGGATGTGATCGCATTTAAGGAGCATTTAAGGGACTTTTTGATCCAGATAAGAGTGAGTTCTTGTTTTAGGTCTCAAAACTCAAGCCAATGAAATATTATCTCCCATTCCAGGAAGTAACTGGCGACGATGACTCTGACCTGTACTTGGAGGAGCGCGAGGCGGAGCTAAAGAAGGCGCAGGAGGAGAAGAGACGCATTCAGCTCACAGTCCCCGGAATGCTGAATCCCCACGAAATGCCTGAAGAAATGCAAGATGAGTAAGAAGAGAATGAGTGCTGCAGCTTTACGATAATAATTGCATTATATAAACTTATAATTCTTAGTTTTCCCACATTTCACACGTTTTATGAACACTAAAATTTTTCGTGAAAATCATGATTGAAGCAAACCATGCATATAAGTTACTATTCATATGGGTTATGATTAAACTACTTAAAAAATACTTCTAGTGTTATATGTTTGGAAAATCAGCCAGAGCGCGTGAGACGGAAATTTAAGAATAGACTACATTTAAATAAGAGTAAATGCATTAAATGAATGAACACGTGAAGAGGGTCTTGTTCAAATAGTTGTATGTACTGCTATAACATTAAATCTCTAATAAAAAGTAAACGAAACAAAATAATGACGTCAGTAAATTTTAAATCTATATTAAAGAATGGCGTGTGAATGTTGGTGTTTTTAATAACTAACAAAACAAAAATATAAAACCACAAGACTTTCAAACATACAATTTGTTAATTTTTAAAATAATTAAAACAAAAAGAGTCGCAGAGTAGAAAGCGAGTTTTCTACACAGAATATCATTTTGAATTAAACTGCAAGAAGAGAACCCTTGAACTTGGTAGAAACTCACAAAATCTAGGTTTACGTGGAATTAGCCGTAGTTAATGATAATCGCAGTGACTAATGATGTACTTCTTCTCCGAAAGCGACCCCTTGATTGCGTTTGATTGCTCCCCCTCCCCAGTCCCTCCCTATCCTGCAGAGCTTGTATGTAGTTGCCAGACCCTTAGTGAGGCATAAGAGCTGTTGTTTTTCTATTATAACACTTTTTAATCAGTAGTTTTTATTGAGTTTACAGTTGATGAAGAGGAAAGAGTACAGAAAAATGTAACGACGATGCGTAAGATGTAAAAAAGAAAGCAGAGAAATAAAAATGTATTTGGAAATTCAGGAAGCAACTGTGGCATTTGGATCGGGTCCGTGGATCAGGCTGTGTCTCCGCTGCTCCCCCTTCGTCCGGAACTTCTCTTCGCAGCCGGAGATGCCGCAGGCGTACATGAGGGGTCCCAGGTGGACTCGCAGGTGCTTCTCGCGGTCGCCCGAGTTGGAGAACCGCTTGTTGCAGATCGAGCAGCCGAAGGGGCGTTCGCCTGAAAGATATCCAGATACATTCTAGAGTCAATCTTGAAGGCAAATCTTACCAGTGTGAATCCTTTGGTGCTTCTGCATATTGGCCTTGCAGTTGAACGCCTTGCCGCACACCTCGCAGGAGTACCGGAAGTTGCCCGTGTGGATATTCATGTGCTTCTTCAGACTCGACTTCAGTCCGAACTTCTTGGAACAGAGCGCACACTCGAAGTTCTTGGACCCGAGATGGGACCTTAGGTGCTGGCAGAGCAGACTCCGGATGGGAAATCTCATGGGGCAGTACAGACAGGCGTGGGCTCGGACCTCGTTGTGGATCAGCATGTGGCTGTTGAGGCTGCTGCGGATGAAGAAGCTCTTGCCGCAGAGATGGCACGTAAAGTTGCGCTGGTCCGTGTGGAAGATGGCGTGTTTCTTGAGATCCGACTTGAGATAGAACCCCTTCTGGCAGACGGAGCACACGAAGCGGACCCTGTTCTTGCTCTCATGCGTCCCAAGATGCCGTCTCCAGTCGTTCTTCCGCTTGCCAATGAGGTACTTCTGGCAGATTGTGCACTGGAGCTTCGTCGTTCCGTTCACCTCCACGGGAACTATGCGTGGGTCTTGAGTGTGGAGCTCTCTCGGCTGGTGCGTCAGCAGATGTCGCTCGCAGTGGAACTTCTTGCCAAAGGTCCTGCCACACGTCCGGCACTTCCACCGCTTGTCCCCGCCCTCTGAGGTCTCCTCGAGCCCCGAGAGGTCCCGTTTCTCGCCGTCGAACTTGCAGGGTTTTGACGTGTGAATACGAAGCTCGAGCTTTCGGGGGAACTCTCTCAGACAATCGGGACATTGGAAGCTCTTGGGACTCTCCAGGACAGTTTCTGTGGGAGTGGGGGTCTCAGACTTAACTTCTACGAATTGCACAAATCTCGGCTCGCATTTGATCGTGACGAGTTCCCTAATCTTAGTATCACTTTGTATCACCATTTGCTGGAATTGATAAGCCCTCTCCGCCATCGAGGCGCACTCGGAGCAGATTTTGTTCGGAAGAGGGCAGTTGGAGTCCGGCTCCATCAAATTGGGGTACAGTGACTTGAGCCTTTGTTGACTGTCTCCCAGGTCCTCGAGAGTAAAGTCAGTCGAGAGACAGGATCTACAAAAGTCCCTCGAGAACCAGTCATTCATTTTGAACTCTGCAAAATATTATTTCGGTCTGTTTTGTTTTGGTCTCAAGAATGTTATCGTTTTACTGTCAAGAGGAGCGCTGTCAAAAAGTATCGTTCACAGAATCGAAACGATAAATAAGAAAAAGCTAAACCTTGAAGAAAAATCGAGCTCTAATTAAATGAATTCGCATTATTTAACAGTAAAACCCAGCCTTTCGCCATGCTAACCGAGAAGTGTCTTCGTGTGATGAGCAGATTTGTGAGTAGTTGCGGGGGAGCGAGGAAAATAAGAATTTGGCGGCAACGCGAAGCCATTTTGTAAATATTTTGATTGGGTCTTTTTTGCGTTCCCGCGTAAATCCCTGTTTTCCCCATTTATCTCGGCATCCTTGAGTGGGTCCTGCGCAAACACGTTCCTAATATGGCATTTCGACGTTTCCAGCAACAGATAAGCGATGACCTAGATGAAGCCCAAAGCCTTTGCTGCCTCCACCAGCTCATGAAAAATGTGTACGTCTGCGGAGCCCCTCTGACTCTGGATCAGCTCCAGACCCTCAAGTTCACACATCTCGTCAATATCGACAGCCAGTGGTTCCACAACTCGCAATGCAACCCCACCATCGACGCTTCCGATCCCTCGGTCCAGTTCGAGTTGCTGAGTCTCCACTTTGGCGAGCCATTCCGTATGCTTGTGCTGCCCAACGTCTACAAGTTCGTCAAGTTCCTCGACAAGGCCCTCGAGAACAGCGGAAAGGTGCTGATTGGGGAGGAGAATGGGATCCAGAAAAGTGCGACTCTTGCGATTGCCTTCATAATGTACAGATTCCGACTGAAATTCGCGTAAGTTACCCCAAAAACGCTGAAAAAATGTTTTGTGACCCCACATTCGATTTTCAGAGAGTCGTTCCACATAGTCCGGAAGCTCAGCAGCGTGAACCTCGTGCTGGACACTCACCTCATCGCTCAGATGCACGAATATGAACCGATTCTAGAGACTCAGAGGAAGGCCTCCCTGGGATCCAGCTGCAGCGGGGAGATCCGGAGCGCCCGCCTTAAACGGAAGTCCCCCAACACCGAGATGTCTCCCATGAAGTCTCACATTTTACCAACCCTTGTCCCATTTGATGACGCTTCTAACAACAACAACAATTGTGATGGTTCGGCGGGTCTGGTCCAGAAGATGGAGACATAGAGGACAGGCCAGCATATCCTAAAGAACTTAATAGTAACTTAATTTTGCATGTAAATACCTACTCGTAAGCCCGCTTGTTTTGTGGTTTTATCTTTGGTTTGCCGATTTCAACTTTCGGGGTCTCGAAGGCCCCCCTTTACTGACTTAGGTTTACGACTACGAGGTGAATGTGCTTTGAAAGCATAAAACTGAGAACAAGAAAACTATAATGGAAAAATATCTAGAGTCTAGACGCTAAGCTGTTTTTACGCATAATCAAGACAGAACTTGTAACTGTAATAAATTCATTTTTGTGAAACATAACTTTCCCTTGTCTCAATCATTTTTATTTTTGGAGAAAAAAAATGAAAATTATAAAACCTTATCAACAAACTAGAATTTCTTATTCCACAAGCTGTCCCTCCGGAGTCCGGGCAATTACGAGCCGACGATGATGTTGTTGATGGGAATGTGAATGAGCTTGACGAAAAATCCGATGAATCCCATGATGCAGAACCCGATGGCGGTCGCGATGGCAATCTTCTGGAACTCCTTCCGGTCCGGCTTCGTGCAGCGCTTGATTAACCTGATGGAGTCCTTGGCGAACGACCGGCTGGGCTCGTAAATCTTGGCGACCTGATCCATCTCGGTGAAATCTGAAAATCGTACGTGGCACCTTTATCAATTTCCACAATCTTGGTCGCTTCTTCAGTCTTCTCTGGGTACCAGAATAAGAGACACGAAGGAGCTCCCGGAAAACTACGTCAATGTGTTGAAAGAAACCTGAATTTACTTACAATTTAATTTAATTTTCTCCTCGACGGACAATTAAAATGCGTGTTTTGAGTTTTGACAGTTCTTGGTTCCTCTTTCGGCCGCTATGACACTAGCGCTCAGCCGGAGCTAAGCGATCAGCTGTGGCTTGTTTGTCGAAAAAAATGCTCATTTGTTTGTGAGTTTTCATGATATTCATCCCCTAAATATTTCTGCTGTTCGCTAAAAAATAACTGAAGATAGGTGAGTCTAGTTAAATGTTTGAACTCCCCTTGAAAAGTCAGGATAAAAATTCAAGAATAATATTTATAGCCTCCCCAAGCTCCGCATGTCGTCTCCTGACTATTCAAAACCATCACCTCGAGCGGAGTTGACGGAAATGGGCGAAATGCGACGAGCTGGACTTGAAATTTCGACGGAAAGTATTGAGACCCCTCTCGAAACAAGCAAGAACGGAAGGGAGAGTGTTTCCTGGAGATCGTACCCGGATACAGACGACCACGAGAGTTGGTTGACCCCTAGAAAAATCATGAGATCCTCGTCCTCGTCGTCCCTGGACTCTGAGTGCCTCAAGGGGTTCTCGGAATGCATCCTGACGGAGCACCCTATAGCAATATCGCCTTCAGCTGACTCTTTGTTCAATCGTATGCTGAAAGTAATGAAGTCAAAGAAAGCCGCCTCAGTATTACCGGCTCACAGTCGCACTCGCAAGTCCAGGAAGACCTTGAGCGCCGAGACCGATCCTTATTTCAACTCGGCAAAGTCTGTTCGTAGAAAAAGTGACTCCGAAACAAGGAAGAAAAGAAAGCTGTTTTCCCCCGACGCGAGTTTCACTCAAGAAGTCCAGCCAGAAAAAGCCGTCCCTCAAGAGCCGACTCCCAAGGTTCTGAGAAAACGAAGAACACTGAACTCGGCTCCGCTAACCGAGAGTTCCGGAACCGAGGACGGAATTAGACGCTCCAAACGGTGTCGGTTCTACCCTTCATCAGGTTACTGGCAGGAAAAGAAGCCGATTGATGGCTCACAAAACTTCCGGGAGCTTAGTTTAGGTATCTATAAAACTTAAATTCACTGGCTTAAAAATTTGACCCCCCATTTCATTCAGGTAATTATAAAACAATGCTCAGAAACGCAAAAGACAGTAAGAACAAGTCACCGAAAAAAGAGAGAACGCCAAAGAGTGCCAAGAAGGCGGATATGGACCGCCTGAAGCCCCAGATTAGCATCCAGGAGATTCCTAGTTCCCAGATAGTGTACGAGGGGGACCGACCCCCATCCAATTTCTCGTGGTTCGTGATAAAAGACGACCGACTAGCGAACAAGTGACAAAGCGCTCCTTAAATAAAAGGCTCTAGGTTTTAAGGAAGTATTAAATGGAGCCAACTTCATTAAAAAGTTCAACGACCAATCTCGAGATGAAAGAAATCAATACCAGAAACTTCGCCAACAGCGATGATTGTGCTCAAATTTCACGACTTAAGGGCGCGGTTGGGGATCATCAAAGACTAAACCACCCGACACCTCTCTCCAGCAATTACTGACGTGACGATAACCGGGAGGCATGTTTAATTTTAAACTGGTAGGTAATTGAATATTCCCGACCTACATACTCTAGTATTTGGAGCCAAAGCCTGGAAGTGGCACATTGAAAGTTTATGGTGACAAATTTAATTTTGGGCTTGGAATGAAACTTTTTTGGTCTTTGGGCTTCTCCAAGCTTCGAACTTGGCAAAAAAAAATATTTTCCACACCACATCGCCCATCAGTATCTCGAGGCTAAATATCCATCCCACATGCCTAAGTTTTTTTGCCAACTTTGGTGAAATCTAATTTGAATTTAATCTCGCAGGACGTCCAGCACTTACCTGATAGCAAAAAACGCAATCCAATTAACATAAGGGTGCGGATACGGTAGCTACCGGATACCGGTATCTGCGGTAGCTACCGGTAGCTACCGATGGTCAAAAATCGGTATCTCGGTATCTGCGGTATTTTCATTATTTCAACGGCTTTTGATGAAAAAAATTTGAAAATTGACAAATTTGACAGCTGCACCGTTACTTTTTACCACATTTTTACGTGCGAATAAGTTTTTGTAGAAGCCATTTTTGCGGTGAAAAAAAATTAAAAAATGTCTAGAAAATCAATGAAATTTATTGTGCATGTGTTTCAGGCTAAGGTTCCGGAGTATCCAGGGAGATTTATGTTTTTGCCAGAATTATTGCAGGCTTGTGGAAATTGGAAGGATTCGTTCCTTTTCACATTTTGCTTTACAATGATGCTTTTCTTAAGTTTATTCATAGCGTATTCTTAAAAAAAATTCAATAAAAATTATTTCTTATAACAAAAAAACCTTATACTCCCTAAGTACCGAAAAATAATAATCTAGATACCGGCCTTAAAATCTGAGACACTGTGCTATCTATGTTAGATACCGCTAGATACTGCCAGATACCGATCAGATACCGGTCAGATACCGGTAGATACCGGATACCGGTATCTTTTTTCAAGATACCGGTATTTTCCGCACCCTGATTAACATGACGGATCCAACAAAATGCAATTTGCAGAGCGGTTATTTTGTAAATAATAAGCTTTTATTACCTCTACAGTTAGTGAATTACAGGTGAAGTGTAAATATATTTATTGACAGTTGAGTTTTGGAATTATCGAGGATTCACATGTATGTTTATGCGGTAAACAAGTAAATAAATTTACAATAATTAACCCTGAAATCCCGGTGAGTTTTATGAATTATTATTTATGACTATTGAGGGCACACAATATTATCTAGCAACTTAATGGCTCTATGGTTGGGGTTGATAATGCATTTGGTGGAGTCCAGCTTAAGTTTCCTAGTCCTTTTTCGTGAAGGAAAGGGGGAAAAGAGAAATTTGAGCGCTATTACTACTGGAGTTCGAAGAACCCTAACACAAAAGCTGTAAATTAAGGTACGTAAACATCACATATTGGTTATTAAGTAATTATTCGTTCCTTGAATACATCCTCAAGTTGTTGGTAAAAAAGCTTTCTTGAAAGGAGCAACTTATCTTAGAATATTTACATAGCGTATTTACACATCGACTACACCGCTCGGAGGTGAGGTTAATTGGCGGCCATCCATGGGGGAGCAAACAAACAATGGGATGTGAGCTATATGCAGGTGCCAACAATGCCTTCTCGGTTTCTGAGTTGATGAAAAGGTAGAAGACAAGCAATAGAGAGATTCCGGTTGAACGAAAAAAAGGATAAGGATAAAAGGAGATAGAAGATGCACACTCAGCGGCACAACATCAAACACGAGTCACGGGTTAACGTACCTCTGCAAAAGTCGCCGTTGGCTACCGTTGGAGGGCAGCTGCTTCAGACTGGTTCCCAGCGTGGACTCGAATCCGTTCTGTGACTGTGATTCGAGAGTCAGGCCGTACCCTCGTCGGTAGCAAAAACGTCTGATTTGCTGCTTGAACTGGGCCGTCGTGAGGGTGTATATGATGGGGTTTAAGGCCGAGTTAATTGGAAGGACCAATACGGCGAGCCAGCCGTATATGATGGGCGATATCTTGACGCCTGCAAAAAGAAGGCACGCTTGTTTGTTCAGATTTCGAGGAATTTGAGAAGGGAAAGGCACACGTGCAGACTTTGCTTGTTTTGAGCGGAGTTTTTTCAAGCGCATAATCTTTTGGCACATTCCTCGCAGCCACCAGTACGAGGCCTCCTCCCTCGCCTCCCCGAGAGGCATATAAATTCGGGGATTACCATTTAAAATGTCGGTGAAGGAGGACCCTCGAGCAAGATGCTCATCCTTTTGGGATAATCACTAAAAGAAGCAGTCACTCACTCAGCCATCGGTTCGATTAGAGACAGAGGCGTTGATAGAGTTTAGAGCTATGGGGTTTCTCAGGGACTGGAGAAGCCTCATTTCTCCCCATGGGGTTATGAAATTTTAGGAAAATAAATAAACTTCCTTCATCCTACACCCCTGACCGCAGAAACGATGGCTGTACCAGCTAATCTTCGGCACGTGTTCGCCTACGCCTGAAGGTCGTGAAATTGTCGCTCAAAAACCATCATTGAGTCTTCAATGATTGATAAACTGTGATCACAATCAGATTGACAAATTTGCTCTCCTCCTACGCGCTCACGTCGGAAATTGGCTGCACATGGCTCCCGTTAATTGCACGCTCCCACCGCTACGGAAGAAAATGAGATGCGTTCTGCGAAAAAAAAGAGGAAATTGAAACCCGTCGAGTGGAAATTTGTGTGTTCTAAATTATGCCGCACGCATGAACGTTTGCCAACTTGTATCCCATAATTTCCAGTAATTTCCTCGTATACTTTTCAGCCCATGCAGGGCACGCAAATTCGCAACACATGCTCAAAAGTACTTTCCGATTGAGAAAAGTGGATGTTAAAGAGGAGTTTTTGTGGCATCCGCACATACTTTTCCGCAACTCGGGCAGCCAAGGCGAAAAAATTACTCACCCGAATTTTGGCAACACGAAAGTCTGTTTTTGCGAGGAAGTGTTGAGAAAGCGAGGCGACGTCACAAACAATTTGCTAATAGGAGTGTATTCATTAGCTCGGCCCAAACATCCTCACCTTTTCCGAGAAAAACGGAGACCACCTTAATGAGGTTCCTTGGATATTTGAGCAAATATTGGTCAGTGAACTGCCCTGCATTAAAGCTAATTGGTGTTGTTATGGGTTTCGCTTCAGTCGTCTGTTTACTTTTCCCATTTTGAGACAGGAGAGGCGAGCCAAACTCGGGGAGAAAGTTTGAACGGAAGAAAAAAGCCGGACAGGAAGCGCCGTCTTCTCATCTCCGACTCACGCACGTTCCAGAACAAATGATTTACTTCACCCACTAGAACGTGCGAGCCCATCTTTCACAGGTGCTCGAACATTTCCCTCAGAATCGATATCCATTTTTTTAATTCAGTGATTTGGGTAAACATGTGTTACTGAGAGCACTCTCCATATTCAGAAGAGCTCTCTTCCGAGAAGGAATTTCTTCCAATTTTGGACTCGGGCACTTGCTCGGGGACGTAAAACGTAATAATATCTGCAAATATCCTCCTCGACAAATTTATCCATTGTGCCGAGCGTCTGAGGCTCGGAGTCGGCTGGCACCAGTCAGCTCTCGCTCGACCAGATTGCGTTTCATCCAACATTGTTTATACGACACCTTATACATTGCAGCTTTTCCATCACAACTATCACGAGCAAGGACGGAAAATCGTTCTCCCTGCAGACCCACACAGCCACGTGCAGAGCAATTTTCCCGCCGCTCTCTCATACTTCAATTTTCTATTCATCAGTATTTACATTATAATTTGTAAACATGCTCGTGTCAGCGTCACTTGGAAGATGGGTTAATAAGGAAAGAGATGATGGGAGCAACCACAATGTAGCAGCCTTGTGTCTCTTCTGGGTTCAAGGCTTCTCGTGCACTGTGGTGTCTCCAATTAGGCAAGTTTGAAGCCTGTTAAAGCCGCCATTTTTGGGCCAAACTTGCTTCGGCTCATTTCACGATAAGGGATCTCGTGCAGAAGTATTTCAAAAGAAGGTACGCGGAAACAGAAGAATGTGAAAAATGCTTCCGTATCTTCCCCATCTCAGGTACCTCGATTTATCAACCCTTGACATTTAACTCGGAGTTATTGTTGCAATCTTAAGCACGAGAATCGCACTGAATGAGAATTCCTAATTAGTTTTCCCAGACGCTGTGGGGGGAAAAATAAGCAAAGCGGGTGGGAAGGAGGAGCTATTTTGATTGATGAATATGCCGACAAACTTACCACTTAGTGCTGTTAATTTAACAATTATAATTGGTAACCAACAAATACAATCGGTTGCCACAATCACAGCGAACCTGGAAAATACATAAATCAATCAGGTTAGGCTTTGGCATGCGAATTGATTTCCAAGGATTCTCGGCATTCGAGATAACCTTGGCGAAAAATGTTTGTCTACAAAAATGTGCTGGAGCGGGAAGGATTTGCATGTCAATGGCCAGAATTCTTGAGAGAAAAGTTAACCCGGCAGAAACATCACAAGCAATGCTCCAAGATGGATTTGGAAAGGGTTTAAGGAGATGCCACAAATGACCGACGTGTTTCACTTCTGATAAAGGATGTCAAAGCAATCCCTTTAAAATACCCGATTGACGGGTCATGATCCGCTGTTTAACCGGGGCTCAAGCCCGAGTCCGCTCTAAGCCTTCCCTTCAATATAACGTTCCACAATAAAATTGATATACTGATTTGGGACAGGCGCTCATGAAAATTTAAGTGACATTAAACGCAAGTCGTAATTTCCAGCACACGCTCGGTTTGTCTGCGGCCATGTAGGTTCGTGGAAGAAATTTTAAATTCCAGACTCGCGCTCGCCAGGTACTAATTGACAGCTCAATGCGTCAGACGACCTTTTAATCGTCTTTCTGGATCGATGGCGGCCGCCCACGCGGGTTTTCAGGGTTGTTTTCCCACAAAACCGCCAAGACTAATCAAACAGAGCTCATCTTTGGACAAAGAGTCCAATATCAGAATAAATTACTCAAACCCGAGACGCCCACTGCCGTCTAAGTGCCCTCCGTTAGCCGGAAGAGGAGGAGAGTAGGCGGCAAGCACAACAGTTTCCTTGCGTGTAATTGATAAGACCCATGAGTGCCTGTAGGACAGCGGCGTAGACAGTGAAGGGGTGCTAAGCTCCCCCCGTTCACTGCTTCAGCAACTCCCGGAACAAGTTTCCCCGGGTGGCAAAACCGAAAATTATTTACGAGACGATTCTATCTAACAAACAATTGTCACGCCATGTTTTCGCTTCCTAATGAATATGTTTATGAATGGAAACAGCATCGTATTTCACTGGAAATCTACACATCGTGAAAATTTAATGCCTTTTGTCTAACTGATTTAATGTGGCACATTTATGGGCCATTAAGCTCCTTCGACTGGAGTGGCTCCGAATTTAAAAACGACTCACCTCCGTGCCACGACATTCTCCCTCCCACTCAGCGTGCTCCGCATCGCCTCGCCCGTCGTCTTGATGGCTTTCAGCATTCGGAGGTATGAAATCACGATGAAGAGCAGCGAGACGGTGTTGACAAAGATGAATATTGCCGCCGAGAACTCCCAGCCCTGGAATGTGAAATTAGCAAATCAAAGAAGTGTGACTCAAGTAATGCTCCCCGCTTTTATGGGCGCGCACAAAAGAATGATGCTGCACTTACTTTGGCGTATGGATCATGAATGTGGAGCGATAAACAGACACCATTATTGCCATAAAAGTGTTCACCAAAGTATTCACTTGATGTTAATGGAAGCACGGATGTGGCACAGCTGAGTGACCAGAGAACGCTGAGACGGGCGATGGCTCTGTAACGAGGAGAGGAGCTGTCAGCTATGCGATACTTTAAACCTCTTACAGACCCTCTTGAGGTAGGTGATAGTAACACTTGTTATATTTTTTTCGATGGGGTCTTGGGAGATTGAAATATAATTATAGTGGTTTTTCGGATTTTTCTCACTCTAGGAAGCTCAGATTCAAATATTTTTCTTTGTAATTAAATTTATAATTTGCTAAGTGCATTATTAGGACCCTATCTTCCAAGAAGGTGGCTCTGGGAGAGTCCTAAGTTGGAAAATTTGTCAAATTCGACTCCCGGGTCAACTTTGGAAACTTCCTTCGGGTTCCTTGTTAGGTTTGAACCCTTGCTTTAGACTTATTCTAACTATGAAATTTCATTCCAAACTCAAAAAAAATTATTTGAGGTTTCTGCGATGCACCAAACTCCCAAAAACCTTCGAATTGTGAATTTTCATCAATTTTCAGGCTTATTAAGGGTTTTGATACTTTTTTTCATCTTAGAGCTCTGAAATTTTGGCTACTCCCCCTAAATCGGCCACGGCCCTCATCATGAAGGTCATGAAAATATTCTGGCAAAACCGCTAGGGGGCGCTGCCTTGGAAAAGTCTCCGAAATTTTATTTAAAAAACATGTATTTATGATTGACTCGTTTTTATCCGGACGTTAGAGGGTTAAAAGGGGTGAGTAAAAACGTGGTATGAGGCCAGGCTATTTTTGAGCTGTCAAAGGGGTCCAACTGCGATCCATGACCCGATGCCGATGGGACACTTCCTTGCCTCGGGATCAAATGACATGACACTGCGCAAAACCGACGCATAAACAAAACAAACAGCAAATTGAGACGAAATATCATCGACCTTCCAGGCCGCTGAATGGCCATTTTATTCAAACGCATTTGCCGGAATCCATTAAAGGGCATTGTTTGAAGTACAACAATGCCAATCGCTACCGTCATCATCAAAAGGTCAATAAATGTATCGACTTTCGTTTCTCGATTTTCCTCACTTTCATTCTGGGCTATTTTCCGCTCATTTAAATTTCGTCCCTCAGCCAACGCGTCCTAGACCGGGTGGAATCAATTCCGCAATCGTTCGCTGTTTTGTTTATTATCCGGCGAGCGAAATTAGGTAATCTATCCCCGGGCTCCATTCCTTGCCGCTTTTCTCCTGTTCGCGCACAGAGAAGCGTTGGAGTACATCACTCCGAGCAAAAGATTATGAAACAATCATGATAAAGTACCAGAAGATGGTTAAACCCTTTCTAATCATCCTATCCTCCCCCACCATTATCAATCAATCAGCTGAGCATAAACTCTGTAATCTAATGCCAGACAGCTCAAGATTTCCCCTGTTTAAGGGGCTCTCTGGTACAACAATCTCTTCAAATAGATAAAGACCGCATAATAAATCTTGTTGCCACAAATGATCTTGATGGTTTGAACTTGCGAAACATGGCTGGTGTCATCGTTGACAAAACCTCAGGACGTTTCGGAGTTCCTCGCATGTCGATGAACTGGCGTCTCGCAGAGAGGGAAAGCAACCCCCCTGAGATGCGATTTTTTCTCCCTTAGTCCTCTCACCCGGCGACCGCCTGTTTTGGATTTTTGTCATTTTCACTTCACTCATCTTCACATGTGTTATAAATAATCGATGTGATCATTGCTTAGTCACCACCGTATTTCTGTCGTCATCATCCGATAAATAAGCGCAGGATAAGGAAAGAGGAGGAGCCAGGTTTGTCGTAAAACAAATAAGGGTTTGGCTTGTCGTCCTTGACTTACTTCTGTTTGGGCACAAGGAGCACCATATAATTAGGCAATCGGATTTGTTTGCTCTCTTTTTGGGGGGAGGAAGTTATGGGAAAGAATTTTCAAGCTTGAAAAGATTTTGTTTTTTAAAAAGACGAAAATCCAAAAATAATTACTCTCATTCGTTATATTCTCTTTTAAACAAGTTTTATTTGCGATAAAAGAGCTTTTGTTCTCCATTCTGTCCGTCTGTCTGTTCCAAAAAAATTAATGAGTTCTTTGAACATGATCTTGCTTCTCCTATTTCAAGAAGTTCGTCCCAAGGGACCGTTTTCTCGACAAAAAAATTTCATAAATCATTTTCAAAATTTTGGGTAAACATTCGTTTCTTCTATTTCCATTTATTAAGCCCTTAATCACTAGAAATCTGATGATCTCGGGCAATTTAGTCGTTTTAAGGCTCCAGGGAACATTTTTACAATACAAATTTTTCATCAAAAATTCTCAATTTCCTTAAATGTGAGTTCAGGCTAGGAATCATGAAAGAACTTATTGATGAATTCCACCAAGCTCCGTCACTGAACCCAGGACAGTAGTAGAGAACTGGAATATCAAACTACAAAGCAAAAAATGCTACAGGTTGTGATTTATGGCTCATGACGTTGATAGAGATTTATGTCGTTACGCGGCCTCGGATGGACAACTTCATGGCTCCCATGACGACATATGATAGCTCCCGATATTTTTAGCGCGTTCCGGTATTTAGCACCTCTCGAACCCGGGTAAGATTAAACTTGATTAAAATTAATTGGCTCACCTGGTCTTACTGGGAGGACGCGGCTTCAGGGGCCTTATCACGGATATCAATCTATCCCACGTCACAAGTGTTAAAAGTAAAGTCGATGATTGACAGCTGAGGGTGCTGAGAAAGCCTGTGAAGATTGAAATGGGAAAAGTGAGTGTGTGCGTCGCTCCCGGGAAATCGAGTTATTTACCACATATTGCACAAGCCGTGCTGTGTCGCCACGTCTCATCGTGCTGCAAGTAGACGCCCCTGTCGGAACGAAGAAAAATGTTAATGGCTTGTAACTTTGAGCAGAATCTGTGGACCCCGTAATGGGGTAAGTTTCCGCACATACCTAAACTGGATGTCTGCCGTTGCGATGATTGCCAAGTAAATTCCCATGATTAGATCGCTGGCGGCCAAGTGGCGCAAGTACATCGAGTGTTCCGCGTGGGTCCGAGTTCCGCCGAAAAATTGTCCCAGCAGCACTAGCAGGTTCCCGATGACGCCAATGGACGCCATTATCCAGACGCTGCGTCGCGGACCGAAATGTAATTCAAAGAGGGATTAGCGTTATTATGACAACAGGCTCATTAGGCGTGCAATTGTCAGGAAGTGTGCCCGGGTGTTTTGGCAGAGACAAGGTCGATCAATAATACACGTATTGGATCCGCTTATTCCCAAAGATGTTCACCCAGTTTTTTCGGTGTCATTCGGCAACCGAATGACGCGATACGACTTCTGACGAGATCCCAGTCATTTGTCAATTTAGCCTTTGCTCGGTCTGGCGCCACTACGCTTAGTTATAATGCAAACAACTACGCTCGCGTCTAAAGAGCCGGGATACTGGCATAATGGCATCAATTTATTTGTATCTCGTGACAAATTGAAAACTTTTTCGACGCGTTTCCCCTCACCTACGTACGTACCCGAGCGTGATCCGTACGAGTCTCGCAAAGGCCGAGGGAAAACTTTGGCACGTCGAAATGAACGCCCGAGATCAAAAGGTACGAGAAAGTAAGTAATTACGTGTCAGAAGAAGGCAGAGTTTTTCCCCAAAACGAGTGCAAGTGGAATTTTATTGAAATAGGCTTTCATATCTCCAGACGGCGCGGATTGAGAGACTCTCCTTCACGGAGTAAATCTCATAACTTACGGCGTTCATTGTTTCTCAGAGACGGACTTTTTTCTCTCATCATTGCCCTCAAGGATGTCGCAGGCCCTTGCAGGGCTCCGTCGCTGGGTCACACGTAGAAAATGTCAAAATAAATTATTATTATTCTGACAGCATTTTAGGGCTGCAATCTCATATCGAGCTCTGATCTTAAATTTTTGATTGCATAAATTTCTCTGCCATTTCCTCGGCGAGGCGGCAAGGTGGCGATGGGAGGAGGTCCCGTTTCTCCATTAAAATCAAAGTCGATTTGTGCATTTCCTTTAGTTTACCTTGTTCGCAGAACTGGGTTATCAAGGAGATGTCTCGTGCTGGAAATTCCGTCGCCTCGTGGCTCGCACACTCTCACATGCATCGCTGCTCGGCACAAGTGGAACGAAGAAAAGTAACTGGAAAAATGACAAGAGTAAATAAATTCAAAGCCTGCAAACTAGAGCTCGGTTGGAGAAAACAGAAATGTTGTTGGATAGCAGGCGGAAGTGGGCTCATGGGGAGTCGATTGAATTCACTTGAAGCCTCTTAGACGCTCGAGCAGGCCTGTAGCAAGTGGTGGGGAAGGGGTTGAACCCTCATGGCATTTACACGAACCCCTTTTCCCTCCCTTAGTTTAAGCTTTATAAGCTCTTCTGAGCCCTCTCTTCCTTAGCTTGCATCTGGGTTCCATGGTGATCGAACTATTTTTAATTTCCTGATTGGAATGACGAGAGAATGCATAAATAAAATTAATGTCATTTTATTCATTTACTATTTTTATCCAATTAAAATAAATAATTGAATTCTCAGATCATTTTTCTCACGTGGAAATACCAAGCGGAAAAACATTTCCATTTCAGACTTAGAACCGTTTGTTATAAACTGCAAAAGTTTCCAACGAGTATCACTTTACTCTAACCGAACAAAAAGCAGGGGGACTTAATAAAGAGGCTGTAAACTTTAATTGCAAAACTTGCGCCACTCCAGCTTGATACAGTCGAAGTCTCTGGCATTGAAAAACATCAAAAGTTATCAGGCCCGGATAAGCCTTTCGCAAGGACTTCGATTTCTACTTAAACTTCGAAGTAGAGGCAATCAAACTGGCATAGCTGTTGGGGAGGATTCATAATGCAAAGTTTCCTCCTGTACTACTTACATGTGCTGGAGATTTGTAAGATTTTGCAGAACAACATTGTTCAATGTTTGAAAATTATTTCCTTGGAGGTACCTGAATAATGGAAGACAGGGAAAACTTTTTCATTCGTTCCAATGTTCCTGGGGCTTGCTAGCATAAATTGCTAATTCCCAATGTACCTGAATAATTGGGCATGTTGATACTTACAAGGTTGTTAAATTGAAGATTCCGTCGAAAGCATTGGGATGGAAGTGATTGATGCCGTTGTCGTTGAGGCTCCTGGATTGAGAAATCAATTTGACGATTGTTAGGCGATTTCATGGCACAGAATTGAGGTATTTGAGATAGGTTAGTAAACATAAATCCCACTCAAAAGTGGCAGGATTAAAAATGAAGGGCTTCTGTGATTGCGACACGCAATTCATTTATCATGTTAACAATGTCCCCCCCAACACTGAGAGTGCAAAAACTCGTTCGTGTCTCATTTGTGCCAGGGACGCACTTGAGTAGACTCGAAGACAGCGATAAAAAGATTTGCGTCAACGGTCGTTCTCTTTGTTGATTCTGCGATTCGTGAGCAATTTCAATACAAATAATATGATGTAGTACGGTACTTACAGTCCTAGCAGCTGTGGCAGATTGTAAAATGTTCGCTCCTCAACAACCTTGATCTGGTTCATCGATAGGAATCTGGAAATTGATGGCTTTAAATAAATTTCACACCATAATCTTATTGTGTCTGATGTAAATTAAGCGAGGTCTGTGACCATAGAAAAAAGCCTCATTTTGTATTCATTAAAAATTAATTTACATCGGCGATAAATAATGCAATAGACCGTGTCCATAATTGCAGGCAACCGAACATCATAATTTAATTTTTGACACGTTCCAGCTTCAATTAACGATCTCCCTAGCAGTGCAGGCAGGGATGTGGATCCATCCACGACGCTATCACGGGACCGGCTCTCCCAAAGTCACATCACTGGGGTCGCCCTTCAATCATATTTCCATTCACTGATCCAATCTGGAGAGACAATGGCTCCTATAATGTCCCCCGAGCTCTGAAAGCTTTTTCCATTCAAATCCAATTGTGAAAGACACAATGCCTGTCCCGGGAAATGACTTGGGAAGTGCGGAAGACTGGCGTTTACGAAGATTGGCAAACATTTTGTATCGTAAACATCATTTTTCTGCGTGATAAATTAATACAATAATTGAAAATCCGTTCGTGAGACTGTAAGAGTAAATAAACATTTCTGCCAGCCAGCAGCTTTCTCACAAATCGCTGAATGAGCGAGTGTTCCGCACGAAACAGCACCGATGCCGGTTAAAAATACTCCGCTCGAGTGTTTATATCGACACAATTACTTTCCAGGGATCACTTGAGTTGGATTATGCCCCTGCCGCTATCTTCCGATTGGATTTTAAAACTCCCCCTCGACGTTTGCTTCCCCTGCTTCGATCAATAATTGAGTCGGAAAAGACTGACAGACAGATATCTCAGATTGCACTCAAGGCGATGCCCAATAACAGATATCCGATGTAATAAGAGCCTATGAACCATAAAATTTGCCAGTCAAGCTTCAATGAGTGTTTTTATTCGGCTCATGATGTATTTTTACGAGTGCAAGGAATGCAAATCTCTGTCTTATTCCCCCATTCCGTTCCCATTTCGTTTCGATTATGACTCCAGGAGCCACGCCGTCTGAACTTACAAGTGCTGGAGTTTGGGGAAGTTCAGCGACTTTCGTTCCACCCGTGTGATCTCGTTTCTCTCCAGAGACAGCGATGTGAGGGACTCCAATCGCGGGAACATGTCCGATTTGACCACGGTGATGTGGTTCCCGTTCAGATATCTGTGAAGAGGGAAGCAACATTCAAAACATGCGTTCGGAGTTATGATGTGAGGGTGCAATTTATTGCGAGCACAGCCATTAAGAATTATTTATGTGCTTTGAAGGACAACAGCAATATCCATTAAAAGTGCAAACGGCATTAGGTAGCACAAATGTAAATATTAGCCCACCAGGGCTCTATCAGGGATGGATCAAGAGAGGGTTTCGTCACTTTTCTGGGTTTTCTTGCAAAAGTTGGGTTAAAGTGAAAATATTTTGACCTGAATTGCAACACTGTAGGAACTTAGTGGAACTTACAGGTCAAAGAGCCTTAATGGAGAAGGATATTTTACTAAATTTAGTGTCATTTGACATTTGCCCAAGTTTCAGTTCGATTGGAGTTACAAAATTTTTGCCTCATACAAACTTTGGGAGCTCACAGCTCCTCACTCTTAGGTCAAAGAGACTTACAGTAGGACTATTTTTTGGTGGATTTAATGCCATCTAACAGTCTCCAAAGTAATATTGTAATCGGTTGAATTTGAAATTTTGCCCTTCTGTTCGCAAGGGGAAGTCTTTGTTTTCCACCTATTGACCCCCCAGGTCCATTATTTTACATTTTTGAGACCATGACTCGAAACAAAAGTTGCTTATTTTGTCAATCGGAGCAACTAAAATTTTCCTCCCCTTTGGGAGCCGCTCACCCCACCCCTCATCGGGTGTTCAATG
The DNA here is from genome assembly GCA_963930915.1 of Forcipomyia taiwana. Lineage (NCBI taxonomy): Eukaryota > Metazoa > Arthropoda > Insecta > Diptera > Ceratopogonidae > Forcipomyia > Forcipomyia taiwana. The sequence continues at coordinate 952,236 of CAWVOI010000099.1, read as the reverse complement.
ATTTGCTTGATTTGACATGTTGTATAACATATCCTAAATGTATCTCAATCGGATTAATTATAAGGACCTTTCATACAACGGAAAAACCCCCTTAATTACCCCCAGGCAGTTTTCCGGAAAAACCAAAGTGGTTCCACCACCTTCCAGACCATACTAACATAGCTCTTGTAGATTCGGAGCCTTTGTGACTTGGACGGACGGACAGACGGACACATTGATGATGAAAACGCACTAAAAAGGAAAGGCAAAATTTTTTTGCTCCTTTTAGGTCCACCCCTGGAACTTCATATGAGGTGTCTGTGTGTGAAAAATAGTGCAAACAAATTATTCCTCCCGCAGCAAATTGAAATGAGCGAGAGGTGTACTCACAGCTTTTGTAATTTTCTTAATGGCTGGAAAACGCGTCTGTCAATAGTGGAAATTTTGTTATCTCGGAGATCGCTGCAGAGAGACAAAGGTTTTCAAATTAGTCGAAGCCTTGAGCGACGTAATTGTTCCACTTACAGCTCGACTAGGTGTTCCAAGTGGAGGAAGCACATCTCATGGAACTGGGAAATTTTGTTTCCGGACACAATTCTGTGGAACAAGAGGATGTGGGTTTGAGGGCCGTCAATGATAAAGGAAGCACTTACAAATGCCGGAGCTGGTTGTCATGGGGGAAAAGATGGCTCGGTAGAGCCTCGATCTTGTTCTGGCTCAAGTACCTGGAAAATAGGAAAAAGGGGGAAATTCAAGGATGCTTCAAGGATACTCGAGCGGAAAAATTGCAGCCCATTCAAACGTCAGATGGTGAGCCAAAAGCCCTTTTTTAGTGGCGACCACAAAAAGTTTAGGGAGCAGTTCCAGGACATTATTTTGCGATGAATGGGGCGTCCGGCAGCGCGACGGGAAGTGCACGATTTGCTCGACAGTTTGGTTCAAGAATTATGCCGGTCTAATAAAATATGTTGCTAGGTTAATTAAGAAGAGAGAGAGAGCGTTTATGCTATTCCACCCCAGAGCGACGTCGCCTCGTATAATTTAGTTAATTTTATGGTGTTTGAATTAATTTCGTGCCCAATAGTCCGCAGTGTGTGCCGCGCCGGCAACAGTCTGATTGCCGAATGGAAGGATGAATATGAATTTCGTGATGATGCTGTTTGCAGACCATTTAGCACAAGTGCTGCATGCGAGAGAGAGTTATATGTAGCGCCGAAACAATTCCGCAGATTGAAGGTCGCATTCTTGCTCGTACTCTCGATCTTGTTTATAGCCCCTAATCCTCATTGCAATTAGGCGTCCATTACTCAGGACTCGCTTTCGGCGATTTTGTTTTACAAATCTCGTCCTCCTCCCAGAGATGCTATCTGAGGCTGTACCACAATCATTGAAATTTTCTGGTCTAGTACAAGCTCAAATTACCCTCCTGCGAGTCGATTTCGCAGAAGGATAAGTCCATTAAATGCTACTTAATTCCATGACTCCTGCAAACTCACTAGATACACTGCAGGCTATGGTTTGGCCCAAACAGACAACTCACCCTCTGGTCTCAGAGTTCCTGGAAACGTTTTCTGGAGTGGTGAAAATCTCATAAATTTTTCTCGGCTTTTGTCCTTAAAATAAATCTATCGATCTATCTAAGCTTCCAGAGGTTTTTCCTGAAAGTTTCTGGAAAAGATGCTCCTTGAAAATGTCAGGGTATCGTTATCAAAAGTGCTCAGAAGTTTTCCCGGAATAAGACTCTTCTAGAGCTTCCTGAAACTTCGCGGTCAGGGAGCATTTGTAATGAAAATAGCAGCAGAGTAATTTTGTGAATTTTGTTGCTGTTGAATAATCAACTAAATTAGGCAGTTGCCGAGACATGCTCGCTTTCATCCTCCTAACCAGCATCCACTAGGCAGATGAGCGGGATACTGTTCCTGGTACCCTAGTTAGCAGAGAGGATAGCATCAAATGGCTGCTGAAATCAGAAGTGGAGGAAAGCTGAGTCCATACCAAAAAGACGGCTTCCGGGATGAGAAAGTTCAGAAAAACACTTTGGGGATTTACGCAGCGTTGGCGGGCTTCCCGAGCTCGCAGAAATTTATTTGCTTATCAGTCAACTGCGCAGAAAGTTGTTTACTTTCGATGGATTCCCTTCCTAGATCCCATTTTTCTGGCTGCCATTGATATGTTGCCGAGGAGCAAAAAAGTTAACCGTCTTTGTATTCACGACATCGATGTCACTGTCGAACTTGCAGGAGGAGCAGGTAGGCGCAAATCAGTGACATTGAAACGAGGTCAACAAAGTCGTGGATCATGCTGCTTTTCAATGACACGTCCCACGTCCCGCTACCCTTTCATTACTGCCATTTCATTCATGGAATTATGGAATATCGCAGCGGAATATCACTTCAAAGACGTACTTTTCTGCTCCCGGGATTACAAAGAGGACCCGTATGGGAAAGCCTTCGCTAATTGAAGACCTTTCTCTACGTGGAAGACCTTGAAGGAATCCCCAAACAATGACTTTTCGACTTGGCTCGGCAAAACAGACCAATTATGGTATTTCCCGGGAGATAAGTAAGATGAACTTGAATGACCCGGCAACTTAGCCATGTTACTGCCTCCCTTTTTTCCCACCCAACACTTTCACTTGCTACGAGGATCAAGAGGGATTCGGTTGCCGTTTTCGGCTTGTACTTTTAAGACGACGACCAAATCGAAACGGCTTCGGCTATAAAAAGGCTGCTCGGATCCCCACCCGGCTCGAGTGTCGGGTGGCCTTGGCTTCATTTTTACGCTCATATTTATTGGATGAAAATTACGCTTAAAGCGAATGAAATTGGGCCTAATCATATTTATGTGCTCTAATTAGAGCTACCACGCACGTATAGGGATATTTTCCGTAATGGAAAAAGTTTTCACCCTGTCCAACAAATCCCTCGTAAACAATTTCATTCGTATTCAAAAACACAACCAATTTTTGATTACCTTCACGCAACTTTCTCTCCGTTGCAATCAATCGCACACTCAGTAGGACGGGTGGGTCTGTTTTGTTCGCAAGTCCGTCGCCCGTCACTACATGTGAAATGGATTTCCACATCCTTCCACTTGCTCGTGTGGAAACGCGGATCTGAATGGGACTCACGCAGGGAAAGGAAGCCTTTACGTCAAGATTCTGATGAGTCAAAGGAAGGTTGAGCTACGTATGTATTCCCTAGACGGGCGTCGACAATGTCTACTAACTTTCTTCATTCGCATCGACGACTCTCTGCAAAGATCTGAAATTGGAGCGGGACCTTGAATCCTGCAGCGCGAATTTGAATCTCATTACCCTGCTACAGAAGGCCCGCCTGGCGAGTCTAATTTCTCGCAACATGAATTTCGAGACAGATATCCAGAATATATTTGGATGGAGATTAATTACGCGAAAATATCTCACATTCTCCGAATTCCACGCTCCGGAGACATTTCAGTGGGTGGCAGCATGCTTGCGGATGAAAAGCGATTCTGAAGACTTTCGAGGCGATTTTTTTGGGACATGACCACAGTGGCGTAGATAAGGGGGTCCAATAGGATACGCATTTTAATTCTGCTAGAGAAAAGGCTGATTCAGAGGAGAGTTTGTACACTTAGAGAGGCTTAGGTATGTAACTTCCGATCCAAAATATATTGATATTTGGGGTAAAAAGGGCTTTTTTTAAATAAATCATAACAACAATTTACAGTAATATTTTTGAACCATATATATATATTTAATATATATTTTTAAAAGATAACAATAATATAATATGATATTTTAAAAAGAAAATGGAATAAAAATTTAAAGACGTATAGGAGATATGATTTTTCAAACATGGTCAACTGAGAAAAAAGTGAATTTTTCTGGGAAATATTTTTAAGGTCCGACTTTGAACGCTCATATCTCAGCAACAAAAAGCTCGATCGAAAAACCAAAGATACCAGTGTGACTTCCCTTTTAGCCTCTTCGATCAAGCTTTGGCCCCATAATTTGTCAAAAGTTCCCATTGTGAGAGGTTCTACTCAGAGAATACGTGATTTTTTGGGAAGAAAGAAGACATCAGAGCGCCGCCACTGGACACGTGCTCCCTTTCTTTCTCTCCCACGCGTCTACCCCTGGTCCAATTAGGGGGTATTCTGGGAATTTGTACGGATTTTGGTCTGGCCCAAAGGAAGGAGAAAGGTGAAAAAGCGTCACTTACAAAGTTCTCAGAGAATTGCTCCTCAATTCATCAAATGCATGCGGCTCGATGGTCTCAATAGAGCAATGTGTTAACACTCTGTGAAAAGGGACAAAAGATTATTTCGCTAAACGGCGTGGCAGAGCAACCAGTTAATGTTATATCTTACAATTCCCAGATGTTTGGCAAGCTTTCAAAAAACTGTCTGCTTAAAACTGGATATTTATTGCCAGTGAGATCTCTGCTCAGAGCACGGACCCATAAAGATGCGTCGAAGCCACATGAAAGGGAAAAGATACGAGTAAGAAAATATGCAGGAAGCACGGGGAGTCGGCTTACAGCAGCTGGATCTGTTGGGTGGGGAGGGAGTGTGGAATCGTTGTGAACCCTCCGTAGATGCAGATGATGTTGTCACCTCTGCAGACGCACGATTCATTGGCGCGTTTGTAATCTAAGCCTGGAATGAGAAACAATCGCTTACAAATGTATTTCCCGAATGCCGTTTAGGTCGAGTGACAGCGACAGTGATGGCGAAAATGAGACGCGCAGTATCGCCCACAGTTCCGCGAACCGGAGGACGAAAATTAAAGCTTGATCTCTCGGCTTAAAGCATTCAGGGAACGGCTACGTCTCAGACAGCTCGAGGAGCTTGAATTCTTCTGAAGCTTTGGAGAATAGAGAAGACTTTAGGCGAGATTTTTACTGATTACTCGACCACGGCCTGTCTTTAAATATTTCTGTTGGCTGCTCCGTGACAATAAGGTCTAAGATCCTCATTTTTACCATGACTGAACACTAGCATTATTTCCTCCTAAGAAACGCTTCGTCTGACTCGGGGCACTAGGATTCTTCCGGAGCCGTGGGATTCAATTTCCCGTCTCTAGCCCACTGGGCATACTTACTGCATTCCTTTGTGTCTATCTCAGCACCAGGTGTTTTCCTGAACAAGTGATTCCAGTACTCGTTTCCAACCTCGTCATCTGAAGCCATACAATAAAAAGGGAAAACGTAGTAAGCCACTTCCAAGAGAGATTTATGGAGTCCGATTAGACCTCATTCCGGGGCACTTACCGCAATTCCATTCATCAAACCCGTTGCTACAGTCAACAATATCATCACAGTTTTTTCGTTGTGGGATACACTCGTTGGTGTTGTTACATGAAAAACAACCCCTCTGACAGTCACTGCATTCAGCGTTGGGCTCAGTTTTCGATCCTGCATCCGGGGAAAACAGTAGCAGTTGGGCCACGTTGAAGAGGAGCGAGTTTGCTTCAAGAGAGAGGGTGTCATGTCTAATTAGCAGCACGAACATGCCATCGCTTAATCTTCTTTGATTTGGGATACCTCGTTAATTGACACAAAATTGGAATTGCAAGTGCAACCCCGACCGGGCGAATAAATTGCAATTTGACTTGATTGGAATTGAGCTAAATCCCTCTTTGGGAGGATTCATTTAGAAGAAAGGGAAATCAGCGTAGTTGCTAGAAAGTGGATAAGGATTTCTCAATGAATGAAAATTACACGTCTCCCAGGAGAACGCCAGTTTCTCAAACAATAAACATGATTTCCGAGTCCTCTGAGTACAGCTCTAGGGATCAGATGAGCATTAAAAATTCATGGCAGTTTTATTCTCGGATTCAATTCTGCGAGATTTCCAGCTTACCATATGACAAGTAGCAAAACTGCAAGAGCAGAATAGGCGCTCCTTTCATTTTTCAACAAATTTATCTGGCAGCTTAGGATGATAGCAACTCTGCTTCGTTGACGACTTTAATCATTTTTATCCGTTTAGATCTGCAATACCGAGAAAATGCATTGTTTATACGAGTGCAGACTCATTTACATAAAATGTTATGCCTTTTAGCCAGAAGTGCAAGTTGAGGGAAAAACTCCCTTGAATAATGGAAATTTACGAACTTCTGAGTGGGCGGGTTTTCAATGCAGAGTGAGATAAATTTTATGGTTGGTTTTCAATTTAGCGAAAAACCTGATATTTGAAGTTGTTTATGGCTTTTTTGCAGCCTTTGCGAGACACCGAAACCTTTGCTCATTATCAACTTTTTACTTAACTAAATTAGTAGAAAAAACTGCAACACGACGGCGGGAAAATTAATTAGAAAGTGGGACAGCTACGGGTATCAAATGGGCCAAAGGAAATGTGGAAAAGCGCAGTGGAAAAATGAGATAATTTAAATAGCAGAGAGGCCGTCAAAGAGGCAGGCTGAGCCTTAAATTCAATATCACATATCAGCAAGCCCCTCGAGTTGCCGAATTGAATGTTGTTTATGTTAATGCAAACAGAAATAATACACAAGCGTAACAAATGCAGGGCTGACAGGAGAAGTGAAAAATACCCAACACTGGGGCGCAAGAGTGAACTAAAAAGTACTTTTAGCAATATGAATGTGCATGTCAACATGTCCAAAGTGAAATATAGATTTCCCAACTTCTTCTCATGAAACTTACGAGCACATCAAGGGCTTGCGGAACCGGAAGAAAGCGGAAAAGTTTCCCAACTTGCCGAATTAAAAATTCATGAAATTACTAAGCGTGAAGCAACTTTCACTTTTGAGAAGAAGTAAACAAGTTCAAAGGAAGCCCCGGGGGTGAGAAAGTGCGAGTCATCTCACAGCGAAAGCCTTAATGTTCTGTTTCGAGGAAATTTCCGCCCGACTTGACGGCTCAACAAATGTGCAGTTCCTCTACCTCCCAGAGACGTTAAACGTCTTTTAGGAGCTATTAGTGCGCTTTGTGTCACGCGCAAGGCGTTCTTTGCAGGTGGGCCGGAACGTGAAAGTTTGACGTTTCTCATTGGCAAAATTAAATCAAAAGAAACCCCGCTTTTCGCGTTTCTTGCGGCCGGAAAATATGTGTGTGCGGAGGCTTCCCGGAAAGTTAATTGCCAAAATTAAGAATTGTTAAATGAATGGCAAAACTTTGGGCTGAGACGCGGTGGCGCGGAGGCGATAAATAAGCAACTTAAAAAAAAGAAGGGCAGAAAAGAAAATATTTTGCAATTAGTCAACTATTCAGCGCCTTGAGTGAGAGATGGAGAGCCTTTTAGTGTTTAGGTTAAGAATGTTTTGGATACAATTAATCATCCAGTGTGTATTCACTATTCATCTCTGCAGAGTGTGGCCGTGAACTCATTCGTATTCGAGGAATCGGGACTGTCTTGTTTGTGTATTTTCATATTTGGGTTTTTGCGGGAATCGGATGGAGACTAATGCCAACGCCGCAGAGACTTTTTGTCATGCGACGAAGGAAAATAAACATGATTAAAGCTTTGTTAGGGACGAACGCATTTAAGTGAATTTTCAATTTTGCTTCGTTGCAAAAGTTGGATCACAATTTTTGGGGGACTTCTGGGGTTCCAATGGGGTCAAGCCATAAAGATTTCTAGTAGAAGTATTTTGCAAGCATTTTAAATTTTCTCTCTTGAGAACCCTTAACTCCGTCCCTGTAAAAGATAGGGATCTTATGTGGTTCCATGATTTTCTAAATTTTGCACGAACTATAACATACTAAAATTTGAGCTCGATCGGATGAAGTATGTAGAACTTTCGTTTAACGAAAAACCCCCCTCGTGACCCCTCTGATGGATTAGAACAAACATAACAACATACAAAAAATCGCAGGGCTCCAGCTTTTATAGTTTCGGAGCCTTTGTGACTCGGACAGACGGACAAATCGAACACACATAAAAGTATATTTTTTCACAATTTTAAAAATGCTCCAAAAATGGGCCAAGTTCATCGTAGCCTAGGGAGTCGATAAAGCTTTTAAGTAATTTCGGGTTCCAGGAACGACATTAGCCGCGTAAGCAAACAGTTAATGACATCGCTATTGCGAGATCCCTAAATTAGGTTTAAATGGCTTACTAATTAGCGATTTATGAACATTCGTATTTCCTCACAGACAGCCCTTAGACGGCGAAGAACACTCGAGTAGCGTATCGTGTCTCTTAGGTAATTAATTAGGCAAAATGTGATGTCGCCAAGAGCAAGTTCCTATAATTTTCCACTCGTGTGCGTCTGAAAGAGTTCCCCCCGTTCCCCTTCCCGCAGCTCTAATTGCCCCATCGGAACCTGCCTTATCGGAATAAGTTGATGATTCGCTTCCTTATGCTTTGTGCCCGCGTATTTATGTTCAATCAGTAGATGTTTTCTTCTCGTTTTTAGAGCTTTCTTTATATGACAGGCCGTAAAAATTGCAACGTAATGATGATGACTTCGATCAATCCTGCAGCCACGGTCTGGCATCGGCGAGAGATGAGACAAGTTTTATATGTTCGCTAGCTGTTTTATTAGTTTCCATTGAAAGCTAATAAAATGTTAAGATGTCGTCAATTGATTCATTTGACGCTTTATTAAATGGGCACTTATTTTCTTATGACGTGTCGAGCAAGGTCGGGACACAGCCTTGGGGTAATTAGACGCTCTAATCCTGGATCACACCTCTAGCGAGGGTGGCAGTGACAATATCTGCCAATTTAGCGTAAATCATCCAACCTATTAGGAGAGGAGAGGCAGCAGAGACGTGCAATTGGCAGGAACGTAACCGCAGAACCTTTGAGTGAGCTCAAAGGGGAGCCGGAATGGGTTCCGGATGCCGCGTTCTTTTGATTAATTAACGAGGGGGCACCTGCTGAGGGAATTGGGCCGGAAGGGTTCTGCTGATTAATGAAAAATTAAATGAAAATGTGTCAGAACTGAGCCAACATCGTTAGGCGGGCCGATAAGATCTATAAAAATCCAAAAACCGTCTGTCAACTGCTTGTTGATCACGAGCTAGGGGCGGAATGACGGCAAAAATGCGAACAATCGCTACGTTTTATGAGTAGGAGGCCACAATATATTATAAATTACGCCATATATAAGCCATAAAAATGATATTATTAAATTTTCAGAGTTTGTCAGAGGTTATAAGAGCTTGATGGATAACTCCGGCTGTGGAAGCACGATATGTGGCAGCCATTTGCTTCTGTCAGCGAGGAAACGGCCTACAAAAATGTTGTGACTGCAAATATTTGCATTTAATCCTTGCTCAAACAGCCATAGATTAGATTGATCTGCCATGATGGAGCCTCTGGTTAATCGAGAGTCCGTCATGTGTTTAATCTAATCCCCGAGTGTGGTCATTTCAGGCTGCTGGGCGGGCAAATCAATACGCAGTTCACATACCTTGTCAAGTTCAGTGAATAGAATAAATTAGAGCGTTCATGAATTAAATTAGGGAGACAAAGGAGGGCTCTTCTTGTCTCAGCCGCACATTTGCATGGTTTCTGTCTTCAGAATGGCAGTGAAAATTGATTCCATCCATAGCTTCCCACGTTCGAATCCGTGATCCGGTGCTGCCAGACGGGAAAATCCTCTTCAAAGAGAAAGCAACCCATAATCACCCATCAGCGAGTCCCACCCCATTAGGCTAGACCGCCTTTTATCTCCACCCGGAGGTGAAGTTGCGTGCTCACTGATGTTTCTTTCGCAGCGCTAATGGAATCAGTAATGTTGTCACGGTATTTTTCTCCGAACTCTGACTGGCTTCTCCACATGTGAGAAACCCTCCACCTGAGTTAGTTAATGGAAACTCATTGCTTTTTAATTTTTTACGTGAGCCCCGAGTCGAGTCCCGAATTACATAACTCAGCACTTGACGCGGGATGCCCTTCGTTACATAACTGCACTCCCCAGTGACAGGGTAATTTGATCTCTATCTCGTTCGATTTCGAACTCAACAGACACTTTAATTTTCTCTTTGAGCCCCGAGACTGCTGCTCAGTTTGCGCTTTTACCTTCGTTATTCCAATCACCGCACAAGTTTACTGTTTACTCATTTTATATTTGGTTTCATCACCTCTCACACATCAGAATCATTTGTTTGCCTCAAGACGGTTTCTGTTGAAAAGAGTTTGATAATTCGTGATATTTTACGTTGCTCGTTACTCAACGTTTTACTATTTGTTTATGCAAATTGATGCTTAAGTTGCTATAAACAGTCTTTTCTGTTTTTCTGGCCTTAAGAAAATTTATTATATTTTTTTCACAACACTTTCTTGCACTTGGAAACTTTACCGCTTTTTTGGTAATAAAAATGTTCGCGCTTTCACGTTCTGAAATTCGAGTCTGGTCGACTTGAGAGGCTGCGAGCGACTGACGATTTCAGTCTGGTGCCACAACGTGGTGCGACTCCGAGATTCTAGGCATAACGAAATGCCATCAGCTGCGCGAACATTTCCACGCTCCCATTCATCGTTCTTCGTGTGTTGAGTAACGAAATGTGCCGGAAAATTTACAAACAAACCCATGCTGTGCGCTCAACGGAGCCACTCACGGGTCACTCATCACTTGATGAGGCTTTCATTCATGGAATCCGATAGCAAAGTGACAAGATTGCTGCGCTTGACTCGGTTAGCACGTAATGCATGATGTAACTGTCAATGGAGCTCTGACGCAGTTTGGCTCTCAGGCTCCTGGAACGACGATAATTGATTACGGGGAACCGATGTTTCTCTTTGAACTTAAGTGTGTGTACTTAGGATCCAATGTCGGGATTCTGGAGAAAGGTTCTATTCGAAGGGAGTGACCCTAGGTGCCGAAAGTTGAAGGAACCGTGGCATTGGAACTCTATGGGAGGGGAACTCGTGCCACTGTAGATTTTCACGTGGCGCCTAGCAGGTAACACAAATCCGCCATATGGCTAAACAACAACATTTTTCCATGTTAACGCATATGAGCAGTATAAACTACCATTAAACTCGCCCAATTTTCCCACATGCAAGGCCTCCCTCCCCCAATATAGATTCAATTGTCCAGATAACCGGGCTTGGCTTCAAAACAAACCGTTTTGGCATAAATTTCCCCGTGCACCGGCTTAATGGGACCCGTTTTTTGGCTGCCTCGAGCATCTGTTTCGTCGCTCCGTGCTGAAGCCTTGGTAATTACGCCCTCAGACAGCGACAGATTTGCCAATCGTTTAGCTTAGATGACAAATATCATCATCATCAATGTGAATCCTCACCTCAAACACCTCCAGGGGCCGCGTATTTGCTTAATACACATCAAAGTTAATGGCTACCAGATGATGAAAAGGTGGCGTCGTTTCACCGGGGCGTTAGGATCATATTCGAGGCTCTTCTTTGCAGAGATTTCCCCTAGAAACCTTAATGCAGTCGGGGGTGGAAACCACCCACGCACACTCCTCCAAATCAACTCGGCAAGCGGAGGACTCAAAGTACGACATTGAGCTGTGCATAACCATAAAATTTCTTATTAATGCAATTCTGATATGTCGCGTGTGGTTGCTCGCAATCTGGGATACATTATCTTGTGCGGAAACCTTCTATTCTATTTTCAGGCCTCTCCAGCCGAAGCAGCGGTTTTACGATAGAACGTGGACGTGCTGATTACAAATTGAAATTTTATGAACGCAGATAGAGTGGAGCTTATTTTACGGTTATCTGTGGCGCAATTGTTTGGGGAAATAGAATTCTGCGGCCAAACTTTGAACTCTACTCTGCCAAATTAGATTTCCCGAAATCGATTTTCCAAGCAACTCTGGTCGTCCTTCACAAAGGTGTTAAATGCCTCAAAAGCTCCCGTTCATGGCCGAGAAGCAATCAAAGTACAAATTTACATGTCATAAATATGAAATTGGCTAAATTGGCATCAAATAACCATAAAAGGGGTAACCAAATTACGTGTCCCGAGATATTTTTTACGCAAATCGTTACATCATGTTTGAGAGAAGCCTGGATATATTGATTTTCAGCCTCCTTGCATCCCCTGGCAACTCACCGCACTCATAATAAAAGTTGAAAACACGATAATTAATTTTATTGACTCTGTAATCAATCACGCAAAACGCTGACGGTGTAAAACTTCCATAAAATGCCGTACAAATGGGTGCAATTAGGCGCATAATGGAGAAGGCATTTTTAAAAGCTCCTGGACTATTGAGTAATTAGTTCAGCTCCCATTCACATCACGAACAATTTATATCGGGCTGTTGGGCTCGAGTGACTTACCAGATACCAGTCGTCTTCACTTGCTTCTTCCACTTTCGTCTCTGCTGCTGGCATGGGAATTACTTGCAGTGGCGTAGCTAGGGTTTCAGATACCCTGGGAACTTTATTAAGGTGTTTATTACTAAAACAGGTGACAATGAGCCGAGATAGGCTCCTCTAAGGCCACCTCTAGAGTTCAAATGGGTGCCTTCGAGCTGAAATAGCCGCTTCTTGGGCCTATCCAAAGCTAAAGAGTGGTCTTCAAGAGCCGAAGTGAGTAACTACGTCACTGCTGATTAGAATTCTATCACTCAAAACTAGGATGAAGCTTCCTTGCTATGAGGGGAGCAGGATTGCTGGGCAACTTTTCTAATCTAACTTCCAAAATTGCCCCTACTGGCCAGTGAAAGCTTTCTAAATAGCCGAGGTGCCTTCGAAGGTATGTGAATCACAACATTGAGTACTTCTCAAGCCTACTTATACTGTATAAAACTCAATGAGTCCATTTCACACCACTTCTCCTCCAATTTCCGCCAAGCCATTTTCCCGGCCGCTGCAAAAACACCACAGAGAAGCAAATCGATGATCTCCGAACGTCTCCAATAGCCCATTGCAACGGCAAAACTCCAATAAACGTATATTTTATTTGCAGTAGCTGCGGTGTATTGACTTAACTGCTTTATTTTCAACAATAAATACGATTCTTTATAGATAAGTAATTGAAAAAGTTTTCCTTTCACTCCCCACTCAATCGAGCGAACATCTCTGGCACGGACCATAGAAATATTATTGTTCGGAGACTTTAAATTTTATGTGTTTCTCCGGGGAAACTAGTTGAGGTGTTTGTCAGGGACGTTACTACCCAAAGACCAAACATATGAGCAAGCTTCGGCCGACTTCCGCCCCTGCTGCCACCCCCTTCTCCCAGGAAAACAATCCGAGCCATCCATATTGACTCTTTTCATACACGAGCGGGGCTAACTCAAATATTGACACCCCCTTCCTCTCCCAACCCATCCGATTTGTTTTTATATGCCCAGTATCGCTCGACATGAAGACAAAGCAGCAGCAGGGAAGTTCCTTTGTTTCGGAAAACTCAATTTTCTTTGCAGCATTTACGTTTTTCGCCTTCCAAGTGCCCCCATGCGGTACATCACGAGTGCAAGTATGGCTCCGACGGCTTCACAACTGGCTCTTCTTGGCGCTCTTCTCCGCCAACTTCGGCGTCATGTTGCTCAGTCGGGACCTGTTCCGCGGCGCAGGAGGAGTCACTTGGATGGCAGACGTGGGCTTTCTGGTTAGCATCAACGTCGCAAACATTGTGGTTTTAGCCGAATCGAACTGGAATCAAGCGCTCCAGCAGTCACTTATTCGCACCGTAGCACAGATTGATGCCCACTTGAGATTGAAATACCGTTTTCGAGCTGGTAGACGAGACGCTTTTGTTTTCCTCACCCTTGTTTTCATCACGTTGCTCACGTTCGTAGTCCCTCTAGCGAATGCCAGGAGCCCACAGCACTTGCTGCAACAGCTGCAGTTGATTATTCCGTGCTGCTCAATGCACGTCAAGTCCCTGCAGATTCTATTTTACCTAAACGCGGTGTCAACGAGGCTGGAAACGTTCAACAAGCAACGACAGGTGGCGTCGAGTGATTTGACGAGTGATGAGGTCCTACACGCCAAGCAGCTGCTCTGCTTGCTGACCGACGCTTGTACTGCCTTAAATGGGGCTTTCGGATGGAGCTTGGTGTTTCTCTTCCTCAGCTTCTTCTTCAACATCACCTGCAACCTGTACCTGGTCTTCACCGTGCTCTCGGGACTCCCTTCCGAAGCGACGATTTTGGGTAAGTAGTCGCATTTGTCTGAGAAGTTTGAAGAAGCAAAACTTTGGGAAAAGCTGGAGATGCTCTGGGAAAACTTCAAGCCCGCTTTTCCCAGGATTTCTCAGGAAACTGTTAGACACGTGAAACAATCTCATGTGACCAAAATCCAAGGTTTAGGTGAGCAGAGCCGGAAAAGCTGCTCAGGAGGGAAATCCAGAGCCTCTCCCTCTTCATTCACAAAATCATGATTACTTGCACGCGCCGCACATTTCTATTGTTTGGCTCCTTCCCACATCAGACCCGACTTTTTCTATGCCTGCCACACGTGTGCCAGGCAGCCGATTTTTCTGGGAAAGAAAAAACAATAAGGCAATAAATTTTTGATTAATGTAAGAAGCTCTTCACTCCGTTTCTCCGTGGGCAGAAACATCAAAGGAGGCTTTCTTAGCACCCCGCTCCTTATCACCAATTACCTTATCGGTGCTGGCTGTTGCACTAATGAATCGTTTCCCCTTCCCCCAGACTGCATGGCATTCCAAATCCCAGTCGTAATTTTCCTCTTCGGCCTAACTCATGTCGCCGCCAAGTGCGAGTCCAACACGCGATGCATAATCACGTCGTTGCACGAGCGAAACTCGCTCCAGGAAGTGGGTTTAAATGCACTCGTTGCCGAAGTCACACAGCAGGCAGTGCAGAATAAATTTGTGGTCACCGCAAAAGAGTTTTTCAACGTCGAGCCGGGCGTCGTCCAGTCGGTAGGTGGTCTCTGATCCCCCCAATAAATCCCGGATTCAGGCCTTTTGTCTCCACAGATGCTCGGGGCCATCTTCACGTACCTCATCATCCTCATACAGTTCCAGCAGAAGGAGAGGACCGACTAGGTCGGATTTCGACGAGAAACTGAGACGAAGCCGTATCTTTGAGTCGCAGCCCCAGTGAAGCAATTCCGTAATATCAATGTTGAAATACGACGCCAACACGCTCCCATTTCCCACCCGCAGAAGTCGCAAGGGCTGTTGCTGTCTGAGGCTGCACCGCAAATAAGGGACAGTGTTTGCATAAAAAGTGCAGTTATGCATTAATTTATTGACATCATCAATTACATGTAATGGTGACAGTAACAATGCAAAATGGCTATATCGAATGGTCTGACGCTTTCTATGCAGCTACTGCACATTTAGCTGTTTGGGGTTGCGAAGAAAAAAAAAATTTTGCAACTCACTCGCAGCATGTTTTTGGCCAGGACGTGCAACAGTTTGTTTTACATTGTTTAACACTTTTTTACGAACCCGCATTGCCCATGTCGGAATTCGTGCTTGTCGGTCTGGTTTGCAGAGGAGCTGGGCGATTTTTGTGGCACAAGGAATAATGATAACGTATTTTGGTGGTGAAATTGAAGTCTTTACTTGTCGAAGAAGCGACATCTCTGAGGAAAAAACGAAACCAAAATTTGAATTGACTGTTACGATCTCCAACTCTCAACACGTGTTTGATTGTCTTTGAAAAATTGAAGTCATCATTTATTTTGAGGTTTTTGTTTTTTTCTTTCCCCAAACAAAAACAATCGATAGAAGGATTTTGAAAAAAAAAAGATTGCACCAAAATCTTTATTTTGGCCAAACCTCTGTTCGTTAAGGAACATGTGATTTCGGGTTTTTGGTCACGAAAATGACTCCTGAAGCCTTTAATTGATTAAGCTTAGAACCAAAATCACGTTAACGAAGGTTCTGGTCAAAAATATGAATTTTGGAGGAAGAAAATTTTTCACCAGAAATTCATAAAATGGCTAAACCTCCACTCGTTTAAAAAATCAAATTTCGGGATTTTGGTCGAAACATTTTTTGTTGAGAAAATAAACCCCTAAGCCCTAAAATAACTAGTTTTACCCCCAAAAGGCCAAAACCATGTATCCGAAGCTTTTAGGTCGAAAAAGTGAATTTGAGAGAAAACGAATTTTTCACCTGAAATTTTAGCCAAACCTCCGCTCGCTAACGACACATCCATTTCAAAATTTTCGGTCAAAAATTTTTGTCGCTTAATCGGATTCAAAAGCTTTGAATAGTTTACCCTAAGAGAGTCGTTTCTGATGAGTGAAAATTGGAAAAAAAAATTTCTCCAAAAATTTCAAAGTTTTACTTACTTTTTTCGAAGAAAAGTCCTACTCTGCAAGGATGCCGGTTGAAGTTCATGAACGAAACACAGTAGAAGGTAGGCCGCACAACTACAAACCGTACAAAATACATGTAGCAGCATAGAAACTGGTTAGGCGCAGAAATTTGTGTGTAGCCGAGATGAGCGTGGGTCAAATTCACGATCTGAGTGAAAGAGATTTCTTATCACGAATATTTGGAACCGATTCTTTTCTCTCCGTCAGTTCTAATCGCGCCGGCCAACTAGCCGAACGTAATCTCGGCTCAAACCGCCGAACAAACACATATCTTGGCGGATATGACTCGGAGTTGCTCAAACAATAGAAAATCATGTACCCGACATCAGTTCTGAGTGGCAAAATCTTAAGAAAAGTGGCCGCAGTTCTCCTCCTGGGGTGCACGGTGCTGCTTCTCTTCATGAGCAAAGACAGAAGCGACAATGTCTTGGAGGAGTTCGAGGGCCTGGAAGAGGAAGACACCATCCCTGAAGTCTCCTCCCAGGATCTCTTCAACGAGGCCCTCGCCAGAGCCAGCCGGTTTCCCTTTGAGCTCTACTACTCCATGAAGGACAAGACCAAGGGCTGCATCAAGTACCCCCACGTCCTCGACCTCGAGTACTACAACGAGATCTGGCAGGTCATGCGATCGGGCGACAAGGCTCTCACAGTCTACCTGTTCGGGGCCTACTTTGACGATCGACCGAAGGAGCCAGTAGTCCGCGTTATCGGGGTCATGAACGCCATGTACCCGAAGGCCAAAGTGTACTGCAGGATGTGGTTCAAGGACGACTCCAATGTTCACATTTCATCCACCAAAACCTACAACATTATCTGGAATACCGCCTACTCCAGGTATCCGAACGACACCTTCGTCGGCCAGCTCATCGCTTGCCCACTCCCCGACGGCAAAAGGGCGGCCCCCGTGAGCGTGTCTCTGGCCACAGAGGAGTGTGGGAGGCCCACCAACAACCTCATTGTCTACAACGAGCTCGTGGAGCACAAGAAGGACTTCCTGGTGTGCGTGAAGGCCCTCGATTTCCCCTACGACGACATCTCCGTCAAGCTGGTGGAGTTCATCGAGGCGAACTTCATGTTCGGCGTCGACAACATCGTCTTTTACGACCACCAGGTGCACCCAAATGTGCGCAAGGTCCTCCAGCACTACCTCGCTCAGGGCCTGATCGAGCTGTATCCCTTCACTCTTCCTGCCGGCATGCCCAATGACCCCTTCCTTAGGCACGCCTACCTCAAAGAACGCCACATCCCCAAGATCATCCAGGAAGTCACTCCCTACAACGACTGCTACTACCGCAACCTGCACAAGTACAAGTGGGTGCTGCTGCTGGACGTCGACGAGGTCTTTGTGCCCATCAAGGGAAACACCTACCACGACGTTCTCCGACTCATTGAGGAGCGCTCCCCGAACCCCAGCTCGATCTACTTTATCAAAAACTTTATATTCACGTCGCCCCCAAACGCGCCGTTGAAGCCCGAAGTCCCGCCTTACCTCGACATGCTGCAGAAGACCACC
The DNA here is from genome assembly GCA_963930915.1 of Forcipomyia taiwana. Lineage (NCBI taxonomy): Eukaryota > Metazoa > Arthropoda > Insecta > Diptera > Ceratopogonidae > Forcipomyia > Forcipomyia taiwana. Next base: position 934,565 of record CAWVOI010000099.1, on the reverse strand, counting down.
ATCGCCTGGGACTACGAGAAGCCCTACAACATCAACATCAAGTCCTTCTTCAGCACGCAGGACGTCCTCACGCTGAACAACCACAAGCCCTACGACTGCCTCTCGACCTGCCGCAAAACGCAAATCCCAAACAGCATAGCTCAGCTGAACCACTACCGGGTCAAGTGCATGTGGGAGAAGGGCAGGAGCTGCGGGGAGTGGAGCCGAACCTACAACACCTCTGAGAACCGGGCGCTGTGGAGGTTCAAGGACGAATTCGTGAACAGGACGAGGTCGGTCCTCAAGCGGCTGAAACTGATACCAAACAAGCCCCAGTAAACAAACAAAATTCTTGTAAATTTATCTAGATAAGGCACCTCCGAGAATGAATAAAAATGTGGCAATAATGGGAACAGGTTTATGTAAATAGACTTTGCTCTCTGCGATCGATGACCTCCACGTCAGCTGTAGAAGATGTAGTTGATCGTGAGGGTGAGGAGAAAGGCGACTCCAAAGACTCCCATCAGCAGAATTCTCAGATGACGACGCAGCTCGAGTTGCAGGAGACTCTTGATGACTTTGAGACGATACGCTATCATCGCCGTTCGTCTTGGGACTGTCTCAGAAGACAGGGGAGCAGGTGACAGAGGGGCTTTTGGGTCAGTGTGACACTCGTTGTGTTTATTTAATAACTTTTATTCCGCTTTTTACTCTCGATTGTTCAACACGATATCAAGTAGGTACTCGAAATGATTAATTCTTTGTCTTTTTTTTTTTGGGGACTCGGGGACTCGGGAACTCCTATATCAAAAACAAGTACATGCAATTGTTTAGCTCCATTGTCATATACGGTTTGACCTCTCATTAACAGATTCATTCGAATTGTCTACCTAACTATGCATTTTCTGACTTACTTACAAAATAATACATAATATATATATAATATAGGTATATTGAATATTTTCCAGTCTAGTGGTGAAGTCAGTTCCACTCTTCTTACGCTTAAGTGCATATAGGATTGGTTGCTACTCAAAAGGAAGGAAGTCAACTTAGGACTCTAGTAGGTGTAGGTCACTTCAAAATTAACTTAATAGTTTCCATGAACATTTTTGCAAAATGAAAAAGGCACAGAAGGAAAGGGAAGCCTCCAGACAGCACGGAAACAAGGTTTTATAAAATAATCGTATCACCAGAGTTTCAGTTTCCTCACTTCAGTTTTCTCAATGTTCAATAGAAAAGTCCTACTTAAAAATACCATTATATTGAGCGGCTTTATCGCTTAGTTCCTTACGTCTAAGTCGGTATCACGTTTTGATAATATTTACAAATTGCAGCAGGTTGAAGATCAACAATCACCGCTCGTACTCCTTGCCTCCGCCCGCCGTCTTGAGGGCTCCCGTCTTGTTGAAGAAGCCCAGCTTGCTGAGCGCCCTCCACGTCCTCTCCACCAGCTCGTCCTTGTACTTCCATATCGTCGTGTCCACCTCGCGGTGCTCCTTGAAGTCGTCACAGGACTTCTTGAGGGTCCTCACGCAGTCCGCCCGGTAGTGCTGGAGATGCGCGTCCTCCGTGTCCACCGGAAAGGACTGGCAGGTGCCCCCGAGACAGGCGAGCGGGAAGTGGTTGTGGAGCGTCAACACGCGCTCCGGGTTGTGGAAGCACTTGACGTACTGGTTTGGCTTCGTGTAGTTGGCAGCGCGAGCCACATGCTGGAGCATGTGCATGTATTTGGGAATGTCCTTGATCCACCCGTGCTCGTGGTTCCAGTCGTCGAAGAAGTACACGTTGCGCACATTGTAGCTCGGATATGTGTCGTTCTTGAGCTTTCGGGCCTTGGGCAGAACGCGTTTCATGAGGTCGTGCCAGGTCATGTCGTCGTTCTTGGGCATAATGACCTCATCGACGTCCAGGAGGGCGATGAACTCGTACCGGTACATGTTCTTGTAGAGACAGTCGTTGTAGGGGATGAGCTCGTTCTGGCGCTTGTGGTTGGTCTTCTTGGAGAGATACAGGTGCTGGAAGCCCGCCACGTTCGGCTGCCCTCCCGGAAGCGTGAGGGGGGTCACCTGCACCTTGCCTTCCTCCTCGTAGTACTGCAGCACCTTCGAGATGTTGGGGTGCACTTGGAGCTGGTAAAAGAAGATTTTGTCGGCCCCAAGGATGTTCAGCAGCTCTGGAAGAAGAAGAATACGGTTAGGTTGGTGCAAATGGGGTTTTTCCGGCTCACCGATCCACTCAACGAGGCGCACGGACAGATCGTCGTAGAGGAAGTCCAGTCCCTTGACGCAGACTGCGAAACCCTTCTTCTTATCGTCCTCGGGCCGGTTGTACAGCACCCTCAAGTTATTCGTCGCTGTATCGCATTTGTTCTCCACCAGAGACACGGATGCCGGAACGAGACCCTTGAATGTCTTTGGGATTTGACATGCAATCAGATACGGTTGGTAGATACCCTGCTTGTAGTTGCCCCATTTGTTATACCAAATGTACTTATATTCAAACGTCTTCACTATCGTGGGTTCCATTTGTCCGTCGAACCACAATTGACAGTAAGTTGGCACTTTTGGTTGGATACGGTCAATCATACCCAATATCCGGACCGATGGGCCAATCAATGAGTTTTTGCGGATATCGTAGTAGGCCCCAAAGAGCTGGAACGTACCTGCGGGGAAGCGGGGGAGGGAGAAAATTGAGAAATGGGACGTCGAGGAAGTGAAAGGTAACATACCATTTGTTGTCTTGAGCGTCTGCCAATAAATATTGTTGAATTCCAGCTCGAAAATCGATGGATACTTGGCACAACCAGATTTCTTGGGCGCCACATTCTTGTGCTTCGTCCAATATTCAATCGGGAGGGATGGCAGTTTGGATTCTAGGTCTTTGACTAGTTGTTCGTCGTCGATACCTGCAATTGCGCATTCATTAGCGGACGCCACCTCAGAGGAAATTCGCACCACTGCACAAAATCCCGCATTATCCGGAATTGGGTGTTTAATTGTGGAACCCCCCAGCTCAAATTATCGCTATCCAACTCACCGCTTCGGTTATCGACGAGGACATCTTCAGCTGTGATCATTTGCATAAACCGCTCTGTGGTCTTTGGCGTACCCTCCATCGTCCACTTACTCTCCTTCTGCAACAGCAATCGCCCATTGATGGGCTGCTGTTGCATCTGTGGCTGTATCGTCTGCGGCGTCAACTGGTCATTGTTCAGCTTCACGAGTCCCAGGACCAGGAACGACCAAACTCCGAGGGCGAAGATAAATTTGAAAACTAATTTTGTTTTTGGCGTTAAGCTGTGTGGCTTCATTTCGGCTGCTTCTCTCCTTTTCTTGTCTACGCTGTGTTGCTAAGAGGCACTGCAATGAGAGAAATAGAGCACACGTTAGAGAATTCCTTTTCACCGATTTCGAAATTTTCACAAAGCCGGGGCTTATTCATTCACGTACCACTCCATACACCTTCCTTGAATTTAATAATTTTACTGAATAAACTCAGCAACTCGAGCGGCTGTGTTTGGGACTGAAATTTATTAAAAGTATGTCTAACATGTGTGACCGCAAACAATTGAACGGGTATGGCTCCAGAGTCGCGAATTTGTGCTAGCGCTGGACCGACTGGGGAGAGAGTTTCGGGACTTATTAAACTGATTTGTCCGTCTGTCTGTCTGTCTGAGTCTACCAGTGAATTTTCTGATGTGTTAGGGCCTAGAAGAATTTTTTGCCCAAAGTTTCCAGTGAAAATACAAATGAGCTCTGAGAGAGCTAAAATAGCCAAAAATTTGGCTTTTTGGGAATTTTTGGCTTGGAGCTCACTCATAAAATTCTTCTTGATGAAGGTTAAAGATTTTTCATAAAAATTTGTTGGTTGAACGTGAAAAGAATAGTGTTAGGGCTTGCTCAATTATAACGTCATAGTATGAGGGGGGAGGGGGGAGGGATACAAAGTCAAAGTGACTGTAAAATCTCATTTTTACTGTAACGTAGTATTTGAACGACCCCTAAGGTTCCTCAGACAAGGTACAGAGACGAAGCTTACGTTATAAAAAATTCTTGGCTTGAAGTCTGGAAACCAATGGGTCAGAGGGTGAAGTTTGAGCCATCATAAATACGCGCGCCAGATAGCCTGTTTGTGTGCGCTTCAAAACTAGAACAATTTAAGCCGTTTCCGCGATGAACAATTCTCGCCAGGCCCCGATCCAGCCAATTATCCCTAAAAAATATATCACATTGTTCTGATCTCTACGTTGCGGAACACGAAAATGTCACACAAAAATAAACCTCTCTCGCATGCTGTTCAAACAATTCCGAGCAATGTCCGATTATTAGTTGCTCTGCTTCCCGCGATGCCATTCCTAGAATCGTCCAAAAATTTGACACACAATTCCACATGATTTTATTGTGCACCGCAACAGCGTCATTGTTTGCCCAATATTATTTAATGTCCGAATTTTTTCTTCCCATGAGAGGAGGGGGTTTTCTGGGGCAACTTTCATGCCTGGAATTGCTGCCAGCAACAGTTGAACAGCTGAAGCCTAGGTTAATTACGGCCCAGAAGCTGGAAATGCGATAAAAGGACTGCTGGATATCTACTTTACGATCTCCTGGCAGTGTCCATCATCGCCGCTTATTTGTTTATTTTCTATTCAATCTCGGACTCCAGCTCGCTCCGTAGTTCTCCTGCCACCACAAAGTGAATGTTAATTACTCTTTTGCCTCCACGTGGCACAAAACAAAGCAGCAGAGTTGGAAAACAGAACGAGACGAGTAAATTTTAAATACGCGTACTGGCTGGGACGTTTTGCTGCAAAAAGAAAATTACGACTGGGGAGATTCATTAAGTGAGTGGCGCGCTAAAGAAGGCACGGAAAATTACAGCAAAGAAAACGAGACACAATGGGACGGGTGGGCGAATGGGGAAAAGCAAACTGTGTAATTTAATAGCAGAAGAAGTGAAGTTTAGTCTGTCCTATCGCAAAAGCAAAGAGCAATTATGTTGTTGGAGTGTCACATTAATTTTGTTGTTGCGTCCTACTCTCGTTTCTTCGGCATTTTGCAACACTGCAGCATGACGGTAGCGTCATCGTGCGATTTGGAAACGTTTTAATTGACAAATTTACCCACACAACTCGATATTCCACTCTCGCTTTCGACTCGGAGTCGCGGCGTGCCGGAGGAAAACAAGAACCACACCAGACTCCCAACGCCTTGCCAGGGATGTAGCTACTTGGGGTCTCTCTTTTGATAAAAATTCATATTTCGATGGATTTTATTTTACGGAAATTTTAGCAGAAACATTAAATCAACCCAATTTACAAAATTGAAGATCAAGGACAAGAAGTGCTTTTTATGGGTATTTTGATTTGATTTGATTTAATTTGATTTGATTTAATTTGATTTGATTTAATTTAATTTGATTCAATTTTATTTTTTAGTTTAATTTTGCGTGACTTTATAGAATTTCAGCTCAATCGGAGCAACTTAAGTTTTCCCTGATACAAACTTCGGGGATCCCCCACTCGGCCACCTTAAGCGATAGGGGCATACATATGTTCTATGATTTGCTAGGTTTAATGTGAACTACAACATATCCGAAATTCAGCTCATTCGGATGAAGCTTAAGGAACTTTCATATAACGGGTGTACCTATCTCACTCCCCCTCTAGGGGTAATGGGGGTCCAAAATGTCTAATTTCCTACCCTACAGACTATGTCCTACACGGCGCAAAAAACCGCAGGTCTCTTTCTCTTCTGGTTTTTGAGTTATAAAGTTTTGGACGGACGGACAGACGGACATAACAGATCTATGAGGGAAAATGCACTAAAAACCCCTCTGGCTACGTCTCTGGTGACAACTACTTAAAAACCCTTCTCAGGAGGTCCATCCCTGCCCCAGCCACCTACAGACTCACTTTCAAATTCCTATTTTAACCTTTACGAGTACGTGCGGGCCAATTGTGTCATAGGTAACTGGCAAAGTACACGCGGGGAGTTATCGGGCCATCGATCTGGCAGTTCTATGCACAGCTGCAGACTCAAATTTAATCCGATAGCTTTAACCAAGGTGGTAATGTTAACACTGTCAACCGTAAATAATGGTTACCAACTCACCGCAGACGCTTTGCGCGACGCGACACCTACAGAAAAATATCCACGTTCGTTTGATTCTGACTTATGGGTCTGAAGGGCTCTTGCGTGCTTCTGAATGGAGATAATTTATCTGCCCGGGGTCTTTGTTTTAGTTTTTTTTTTGTTTTGAGAAATGGGAGGCCAATAAATTAAAAAGTAGCCTGACGGTGGAAACTGAAGCGTGGAATGGTGCTCAGTTATACCTCTAATTAGCGATGGCATAATTGCCGAGGCATTCACGCGACGGGAAGAGGCAATTCAGACGCATGCAACAAGCAAAGCGAGGAGGAGAGGAGCAAGACGGGGGCAACGACTCCCACAATCTATTCTGTGAGCAACCTACCTATGGCAATTATGAGCAAATGAGTAATTTATACATTTCGCTAAAATTATTATCGTCATAAATATAAACGATGTTTCTGAAGCACATCTTCCGCGCACCGCAAGATTTATTGTGGGTGAATGACAGGTGGTTTTGTTATTATTTCAATAAATTTTCTCTCGCGGTGACGGGCAGGTGTAATTCGTTTCAAAATATTGCGGTAGGGAGATGCCTGGATATTAATTGCGGCGGTCAGTTTGATTGAGGCCGATCAATTGGAGCGTGACCTCTGTACCTTCGGTAGGGCGTGCCCGTGCGAGGAGGAAATGGGCGCGTTACAGCAGGTCCTCTCACTTAATTGATTGCGTAATTAATCTGGTAATTCAATTTACCGCATTTATCGTGCGGTTGGAAAATTAACAAATACAAAGAGCAAACAATAATCAACTTTTCATATCGCAATTAATCAATCCAATCATCGCACAAAGCCTGTTAAATTAAAAATTATTATAAGCCGCCAGCCATTGCGAAACTGCCACTCCTCAGAAAAATTTTATCCCAGTGACCCAATCACAACTCGCAATATCAGTTCGACTCCGAAACAGCTTGATTAAGCACGAGCTCAGGCTCAGAGATACCATATGGCGAACGTGTGCCCCAATACCACGTGAACCTTCACCTTCCACCTAATTGTTGCATCGCCAACAAAGTTTGTGGTGCGAGCCAATTTCGGGCCGGAGTGGAGTATTTGGTGCGGTTCACCAGGTGGCCTATTTCACGAGCTCAAGGTCGTCTAACGGGGGCACAATCAAGCTAGTTTTGGCAGCAAGCGTAATTTTCCTTTCCCGGAAGCAGCGAGATAATTTATGACCTTGAGATTTGTTCAGAGGCGTAACTTAGAGGGAACTAACTAATGTTGCCAGAAAAACGTCTCGTGTGAAGACGGAAACATATTACTCTTATCTACTTCAAAACAAATAAACGAGCTATTACTAGGGCACCAAAAAGTCAATTTTTGGTCAATTTTAAGGAAAAATTCGTTATTTTTCCGTTTTAATTTGAAATTATTCAACTCAAACCCTTTTCCAACCTCAAATGATCCAATCGTTTTCTCTAGTCAAAATCAAATATTTTTCCGTCAATTTTACGAATATTTTATTGAGAAATTTTTTAAATCTATCAGGTCAACTTTTAACTTTTTAGGTCAATTTCTTTTGATTTTTATAGGTCAATTTTTTTAGTGTTCTAGCTATTATCTTAAAAAAAATATGTAGCTTTTTAAGGGATCTAGAGGTAATGCCTTAGGTCTTGGATAGCCAAAGTTTTCTTTGTGGGCTGTTTCAATGGGATCCTAGGAACCTCCGTGACCCTTGACCCCACCCTGGAATCCATCAATTTATCTCTTAACTCCCCAACTCTTTAAAACTTCCTCTACAAGACCACCAGTTACACCTCTGACCGGAACACTACTCGCCATAAATTAGGGAGAGTAGATAAACATAGAACTTATTGAAACCAGAAGGCGCCTGCCCAGAGCCCGTATCAGTTGTTGAAACTTCACTCCGCTCAACATTCCATATGTCATACAATCAATTACTCCGTAATTAAAGCGACAGGTCTACAAGAACCACCACAACGATTTGTCTTTGTCGCTCGACATACCCAGTCACAAGAGCATTGCGTGCTTATCTGCTTTACAGTTATTCCCGGTCCGTGTACACGAGGTAGGTATGCGTTGAATTAAACGCACTCACTTACTTTGGTGTCAGTCCGTGAAATTGCCCGAACCCGACCGGCGAGAGAGGAAAATTTATAGCGGGGTATTAAAAACTAATAATCATCTTAGAATGACTTTCTATTTTTGACTCGACAACGCCGACGCTTGGCGCAGCGACGACATGTGCTTCACAGAACTTAATTGTTTTTCTCCACTTCTCAGGCCGCGTCTTGTTTTCGTTACACACCCGAGTGCGTGCTGTAATGCAGGGAATCTCCAAGTGCGCTCGAGGTGCGGCGGAATAGTGCATGTCTTGATTGAAGGCCCTCTGACTCGTGCTGTCGGGTTCTTCTACGGATTTTTCTCGCTTCCCCAAGGCTACTAAGGGAGCTCAGATCTGTAAATAAGGCAACACCGTTAACCCTCTAACGCATCAATCGAATTTTTGTCTGTCTGTCCGTCCCTCCAAGTCACAAAGTCTCAGACACTACAAGATCTAGAGACTTGCGGTTTTTAGCATATTGTCATGTATGGTCTGAAGGGTGGTCAAACCACTTTGGTTTTTCCGAAAAACTGCCTGGGGGGTAATTAAGGGGGTTTTCCCGTTGTATGAAAGTTCCATATACTTCGTCCGATTGAGCTGAATTTTGGATATGTTATACCTTATGTCAAATCTAGCGAATCATTGAACACATGTTTGCCCCTATCACTTAAGGGGGTGGGGTGAGAGGTCACCGAAGGGGGTAAAATTTTAGTTGCTCCGATTGAGCTGAAAATTTAATATGTTGTTGAACTTGTAAAACTTAGCAAATAGTTGTTCTACAGTATACCTGTACCACCACCAGGGACGGAGCTAGAGACCCCTTAAGTTTCTTAAGTAACGGATTTTTGGACCGATCCGACCTAACTTTTGAAAATGCCCTCAAATGCGCTGATACCCAACTAAGCTTTAAACATGTTTTCTTAGGGTGGATCCAGGGGTAAATTTCTATTAAAATAAATTTTTTTAGCATTTCTCCGAATGAAAAAAATTTTGTGTCTCCAAAGCGAATAAAAATTGGACTTTTCTTTCATCATTGAACCGAAACTAAGACGCTAGAAAACAAGAAATTTTCACCAGAAACCTTCGAGTCGTCTAAAGTCAACACCATGCATTCGAGGGTTAATAGGCCTAATTTGAAAGCCTGCCAAGTTCGCCGGTACCGTACCGATATGGAGCGAATAAAAATAACAACAATAGCATCATTAGACAATCTATTGTGGAATCATTAAAATAATCATCCCATTACACAGATGTCTGTCTGGTAGCATGTATACATTAAGCCTTGAGTCGTTCGGCACAAATATTATTGTATTACATCGACGGAGGTACATAACGACGACAATAAAGTGCGGGAGTATTAGAATACAGTTGAAGGAAGTAGAAGAGCTACCTAAATTACCGCGAGGCATCTCTGTGCCTGCCGCCGTGGAAGATGTTTGCTGAATGGGTTTCCTCGTAAATTTTAATACATTTCTTAACGAGAAAGCCTTCACCCTTTGGAGGCAGAAAAGTTTTGCAGAACACAATGGGAAAAAATGAAATTCATTGTAGAAAGTTTCTTTTAAATGTTTTTCTCAGAACGGGCCCGGGAACACCTAGCTGAGCAGTAACAAAGCACGGCTCACATAACAATTTAAGTCAATCTATTGCCTGCAGCTCATCTAGCTGCTTTCTCGCTGAGCACCGACTCGCCGAGTCCGGGTGAGCGAGGAAGAGAAATAAAATATAGCGCTCCTTGCTCCTTTTCTTCCCAGGTATTTTGATATAAAATATTTTCTGGAATCTAGGCGATAAACAAAGCTGCACTTTACGATCTCACGAAGGCAGAGGGCCGTGGTATTTACAGGAGCAACTTGTAGCGAGGAGATTCTTACAGCTTATGGTTGTCTTTACAAACTTTTGAAATAATTTCCTAGGATGTTGTTCACCGGAGAGGAGAGAAATGGGCCAATTTGCTGGAAAATGGAGAGACCGACAGACAGCAGAAAAACTCTGGCTTGTGCCTCAACACGCTGCAGCAGTCGAATTAGAATCTCATCACTGACGCTGATTGAATTAGTCACAGGTAATTAGTTAGGCTGTTGCTTTTTGGGTCAATGCTGGACATGCACACACTCCGCTCCACCTCCGAGGCACGAAGTCAAGCGAGAGAGACACGAAAGAATCAAAATTGGAAACACATCAAGTTCAATAACATCTCTCAATAGAGTCGAATCTTGCTCCATCCGCTTCGTGGTGTCGAAAAAGAGTAAAACGTCGTTTTAAGACAGACCGATTGGCACGTCAAAAGTCATTAACCCGTCGATTGTGCCCGGCTTTGACTCGAAATGCCTCTTAATTGCCTCAAAAAGCCTCTCACAAAAGCTCGGTGAGCGTCATAAAAGTAAAACTTCGAGGCTCTTTGATTTACCATTCCGAGTTAACCTCTCCCCGAGACTCGACATCGACGTCCCGGCTCTTTCCGTATTGCTCGCTCACTTGCAGATAATTATAGCGAGCGCTCAGATACTTTCGAGAGGTGCAGAAGCAGCTGCCATTGTTGCAACCGTATTTCGTGACAGCCTCATCAGCTTGGTGATTTTATAAATTATTGCCTCTGGCCTGAGAGCACGCGAAGTCTGAACAATACTTCATGCGATTCGGAAGATCTTATCGTTTAACAACCACATGATCATCACAATATGACTTTAATAGGCAATAACAATGGCCCAATAGCCAGCTTAAATAATGTCTAACCTAAATCATAGTCTCGAGGGGCTTTTTAGTGCATCAGTATGTCACCAGCATTGCTAGCTGCTGAGAGGTTCAAGGTGGGGCTGTAATTCCTCAGAATTCTGGGAGGGGAGATTTTGCCCCTTCTTGGAATTCAGGCAGCGAACGCCCCTATTTCCGACCGACGGAAAAAAAACTACCTAGCATTTTTAGCGGAATAAAATATTCAGGCAGATTTTTTGTCCAAACAAGGTTTTCAATTATGCAGAGGGTAATTAAATGCGCCGATAAAAGGACGATGTTACAGGGCTCTGAGCTCAAATTTTAAGGCTGTCGTGATTAATATTCACGATGCAGCTCCGGACTACAGAAAATTGGTTTTTGCTCATCGCAATTAAAATAAATTATATAGACATCATGTGAATCGCTGGAAATGTAAATGATGTCGCTATACGGCTTTGGCACAATGATGGTCATCCGTCAAGGAGGAGGCATCCGGTGATATCATGCAAAATGATAAATATTCCACCCAAGTAAGTGGATGCCAATTGAAATATCGCCCTGAACTTCTGAAGCACTTGGCGAGCGGTGCATGCAAAATATGACGGCTGCTTTATGATGATTTATTCCGAAATCTTTGAAAAGAATGACGCGGATTCTTCAGCCTCGGCTGAAGGTGGATAAAATTGTGACAAATGGAAGAAGGCCCGTTTTAACAAACTCTCGACTTTTCATGAGCTGAATAATTTTTTAGCGTTCCCATTTTGATAAAAAGCTCATCCTTTCTCGCCTCTCGTTTCGGGTTGAGCGTTTGTGCGCCGAGATACCCTAGTTTTGTCTGTTTTCCCGCCTGCTCGTGAGTCCCCAACACGGATCTCTTCTGCACCTTTTGATATTGAAATTTATTTCATCCATTTATTCATCATTTAATCTTTTTCCTCCGACACTGCAAAATCTGCTGAAACAGAAACCCATTTTCTAACAGATTTCTTGCTTGTTTATGCTGCTGCAGCCATGAGCTACGCGCACGGAAGACACATCCAAAAATTCATCGTCTCCTAAACGGTCGGGCTTAATCTCGATGTGGCAGGGAAAAGAAAAACTCCTGCTCGGGGAATTCAATAATGTATTTGTTGCTGCAGCACAAAATGATATTAAATTATTCCGCTTCTCCTAAGCTGTGAAATTGTGTACCTTTTTGTACCCAACCACCTTCCTCCTCGCCGTAAGCCGTGCGAACATATCTTGAGCGATTCTTCATGCACATTTTACGGCACGGAGCGATATTCAGGTTCCGTGTGCTCCGCTATCGATTGCAAAGTCGACAAAATGTTTACAAACTGCACATGAGAGAGAGATTTGGAGGCGAACCAAGTGCGCAGAGACGGAATCCGGGCCCCCCCGAAAAGGTCCACCCCCTGGGAGTTGGCAGAGTGCACCTGTATTGCGGGTAATCTTCAAAGTTAAGGTCGCTAGGTGTTACGACAGAGACGCTGTGCGCTCCCGACTCGTATTTAGATAAGATAATTGATGTTGACATTTTGTGAGAAACACCATTGTTTGCATTAACTTGTCGGAGTCCGCAAAAACTGCTCCACGCAGGTACGGCGTGTGGGAAATTCGTGACAATTCGAGCTCGGCTATGGGTGAGTTGGTCTTGAAACTATTTCATCTTTTCAAAATTAAGCTGTCGTTAACTACCGTAATGTCGGTAATTAGGCCATCACTGACGGGCTTTGAGAGCTGGCTCCGGATGCGCGTCAGAATCAGATCCAAACTCAAGGTTTCCAGATGACAGAGTCGCCAATTATGGTCCCGGAACTCCAAAATGCAAGCCGGAGTCAGTAGATGGAAAGTAATCGGAGCAAATTAACCACTTTTGGGTCATCAGATTTGGATTCCCAGCCTGCCAGGCCATCTATTTGGCAAACGAGGAGAGCAAACAAGGGAAAATAATGCTGCGGTTACCGGCAATGTATGTGCATTGTCCTCGGAGCTGCTGCCACCACTACCGAGAAGCCGACGCCAACCGCCAGCGCTGCGTTTCATTACAAGAAATGTAAGCAGGAAATGGAGCCAACAACGAACGCAAAGTGCTATGGAGTGTTTTATATTTGCGTTGAAAATTAATTCCGTTGATACAAGCTTTCAAGCGTTGTCGTCTCCCTTCGCTCTCTCCATGCCTACTAGCTTGTACCATTGGCATGCAAATATAATCCAACATCACAATTTACATTTAGTATACGGTTACTTGCTTCTGTGTTTCGCGCTGGCGATGTGTCCCGATATAGGGAGACATTGGAGATAGTTGCTCCAATGATTGATCGTGTTTTCTTGCGGCTCAGCCAAATTGCGGCGATGATTTATTTGAATCAAATTATTTTTTCCCACAACGGCTTCTCTTTGTTTCAAAGAAATACCTCAAAAGGTACGCCAGAACATAAATTATAATTGCTCCCCTCTCAGTACACCTTCACCCCGAACAGTGAGCAACCTTGAATTGCGCCAAGGCTGGAAAGTACGTGTGTAAATTTTAATTCATATGCCGAAGTGCGGGTGCATCAGTGACGTAGCTCATCGGGGCTTACTGTAATCATTGACGCCCCCTCCTCAAATATCTGGTGCTTCTATATAGCTGGTAAAGTCACGTCCAGGGCTGATCAAATAAATATTTAAATAAATATTTTGGCCATTTTTGAGTTTTTTATTCCTTAAAAAAATAATTGAAGAAAAAATTTTCCCCCAACATTTCAATTTAGTTTGTTGCAACTCAACTGCTGCTTCGTACCTGCACCGGCTTTCTGAAAATATTCAGAAAAAAGTCGTTTATGGAGTTTTTTTTAGAAATTCGACAAGTTGGTCATTGAAGGAGGTATACGGTTCTAAAGCACCTATGAACATCCTATCTTGAGAAGCCAAAGACCCCCCCCTGCCCCTCTATAGCAGAGAGTCTCTCGGTATAAAAGTATTTCTGTGTGTATGTAGAGTACTCCATCAGTCTACGATCAATCTAATCAAATAGATGTCTCAATTTTTTATTCTTTATAAAATAATTAAAGAGGGTTTTTGTTGTTCCTTTGCCTTTGGAAACTAATGAAAAACTTCAAAATCAACTACAACAAGTCCTTACTACGAAAACATGATCTGTGCTTTTTCATAAATATTGAACATATAAATAAATATTTATCATAAATATTTTGAAGTTTTTATCGTAAATATTTTGACGTTTTTAAATAAATATTTGATCAGCCCTGGTCACGTCTTTTTAGAAGTTTTTTGTTGGTCCCCCTTTCAAAAGAAAAATTACGTCTCCCAGGTTTCCAACCTAGCACCCTCTCCCCAGGTATACGCCTCTGACCGGCGCAAGATGTTCGATGTTTATTAATCTACGTCTAGCGCACTCGTCAGTTTGCATAACAATGAGCATAACCGGCGGCATGGGCATGAAGAAACATAAATAAAACGCGGAACTTTCCTCGCACAAATTAATGGGATTGTGTTCCTTGAACTGCCAACTGACCCTGATGCGAGAGACGCCCATTGAGGAAACTGCAGCGATGCAACCTGAAGCGTTAAAAACGCGAATGAAATTATTATAAATAAATAAATCGCGAGAACTCCTTGAAGTTGAGGCAATCCGGGGAAATTTATGTTCCAGGTCTAGAGGCAACAACAACATTATTATTGTTGGCAACCAATAAATTTTTTGCATTATGGGAAAAATGAAATATTTCATTTTCCCGTGTCGACTCCGCTTTTGCCATGTGAAAAAGTAGCCGTCGCGCATTCGGAATAGTTATGAAGCAATAAAATGGAGCGAAAAGCGATTTGAACTTTTGCCATTAAAAGCCAATTTTATGGATCACTACACCGAATTTATCAAGTTTCTGTAACGGTATCACTCTGGCATCTCATAATTATTCTTCTTTTGAGAAGTCTGACAGTTCCCGGAAAATTGAGCGGCGGTGTTAAAAGTTTGTGCGTAAAGCAATCTCGTGTTCTGATTAAATTCAAAGCCCTTAAAAGCACCCCGAGCCTCGGCTTGTCTGCACGTCTGATTACGAACAAGTCTTCCCGGAATTTTAATCAGGCTTTAGAAATTATTGGCCCAAGATATTTCCATTCATTGAAAAATCGTCGAAGTTTCCCCATTTGCCGGTTTCCAGCTACACCTTTCATTAGCAGCTGTTACTCGGAGGTAAAGGAGAGGTGGGAAGGAAAACTCGATTTAGATTTACGAAGGTACTTTGTTCGCAGACTTCGTCTCGAGAACGCCTACAAAGGAGCTGGGGGAAAACAAACTTAAAGCTACTTAAGTGAAAATCCATTAATGCTCCTGCCCTCCCGAAGCCAAGTGCGGAGAGAAGAGTGGTTTATGTTGTGAGAACCCTCAGATAAACTTGCAGCAAAGTAGGCTTTCGAAAGTTTTATGATAAACTCGGCGCTCATCAAGACCTAGTATATTTAATCCTCAAATGTGTCACTTTGTATCCCTCTCTGACTTGAACTTTGTAGCATCACTTGATAAATTGATTTGCCGACTCAATGAACCGCATTCGGGGTGAAACTAAGCGCTGAGCTCCCGCAGACTATGCCCGGAATTGGCAACATCAACATTCATCTTTGGGGAAGTGTCTCGAGCATTTCGATCTGGCATTTGGGGACCCTTCGATCCCGCAGTTTTTGACCCGCCCAACCGCCCTTCCCGGGCCAGAAACCCGTCTGTTAGAGCGTGCCGGCTTTCTTGATTATCCTTTGTGTTGATTTATAGACTGCATACCGAAGCCAGCGGAGCAAGGAGCTGAAGCATTTGTTATTTTTGTCAAGCTTCCAATATCCAATTGACCTATCTCTGAGCTTCCCAGGGGCGGGCAAAGACACAAATGCACGTTGCAAGTCGAGTCAGTGGAGCATTAAAAGGTCGGAAATTGCCGCTGGAATTTACGGCCCCGGGAGCGATGTGACTTTTCAAGCGAATTCCATGCGAGAGAGGTGATTGATGGGTATTCGGGCTGTCGAACACAGGAAATTAAAATTATGTGAGAGCGAAACTTTACGAGATACTTCTTGCATAATGGCACGTTTGCAGCTCCAAAATGCATAATAGCTGTATCTAGTGGCACCTTAAATGCCACCGTGAGGCGCTAAATTATGCTTGCAAATTCCTTCCACGGTGCATCGCCGCGCCGCACCAGAGATAATCACGGTAGTCGGCGACTTTCTGCAACCTTCACGTGCACTTTGCGGGCCCATTAAAAATATGTTATGCCACAATGTAAAAATGAGAGACACAACACGACAAAGTGCATCTAATAAATTAAATGTAAACTTCCTGCAATTTGTGTGCGCGTCACGTTGACGATTGTGTCTGCTTGCCACAACTCGCGGTCCGAACTGTACTGGGGGTGGCCTAAAAATATTTTTTTTTAACCAAAAATTTTTTTTTGGGTCTTTTGAAGTCTTCCAAGGGGTTCTCTAAGATCCTCTAAGGATTAATTTTCAGCTCCTAGGGTCCTTCCAGGGTCTCTTTTAAGGACTTTTCTTCTTAGAATCCTTTGTGAGTCCTTTGTTGTTATTCAAAAGTCCTTCTAGAGGGTTTTTGAGGGAATTTCACGCATAAAAAGAGGTGGCCTGGGATCCACTAGTTTCCTTCTTGGACGCCCTCTCCTTAGTTACGGCCCTGGACAAGCGACAGGCAGCAGAAAAATTGGATTTTTAATGGGTATTTGCATTTGAGAGGTACGCTCACGTCGCGCGTTTTGTTGCATCTTCCACCCACTCGGAGTGCGACACAACCTATCATGGCTTTTGCCTCCAATTTAATCTGATACGCTTTTTTTCGTGTTGCTTTTTTAAAAAATATCTCATTTCAGCAAATCCTGTTCCAACTCTGCTCCACACCAAACTAATAGAGCGCATTTCCAAAGCCTCGGGTAAAAGCTACCTAAATATTTCATGCGAACCTAAAAAATACATAGAGACTGACGGACGGAGGTGATTGCAATGAAAAGTAGCGCAAATAGCTTCACGTTTTCTGGCACATCTTGATTGGATGTATCGCTAGGTGCCTCGGATCTACGGGTGTTAAGGTTATATAATTTGGTGTGGAGAGAAAAACGCATAAAGCAGAGGAGCAATCGATATAAAGCAACTCTTTGTGCATGAGAGTACAGTGGCATCGCGTGAAAGCTTGGAGCGGCCTTGAGCAATTTTCTCCTCCAAGCAGATATCTGCGCTGAAATTCAGGCCACCACCGCATCATGCACTTCGTTTCTCAATAAAAACGCAAGCAACCTTTCAGGACGGGAATTTTCTCTAACTACCAAGAACTCCAGAACATCCCATCGATATAATCCAATTTCCTACAACTCTGCTTGAATAATAAACTAAAATTCTGCTCTCAACCGCACACGCATACGTTTTATTTGAGGCAACATGTGTTCGAAAGTGTGTATTTATGGCTGCAACCCACACATAATTTTATGCTAAGCTTAGCAAGCCAAGCGCCAGGGCTACAATCGGGCTCCCGGGCTGGAGTAAAATATGAGTGAATCGACGTTTCCTGTTTGGTAAACCTGGAGATATTGTGGAATGGCACTCAATACCCAAATGGCTCATGAGGCTGGCGTTTTGAAAACACAACGTAAAACGTAATCCGGAGCACAGTTAGCTCATTTCAATGTCGGCAATGAATCAACAACTGCCTGGTCAGTGGTCAATGTGTGCACACGAGTGAGTCACTAACCCGATTTGAGCCATGTCGCGCACATGTAGCCGCACTAAATCCAGCCAAAAATGTGCGGCTGCTTGTTTCCACGCAGTAAATCAATTGTTCAGTGGCTCAGAGTTGATTCTGCCGGGATCATTCAAAAGTTACGATTTGAGCGGTACTTCCCCTAATGCTTCCCCGTATTTGGCAAGAGTCAACTTCTCCGGAGTTCATCTCCGTTCTAGTTTGCCCTTTCTCAAACACAATCACCACGAAAACCGACAGCTAAATTGCTAAATCCCTAGTGATATCGATGCATGAACTGTTTAAGAGCCAATTTAAACATGGAAATTTTAATTCGCCTGCCTGATTGCCTGACCGACCTACTTTAACTTTAACTTGCATGCCGTACGTAGTCGTAAGGTAAAATAAATATAAAGTAGAGAGAGCATGCAAAGAATAAGAATGATGAAAGACCACTTGATTTCTCTTCAAACTTGCCTGCATTCGGCTAGCTCTCGCCTCACAAGAAGAAGTTTAAATTACCATCTATTTGCGATGCTGTTATGGTGAATGTAGAAGCACTTTTGGGTCGGAAACGATTTTCCTGTGCAGTCCTTTGAGGCAACTCGGGTCTATTGTGCATGCAAATTCGGAAACCAGCAAATTTGCACCCACTATTAAATTTCAATTAATTGAAGTCCCCACTGCCGGTCCGGGCTCTGTCGAACCTGTCGACCGAATTGAATCCCATTAAACACCTTTGTCCCAAGAATTTCAGTCTATCTGAATAGGGCCCTGACCTCCCCAAAAATGGGTGCCATTTAGAGGAAGTATTTCACAAATCCCCACTTAATGCTCAATCACAGCTCAGGCCACGACAATAGAATACTCGGCTCTGGCATTCATTATTTGATTTGCATCTTTCTATTAAATATGCATTGCGTGTCAGCAGGAAAGACATTTTCCTCCGCGCATATACACTATTCTTATTCAAATAGCGTACACTTTTATTTTTATTATTTTATTTACTGCTTTTTGCCAACTTTACAATATGCTATAATAATGATTCTATTACAAAGGCTTTGCATGCTGCAGACACTTCTCTGCATGTAGGTATTGCATTTAACTGCAAAATTCCATTCGAATGCGCGCCTCACCATACAAAATCACTGCAACAACAAAAAGGGGAACGGCTCGCCTCGACACACGAAGCCCAATGGCTTTTTAAAATATGTGTTCTGATACACCGCGGAGCGGCGTAGCGCGGCAGTGTGGCCGTGCCGTAAATAGTTTGGTGACTTGCTCGAATACTCCTGACACTATGATTTGTGAGCTGGATTTTTGGGGAGCACGAGGTAGCATCTGAGTGGGGGAATTTCTTTGACCTGGCATCAGCAGGTAAGATTTATGGCTCCGGGCGCCTATATTTCAGTCCCAGAGGCGGAACTGAGAGTAGGTTCGAGACCTTGAACCCACCC
Organism: Forcipomyia taiwana; assembly: GCA_963930915.1. NCBI lineage: Eukaryota > Metazoa > Arthropoda > Insecta > Diptera > Ceratopogonidae > Forcipomyia > Forcipomyia taiwana. Next base: position 915,474 of record CAWVOI010000099.1, on the reverse strand, counting down.
CGGAAGGTCTTAACCCATTTTTAACTCACATTATCTCCGCCGTATGAAAAATTGTAGGTCAGAAAATATATATCTTATACATGTGAAAAATTGGCATATATTTAAAAATATATGTTTATAAAATATATCATACATATGCATGATATAAAACAGCTTCGTTGAAGCCTAGTTTAAGCCCTTGAAATATCTTATTTGGGAAGAACTTCATTTTTTCCGTAATTTTTGATTGTTTTTTTGTCTTTAAGTCATTAAAATCTCAGACAAAAATTGAAAAGACAAAATTTTGGGGAATTTTTAAAAAATATGTTTGAAAAAGCCTTATTTTTCAAATTTTATGTCAAAAAAAAATTCTTAAGTTTATGCTTATGTGAATGTTTCTGCTAGAAACCAGGATGAACCAGACGTCCCGCTTGTTCTAAATCCTACATACGCCTCTGAAAACGAGATAAACGGCTCATCTTGGTGAAACACAAACCGCTTTGAATGCTGGGGTTTCCATTTGATAGTGAGGCTGGATATCGGTACTTTTGAAATGAATCAGCTCAAGCTCGGCGTGGGTTCGCCGCATAAAAATTCCTGTTCACTAAATAATGAAATAAATTTGAATATCAATGAGCCCAAACTGGCGTTTTGGAATACACAATGGTAGCCATTTGCGATCAAGTTTGTAAGAAATATGTTTTATACTGGCATTGCAAAGCGCTCTCGTATCTGTGAGCTGTTGTTTTACTTTACATCATCATCATTAAAACGAAATCGAAAGTAAGGTGAATGTACCGTTTGGCTGAAAAACAATCTCCCCAGTCCGAGAGACCCGCGAGAGATTCGAGCCGAGAGGATTCACAGTTGGAAACACACGCTGGAGATAATTATTGAAAGCCAGCTCCCTACTGTGGCCTTTCTAATCTCTGGTACTTACTCGCAAGCCTGTCAAAAACGGTAGCAAATCGATGGAGTAAGTGATGACCTACCTACGGAGAGAAGAAAACAAAAACTCTATTAGTGATATGCATGATCATGGAACATAAAATTGATTAATCTGTCAATAGCAAAAAGTTAATTACGTCTGCTCCGAGTGTGGCAATCAGCGAGGCAGTCACAAAGGGAAAAACCATTAGCGCTGGGGCTTCGGCGTAAAACAAAAGCTCTAAATTGCCCGCCCGTCATTGGTCGGACGAGTGCATCGGACGGCGGCATTGAGATCGATTTTGAAAGTTACAGATCAATGTAATTCATAATTGCAAGAACTGAATGAAAAGACAATTAAGGCAGTCTCTCAAGGATCGGGCATTTAGGGCCAATCTCATCGCTGTTGGCAAGGACCGGCCCTGAAAGCCTCGGTGGAAGGTTTATTGACTGTCTGCATCGAGACCAATTTTCTAATAATGCGATTAAGTTGATCCACCAACATGCTCAGACACCCACTTCTCGACATCATTTCGCCAATTTGCCGCATGAGCTTTTGGCTTACCAAATTTCTGTTTACCCACCGCTTATCCACGCAAATACTTCAGCATTTCACGATCATCTCCGAGTCTCCCAAGTACGTATTACGCTTTATGCGAATGAGCTGCCAGCAAACAAACAGCTCTAAGTAGGTTTTCAGGCTAATCATTTTTACATTATCTAATCTTGCTTCTTGTTGAACTTTTCTCGCATTTTATTTATACAATATTATTATATTGTATCAAACCGCGCCAGTGCTTCATCAGAGGCGACCTTGTTGGCAAAGTAATTCACCACTTCGCATCAAAAATTCCATCAAATATTACTTTAGACCGCTAATCCGAACCCGACTGTGAATAAAACATTTTCCCATCACAAATGACACACATTTTCGCGTAACTAGACTCACCCTCTGACGCATAAGTTTGTGGGTCAAACTACAAATCATGGATTCTTTGGAGCGGATTCATTAACTCATGAGTTTTTTGGCCCTAGCTCCAGTCTTAGCCCAGTTCCTAGCTCAGGAGTCAATTTTAGATTTTGACTTATAGAGTAGCAATAGCAGCTAGGCGTTAAATTTTTCAGTTTGGCCGCCATATCGGATTTTAAATTGTCACTTTTTAGAATCATTAAAAATACTGAAGGTGATAATTTTAAAAACTTTCTTCTACAATATTTAGAGTTGAGCCCAAACTATTTTTGTTATGAAAAAATTTTCAAATTATTTAACCCATTTCTGAACATTTTGTTTAACATTTTTAGTGTATAACTTCCCCAAAAAAATTTAATTTTTAATAATTTCATTTAATTTAATTATTCATATGTAACATCTGCTTCAACCAAAACAATTGATTTCAGAACGCTTGGCGCAGTTTGAGAATCTTGGTAGGCAATGGGTTAAAGGAGGATGTAAAGAAGTCGTTTTTTCCCTTCGAGCTATTGAGAACAAGACAAATGCATACTTTCCTATAATTTAACTGAAGAATGCCCTTAAAAAAGAAGCTCGAAACTTTCAAGGAAAACGACAAGGTTGCGAAACTTTCGCACCCCAGGGCCCGGCATGTGCAATCACGGGCCCAATGAATGTGCTATAAAAGTTTTAACTCGGAACACAAAACTTATTGAAAACATAATTGCCATGGAACTCACAATGCGGAGTATGAAGAGCATTTTAACGATGAGAAATGTGACAAATGTATTACTTTGATGTACACAGCCGTATCAAAATGTAACAATCTGTGCAGCAGTTGTTTTGCACTGCAGAAAAGTCGCAGAGTCGACTGCTGAGGGAAAAGTTGAAATTAAATGTTGCGAACTACGTGCATATGCAATGCGATCTCGGATGAGCAGCATTCAAGTGTCGTCTTAATAAATTCATTACAGTACAGTGTGGCTGAGATACGTCGCAGATCTGCAGAGGGAAGTGGAGCAACAAAACGAAATTAGCTCGTACACACGGGCATATATGGGGCTTTGCTATGCATCGGATTAAATTAAATCATCTCGCTTATTCACAACAAAGAGTTAGTCTGGCAGCGGTGCGAACACGGAATTCAGAACACCTTTCTGGAAAGTTGGAAGAGCCGTGCTAGCAAGTCGACGCTGGGTCAGCGTCTGGCCTATAATCGGGCTCCTACGCAGAAATGTGCCAATTTGCTCACTTTCTCTCCATCTCCGTCCGGTCCGACTCCGGCATGAGCTGGCGAAAAACGAACAGCCAAACTTTTGTTTTGGCAGCTAGCTTCCTCCGAACCTGGCGCACAATTTAGGCGTCTCGAGGTGGAAGTAAAGAGTACAAGTAAGTAAAATATGGGGCACGAGGGTAACCGCGAGGTTTTGCATGCTTGAGCACGAAAATCCCCCTTCTCTCCCGAATCAACTCTTCTACCTCGTTAGCCGCCAGTGTTGTGCGTGCCACTCTGGTACAGACAGAGCGAACCTATCTCAATTTGCTCTGCTGTGCTATTTGTGTGTTCATATTTTGCTTTTTAACCTCATTCAATACCAGCTCCGGTTCTACAATGCCGTGCTGCCAGACGACCGAGCTGCCTGAAAAATTAAGTGCAAGATCAACAACAAGTAGCAACGTTTGATGCTCCTTCTCGTTAGGCTTGAAGCCACGAGATGCACAAAAACAATGCACACAGCCGTGAAAATGTGGAAAGTCGATGAAAATGTTACGCTTTTTTCACAGTTTCCACCTCGCTGGCATGTTATGTGCCGCAGCCCGCAATCAGGAATTCCATGAAAAATTTAAAGGATTCCTGCCTTCCTTGGTTGCGCGTTTTAATTATTTGCTCTTCTGTTTTTATTTATGGAAAACTAGGATGCTAGCCCAGAGTCGTCTCGTCTCTTGCCAAGACAGCCCAGACGTTAGAGCGAAACGAGGAGATTTGGAGAAGTCTGCCAAAACCAGAGACTCGGTCACGTCTCTCAAGCCTGATTTTCCCCTCTGCATGTCCAAAGAAATTGGAATGTCGTATTTCATTTCCAATTAGGGCGGAATGGGGGCAGAGTGGGCACGACACATTAAAATATGTGAATCCTTTTCCGAGCCATGCAAGTCTCCTCCCTTCTGGGACAATTTATAAATTGAATGATTTGCATAATGTTTTCAATTCAGCTGCTGTCATCATTGGAAATCAAATAAACCTTTCTTTTACATATGGAGCAGCTACCCAGTGCAGCTAGCTCGGAATACCAATAGGAGGGAACGTAGATGAGCCCATGAGATACGACGACTTTCTTCGGCATTATTGGAACTCGACTGAAATGCAAACTTGATTTGATTGAAACCCATATAATCTTGTTTCCTCTAGACTCCAGCCAATTTTTTCGAGCCAGACCTAGGATGCAAATGGCCGTTTTCGTAAAGAAATCAGAAAAGCCATAAGTAACATCAGCAGTCGGCAACTCGGCACTCGGAACATAATTGTCATACAGCTCATGAGTCGCAAACGTGTGTGATAAATTGGCATCATCGTTCTTGCTCACTACCTCTCCAGCACATTCACATGGCATGGCACGAGTTACACATATCATATGAGCCAATTGTACGTGTGGAAGTTGACTGAATTCCAAACTGCGCTTGGAGACGGGAGATTTCCATGCGCGCTCAACCACTAGGGGGGCTGGCAATCAGCAACGGAAGTTCTATCATCGACAGCAGGTGCGTATTTGATCTGATAGTGCGGGGTTCTCGACTCTACTCGCAGGCACGTGAAGCGAGATTGCGGTTGCTGGCGAGTTTCGGGGAACACGGGCCTCGTCTGTCTGTCAGGCACCTGAGCTCTTAAGCGCATTTTAGCGAAAACAAGTCCTGGCACTACTCTGTGAAATTCCAACCCGAGAGAAAAGGTTCAGCTTACCGGAAAACGGAATTCTCGTCCCGTCTAATTTGTGAGGCCGCAAACACGAGAGATTTGTGGTTTTCAGCGTTAACCCTGTAATGACTGAATTAATTGGTCTCTGTTGCGCCGTTGGAACGTCAAAGGCCCACACAAAGAAAATAGCTAATATGTAGTCTTTTAATAATCCTGATAATCCTGGCATGATACACTCAAAGAGATTCATAAGAAACTACAATCTGAATCAGAAACAGGGAGAAACCTACTTTGAACAAGTCTGTCCGCGGCCAGTATGGAATGGACACACTGCGGACAGACTCAAGTCTGTCTGCGGCTATAGTAAAAGTCTTCCCGCGAGTCTGTCCGCGTGGACAGACTAGGAAAAACTTGTGACTGGCCAATGCACGGAAGTAAAAATTAGCAGGCAGAACTGCCTTTTCTTTTACCAATTTTTACTTCCGGGCTGAAAATTGACCCGGCGTCTGGAGTCTATCCACGCGGACAGACTTGCGGGAAGACTTGCGAACAAACAATCTTGTCTCGTGGACAGACTTTTACTCCAGCGCGGACAGACTTGTTCACTCTGGGTATGCAACTTTGCAAGCGACCTAGAGCTTCTGTTCTAGGTCTGGGGCAACCAAAGGTTCCTTTAGCGGGCCACAATAGGATCTTAGGAACCTCCGTGATCCTTTACCTCACCTTCGTATCTATCTTGTTAAGTTTATCGCTAGAGGGTTAACGCTAACTGATCTGGTTCAGAGCTCGACAAACAGGCTTTTACTTCCCGAAAGCGAGTCGCGACCAGGGACGGAACGTTACAGCGCAAACACGCGATCATAACGCCATTACTCGGCTTTTCAACCCAAACTGGCGGCTCGCAGCGATAAATTTGTCGTCGTGCTCCACATTTCCTATTGTCACGTGCGAGGCATGCATCGCAGGATAACCCCCGCTAGAGCATGAATTTCAGCAGTGAATTCAGGCACGCTGCATCTAGAGGATACGTGGGTGGATAAATATTGCACTTTTCATATTGTTGAATGGAACCAGACTCGGCTAGGCTCTCTCAAAATCCCATTTATCATACTTAACGTGAAAAATGAATGACGTTGCATAGACGTCTCTGGTATATTTGTGCGTGACTCTGCCAAAGTGAAAATTTATCATCTCAAGTTCTTTTTCGCATTTACTACATCCATCACATTTCTGGCTCCCCCATTGATCACCTTCGTGGTTCGTGTGTAGGATTTGCCTTGCCAAGCCATCGATCAACAAATCATTATGTTGCATCAAAATGCCATAACAAATCAATTACCCCCGTAGTGCTTTGACGCCCACCAAAAATGATAGTGTTGAAATGTGCCCTCGGGCTATCGAGAACGTACCTTATTAAAATCGCAGCTTGATTGGAACTCCAGGGGCCGGCTCACTCATCATTGGAATCCTCATCCGTTTCTGCAATTAGAAGAAAACGCAACATAATTAGTGAGTCATGATGGAATTTGCAGAACACTGGTCTGTCATTAACTCGAAAGCCAGATGGATAGGCGAGAGAAGCAAGAATCCGAGAGTGTAATGACATGTGAGCTGCTTGTAGCGCCTAAGTCCGGATAACGTTTTAGAATTCTCTTTCTCAAAGCCTGTCCCAGACCTTTGGCCTTGCTCATTCAAGCGGGTCGAGCAGCCCAATTGTCGCTATACCCCATTACCAGTAGCTCCAGCCATCAATCTCAATTGCTTGAAAGTTAAGTAAGGCTCTGGCGGAAATGCCATCAGTAATTGATGAATTTAACCGATAAACGCTGCACGACAGCAGATAATTAGCTGTAGGAAAATTAATTTTTTATCGACGTCTTTGATTCAATCTTTTTGTCAGCTAAAGTCGATTTTCAATTAATTTTTTTCACCGCGCCGACGGACTGACAGAGGAAAGCAGAATGAGTTAGTGGATATCGGTGATAAGAGATCTCCGCCTCGAGAGGTTTCTCGACCTTATCATAACAAAACGAGCTCGTTTGGAAATCGGTGAGTGAGAGCTAGCAACGGCAATTAGTTGCGTTTTGTGCAAGACAGGAAACTATGCAACGAGTCTCTCGAGTTGATGAGATGATGCAAAATAGTTTCGCTAAACTACCATGCCGGGACTTTCCACCTGAACTTTTTATGCAACTTTTTCTCCCGCGGCCTTCGCGACTGTCGGAGAGAGCGTTCACTGGCTCGCGTATGAAAGAGCCCCGTTTTCACAACTGAAAAGCATCACTTGCATGCAGCGAGAGAGAAGAAAAATAGAAATATCGTAAAATTAATAGTGCCAATAGCAATTAGTAAACACGAATCGCATGTACGGAGAGCGTCAAAGTGCCTTTCATGTTGCAAAACTGCAAAGATCAAGTTTTAATGCATTTGGCAGAGACGAAAGCCGCTTTCCAGGAACAAAGCGTTTCTCCTCTTGCGATACTTTTCCCTAATTAAGTCTCCTAAGAAGCTTTTAACGCATTTGTTCTTTTGAGTTTTAATTAATGCTTTCTCTTCTTGAGTTCGAGGTGTCTTTGATGGAGCAAAAATTGAATTCTTCACCTTTTTGGGCTCGTTGCAAGCTTGCGAGATTTTCTATTTCGACCAAGCTTTTAGCCCATTGACAACCGAGCGGTTACTGACGACAAACTAACTTTGTAAGCTTAGTTTTTGCGCTTAAACTTTTGAGTACAGGATATCGTTGGATTGGAAATTTAATTGACTTTTAAATTATTAACTTGAAATATTTTTCTTCTCTCTATGTCAAAATCAGTCAATTTTTATCAATTTGTAAGTTTAAGTTTAACTTGATATTCAACTTAATTATGTTTTTAATTTACCAAAAATAGGCCAAACCTTATGAAAAATGTCAAAACTAAGAATAAATTTTTTCACATAAAAAAAATTAGCAGAGCCCAGGTAGCAATTTCGCTATTCTTGTCAAAAAAATTTAAAATTTTCGGTGGTCAATGGGTTAGCGAATTTTCCCTTTCAAACTTCAATTGCTGCTTTCTCTCCTTGAGTTTGAGGCAAAAATTGAGTTCCTGCAAGGTTTTCTATTTCGACGAAGCTGAGCCTCGAAGTTTCAAAGAGCCATTATTTCGTACGTGCGAGGAAAACTGGTCGGCAACTTGAACTTTGAAAGAGCGCAGTGCACAGTCCGATGGATGCTGTGGAGCATGAAAGATTTCTATGAACTCCGGAATGCACCTTTGTTTTGCGAAACGGAGTTGAAAGCCACTGCTGTAATCAACCGGTTAATTTTTAACTGGAATCGCCTCACACATGTGCAATTGCACTTCACTGGCAACTGATTTTGCAGGTTTATTATCGCTTTGGAGATGGTTTATGTGCATCGGAGGCACACGCTGGAGCTAGAGCCTGTTCGCGATTTATTGCGCACACAGACACACACTATCTGGTTTCGCGTTACTCGGCAATTTTATACGTTAATACTCTTACCAAGTTCAAGTTCGACTGCGTTTCTCTCTCGCACTACCACGAGCGCACGTACATCAAAGCCGAATTGACATCCTGGAATGAGTGAAGCCAGCGAACCCATAAAACGAACCGTCGCTCCATTCACCAAAAAGCACAAAATCTAGTCGTGGAGCGTGAGAAGTGCGCCCATTATAATGTAATTGTGCTCGATGATCTTGAGCGAGCGAAAGAAAGGAAATATAAAGTAATTCAGGTATAATTTATGGCGCAGCGCGCAATTGAGAAACGCCAGGTCATCCGGTTATTTAGCACATGAGAGAGAAACCTAGATAGAAGTTTGCATGAAGCGCTCTGGGCAACTGATTTGACCTTCCAGCTTTCCCGCCGCTTTCCACTCGCTCAGACCGTGAAAATGCGCCTCGCCATGGACGTGACTTGTTCCTAAACTCGCGATTCTCCATGGTTTCGGCTCCGGGTTGTGAATCAAGCGTGTCCGAAAATCGATAGTGGATAAAATGTTTCGTGTTTACTGGAAATTAATCTCAACGTTTGCGCCACAATTCCGAGAGTTTCAGATAATGGGCCTGCAGTTTGAATTTTCGTAATCCTATTATGATTTTGTTTATAAATTTTATAATGAAAACATTGTTCGATTCACTTCAATGGGGCGCTTTGTGCAGAGGCAGAAAAATTATCATCCTTTACTTGATTGCTTACTGTGAGACTGTCATCGGCATAACGAGAGATAATCACAATGATAAACTGCCTCAGGAAGGCGAGGAGAAGAAATTTTAATTGAGTCTTTTGATTTTTTAAATTAATTTCTCACATGGATGAAGCTGCCTCTAGTTTGACTGACACGACTACGTTTGTCATTTTCGTCGTCGTTAGGAGTGACCGAGACCAGTTATCAGGCTCCAAAGCTATGATACTTAGGAGTTTATGGTCTTCTACTTGTGGGCTGATAAAGGCTGCAAGTTAATGGAGGGTTAATTCAACTCCCTGTGCCCTTCACGACATCAGTTTCACTCTTCAAGCCATAAGAGCAAATGGCCTCGGAAACTTTGATAGTGCTTGGTACTTAAAACTCTTTTCGAAACCAAAACGCTTCACTGTTCACTGGTAAAATGACCGTCCTGGCAACTGTTAGAAGTCCGCGACACAGTCAGTCTCATCGTCCATTGTGACAATTCGGAAATGATTTTTTTGTCCTCAACTTCTGTGGATATTTTTACTTAACTTGTGAGGGAAGGAAGCTTTTTGGAGTTAATGTTTATTTTGTTTGATCAGCGGTAGAAAAAAATCATAACAGACCTGTCAATGCAAAAAGTTGATTACTCAAGGGTCACATGTGTGACCGGATTTAGCTGCTTACAAGCCTCACATATATCGTATCTTTTACAAATCTTTTGCTGTTTAAGATGTTGTAGCTATGATTCGGCTGATTGGAATCTTCTCTCGGGACGATTGAGACTAGGATAACTGGCAATACCCAATACAGGATCTCTCTTGAAGACTTGGGTCCATTCTTCGCTGTATCGATTTGGAGTGAATCTTGAATTTTGATCTCTGGATCTGAAAAAAGCTGTACTTCGGCGTCAGGGATCAGCTAGTTAGCCACTGGAGCTTCTGGGGATCAGCTGAAATCTATCTTCTGGGTTTGAAATAAACATTTTTGACGGAGAAATAATTTGTACGTCTTAACTTGACAGATATCCTGAAGGTTAGATTGATAGTTTACCCGCAAATGGGATTGAAATTTTTATGAAAGCTTAAAACCTCCGAAAGGACTGGGTTTTTGGCGTAAAATGTCTTTGTCGGATAAATCTGCATCATCAAGACCGATTAGAGGGTCGTAACTCTCCAATCATCATAAAAACAGCTCTCAGAATTGCCGGGCCGCTAAATTTAGACTCGTCATTCAGCATGACTGTCACCTGTGAGGCATGAAAATCGCGCAAGACGTACTGTTTTTGTCAAAAGAAACAGTTATCAAGATCTTTCACTTCATGCTATTCGGTATTCGACCTACTGGACGAACTCGCTAATGGCTATCGTGATACATTCGGCAAAGACGAGTATTTGTACTTTGTTTAACCTAAAATGTGTGAAGGCCGCGTCAATTTGTAAGTTTGTGAACTTTAGAGGCGTGCAGAAAAAAGTGTTTGCCACAAAAAAAGTCCACTGAGGCTTTGACAAATTTGCTTGTGGTTGCGGTTGGAGCGATTGAGTGGTGCCGAACTGCCAGAGTGTCAGTGGAGAAAAAACCAGTGGCACGAGCACGTTTCAATTAGAGCCTCCTCACTCAAGGATTAGGCTCGCGGCAAGTGGGCTCCGAATATCGACCGCTTTGCACGAATCGAATTAATTTCGGCGACCAAGAGCTCTCTCCTGATTCGTGTCATAAATCATCATCCTTCCATTTAAGCGGACAAATTTCATTATGTCGGTTGACATCAAACATGCTGGTTTTCCCGCCCACTGTGTTAACACTTTTTGCATGTTTTCCATTTTCGCAACACATTTTTCGGTTCGCAGCGCTGCATATGTATGTCGGCGAGGAAAACAGCGATATGAAAAATGTCCCTCATGAAGTGTGGGTGTGAATCATCACGAGCCCATAAACATTATTAATGCGGCCTATCAGATTATTGTTCGGGCTATTTTGGTTCTATTCGGCGCTTTATTTTCCTCTGTTTTCTCTCAAAACTAGCGTGCATTCCCTCCAGCACATGAGCGAGTACATGCGCTTAAAGTGCGCTCTCAAGAGCCCAAAATCCCTGAGTGGGCTCTTAACCATGCTCATAGCTCCTGAGGAGCGTTTTGCGAGACTATAGACCGTCTCAACAGCGAGAGACTCAGACGGGAAACGTGATGACTCGGTAGAAAGGCGCGAGCACAAAAGAATCAAAAGACCTTTGTCACAGACGACTCGCAGGCTCCAGCACAATTATGTCAAGCACCATATAAAGAGCTCCCTCTGAATGATGCACTTCACATCTCTTTTTACGCTCTCGGAGGTGCCTTGTACTCGAATTTACGCAACAATGTGCAATCATGGTTATCGTTCAACCTTCTATCGTTCCTCCATGCCACACAATTGAGCACGTTTGCTAGTTTTGAGTCGAGTCTGAGCCTCTTGATGCACATACCCGGTCTGCTGCGCCACGTAGTCAATCAATCACCAGCCGATTTTCCATTAATGAACCGACCAAACATCGCTGGCTAGCTAATAAGCGTAATTACTGCGAATATCACAACAACAACAATTGGTCTGATTATGCTGGCGGTGTTGCAACACACTGATGTTGCCTCATTGGGACCTTCGACGCTTCCATTGTCGTCGATCCAAAGCCTGGTAGGTATTCATAGTTTGGGCCCATCTGCTTCTGATTAACTATTTTAATTTTTCAAATCCCTGCGGAACGGAAGGGTATTTCGGCGGTGCGCCTAAAAATGTAAATCCTTTATCTTGACAAAAGGAGATTATGAATTCGAGCAGCGAGGATATTGTTTCGCAAAAACGCACGATGGAATTAAATCCCCCTATTGTCCTTTCCTCCCCAACACATGTGTGAATTTTCCCTTACTTTTTGTGTACCACATCACTTTTCAGAAGCGATCCAGGGATGTACATAGATCCGAGTAGGAAAAGTGACATGTCTTTTTGGCGTGAAAACGTTCCTGCAGCATAAATCTCTTAACAGGGACGTTTTGAGAGTTTTCAGGTTAAAATATTAAAATTGTGAAGAAAAAAAATTCTCGACCAGAAATATTAAAATTGGTAAAACTTACAGCCGACAAGAAAACCTCAATTTCGGAATTGTTGGCCAAAAAGTTTTTATCTCAATAATGGTCCCTGAGGCCTTAAAACGACTAATTTTACTTAAAGAAACGCGTTTACGCAGTTTTGGGCCGAAAAACTGGAAATTCGAGAAAAAAAATTTTTTGCCTTAAATCTTTTTTTTGGCCAAACCTCCGCTCGTTGACGAAATCTCAATTTCGGAATTTTTGGCCAAAAATTTTTTATCTCAGAAATGGTGCCTGTGGCCTTAAAACGACTAATTTTACTTAAAGAAACACGATTACGCAGTTTTGGGCCGAAAAAATGGAAATTCGAGAAAAAAAATTTTTTGCCTTAAATCTTTATTTTGGCCAAACCTCCGCTCGTTAACGAAATCTCAATTTCGGAATTTTTGGCCAAAAATTTTTTATCTCAGAAATGGTGCCTGTGGCCTTAAAACGACTAATTTTACTTAAAGAAACACGATTACGCAGTTTTGGGCCGAAAAAATGGAAATTCGAGAAAAAAAATTTTTTGCCTTAAATCTTTATTTTGGCCAAACCTCCGCTCGTTAACGAAATCTCAATTTCGGAATTTTTGGCCAAAAATTTTTTATCTCAGAAATGGTGCCTGAAGCCTTAAACCGACCAAGTTCACCCCAAGAAATACGTTTCTGGAGTTTTTAGGAGTTTAGGCCTCACTTGAACAAATTTCCTGAGTTTCGGATTTAAAAATGGAAAGTAAAGACCACAGTTTTCCATCCCTGACCGTCCTTTGAGAGAGCTTTTGATACGCTATTGTTGACATATTTGCAAACCATTCCGTTTTTATTCGCATTTAATTCAAACGTTCTGTTTATGGACAAAGACAGCAGGTTGCAAATGTTGATTGCTTCCTGGGGAGCCTTGAATTCGTTAGCGACAGAGACTGGAGTGCTCAAAGAGTCGCCATCCCCAGCGACAAAAATATCGTCGTTCTTGAAATTCACACTTACGAAGCAAAATCCACAAAAAACGGGACAATATTTGATGATTATAATTTCTGATAAAAAATTCAAGGCGCAAGCAAGTGCGGGCAAAAAGTCTCCAACTCTAACTAAACAATCAGCCATTAGAAGCCTGAACTTCCTGGTACGAGCTCACCTCACACCATTACGTAAGTACCCGTGGAATGCGTATGGATGTTGAGTATGTGTAAGGTAATCAGAAGGATGAGCATCGAGTGATCTAATGGCTATTTTTAAACGCTGATTGCCGACCGCCGGGAGGCTTCTTGGGTCCGAAAACTCGGTATTGCGCATCAGAAACATAGGAAGGAACAGAACTGCGGATAAAAAGCGACGTTTTATTGAGTTCTGACTAATTGAAGATTCCATCGTGAGATATTTTTTTTCATCCACGGCCCATTGTACCTCGCATCACCGATGATGAGTCTAAGAAGTATTATTTATGGTGCGTTAAGTCCTAATTATAATCATCGTCGATGACGATGACGACCACGAATGGAGGGAAATGATGGGGCTGGATTACGTAGCTTCGGTATGCAAGACGTGATTCATGATTGGCTTACGTAAATGGAAGCCTGGGACCTTTGAAGCTGCCAGCCGGGGGGCTCGGATGTTCCCGCTATCAAAGGACGTCACCGGCAATCGACATATTTATAATGCGTTTTATCTCCGATTCCCGGAGTAATTGGACGTAGCTTTCGGGCTTCGAAATCAATGACAGGTAGGCGCTGTGGGGACGTTCTGCTTCCGTCCCATTCGCTCCTCTTCCCCCCAAGACTCTCTAAAATATTTACATTCGTATTAAGTGAAAAGCTTTGGTATTTTAAAATATTCATAGGCATTCGGTTGGGCACCTTCGCATACCTGGCCGCGAAGAAGACGCGCGTTAACAAGTTTGACAACTCGGTCACTCGCAACATTCGCTACGCACCAAGCTCCCAGTCCATCTGCTCCATCGATCACATGAATTTTTCGTATAGCGTGAGCGCAACAAGTGGATCAAGACTCGAACAAAAAATCACAAACCATTTGACCTACATTCGCGCCAAAGTGCGCGCTAATCCGCTGCAGTATGGAGAGTCCGAGCCGCTGAATTGTTTGCATCAATTTAATGATCCCAATCTTGTGATATGCGGAGGGGCGTGCTAAGTATTATTTAATTTACTTGACGAGAGCCACACATCCACATTCGTAGTTCTCTCACATTATTCCGAAATAGAGTCGTGTACCGTTTAACAGAGACATTTGTCTGGCTGTGTCAGAAAATTGGCGTTTTTGTCACATCTAATTAGTGGGAGGCAATGTGGTCAGTCCGGCTTAATGGCACCTGACAAAGAAGAATGTTGTTGAGAGAAATTGGGTCAAGCGATTAAAGTTTCGCCGTCACTCTGACAATTCGGGCTAAGTACTTCATATTGCGGCAACAGGTGATAGAGTCGGATTTCGGGGTCTGCTCTGGTTCATCCCGTCATGTTTGATCCTTTTCATTTTGGATGAAATTTTGACATTTAAATTTGACAAAATAAGCCCTGTAACTTGAATATTTTGAGCCGACAGAAATTAAGTGAAAAGTCTCAAAGTCTCTCAGCAAAGTCATAAGAAAACTACAAGAAAGTAACCAGAACCTCCCTTCTCGCGTTGAAAAGTGAACGCAATCACCTAAATTAAATATTTCCGGTGTTCTCGGCTTACATCCCAGCATAAATCACCAGCTCTTTCTGCAACAAGAGCCCCTTTCGCAAAAACTTTCGAGTTAGCGTTTTTCAAACTTCCTGACGCCCGTTCGCTGCTGCAAGAGTGTTTAAAATATAACCTACATTAGCAGTTCTTGGTCATCGCCATCAGAAGACGGAAGCGACGGGAAGTTGGAAGGAAGCAAGCCAAACGGAATGAGTTATAACTTATTTTTGTGCATAAAGTGGATGGGAGAGCCCGGGAACATTTTCATAAAAAGTTTATTTGGCATGTAATATGCGGTCTAACAAAGTGTGTATGCTTCTCCCTCCTCTCAGGCTCTCACAGGAGCGCCTATGGTGTCGGACGATGCAGTGCGAGGTTGTAATAATAATTACAGGTGATTTATGACACCAGAGGAGGATACCTTCCCGGATGCTCGCTCACTCTTTCCTCAGATATCTCGCAGAACTGAGTCCATTACTTTGCGAGTCTCGAAAGTCGAAAACCTCTACGTCATGTTCCGTTGCATTCGTGTGTCATTGGACTCTTGCCCGCAAAAGTCGTTTTATAATGTTTGTTATTCAATATCACAATGTTAGTTTTTATTATTCCGCCTGTACGCTTATTCACATTTCTTGATGATTGGTTTATGGTGCCTCTCATGTAAATTAAACAAACACAGGCGTTTTTCTTCCTCTCCCAGTCTCGCTGTGTGCATATTTATTGGACTTCAAATGGGCGAGCACCGCAAAGAAACGTTTTTCTGGCCTCTCTTGCGCAAACCGATGAGCTCGAAAATAAATCAGATTCCCCGAAGACGAAAATCTGATACGAGATTGCGTGAGAGAATGTGGCCGAGAAACACGACCTGACCTCAAGCTCCAAAGAGTTCAGCAGGAGTGTCCTTGAAACTCTCTCATCAAACTGAAACGATGATTGATTGTTGTTCTCAAGCCCAGGCAATAAAGGCTCCCCCCACCCCTCGGGGGAGTGAATCGTCATGCAAATACAGTAAAAAAGGAACAGAAGTTTTATAAATGATCAATGCATACTGAACAGACAAAGATTGATTCCTTCTTTTGCATAATACCGACTCAGAGTTCAGTGCATGGCTCCCAAGACAACTATATCTCCCCCAGCCCTCTCTCCCGCTCAAATACAGTTGGAAATGGAAATTCGTTGCCTCCCAACAAAGCCATCAGAGCAAAGCGATTTAATTAGGAATTCTTCAACAACTTTCTGCTCGCGACTTTTCCAGCCCCTTGACTTGTCTCGCGCTCGCACGAACGCAAAATAAAAGTTTCGCAGTAATTATTTTGTGCACTTCAGCTTAAATCACATTTAGATCAACATACAACATTAATTGCAAAAGTTGCTCGCTCACTCCCGAGCCCCCAGCTCTCTTGCTATCTCCCCCGATCACAAGCTTGCAATGCAAACTGCAATTTGCTGTGTTTTGGCTTATATGAGTTTAATTTTAATTTTCATACATACGTAATAAGAAAAATTGAAAAGCGCACCGGAGCACCAACAAAAAATGTAATTGTGCTGTGCAAAACAATAGCAAGTAAGTAGAGCTAACAGGGGTTGATATGCTCGGCGATGCAGTGGAAATGCAATTACTAAAGAGAAAGGGAGATGCTCACCATGTTTGGGTGGTGGTTGTTGTTGTTGTAGCTGTCCATTATCTAGGATAATTATGCTCGGCTTATCTCGGTCTCTTTTCAGGACGCATTAAGGACTCCTTCTCGCCTCCCCGAGCGTTAGTGGAATTAATAATCGCGCTTGTTCTTAGCCCACAGACTGGGTTTGAACCCTTTTGAAGGCTTGTAAGGCCGTCTTGTCCGTTTGTCCAATGTAGAGTTTTCAATCCCTATTTCCCCTAAATCCGTACTTGACTCCTAGAGCATGGAAATTTTTTTCTGAGCGAATCAATGATTTTCGTTTTCCAACTTTGATTGAATTTGAAAATCGAAAATTCGCATTTTCTGCCCGACCCGCTTAGGGTCGAAGGTGGTACGCATCGATTCTCTAAGCTTCAAGGAATCCATAATGATATGGTTTGCCAGGAACAACAGCCTAAAAGCCTCGGAAGCAGTCTTCAAAGTTGGTCATTTTCGCAAAAAATTTACAACACTCAACTTTAGAGGCTGATTTCGAAGCTCTCAGGCTGTTGTTTGTAGTAAATCAAAGCATTTCAGAATTCTTGGAATCTACCAAATCTGCTGAAACCACATTCAACCCCTTTCATGGCCGGACAGAGCCAGAAAAAGCGAGAATGTCGAGGCGCCTCCAAAGGAAAAATCACTTAAAATCACGAACTTTGGAGGAAGATTGCGCGGCTCCCAGGCGGTTATTCTTGGCAAGCCGTAGCATTTTGGAATTCTTGGAGCCTAACAAATCTGTTGATACCCCTTAAAGATCTTTGAAAAAACCCGATTTTTTCAATCCAAGTAGTGATTCATCTTGAAACCCGGGAAAGTCGGAATTCGCTCACTCTAGGACTCTAGGACGTTAGGATTAGACCCCTATTTGAGCTCAAGATCTCCCAAGGTGTTATGGGGAAACATTTTGCACTGGTTTCGGGTCAAAAAGGAGGCGTTTACCCCCTACCAAGCTTTAGACATGTTTTGTCAAAGCTTTGAGTAGAAAAAATGAGAACCACCTCGGGCTTCGAGTTGACAAAACAAGCGCTCGTCAGCTAGTAGCAGTTCACGTAGCAGCAATTTAGCCGCGGCTTCCGTACGTGAGCCGGACCGGAGCTCGAGGGAACCAGTTTTTGAGTCATTGTATTGAAATTCATTAAAAGATAATCTTGTAAGTTTGTAGACATGTAAGGGAGATTATGAGTTATTTACCTCCTTTTCTCCTCTCCGGCATTAGGAACCTGAAAAGAATAAAGAAGACTGTAAGTGTTTTGGCATTTAATCAAAATATGATAATCTCCGTTTCTTCCGAGACGCAACAAAAAGTTTCTATTAGTTTTGACTATAAATCACGGCAGATAGCATCTCTCGGCGTCGGTACCGTCGTCCCATCATACACATACGTACTTTGAATTTGTACATCAGTAACACCATCCCCGGAATTCCCAACTTTGACCATTAAAAATCCATAAACGATTCGCCTATTAATCATTTGTCGCTCCGTGCCCGGCTGGCTCAGGCTTTTTTCAATATCGGGCTTAATGATCGGGACGTATCACACAAAATGTATGCGCTCCGTGATGACTTTGGAGTGACGAGGAGAAAGGAAAGTTTTAAGTTTGCCCGAGCCCGAAACTTTGTCTTGCAGCGGCCCCCTCAAAAAGGCGATCGAGTGTGCCAAGTCACTCCGTCTGATAAGTGTGGTGTCATCTTTCCCTCCACGCCAAAGACACCTATAAGCAGGGGACGTTTGCCAGCACAAACTTCGGAATTCACGACGGCTTTGACGCCGCACTGCGACAAGTGACAAGACTCGGCGTGGAGCAGAGGAGCGGGAGTGGGAGGGAGGAGGCGTCTTTCCCAACTGAGTGACAAATAATATGATGGTAATTAGCATCATTAATTTGTAAATCTTCCTTCCCTAAGAGCGCCAACCCGAAAGCGAGTGTTGAAAGATATGATGAGATGGCAAATTCAGAATCTCTCTCTGGTGCACGTCATTTAATAGTCAAAACGATTTAATTGAATTAGATTAGGGTTTGTATGACTGTGTTCCCGCTATCACGTCATTCAATTAGCCTGGCGAACATTCCGACGATTGCTGGGACAGCAGGAGTAAGTTATTCAAATTTCATTAGGTCTAATTGCGGCCAGCCAGTGGAAACTCTCCGGGGTGGGCTCTCTCGTCTCCGAAAACCCCATCAAGATGAACTTTTGATGCATGATTTTAATTCAAATTTGCATTTCCAGATCATATTTCATCCCAATAACCGTCTCTTGCAGAGGTGTCGTTATGTTTGGCGCTCTGGACACCTTCAAAGATGAAGAGACACCTTTAAAATAGGTTTTCTTCATACTAGGGCTCCTGATTTCTCGATGATTTCATTTTTCGAGAAATCGAGAAAGATTTTTGAAAAATCGAGAATTCTCGAGAAAGTTTAAAGCTTGATTTTTGTACGATTTATTAATAATAACTTTTTGAAAATTAAAAAAAAAATTAAAAGACAATCAAACTGACAAGAATTTATTTAATTAAGGGTTTAAAAAAAGGAATTAGAAGTTACATGAAAAAAAATCCTTTAGGAAGCATAAAGCATCCAGCGTCTTATTTGCCATCGACGTTCTCGTAGTTCCGAGAAAAATAGATGCCCATGAGAAGTTTCTCTCATTCTGCGTCGAAGTAGGCGGAATTGTCTCGAGGGCCTGTTTTAGAATCTGCAGATTCTCAGACAAAGTGCCTGTTGCCTCAAACATGTTCATTTCTTTAAGCAGCGACTTGATTTCCTTTAGACTAGCTGGATCTGAGGGCTTGGTGCTGGCTTCGATCGGTTTTTTAAGTTTCAAATTGCACTCAGTTAAAAAAAGGAACCAATTGAGTCAAGTGTAAACACCGCAGTCTAGTGTAAACACTAGTCTAGTGTAAACACTAGTCTAGTGTAAACACAGTCTAGGACCAAAAGTGTCCTAGACTGGTATACCTAGACCGCTTAACCTAGACCGAAAAAGAGACAGTCTCAATTCCATAATAATTTGAATTTTTTTCGAAATTTCCGTTAACAAGACCCATAATTTCATATTGTAAAATTTATCAATTTCTCGAGAAATTTACTTCAAAAAAATCGAGAAATTGAGAATCCATTTTTATCTCGAGATTAAGCCCTCGAGATTAAGCGCTACTTCTCGAGATTAAGCCCTACTTCATACTGTTTAACAGTAACAGTAAAAAAGAGTTTTTTCGAAAAAAATTCTGTTTAGCAAAACAGCTGCTTTTGGATAATGTTTTTACTGTTCTGATATTTTAAGCATTTTCATTCTAATTTATTTTTTAAATAGGAATTGATAAACCATGAGTTTATTTACAGAAATTTACAACTTTAGCTTGTTTTTGTCCAATTTTGAATTTGGATAATAAAAACGTTTGGAAATTTCATGACGAAATGGTTCTTTGAGTTTTAAAAAAATCGTTCTTCTTTCTAAAATTCTACTGGAAAAATGCTCTTGAAAAACCAAAATGGATGGTTCTGAATCTATCAGAATGTAAATCTCGGTTTTTTTTACAGAACTTTATAGAGCCTCATAAGAATTTCAAAACATGTCTTGATTACTAATTTTAAAATTTGTATTTCACATTTTTTTAGATAAATTTTTAAACCACTTTTTTAATTGTAAATTTCATGTCGTTAAGTCTATCAAGAATGTTTTTAAAAACACAAAACGCTTGTTATGCGATAGGCAAATTTATTATTTTAACTCTCCTAGACGAAAATACAGTGATCATTTTAAGCAAAATAATTTTTTTCCGTGAAAATAGAGGAAAATGCAAAAAACAACTGTTAACATCTGTTTTTTTTATTTTAGAACAGTAACAGCTGTTATTTGAAAACGACTGTTTTAAAGTAACCCTACTCCAGAATCACAGAAGGTGCCTCTTGGAACTCAAATTAACTCCTTTCAGTTGCCCTGAACCCCCTAGTGTCCGAATTTGGGGCTGAGTTCGAAGAGTTCACAACCCAAACCGCTTTAAACAACCTCCCATGCCCTCACAGGCCGAATGTGCCCCTTGGCCCCTGTCCCAATTAAGCTCTCGAACACGTGTAGGGCGTTGGGACACGAGTTCTGCCAAAAAAACGTACGCAATTTAACACCGCCTGCAACCTCTTTTCGCCATAATTGTCGATTGAGATAACGCAATTATCGGTAAACTTTAAAAGTTCGCATGATGAATTGTTTTCGACCAGAGCACATCACTAATCGAGCCACTTTGGACATGACGCAACTCTTTCGGCCATAATAGCAACATACGCGGGGCGAGGTTCAAGGAGGAGGGGCCGCAGTGCGTAGATCCTATCGGAACTCTTTGATCTTTTCAATTTTAATTACAGTCTCGCTCATTTCGGGGCCATCTTTTTGCCCAACTCCAGCCTAGCATTTCGTCATCAGGTGTTTCTCCGGCCCAGTGTCATTTGAATCTCCTTAAACGTTCGGAATAGCGTGCAATTACGAAAAAGGATTAGGCACTAAGCTCTACAAACAGGGACGAGAAACTTTTGTTCGAGTATAATGGATTTGCGCCCGAGAAGAAAAAGGATCTCATAATCCCGTAACAAGGCTGATTACACTTCGCAGCAGGGTCAAGTGGCACGAGGAAGAACGTTGTCCGGGACCATTTATTCAATTTCCCGCTCCTTGAAGTACGTGCCTTGTGTATTTGCTGGGACGGGCAATAACAAGGAGCGGAGATAAAAAGTGGCTGCGAACAAATGTGCGGATAACAACGCTAAAAGTCACATAAATGCCTTATCATCACACATGCGATGTTTATTTTATCAAAAAGCGACAGCCAGGGGAGGAACTGGGCTGTCTCGGGCCGGCCTCGAGACCTGGAAAACCCGGCCCCAGCCTCGTCCCTGCGAGCTACGCGGATTTACATGAAAGGCCCGCTTTGTCAGAGTCGTCATACAAACATCAAAATGTTTGTTTTCCCTCCTTCTTTTCTTCCAAGTCGCGTGCTTTCCGGCGGGCTCGTTGACAGCTCTCTCGCCGGAAGAGTCGAGAGGATCTCTCGAGTGCTTTGATTTCGGCTAAAACCCGACCTACATTCCTGGCAATCCGCATCGGAGAATTTACTTCTGCAGCGAGATTAAAAGAGTGCTGAATTACGACGACGGGAATTTTGGCATCACGCAACAAATTTGAGAAAAGCCCACCTAAAAGTGTTGGTTTTGGGTTGCAGCAAGAAATTTTTCTCGCTTGTGGCGGCTAACAAGTTTGGTGTTGCGCCATAAATATCGTAAGCGGAGAAAATAATAATGAAAAATCCATTAGGAAAACTACCAACAACGTTTACTTGCCAAAAAGGCCGGAGCGAGTGAGCTGGCGGGTGGAAAAGCGGAAGGAAAATAAAGAAAATAATAAAAATAAATGCGGTGAAGCCTTAATTAGGGACGCAACACGCTTTTATTGCCATGGGCTTGAGTTTCTGCTGTTCCCGGAAGCGGAGTGAGACTTCTCTGGGCCCATTCATCCAGTGGACGCTTGAAGGTGGACCTCAACCGCGGACAAAATTGCACATTCACGAGCAATCAAATTTCATTGCCTCTTAAAAGCTTTCAGAGCGCCTTGGTCTATTCAAAACTGCCATCCTTTGATATTTTTTCAGCCCGGTCACGATTTTGATTCACAACTCCATTTTATGACTCTATTTTGCCCTCACATTTCGCGTGTGCCAAACCAAGTCATCGCTGCGGCACCGAGAGACCGAGAGTATTTATTTATGGACAATGAGGCTCCAAATGGAAAGCCAAACGATCATGAAACTCAATGGCTGCTGCCCGAGAGCGGACTGGCATTGCGAAATAACGCAGACCTGGATCTAGTTAATCAAATCAAACTAGTTTTTAGGCGGTTCAGTTGATAAGGAATTTTTTCGGTCCAGCAAGATACTAGTTCTACAGTTAATCAAAACCAGTCACTGTCAGGGGCCTAACGCGGGCTGGCGGGTTGACAGTGTCTCTCAAAATAACGAAATTGCAGGAAATATACATAATCTCTAGATTAACCTTCAAACGGACCAGTTTCCCCGTTCTCTAAGAGACCGTCCTCCGAACATCTGGCGGGCACGAGAGAAAGATTTTGAAATGCATTCAAATCTCAGATCTCAAATCAGAAGGAGGTGGAATGTTAATTCAAAAGCTGTCCCGGCAAGTTGTCACTTTAATTGACTCAAAGTAGCCAACTGGAATCGATAATCGCTCTGTGCTTCGTTAGTCACATGTGTAACAGACACAATATACATATTTACACACGCTTTCCACTTTCTTATCTCCCCTCACTGATCAATTTCTAATAATTAAGTCGTCTCTGGGCCCGACCATGTGCTGCTCATAACAGCTAATTTAATTGTGATTTGACAAAGTCGAGCGATCAAATTTTTCGGGTCGCAGACTCGGATTCGGATGTTTACACGCACTCCCAATGACTGACATTTGCTATTCCGGTGCCCACAATGCTCATTTTAATTCAATTCCCATTCCCGTTCCCACTTCCCTCGCTTTGTTGATTGATTTAAATGGAACCCGAATTTATTTTTCTAGTGCTCACTGCTCGCTGCTCATGCCCTGCGTTTTACTGCCGGGCCATAATATCGTTAATGATCACATCCAACCGTAATTAAATAGTAAATACCGTTGAGAACTCGTAAATGAACATATGTAGTCTAGTATTTAAGTGAGCCGAAATGCCATCAGTAGTTCCTCATAAAAAGTGGCATTTGGGTCTGTTCGGGAAAATCAATAAAATTCAGGATTTGTCTACTTTATTGCTGCCATCCAATTTCATGGGAAAATTTGATACAAGACTGCCAAAGAATGCAATAATTCGAAATGAAGATGCTCGAGATTGCAATAAAGCTCTATTTACTCTTTTCATCTGAATGGGGCGGTTGCTTCAAATAAAACAAATCTGAAATCCATTTTATTGTCTCCTAGAAAAGCCCCGAGAAACGCCAGAGAATGCGTTTTTTAACGCTCCAAAAAGCAAGCTCATGCCGGCGTTTTAATCGTCCGGTTCGGCAGTCACTTGATTAATTTCCAACTGCGTACCGAAACACGACCATCGGTAGGTGGTGAAAGCATCTCTGAATCATCCTCACCTCGCACATACTCGCCGTTTTATTTGTGATCATTTTTGCAACTTCTCGCATAACATCTCGAACTCAACAGTGACGTAGCTGGGGTTTTCCAGCCCCATACCGTCGCGAAGTAGTTTCTGTAGCCTTAGGCAAACTCACATACTTGGACAAAATTGCCCTGGACAAAATAGTCACTTAGACTCATAACATTTTTTTGCCTCTGTTTTTCAATTTTTACTTTCCAAAATGTCCAAAACCACTTCTCTAGCTTGAAAACTTAATTTTTTTATCGATTTTAATATTTTTGCCCCCTTCTCCGCATAGGCATTTGATGACTCGAGCAACTCAAAGACCGGTTGCAAATCGAAGACTCAACTTACGGGGCTCGTTTTGGGCATTTCTGAAACATAGTGGTCTAGGCTGTTCAGGAAAAATAACGTCAGCCCAAAGTTTTAAACTAATCTCCCTGGACAGACCCTGGACAGAAAAATAAGCTTACTTGGCCTCACATCACTCCATCAAGAATAAAACACCAATGAATGTACCTAGCGAGCTAAATTTTTTTGTGTTAGCTCACAATAAATTTTTCTCTTAAAAAATAGCCCTTGACAACTCTTAACTGCTTTCAATGGCTAAAAAAAAAAATAAATATCGAAAAAATTATCCCTCCAAAACGTGTTCAAGTGGTCTAACTCGGCCAAAACAGCAGCTAAGAGGCTCAAAACTTGCATGCTATCTCAAATTAAAAGTCAAATCACGATTTGATACCCGTCTCGACAATTGGTAGTCTTATTTTACGATAAGACATCTGGACAGAATTTTGAGGGCCTCAGGACAGCCTGGGCAAACGCTCTAGCTCAGCCATTTTAAGAGCTACGGACCTGGGAAAGGTATCAAAAGAAGCATCTCAACGGCGGCTTGCACTTAATGAGGCAGAGCTAAAGCCGGTTGGAAATTTTTTCTAGGGCAGTTTTGCCCAAGTATGTGCCCCTCCCTTACTCACGCCACTGCTCCTCTCCGTTGTCTTGTCAAACGAGCCAGCAGTAGCCCCGTTCATAAGCTACCTCATTTTCACCGATTTCACCGATTGTCTACAGTGGCATCGCATGTGCTCCCCCATTCCATGGTATTAATTAAAAATTGATACCAATTAACGCGGAGCTAAGATGAGGCGAGTGGGTTACAGCTGCAGCGCGAAAACGATGAGGCCGTATTTTGTAATCTCCTCCAACAACATAACAATGAATTATTTGTATGACGTGATGTGAAAGTGAATCACTTTAATTTAAAAATTACAAAATTCCAGTTTGGCCGTTTTGGAAAATCGTAAATTTCATCATTTATTTATGAGCCGTATTGAAGAGTTGTTGTGATGAATATGCATAATGTTTTTGGACCCATCAAGCCGGGGGTCGTGCGACTTTCGGGGAAAAAAATTGAGGCAGTTTTGGGCATCGAGATTATTTAAAAGTTTCTCTTCACGAATGCGGCCCGATTTGGTAGACTCTTCATTTCCTTAAATTGTTCGATTGTCGAGACAAAAACCACCAAGCAGTATGACTAGCAAAAAAGGCGATTTACTCGTGTTTAACTCAGGTAGTTTGGGCAAGACTTCACCTTCATTTTCGAGGGATTGGATGCCATTTACTTTGACTTTGCATGATCAAAATATAATAAGAGCTAGAATATTAAATCGTCAGGTAGTTAAACGTCCGTATTTAACTTCTAGGAATAGTGTTTGGCCTCTAATCTGTCTTCCATTGTTTCAAATTATCATCAACTTGACCTAACCCAAGATTGTGAGGCGTCAGAGCTAAAACAAATTTTAATGGCATCCGACACCTCCGAAGATAGCTCCTCCAAGTTCATGGGGCAGTAAACATTTTACTTTATCTTATCTCCCAGAGTTCTCAGCTAGTCGCAGCGCATGAGAGCCTATCTAAGCTATTGCTGCGGGCAATCAGCACTACAAGCGTATTTGCTCCCAACGGTGACGTCGAAGGCGACACGAATATTCGAGAGGGAGAGAGGTGCAACATGGGCACTTGTGTGCGAAAGGTCTGCTGCAGGTCAAACTTGAGGCATGCATCGGGTTTCAGGAGATCCGTGCACGAACACGGGATGGGCGAAAGAAATTGCGGAGAGGAGTAGATCGACATTGTTTGGCGAACATGAGCGCTTCAACATGTCATGAAGCAGCCCAACATACGTACATCCAAACCGGTTTCTGTCGCTATTCTCTCTTTTTGTGTACATTTGTACCATTTTACTTCGTATTCCGTTCCATCCACGATTTGCTTTGGCAGTCTTCGGTGCAGGCAGGCAAGCAGGCAAGGCAAACAAGGCAGAAGAAGCGTCGATAACAAGCAAGAAAAAAAAAATGAATGTATTTTGTGTAATGAAACGAGATACGCGCTCGGATACAAAGGTGAAGAGCCCTTCTGTTCGTGTTGTGGAGATGGATGTCGAGTTCGTAACAATATGGTTACCCACAAGTAATAATTGCAGCTACGAGAGAACATATTCTATTCGGAGCAGCCAAGGTCAAGGGCAATCGGGCCATAAAACACACTCGCCCAAGTCTTATTTTTCACGATCAAGGTAGAGTCAGCTGCTCGAGTTTGAACAGGTTGCGTTCACCTCTTTCTGACGTGACGTGTGAATTCTGAAGTCTGGGCAGAAAAAACCCAAAACACCGAGACGTGGCGTTCTGCAACACAACTATGATACTCAGCACTCGTAGTCAAGGTGAGGGTTCCGATAACTGCTCTCCACTTGATCGAGTGGGGTATTTCCGATATCATTCCATTACGCCCCCAATGTCACACAATTTTAATTACTTACCATCAAGCAACAATTTTCCAACTCCCGAGATTTTATCCCAACTGTGTGATTCACTGATTTCCACGAATTTCGGCTCCACTGACGAACCTCTGCTCTCTCTCATTTATTTCATTTCCTTCGCTTCGATAAATTTTATACTTTCAAAATCAATCAGAACCACTTTTAACGAGGAGAGCTTAGCACATCCATAAAACTATAATTATTTTCTTAACTCCTCTCTGCACTCAATGAAAATGATTGTGTTAGTAAGACACCTTAAAATTTTTGTTTGCTTATTATCACTTGATTTCTTGTGTGATGTTTTCAAAATGTGTTTCTCGACATCAACAAATATAACCAACCGTCTTCGTCGAAAGCCGCGCGCGAATGGTACACGGAATGTTGAGCGAGCCAGTACCGACTGAGTTGCTATAAAATGGATTATAGCAAGTCTCTCTTCTCTCGCTCTCTCACGACTATGTTACGCTACACCGTCTGATTGGGGTTTTGTTTCTTGAATGGATGGATTTATGAATGAAAATCGGGCTCCATATGACCAGTCTCGTGGAAATGGGCTAACGACTCGTCGTGAAGCGGACTCCAAGAAAGTATAGCTGCCCCATCGACTTTCCTCTCCGCGTCACTAGTCGGAGGAAATTTATGTGCCATTGCACATAATTGCCAGTTTTCACTTCTACTTTTCTGCATATGGATTGAGCAATTTCGAGGTGCAAAAAGCCGATCGTGATAGCAGTCAATGAGTGTGCTGCAATCGGAGCTACTCGATAGCATCGGGGTATAATTAAAATCGTTTTCGGTGTTTTACAAACCCATCCACTAATGGCGTATTAATTCAAGTGCTGGAAAGAAACACGAGGGGTGAAAATCTGCATAAAAGTCGGGTTACTGTGTTTTGTTCCGAAATTCAATACTTTTCTTTGTGTTCGGGACATGGGGAGGAGGTACAATAGCTAGCCAGGTACCCGTAATTAGTCGTGTTTCTTGGAACGAGGAAAAGGGGGAAACTTCGGGTAACACCAAGACGTTTCTGCTCCAGATAGCACGTAATAATTTCAGACATCTCGTCAGGTGCTCACTTACCTGCATTTAGAATGCATCAAATTTCGTAGAGTGAAGCTCTCCCCATGGCAACCAGCCGCTGCACCATTTTCATGCTTCCATCCGAGCTGAAAATGTGCAACTCCAGCGCATTCGCGAACGTCACAGGACAAGGATGTTCCACCTGAAAATCATAACAATGGCAGTAAATTGCTCGAGAGCGGGGATGGGCTCTGGAGGCAAGTGAAGGCTGACAGGCGACGCATTTGGCGGTAATTGAATCCGCCCGACGCTGGAGAGTGAGCAGCTCTATGAATTTTTAAGTCGTCGCGCCGTCTTTTTGTGATGCTAATGGACTTTAAATGTTGCACTTCTTTCCCGAGAAAGAAGACGGAGATGAGCGGTGTTTCCATGTTTCCAGGCGCTTCCGAGCAAGAAATGATAATAACTCATGTTCTTGTTTCCGGCTTCCTACAAGCCTGATAAATGGAGCTACATTGTCAGACCGAAGTTATCAGACGGGTTTAAGAAAGACAAGCACGATACGAAGACGTTTTGATTTATTTCCACTCCTCCAGGGTCTAGAGACTTGCAGCCAGCCCCCTTATCTCCATTCCAGAGGCCACGACTTACACGAAACAAGCTTGTTCGTGACCATGTTTCGGGCTCCTCTCCGTAAAAATAAATAGTGCGATGGCGTGAACGGCGCAAATCGAGCTCCCTCGGGATACCAGAGTGTTGCATGTCCGCACATCTCAGACACAAACCCTAGACCATGCAAAAAATATTCCACAATCTGTTAGGCCCTGTTCAAAGTTTACGTCACGGTCCTAGGGGGAGGGGGATCTGCTGCTCCCTGACAGTCAGTACAAACTCAATACTACTATAGAGGATAAACCGTGACAGAGGGGAGGGGGGACGTAATATGTGAACGAGCCTTTACATAATGGAAAAATTCTGTCTCAAAGTCTTCGTGAGAGAAAAGTTCCTCTTTGCATCGAAGGCCTGTTTTTTGGAGGAGTTGCATGGAACTAATTACGGGCTCAGTGGACAGATGTCAAAGGCTATAGTTCCCTTTGATTTTAATTTTAATTTTAATTTTAAAGAAATTTTTTGAAGGTTAAATTAACTTTTATTTTAAAATTAATTTTTAAGCAAGATTTAAAGGAAAAGAGACTTTTGACAGATCCGGCTGGGTTCTGATTTATGTGGCCTTCCAAGTAGATTAAAACGGCTGGTGATTGGTCTAGGGTTTGTGTCCGAGCAGTACACAGCTTTCGTGCTGCATCGAGCTCAGTTCAGCGCCATTAGTCATGTTGAAGTGCGCCATATACAGCAAGTGCTTGCAGATTCCTATTTGATTAGTTTTGAAGTGTGATGTATGCTGATGGAAAAGCTTTCGAGTTCTCCATTTTGCCATACCTGCAAACGAGGCTGGCCGAATCCACTTAACTTGTTGAGCGTTTCAATCTACAAAAGTAGTGGAAAGATTTACAAACACGCGCCAAAACACCAAATCCAGGCATTTAATAACAAGCATGTGCGCACTAATAATATTGTTTAGTAAAACCGCATTTGTGTCATGTTTTAAGCATTTTAACGCAAGCAAGCCGACAGTTTCATGTGACATCCAGACTTCATTGTTAGGCTGTGGCAGAAACTCGTTTGTTCAAGAAATGTCAATATTTATTACGGCTCAGTCTGTCAGATTTAATTACGGTGATGAAATGCGAAGTAATGAAAATTTCCAGTTTAGTGCATTCCCACCCTAGGAGTAGGGCAAGCCTCCAGTCTCGTTAGCCTAATAGATTCGAGCACTCCTTGAGCCGGAGATCAGCCGCAGCTCAATTTATTTGCATGACCATTCCTTCATCCGGGACAATTTGTTACGCGCTTACTCCCCCCAGGTGGATGATGTCACGGATTACACCAAAGCTCGAGATAAATTACAGCAGAGACACGGACGCTGCGAGCTCGAATTTTCAGTAGCTACGCAAACTTTTGTGACACCGACCGAATTTGCCGAGTCGAAACTAATTATCTCACCAGCAACACCATAATTAATTATTGTCCTAAATAATAATTCGTTTTCAATTTAACTCGCGTCTGAAATTCGCATTCATAAATTCAATTTCATTTTAATTGAAGATCATATGAACGTTCGCGCAAATAGATTCATAATCGAGTGGGAACTGGAAAACACATGCATTATTTAACGCTGCCATTTTTAATGAACCAGAAAATGCGGCTAGCATTAACGATTTTGCGACACGCCGGCTGATTAACTAACGGAGTTTCTGAAACTTTTCACCCAGCTGCACCTTCGATGTAGACTTGTTGGGTTCCCGGGTTTTCAGCTTCCCGGGTATCGGGAACTTAAATCTCGTTTTCCTGAGAATCGGGAAAAACCTGTAAACCTCAATGTGGTTTATACTAGCTGGGACGTACGAGCTGGAAAAGGACATCGTTAGATACAGAGAGACACATGACACCCAATCCTTACTAAAAGCAAGGAATTTTGTTTAAAAAGCAAAAGAAATTTACATTGGAATCCTGCATTTACGTTATTTTGATCGACATAAACCCACCAGCAACCGAAAAGTTTCTTTCGCTCCCAACTGTCGAGTTAGGTAAAACGACACCAAGAAACAAGAAATTTACCTAAAAAACCAGATAAAAATTTTTTGGCCAGAACGACTGACAGATCAGATAAATCAGATGTTCTAATGAAAAATGTAATTTTCCCGTGCTTGTGTCATGTCCGTTATTTTACAACAGCTCCATCAATTTTAAAAAATATTGGTAAAATTATTACTCAACTTCAAAATAGATAAAGTTGATGAAACTTAAATTTCATTCCCGCCCGGAAATTACGTCTTTTTCCCGGAAATCGGGAATTTCAAAACTGGCTCATTTCCCGGGAAATTTCCCGACTCGGGAATTGCCAAAAACAACTCTACTTCGAGTCAGTGCCAGTGCCCAAGCCTATCTAAAGCTGCCTTACTGTCTAGATTTAAAGGGTTCCAACAGCCAGCCCTGAAGCTCGAGCCAAAACAACAGAGTTAATTCCAATCAGTCAGCCACAGACCACACTATTCCTCCTCCAACTATTTTATAAATTTTTTATGGAAAAGCGGACGAGGAAGAAGTTAAAAAGTAATTTAAACTTTTTCCATGTTCTTTTCACTGCCACGACTATGAACCAGCCTTCCTCCCCGACCCAAAATCCCTTAATCAGTTGTCTGTTGTGCTATAGGAGTAAGTTTAAACTTGTGCCAGTCTGTAAGCAAGTTAATGAAAATTAAAATTTCCTCCCAGACAGACACAAAAGAAACTTTACCGTAATTGCGCGCATTTAACCTCCCTCGCTTCTCGTGCCGTGGCCTCAGCTCGGGTATCAGCGCCGAATGAAGCAATCAAAACCACCAACTTTATTTTTGCAGTAAAGCTGCGTTTTTATTTCCACTCGAAAGTGCATTTTTACGTAAAACGTCAACTGCCATGACACCGAATTTAATATCGTTTTCATCATGCATAATTTAGCGATTCGACATATCACTTAAATCGGAGGTGCTCACACTTTACAGTATCGCCGCATTCCCACCGGAATTCGGAGCTAGCAAGAAGGGAGAAAATTTAAATTGCATCCCAGTCTCATATCCAATAGCTTCGGGCGAAATTCTGGACTAAAAGCGTCTCTTTGAAGCAGACTCCAGAGCGGAAGTGCATGCAGAAGCTGGGCGGATGGATTGAATGAACTGCAAATAATTGTGGAATTATCTGTTTGGGTTCGATCCGCAACTCGCAGATAAATCAACAGCGTCCACGAGGCAGCAATTGGTACAGAAATTATTAATTAAATTAGAAAGTTCAGCGAGACGGCTGAAACCTAATCGTTGGTGGTCGAGTTGCAGTGCCAGTCGTGCATATGCATCCGCTGCATCTCGATAGAGCAGCCCATAAAAGCGAGATTGCTCGTTTTGCTAGGCTAAAATATAAATTGGAACTCGTCTTCCACACATTGTGTGTATCAGCAAGTCTGTGGCTGCTGTAAGCTAGCTGATTTACCGAGATGTTTTGCCGCAGTGTCTTGCTTTCTTCGGGCCATCCAATTGTCTGAATATATATCTCTCTTCTTGCGGCTCAACTGCATCGCTTTCTTACATTGTTTTCTTTCAACGGGATGTGGGGCAAAATAATCGGCAATCTCAACAGAATTGCTATCAGCAGCCTGAGGGACGAGCAGCAGCAGCAGAGCTCGGGCAGCTCCATCTCTGCCGGCCGGCGAACGACCTTTCGTAATTGTCTGGAGACTTTGCTGGCGATGTGACAATAGTAATAGCTACTACGTTTATCTTGATTACACTAAACACTCATTTTCGTGTCTCTTGTGCATTGAATATGAATTAGCCTCGCACGGTTGGACTTTTTCAGGTGGCATACGGGCTCAGGGTACCTTTTGACGCAACTGAGGGACGTTTCCTGGAACAAGGCGGAGTTACGTAACGCAAGAAAGCGAGGCTCCCATGTCGCCATTTATCAATATCGCCTGTCTGCCTCAAAAATTAAAGTGAAAAAGGCAGATACAAACTGAATAAACTTTTTGTTTACCCATAAATCGTGTCTCCGCTAAAAGATGCACGGTTGCAGGTAAGCGAATATCACTTTTGTCAACAACTATGCAACACTATTCTTTGTTGGCTGCATATGGATGATTTATGACAAAGTTTTCACATTTAATTTGCATGTTATTCTGATGTTATGCGATATAATGAGCCGATGCGAAGCGATGTTGTGCAATATGCATGCATTTAAACTTTGTCGTTGCAAAACGATAGGTGTAATTTTGCTGGGCAAATAGCGTGACTTTATCTCCGCGGAAGAGCTGTCTCTTCCTGGGATTCAAAACGAACACTTTCCTTAATATTGTAAGGCTTTATCGTGGGACTAAACCGGGTCTTAAAAAGGGGGTTTTTAGAAGGGTGAAAGGCTTCAATTTGAGGTGTTTTCCAAGGGTCCTTAACCCATTGGCTACCAGGATTTTCAAAGTGCGTCTAGCTTTTTGAAATTTGGTGTTTTGGCTAAAAAAATGTTCCAAATAATTTATTCGTAAAAATTAAATTTTTCAAATTTTTTTTACTAAAACAAAAATACGCCATAATTCAGAAAAACGTAAAAATTTTTGTTTGAAAAAAAATAGACAACTCAAAATAGTGAGGAAAATTTTTTTTGAAATTACTATTTTTTAAGCTATTTTCCCGACTAGGTGATTTTGCTGCTTTACGTTATTATTATTTGATTTTATTTGAAAATGCATTAAAAACTTGTCCTTAACTTTTAGTTTACCCGTAGTACCTTTAATAAAAAAAGTTCATGGGTCCCCAGTGACCCCTTGAAAGTCAATGGGTTAAAACAATTTTCCGAACGCTTCCACGTGGTCTCAGGTGATGGATAATGGATTCTCTCGGTGATTGGAATTGAATAATCAATAAGTTAGGAGATCAATTGAGAGCAAAAGGAAGACCTTGAGTTACTGCCCCAACCCGAACCCCACCGTTCATCGGAAATTAATAATTGCACAATTCAATTGTCTCAGCCATTGTTTACCTATCGATTTCACTTCACAAGCCAATTCAATTGTCTGTGACTTTTCTTTTGTCTCAGCTATATGGACGACATCGGCATGATGGGCCGCCCGCTCATGCAGGAGAAGAAGCATGGGAACCCATGTAGAAGACCCGATCAATAGACAATTGGTCCAATTTCCAATACCTGCCCCATTGCTTCATTGCACAATGTATGCAAATGAGGTTAATCTGCCATATATCACATGGTAAACCTTATCGGCATAATATGACGACTGAATTAATGGACATTGTTCAAAGGACCAGTTGTTGGAAATTGCATGCAAATAAAATTTACCCAGTTTGCTCATCAACACGTAAAACGCAAATTAATTTGTGGAAGGCTGTTGGCAGCGACGACCACCGCGCGGAATGTAAACGTAAAAATTCTGATGAATCGCAGAATTACCTCAACAAGCAGCAGCCAACAGTGTGCAATAAAAGCCACAGAAATTAATTATGTCTGTTCGTGATGGGCCATACCTGATGAGTGTCATATAAGGCGGCAACGTGAGGTGCGTTACGAGTATCGCATCCACAAAATCAATAACAGCAACATCAACATCTCATTGTTGGGTGATAGCGAGACGTCGCTGGGTTCGGCTGGCGTCGCGCCGAAATTCCTCGAGCGGCTTTCGAAAGGCTGTCGGCCTCGATTCGGTGCACTTTTCGAGGGTTTTTTCGATTCGCGACGAAATGTGGCAACATCACGGTCCTCTCGAGGAACTGTTGGAATTACTGTAATTCTCGAGTTTGTTTACTCAAATCTCGGCGCCTGAATGAGCGCTGATTCCAAACTTGACCTCCCGTAAACCCCACATGTTGAACAGTAATGTGCGAATTGCTGGCAGTAATAAACTTTTCTCTCTCCATTTTATAATTTCGAGAGTTCATTTGAGGAATACTTTAAATATAGTATCTGAAGTTCGTGATATAATCAACGCAGTCGCAGGCAGAAAAGAAACTATCTAAGTGCTTTTCATGAATATAATTGCACAATTAACACTCCGTCATTGTTTGCTTTTGCCAGCCGAGCAAGTATGGCAGCATCAAACGAAAGGCAATAAAAATCGGCCGCCGTCAGATAGCGATCAAAACTGAATTTGCTCTGAGTTACTGCTAAATTTGCGCGAGGCCTTATTACGTTCGCCAGAAGAAGCAGATAGCATTAGTGCCTTGCGCTGTTTTAATGTCACGCCTCGCGATTGTTACCGCGACAACTATTCCACCTCAAATTGTTCACAATTTAGCTATGCTCGAGCTTCTTGCTGCAGTTCACAGTTGCGAGCTACCTCAAATTTCAATCCAGGCTGGGCAAAAACGTTTTCGTGTCTAGAGATTACGTAGGCATCTAAATTAATCAAAAATATGCAGTATAAAATAGAAAATCGTTTGTGGCAGTGGCACCAGACACAGAGCTCCCTGGCCAGCGATTACACAAATTAGCAAAGAAGTTGTATAAGTTTCGCATTGTTGCGATACACATTGTCGAATTGTTGTGGTTAATTATTTGTGCCGCGATAGCCAATAACCAAACTATTAATTGAGAAATGCAAAACCGCCATTCAATTAAGATTTCAATTGATTTGCTGCCTCAAGAAGGTGCTTATCGATTCAATTGTTCGGTCTCGTCGGCAGGCTAATTGAATGCCCTGACCTTTGGGTCTCGCGATCTTCTTCCTCTTGAGTGGTCCAGCTAACCTCAGACCCACAGTACTAGATCGAGCAATGAAAATTTGCCTTTTTAGAGAATTTTTATCCGATTTCCGATTTTTCCGTCCGTCTGTCCGTCCATCAATCCGTCTGAGTCACAGAGGCTCCTAAACTACAAGAGCAAAAACTCTACTGATTTTTCCATGTTGTCATGTATAATCTGAAAAGGAAAGTGAAAGGTTTTGGTTTTTCCGAAAAACTGCCTGGGGGGTAATTAAGGGCGTTTTCCCGTTGTATGAAAAGTCCATATACTTCCTATGATTGAGCTGAATTTTAGATAGGTTATAGATCATGTCAAATCTAGCAAATCATAGAACACATGTTTGCCCCTATCACCTAAGGGGGTGAGGGTAGTGGCCTCAAAAGGAGGATAATTTTAGTTCTTCGATTGAGCTGAAAATTTAATATGTTGATGAATTTGTTAAACCTAGCATATAATTGTTGTACAGTATCCCCGTACCACCACCAGGGACGGAGCTAGAGATTTTCTAAATTTCTAAAGAAATGGATTTTTGGAAAAAATATTTTCACTTTGACCCAACTTTGCTACGATGTCTGCTTAAAAATACAACCAAATGCGTCCCCGACTAACTTAGATAAAAGACGAATCTCGTAGGAGTCTCTCGAGATTGAGGTCTGAAGAGTAACCTTTACCCTCATCTTTGGAAAATCCTAGAAAGCTCTTCAGATTTTGCAAAGCCTCTTCTTCGAGTCCCAGAGACTCTCGAGATGAGACAGAAGTGAAACTCCATCCACCGATTCCGGGTATGTACTTCCATTGCTCGGTGAGCCATTTTCACCTTTGACCCGAATCATTTCATTATTCCTAGCTTATTGGCCATTATCATGTTATGACTCTGAACGAGCCCAGTAAAATGGACAATCAAATGGTCTGTTACAAATGCCTTGCGTAATGTTTGGCTTGGAGCTGCTTTGTTTTTATTGTTGCGTCTATTTGATGAGGCATCATAAATAGATTATCGAGAGAGCCCAATTACGTCTCTTGTCCATCAAGCTGAGCTTCCTCTGGAGTCTCAAATCCGCAAAAGAAAAGTTCGAGTTGCAATCACGATACGAGACCATAAATTTCCTTTTTCACGCCGCAATTCGACGTTCCTTTCCATCGAACACCGTCCAGTAAGCTTCTTAAAACTTTTCTGTGTTTCGCATCATTAACTTCTTCGCTATACTCTGAGGAGTGAGGCACTATGGCTTACGTACATACCGAGTACTGCAAACCTTTTAAATAAATAGAGTAATGCAGTAGGTATACAGTGATTTTACGATATCGTGAGTGGCGCTACTCCGGTCAGAAACCTCTTTGCGGCATTAAAAATCGTTTCTCAGAGAACTAGTGTTTTTATTTCAACTTACAAACTACTTTGTGTCAAAATCTGGCTTATCGGTGCCTCATGTAGTAGTCTATCACGGTGGAGAAAGCGGCAAAACCAGCTGCGCCGACGATTCCAGCCTTGACTCCGGCTCTCAGGCCAATTAAACCGCCTGTCACAGCTCCAGCGTAGGTCCCGTTCTTCCAGTCTGTTTTCCCCCGTTTCTGGAAATGAAAAGTTTCTCACATTTTCTCTCGAAACAATAGAGGTTTAGGAAAGAGGGAGAAAAGGCAAAACTTAGATAGATGTCGAGAAAGTACCCCCCCAGTTTCCCACAAGAGGGAACAGGGGTCTTAAATTTCTAGCCTGTACCTTTACGGACCATTTCCAACACGATGCAAAAAACTGCAGCTCAGAATCTTATTTTCAGACGGACAGACAAAACGACCACAATAGTGCATTTTTTCCAAAATGTTGAAAAATGCACTAAAAATTAAGCCTCTAAAATCGAATATTTCTCTAGCATTAGATTCTCACCGACTCTATGACGCATTCGACTGCCGAGAAGACAGCTCCTATGACGGCGAAGTTCTTGCCGTACGAGTGCATGGCGGCTCTCATTTCCATAAAAATCTGCTTGGCCGTCTGGTTGGCTTGCTTTTCGAGCGCGTGCGGATCCGACATGTTCGGCGCGACGGAGGAGCTAAACAACCCGATGGCAGCCCCAAGTCCATAGCCCATGACGCAACTCATGGTGGACTTAAAGGCGCAGCTTTCCATTACGGTATCGATCATCTTCTCCTCGTTCGTCTTTATCCGGTACTGCTGCACAGTCTGAGGGATTATGATGTTCTCCCGAAACCTGTGGAAAACCATTAAATGACATGCTGGAACCTCCACGGGCAATTCACCTCGTATTGTTCCCGATGAAGTGCTTGGCAATGTCGTCCAGCTCCTTCTTCTCGAAAAACAGGTGCTCTCTCTTGGGCTCATCCTTGTTTGAGCCCAGTGGACGTGGGAAGAAGGACATTTTTCGGAAAATTCAACTTTTCCCTTTTTTCACCGCAAAACACGAGCTAACAGCTGACTGAGTAAACAAACCGATTCAAAATGGCCGTTCCTCGTGAATCGGTTCTGTTTCGAGGGTCAACGGCTGATTTGAAAAGTCTCCCACATGTCCAGATTATTTACAAATAAACACGATTTAGCTCGAGCTCAAGAAAAATCAATTTAAAATGAGTACCAAGAAGGGAAACGGCGCTAGAACGCGTCCACAGAGACACCAGAACCGCACCTCCTTCAAGAACGACCTGTACGACACCTCCAACAAGATAAAGATGATCAACAACATCAAAATCGCGGAAGTGTGCGAGAGGTGCCGAAAGATCATCGACTGGAAACGGCAGTATCGGAAGTACAAGCCCCTGACTCAGCCCAAGTCGTGCAATTTGTGTCTTCAGAAGACCGTCAAACAAGTAAGTTTTTCCGTGTGGATGCAGTTTCTCTCCAAAGTGAATTTTTCCAGGCCTACCATGTGATTTGCACGCCCTGCGCCGTAAAGGCTCGCCAGTGCGCCAAGTGCCTCGTGAGTGCGGACGAGGCTGAGATCATTCCACCCAACAAGACCGAGGAGGAGGAGATAAAAGAGCGAGTGGAGTTTGACAAGCTCCTGAAAACCCTGCCGGAGCGGAAAAGGAGGACGTTCTTGAGGTACCTGAAGAAGAAGGATGCCAAGAAGGAGGACCAGGAGGGCGAGGATGAGGAGGGAGTCCCGAGGAAAGAGAAGAAAGTGCAGAACACGGAACTGGATGAGGAGATCAGGAAGAAGTTCGAGCAGCTGAAGATGATTCACAGAGACATGAAGGAGGAGCTAGGGTTCCTGCACGACCTCGAGGGTTCAGATGATGAGGACGACGTCGATGACTACTCGAGTGGAGACTCCTTTGAGTCGGAAGACGAGTCCTAAAATTTATTTCCGAATAAAATGTTCAAGCTGATTTCAGTTTTCTGAGCTATCATCCTCTTCCTCAGAATCATCTCCGCTCCTGAAAGGTAGCAAAATTATTCTAAAAGAAAAGGGCATGAAAAGCTTACGTTTCCGTCAGATTGCCTGCTATGTGCTTGAGGTAAAAATGCGCTTTGTCGCCTTCATCAGGAACAAAAACCAGGATCGAGAGCTGCTCTTTGCTCGCCCAGAAGCTTTCAACTTTGCATCCAGATATGGAGTCCTTCAACCGGTGCTGCTGAACTTCCCCATGGTCACTGAGCAGAAAGACCTGGACGAGTCCTCCAGAGTCCAAAACAACAAAATGCTCAAAGCCGGTGGAGAAGCAGAAACTCGCCAACGAAACGAACGGCAAGCTCACAACGAGTTCCTTGCTTTCTCTCGTTCCAGCATCCCACCTCCTCAGAACGACCTTATCTTCAGCTTCCTCATCTCTTCTCTGATAATCAAAGGAGACAGTGAAGAGCTCAGACTTCTTGGGATGCCATAAGTATTCCAGGTTTTTGAACTAAAAGAAGAACCTTGAAGTCAGCGTCTTCAAACCGTCGAAGCTTACTTCTTGATCCTTGAGGCAAATTTGAAAAGTCTCCTTGCTTTCAGGAGCCCAAACTCTCACGCTGTTGTCTTGAGCGTCAAACAAAGCCACATGCTTCCGGGCTGAGTCCATTTTGAGTTCAAAAGAGCTGTAGATCAAACCACTTGCAGATTTTTCCAAAAGCCATTCCTAAGATTTTCAAGGGTAAAATTTTTCCTTTGAATTTAAATCACTTACCTCCCCCTCTCCCTGTATCGGCAACTTATAGAACGCCAGACAGCCGTCAGAAAAATAAACACTTCCACCAATTAGAAAAATGGACCTTCCTTCTTCCAACCATCCTACAGTTCGTGGAATCATGACCTCTGACTTGACCTGGAACAGGATTTCGCCACTAGTAGGGTCGTAAACCTTCACGAAGCTGTCGTAGAAGCTCTCGCTGGTCATCAAGACTTTTCCTTCGCTCTCCCACCGAAAGACTTCAACTCGCGGATAGGTTTTGAAAAAGCTGAGGCTCTCGACTTCTGGCCAGAATCTGAGGACGTTCATGGAGAGGAAACCCAGAACATTCAGTCGAGTGTTCCACTCCATGTTGCGCATCACCTGGACTTTTTGGGAATGAGCCAGCCTCAGGCCCTCGTTGAGGTCGAAAATTCTCAGCACTTGCTCTGGTACTGGAGAATATGTGGCCAGGAACTTGGACGTAGG
Source organism: Forcipomyia taiwana (assembly GCA_963930915.1). Lineage (NCBI taxonomy): Eukaryota > Metazoa > Arthropoda > Insecta > Diptera > Ceratopogonidae > Forcipomyia > Forcipomyia taiwana. The sequence goes on along the minus strand of CAWVOI010000099.1, from coordinate 876,185 downwards.
GTTCCACTCAACCTTTTCGGGATAACGACAGTACATTTCGGGCGATTCGGGGTCAGTTTCTTGGGCAAAAGATCCTTTGTTTCCCAAGGAACTTTTGATAACCCTTCCGTAACTTTTTAAAGACTCAGTACCTGCGCTGAGAGCTGTTGGAGTTGTTCCGGAATAAGCCTTCTCGGTCTTATCTATTTCTTCAGCACCTTGAGCTATTTTTAAAAGGCTCTTGTTGGTTCGGGTTCCAACTGAAGGAAGAGATGGAGTCGTCCCAGAGTAAGCCTTCTCAGTCCTCCCTTGTTCCGGTTCTCCCAAAACATCTCCTTCAAGCATAACAGGAGTCGTCTCGATGGCTCTTCCCAAGAACCTCAAGATGCTCTGGGTCATGTCGCGATACTCGTCGTCTGGCTGGAGACTCAGATCTGGACTCCATGCGGTATCTGAGAGACGTCCTTGGGCTCTTAGGTTATTGCAGATGGTTTGGAAGACTTTTGAGGCATCTTCCGGCTCAGCAAAGTTCACAACGACAAGGATGACAATAAGCTTTATGGCCTCTTCCTTGAGGTCATCGCTGAAGGAATCAGGGCTCGCGTCAATGAGAATATCAAACTTTGTCCAAGTGATGTAGACTGGGTACTGGACGAGGAAAGTCTTTGGGCTCGAAGGGGCGATTCGGACCTTCTGGCCATCAATCTCGAATTTCAGTTGGATTTTCTCCAAGTGGAGAAAGTTGTTGCTGAGCTCCTCGAGCTTTGAAAACACAGACTTCCTCTTCTGTCCAAGTCTGTCGATAATGAAGTCTATTCCTCGATGGTAATCGATGAGCTCGACGATCTTTGTGGCCTCTGTCATCTTGAGGTATCAACTGATTTTTTTTCACCGCGATTCAAATTTTTTATGTTTATTTATTCACCTTGTTTCGTCTCTCATATCACCGATTCTTCTTTTTATTTCGAGCTTCTTTATATGTCTTAAGATTTTTACTAATTTTAGGACTTTAACAAACTACTATCAAGACACCAGTAAATTTTAAATCACTTTTTTTGACCCCTCAGATTTATTTTCGTTCGCGAATCGCGATCCCACAAGATCACTTATCAGAGACCAAGGTCACCAGAAATAAATGTATGTTTTAGCTTCGAATTCTATCAAGCCTTCAACATTCAATCAGTCACACACTTCACCTAAGCCGGGTAGGAAGGAAAATATCATGGTGACAAAAAGGGCGGTCTGTTCTCGGAAAATTACTTCGCCCCGTTGTTAACTGAATAATTAACGCGAGTAGTACTACTGAGCGGTGAGCCCTTTTTGGCGAAAAAAATTGGCAGCTATGTTTAGTTTCAAAGCGAGGTTGGTGGAAGGAGGCCAGAGAATGTTGTACGAGACGGACTTCAGCAGCTACCTGAGGTCCAGAAACAGGTTCCTGTCGAATCAGGGAGCCAGGGAGACCCCAGTGCTGAGCGTTCTGAAGGACACCAGTGAGCTCACGGTAGCTAAGAAGCACGTGGTGGACAAGAGACAGATTCTGAAGGGTCTCGTGAAGGAGTACTGCAGCAATACGGGCATCCATGGGATCCGCTACATCATGCAGACGGACTTTGACTGGTTCAAGAGGTAACATGAAGCCTTGACTTCTCTCCTCGAAGCCAACTCTGTATTCTTTTGGCAGGAGCATCTGGATGCTCATGATATCGTTAGCCTTTCTGGGAATCGCCTGCGTCAGCGCGAACCTGAAGAGCCTGTTTGAGAGCACACCGACTGCCACAGTCGTCGAAAGCACCATTTACTCCGTGACCAACATTCCCTATCCCGCCGTGACCATTTGCAACAACAACAGGATCAACTGGGACCGCGAAGAGGCGGTTACGGACAAGTACCTGAGGAACGCCTCTGGGAAAACCAGGGAGCAGTTCCACACTTTCCTGTTCGCCCTGAACACCCTCGAGTACGGAGCCTTCAAGGACTTCAACGGGATCGACGGCTGGAATGTGCCGGAGATGGAGCACATCAACCTCCTGGAGCTCTACCAGGAGCTCAGCTACACGTGCGAGGAGTTCTTCGAGGGGGCTGCTTGCTGGTGGCGGAACAAGTTCGTCAATTGCTGCGAGATTTTCGAGACTCAGAGGACGGAGTACGGGCTCTGCTACTCCTTCAACCACGTCCTGAACGAGGTGGGGTACGAGAGAGTGGTAAGAACTGACTGAAGGTTTTCGAAGGAACTCTGAGTTGGGGGGGCGGGATAACAATCAGCTCCATCAATACTCGAGCGATTAGTATCTCTAATTAGCACGTTAGCGCTCCTTATTGAATGTGCCTAATAATGGGTCGGGTAGAGCAAATAGACGTTTTACTCCGATTTCCCGAGCCACAGGAGCCCGAGTCAGTTGGGTTTCGAGGCTTCTGCAATGCGGAATGATGTACGAGGAGGACTTTAGCTACTTCCTGAGGTCCCGAGGCAAGGCTGCGTCCATGAAGGAGAGGAACAAAATCGAGGCGAAGAAGATCCAGAGACGGAGGAACATGAAAATCGCAGTCATCGACCTCGGGCAGGACTTCCAGGCAGCCCAGAAGGCCCCGAAGGCTCCGACGCTGAAGAAGGAGAGCCCGAAGAAGAGTGGCTGCAGGCAGATGGCCTCACGCAAGTCCCTCAAGATGCTCTTCCTGGACTACTGCGAGAACACGAGCCTTCACGGATTCAAGTACTTCATGCAGAAGGGGGTCTCATGGTGGGAGAAGTAAAGCCTCGCCCAGTTGGGCTTCCCTGTCTAAGCAAGAGCCCTTTTTCAGGCTCCTCTGGTTCATCGTGGTTCTGGGAGCCTTCCTTGGCATCTCCTACATAAGCTTCATGCTCCAGCAGCGATTCAGCAGCGCTCCTCTGGCAACCGTAAGACTCGTCTTTGGTTCCCCTAGACCCCACATTTCTGGCATTTCAGGTCGTCGAGAGCACCGTTTACCCCGTGGCTAACATCCCCTATCCCGCGGTGACGATTTGCAACTTCAACAGAATCAACTGGGAGCGGGTGGACGCAGCTATAGAACGATACCTGCCTCACGCTTCGGACGTGACCAGGAAGCAGTTCGTCGAGTTCCTCCTGGAGCTCAATAAGCTAGAGTACGGCTCGTTCGATGAGTTTATCGGGATCCAGGAGTGGAACTACGAGGAGATGCTGCACGTAGACCTGCTGGAGCTGTACAAGGAGGTGGCGTACACGTGCGAGGAGCTGTTCCATGAGGCTGTCTGCTGGTGGAGAAATCGCTACGTGAACTGCTGCGAAATCTTCGTGACGCAAGTCACAGAGTACGGCCTCTGCCAGACCTTCAACTCCGTCCTGAACGACGACGGCTACGAGAAATTTGTGAGACTGCTATCCCGACTCCCAGCTCGACTCTCGGCAGACTCCTTTACTCACTGACTTTTGGTTTCCTTCCAGAAAACGCTCCAGAACTACCCCCGGAGAACGGCCCAGTTCGCAGACTGGAGCGGTCTCCGAGTGGACCTCAAGATTCCCGCCAACGGGACAGCTACCAAGGGACTCATCGTGGCCGTGACTCACCCCTTCCAGTGGGTCTCGAACGGCTACGTCATACCGGCCGGGAGCAACACGGGGATAATGGTGAGGCCGACCTACTCGTACGCCACGGAGAGCGTGCTGGGTCTCGAGGTGAACGACAGAAAGTGCATTTTCCCGGGCGAGACGGTCGTCTATGGCGAGCCTGTGATGAAGCTGCCCCTCAAGACGGATGTGTACATGACGAACAACTGCTTTGCAGAGTGTCGGCAGAGACACATGATTAAGTACTGCAACTGCACCATCGGCTTCTTCTTCGAGACCGGCAACTACACGCAGTGCACCATGGCGGGAGTCAGGTGTCTCAACAAGTACGACAGTAAGGAAGTGATTTTGGCTGTGGGAAAAAGGTCTGAGTGATTTGTCGGTTCTAGCCATCATGAACTACATGAAGCCCCCGAAGGGAAACCCGTTCTTCAACGACGACGAGGAGGGGATATCGTGCGAGTGCTGGCAAGAGTGCACTCGGGTCGAGTACGAGATCCAGATCTCCCCCAACATGGTCGAGTAAGTTGGCTCCGAGGACAGAAAAGCCTCCTAATGTTCCGTTTTCAGCGACGTGAGCCCCGATATGGTCACCCTGGACGTCCACTACCAGAAAAGCACGATAGTGATCTTCAGAACGGACCTCCTGTACGGCTGGATGGACCTCCTGGTGGGTTTCGGGGGCATTTTTGGGCTCTTCTGTGGAGCCTCGTTGATTAGCGGCGTAGAGTTTCTGTTCTATGTGATTGTTGGCATATTCGTTGCTCTGAAATAAAAGTCGAAGAAACCAAGGGTGTTTACTGAAACCGACTAGGGTGGGCCCGACAAGCTCGCAAATTGGCACACTCGTGAATATTTTAGCGCGTCTACGTGACGCAAAGTCCTTTCAGTTCGACAGAAGCAGGCGTCCAAGAAGGTCCTAAAATGATTTACGAGGAGGACTTCAGCTACTTTCTGCGGTCCAGAAACAAGTTCCTGTCCAACCAGGAGAAGCCGGTGTTCACTGTGCCCGTCGTCAACGTGCGGAGGAAGCCTAGGGGTCTAAGGCCCCAGAAGCCCCGCACTGACAGGGCAGAGCTGATTCGGAAGTCGCTGCGAGAGTACTCTCTGAACACTGGCGTCCATGGAGTCAGATACATCATGCAGAAGGACTTCAGCTGGGTCAAGAGGTGAGAGTCAGTTTCGTGGATTCCAGCTACTCTCAGGCCTTTCCAGATTCACCTGGTTCCTGCTCATTGTGGTGTCTTTCTGCGGGATCATCGGCGTGAGTTTCCAGCTCAAGACCCTCTTCGACAGCACTCCGACGGCCACCATGGTGGAGAGCACCATTTACTCTGTCGCCAACATCCCGTATCCCGCCGTCACTATCTGCAACAATAACCGTCTCAACTGGAGGCGGATGGAGAATGCCACGGAAAAGTACCTCGAGCACGCCTCTCCGGAAACCAAGGAGCAGTTCCACAAGTTCCTTCTGGCCCTTAACACGCTCGAGTTTGGGTCTTTTAAGGACTTCAAGGGAATTCACGGGTGGAACGTGGCTGAGATGGACCACATAGATCTGCTCCAGCTGTACCGGGAGCTGAGCTACACTTGCGAGGAGTTCTTTGAGGGGGCTAGCTGCTGGTGGCGCAATAACTACATCGACTGTTGCGAGATATTCGAGACCCAGAAGACAGAATACGGCCTCTGTCAGTCCTTCAACCACGTGCTCAATGAGGCGGGATACGCCAAAGTGGTGAGAAGGATTCGTTAGAAGTTTAGGGGCAGATTTTCCCTCTTGTGATTTTTATCATCATAATATTAAATCACCAGGCATACTTCCAACTGACTCATTCATTACCATTCATTTCCAAACAACTTGACGTAGAGATCTGAGTTTAAGTACGCATGATTGTTGACTCAAAGTGAGTGGGTTTTTGAAAGGATTGATTTTTAGTGCTTCTTGGGGGGAAGTTAGTAATCAAAAGTTCCATTTTCCCAACTTAAAAATTCGGACTAAAAAAAACTATTAATATTAGCTTCATGATACTTGGCTCGAGTATTGAGTCTGATAAGGTCCTAAAGCTCCTTGAAGGAAACTTGGATAACACTTCTATAAAAAAAGTTATTAGGGTGAGAAAAAATATCTCCTTGCAAAAATGCAATCAGATTTTGCCAAAATCAAAATTTGAAGCGAGGTGCGGAGCGGCGAGTGTAGCACGTGCGAGCAGGGAGTCTCCTTGGGCAGAATTGACAAAATTCCCCTAATTTTCCAGAACTCGGGCGAGAGCTACCCTAGGAGAAGCGCCCACTACGGGGACTTCAGCGGCCTCCGACTGGACCTTAAGGTCCCTCCCAACGGCACGGCCTCTAGTGGCCTCATCGTGGCCATCACTCAGCCTTACGAGTGGGTCTCAGATGGCTACACCGTTCCTGCCGACAGCAGCATCGGGATCACGGTGAGGCCGACGTACTCCTACGCGACGAAGAATCTCGTGGGGCTCGAGATTGAGGACCGACAGTGCATTTTCCCGGGCGAGACTTTCGTGAACGGGAAGCCTGTCATGACGTTGCCCCTGCAAACCGACGTCTATGTGAACAACAACTGCTTCGCAGAATGCCGACAGAGACACCTGATCGAGTACTGCAACTGCACCATCGGCTTCTTCTTCGAGACGGGCAACTACAGTCACTGCACGATGTCTGGCATCAAGTGCCTCAACAGATACGACAGTAAGGTCTCCTGAAAGCCTAGGAATAGTATCAGAAAACTCTGTTTTGCCCGCAGCCATCATGAATTACATGAAGCCTGCCAAGGGGAATCCGTTCTTCAACGACGACGAGGAGGGAATCACGTGCGAGTGCTGGCAGGAGTGCAACCGGGTGGAGTACGAGATCCAAATCGCGCCCAGCATGGTCGAGTAAGGCTTTTTCAACCAATGAGGAGCCTAAAACGCTCTCTTTCAGTAACTCCGTTCCGGACACGGTTACTCTAGACGTTCACTACCAGAAGAACACGATCGTGATCTTCAGGACTGACCTCCTGTACGGCTGGATCGACCTTCTGGTGGGCTTCGGAGGCATTTTTGGGCTCTTCTGTGGAGCTTCTTTAATTAGCGGGGTAGAGTTTCTGTTCTATGTTATCGTAACTGTTCTGGAGGCTTTCAAATAAATGCATCACGAGGTTCACCGTAGCGTTTTTAACGGCCGTTTCGAAAATACGCTGTGTCAGGGTCCGTCTCTGGTTTAGTGCCCTTTTGGACTTTCCCAGTGGCAGAGCCGTTGCCACCTCAAAAAGTTGCAAAGGGAGGAGAAAAGCGAAATTCGTCCAATATTTGACGCTCTGAACCCGGATTTAGAAGACACTTCGGGCGTAAATGGTGGCTAGGTCGTTTCGGAAGTAGAGGAAACCGCAGAACTTGACGAGATGGCGAGCAGCTACCCGATTCACGATGATTTAGTTTTGTAAGTCTCTCCATCTCCGCATATTGTCTCCATTTCGCTGATTAATTTTCAATCTGGCGACCTTCGAAACTCGCTAACCTTCTCTCTCTCCACACACCCGCAGTTACACAACGCCCGAGAGGTTCTACATCGAGCCCAACGGCAAGGCTGAGGTCATCATTATCGACCGGATCACTCACAGTGTGAGCCTTGTGCTAAAATATGCATCACAGGTCATTCCAGAAGCTACCAATGTCCGCAAGGTGTGCGGCATCCTGGGTGTTATTCGGGTCATCAGTGGAAACTACCTGGTGGTGGCGACCCACCGGGTCTTCGTGGGATCCGTGAACGGGCAGGTGATCTGGCGCCTGGCGGGCTTCGACCTCATCCCGTACCTGTCCACGACGCACCTGACGGAGACGCAGAAGGCCCAGAACGAGATTTACCTGGACATGATCAAGAACGTCCTCGACACCCCCTTCTTCTACTTCTCGTACACCTACGACCTGACGCACTCGCTGCAGCGCATCCAGACCCTCCCGTCGGAGCAGGGCCTCCTGGAGCGGGCTGACAGCAGGTTCGTCTTCAATGGATACATCCTGCGGAGCCTCAACCGACCAGAGCTCAGACGCTACAGCTTGCCCCTGGTCCTCGGGTTCGTGTCGGTCCACCAGGTGGACGTGAACGGGAGCTTCTTCACATTCGCGCTCATCTCGCGTCGGTCCAACCAGCGTGTGGGCATGAGGTTCTTCTCTCGCGGCATCAACCACGAGGGTCAGTGCTCGAACTACGTCGAGACGGAGCAGATTGTCGAGTACGAGGCCGACAGGGTCTCCTTCGTCCAAACTCGAGGCAGCATTCCCCTGTTCTGGAACCAGGCCCCGAACCTGAAGTACAAGCCGGCTCTGACTCTGGACTACGCGAAGGACAACCAGACGGCTTGCATCAAGCACCTCGACGCCCAGGTGAACTTCTACGGACAGCAGGTCCTCGTTAACTTGATCGACCAGCGAGGGAGGGAGCAGGTCCTTGAGAGGGCCTATCGGTGAGTTTTTGTTCCTCTGAGTTGCAGTATTTTTTCTCATAAATTTCTCATTCAGCTCGATAGTTGCCGAGGTCGCCAACGCGAAGAATGTGAGGTACGAAGCCTTCGATTTCCACACTGAGTGCCGCAAGATGCGCTGGGACAGGCTGAACATCCTCATCGACCGTCTGGCGCACGAGCAGGACCATTTTGGCTTTTTCCACGTCAGCAAGGGCGTCGCTCTGTCATCGCAGACCGGCGTTTTCCGCACCAACTGCATCGACTGCCTGGACAGAACCAACGTGGTCCAGAGCCTGCTGGCCCGTCGGAGTCTGCAGGCGGCCCTCACGAAGCTGGGAGTCATGCCTGCGGGCCAGCGAGTGCAGGACTGCATGAACCTCGAGTTTCTGTTCCGGAATGTGTGGGCGGACAACGCAGACCTCATGTCGATCCAGTACAGCGGCACGGGAGCCCTCAAGACGGACTTCACGAGGACCGGAAAGAGATCAATTTTGGGCGCCCTCAAGGACGGAGCCAACTCTCTGACGCGCTACTACAAGAACAACTTTACCGACGGCTTCAGCCAGGACGCGTTCGATCTGTTCCTCGGAAACTACGTCGTCGAGGAGGGCGAGGGCGTGCTGATCCCGAGTCCGCTCGTGCAGCGAAAGGGCTGGCGCTACGGCACCTTCCCGGCCGTCCTCTTCTTCGCCGTCGCCATGTTCTTCGCCTCGTCCGTCTTGCCGCAGGAGTACAACACGGAGAACCTCCTCTACCTTCTGTTCTGGGGCTCGATGGTGGGCGTTACGGGTTTCGGGATCGTCAAATATGGCATCGAGTTCGTCGACTGGCCTCGACTCCTTCCGCCCCCAAAGCCGGAGGCAAAAAACTTCTAAGGACCCATGACTTGGATGTGGTTTAGCGGCTTTTCTACATAAGATACGGTTCACTTTTCCCTCTAATGTCATTTTCTGTAGAATAAATACTTCTCTTTGAAAAACACTGAGCTTTATGAAACATTTACATCACATGAGTTCTCCTTCTCTTTAGAATTCACAACGGCCTCGTAGAACTGCGTCCTGGTGCTTGGGCTGGGGTCCCAGTAGATGGACTTGATGAGCTTCAGGGTGGTGATGAGGGCGAACAGCTGTCTCTTCTTCCACTCCGGGACCTGTCGGAGCTCGTTCCTGCCCAGCTCCAGAACCTGGAAGGAGAGAGAAATTTGACCTTCAAGACACTTGAGCAAACAGAATGAGGTAGTTATTTTTCAGTCAGTTGAACCTCACTCGACGTCGAGCAATGAAGCAAAAAATTTTTCTCCTGAGTCTGTTTTTCGGCGCTCTCGTGGCGCAAGAAGTTTGTCAGCCCTTTGCAACCTACTACTCTGGGAACAAGGACACATGGGACTGCGCTCACTTCTGTGGATCCGACAAGTGTGCTGGCATGTACAGGAAAATAGCCTGCAAGAATCTCTGCTTCGCTGGATGCAAGTGCAACATTGACGATGGCTACTGGAAGCTCGACGATGGGACCTGCGTCAACTACAAGGACTGCCCTAACTATTCTGGGCAGCCACCAGTTTATCCAAGCCAAAGCCAATAAAAGATTTCTGATCTAACTCCGTCTCTACCAAAAAAAAAAATTCCACACACTTAAACCAACAACGCCGGGGAGGTGTTTTTAGCTCGAGTAGAGCAACTTTCAGGTGTCTCAGTCGCTCAGTTAAAGCTTGACCTCTGCTAAACCATGAAGGAAATATTTTTCGTTCTGAGTCTCCTTTTCAGTGCCATCGTGGCACAGCAACCCTGCCAGCCCCAAGCAACCTTTTACACTGGGAACCAGAATACTGGGGACTGCGCTCCTAACTGTGGCGTCGACGAATGTGACTGGATTTACCAAGAAGTGGCTTGCAAGAACCTCTGTGCGGCTGGGTGCAAGTGCAACGTAGATGCTGGATACTGGAAGCTTGAAAATGGAACCTGCGTTTTCTTCGACGACTGCCCCGAATACCTTGGGTACCCTCCTTTCTATTACTGAATAACCCTTGAAAATCAATAAAATAAAAGAAAGTTCCGCATTCAAACACTTCAGACAGACGGACAGACGACAGGAGTTACAACTCACCTTAAGTCTCCTGCAGTGGTTGGCGATGCTGTCTGCCAGCTTGGAGGTCACTCCGGGAGTCTCGAGGTCCACCTTTAGCACCTCCAGATGGCGCAGCCCTCGGGCCAGAACCTCGAAGATCTCGTCGGGGGACTGCACGTTCTCGTCATTGAGTTTGAGGTATGACACGTTGGGGCACATTTTGCAGAAGTTTTCCACCCCGGCCTTCGAGATCTGGGTCACCCGACTCAGGGTGATTTTCTCGAGCCTCGGCATCGGCTGCCAGTTGCTCAGAAGCTCCAGCTGGTTGAATCGCGGGTACTGTTGCGGGCACTTCTTGTAGCACTTGGCCTTGCGATGCAGGTTCCCAAGCTGACGAATGAGGTGGAGCTCCCTGAGGTTGAAGAGGTTCTCGAATATGAGGCTCACGACTACCTGGTCTTGCCCGTGGTTGCTCAGCGTGAACGCCTCGAGGTTTCTGTAGGTGTAAAAGAGGTTCTGCCAGCACTTGGGGCAGTTTTTCTCGCCATCAGTCGTGATTGTGAGGTTCCGGAGCTTTGTTCCTCCCCCCAGGAGCTCGTGGCTAAAGAAACAGGGGCTCAGCTCGTTGTCGTCATACATGTCAGAGAGCGAGATCTCGAGCTGGCGCAGGTTCTTGAGGGCAGTTAGGGGCTCGAAGGAGATGATGTCGAACATGAAGCCCACATTGAGCTCCGTGATTTGGGAGAAGAAGGTGGGAGGGAAGGTGTTGCAGCTCAGACTGACCTCCTTGAGACTGGGTTGACACGCGAGGATGAAGGAGAGCTCGTCAAAGCCCTCGTTCTCTCGCACCCTGTAGTCGAGACGCTCCAGTCTCAGCTCCTCCTGCACGATGATGTCGAAGAGGTTGACCTCGTTCTCCTTCGAGGTCTTCGTCTGGCTGTCCTGGTCCCACTGCGTGCGCCAGATCTTCCCCTTCACGCCGTACTGGAAGAAGTTCTGGCCCAGGTCCTTGATCTTAGCAGCCTCGTCCTTGATCTTGTTCAAGCTCAGTCCCTCAAAGTAGTCCACGGACCGGATGTAGATCTTCTGGAGCCCCGGAAACGCCTTGAGGAAACTTTCGAAGGCGTTCGTGGTGTTGCAGAAGTTTTCCAAGTACGCGACTTCCACGGTTTCGATGAAAATTTTCAGGTCTGGAGACCAGCACCGGAAGTTCAGGTGCAGGATCTTCAGCTGGGGAAAGTCCTTTGCCGCAGTTCCAAGGACCGCGACAACCTGGTCCCCGGAGTCTAAATGCAGAATGTTGAGCTCCTTCAGGTCAGCTCCAATGTTGCGCCAAACGTGCTCGATGCTGTCTGTGATCTTGACGTAACCGACGGTGAGGCTCTCGAACCTCGACTTGGACTGCGAGAACACCGTCACCGGAGCGCACTTGTCGCTGAGGAGGCAGTGGTCGAAGCACAGATGCCGGTCCAGCCGGAAGTAGGGCTCATACTGGAGCAGGTCGTACCAGCGGAGACACACTACTTTGCACCCGAGCCTTTCATTGCGGTTGAGATACGTGAAGAGTTTCACAAGAAGCTGCAAGTGAATCATCGAGTATTGGCTGAACTCGGAGCTTGAGATGCGTACTTACCTCATTTGGGAGAGAGTTGATCAAACACACGTCGGCTTCCTCGCTTTCTGGGTCTTGGTTCATTGGAAAAACGACGAAACAACTAAAAATAGGCTTATCACAAGCCAAGTAAACTGAAATCAGCTGATTCGATTCGGTCGTTGAATTTTGAAAATACTTTGGCGCAAAAACTGGGACTAACTGTTCAACACATTTTGGAAGCCTTGGAAGATACTTGTTGAAGAGTCTCAGGATTCTCGGAGCCACAAGAAGAGTTAAATAATTCTTTTAGCAGACTTGGGAAAGTCTTTCGGAATTTTCTGGACAGATCGACCTGGAGAATCTTAGAGAAGCCTTAAACAGTTCTAGGAAAGGGCTTAGAGAAGCTTTGGGGATCCGTGAGGGATAAGAAGTCTTGAGTAATTTTTGAGGAAAGCTTTTAACTTAATCGAATGTTTCTCTGTACATGGCGGGCAGCACAAAGTGCATGATCACCCGGTTTTCTCGAATATCAATGTTCAGCTTGAACCGCTGGTCCTGCCTCAGACTTATTGACCCAGGAGCGTTCTTGAAGGCATTGTTCGCCAGCATCGCCGCCACCCTCTTTGAGTTGACCTTGCAGACCACGGATTTTCGCCTTTGTCCTCGCCGGTCCTCCGAATCGCTGCTAGCCTCGTCCTCCGTCTCAGGAACGTTGTTCTCCACCACATTCAAGTCCTTGATCTTGACCCTTGTCGTGAACTCGTCGTCCTCCACGTACAGCTGCATCATCCCAGAAGCCTCAATTTCGACGAGAAACTCGTGGGAGAGGTTCCTCAAGGTGCTCACGGCCGCGGTGCAGGGTCTGAGGTACGTTAGCTGGGCTGTCATGTCGTAGGCCTGGTTTGTGGGCAGCTCGTACTGCTGCCAGTTCTTCCGGGACACCACACACACTGGGAGTTCTATTCGCTTCTTGTGGTTGCATTCCTTCCCAGGCACCTCCGTCCTACAAAGACACAAAGGTTCCGGATGCGGCTTCGAAGCTAGAAAGGATCACTCACGCCAGGACCAAAGCTTCCCACGGGTTGCTGCTGAGCTTCATCTTCAGATAGTTTACTGCGTTCTGAAAGCCGGCGAAGCTCTGGAGTAGCTTCCTCGAATCGATAATGAAGTAAATTTGGTCGTATTCCGGCGGCTTGAAGTCGAACTCAAACTCCGAGAAGTACATGTTTTGAGGTACGTCCACCTGGAAGCAGATCTGTAGAGGAGAGCCTGATTTGCAGAACTTTCTCGTACCCAAATTATCGGCGCTGTGTCGAAGTCGTCGCAACACGAGAGAACCGAGAAGCCCCTCTTGCTCAAATTCACTATGACTTGACGCTCCTGCTTTGCCATCGTCGTGAGAATGCTCAGGAACTCCTTGATATAGATGTCCTCGCGAATGGCGGCGCGGAACTTCATTTTTGAGGCTGCACAAAATTATTTGTTGACATTAGTGAACTTTTTGCGCCACTACCGCAATAATCGAGGACGTGCAGTGGACTCCAAACAAAACTTTGTTCCCCGTCCAAGATCGGAAGAGTAGACTGTCTAGGAGACAAAAGGAGACACTCATATGAAGTTTAGAGGGAGAAAAGAGCCACTCTGTCTACCACTGATGAACATATTCGCATGAATGTCTGTTAACACTTCAGTGTGACGTCACGATATTTAAATATTCTTTTGATTGCCGTAAGTTATTTATTTATTGCTCTTTTATTATACTAGCTACAATTTTATTTATTCCATGTATAACTCTTTTTGTACTGAGACAATTTACTTACCAAATTAACTTGTCTCCAATGCAAATCATCTGAAAACCGAAAGAAAGGGTTCAGTTGAAGAAATAAATAAAAGCTGCACTGACCGATTCCACAGTTTTTACAGCTAATTCCAGGATATCCGGGAATTTTTGAAACCCTGCTGTTTATTCGACTGGAAGCTCTACTGGTTCATTTTTCACGTTCTTCGTGTCTCGTTTTAAACGTTTCTTCAATTTGTCCTTGTTTTCTGGTAACTCCTTCACAATAAGGACATCTGCTTCATCCGTTTCCATATTTTCGCCTTTACATGAAACTAAAATTAGCAAGTTACCGCAGATATATCTCACCTTGTACGCAAGTAGCTTTCTTAAAACAAACGCGTCAATCACTTCATGAACTTGCTCACAAGCAGCCAATATTTATATCGACAAAGAGGACTGATGAGGGACTTACTAACAAATCTGTCTACGAATTGCTACTCACACAAATGCAGTCAAATTGCGCTCTGTATCTCATATGTACACACACTTTGTTGAAATGAGGATGTTTACTTATTCTGCACTGTCTATTTCCATGATTGCGGCAATAGGGCAAGGATTCGAAATTGTCGTTATGTTCTGGTCTCCAACTCGTCGACCCGTTAACTTATCGTCGCGTTTCTCGACGTGCTTTTGTTAATTGTTTTAAACCATTTACAAGACTGAAAAAACCCCAAAAACAATGGATTGGGATAACTTAAGTGTCGGAGATCTCGAGGCTGACAGTTCGCAGTGCTACTTCGATGTAAAACACGAAGAACACGAAAAAGAGAGTAAGTGACCTTCACCGACCTTGAATGGACCTCGACTAAAATGGTCTTCGTTTCAGATGTTGAGGCAGTAAAAAGGTTTCTTGTGTTTGAGGAAGCAGCAGGACCCAGCGAGCAGAAGCCACAGTCTAAGAAGCGAAAATCGAGGGCCAAAACTCCAGTCAAGGTCAGGTCCAAGGTCATCCCGAAATCTCCCGGAGCCTGCGTGCTGCTGAGAGTGCACCGGAAGTCGCGGCCTTCCATGAAGTCGTCGTTGCAGAACACCTCGTTCAAGGCGAAGAGAGACACCAATGGGAATGTTCGGCCGGCTCGGATCACGGAATACGCGAAATGGTACGCAGCCCGAAAGGAGGTCCTGAAGCAGTCAGCGGAGCAGAGCGCGAAGAAGAAGCGGGAGTTCAAAGCCCGAGCCATCCCGCGGTACCTGCGAAAGCTCGTCAACGTGGGCGTCAAGAAGAAGAAGGAGAACACCCCAGAGGAATGAGATAACAATCGTCGGTCAGACGAAGCTGAGACTCTGTATGTAGAAATTTTGTTTATTGTTTTCGAAACACGCAAATGAACATGGCTGGCAGAAAAATTGCAGGCCCAGGAATGCTGGCTTTACTTGGCTCGTTTGCGTCCTCCTCAGCGGAAAACTCTTCTGGCTCAGGTTGGCCCAGGATAGCGCGTCTCATTTCGAAGACGTTGGCGAAAACCGTGTGCTGGCCCTTTCTTCCGCAGCCAGTGACGTTCAGGGCAATTCCTACGAGGGCGTCGTGACACACTAGGGGAGCTCCCAAGTCCCCTGAGCAGGTTCCTCTGTGCTTAAACCCGGCACAGAGCTTTTTAGGGTCTTTCAGAATGTCCTTGGAACACTGCACGTTATCGTAGATGGTCAGCTCGGTCGAATGGAGCTGAGCGGGGAACTCCTTTGATGACTGAAATAATTAAAATAAGAAAAATTACGAGGGAGTCAAAGCTCACTTACGTTGGAGATGGATCCGAGCCCGCTCACGATGCAGCCCTTGGTCAGCTGACTCTTGAGTCGATACTCAATCAGGGGGATGAGGGTGTCTGGGTCTTCAAAATGGTGTTCCAAATGGAGCAGAGCGATCATAGTTTCCGGCTTCAGAAATTCCACCCGAGTCACTTTCGATTCTAGCGAGTTGTTCCTCAGCCTGACGAGGAAGTGGGTTTCATTGTTGGGATTCGAGACGCAAGTGCTGGCAGTAACGACGACTCCGGGGGCTATTAGGGCTCCGTTTCCCTTGAAAACTAGCTGAGACGTGGGGGAAGTTTGATGGAAAATAGAAGCATGGTAGGATATTTCTTCTGGGGCTGGACCTCCGCCGATTATGGACAAGGCGTTTCGGATGAGGAATGCGAAAATGACGAAAATAAGAACCATGCTGTTCGAGATCTTCTTGCAGACTGATGAGCTTGCAGTGAATATATGCTTGGTGTTTGAAACTTGATCAAGGCGGGAGAGAAATGCGGAATTCCTATTTGTAACCCTACACCATGTGTGCTCCTGAATGAAGTTTGTGAATTTCTTTATTGACTTATGATAAGAAATGTTTAGGATTTGCTGATTTCTTTCATATCTTGTTTTATCATATTATTGGCTCTGTGACTAGGTTGGTCCCCTTGAGATTTTATACAGCTATGGCCAAAAAATTGGAAAAAAATTGTTTTTCGCCTTTTTCTTTTATTTTAGTTTATTTTACTTCTATTAAAGGTCTTTTGGAATTTTTTAGTTGATTTTTTGGCCAGACGTTTTTCAGACATAGATATTAAATATGGTCTGGATTCCCCAGTCTTGTATGTATAACGTCCATGTTATAGAATTTGACTAACAAGAAAACAAATCAACTAAAAAATTCCAAAAGGCCTTTATTAGAAGTAAAATAAACTCGACTTCAAAAGATAAATACGAAAAAAAATTTTTAGTGCATTTTCAGCATTTTGCAAAAAATTCACTATTGTGGCCGCTTTGCCGTCTGTCTGTCTGTCCGAAATTTTATAACTCGAGAACCAGAAGAGCTAGAGAGCTGCGGTTTCTTGCATCGTGTTGGTCCTGGTCTGTAGGGGTGCAGGCTAACAGTTTAAGACCCCTACCCCCTCTTGGGTGGAATGGGGGGTGTTTTACGTTTGTATGAAAACTCCTTATTTTACATCCAATTGAGCTGAAATTTTAGTATGTTGTAGTCTGTGTCAAATCTAGCAAATCATGGTACCACATGTATCCCTTATCATGTACAGGGACGGAGCTAGAGGCCCTCAAAGTTTGGTCTCTCGAAATCTTTGAAAATGCACCCTTAAGCTTAATCTCCGATTTTGTTTTTTATATATTTTGTAGTTGATTTTATGGCCGGACGTTTTTCAGACATAGATATTAAATATGGTCTAGATTCCCTAGTTTTGTATTTATAACGTCCATGTTATAGATTTTGACTAACAAGAAAATAAATTAACTAAAAATTTTCCAAGTTTTTGGCCTTAGCTGTATGTAGCAATTTCCCCCATTAAGTCTTGAAATTGGGATTCCAAGTTTATTTTTGGGGCCCTGATAAGAACCAAGTTTGCGACCCTGACTCACAAGAACCAGGGACAGAAAAGAGACTTGATAACGACAATTTTAAAATTTCAAGTTGACTAAATCGCTGTCAAACTCCCACCTGCCAAAATCAGAGTTTCTTCAAAAGCAAATCAAGAAAACCCTCACACATTTTTGTTACTTTCGGCCACTTCCTCACAAAATCTAGACATTTTGGACCCAGAACACTTCTCTCGGTTGGAAGAGGCAACGACAAAGCTACCACAGAGACGAAAGCTCGAGAAACAGGAAGGTGCAAGTCCACTGCAGTTTGATTGCCACGAAGAGCCGGCCGTCATGCAAATCGAGTGAAATGAGCATCATGAATGGAGTAGTAGTCAGCTTGGTGCTCTTCCTGCTGAGGCACGTGCAGGCGTTCGAGGTAATATACGCCGTGAACGCCGGAGGGGAGCAGCACGAGGGAACAGATGGGATCCTGTACCAGAAGGACTTCCTGGGAGTAGGGACCTCCTCGGACTTTGGCAAGAACCTCTTCGGCATATTCCGGGCCCCGAAGAACGACGAGATCCTGTACCAGACGGAGCGCTACCACACCAGTACCTTCGGCTACGACCTTCCAGCGACCTCTGACGGCGAGTACGTTCTGATCCTGAAGTTCAGCGAGGTCTACTTTGACGCCCCCAACCAGAAGGTGTTTGACGTGGTACTCAACGGTGACCACACGGTGGTCAGCGACCTGGACATCTTCGCTCTCGTGGGCCGAGGAACGGCGCATGACGAGTACGTGTACTTCCAGATTTCGCGGGGGAAGCTTCTGTTCAAGGAGGAGGAGTCGGAGATCCGCGGGGGCAAAATCCGGATTGAGTTCATCAAGGGGTACCGCGACAACCCCAAGATTAACGCTATTGCGCTGATCAGGGGGGACGTGGACAAAATATCGAAGCTGCCGCCACTGAGCGAGGAGACCACGACAGAGACGTACGACTCGTTCGTGGAGGAGGCGGAGAAGCCGGCGACTGCGAGCAAGGTGCGGAAGACCAGCGGCCCCAAGCAGCCCAACCCCTACTCCCTCGACGACAGCTCCATGATGCTGCCGATCTTCGTGGCCCTCGGGCTCTTCATCCCCCTCCTCTTCTGTCTCTGCAAGCTGTAACTCCCTAGTCCTTGCTTTGTTACTTAGGTTTGGTTTTGCACGATCTCGCAATAATTTGTTAACTTTCTCGCATTTAATCGGGAAACTTCCATGCAGGTCTCATGTTCGAGACTTGACGTATATAACTGACAAATCGGGCCCGACCTCCACTTCAAATCTCTTCGTAAATCGAAAGACCATGACACAGAATCACAATACGGTATTGATATTCTAGAAACTACTTAAGGAGCTCGGTTTGTCGAACCCCTAATTTTAAGAGAACTGCTTGAACGGCACAATTCGAAAAACGCTCAAAAATTGTTTCTGTCTCCCACCAGAAGAAGAACGCTCCAAATATTTCCATCTTCCCCTCAGCGGAGATACTTTAGTCACCCAAATCGTACTTAAAATTGATATTGTTCATATAGGTTTTAATGAATTTGATGTAACTTGTCGGTTCACTTTCGAAGAGTAGGAAATAGATGTTAAGACAGAGAAGAGTGATATTTAGTTTTATCAAAAACTGCTACAGACACGACAATGTAATAGAAACGAAGGTCGAAAAACCTAGATAAATAAAATTTTGGAGAGTGGCAACAGGGCTTGTATTGCTAGGCTTCTCCATAGTGCGTTGATTACTCAAGAAACTGTAGTCGCCGCGGGAGATTATGCGTACTAATCACTCGTATGGTTTTTCTGCCCTTGAAGTCCGTATCAGTGTTCATTTCCTCTTCCACGTGTTCCTAGTAATTGTTTGCGATACCTCAGGCAAGGCCAAGCTTGCCAACTCTGAGGTTTTTTGTGATCCTCTTAAGGTAAGGAATCGAGGCTAGTAATCGTCCATTCTCAGCGGGACGAACGCAGGTTTTCTATTATTATTATTATTATTCAAATAAATAGGAGCGCGCCGAAGCATTTTGCTCCTTTAAAGTTTGTCTCAGTCTCTTACAATTTTTCAGTTCCTAAATCCCTAATTGCGAAGGAAATTACAATGTTTTTTGTTGTTGAGTGACAGGTATCGATGAAATGCAGTGCCAGATATTTTCTTCTCCTAAATACCTCCAGTATGAGGTCAGGAGCAAGTAGTACGCGGATCAAGAATTCACAAGATTTTCTGTCTGAGTCAAAATTCCACACGGTCGATAATCAGAAGGGAAAAAGGTTTTCGCAACAAAGCAGCTCGTCAAATTTGCGTATAGTAGCCCAAAGTTTTCAAAAAGTCCATGATATTCGTAAAAAGATTAGGATTTCCAAAGTCTTTCAAGCTCCCAGTCAGTCCGTGGTCGTGTCTTTTGTCGTCAAGTCCACTGCAGTCGACGAAAATATGTCGTACAGTCACGGTGTTCCCGCAAAATTCGCACACTGGCCTGGTCCCGTCTCTCTCCATGAGCCACCCGTGGGTGAGCCTCGAGTGGCCCACCCGCAAGCGAGTCAGGATCGTGTCGTCTCTGCGAGAGCTCAACGCCTGTCTCCTCTCGGAGACCTCAGGTAGCCAGCTCTTAAGGAAATTGGCACTGTCGACCTGCCTCCACCTGGAGGTGATCGAGGAGTGAGTCTGTGCCTTGAACAGAGTCTTCGCGTCGTTCAGCGAGAGGTACGTGTGGAGGCTGGTGTCTGGGTCGCGAATAGCTGTCTTGGCCAGCTCGTCTGCTCTCTCGTTCCCAGCGACACCGCAGTGCCCAGGAACCCACACGATGTGGAAGTCTCGGTTCTGAAGAAGGATTCTCTGAATATTCTGGATCATGGGATCTCGAGATGAAAGCTCTGAGATCGCGTCAACGCAGCTGAGGGAGTCGGTAGCGAAGGCGGTCACGGAACCAGGATCGGGAGCAGTCTCGGATGCGAACTTGAGCGCGAAGAAAAGGGCGGCTGCTTCTCCGTGGAAGACGGAGGCTTCCCGCCTGAGCCTTGCCTGGAAGGTCATGCCATCAGTATGGGCCGCAATGCCCACTCCCGTGTCGTCCTTTGAGGCGTCTGTGTAGACGATCCTCTGAAATCTCGACAACACGGACGCGACTGTTGCTCTGAGTATTGCCGGACTCGTGTGGTCCTTCTTAGTGAAGTGGGCCTCTCGGTTCAACTGTCTTTCGATATCGAGGTTTGGGGGCAGCCATTGAGATGGTTCACTGAAACGAAATTCATCTGGGAGGAGCCCGAGGTCTCTCAGGGCTGAGACGAACCTGTCTGCAAATGACTTGGGGACTGGGTCGGCGAAAAAGTCAATGCCCTTCACGCCTTTGTTCAAGAGTCTCACGCCGTACCCCAGCGTCTTCCTCAGTCTCCTAGCACTCAGTGACGGGACGTAAGCCTCGGCCATAAGGCTCTCGATGGGAGAAGATCGAAAAGCTCCCAGAGCCCTTCTGATCCCCTCGTTGTGAATCGTGTCGAGGGTCTTAAGGACTGTTCCTGAGGCGCTGCTGTAGAGCTCGGAGCCGTACTCCAAGGTTGAAAGTGTGAGTGCCAAGTGACTTGTCAGGAGGATGTCGCGATGGGCCCCCCATTTGGAGCCTGAAACCAGCTGGAGGATTTTCAGGGCGTTCCTTGCCTTCACTCTCCTCTCCGCAATGTGGCTCTTCCATCCCAGCTCGGAGTCAAAGATCACGCCGAGTATCTTTGCTTCTCGAACGACTTCGATCTCCTGGTTTCCCAGTTCCACGTCGACTCCTTTGCAAAGGGTGAGAGCTTTGCAACAGTGGAGGATCTTTACTTTCTCGTACGAGAGCTCGAGCCCTCGCTCTACCAACCACTCGTCGACGAAAGTCATCCCTGCTTGGATGGCCTCGTTTGATTTCCTGGTCCTCCTGCTCCCCGTGACGGAGAGAAAAAGGTCGTCCGCGAAGAAACCGGCGTCAATCTTGAGCTTCGGGAATCCACTCCTCAGGAAGCCGAGGAGCTCTGGAATCAGGTCGTTGATGACAAGGATGAAAAACAAAACTGAAATCACGGAACCCTGTGGGACCCCGTTCTGAATTGAAAAGCTACTTGACAAAAAACCCCCGTTGTTAACTCTGATTGATCTTGAACTGAGAAAATTCTGCGCGAACCATACCACGTTCCCTCCATAACCCAGATCCAAAAGCTTGTCGACCACCAGACGACCCCACACCCTGTCATACGCGCTCTTGACATCGAAGAGCCCCACCAGAGTATGACGTTTCTTGGCGAATCCCCAAAGAATCTGACTCTCCAGTTCGATGAGGTTGTCAAGGACGCACCTCCCCAAACGGAAAGCGCTCTGTTTTTCGCAAAGTAGGGATCTCGACTCGATGTCGCTCTGCATTCTCCTCTTGATGATCCGCTCGAAGATCTTGCAAATAACGCTAGTCAGGGCAATAGGTCGGTAGCTTGACGGTTCGCCGACAGGCTTCCCGGGTTTCGGAAGGGGGATGACGAGGGACTCGGTCCAGGGTTTTGGGAAAACCCTGAGTGCAAACAGGCTGTTAAAAATCTGAAGCAGGAAGAATTTTGCAGTCTGATGGAGGTTCCCGACCATTGAGTAGGTGATCCCGTCTGGGCCGGCTGACTTGCCCTTCCCTGCTCGAATTGCGTGGCAGAACTCGCTCCATGTAAATGGAGAGTTCAGTGGGGAGTCGGATTCGGGGATCTCGGGTCTCGAGCTCCTCGAAGTAGGCGTGGAATTTGCGCCCGAGGAATTTCTCTGAAACGTGAAGCCCAGGATGTTGAAAATCTGGCGGGGGTCGGTGCAAATCTGACCGTTGTGGCTCAGGTTCTGAACGAAACATCCCTTCCTCTGTCCGCGGAGGGCGTTGAGCTTTCTCCACGAGTCGTTCAGGCCGGACAGGGGGTTCATCGAACTCACAAATTCTTCCCATGACTTCCTCTTAGCCTCGATGATGGCTGTCTGAAGGGCCTTTGTTGCCTTCTTCAGCTCCGTGAAATTCACGGAGTCCTGGTTTCGTCTGTATCTCCTGTAGAGAGACTTCCTCCTCCTCCAAAGTGCTTGTATATCAGAGCTCCACCAGGGCACGTTGTGGCGGTAGTTCCCGGGGCGAAGCACGGGAATGGACTCTCGAGCAGCGCCGACCATGAAGTCGACGAAACAGCTGTACGTGGAGAGGGCGCCCTCTCCGGACTGGAAGTCCCCTGAAAAGTCCCCGCGAGTAAGCTCCCGAAATCGGTCCCAGTCAGCCCGCTTCACGTTGAAGCGAGTCACGTCGTTCCCCACTCGGAAGCTTTCTCTTCCGTAAGAAATGATGATCGGGACGTGGTCGCTCGGGTTCTGCCCGTCATAGGTGCGCCATGACAGGAGGGAGGAAAGCGATTGCGAGCAAATTGAGAGATCGAGTGTGCTGGCCAGACCAGTGCGGTCATCGATGTATGTAAATTCTTTTCCGTTGAGTAAATGCAGGGAAAAGTCTTCCAGAAAGTCAAAAATCGTGTCTCCGAGTCTGTCGTTTTTCCGAGAACCCCAAAGTGCGTGATGTCCATTGAAGTCCCCTAGTAACAGAAAGTCCCCAGTCAGTTGGTCGTACAGGTCCTTCAGTTCGTCGTAATTTACATTGTCACAAGCCTGCATATAAATCGAGCAAATAGTCATCTTGCGCGGGAAGGCGATTTCAACCGCGACTGCTTGAAGTCTCGTCGTGAGTCTGATCTCGGTGGGGCGGAGGCTGGGCTTGCAGAGCACAGCCACTCCACCCTTTGAGTTTCCGTCTGAGTATACTGATTTTGTAAAAGTCAAAAAGTCTCTGAATTGAAAATCGTCGAGGGGGTCAAGTTTAGTTTCCTGTATTGCGTATAGGTCCACGTGTTCGTCAGTCAGCAAATGTCCAAGATTTGCTGCTTTGTTGCGAATTCCTCTACAGTTCCATTGAACTATCTTCATATGGAAAAATGAAGGGAAAATTCACACAAATCGCGGACGGACAGAAAATAGTGTTGGTAAATAACAAAAGCAAAACAAAAACAAGAATTGAAGTGGAGAAGGAAGTGAAAAAAAAAGTAATTGAAAATTTTGGAAAATCGGGGGGTCAGTCGGGCATCGCATTTCACAGATTTACAAAAGTTGGGAAAGAGTTCACAATTCACAATCATCACAATCCATATAATCATCTACAGTCATTTTTCCTTCGCGTCTGCTAAACCAAACAGTAGCTAGCTTACCGGCCTTCTGCTGCTTCTTCACCTCTGCTTTGAATTGCTTCTGGATATCGTCTGGAAACCGCTTGCAGTTGCTTAAGGTGATCTCCTCGAGGCCGTCAAAGCTGTCTTTCTCGGTTTCGGTCTCAGGTTCGGGACCACGGGTCCTCATACTCTTGCGTTTCGGTTGGGGGGTGGTGGTGGCGGTGGCGGTGGCTGTGGCTGGGGCTGATGCTTTAGTCTGAAGTTCTTCGATGGTGGCCTTGAGCTGTTTGATCTCGTCGTCCTTGGTAGCCTTTATGAGCCTAATTTCTTTTCGGAGGCTCTCCAGCTCAGCTTTCAGGACATCGTTTTCTCGGAGCTGCTGAGATTTGATTACGTTGCTCATGGTTGTGGGTGCGGTTTCTTTTTCGATTGCTGCTCTTGCTCTACCATACGGCCATCCGTTGTCGATTTGCAACTTCTTAATCTCCTTTTCTTTGATGAACTCGGGGCATTTGGGATCGGATGAGTAGTGCGTGGCGTTGCAATTGACACACTTCACGTTGCTGCACTCGTGGGTCTCAGGGTCGGCGGGAAGAGGCTCGGCGCATTTGAAGCAAATCGCTGTCTCAGAAGGGCAGTGATTCTTCGTGTGGCGTAATTTTTGACATTTGCGGCATCTAAGTGGGTTGTCATAGTACTGTCGGACTGAAATATTTCTGATGAAGATGCAAATATTACTGGGGAGTTGCACGTTGTTGAAGGTAAGAATAACTAATCCTGAGTTGACTAGCTGGCCATTCTTCTTTGTTTGAATCTTCCTCACTTCTTTAACTCCTTGGTCCTCAAGCAGCTTTAAGATGTCTCCTTCTGTTTCCTGAGCCAATCGTTCACAAAAAATCACGCCTTTACTTTGGTTTAGGTGTGTGTGTGCTGAGATGCTGACTTCGGCGTTCCCGCTTGGTAGCGTCAGTGTATGCTTACCGACCGCCTTCTCTGCCTTCTTGGAATCGGTTGCTTTCACCAATACGTCTCCATTGCGTAAAATGCTGACTCGTGACGTCATACCAACTTTTGTTTCAGTGAATTTCTTGACAATGTAGAGGTTCAGGTCTCCAAGCTTTCTGGAATCGTCTTCGAGATGCATGACGAGGAATTTTCCGGTGTCGTCATTGCCTCCCCATGCGGGGAAAGGGGTTGAGTACGCCATCCTCTGGCGAGGCACGGATTTGTTCACCACGTGCGGGTACACTTGTTTTGGTCGTTTTTTCTCAATCAAATCTCTTTTATCACTTCTGTTTCAACTATACTGTCTCTAGAGTTTGCCACTCAGTGGGGCAAAGGGCCAAAGAGCTTTGGGATGTACTTGAAATACAGAGTTTAAACTTTCCAAGTTTTAAACGGAAATTCTTGACTGCGCTTGAAACACGTCTGTTCAACACGACTGCGCTGCTTTGATTGCAGGTTTTCTAATTCTTGGGGGGCTTAAACTACAACAGCCAATTTGGGCTTGAACTTGGTTGGGTTGAGTTTTTCATAACTTATCGTCTTTGTGAAAATTGAGAAAACGATAGAAAGCTGACAGTACCATAACCTTGGGTTTTGGGTTAAGGGTTGCGGAGAAATTTAGTAAAGAAAAAGCTTTACTCACGCACATTTTGGTTTTTATCAGTTATTCATTTTTTTTCTGGTTAGTTATTAAAGATATATGACAAACGCTAGTAACCTCGGCTTATGGTAACAGTTCTAAAAACTTCGGACTTTGGTTGTTATGAAAAAGTAACTTTTGGCCTCTTCAGAGCAGTTTAAAAATTTCAAATTTGCGAGAATGGACGAAATCAACGGTTTCCTGAGCCTCAAAGAAGGTGTGAAGAGTATAAATTGCAATGCAGCATAAGCGCCGGAAGCCCCAATGGTGCAGAGAAGTTCCAGGTGTCGGTTTACAGTCTGCTCTCATTGAACCACTATCGCCGTTCGAGACACTCCACTCCGAACGAGGTGTCGCAGCGATTTTCTGTCACTCGCGCTCATCTACTATAGAAGAGTCTAATGTTACAGGCGGGCTATAAGTAGCGCGTTACAATCTCTTTGGCTCAGTTTTTCGCCGAACTTTGTCGCGCCAAGTCGAATCGTAGGAGTTTCTGTCTCAAAAATAGAAAAATATGGCTCAAGTAGCTCACAGCTCCTCGAGTGAGGAGACACAAGCCCAAAACACGCCATCTCTCCTGGGGATGACCATGACAGCTCTCCGGATCGGCGCGGAGGGGGTCAAGAACATCCTCAGTCTCGGAAGCGACGTCACTCTCTTCACGCTGAAGGAAGTCCAGGACCACGACTCCTTCGACGACTGCTGGGTCGTCATTTACGACCACGTTTACGACGTTACAAAGTTCCTCGAACTGGTGGGTGCCTCCCTTTCACTCTTCTGACGAACCAATTAAAAACTGTCATTTCACAGCATCCTGGGGGTGACGAGCTGCTCATGGAGTACGCGGGACGGGACGCTAGCCTCGCTTTCCGGGGAACTGGGCACTCCGTGGACGCCCACAACATGCTGAAACCCTACAAAGTTGGTGAACTTGTACCTGAGGATCGAATTTTCCGGTGCGAAAGCAGATTGAGTTTCACGAGCATACCAGAAAGTTTCCAGACCTGACGCCTCGTCGGTGATTGGCGTTATCGCCGACTTGCACGAGGAAGAGAGGTTAAAGTTGCCGGATTTGCGAAAACACGGTACCTTTTAACTAATCATTTATAAGAGATTTGGCGTGTTTTGATTTTTGCCTATTTGGGCTGCTATTATTTAAATAAATTAATTATTTATTAATTGTTGGAGATAACGAGTTTCAATTTTGTTTAATGAGAGTGCCACAAAGCCCTACAAGTGTCATTGCGGTCTTCAGTCCTTTGGCACTCCACTGGTAACGAATGGCGTGTCAACGAACGCATTGTGATAAGGCGGTTGCATAATTAAATTCAGCGGAATTGAAGCCCAGATCAGCTCAGGGGTAAAAATGCCCAAAAGGTTAGTAGTGTTTTTTTTTTAAAGAAAGTGACTTAACAGTTTTCGGGAATTTCATCAGCCACAAAGCGGTGGAACAAAAGAAACGCTGGGTCAGCGGAATCGCCAAATTCGGTGGAAATCTCGTAAATACTCCCAGGAACTTCCTAATCATCATCAAAGAGCGCGAAGACGTCAGTCTTGTTTTGTATATTGCGCATAAAAACCATTAAAGACATGCAATAAATCTCCCCATCTGTTCTCTCCCTCATTTGCACAGCATTCCTTAATCATTTAAACAATTTGTGAGACTGTTCTCTTATCACAAGGTTGCACAGCCGCCGTGCCGGGGGCGTGTTTGATTTGAAAACATTTTCTATGTGCGATCTCTCGCCGTCTCATCAGACGCGTTTAATTCTTCATTTTTCATCCGACGAGCTGGAGTAGATCCCACCTTGACAATGATAGTTTGAGTAGTAAATGAAAGGGAAATGCGATTACTTAATGAGCGCGGGAATGACTGGTTGTTTCATGTTTTAAAATAAAGAAGAGGTTGAAAGGTTGGGGTTTGATAACAGAAAGAACCAAATAATGCGTCAGGTTTGGTTTTTTGCGAGAAGCGTTGAACTTTGAAAGTAGGCCTGTTGTTGTGACAATTATCGTCAATAGGTTTCAAGTGCGCTTCAGGAACTCAGAAGATACACAGCAGATTGGAGCCGGGATTACGGAGAAGCGAAATTTTGTCTGACGAAATCAGCAAAATCACGAAACAAACAACCGAATGCATGCGCCTGTAACCTCTCCAGGTTATCGCAAATCGCCATCACCAGCAGGGTCTCGTGGGTTCTTAGTTTCGCGGAGAACTCCCCATTTCGGTTAATGGCCATGCGCAACAAGTGTCTCAGACTGCGTGCCGTACGTGAGGACAGACAAAATCACCTCTGAATGGAAAATGGAAAATTCCCTCGCTCGTAAAAAACATAAATAGGCATGTAATTCCCGTCTGCAGCCTCAGTCTTGATCCTTGAGTGGTCCGGAAAGTTGAGAAAACCCTCGCGAAAAACATCAAAACAAATTTTCGTCGTATTTGCATTAAATTATCTCGGAAAAGCACCCTTTCGCGATGAAGCGTAGTGCAAGTTACGCCTTAGTGCTCCTGTTGAATGTCTGCCTCATCAACTGCATGCCAACGTCGCTGCTGGTGAACACAAAGGAGGCAGCCAACGCAAAGAAAGGTAGGAAAATGGGAAGTCTGAGATGTAATTACGACCTGTGAGTGCCTGTTCTGACGCAAAACGCAGCCCAGACGCCTGGCTTCCGCCCCACAATCGCAAGGGGCGAGCTCAATGGAAACGCCTGCGGACAGACATTGGTTGTGTTATTTGTCTTTCTTTGTGGAACGGCAATATTTTATTCATTTGTGTTCCGTTGCGAACAACATGTCGCCAATTTCGTACCCAAAGATCATCAAATTGCTTCCATGAGCGCAATAAATTATTTAACATCGCCGAGTTTACAAGACAAACAACACGAAGAGAGGGAACCATGACCTTCCCCTCGCTTTTGCCCAAATATCTCCCATTATGTTTGATACACCACCCACGACTCTCATCGAACACATTCTGTTTATCGCTGTCCAAACACGTATTATCTCTTGCTTTCGCTGCTTTTGGCCACGTGACGCCTGGCCCGTCTTGGACTCGTCACTCGGCTCTCGGGCCGAAAATAGCTCTTTCGGGGGAAATGACTCTGCTTGCTTTTCCCGGTAACTAATTAAAATATAATCTGAGCTTCGCCGAAGCGGAGACAATTTAACGACTCCACCCCAAGGGATCACTGTTCCTGCCTCCACGGAGGCGATGAACTCGCGATGGCCTGCTCCAAGCCCACGTAGCGCCGGAGAGTGAGTCATTCTCCACCACAAGTAGCAAAGTATCGGGTTTAGAGCCGCTTCAAAGTTCAAATAAAAGAGCCATTTCAAAGTAAGCACCTTTGCTCCTACGAGATTCCGTCCTTGTCTGTCCGGAGCACGTTTCCACATCTCCCTTTACTTTATCCCGTCCCGGCCCCGTCACCGAGTCTATTTGCATATACGCAGTTAAACGGGCGCCACCAACTGAGAGCGACTCGATGGGGGAAAGTATTCAGCACCAGACGCAACAACAACTTTCCTTATCGGAGGACGGCAAGAGCAAGCACAAAATGACACAACAGAAGCGTGGAGGTGGGTATCAACTCTCCATAAAATTCCCTTCTAGTGTTTCGCCGCTGCTCTTTCAATTACGAGAAGTAGCAAGTAGCTTTCTATTTATTATACTTACTTCTTCGTCTTGTCATTACCGTTTGTGCGCTTCAGCGGCAGTTTTTGAAATGAAAAGCAATCATGGTAATTTTCTGCTCCACAAGCATCCTGTCCCCGCTCTCCTCGTCGCTCCTTGGGCCCGGAATCAAACTATATTTGCTTTCAGTGAATCAAAAATTGCTCGACGAAATTCAATTGGCCAATCAGCTGCAAGCCAGCTCGCCGTGGGATGAGAGCTTGTACTTGCCTTACGACACCTCCGACCTCGTGGATGTCTTTGGAGGTGAGTTGTTCCGGATTTTGGTTCTTGACCTCCAATCTTCTAAATATATGCAGGAAGGTACGCTGAGCCCCTAGAGACGAGGCCTTACGAGAAGCCCAGCCGTTTCCTGGATGCCGACCAGACTTTGCCCACGAGGTTCTTTAACGAGAGGAAAAAGCGATCAAGGTAATGAAATTTTCATGCTCGAAGGGATTCTCTCGTTTCCACTAGTAGTTTGCCAGAACTGTGTGTATCTTTCTCAAGGTTTCAAGAAAAATCTTGGGGAAAATTCCAGGAAGCTTTCAAGAGTTCAAGGAAGAACTCACCTAACACAATAGCAATTATTGCATGCGCATTAAGCCCGAGTATGTAATTAAGAGGCTTCTAATGACGAGGGAAATGTGACATCGCGTGAAAGTGATGAATTGATGACACATTATCAGATCATTAGCGTGTAACTTTTTGACTAATCAATAAGCATACCCCTTGCGATAACGAGTGCCGCGAAGTTCTGTGACCCGCATCTGCCTCCGCGTCACTCGTCTCCATGCGAGATAATCACGATGTCCCGACTGACGATCCAGATGCCATCATGCTGACAAATTGAATTGTTAATTTATTCAGAGAATCATATTCAAATGATATCAAAATAGCTCCTGAAAGCTTGCGTCACGATTGCTCCAGTGAGTAATTTTAGTCGGATGTTTTTGTTCCTTTTTCGGGCCCAAATGAAGATAATTTTTATTCACTCAGAAGGATAATTGGATCGGATGTCGCAGCCAGCTTTAGGCGTTTCGATGAAAGAATCACATTTTGCACTTCCATAAACGACTTTAATGGGATTTTCGGTGCGTGGGAAACTCCCTTTGATGTCTCGGGGACCAACGAAGGCTAATTATTTTTATGCGCGCCGTCATCAAGCGCATTCAATTAAGACCTGTCCTCAGTTTCACCAGACACGTGATAGTTTATGGGATAAATTTAATTTCCGCCAATCTCCATTAAGCTCCCTTGCATTGCAGCCTGGCGAAGTGGAAGCGCGAAAGCAAGCTGTCACCTACGGAGATCCTGACTCTCCTGTCTCTGGTCGAGCAAGCGCAGCGTCACGGCAAAGTGGACTCGGATGACGTGATTCCCGCAAGCTTCTATCAGAGTCCCAACGCTTACCAAGTGCAATCAGATGATGAAGGAGAGTGGCTTAACAACCCATTATCGGAGCCATCAATTGAATACTATCCACTTAGCGCACCATCCTCGTTGTACGACTACAGCCCCTGGTACCAACGTGAGTAGCAGATTGATAGCCCATAAATTCCTGCCTACAATTCCATTTTGCATCTATATTGTAGCTAATCCGATGGCTAAGAGATTTATGGTATCGAAGAGGAGCAGCGGCCAGCGCGCCCTCGGCAAGAGTCCCGACAAACACTTCTTCTAAATGTGCATTCTGAACTTGGCTGGATTTGCTCATTTGTGTTTTTTCCTCCCATACAGTTCAGGATTTGAAATATGGATGTTCTGGCCGTGTATTTGTTAATTTTAGTCAATTTGAAAACTGGAGACAGGAGTTTAGCGATATGCATCTACCTACATTTTAAGAAGTACTTAGCTTTGAGATTCTTCCAATAATTTTGTGTACATTACGTGTGTCCCAGAGAGGCTCAGAGGAAACTGATGGATGGGAGCTTAGCCGTAACAAGGTGTCGAGATGTTCAAAGATGAGAAAATATATAAATCAGAAGTACTAAAGGCGGTGTTCTTGGAAACCCTCGTCCCACCTTCAGCGGCTCAGACAGAGAAAGCCACTTAGGATCATCATTACTTACCTCTGCACGCACTTCTTAACGTCCCTGGGAGGGAGATTAGAGAGTTTCACACTGAAAGTTTTGTCAACCTTTTATTTTAATTAAAATAACAGTTTCTGTGCTAATTAGCATGAACTCTCGTAACAGACATTGAAGTACATAAGATTCTCCCAAGCTCTCTCGACTAACTCAAAATTTATTTGCCATTTTCATACAAAACAGGCACGTTTCTCATATCTGTCGCTCTCATTCCTTATATTTTTGAAAGATTTTTCTATCACTCTGCTACTAAATAGTATCACGGAACGTGAGAAAGCTGCAAATGGACGTCTGAGTGTCATGGAAAAGTCAAAACAAGTCTGCGACAATTCACGAAATACGTATAGGAACTAATACAAAAACAGGGAAAGAAGCTGCGACTTGCAACATCTACGAGGTCTCCTACGAACAAGTGTCTGAATATCAATAAATTACTTGGATGCCCGCACCTTCGCGATGTGGGCCTTCTCGGCCTCCGAAAATCCCAGAATACTCTCAATCGCATTCAAGTGTCCCTGACTATTTTCTTTGTCTGTCAAGAAGTAGTAGACGGCGCTCCTCAAAAACTGCAGTTTCACCTCCGGATCGACTCGGTTCTTGTTCTGCTGGGCATCAATCAGCCTGTTGTACATTTGCTGCAACGAAAAGTGGCGTTAGGATCTGGCGTATAGGAATCTGAAAGAACGTGCGAAACACAAAACTGTCTTCCTCTCTCTAGTTACACGCAGGCGAACGAGAGGAAGCCTGTGGGAAGCCAATAAAAAGTGTGAGTGGGTGAAGTGTGAGGAGACTGACACCAAATCATGCAGCACGCAGGAGAAAGTCGGCAAAAGCTACAGAGTTCTACGTGAGATCGGCTCAAATGTCAAATCAAAAAGTTAGACATGCAGTATCAGATACGTAAGATTACCTTTCTAGCACCTAGCAACCACAATGAAATTGCTTCTTTGGCGCTTAGCAAAGAAGATGCTCCTTCAACTTCGGGCTCAAAGTTATCATCCTGTTTTTGCGATGCGGGAAATTGAGAGAGAGAGAGAAGACAAAAGTTTGATTATGAAAGTTGCAACATTTCAAGGACTTGTTAGTGTTTCTCCCTTGCGCTCAGTGCTCTCAAATAATGATAGCCCGAATATGGTGAGTTAGTTTGGATGATAGTACGGCACACACCAGTGATATGGGGGGTTCGGAAAGTGACTACTGCTAGAAACTTACTCTTAAGTTGTCCAACTCGTTCTGAGTTACTTGTAATTGATGCATCAGTTCTGGCACTGAGACTCGGTTCGGGGCCTGGCGGGCGAAGTCAAGGACCTAAAATGTCGGGTATTTCATTTTTAAAAAATATATAAAAAGCAAAATCGGTGCATTTTCAAAGATTTCAAGGGCCCCTAGCTCCTTTCCTGCACATGGTAGGGGTCACATGTAGTACCATGATTTACTAGATTTTGCAGAGACCATAACATACTAAACTTTCAGCTCAATCGGATGTAATATAAGGAGTTTTCATACAAACGTAAAACACCCCCCATTCCCCCCTAAGAGGAAATGGGGGTCTAAAATTGTTAGCTTGCACCCTTGCAGACCAAGCCCTACACGATGCAAAAACCGCAGCTCTCTAGCTTGTCTGGTTCTTGAGTTATAAAATTTCAGACAGACAGACAGACATTTTTTGCTAAAATATTCTCTAGAAAACCCACTTTGCTGGAATGCGTGATTCTCTCAGCTTCCTGCCCTTTTGTGTACATGTGCAAGTACATCTTGTTGGCCTTGTCCTCCTGCTCCTGCAGCTGCTTCTGCAGGTCATCAAGGTGCTTCTCGAGCTCTCTGATTCTCTCCTTGGCCTGCAAAAAGAAACGTGTCAGACCAAACCAGGTTCAGTCTTTCCTCACCTGATCGTAGTCGGGCATGAGATCGGCGAAGCGGGAGTTGCACTCGGCGAGTTTCTGCAGAAGCACCTCCACCTTGTCGTTGTGAACCGACTGCAGGTCCTGTTTGTCGGCATCGTGTTGCTTGATGAGCTCCTCGATTTTGCGCTCGTACATCTCAATTAAAGCTTGACGGTCCTCGTCGATGGTGGCGCCATCAATTCCTGTAGCCTGGTCCTTGGTCTGGATGAAGGACTCCTTGGAGTGGACGGAGGACAGGTCCTCGAAGTGACCCGAATCCGCAAATGAGCTGTGCATCTCCGACGAGCCCATTTTGTCAATCAGCTGGATCGTGGTAATGGTCGGATTATGCAAATGGTGCCTCGGGCTGGGCTTAATGGCCGACTCGTCCACCATATCCACGATGGGCGACACATCATTTGACGAGTTACAGGCGTCATTTACGGTATTCTCCTTCACAGTCACGGCATCACTCGAATTGGACCTCTCCTCTGGGGAACTGAGCGACGCTTTGAACAACCTGAGCTCCACAACCTCCTTCGTGAGCTTCAGAATCTCGCTGTCCTTCTGCTCCAGATCCGCCCGCGCCTGGGCCAGCAGCTCTCGCAGTCTCCGGATATGCCTCTGGGCCCGCTGTGTCGGCGTCAAGTAGTCCAGTCCCGTCTGACCCGCGTACTGAGAGCAGTGGACTACGTACTTGAGACGTCTGCCACTGAATGTGGTCCCGTTCCGGGGAACGGGCGAGTGGTAGTCGCAGCTCATGACCGACGCTGCGGAGCTGTAGCTCCGGAGAGAGTCGAGATCGTCGTCCTCTATGTAGCCATTGGGGTAGTCGGGCGTGACGGGGGGCGTCTGGGGCGTCGACGACGTTCGAGTGGCTCCGTAGGGAGACTTTGGGGTCTGTGGGGTCCGCGGCGAACGGGCTTGGCGTGTGTTTCTGGGGCCAGCCAAGTTTAGGGACTGAAAAGAAAAATCAATTGATTTTGAAGGTCGAAATCCTCGAATTCAGAGCTTTACATAATTGAAAGTTTTGTAGGAAAAGGTGAAAGGTGACATGACCTAGGACCAGTTTTTGTGCCCCTCCCCTAACCTTGGTCAACGTGCTCCAATCGATAAGGAGCCAATTGACCCACAACACTAATTGAAGCTGCGGTCTGAAGATGCCATGTAATGCTCGACCAATCGATATTTTATTACTAATGCAGCAGTTTCGATTTTCACCGAGATACCTGAAGCCTCCCACCGTGAGACTTTCAGTTACGTGTCACACATTTTTTGACGCACTTTCCACTAGATTGTTATGTAAAGCTCCGAATCGATTGAGAGGGGATTCGGATTCGGGTTTCGCTTGAAGGACTCACCATGGATCGGTCATGTTTTGCCAAATTATTGTTGTTCAGTTGGAGCTGCTGCGGGTGCTGGTGCCTCTTGACGTGTCCGTTCGGAATGCCGTTGCTTTCTCCGCCACTCAGAGCTACGTGATTTGCCTTTTGCATTTTGGCCCGAGTCGAAGGTGTCAAAAAATCTATGCCACTACGGAGGTGCGCTGGCAGTTCTTGGTGCTGATCCAAAAACGACGAAGATTTGCTGTTTTCGCGAATCGTGAATGGCAACGTTGACGATGTTGTAAAGGAACCAGGCGAATGGGGGTGATGGTGGTCGTTGCTGAAGGATTGGCTATTGCGCATGCGACGCACAGAGCCGTTCCGAGAAAGGATGGGTATCTTTGTCGTTGTCGTCGTTGCTTCCAGTCCGCTCCCAGCTGCTGGCAGATTTCCACTGCTGCCATACAGCCCGAATTTCCGTGACGTAACGGGAGTCGTTGGGTTCGATGTCATGCTGCCCCACTCACATTGATCCAGCTGATTCTCGTTTGATTGCAGCTGCAAAAAGAGGTGAAATCCAGGTCAAGGACCCCCAAGTACTCTTCGCTCGGCGCAGTGGCTCTGATTAAGGAGACGGTGTGTGAAGGTGAACCGAATTTTCGCAACTTTATAGTTATTTTTGACGCGCTCCACTCCAGCTCACACGCTACACTGACTCGAGCACCAATTTTCTCCACTATCAAATTTTTGTAATGCCGTGAGGTTTATTATGACAGACACTGAGCGAGTCAACGGTAGATTAATGGAGCAAAATGTAGAAAAACAGCGCCGCGGCATGGCAGTTGAGCAAATAGAGTTTTGACCTTGGCAGATACCGACGATATAACTCGATCGAGTAGGGCTACTACTACTGCAGCTGCACAAGGGGGTCACGCAAATATCGGCTATTGCGTCACTTTCAATGAATTCTTTTTTACCCCAAAAGTGGCCTATTTAGTTGGCGACCATCCAAGCGGGCAGCTTGTCTCCTTCCTGTGCCAGACCCAGCAATTAAAACGGAGAACAAAACCAACAATGGCCATTAATTAATTCACCGGACTTGGCGACAATTCCAGTGACTTCAATTGGGCTGTTGCATAGCACTGAAATAACTGGCTTCTGACCAATTTCCAGTGAAGTAAATCGAAACTGTTTGGTAATTCGGTTAGCCTTGCTTTTGCCCCACAAGAGAGCTGTCGGAGCGAGACCGAGCCGATTCTCTGGCTCGTTAAGAGATTGAAGTTAAGTCCAGAGTCCCCACAGAGTCGAAAGTGGCCACCCTCCCCCCTCATTCGGAAACAACTAAATTTATCAATTTCTTTGTTTGCATTGACGAGTTGTAGGTACCTGTCAGACATTTTCCCAAAATAGCAGCCCGTAATGGAATCACTAATTCGCCAAATGCATGCTTATTGATGGAAGTAAACATGCCCGAACTTACAAAACCTCTGATGAGCTTCTTACGTCACGGCACAAATTGGCTTCGAACTCGGCCCGTCCCATCGCAAAAAGAGATTATTTTGTTTCTTTCGGCACGCAGTTGGGGGGGCTCCAGTACCTTTGCCTTTCATATTTTAATCACCATAGAAACTTTGACATGCCACACTAACCGATATCGCGACTCGACACATGCAAAACTTGTACATTTTTACGTGAGCAAAAACATTACATGCGCGCTCTAAATTACCCCAAATGCCATCCGCTATTCAAGCCCATCAACGGTTTCCGATGAGCCGAGCGTGTAAATATCTGATGAATGCATTTTGCTGCTTCACACCTTTCTGTGGGGCAGCTAATGGGGCAATAAATTATTAGCTCAAGAGGGTTTCTATTTTCAATGTTTTAATTCACCAAACCACAATTTCCTTGGCTGGCTGGCTGTCAGCTTTGTTGCTGAAGAAAATTGGCCTCTATAAATTTTTTTATGGGAAAGACAGACACAATTCAAAAATTCCCTAGAAACTTGCTCCTTTTATCGCAGAAAAGGCGCTTAAGATCTTGGCCCTCCTTTAACTTTTTAGGGGGTTTAAATTAGGCAGCTAGACCGACAGACTCAATTCAAAAATTCCCCAGAGACTTACTATTTTTATCGCAAAAAAGGCGCTAAAAATCTTGGCCCTCCTTCAACTTTTTAGGGGTTTTAAATTAGACACATTGTTCAAATGTTCCCTAGAAACTAAACCTTGCTCTTTTTATCACGGAATAAGGCGCTAAAAATCTTCGAGCCAAGTGTAGTACAGCTGCTTATCCAACTTTTACAGAAATCGCCTTTTAATTGCCGGATAAGCGTCCGCCTGAGCCCTACTTACCGCTCCGAAGCCATTCTCGAGTGACGAATCGACTTTTACACTTGAAAATGTCAGAAATGGCCAGCTAAGCAATTACATAACGCATTGCAAGGCTTCCCAGCCTGTACTCGTGCAGTAAGTTACGTGATTTAACGCTGATTTAGCATTTTATTTTTCCGCCAGCTTAGGCTTCTGTACTTCTGGGACTTTCAAAGGTAGCCCTGGTCAGTGCCATCAATTTTACACTTTCTTATCACCACACTTGATTGGGTTTCTGTGTTTCCAAACACGACTCTCGCACACACACAATCGCTGCTGGTCCTTATCAAACGCAGGTAAATTCAATGAGCATAACTTACGTGCAATCTCGAATTCGAGCGATTCTCCTCTTGCTTCTGATGCGGAGGAACCTCCGTGC
This sequence comes from Forcipomyia taiwana, assembly GCA_963930915.1. Lineage (NCBI taxonomy): Eukaryota > Metazoa > Arthropoda > Insecta > Diptera > Ceratopogonidae > Forcipomyia > Forcipomyia taiwana. Next base: position 839,792 of record CAWVOI010000099.1, on the reverse strand, counting down.
AAAGTGCCTCGAAACGGCAGCAGCTAGTCTGGGTTGTAATGTCTCACTTTATCACTGAAACAAACCATAAGCTTGGTTTATTGCTTGCGTCCTTCCTTCTCGTACCAGCGCTCGAATGTGACTGTTTGATTGGAAAGAAGTCGGTGAGCGACGCGTTTGTTTTCGTGTGCGCTATGGCGATACGGAGTAGGGTGGCTCGAAATGCGGAGTTCGCATTCCTCAGTCATATGGAACGGGACTCTGAGATCTCTTCTAAAGGGTCTTTAAGAGACTCAAAACTCATTTTCGAAAATTCCCTTTTCTCCAAATTCTTCAAAGGATATTTAAGAGACTCAAGATAGTTCTAAAGGATATTTAAGAGACTCAAAACTCATTTTCGAAAATTCCCTTTTCTCCAAATTCTTCAAAGGATATTTAAGAGACTCAAGAGACTTCTAAAGGATATTTAAGAGACTTAAAGCTCATTTTCGAAAATTTCCTTTCCTCCAAATTCTTCAAAATCTCCAAAAAGAAGCTCGGAAGCCAACCAAAAATTCGTGACACCGGGCAGTTTTTTTGTACAAATATTTTATTTCTTATTTATTTGTCTTTATAAACTCATGATAAATCGTAAGACATTGTTTTCTCAGAGTTATACAAAATTTCCTGCCTAACAATTTTGTTCTTACTAGCATTTCTGCGCGATATCGATATTCAATTCAGAACTGGCTACTATATCATCAAAATATTTACAAAATATTACGAAACAATAGGAATTGAGACATTTCAAGTCACTAAACATAACATAACACATTTTCTCGATGAGACATTACTCAGTACTAGTGAGGTAAGAACCTTCAAATAAAGCTGTCGATCAATATATACTCGTATGTAGCATAAAGATTAATTATAAACAATGATATGACGACAGTAGAATCGAGAATTCACTGGATGCCCTGCAGAGCCACCAAAGATTGCCGCAAGAAGTCGTAGGAAGCCTTGGCGTGTTTCACTTCGAGCTCCGCCAGCTCCACGAGGCTGCAAAATGAACTCAAGTTAGCTGGGACATTTTTATTCTCAGGCTCACCTTTTCTTAAATGCATTGACGCGTCTGGTCCTGAAGCTCACCAGTTCCTGCTTCCCGCGCGTGGACATGGACTCGAACTTCTCGCAGGCTGCCGTCTGAGCTGCTTCGGCCTTCAAGAGACAAAGAAAGTGGGTTAGAAAGGGAAACTCGATCGCCGAGAATTTGACAAGAACGTGCACATTACAGTAGGACTTTTACCTCTTGAACCTCCAAAGGCTGCCCCGCAGAAAAGACAAAGATACGAAAAGAGAAAATTGTGAGTACGGCGATTCAACGGCACAAAAGCAAATGTAAGTCACAGATAGATCGGGACAAAGGAAACTCAACCTACCGCATGGACGTCCTTGTTTTTGAGGCGTGCCTTCTCCAGGTTGCGGTTGGCGGCTTCGTAGGCGGCCAGGCACCTCAAGCGGCGAATCAGAAGGGCTTTTGCCGCGTGACTGTCACGCTGGTAGTAGCGGAGGGTGTCTCCCAGCTTCAGATCTTGATCACTAGCTACCCGGCATTCCATGTTCTGCAAAATAAAGGGATTAGGAAATTTTAAAAAAAAGTTTTTTTCGTCTCGAAATTGATCTCAGAAGCCTCCAATCAACTAAATTCAGTCCCAGGATCGCATTAACAAAACGTTTTGGCCTAGAAAGTAGATTTTGGAGAAAAACAAATTTCACCTGAATTTCATAAAATGGCCAAACCTCCGATCGTTAACGGCATTTTTGGCCAAAAACTTGATGTCACGAAAATGGTCCCTGAACCCTTCAATCGACTAAATTCAGCCCCAGAATCACGATAACGAAGCGTTTTGGCCAAAAAAGTGGATTTTGGAGAAAAAAATTTTCACCGAAAATTTTAATTTTTACCAAACCTCGACTCGTTAAGAAAAGTTTAATTTTGGGATTTTTGGCCAAAAAGTTTTTGGTGCGATAGTGGCCCCTTTATTTTAAAAGTGACTCAGTGTTCGCCAAAAACCATGTTTCTGAAGTTTTTTTTGACCAAAAAGGGGAAGATCGTAGAAAACAAACATCTTCTTTAATAAGGAAACGGTCCCTACTATTATTAGGTGATGGAATACTATTCAATCTAGCTCTCTAAGTTCCCCAATGGTCAATGGGTTGAATCAATACTACTTAATGGAGGTCAATGTCCCCGACCAAGTGAACCCAATTAAATTTTTGTGGCCCTCATCTGCTCAGATTTGCCTTGATTGCGCTCATAAAAAAATAATTGCCCAGTTCACTCACCCTGATTTTCTCAAAAACCTCGGCTGCCTTGGCGAGAAACCTTTCGAGAGTGCCCCGTTCATGCGTTGAAAGCTGCACCATATACTGGGCGATCTTGAGATGCGCGTCGGCCACGTCCTTGTGCTTCCTGGTCATCTTCTCAGTGCGACTCGCCGCCTCCTTCAGATGCCCGTGGTAGTCGCCGAGGAAAGCAAGCTCGTTTTCGAAGAAGTCGTTGACGTCGCGCACCGTCACGCCCAGGTAGATCTCGTCCGTGGTCTTCCCGAGACTCCGGACAAGGCCGCCGAACAGGTCCATCTTCTTCTTCGGCTTGGCGCACAGATCCTGGTCGTACTCCAGGAACACTTTGAGGTGCGAGTCCATGCGGAACACGGAGTGGGCTGCCAGACGCGTCAGAAACACCTCGTGCATGGCAACAGTCTTTTTGAACGTGGCCAGGTACTCGGCCTCCAATTCCTGCTTCATCTTCTTAAACTCCTCCTTTGTCATGTTCCCCTCACCTTCCCCCAGCCGCTGCAGCTTCTCTCGGGAGGCATCGAAGTCGGGACGGGGTGGACAAGGCGGGATGATGTAGCCGGCGTACTCTTCGTTCTCCTCGAAACGGTCGTGGAGCCACACGAACTCCTCGTGCTGACGCACCACGAAGAAGTCGGGCTTCGCGTACCCCGGCAGGGCCGTGCGGGTGTGGACGGTGAACTTTACGCGATCTTTCTCACTCAAAGCATCGGAAATATCCACCTGGAATTCACAGAAAGGGTCAAACGCTGGGCGTGACTTGGAGTCAACTCCCACACTCACCACTAGCTGGTTGTCCCCCGAGACCACTTCGTTCGAGGGCGTCGTTGTTATCTCGACTGTGCTCAAGTTGTCATTCTTCGCGTCCCCTGGGGTCTCCGCCTTGCTCTCCACCGGCACCTCGGCCACATCTGAGTTCCCATTCTCGTTCTCGTTGCTGGCGTGATGCGGACTCGAACCAGCACTGTCTGCTCCATCCTGCAAACAATGAGACCCGTTGTGAGTCATCGTCAGCAAGGCCACCACAACGACACTAATTGAATAAACTAAACGACCAGCTCGGCCAGCAGAATCCACCCAAAATTATCGCAACACTCGCAGTGTAATGCAATTACACTCTCTGATAAGCATACGACTTATGGCAAAACTGCTCTGATTGGAATTTCGAGCAGCGACTTCATGTATTCTCTTATTTCGGCCCCATTTCCTCGGCTGGGAGGCTCCGAGCACCACCGAGGCCGACATTCGAGCCTGGTTTCCACTTACCATCATTTTTGGAAGAATATTAAGCGTAAATTTGTCCTAATTACGAAAAAATATCTAATTTTGTTGTGATGATTTTAAAAATTTTCTCCGTATGACTAAACTAGACTCGACCACGCAGCATGACTCTGAGTCTAGATGAGTCTAGTTGCAGAAAAAGGCCTATTCGAGTTAAGCGGGATATTTTAAATTTTAACTTTTATGATTGACCCTACTCACAGGTCCCAGCTCACAGGGTCACAACGCTCAAAAGTTAAATTTGAATTAAAAAATTAATTTTTAAAAATAAATTTTTTAATAGCCTCATTCCCGATTAGGTAATCTTTAAGTGGCTATTTGAAGTAGCTTCCTCGCCTTTCGTCATCTTTTTTAAACCCCTTGCGTTTCTCTTGATCGCCGATCGCGGAACTTTTTTGCGCCTGGCACGAAATTCACGCTTGATTTCCTCAATCACTTTTACTCGCGTTGCGTTATCTCCTCGCACTCACCAGCGGTCCAAAATACTTATTAACATCCACTTTCTCAAACTGCCTTCCCGTGTCCAGTATATTGGGATTGTCAAAGTTGCCCTCCTTTGTGATGAGATTCTTAATGGTGAGTTTTCTCACAAACTCTGTCATGACTTGAGTATTGTTTTGCTATTTTATCACAGAGACGCAAATAAAAGTCATGTAGTGCCGAGGCTAAGATTATTGTTACTGCGATATACTCAGCTGCACTGGTCGAACTCGCCTCGCTACGTTTGAGAGCGGATTGCTCGGAGTCGCTCTAATGGTGTGACTAATGCATATCGTACGTTTTATGTACGGAGCCCGTATATAATTTTACTTATCAAAAACCCTCTCGATTTCTTTGTAGTGAATAGTTTCAATTGGTTTTGGGTTAAACCTTCGAACATGGAAATTTTTCATGTCGGTCGCTTTTTATATGGAGTGGACAAACAGAGCAAAATTTTCCGCCAATTTTCTTGGAAGTCTGGATTTGAGATGACTCGGATCTCCCAAAGTACCTAAGTCCGGAGGCTCATCTCTTGGTGGCTGTTTCTAGGGGTCCCTTTAGTGATCGTCACCAAAGATGGGAGCTCTAGCCCCCGTACTTTGGGAGCTAGAGAAAACCAAATCTTGGTGGAATTTTCCCATACAAAAATTTCACAAAAATTCGATTTTCTCTAGCTCCCAAAGTACGGGGGCTAGAGCTCCCATCTTTGGTGACGATCACTAGAGGGACCCCTAAAAACAGCCACCAAGAGATGAGCCTCCGGACTTAGGTACTTTGGGAGATCCGAGTCATCTCAAATCCAGACTTCCACGAAAATTGGCTGAAAATTTTGCTCTACTTGTCCACTCCATAAAAAGAGCGACCGACCTGAAAAATTTCCATGCTCGAAGGGTTAAACAGAGGGGTTCGAGAAAATTTCAGAAGGGAGATTGTGAAATCTAAAACGCAGTTCTCGAGAGATGATCTGAGAGAATCACGTTATCGCTAATAATAGGTCAAGAAACCAATTTGATGCATGGAAATCCCAGAACGAAGTCTCATGAGCTGATTCAAAAGGCCTTTTTTTTAACGAAAACCGAACATTGTTGTCATTTCAGTGGCTGACAGCCTGTTCCTTGAAGCTGTGGGAGAGATACTCCTTGCGGCACTCCATGCTGTCGGCCTCGGGGCGGTTGTACGGGAGCCAGACGGGTTCTCCGACAAAGTACCTCTTGGCCTTGATGAAGTTCTTCGAGTCCAGGGTGAATCTGTGGTAAATCCCACTGGGAATGATTATCAGGTCTCCGGCCACAACTTCGATGCGGATCCAGCGGTCGCTATCGTCTCGGACGTCAAAGTACCCCGACCCCTCCAGAACGAATCTTATCTCCTCGTCGGTGTGGAGATGCTCCGTGAAGAATGTCTTCAGCTTGTTCTCGTAGTCGGGGAGACAGGCCTCGGAGCAGGTGATCTCGTCCTCGTAGCTGTAGCCCCTTTCCTTGCGGATCTTGTCGAGAGCTCCGTCGGTCTGATAAGAGCTCAAGTTCAGAGCGAAGTACTCCACTCCAGTTTTAGCAAAGAGCTCGTCCTGGTCGAGATTCTCGGGTGGATCCAGCTGATGGGGCTCACGCTGGTCCGTTTCCTTGCTATCCATGTACCAGGCACGCATTTTTGGACTTGGAAGACGCGAATAATGGCACTTTGGTGGAGTTTGAGTGATCTTATCTTTTTTTGATAACAACAGAGTCGTAGACTGGGAGAACGTACGGACTAGACTTCGCAACCTGAATTTCTTTTCTGCGGTTTTTCAGTTTTTCGACCTGTTTTTGGCTCAAATGTGTCTGGAAATCGGGAATCAGGAACATTTCTGTGAAATAAGGGACCTATTTAAGTTAAAATTTAGAGTAAATGTGTCTTTCAACGGAAAGTTTAACAGTGTACCTTCGGCTGGCAAAAATATGTAAACAAAAGGTTGGACAAAACCAAATCGCTCGAAGAAAATCATCTTAAAACCCATCAGAAAAGCGATTTTCGTAGCGAATTAGAATGGCTTTCAACTACGCCGCCTTCACCTACATCGTGGCTCTGATCTGCGACGCCTTTCTGATATTCTTCTCGATATTTCATGTGATTGCGTTTGACGAGCTGAAAACAGGTAACATTTTTCCGAGAGAAAAGCCCCAAATTTGCTCATCCGTATGATTCTTCCGCAGATTACAAAAACCCAATCGAGCAGTGCGGAAGCCTGAACCCATTGGTGCTGCCAGTAAGTGGATTGACCTCGAACCTTATCTGTCCCATGACTAAGACCGATTACTTCCATTTTAGGAATACATAATTCACATATTGTTCAATATACTCTTTCTGACGGCCGGAGAATGGTTCTCGCTCGTGCTGAATGCTCCCCTGATTGCCTACCACATTTACAGGTGAGATAAGAGGCAGGGCCGTCGAGAGAAAATCTGGGCCCGGTACTATCAAAGGGAAATATTCGAGATTCTAGGGGCCCCGACGCCGACCCGGGCCCCCTAAAAAATCACGGGCCCGGGGGGTTTACCCCCTTCCCCCCCCCCCCCTCTCGTCGGACCTGATAAGAGGGCCTGTGTTTCGCAGACAAATTGAGAGTTGTCGTTTTAGGTACAAAAACCGACCGGTGATGTCAGGCCCCGGGCTGTACGACCCCACTTCGATCATGAACGCCGATAACCTGAATTACTGCCAGCGCGAGAGCTGGATAAAGCTGGCTGTGTATCTGCTCTGCTTCTTCTACTACTTGTACGGCATGATCTACTCCCTTATTTCGACATAATTAATCAATTAATAAACGATTCAATCATTTGTAAGTTGACCTTGGAGAGTGTGCTTAGAATTAACAATCATAGCATTTGAGTTGAAGAAATAGTCTTATAGTTTCGATTTTACCACACATAGAATTTATGTATACCTAAATATAAATTTTGTCAAGATCCTAATTGTATACAATAAAATGCGGTAATTATTGTAGAGGTCGTCTGACTTCTGAGAGAACTTTGGCAGTGGGCATTGAGATGGTCAGGGTCCCATCGAAATTCTGCTCGGATTTCAACGTCAGCTCACACGCCCATGTCGGATCGAGCAATGTCAAGATCTCATTGAACGTATCTATCGCACCCAATATCCGGCGATTTGCGAGATCGAATTGAAACAATCACGAATTGATCTCTGAGAAGCGCTACAGAGGCTGCCAAGACGCGTCTCTGTGACAAAGTTGGCTGGCGTGGCGGAAAATACAAAAAGATCGGAGCAAAAATCTCTCGATTCGAGCGAATATATCGCAGAGAATGTGGATCACTCGAAGCCGCGCCGAAATGGGAGCGTTGTGCGGAAAATTTGGAAATCGCTCTCGTCAGTGTGAGTCGAGGCGCGATACGGTGATGATCAAACCGCACAGCAACTAAGTTTCAGTCCCAGTTTAGTGTCCGAAATAAATCTCAGTGCCGTCCCCTGCACCACTGCTGCTTCAATTAATTGCCCGTTAATTTCTGCTGGCCCCGTAGAGCTCCACAACGCAAGTCCGGATTATGGAGTCCCCCTCGAAGTAAGGAACAGTGCATTACATAAGCTCACGGAGCGCATTCACCAGGAAATGAGGGGCTAATGAAGGAAAAAGTAGAGGAAAAGCAGGAACAAAAGTGTGCCCATGATGTCGACGGCCTAAAAATAGCTTTTTGTAAAAATTTAAATATTCACACATTTCCCCAGCGCCCAGGCCTCCCAATCTCGAGCACGTTTCTCGCACTCGCGGCCGCTATCGTTCTCGCAATCGCCATCGCGAATGATGTGCGAGTTTTCTCAGTTGATTTGGCTGCTATAACACGCATAAATATCCCATCTCGCGTTTTCCGCTCACTAATAATAGTTGTGAATCAAGCAATAGTGAGGCGAGGCAGTGAGTGGAAAATAAAGGAAAAAGCAAAAGAAAGAAATTAAATTTTTGAAGAAAATTAACGGAAGAGGCTTCGGGGTGACGAGTATTAGAGAGCGAGAAAAATTTATTGGGGAGCATCTGCTGAATATTTAGCCGTGCCGAAATTGTGTTGCGCTCAGCAATTTGATGAAAATTTTGAACATAAATTCAGTGATATAGAAAATGTTATCCGAAGAGTGAGTACACGCATTTGACAGTATCAAGGTCGGACGGACTATTTAGACGCCTGAAATTGAAATTCGCGAGCGAGACTGCTTTCGATTCGTCGTGATCGGCTCGTTTTGAGAACTTAAGCTCGTCTCAAGGGCGAAACTAAGCTGCCATTACAAGATACGGTCACGAATCAGGTGGCTGGGAAAAGCTAGACATTTTTTCTCAGTAAGTCAAACACTCCTAGAACTAAAGTGAGGGTCACAGAAGAAGAGTTGGACCCCCTGGCCCTGTCAAAATATACCTTCAAGGTCTGACAAGTAATAGTGTTTGTAATAGTAACGTAGTATTTGAACGACCCTTAACTGGAGTGTCAGAAAAAATTTTTGGGGGCCAAACTCCCACATGAGAGTCCCATTTGATGCCCTTCAAAGCTGAGATCCAACGTGGGTAGTCCGTAAGCCAAAATGGGTACCCTAGAAATTCACGGGAGGCTTTGCCAACCCCAGCCTCCTCGTCTGGTCTACGTCATAACGCAGAGGCCAATAGGAAGACGCATGTTTTTCGACTTTCCCAGGGTAATGGCCGCGTAAGTACTGCCGACTGGCCCAAATCGTACCTCTTCAAAGGTTAATGACAATCTTGGCAATATACTTAGTATGTCAGTAAAGCTAAATACTTCGTCAATTGTCTTTTTGCGCCGCACACGAATTTATTTTTAGTATTTTTGGCAAAATCTCAATGACTAGGTGCACTTGCAGACGCGCGGAACAATTGCGAGAGAGAGTAACGAGTCTTTGAGCGAGTCGCGAAATTTTAAAAGGTCAATATGATTGTTGATTAGAATCTGGAAAGGAGCCAATATAGTTGCGAAATATCGTGACTGACGGAGGTCAGAGAAAAAGAGAAATTTTCCTGGAAAACGGTGGAACTTGTCTTGCCAAATAGCGAGTGACATCGACATCATCATTATCCTAAGTAATTGCACAAGATAACTGGAAACATTCACCACACGGCTCATTAGCTATCAAATGGGCATGTTGGTGGCTGGTTTGCAATGCAATTTATTCAGCATATTTCATACCGCGATAACGTTTATGTTTGCAAGAAGGAAATAAATTCAATGTCAATGTCTGACATTACTGCACGTTAGCAAATCATATATGGGCTCAGAGGCGGAATCGGAGAGCTCATAGAAAGTGCACATATATGGCTCCAGCTCCACTCCTGCTTCGGGTACATCGGTTTCATAATCTCGAGTGTTCAGTGAAAGTGAATTAAACAGCCTCAAGTGCGTTTTGTCGGACAAATCTGCGAATGCCGTCAATTAAGATTAACACTTTGTACAAGATCATCAAATTACATGATGTTAATCGGCTGGCCTGGGGTCTCTCGGTGTGAAAGAAACAGTAATCCGATTTTGCATCAGCTTGTTAGGTTCGATTTGAGTGACGAGAACAGCCCACGCGACTCGCAGAGTGTCAATTAATCCGGCCTCGGTTTGGCGACCGACTCGGCTCAGTTTCCAAAAGGAAACGGCTTCGTTCCAGAGCGAGATTCAGCAAACCACAAGGCACTTCCACGAGTGTCAGTGAGGCGCTGGTCGTGAACTTGCTCCAAACCGCAATAAAACATATTGTTTGACAGGCTCGTGTCTCGTCAATAACCAGAGCTGGGTCTACAGGGTTTTTCCATCCAAATGGGGGCTTATATTCTTTTGGATTTTCAATTTTTAATGCATTTTCAAAATTTCGCACTATTGTGGCCGCTTTGCCGTCTGTCTGAAATTTTATAACTCAAGGATCAGAACAGCTAGAGAGCTGCGGTTTTTTGCATCGTGTAGGGCATGGTTTGTGAGGGTGCAGGCTAACAATTTTAGACCCCCATCCCCTCTTGGGGTGGAATGGGGGGTGTTTTACTTTTGTATGAAAACTCCTTATTTTACATCCGATTGAGCTGAAATTTTAGTATGTTGTAGTCTGTGCAAAATCTAGTAAATCATGGTACCACATGTGACCCCTACTATGTACAGGGACGGAGCTAGGAGCCCTCAAAGTTTGGTCTTCTCAAAATTTTTGAAATCTCCGATTTTTCTTTTTATATATTTTTTTTCTTACGTCGTTGGCAAAAAATGTTGATTTAATTTTTTAGCCATACTCTTGATAGCAATTTTAATCTGAAGTCTGAAAAGCAGCTGAAAAAATATCTCGAAATCGGCAAATGTGCCGTTCGAAGTCCACTGACCATCTACGCAAATGTCGATCATTTGTGGTTTCGCAATAAATCCGAGTTCCCTCGAGAATAGCGGTGTTCGCGGAAAATCCTGTGAGCGACGCAAAGCAAACAAAACGAGACAAGCAAGTGTTCAACCTACGTAATTTTCCGCCATCAGCTCCACACATGTGCCGCTCTCGCAGCTTCGCGTGTCTCGGTACGCACATAGCCTGCCTGTAAGAGGTACTACTCGCGATCAGTTGTTAGTCCGTCGCTGATCACCGATCTGAGCAGTTGAAGTTAAACGAATTTCCCGCCCTGTACTCGTCGGGGAACGATGAGGTGAAATTGATTAAGCCAACAAGTGAGAAGAAGAAAAGAAAAATTTTGTTAGTGAAAAGAAAGACACTTTTGTGTGTGACAAATGGCTGCAACAATAAAGACTCCAGCTGTTCAAAGATTTCGGCAACCGTTCGCGATCTCGGAAGATGGATTTGCGCCACCTGTGACTGTCAGTCCGCTCCTCAGTGGCTCGGGCTGCACGGGGTATAGGTGTAATCGAGAGTAAGTGTGATCAAAGTGACCTTGAAAAGTTTTCCTCTTGCTATAAATCTCACGTGTGCTTGCCGGCCCGGCGTGAACCGTGATTGGGACAGCTCTGTGAAAAGTTTATGTAATGATGTGGTGTCTGAGACACGTAAGTCTTGTCTGCCGTTTTTCCGAGAAGTAGAAGGCAATTTTCCTCGATGAAAATTGGTGACTTTTGGATGAGAAACGAGATCTAATTGACGGGCTATCATTTGAGTTTGACTTTTGCTGGCCCTTTATGTTGGATGGATATTGAATTTCTCCTGTGAAGAGTTTGAAGAGCTCGACAGGGCCTCCTGAGGCGCGTCAATGATGACCTCAAACGTTTCTGAGTCACCTAAACAAACAATAGAGCTCGACCCACATTCTCCGACGCTTTTCCTAGCAGCTTTTTAATTAGCCCCGAAACAAATTCAGCGGGCAGCTGTCGAAGCCAGAACAAACTGAGCGAAAATTCAATGGATTTCGAGTAAACAAAACGTAAAACATTCGATCAACCCGGTTTCTGCAACCTATAAAAAGTTAATTGTTTGCTTGTGCTGATTTGCGAAAACTCAAACCGGGTTGCGGGCGGGCTTCTGGTCGAGCGAAGATCGGATAAGAAATTGGCAGAGTGCAGCTCTCCTTGGGAGGTCAACGAACCGTGACGTCGATAGAATAAATTGGCCCATCCGTCTTCTCGGATATGATTTGTGACTCTTTAGCTAGAAAGTCCCCTCAAGACCTGCCAACGCCGACGTTTGCAATTGTTTGACGGTGTGCTCTATTTATAAAAGTTACCCCAATTAATCAACCAGATGTGAACTGATTGGCAATCGTGGAGACGACTCTCACGCATATTCGTTTGCCACTGTCACAAGAGGTCTTGGCTCCCTGCCCATCTCGTTGTCTAGAAGTTCATGTGCGTTTGATGCAAAGGCGTACTCGACGCGTATCGAGGAAGAGTTCATTCGGTGTTCCGCAATTTCAGCACCGACACTGACACCGACCGGTTGCGAGATGCCATAAAATTTGCAACATTTAATAGAGATATTTTACTAGCAAGTGTCGATTTGGATTTTCTCCGGGCATAAACACTAAACAGACCTTGAAAGTTTCCAGCTGCGTCGTTAAATTTCCACACGTCGTTTGCAAGCCAGTCTGCAAAAAATCTTTACGAGGAAGGCTTCAGAAAGTGCATTGGCCTGCCAGGACCTGTTTGAACTCCGACCACTTTCACTTCAGCCGACCGCTTTGGCACGAAGCAACATTTTTCGCATAGCCACTCAGTGCAATCTTGCACCTTTGATGATTAATCTTCATCATTTGGTGCAAAATGTGTTTTATAAATAGCCACCAAACGCTCAGACAGACACATTTATCTGCTTGATTGAACAGATGCGCCCATAGGCCCGAGATTCGTGAATCAGTCGACCGCAGCGAATGTACAATTTCTCAAGATCACTCTAAAATATGTTCCTTTGTCTCTCGAAAAATCGGAAAGAAACAAAAATACGCTGTTGTGACGTGAGTTGTGTAATAAGGCAGAGGCAAAGGCAAAATCGAGCAAAAGTGATATTGAAATTGCAGCCCAAATAAGGGAATCAGGTTTCGAAATGCAACAGCAACGTAAATGTAAAGAGTTTGCATACACGAGCGTCGCTTCGCTGCGAACCCGACAATTGGCGCTTACTGCTGACACGTTGACCTTTGCAGTGACCTTGAGAAGCGCGAAGATGTTAATTTCACGTCGGACGCGGAATTTGAATAAATCTCTCCTCTGAGCCTCAAAGTCTCTTTGTCTCTTTCCGCAAAAAACCGACTAAAATGTTGGAGGTCACGTCAGTGGCGTAGACAAGCAGGGCTTCCCCCTCCCCCCCACTTTCTTCTCTTGGCTCTAAGTCACCTACCTCAGCCCTAGAAATACCTCTTCTAGTATATGTCAGGAAGGAGGACCCCCAACCCTAGCTACGCCACGGGGCCACGCCAGAGTCCCGATGCAGCCCAGTCTAGCTTTGTTTATGTCCCATCTGACATCGTATATTTCACGCCCGCCATCACCACATCGTCTTTTGAAATTAATGATTGACATAAATGCGAAAAAAATTATTAGAAGGCAGCTTTACGATTTCGTCAAAGAGAAACAGCACACAACGTCAAACGGCACCGATTGCACTTTGTTGTCACACTTTTGATGTTCCGTGCGTCCCCCGAGAACGTATTTTTAGCATCGTTTTTAATTTTCATTTGGCGACAGTAGAGCTTGCGGTAGTGCGGTGCTAAGCAGCACTACATGCTCGTATTTGTTTTTTGCATCAAACAAGATGTACGCCTGGTGCTGTGGCTGTCACCCAAAATCCCAAATAAAAACGAGGTCAATGGCGCAAACGCAGGTTTATTTATAAATTATGTTGCCATTTATACAATTTACAATTCGTTCTTGAATTTAAGGGTAATTTATGCAGGTTCGATGGCAGTTTGTCAAATAAACTGAGACCGATTAGAAAACGCCTCCTCTCTCTCGAGCTAATTTTAGGCGGTCGTTCATTCACTGGAACTGGCGGGTTCACGTTTTCCTCAGATGACCGCCAAAATTTACTCACACGTTAATTTTGGCATCTGACTTCACTCCCATCCACGCGACCGCCACGCTCAAGTAACTTTTCTCGTTCTCTTGCAGTTTTGGAGCCCCTCCTCCCCCTCCCTTACCCGTCAAAGGCCAACTCCCCGCTCAACGACTCCCAACTCAGGTAAGTTCTGAGCCCTTTCGCGAGGCAAAGAGTCTCACAGGCCCGCATTTCAGCTCCCAGCAGAAGCACCAGCATGTGTTCAGAACGCGATGATGACAAAGGACAAGAAGCCCTTCACTTACACTCCTGGCGGCATCGATTTGTCCCAAATCAAGTCCCCCAGGATGGCTAAGCGAGTGCAGAAGAACGCTATGTCTGAGGGCGTTTCCGGAGGTCCCAAAGTATCTCCGCTAGCCCAGGTGAATTTTGATCCAAGTTTCCTCCAACAAAAAAATCTAAAATGTCTACATTCCAGCCCAATCAGACGCAGCTCCCAACGCAGTCACCCGCAGACATGGGTGCATTCGCAGTTGGAATGCCCTTCCAAGTCCTCCCGCCACCCCCTCCTCCACCACCGGCCAAGAACCAGGCGGCCCCCAAGCCCGCCACAAACGGATCTGCCCCACGAAACAACAATCAGCCCATGCATTTCGAGCCTCCTCCAATGGGTCTCAGGCCAGAGATCAAGATCCCGCCCAACCCCATGGCCAACCTGAGATCGGCTCCCCGACCCAAGCCACAAGACGACTTCTGGATCGAGGAGTACAAGCAGGAGAAGGCGGCTACGGAGCCGCTCCACGTCGAGGTCCCGCCTCCAGCTCCCGTTCGAGCCACCACTCCGCAGCCCACGCCCCCCATTTCGGCGCAGCAGGCGTCTCCACAGCCCCCAACTCCTCCACAGAAATCGTCCTCGAAGGTGAGTCGTCCTGAAATCTCCTCCACTTCTCCCCCAATCAGAACTTTCAGGCTCCTCTGAGCAATCTGTACATCCCGAGCCCGGGACAGGAGGACCGGCAACAGCTCCTGAACCAGCTGTCGCCTCCATGGATGTCATCCAAGTCGGCTAAAGTGGAGACACCCGAGTGGGCTCACAGGAACGAGGGCGAGAGAGTCATCCCGATCCAAGTAGAGAGGTCTCCGAGGACTCCAGTGACCCCCAGTTTGGGCCCGCAGCCATTCTACGGGGCTTCGACGCCCTCTTCGGCCGGATTCGAGCTGCCAACCTTTGCCCAGGTCACTCCTCCTCAACGTGAGTCAATCCAGTAACCCGAAAAAAATTTTTGAATACTTTGCTTTGCAGCCCCTTCGATGCAATACACCCCCCAATACAACAACCCGAACCAGTATGTGAACCAGTACCAGCACGCGGACTACAATCGTCAGAACCCGTATTCGCCCACGCCCGCCGGCACCAGAGTCATCCCGATCCGCGTCGAGGGTGCCCCGAGTCCCGTGTCCCCCCACTTCCGGGGACCAGCGATGCAATCCCCAGTCATCATGCAGAGGTGAGAGGCCTCCTTTTGCCCAAAATTCCATTTTAAAAAATATTCTTTGCTTTGCGTCAGAGGAAATGTAAAATTTTTGATCCGCGATGTGCCTATCGAAGTGCAGATTGGCTTCATAAAACGCAGATTGCAGTACGTAACAAAAGTGTCCGTCTGTCGTGTGACTAACAAAAGCCACAGCCACCCCCTAACCCCAAATCCTCCTCATTCCAGTGATCCACGATCATTTCATCATCAGCAATCTCCCACTCCCGGCTGGGGAAACAATCACAGTAACGCTCCCACTCAGTCGCGATCCTTCAAGATCCTGCAAAAGATCACCGACTCGTACACTGATGGGTCCGAGAGCGACAACTCCGCCGTCAACCCGCCACAGGGGCTCGAAGAGACTGATAGAATGAGAAGAATGAAGCTCTCAGAGGACGACCAGAAGTTCATGGGTAGCATAAGAAGTCAAGGTAAATTCCCACTCTCCCACTTGTTGCAGAAGCCTAAACTAACGCTTGCTCGCTAAGCAGTGGATGATGAGCGATACCTCCATAAAGAAGAGGATCCGAGGTATCGAGGTGCCGCCATCCCGTCCAAAGCATTTAGATATCTGCAAAACCAAATAAATGATCCAAGTGTCGCCAATTTTTCCGGTACAGTGAGGACCTTTTGATTTTTGATGCGTGGTTTGCCTTCACACCTATGACACTCCAAAGCCACTCTTTTTTTTCCAACGATTCACAAAACAATTGGAAGAATTTTCATCTCCGCATGCTCACTCGACTCCCCACTTTCACGAAACACTTTTTGAAATTGCTTGAAACACTTTTTGTAAATTCCCCTCATTCTGTTCTGTGAAGTCTCCTTCCACCTGCCCGTTTCTGATCGACCCTTGTCCCGTTTCAGCTCCAATAAACAGGCCTAGAGGTCGTCCTCAAGGGAGACCAGAGTACGAAGAAGGTGAGACCTAATACCTACCTCAAAAAAATCTTTCATTCCTCCTTCAACACCTAGATGAAGGCCCACCAAAGCCTTACGTGCCTCCCAGCGAGCAGCAAGTGTACGAACCGAAGAAATACACCGGAGCCAACATCCCCAGCCGCTCCTTCCGCCTCCTGCAGGCCATGACCCAACCCGAGAATGCTGGTACGTACCGCTTCTGACCCTCTCGTGAATGTAAATAGACAAGTCAAAGTCGATCGAACAATGAAAGCTTGTGTTGAAAGAAAATCCTGAACCCCGAAAATGCTTTTCCACAATTTTCATGGCAATCCTCATGAGAATCCGAAGCATTTTCATACATTCAAGGTGAACCTGCCTCGAATATCCAAAGGTATAACATTTCGTATGTTTTTTGTAGCGCAATTTGCTGAATATTTTCAACAGCTACCGGATCCCTCAGCATATCCCTTTCCCTACCCCACCCCCTTTCCTCCCTACATGAACCCCTACTTCATGATGCCACCGCCATTTTCATTTTTCGACAAGGACGACGAAAACAGTGACGACGAGAACTCGGGCGACGAGAAGAAGGAGGAGTCAGATTCCAAACCCCAGGGGGCCAAAAAGCCTCCAGAGCTGACGGAGGACCTAGACCTGGATCGCCTCAAGGACATGGAGATCATCGACTTGCTCGACGACACTACCAAGAGTATCCTTGAGTCGCTGCGAGCCCTCCATCTGCAGTACGGGCTGAACTTCGAGGAGAGCGAGGAGGGCTCTCGCAAGGCAGCGGCGCTTCTGAGCACTGAGAACAAGGCCTCGATCTACAGCTCGCTGAACAACCTGCTGCGTCGGGATCAGTCCACGAGCTCCATGCCTCTGAGTGAGCGAAACAAGGAGGCGGACGAGGAGAAGCTGAACCTTCTCAAGTCCCTCACGAACCTCCTGAAGGCCGAGAGGGGCATCAGATCGCGACTCAACAGCACCTCCAGTGCCGGCCACTCGAGATCCCGTCTGAACTCGTGCTCGGAGAGAGACGAAGACCACACTCCCCGGGCCAGTCCGCTCCCAGAGGAGGGCGAGCAGGTGGATGAGCAAGTTGAGGGCGACGACGTCAACTTCTGGGACCTCCTGAACAAGGACGATGACGACTACAAGCCACCCAAGCGAGACTGGAGCTACCGCAACTCGTACTCCGCTCCTGAGGGCACCAACGGGTACGAAACTGAGGCTGGCGACGCCGATGACGAGGCCGACGAGGAGCCAAAGGCCAAAGAGATGACGCCTGAGAAGCCTCCAAGTCCTCCCAAGAAGCCTCAGAAGGTCGATGCCGGCATCATGACTGACATCGAGCAGACCGACGACGAGAGCTTCAAGGAGAAGTCTCGCAGCTCCGAGACGAAGGAGACCAAGTCGAAGGACAAGACGGAGTCCGACCAGTACATGAAGATGATGAAGAAGATGTGGAAGAAGGGCTTCTACCAGAACGTCTGGCAGAACATGTACTACCCTCCCGGCTACCCTCAGTACCCCGGCTCCTGCTACCGGGCCAGCTCTCCCTTCCAGCCGATCTCTCAGTACCCCTCGTACACTCAGTACCCCCAGAACATGTACCCGCCACACGCCACCTCTCCCGCCCCTCCCTACTACGGCCAGCCCGCTTACCCCCAAACCAACGGCTACCTTCCCCAGCAGGGCTACAATCAGAACTACAGCCACTGGAGCACGTCGGCCGACGAGGCTTACAGTGACCAGTACGAGGAGGAAGCCACGCCCACTAAGACCACACACACCAATGGCTACTCCTCTGAGCCTCAGCACTTTACCTTTGAGAAGGGCGAGTACGAGACTGAAGGCCCTCCAAGGTACGGATACGCCTCGCAGAACGGAATCTATCCCTCGCAAGAGGTACTGGCTGTGAACGGGCATGAGGAGGAGGAGCCTCATGAGAAAACTCCCGAGCTAGAACCTAAAGTAACTTCTCAGAACTTGGAGAAGACTCCTGAAATAAACCAAAGATCTACGCCTCAAAATACGGAGAAGATCTCCGAAATAAGCCAACAATATTTGTCCCAAAATACGGAGAAAATCTCCGAAATAAGCCAAAGTTATACTTCTCAAAATATGGAGAAAATCTCTGAAATAAACCAAAAATACACCCCCCAAAACACCCCCCAAAACACCCCCGACATGAACCAAAGAAAAACTCCTCAAGTAGAGGTCGCTGAAGAAGAGTCCGAAACAGAGTCGGAGATGTCAGAGGAACACGACCGAACCACGAGAACGGAGCTCATCTCGCCTCCCTCGACCTTCAAGGAGATCTCAGAGAACCAGACGGAGCTCATCGTGGAGGACTACTCCGAGACCATCAACGGAGACATCGTCGAGGGCAAGATCATGATCATCCCCTCGAGCAAGTCCAGCGACAGCTCCAGAGCCGATTCGGAGGGAAAACCCTCCAGCATCTTGTCCCCGACCTACGAGAAGATGAACAGAATCGACCAGAGCTCGGAGTCGGAGCACGTCGTGGTGTACCAGATCGAGGACGAGCTGAGTGACGAGCACGAGCAGACCAACGTCCAGGAGATGTCGGAGGAGGAGTGCGAGGAGGAGCAGGAGTTCGAGGAAATTGAGAATGGGGAGGTCATCGAGTCCGACGACGAGGAGCCCGAGAACATTGTCTACAAGAACAACATTGCCGAGCACCTGCCTCACCAGCTCAGCATCATTTTCGAGGTCACGGAGCACAGTGAGCGGGGCAGCGTGAGGTCTTCTTCCGTCGATGACTCCTCCGAGAACGAGGCTGTCCCCTCGGAGACCGAAATAGAGAGTGCTCGCGAGGACTGCGACAGCGTTCGGGATGTGAGTGTCAAGGTCTCGGTTCCCCTGCGGCGTTCCTTCGACAGGAGCTCCTCCGAGGACAGGCAGAGAAGTGAGTCGAAAACTCCCGTCGCAGAGACCCTGGAAGAGGAGCAGGACGTCTCGGTGAGCGTGTCTCTGTCTCTCAAGCGCTACGCGACGAACGAGGCCATTGACAAGTGCACGTACCAGGAGCAGAGGAGCTACGTGGAGTCTGAGGACTCGGACTATGAGACCAGGCAGATTAACTCGAAGCCTGCGCAGGTTCCAGAGAGCCAGCTCCCGAAACGCGCCTCCAGCGTGCCTCCTCGCATGGAAGTGGACTCGGACGAGGCTCTCCAGAAGCGGCTCCAGACTCTCCGAGAGCAGTGGAGTGCGATCACGAAGGAGGTCAACACTCCGAAGCCCGTGGAGGAGCCCGAGCTGCAACCTCACAACTGGAAGATCATGTTCTTCGAGGCCTTCCCGACCAAGAGTGAGGAGAAACCGGAGAAGAGCCCTCCCCGAACCGACAAGGTCAGGATGAGACGCATGAGCGTGGACCAGGACGTCCTGACTCACCAGTGGAACCCTCCGAAGCTCCTCATGCCCCAGTTAGTCGAGTCTGAGAAGCCCCAGGAGTCACAGATCCAGGTGCTCCAAAAGCCTCAGGAGGCTCCAGAGCCCGATAGCTGGTGGCCCAAGCGTCGAGTGGCCGCCGAGACTCCCGAGGACGCCACGCCCACTAATGAGGGCAACTGGTGGCCCAAGAACAAGGTAAAGGAGGAGGAAGAACAGGAGCACTGGTGGCCAAAGAGGAAGGTCAGTCAGCCAGAGAAGCCCAAAAGCCCTACTCCCGAGCCCGAGAACTGGTGGCCCAAGAGAAAGGTCAATGCCCCTGAGCCCGAGCCTGAGAAGGAGCCCGAGAACTGGTGGCCAAAGAACAAAGTCAAAACCCCAGTTAAGGAGCCCGAACCGGAGCCAGAGCCCGAGAACTGGTGGCCCAAGAGGAAGGTGGCTCCTGAGAAGCAGGAGAACAGCAGCAAGTCGCCTCTCCGGTACCGCATGATCGAGGTGCAGCAGCTCAACAGCAGCGACACCGAGTCCGAGTACGAGGAGTCCCAGGCGGAGACCAGCGAGCAGACCGACTCGGAGCACAGCTCCACCAAGCTGAGTCCCCAGATGGCCGACAGTCCCCGCAGGATGTCGGAGGAGAACACCTACACCGTCTCCTACCGCCTCTCCCGCTCCAAGTCGCGTCTCTCCAGCCGACCCAACAGCTGCACGATGGAGATGGAGGTCGAGTCGCGGTCCGAGAGCGTCACTCGCGAAATCGAGGCCCAGTCTGAGAACCTCCGGTACATTCGAGCCACCAGCATCACGCGCGAGTCACCCGTCCCCGAGAGATCCTGGGAGTCCTACGTCCCGAGACCTCCCAAGTCCCCCATCGTCGACTGGAACCGGGACGAGCTGAGCCAGAGTCAGCGCCTCGAGTGGCCCAACTCCAGAGCACACAGCGTTACTCCCGAAACCCGCCCCTCCCGACTGACCCCGGACCTGCGACCTGCCAGCTGCACTCGCGAGCTCACGCCCATGAAGACCTCCAGTCTGTTCCGCCAGCTGAGCATCAACATGGAGGACTCCTCGCCCCAGCCCTCGCGACCCGCCAGCTGCACCGTCGAGCTCGACATCCTTGTGGCCCCAACGCCGCCACCTCCACAGGAGCCCGAGCCCAGTGTGGTCCGGAGACGCCCCAAGCGAGGCCGTCAGAGACCCGTGAGTGCCGTCGGAAATCTCGAGAACTGCCGCAACTCCCTCGAGGGCTCGAAACTCGAGGCCATGGCCGAGTCGCTGGACGACTCGCAGCTGGAGACGGTGGTGGAGATCAACCACGTGCCGTCCAGGCCCTCGAGCTGCACGCGCGAAATCGAGACCTACTGGTCCGGCAGAGGACGCCCCGACCACTCGAGCAGGAGCAGGAGATCCCACAGCGTCACGCGCGAGATCACGCTCTGCCCGTCGGCGGGTCAGACGGAGCGCCTCGGAGACCGACTGGGGGAACGAAGGATGTCGGTGCGAGACCGGATAGCGGCCTTTGAAACCTTCGAGCCGTCTGCTCTGACGCCGTCGGGGTCGAAAAAAAAGGTGCTGAGTGTCAAGTCGTCCATCGACGAGTCGGACTGCGCAGACGACGACTCGGGGGTGCAGAGCACAAAGTACGATTCGGAGGTGGGAACCGACACGGAGGGCTTCCCGGAGCTCCGCAAGATGGCGCCGTACCAGAGGGCCAACACCCAATCAAAGCTATTCCAGTATTTGCAAGAGTGTGTGAATGAAGAGGATGAAGAGCAAGCGGAGGCGGAGCCACAGGTGCCCCAGAAGCCCCGCAAGATCGTCCACAACGTCTCCGTGACGCGGAGGCAGAACCCAGAGCGGATCAAGGAGGCAGAAACGGTGGAACAGCGCCGTCAGAGGCTGTCCCTGCCCCTCGTCCACCAACATTCCTCGGGCCTCGAGAGCGTCGAGTCGTCTGTCGCGTCGCCCTCGTCGCCGGTCCGCGAGAAGCTCGCCTCCGAGCTAGTACAAAGTCTCCTGATCAAGAAGGACGGCCGTCAGTTCAGGAATATTCCACTGGAGAGACTCCACGCGGCTGCCCTGAAGATCCTGCAGGAGGAGGAGGCTCTCAACCGGGTAGCCTCGGGATCCACCATCGACTCCACGCCCGCCCTCACGCCCTCAGAATTCCAGGCTGACTCGCCCAGCTACGAGCAGTACCACGCCAGCTTCCAGGCCCCCTGCGACGACGAGTACGACTACAGCATGTTCCCGTCGAAGGCGTTTAAGAAAGTACACGACCAAGTATGTCGCTCCCGACGCGGCAGTCTCAAACGATCTCCCTCCACTGCCACCAACTTCACCTTCCCCAACCCCCACAGCCACTCCCCCTCGCCCTTCCGCACCCTCCCTCCGTCCAGCGATCGCTAGTCGACGAAGATCTCCCCTCAATTGGACAGTTTTAATTATCCAAAACCAAAATTAACCACACCCGCCATGATGAGTTGTCCCAAAATTGTTTCTTATACATTTTGTAAGGTACTTGCACCTATTCCGAGTGTTTGCATCAGCCTCATATCAGTCATGTGCTTCGGTGTTATGTCGTAGAGCTGCTTTGGATCACCTGGGTGTTGCAGACGGGGGATCTGTCGCGAGTTCCGGCAGAAATCTGTCTCAAGCGGGCCGTTCTTTAACCAATTAACCAACCCCTAACCCTGAACGGCCCGCCCTCAACAGAATTCTCGCCGGAACTAGCTTCAGACTCCTCGAGTGTGGTTGGTGTGAGCACTAGAATCCATCTCCATGTGGAAGCGACGTTAGCTTACGTTGTTTCTTCGTGGGAGTGGGAGTTTCTGGTGTTGAATGCCGTGGACAAGGACAAGAAAGGGTTTAGCTAGGAGTCAAGTACGGGAGACCCTTGATTAAGAGCTCTCTTTGAGTGAGCTTCCATGAAAGTGAGAGATTCAACCCTCTAATGAACGGTGGCTTTTTCGGCGATATGAAGATTTTTGGTCAAAAACTACAAAAATGTTGCTCGCAGAAAAAAGCATTTATGAGGTCTCTTAGATTGGTTTTCAAGGATCTCATGAAATGTGTTGACACCACGCATGACAGGGTTAAGCAGGCTGGCTGTTCTAGAAAGAAAATGCATGAAAATGTGGTGTGAATGCGAAGAAAAACTCATCAACCCATCACCTCGACTCATTCAGCATTGCGTTATAAATCGACGCGACGTTTTGGGTGAAACCTCCACCTTTTTCGGTGTCACATTTTCTCTTCAACACAAGACTTTATTTTTTTAAGACTACCAACTTCCGTTTTGAGACTTTCCTTTCTAGTTTCTGTGCACTGTGCTAACCCATAAACTTATAAAAAGGTGAAGTTTCCTCAAATTTTCACTCACTCCGTTTCACACTCATTGTTTGGCGAATGCTGTTGTGCATTTTCCGCGACGTTCCAGGGAGCGTTACTAATGCAGCTGTTTTTGTCTTGCAGGTCCAGGACAAACCGACATGTGAGGAAGCAATCATCATATTTAGCTTCTCCATCATTAACTGAGAAAATATTCAACCTAAAAGTTTCATTAGCTAGAAAAATTATATCTTTGCACATGTAACACTTGTTGTTTAATTTATTCTTTTATTACATACTCCGTATGTTACCGTTGAAATTCTATAATTCTGCTTGAAAGTGCCAAAAGTATACCCCAACCATATTTGCTTACCAGTTATCAAGTGTTTCTTGTTTTTCGCAGATTATTATGTAATAAAACGTAACGAGAAAAGTCGCAAAAAAAGTTTAAAACCCTAGAAAGAATGTTGTTGTGTCTTGGAAGATTTTTAATAAAGCAAACAACAAAGGCACTCGTTTCATTTGGCGCGCATATTCGAAATACGAAGTCACCATCTCACCACTCTCACCATGACAGGACGAAGGATACGCCATCAATGCTTACGGGCCATTTGTATGAAAGTGAGGAACACCAAATGAATTTCTCTTCATGTTTTGAATAAGAAAAAGTGATAAAAGCTACAAAAATATTACATTCAAGTGGTGCTCGTGTTGCGGAGAGCCGAGGGGAACGATGTTTAAGAGCAGGAGTGAGGGGAATGTGGTTTACAAGTGTACAGTTCGCCTTTTGGAGGACGATGAGATCCTGGAGTGCGAGTTTCAGGTAAGCAGTGAGGTCATTATGAGGTCATATCCGTCTCACACCACAAACTCGCGAGTGCACTCCGTTCCGCGAGCTCGAGGCTCCTCAAAATTTTGGTTTTATTTGTCACAAAATCGATTCTACGCAGACAAGAAAATTATGCATAGTGTTGTTGTTGTTGGTGGCTCGGCTCTCGGGCAGGATAATAAAAAGAATGACGTAAAAACTGTCAATGTCGATGCTTACCGCTTCCGAGTACGAGGAACCATATGGTCATGTATCTGGGGGGTGGCTACTATCAGCCGATCAACAGTTCGAGTAGAACGTCATGTGAGAGGGATGCATGGCTGGTTCCTGCCCAACACCTTGCAGCCCGCTCTGCACCAACGTTGTAATTCAGGCATGAAGTTTACGAGCATAATCCACTTCGCGAACATGTTTCGTAGCGTATCTACGAGCGATTATGCAGTCTATTGTACGTTTTGGAACTTTTTCGTCCCACATAACGACGACCCGAGCTGAGCCAATAAAATTAATTGGACGTTGCGCCTCAATTTTGGCTGCGGAGAGCATTGGAAGAAAGGAAACGAGGACATTTGAAGCTTCTGTTCTTTTCACTCCCAAGGACAGTAATGAAGAGATTCGGCCAATTTTATTGGCCCTAAAAGCTTTTACGGCTCCAAAGGTGGACGTTAAATGAACACAATGATTGCAGACTTTATTGAAAGCGAAGGAACGATGTTTGCCTCGGTCCATGATCCAAATTTATAAATATGCGGAACACTAAACTGACACCAATTTGTCTGGTTTTGTCAACTCTCGAAGGCGGCGTTGTCGTCGTAGTAGTAGTCAGCTACGTAGGCTCGGTCCACGATTTCCACGTCCGACCCGTAGTAGTAGGACCTCTGTCGCGGGTACGGGTTCCGGAAGCCGCCAAAAATGTTTCCAAACTGAGCCAGAGCGGGTAGAATCAGCGCCAAGAGGAGGAAAAACTTGATCACAAACATTTTTGGGAGGCCTTGATTTTCAGTCAAAATGCAAAAAATTACTGAATTTCGGATTCGGCTGAACTTCTTTTTATACTCCATTACAATTATGCGGGGAAATATAGCGTAGAATTCAAGTTCTTATCAGATGCAAATTGATGGATTCATTGAATGGGGCCGTAAAACTTACCAACACCACCCTGAGGCCGGAAAGTGTTCTGAGAAAGACTTGGCGAAGTATTTCCCCCCTTCATCCTGGTACACAGGGGCCTCAATTCGGTCTTCAGCGGGGGAGGATTTTGGTTCTGGAACTTTTAGGTCAGAGTGGAAAAGAGCATCTCATTCAGACGTGATTCTCGACCAGTTTCACGCTTCTCGAAGATTCTCTGTAATTCGAAGATTCCAAGAATTTTGTAGTAACTTGTTTTTATCGCAGAACTGACCTAGTCAACAATTTTTCACCAACTCACTAGTAAATATTGACCCAGCGCGGCCGCAAAACCCGTTTTCGTTAGATTTCTTTTATTTCTGGTCACCTCACCCGAAGACAAAGGACCTCAGATACTCAGCCCTGGAAGGCACCTCCAAAGGTCTGCGAGTTCGCTGCTGCCTGAGCCGCCGACTGCGAGAACTGCTGTCCGAAGCCACTGGGGTACTGGTTCGAGAAGGTCTGAGACGCAGCTGCTGCCTGAGCTGCGCTTCCAGAGAACTGCTGGTGGCCCCCGAAGGAGGGGTTGTACTGCCCCACTCCGTGTCCTCCGTGAAACTGCCCGCCATGTCCGCTGCCATGTTGGTTGAAGCCTCCTCCGCCCTGCGGGAACGGGTAGGCTCCTTGACGAGGACGCTGGGCCACAGATGCCCCAATGAGGGCGATTACGATGACGACTAAGGTTGAATTCCTCATGATTTTTTTCGAGATGACGTGGAAGATATGCGTTAATTGCACTCCAAGCAGATGCACGCGACTGCACTTCTTGCAGATGAAATGACGCTTTTATAAAGAGCACAGGAATTGAAAAAATCATATCAAGTTCTGCTGCAAAAGGGCATTATCCTATCCCGCTAATAGACACCTCGTACCCTCCTACACCTGCCTCGAATGACCCATTTCTGCAGGAGCAGTGGGACGGAAACTTGCGGGCTCTAGGGTACGTCTGGCATAGCTGGCGTACAAGAACCGAAAGAGTAAGAAAGTTATTAATCAATAAAGAACAGGTTCCTGTCGTAGAGTAGTTTGTTTATTTTCTTAGCCTAAGAGTAACACGAGAAGCTACGCTACTTGAAAAAACCCCCCGATGACGAGCTGGACTGAGCGTTGCTACTTGAGCTGGAAATGCCCGCTCCCAGTCCCAAAAAGTTGACGCCAGCCGAGAAAGACTCGGAATTCGCGTTGGCCTGGCTGTGGCTGCCTCCGTACCGGCCGCCCCCGAACCCGTTGTTGTAGTACCCGGGGCCTCCGAAGCCGCCGTATCCCGGTCCTCCAAAGCCTCCTCCGTAGTATCCTCGACGGCCTCCGTAGTAGGGGTTGCCGTACCCCCCTCCGTAGTAGGGGTTTCCGTATCCGCCCCCGTAACCGCCGTAGCCTCCATAGCCTCCGAGACCTCCTCCCAGGAGAGCTGCAAAAATTATTTTTAGTCACGAAGACGCGGTGGACGATGAGGAATCGTACCTCCTAGCAGCTGAGGAGCGCCCTGCGAGTGTTTTACGAGCACGCAGAGGGTGAGAAGGAGCGCAAACACTTTCATTATGGCGAATTAAGAGTCGGAGTGATACTAAAGTGTATCAATTGTCATCGTGGGATTTTATACGCTGCTGACACATTTTACCCCTGGCTCTCAGCTCTCAGACAGCAAAGGTTAAGACAGTTTATTTCCTGTTCGAAAATACCCGAGCGGTAATTGCCGGTCGAAAGGGTAGAGGAACACACGGTAATTCATAAAAAAGAAAGAAGTGGTAACTTGTTTCATTCAAGAAGGTCGCAATAAATGGCCTTCTCTCCTTCTCTCTCTCGCTCTCTCGTGGGAGTTGGGACCCGGTCACTTTTGCTTTTCAGAACTCAAAACTTCACTTGGACTTAAGATCGTATATTTAAGAAAATTTATCTCCTTCCGAACCCGAAGGCATTCGAGGCTGAGTTGGCGTTGGCAGCGTTGAAACCCAAGTCGATCCCTAGGATGTTGATGCCAGCGCCGACACTTTGTGCTGCTGCGGCCGAGTTGCTTTCCCCTCCGCCCCCGAAGCCGTTCCCGCCCGCATTCGCGGCAGCCGCTGCGTTACCTTGAACGAAAGAGATGCAAAAAC
The DNA here is from genome assembly GCA_963930915.1 of Forcipomyia taiwana. Classification (NCBI taxonomy): domain Eukaryota; kingdom Metazoa; phylum Arthropoda; class Insecta; order Diptera; family Ceratopogonidae; genus Forcipomyia; species Forcipomyia taiwana. Next base: position 812,997 of record CAWVOI010000099.1, on the reverse strand, counting down.
TGCGAGAAAAAAGCGACAAACTTCACTTACTGGCTCCGAATCGCGCTCCAAAAAGGCCAGGGATACCAATACCGGTGTTGAATGACTGCGCCCCGCTGGCGCTATTGCCGAAGTCTATGGAAAAGTGATTTTAGTGTCAACAAGCGTCACGAGTCAGAAATTTAGTCACCTTTGTGGTCTCTTCAAAAATGCCAAAGTTAGAGTCAAATCAATTTAGATGGGTTCTGAGGCTTATACTCACTGAATTGGGGTCTGGCGGAGGCTGCCGCAAGCAAGACAGCGACGATGGCGAAGCTGAAATATCTCATGCTGGTCCGAAGCGTCTGACTGACTGATCTCAAATGATGTACAGCGAGATCTAATTGTTCTGTCTGAGGTTCGGGTATAGAACGGCATCAACTGGTTGAGATTTTTTATGGGTCGGCAGTCTTCGCGTGTTGGCTAAAATTCCCGAAGCCTTCAAGGCCAACGAGTTCAAGTTCGTCGTCTCTCAAATATTGTTAGACACAGAGGTGTGAGTCGTGCTGACAGAACTATGAGATTTCAGGAAATGATTATCGCGGTCTCGTGCTGCCGAAATAACAACTCCTTAGAGACCTCGACTGACATAATATTCGGAATCAAAACAAAATACGCGCCGAAGGGAAACCAGTTGCTACTCACTACCCTTGCCTTCAGAATTTCGAAGAACTGGAGCACACGATCTCAGTTTGGGTTTACCCAAGCTCGTTTCGAAAGTTCCTTTTTTTTCATGAATCCGAAAACGTTCAACTCTGTTGTCTCCCCCGACGACAGGCGAGTATTTATGAACCTGTAGACACACACTGCGGTCAACGACCAAAAATGGATTAAAAAAAGTTTAGAAAAATGGGAGGAAAAGAGCCTGTTTAGCCACTCTTTGCCACTCTCTGGACAAACAGATCGTCTCTTTCACCGAGGTTGCTTCTTCTGCACGTGCGGTTAGCGAAACTGGTGAGCCGACCCGAGATCTGCCGCATCCAGTTTCTGGAGAATGGTACTTTATCAATGTGCGTGACATATAAAAAGCAAATACGAGATAATATTTAGCATAGTGAGTCTTGTCACCACAGTGTAAACATCGTGTGCTAAAATATCTCAAAAATGAAATTCTTGGTCGTTCTTGCTTGCGTGGTAGCCGCAGCCCTCGCTGCCCCTGCTCCCCAGTTTGGTAAATTATTCCAAGAGATTCCCTAAACTCCAGACTAACTTGAGTCCCAAATAACAGGATTCCAAGGCAGTGCAGCCAACGCTGGAGCTTCCAGCCAGACGTTCAACCAGGGAGGCGGCTTCGGAGGCTTCCCCTTCGGTGGAGGCTTCGGTGGCTCCTCATCTAGCGCCCTTGCTAGCAGCCAGTCATTCAACCAGGGTGGTGGCTTCGGAGGTGGACTCAGTGGAAGCGCCGCCAATGCTGGAGCCTCGTCCCAGACCTTTAACCAGGGTGGCGGTCTCGGAGGCTTCGGAGCAAGTGGAAGCGCTGCCAATGCTGCAGCTTCTGCCCAGAACTTCAACGCCTTCGGAAGATAAGCGGCCACGAAGCGTCATGACCTCTTAGTTTTTTCTAATGTTAAAATGTAGCTGAAAACAGGAATTTCAAGTTTTTAAATGAGTCGAATTCTGTGGATTTTGAATATTAATTGTTAAAGTTCTTCTTCTTTGAAACCGAAACTAAAGAGAGACATAAAACACGTTTTAAAAATCATCAATTTCTCTTTTTTTTTTTGCGGCGAGACGACTGGCCTTGGATCCGGCACGTTTTCGAGTTTTTGTTGGCGCGTACATTTTCTCCAGATTTTACCAGATTCGCGGCTTTCGTACCTTTTTAAACCTCTCCAAATTGATTTTCGCTCTACAACGCGAAGACTCGGAGAAACCCTCAAGGTGTTGCGTGACTGCCGAAAGAGCGAGGGGAAATTACTGATTCATTGTTTGAAGGAGCCTCAAGAGATTCTAATCGGGTTATAATTTATGACCGGACTTCCACTTCTTCTCCCCCCTTAGCCCCACCACAAAGGGAACTTTCTGATCGAGTACGTGTGCGACCAGCTCCAGATTACGGAGAAGGACTACTTTGGGCTCCGGTTTATCGACAACTTCAAGAACAGATACTGGCTGGACCTCGCCAAGGCCATCATCAAGCAGGTCAAAGGTAACTTTGTGCATTCCACGGGGCCTATTTATCCCCCTCTGGCTTCCAGATGTTGACCCGCTGGTACTCTCCTTTCGAGTCAAGTTCTACCCGGCGGACCCGTCGCGTCTCAGCCTCAACGGCAAGTACATGCTGTTCCAGCAGCTGAAACGAGATCTACGGCACGGAAGGCTCTACTGCTCGCTCAACGAGGGCGCTACTTTGGGCTCCCTCATCATTCAAGGTAAGGCACTGGCTGAGCGTAGGAATTCGTGAAAAATCGTAAATTCTTTTAGCCTAAAGACTTCAGAAAAATAGGTTTTTAGAAACATCCGTGAACCTATCTAATCTATCTATCTCTTTAACAAACTACCTCATATTTTTCTGAAGCCTTCTAGTCATGTTAAAATGCGTTCCTTAGCCGGTCCCTAAAGGAGATGGGTCTGTGACCTGAACACATAGACCATCTATGTTAGGACCCCTAGCGTTCCTTCAGTCATTACTTAGTCCTCGAATTGCAATCACGCTGCAAGGTGTCTCCACCTGCCTTTCCAGAATCACTTTAGACTGTAATGATCCCTTCAAAATCCTGCGTCAGAAAGCTTCCTCTTCGGTATACAGGGGAATTTCTTCTCTTAGTTCCTAAATAAGATGTTTGAAACGCAGGCTCCTTAAAAAAATTATGAGAAACCGAGGGCTATGAAGACCTCCATGCACTCTGTTTCCGGTGTGAGTAAAACAGAAACTAAGCACAAGTTATCTTCTAGCCAAAATACAGACATGGGTATATCGAAGGACATTTTCCCAAGTCCTATAATACGGAAAATTCGCCTCGGAGAAGACAAAGTTCTTGAAACAGTTCTAGGGAGACAACAAAAAGGTTCTGAATTTTCTGAATCCCCCTAAGATGCGTTAGCAATTTTAAGCCCCCCAAGAAACTCTGATCTTCTCCCCTGACCCTCCTTGACCCTTTCAATTCCTGTTTACATATTACGTCACGGTCCTTGGGGAGGGGCCTAGGGTCCGATACCAGAAGTACTTGCAACAAATTTGCAAATTATTAAACCGACAATAAAAATGTTTGTCTCACACTTTAGACGAGCTGGGCGACTACGACAAGGAGCTCCACGCTGGGGACTACGCACAGTCACTGCGTCTGGCCCTGCGACAGACGGAGCAGCTGGAGAAGAAGGCAATGGATCTGCACAAGAAGCGGGAACCGGGCCAGGACGTGAGTGTGGTGTACGACGAGTTTATCCATCTGTCGCGGACCCTCGAGACATACGGCATAGATCCGCATCCGTGCAAGGACCACAGGGGAACGCAGATGTACGTGGGCATCAATTTCACGGGGATCAGTACCTTCGCTGCCGGCAAGCGAGTCCAGCACTTCCGATGGCACGACGTGCACAAGCTGAACTTTGAGGGGAAGATGTTCATCATCCACTTGACGTACACGGACGACCGTCGGGAAGTGGTAAGTGGGCGCACAGAAGCCGGGTATCATCGAGTGATTGGATTTTGTTTTAGAAAAAGCACACCGTGGGCTTTAAGTGCGGGAGTGGTGTAGCTTGTCGGTTTTTGTGGCGCTGCAGCATTGAGCAGATGCTTTTTTTCACGTAGGTTTGGCCTCCAGAGTCGCTCGAGAGCGCTAAATTCCGACTCGTTTCAGGTTGCCCTCGAGCTCCCACGCCTCCGTTATGTCCGGAGGGGGTCTGTTCTCGTTCGGGACCAAGTTTCGGTACTACGGGAGGACGGAGCGCGAGATCCTCAGCGAGAGTCTGGCGGCCCTGAAGAAGGAGTCCAACACGTCGCCCAGCAAAAGGAAAGCCAGTAGTGTACCTGCCACTCCGTCGAGCCCTCAGGGCGACATCGATTTGAGTAAGTGACATTTTTCCCCCGACGTCTAAGCTCTAAGCATGCTTTTAGGATACAATACTCTTCCACGTTCGACGATGTCGGAGCCGCTGGGAAACACGGACCAGGCGTCGTCGGTATACTGCCCGGACCCCGTGCTGGAGACCGTGTCGGAGGAGAGACGCAATCACGAGAGCACGGACCACCTCTCGGACTACTACTTCCGCGACTCATTTGAGCAATCATCGAACGAGAGTGGATTCACGAGCGTCATCGACGCCAGAGCGGGCCCGTACCGTCAATACTCAACCATGAGCGAGCACGTGCCGTCATCGACGTTCCAGCATTCCGTGAACAACGCGGCCCTGATAATCCAGCAAAACGCCACAAACGACGCTCGCATCAAGAAGTTTTCCATTTTGCACGCATTCATTCCGTCATTCATTTTTGTACTGATCATGCTTACAATCACAACAATCTTCGTCTTCGAGTCCGAGTCGGACCTCTTCTCGCACATCAAGCGATGGCCCGAGATGGTCTCCCTGAACTACCAATACTATCAGCCCTTGAAGGCTTACCTGAGCCGTGCCCTCGGCGGGGTCTTCTGATCGGCCGGAAGCCCATGATTCAATGTATCCGTTCCATCTGCTTGAAAGACTTCGAATCCATCTCACAGACGCACCTCTCACTAGTTTTGCATCACCAACGTAGGCTTCAACGCTTCACAAAGAGAGTTTTCATACAGACTTGACGAAGACAATTTTTGATAGTTTTCTATGGACATTTTAGTCGAGAACACGCGCGCTGAATGCACTTATTACTGGGACACAAACACAGTTGGTTGAATTTTCTAGCTTCTACATAGAGTACGGTAGCCGGTAGGTTTTTGAGAGCTGACTTTCCCTGCCAAATCTCCGGATTGAGTGAGTTGGGTCACGCCAGTGCCCCGATTTGGGTTGCGATACATGATGTACAATCAGTTGTAAGCCTGTAAATTCTAGTGCTGATGTTATGCTTTATAGAGAGCATTTAGGACCTGACACACGAAGAAAAAAATAGAGAACCAATACTGAGCAAATGATAATCTACTCAAGTTCACCCTCCGACTAGCGCAGAAACAGTAAAAGTATCAGAAACATTTGTAACTCAAACGAAATGTTAAAATTTATAGCACCCTAGAGTTAAGATGAAGATTCAATTATTGCGCCAAAATTTGTCCCTCTTCCTCTGTCACAAAGATACATAATGATAGCAAGAATGTTGAGACTAACATATTCAAGTAAGTTGTTATGAAATGATCAAAGTCAATTGAATAAATGAGTGAAACTCTGTTGGTAGACATTGAATCCTCCTTAGGGCAACCAGACCTTTAGTGTATTTATGGCCAAATTTATGAAAAATTGAACTGTGACGTACTAATTTCATGTTTCGAGATACAAACCAAAGAACGCCAGTGCATAATTCCAAAGCAGATCCGAGCGATCCCCCTTAGAGGTAGTTTAGTTGTGTAATTAAAGCAATACGATTGTGTTTGAATTTGAGAGTGCAGAGTTTTATTTGGGAGTTTCTCCCTAGTTTCGTTCCGTAAAAGTGTATTTGCAAGAACCCTACGATTTAAGGACAAGATACCTATTCTATAGTTGTTTGTAGTCAGCCAACTAAAATGTAATTTTCCCATTTCTTAATAGCATGTTTGGATATAAAAGTGATAATAAAACCAGCAATAAACTACTTGGACTTTTATTCTTGGACTCTCAAGGGGTCGAAGAATCTCCTGAGCATTTTTTACAGGAATGTGAAGGTTTTGAGAGGACCACTTCGATACCAAGATATGGACAAGGATGGCCTTGACACCTTCCTGCGGTTTATTAAAGCAACAGATCAGATGGCTGGAGATGTTAGGACGCACCCATCCCCATTTCAGGGACAGACTGGGAGTCACATAGTGTAAACCAGAGTTGCATTGGACTTTTATTCAAAGAAGTTCAGTTTTGACGCACCCTCTGACCCGGCTTCATGTACTTGTCCATGATCTCGTGGTTGTACGTCGAGTGCAGAATCAACCCCATCACGGAGGCTCTGGAGGTCATCGCGATCCGCACCTGTCTCTCCTGCTCAATCAGCTCGTCCATCTTCAGCCACTGCCTCACGCGCTCCAGATCTATCTCGGCCCTCCTGATCTTCTCCCACACAAAGTGCTTGTAGCAGGACTTCTTGGGGGCGCGACAAAATTCCCCCGTGAGGTCAAAGACGTTCTTCACCAGCGGGCAGCCGCACACGTCGGTGTCGCTCACCTTGGGGTCCTTCGAGTGCTCCGGACAGAGCACCTTGAGTCGCTTGCAGTAGGTGGTGCTGGCGGGGTTGTAAAAGTCGCAGAACATGCTGTTGCCCTCGATGCGAGTCTTGAAGATGCTCCCGAAGCTGGCCTGGGACTCGTACTTGTTGAAGCACTTCTCCATGTGGCGAATTGCGAACTTGGAGTGGATCTCGTGGCCGCAGGTGATGCAGTACATGGAGCTCTCGTCCTCGTTGTCGGCATTCTCGGCGGCCCGTGGGTCGATGATACACCTCTTGGCGTTCTCCACCAGCAGGTCCAGCTCCCGGTGTCTCTTGTCGAGCTCGTTGAGGGTCGCTCGCACGATTCCCTGCTTGTTCCGGATGTTGTCGAGCTCCTTGCGGTTCCGATCCTCCGCCTTGGAGGGCGTGAAGGACCACTCCTGGATGCGCTGTGGCAGAACCTGGTAGATTCGACTCGTGGCGAGCTTGATGCCGCACTGCTCGGAGCAGTACTTGCTCTGGGGTCGGGCTGTCATGGTGCACTGGGGCCCGAAGCACTGCCGGACGCCCTCGAGAGCGGGATTCAGGACGTTCTCGGGGGTCATGGAGCGTCGTCTCTTCTTCGGTCGCCCTCCCGGGCTCATCTGGGCGATGCAGATCCGGAGCTCGCAGCGCTGCTTCTTCCCCGTTCTCCGCATGTCATGGCAGGCGCTGCACTTGCCGCAGTTGATGGAGAGTCGGCACCCATGACACTGCCCACATCCCTTGGGCACCTTCGGGGTCTTCTCCTTCCGCGGCTTCTTGGGCTGCTTCTCCTTCTTCTCGCCCGACGTAGCTGGGGCCTGGGTTGGGGCCGCCCTGAACACCGTCTGGAGACTCGGGTCATTCTCCTTGCAGGACTGGCAGTAGTAGTGCTTGATGTGCTTGGCCTCCTTCTCGGTGATGTTGATGCAGTCGCCGTGGTACCACTCCTCGCAGGCGTCGCACCCGATCATGAACCTGGAAGAGTCCGAGGAGCGACAGATGCAATACGCCTGGTCATCTTGCTTGAGGATCGTGGCGATCTTGCTCTTCCTCTCGGGCAAGTCGAACTGCTTGGCGATCTCCTCCTTCGACTTTTTGAACTTACGGTCGCTCATTTCCCTGGATTTCGCGATTTATGTGAGGAGCCAAATTTACTTTTATGCTCGACTTTCGAAGATAAACAAGCAGCTGTCAAATTCAAATTTTCGAAGTAGAAGCCGTTGGAACTTTGGAGTGTGGCCACGTGCGTGGGTGACTTTGAGCTCAATTACGGCAAAATAATTACTGCTAACCTCTAATTAAGCTAAATCTATCAACGATTCAGCTCGCGCTCATCATCATTATAAACGGATTCCGCACAACTTCGCGCCTAACACGTTCTACTTCGTTTGTTAATCCCAATAAATTAAGTTGAACACATGTTCCCGTATGTAAATAATTAGTGGGTTGCGTTACTCATAATTAATAAATAATTAGTCGTCGCTTCGCAACTCGGAGCCCTTCGTAAGCCTTCACACTCTGCCAACGTCTGCCATTAAATCAGGACGGAAAGCTCGGCATGTGTGAGAATTAAACGCTTCGCCCCCCATTCATCCGCACGCACACCCGAGAATCTTGTAACCAGAATGACAGGGAAAGCAAAGATTCTAACGACAACAACACCTATTTTGGCATCCACCACACCCCTCCCAGTTCACTTTTGTTTTCGCACGAGACATTGTCTTTATCTCCGTGCTATACGGAGGCGTGAGAGCAAGGGACGGACGTAAGTGGTGGAGCCATTAAAGTGAATTTATTCTGTCATTAATTAAACATTTTCGTGGAAAATAGCTCAACCGGTGAATGTGGGTTAGACTGTTAGACGGTAGCGCCTCTGATAAAAGTCTGGGGTGGGGGCTCGAGCCGATTGTCTGCCATATGAAAGCCGCAAATTAAATTTGTGTGTGAACGGATGAGCAAACATTAAGTTTTATGCCTTTTTATAGCACCCTGCTTAGGAAGGCTTTTATGGGGATTTTCTGTCTGTCTTCTCATCCCTCGGGAAGCGTGATGATATCTCATTTAGAGGTCTTAACTAACGAGTTATGTCAGATTTACCTGTCAAGTATGAGAAGTGCATTTTCCCTGACTTCATTTTGAAAGGGCGATTATGAGAATTTACTCAGAGGTGTTCAAGTTCATTTTTTCTTATTAGTTTAAAGATGAAATTTCTTATAACGTGAATATTTTGAATTTTAGCTCAAATCAAATTTTTCCCGATTTCGGAACCCCCCCCTCCCCCACTCGACCCCCTTAAGTGATAGTGGCATACATGTGTTCTATGATTTACTAGATTTGAGATGAACTATAACATATCCAAAATTAGGCTCATTCAGATAAAGTATAAGAAACTTTCATACAACGGGTTTACCCCCCTTACTACCCCCCTAGGGGTAATGGGGGTCCAAGATATCTAACCTCTTACTCTACAGACCATGTCCCATACAATGCAGAAAACCGCATTTCTCTACCTCTTATAAAGTTTCGGACAGACGGACGGACGGACATAGCAGATGCTACATCTGAGGGAAAATGCACTAAAAATCTTTTTTTAAAAACACTACAATTTTTTTTTGCCCGTTCAAGCTCTTAACTACCCTGCTCTCTGACGCATAACGCAAAGAGATGATAAAAATGAGGTGGAAAATTGGAAATAGACTATCAGGACGCGCAGTGAAAGAGAAGCAAGTTGCGATGAAACTAATTATTTTGCTCACTTCACTACATAGTTTGATGAAACGAAGTAAAACAAACATGATTTCCGCTCCTGGATACACACAGTACACGGCCTCTTGGAACCAATTAAAAGTTAGACGTGGTGTAGGTCATGTCAGCCTGCCGATGAATCGCAGAAACGGGAGCAAAAGTGGCTTAGCTCGCCCGGAAACCAAGACTCGACAGACAGATTGGGGCTGAGTAACTTTCTGGGAAAAGAAGATGGAGAAAAACAACGAAGAAGATCTTAAAATGTCTCGGCAGAGACAATGATGGCTTCCTTCAGAACACGCTGCGAGCGGGGTTCGGTAATGGCAGAACCTCTACTAATGAATTGCAAACACAAGACCAATTTAACCAAAACAATGACTCACAATCACCCCCAATTAGACGCCATTCAAATTGTATTGTGTGCTAGCTAGCTGCTGCGACTAGGAGTGTGTTTATTTCTTGATTGCCTGACCGTCTCGTCCCGCTTCGCTCGCAATTGCATCTTCAAAATGTGTATCTTACTGTAAAGTGAACTCGAAATGCTCTCCCGCAGATGCGGCTCGAGCTCGTGTGCTCTCAAAATAAAGGATTTTAGTTGAGCACGGAATCCGCTGCCAGCATCATTATCATTACCATAGTCTGGGAAGGGCGGCGGGGGCTCGTCCACAGACGAAGAACTTGAGAGGAGAGATAATGGGTGCGAGGACACAATGAAAAGTTATGACTTGTGTACGCTTTCTATTTGTCTCCCGGCTCCGTGGTTTCGCGTCGTTAATTTCACTGAGCTCACATGTCCCATAAACTAGGAGCTTTTCTTGCGACAAGTGTAATGAACTGACCCCCATCCCAGCAGTAGCAGCAGCAGTAGCATCCTGGAAGACGGAAGATGAACCAAAAACAGAACAGGGAACGCTTTAACACCGGGATACCCGGGTAATCTTATCTAATGCTCGCTCTCTCCTTGATTACCAGCAACCATGTGTTTCTGGAGCTGGCATTCAGCGGAACAGACAGCCGCAGAAACAGATAAAAAGGCATGGCGAAGAGGCTAATTTAGATTCGCTTAATTTCGTTCCCAGCATGTGTTCTGCGGCTCAGACTCCTTCACACCACGAGCCTTTGAGCCCTGTGGCATGATAAATGTATTCATAACCGGAGCAGGGTTTAATTAGTTATCGCTTCCATTTGCACGATGAGCGCTTGATGTACCGCAGACCCGCTCTCGGGTGTCTTCAGAGGAGGATGTGGGTCACGAGTCCGGCTCTGGGCGTGCACACGAGCTTGTTTACGTCCAACAGCTTATGCAATTTGCTCAGCTTAATTTGTTGTGAGACGAGCAATTATGGGTCATGGAGGGTGCATGCTAGCACTCGCATTTGGCATTCATAGCTACTCAAGGATTGCCCGAGAAGCATGTCCATTCAAAGCACCCGTTCAAGCGGCTTAATGATTTGATGTCCGAGCCCATTCGTCTTGTTTCGGGCGGATTACACATGAGCGTTGCTAGAGACCCGAAAGAAGTCTTCGACGTGCTTGATTGGGTAGCTGCGGCCATTTATCCCCCGTTAGTGGTTTCATTACTTTGATCCCAAATTACTCGGGTACCGAATGACGAATTGCTCACCCTTCCGCAGGGCGGGGGCACGAGATGCCAAATTAATACCCACACGGAATGTACTTCGGCTCCCAAATGATGGTATTTTGGTCTCGCAAATCTTTGGTCTAAGTCGAAATGCATGTCTTCTCGTAGCTTGTACGGGGGAAATTATAATTAATGGGGCCGTCCCCACATGCGGGGCCATTAGAGACACACCACACACACCTTTTCCAGCTCATTTCCAGTTTGAAGAACCTGCAATGAATGTTTACGGCCCGGCTCAAACGACTTCGGCCTCTCTTCCTTGACCCAACTTTCTCCTGGCTTGGGAAACTCTTAACATCGTAAGCTTTGTTAATAGGCTCAGAGCTCTTGCATGAATGTACGAGTGACCAGCTAAATAAACTTGGTCATTTGGGGTTGGACTGAGAGGGAGTAAGCCGTAGTATCATAATTTTAATCCGAAACCCGGATGTTTGCTCTGCATATGTTTTATTTATTTTAGCAACTATAAACAAATTCCATGGAGCGTGTTATGTCCGGCAACTAGGATGAATTTGTAATCCCTTTCAACCTTTTTGCTGTCGCCCGGAAAGTTGGCTTCATCGGAACTGGAAAATTAATTAAAAATGGATCCAAGGAGCGTGAAACTGCTTCTTTCGAGGATCTGGTCAGAGTTAGCTAAAGACCCAGGTATTACTGAATGTCATCGCATTTTGAGGGTATAATCTGACGGGGGAACGATTTATCGGAGAGGGCTTGCAGGAAAGTACGTACAACAAAAGGAATGGATGATGAAAAGGATTTAAAAAGTCGATATTGTCGTTATTGTTGAGTCTTTTTGGCTCGTTTCGCCTCGATAGGAGCGTTGCCAGCTCGGCAGAAGAGAATAAATGAATAAGATAAGGCTTAAGATTGATCAGGCATATAAAGTTTCATTTGGGTTAAGCCCATTTCCTAATATCGTGATTGTATTTGTGTCCTTTGCATCGCATGTTGATGATGATGGCGATAAAAAAAGAAGAAGTCTCCTCCTGCAATCGACCGCGCAATGTTCCTCCTTGTTTCGCCAGAAAAGATGAAGATGGGAAATTAAATTGATGACCTATAAATGGGACAGAGCTCCCAGATCTCCACTTTCCTCGCACGTAGGTGTTTCATTGCGTTAGGTTTCCTCCTTTGTACGCCACTTTCGCCACCCTGGAACTCGCGACAGGTCTGTCAGTCGGTACTTGGGACTCCGGCTCCTGGGGGTGTCCACTGGGCTTTGCAGCGGACTCGTCGATGCCGCAACTCATGCACCAAATCCCGAGAAAAAAGCGAGGGCCCGAAAGAAGAGTGATGTCCATGTCTCAAGCGAAAGTCCACCAGAAATAATTGTCATGATGATCTTGATACATACAAATAATCTTGTTGGAAGACAACACAAGTCATCTTGAGAATCGTGCAAGGCGGCTATGAAGGCAAGCCAGAGCCAGAGCAAGTCAAAATATAACTTTGATTGGACTACTAAAGATAATACTGCTTTTATTGTCGTTGTCTTCTGTGCCAGTTTTATTACTCATCATGGTGAAGAATCAGTCTCGCTTCACTGAATTAATCCACACGAATTATTCATTGTTTTTTGGTTGCGTCTACTGCTTATTTACTGCTCGAGCTGGAACTGGGGCTAGGCCACTCTGGCTTGGAGGAGACGAGGCACGAGCGAGAAAAGAGCTGACGCATGTAAAAGAAATTGCATTTTCATGAAGAGTTTTATCATGCTTGAGAGTCGACAGTTGAGCTAGAGATAGAGACTATACTGACTAAAGCAAACAAATCGGATTCTGCCTCAAGTGCAAATCTTAGAAAATATTTGCGACTGTCTCTGCCACTCCCCTGATTTTGAGATTGAATGTTTGAGGTTTTGCTCCGGAGCAGACACTATGCTTCACATCCAGAGCCGAGGGGGAGAGGTTAATTGCATTATTCAAAAGCAAGTGTCCAGGAGGCTGCACAGTTTTGTGGACGAGCTGATGAATTGTGATTCCATTATTTATTATTCAGGTAAACAGAACGGGAAGTGTGATGTTGTTCGAGCGGAACGACAGGGGGGGGGTCAAGCTGACGTCGATTAAGCTTCTTAAGGAACATTTCTGAAGACTTTTAATTGGATTCCAGTGGGTAGTTTGTACATTCAACAGGGCTGGGAGTTTGTTTTCTAGAGTTTTAGTTTAATGAACAAGTTGCCCGATTCAGGGAATGGGAATATTGTATTGTCAATACAATATATTGTATTTTTGACGAGTGCAATATATTGTTATTACAATTTTCCAGTTTCCAAAATATTGTTGATTTTAAACAACATTTTGGAAATATAGTTCGATATATTGTTTTTATATAAATATTGCATTTGTTCCTTCCACCAAACAAATATTTCCTCGTTATAGTATTTTAAAATTACTGAAATAAACATATTCATTCGATGAGTTCATTAGAATCGCGGCGAGCGTCTTCGAAAGAAATGTTTTCTCTATTTATTTATCAATATATTGACAATATTATAATACAATATAAATATTGTATTTCTCAATATATTGTATTGTCAGAAAAAAATATTGTAATATGTATATTTTTCAGTCACCGATATTGCAATTTATTTTGAACAATATAATTACAATACAATATTGTAACCCAGATGACTCCCCAAAAAGTAAACTCAACCCAGCCGTGAATTAGCATAATTTCAAAACATTCGAATCTCCTCTCAAAACATCAAATATTAAATTTCAAAACATCTCCGAGTTCTCGGGATTCGCTATTCGAAGCAATTTAGTACTCAAATAACATCAAGAACTTGCACCAACACAACCAAATGCAATCAACATACAGCCCGAGAGAAAATCGTCTCATCTTTTGAGTGCGAAGAAAGGGCAGAGCTTCATTCGTCTCTCGCGACTGGAGCCGGCCGCATCAAATTTTAATAGTCCAGCTCACTCTGTTATCATCGTTGCTTTGTTATAGAAAAATCCAACATCCAGGATGATGTTGCAGACTTTATTGCTCGTCACAATTTGCTCCCTTTCTTCTGGAAAGCTCTTTACAAATGTGTATCCGACCATCAGGCAGAGAGCAGTCGAGGCTGGGGCTGGTAAGTGTGCCTCGGAACGCGTCTTTTTGCCGTCTGCATGGCTCTTTGTTTGCAGGCGAACCGTTGCTTCTGACGCCCTACATCGAGAAGGGCGACTTTGCCACGGCCAAGAACCTGGCCCTCATCAACGACACGGAGATCAGCGCGTTCGGGGACTCCTACTCGGGCTTCCTAACGGTCAACAGCACCTACAACTCGAACATGTTCTTCTGGTACTTCAAGGCCAAGGTGGCCCCTGAGTCGTCACCCGTAGTCTTGTGGCTCCAGGGCGGGCCAGGGGCCAGCTCTCTGTATGGCCTCTTCACGGAAAACGGCCCTTTCTCCGTCAGCAAGAAGCTCAAGCTCGTGAAGCGGCCCTTCTCGTGGCACCTGAACCACCACCTCATCTACATCGACAACCCTGTCGGCACTGGGTTCAGCTTCACCGACAAGCCCGAGGGATACGCGACCAACGAGGTGGAAGTTGGCGAAAATTTGTACCGCGCTCTGATCCAATTCTTCACCCTCTTCTCCGAGCTGCAGCCGTTGCCATTCTTCGTGACTGGCGAGTCATACGGCGGCAAGTACGTTCCCGCCATATCTCACACGATCCACGAGAAGAACAAGGAAACGGAAAACAAGTTGAAGATTCGTTTGCAGGGGCTGGCTATCGGCAACGGGCTGTGCGACCCACTTCACCAGCTGAAATACGGCGATTACTTGTATCAGCTCGGCCTTATCGACTCACACGGGTTGACGCAGTTCCACGAGTACGAGAAGAAGGGCATGGACTTTATCAAGAAGGAGGACTTTGAGAGCGCCTTCGAGATCTTCGACACCCTCCTCAACGCCGACAAGTTCGAGTACGGGTCGCTGTTCCGGAACCTGACGGGCTTCAACTTCTATTTCAACTACCTCAAGACGGAGGACACCAAGGACTACTTTGGCGACTACCTCCAGCAGAGCTCCACCCGAGACGCCATCCACGTGGGCGGCCGTCCCTTCAACAACGGCTCGGAGGTCGAGAACCACCTCAAGCTTGACGTGATGAAGTCCGTGGCGCCGTGGCTCAGCGAGCTGCTGGCCCACTACCGAGTCGTCATATACAACGGCCAGCTCGACATCATCGTCGCCTACCCTCTTACGGTTAATTACTTGAGCAAGCTCAGCTTCGTCAATTCCACGGTCTACCACAATGCACCGCGGTATGTTTGGAAGGTGGATGACGAGATTGCGGGGTACGCAAAGGAGGCGGGGAATCTGGTGGAGGTGATGGTTCGCAACGCAGGACATATGGTGCCTGGGGACCAGCCGAAGTGGGCTCTGGACCTGCTCATGCGGCTGACGCACTCGAAGCAGTTCTATTAGGGGTTTTTTGTGTCACCAAAATATGAAATAAATGTGGAAACGATTTTTAGTGCATTTATAGCATTTTTCAAAATTGTTGCCACTTTGTCTGTCTGTCTGAAACTTGGAGTCTGAACGAGCTAGAAAATTTCGGTTTTTTGCATCGTTGGGGTGTTCAGGTTAGGAATTTTAGACCCTCATTCCCTCTTGGGGCGGAATGGAAGGTGATGAAAACTCCTTATAATGCATCGGATTGAGCTGAAATTTTAGTATGTTGTAGTCTGTAGAAAGTCTAGCAAATCATGGTACTACATAAGGAACCTACCATGTACAGAGACGGAGCTAGGGGCCTCCAAAGATTGTGTGGACAAATTTTTTGGACTCAATTCAAAAATTACTGGTAAAATGACATTTAGAAGTGCTCCCACCTATAATCTTGTACATCCAAGCCTAGAAAAAATAATATAAATTAAATTAAATCAAGTCAAATTAAATCAAATAAAATCGATGATAACGCTTCTGGGTTAATTTCCTAGAGCATGGAAATTTTCACTTTTTTCCGACTTTATAAAAGTGAAAAAAAAATAAATTTCCATGCTCTAGGGTTAATTTTCAAAATGTTGACAAGGAATGATTTACCATTTCAACACATATGTACATTCCAAAGTGGAGGTAAAAGCGGCTTAACTCAAAAAAATAGTATGACCTAGATGTGGGAGCCTTTTCAGCTTGCGCAAATGACTGCTAGGCAATATGCTACAAGCCCAATCAGAATTCAACCGAGACCAATAAAGGTTTCTGTGGAAGCGAGCCTATTAGTTCGCTCGGGGCTCCCAAAGTCAACCTTTTAATAATGAACAAAAGCGGCTGCTCCTATATTTGGAAATCAGCGCTGAATGCCCTCGCAGATTTCATAAAAGCCCAATTCCAAGAATTCACGGCTTGGCGCTCGGTTTTTATGGCAACCGAAAGCGCAGCTCGCACATCAACGCAAAAACGGAGTGTTGTGCTGTGTCATGAATTTAACAATGTTTTGCAAGCATTGCAATGAAAATTAACATCATGTTGGCTGTGTCGCCAAGGGTGTAGCTGGCAGTGGTTGGCATGTGCAAGACCCAGTTGGCGTGACACGACACTTGTTGCGAGAGAGAGTTCCACCACTGTCCTCCGATGGCTGGTACTTCGAAACAGTGAATCATTTTAAATTCATCTGCATTTCAACAAGCCAAACAAAGCACAAATATTTGCGAATATTGCCATCGAGATTTCCCAGTGCCAGAGACACACGGAATTTACAATATCCTGGAGTGCTCGGGTTTGCTATTGTTTAAAAATTCCCACATGTTATGATGAACAAACAATTTTCGTTATCACACAGTTATTATCGTTTTGCACGGAATAAATGAAGTCCTTTCCAGGCTCCGACTCTTCGCTGTGGATGTTTCCCCGAACTGCGAACCGGAGCTGGAGCGTCAAGTGTTTACGTGGATGCGCAAAAACATGCATGAGTATGATAACAGGGCGGGTGTTTGCGTCCGCAATATGAAGAAATTAATTTGGTGAGGTGTGAAAAACACGGAAAAGGGAAACACCGAGGCCATGATGGAGATTACTCGCTCGTCCAGTTTGATAGTTGGGGAACATTATTGTTTGATGATGTAGAGGTAGACTGATTTCCTGAAATTCCAGATATTTCGTTTAAAACTAGCCCAGATCCCACGATTTTGGGGTTTTCGTACTGGAGTTTGGAAAAAATGGGTGAATCTTCCTTCTCGAATATCGAATTCGGGATTTTCATCCGAACATTTTTTGTCGAGAAAACAGTCTCTGAAGGCCTAAAATGCCGAGATTCAACTTCAAAGTACTTTTCCGGAGATTTTCGGCCAAATAAGTTGATTTTGGAGAAGAACATATTTCAACTGGCCAAATTCGTCATTTGGCCAAACCTCGACTCACAAAGAAAACCTCGATTTTGGGATTTTCACCCAAAATTTTTTTATCGAGAAAACAGTCCTTTAAGGCTTAAAACAGCTGGATCTACCCATATACATGTGTTTTCGGAGATTTTGGGCCAAAAATATTTACCTGAAATTCGTAATTTTGCCAAACCTTGGCTCGGTTACGACACCTCGATTTCGGGATTTTTGGTCAAAATTTTTTTTGAGAAAACGGTCCCTGATAGCTTAAAATAGTTAAAATTACCCCACAGAAATGCATTTCCGGAGATTTTGGGCCGAAAATGTGGAAATTAAATTCGTAAATTGTCCAAATTTCTGCTCGTTAAAAAAACCTCGGTTTCTAGATTTTCACCCAAACTTTTTTTTTACGAGAAAAAAGTCTCTTAGTGACTAAATTTCACTTCCGAAGATTTTGGGCCAAAAAAAAGCCCAAATTGTAGAGAAAAATCGTCCCCTAAGTCTTAAAATAAAAAAAAACTTCCAAACAGACACATTTCTCTCAATATTGTTGCTGTTTCCAGGAAAGAAAGGCAAATCGTAATAGACTTAGCGAGTTACCTGCTCGCGCCCGAAGGATTCCTTTCCAATCAAGCGTGATTGTGTGCATCAGCGAGTGCTCCAATTCACGCTAGTTAGCGTTCGCCCCACGCTTGGATTCGGATCCCTGGGATGAACATGAGAGGCGTCCTCCATCGCCATGTTGCGGTAACAAGCGCTGAAACGTGCCACGAAATAGCAGATCTTAAATCTCCCGTGTCTCTGCAGTAATATCGCAGTGCTACACGATGTGCCATTGCTTTATTTGTCTGTTTTGTATATGTTTCAAGTATATGGTGAATTTTTACCTTTCAAACACGCTCTGCTTCACTGGGATCTTTCTCCATGGGATGTGTAAAGAGGGGTTTGTCTTCACTTTGCGGCACCGGTGTCTCTCTCTCTCGTGCTCAATGTGGGGCAAAAGTTGTAAATTATGGTTTAATTCTGCTACCACATGTCGGATACGCTCCTGATAAATATATCAATGTAAATTTGGGAAAAAAAGAGTCCTTGGCTCAAGGTCGGCACGTGTTTTTTTCCTTGTCTCTCCCTCTCTCTGTCTCTCTGGAGGAAAAAACTGTGTCACTTTGACAGGCTGGAAAATTGCAATGCATCAACTAAGCTCCCGCTTTTGCCGTTTGAGAGCCAAAACCCCTTCGCACCGCACGATTCGGAGTGGGTGGAACTCCATATGCATTTTCCCACATATCTCTCTGCTTCTCCCTCACCGAGAATTGGGATCCAAAGCAATTTATTCTGCACCCTACGTCTACCTATATGCGAGCTTTTGCACCACAAAGCCCGAACGCCGCACACGGCTTCGGCTGGGCTATAAAAAAAGTTTGAAAAAATACGAACAACAGCGATGGAAATAATAAAACCACTATCTCAAACGGCATTTGATGTGCGGCACACGATGTAAATTAGAAGGATCTTGTAGGCAATAAAAAAACAGCCACATAAAAGTTCTCAAATGAGTTTTTAAATTTCTGTTGCTTGCCTCCCCGGGCCCCGTACGGCCGCGTCGCGTCGCGATATACTGCACGGCTCTACATAAAATATGATTATTGGCATACACATCTACGGAGCTTAAGCATTATTCTTGGCGAGCGGAACAGATGAGGATATGTAGGTGAGTGTGTACGCCGCCGAAGAAAAGGTCCCATTAATCTTACATCCACACAGCCTAATTTCATTTTATTTCATCCTCCCCGCCATCGCTCGCCGGAGCAAGAAATGAATCCATTGTAAGAGATGGAGATATCTAGGTAGCGAATAAAAGAATAATTTCTCCTAGTTTTGACACCTTTTAAGTCCTGAATTTATTATTGTCGGAGCTCCATGTGACTCGGAGGCCCGGGGCGCATGCGCAGCGCCAAATCACCCCTCGACGACGGGCACCGGAACCAGGGATGAGCAATCACAAGACAATCAGGCAGTGAAACCGTAAATTAGGTTTTTTGCACTTCTTCTGCATCGCTGTTTTGTCACTCTCCTCATCCACTTCCAGCTCCACAGTCACTACGAGTGGCGCGAAATTGGCAATAGTCCGATCGTTACCACGCATCTCAGACATCATGTGGTAGTTCCAGTTTTGGTTCCATTTAAAAATTGCTTTGCGGTGCATACATGAGCCGTAATTTTCGTCTCTCCCGCTCACCATGTGAATTTGCATCCTCAAACACCCACACATAAATTTAAATCATTCAAACAATAAATAGAATTTAACATACAAAATGAATGTTAGGCGGTTTCTGCCATTGGCATACACATCCTTCGGAGCTACCAGTCGCCCGGCTCAGCACAGTCGAGTCAAATGCATATTTAGAAATTCCGCCGGCTAAGCGTAGGCGCTGGAACATTCATGACGTTCGTACACTATGTATGCACGCACATCCACCCTCTGGGCATTTGGTTTCTGGTCCAAATATATTCTCTTAAATCGTTCATGAGGCAGGACACTTTTTCGCTATAAAAACTCAAGCTCTGTAAGGAAGACAATGTCATAGTAAGTGTCACTAACCTCGTGGGCAGACTTGGTTGTTAACGGTCCTCTTTGACCTTCGTAGCACTCCAAAATCTTGGGTTCGATATGTACCGTACTTTTCGAATATAAATTTTAAAAAAGTATCACAAATGTTTATTATTATTTACTTAAGAATTATAAAGAAAGAAGTAATGAAAAAAGTTTGGAAGAGAACTGTTTTTTTTAAGATAAAATTCGAACAATCATTTTCGAACTCGAATCAAAAATAGTCCGAAAATACAAATTTAAAAAGTTTGACCAGTCAAATTCGATTATTTTAAAAATTTCTACCCCGTACTTTGGCTCATTTTGGCTCGTACTTTGGCTCAACCCTACCGCAATCCGAATGGACAATGGTAGTTGAAGATGTAAGCACAGGAGGTGAGTTCTCCGGTTTGAAAATATGAAGCAATTCCTCAAAGTGAACCCCCGTTGACCAGAAAGGGCTTACGAAGAAGCAAAAACTGGCATCATGTGGTTGCCAACCCACAAACTTCCCGCTCAGACGGTAAAAAGTACGCACACCGTCAACAATACAGCAATAACAAACACAAGTGCTGCTGCACTAGTTATGAAAGTTTATATCCTTAAATATTGTACTTCAAACGCCAGACTGCAGGGTAGATAGGCTCCCCCAGCCTCATAGATAGAGGGAGGGAGGCAAGCAGCAGCAAGTTTTCAACAAACATGGCCTTAAAGTGCAATAATACGAGCTAGTTGTTGGCAACATGATGGCATAATGATGTTCGTGGTTTTTATATAAACTTAGAAAGTGTGAAATGAAAAGTTATTATTATTTTTCCTTTAACACGACTTTCATTATTATACGTATATTCCCCGCCAGTCACGCTGCTCGACGCCTGTTACAGCCTCGTCGTGTGGCTCGCCGTCGTCGTTGGAAGCAGAGAAAAATTAAAACTTGAAGCACTTTCGCTCGGTGGCACGCGTAGTATTATTGGGCCGGGCCGAGCCGAGGCTCAGTGTGCTATTTCCCGCATAGAGGCAGCGTAAAATAAGTCGAGTCAACACAGTTTGTGGTCGTGGTCGTGTCTAAAAGCATGTAATTTAAACTAATTTTCCACGTTATCGTACGCTTCTGCTGCTTGGAGCTCTGGTGTCGCGAAAGCTGTGCAATTTTGCATGACACAGTCGCAGACCTACGTGCGGGGTTTGGGGGGGGTTGAAGGGAAAGGGTTTTCGCTTTAACAAGGAAGGCCACAGCGAAAATTGTGAGTGAATTAGACGGTTATGCTGCGCCGTGACAAGGTAAAAATATCAAAAGTTGTGTTTAACATTTTTAACACAGCTTCATTCCGAATTAACTTTGCCATATGGTGGCTGACGATGGTGCCGACGACTGGCTCCTGGTGGAACTACCCTCGGATATTGGGGAAGGCCGAAGAAACGGGATTAACCCATTGGCTACCACTGCGTCCAGCTTCCTGAAATCGATTATTTTGGTTGGCACATATATTCCATATCAATAATTAGCAAAAATTAAATTCTTAAATAAATTTTGTTCATAATTGGGTTCATAGTTCAGAATTGGGTTAAATTTTTGGAATTTTTTGTATCAAAAAATTAGTTTGTACTCAACTCTTTTTTGAAATTATCACTTAAAATATTTTTAATGATATTTTTTAAATTAAAATTTGAAATTAAATATGGCGGCCTAATCGTAAAATTTTGCTGCTCTATAAATCTAAATCTAAAAACGTTGCCTAAAAAACTAAGCAAATTTGGAGAGTAGAAGGATTACATTATTTGAAAATGCAATTACCTAAAACTTGTCATTAAATTTTTAAAAGTTGATGGGTTGATGGCCAATGGGTTAAACGGACTGCCTGAAACTCCGAAAGTTTGTTGTTCTGTAATTGATTTTTACTCGAGAGTTTTGATCTTGTAATCTTGTTTTGAAGGTTTATGAATAATTAAAAATTCGATTTTAGCCCGAAGTTTCCCAGTAAAATATTCCGTCGTCACGCGTCTGTCCTGCAGCTGACTTTAAAGAGGAAAAGCGAGAGAAGTTGCGCAAAGTTTTAACGTTCGAATATTCGCGCTCCAGCATTCGAGTGTAATGTATTGTTCTCCCAAAGTGTATTTTAATGGAAAGCTCATGAAAGACGATTGGAAAAACAATAAAAGCGTAAATTATTCATGTCGACACACTGTTTTCTATGTCTTCGTTCAGTTCTCTTCTCAAACTTCTCACTGTAATCTTTTAATGGCAGTTCAATGAATCTCCTCTACAGCACACTGAAAGACGGCGGAATGCGTCTGAACTTTCTCGTGAATAAAAAGGTGATAAAGCATTAAAGTAATCTTTTTTATTGTTTTGTGTGCCAAGTTGAGCGATCACGAGTCTGACCAGCAACCTCTCTTGGCACCAAACCGATTGCATTTCCCCCATCTCGGCCACTACTGCAGCATTTCGAGGAAAATGGGGCAATCTGATTTTCCGTCCGTCCGAAGTTTTCTCATTACCCGAGAGCAGTGCTTAGAATGCTGCGGTTCACGGCTTTGCCTGGCTTTTTCGCGCTCAGAAAATGTTGTGTCTCGAGCAAGAAGGCAGGCAAATAGTGACCAGGAAGCATGTTGAGGAGAAATAAATCTTTCAAGGTACTTGACTGTGATTTATGTGCCTCTCAAGAGGGCGACCAACGCAGCGACCGCGACCGTTGGTGGCAAATTTGGAAAATTGCCGGCCGAACAAATTTTCCAATTCAGTTAGGACTCAGTGGCATGAAAAACACACATGCAGATCGAATTTATTATGTCCTAAGCCCAAAATTAAAGTCATGGGAGGTATTATAGATGCATAAATAATTATCTATTAGCACTGCTGACGGGGTGAAAGTACGTGCGAGCCACTATAGGGTTCCAATGCTCCAATACCGCTATTGCAACGGACACGAGCCACACAAATGTGTCGATAGATTTTATTTAAAAACACCGAGTCGGGCTGTTGTTCAGGTCGTGAAATTCGCTAAAAGGCAATAAATAAATTTATAATAATTCCATGAAATTTAATTGCTTGTTCCACATTATGTCCGAGGCAGTGTTGCTCGCCTCAGCCATTGTTCGGCATGTTTGTGAATATTTTCGATTGCCAACACGACATCATTAGTAATTTCGCGAACAAATTTAAATTCGAAAACGCTTGACATGACAAATTAACAATATCCACTTTGGGCGATGTTGTCTGTATTTAATTTAATTGTTACAAAATTAGGCCTGGATATAATCATTTTGACAGAAAATTGTGCATAAAATATGGATTTAATCATATTGAGAGCGTAGTTTGACTCCATTCGAAGCGAACTATTTAGAAATCGCTACAATAACATAATTTCACACTCAAACATTCATGCTAATTGGATTACGTATATTCGTGTGACTTGTTGACATTAACGCTTGGCTACATTATCCGGGTCGACCACAACAGCTTTGCGGATAAATCCTGCCCTAATTTCTGAAAATGTCGATATGTCTGCCTGTGAGCTGTCCAGAAACCTCGCGTTCCGACCGTCCTTGCGGATAGTGTCGATTTGAACGGAGATGTGCGAATAGCGAATGCAGCAAATCGAGGACATACGCAGTGTGTCTGCATACCACAGACCACTTCCTTTTAATTTCCTTTGCATATTAAAACAATTTGAGCCTGGAGGCAGGAATATTTTTGCTCGCCAACAAACGAAGGAGGAGGGAAAACAAGCGAGGAGGCGACATCATACCGGAAATATATTTTCCTGTTCTCCTCAATTACGTTACTGAATTTCGCTCGCCCGTCCCGACAGAGGCACAGACGCCCGCTGCCATCTGATGATTGTGTAAATTTTTAAAACATCTTTTGTGTACGCCCAAAAGGCCCCGAGGAAAATGCTAATGGAACGTCGATGAATTTTTATTAACTTAATCAATATTTCAGGAGGTGGCGTGGTCACTTCCTGAGAGCCCGGAGCCGTGAAGTGGAAATATTGTGATAAGGCCCGACACATCTCCATTGTTCGGCATGGCACACTCATTAGGCTTCGAGGGAAATTGAGTTTCGCGGTGCTTAATTTTACGGCAGCCAGTTGGGGCTCATAACGCCCGAAACTGTAGCTGAAACTCAAGCTCCCCTGACCCCCTGCCTGCGGAGGTCTCGGAGTCATCGATGGAGCAACAACTTAAAGTTAATTCCCGGTAATTCAATTAAATTTTATTTGCGTACTTGAGACGGAGAGGCGCATCGTGATCTCCTTGCTTTTGCCTCGTCTCAGTTTCTCACTACTTATTAAATGAAGATTTCATCCATTTAAATGGCCTTATTAAATTTTGATTGATTGAAGATGTTTACCTATACTCGTACGGAGCAGCACTAGCTATTGTTCAGCTATCTTCATTTGTCCCAATGAGCACGACCGAGGCTTTGTTATCGTTCTTTCTTCCTTTTCTCCGTTCACGTTGGGGGAGACAAATCATCTTAGTCGTAAGGCAGAGTCGCAATTAATGACTGTTGCTCGGTCCAATCGCCTTGTTAATTAAAGGTTCTCACAAAGTGCCTCTTAGTCACACTTTGAACTTCATTTAGGGACGCAACAGACCGACAGACATGCGGAACGTCACCTTGGGAAGTCCTTGAGGAAGTTTGCGCCCGGAGGTGAGAGCTGGAAGGAAGCGCAAAAATGTTCAAAGAAGTGTCAGGAGAGGTGAAAAATTGCCTCAAGGGTGACAAGTAACTAAAGACAAGACTCATTAAATATTCAAGCAGATAATTTGGATTCATGCAGTGGTAACCAGGGCAAACATGTACCGAGAGGTAAGCAGGCACTTGCTTACAAATGATGCTCTGCAGATTTGAAAGAGGTAGTTAGGGGGGAAGAGAGACGAAGGAGGCGGAAGAAGAGATAAGACGACAATCAGCTGCCACACAGGAGCATCTTGTCAACCTTAGCTGCGGCTCTGCGCTGTTAATCCAACTGCCATTGTGCTGGCCTTTCTCTTCTCCATCAAGCAAATGTCGAATGTATGTAAATATTATGAGTTGAAGAGCCCTTGTAGTGTGTTTTTGTTTCGTGTGTCTGCCGGCACCGACAACGACTCGAGAGGAACCCGACGAGTGGTATTGAATGCAAGGAATATTCAAATGCTCGACCCCATGATGTCTTGCTTGTTCCGGTGGAACACAAGCTATTCACACAAAATTACACACATTTTGAATGTTTAATGTACGTGTCAACATGAGGAATAAGATACTGAGCTCCATGTTCAATTGCGCTTATGCATACCTACATGTACGCGAGACACGCAACTTGGGTCGGAATCATCAGAAAAACTCATCAAAAATCAAGCGAAAGATGATGAAAATCTCCCAGGAGGATTCACGGTACATACGCGTGTTCACCTTCCCTCCACTCGAGTTTCGCATGCCGTCACGAAAACAAGGCAGCAAAAAGTTTTTAAGGGGCACGAGCAAATTTTTAGATGAATGGTGGCAACCAATGAACAGCTCGTGCAAAAAGAGGTGTAAAGCACAACAGGACTGGGTGGGCCCAAGAGAACTTTTAGCCGAGGCTCCTTTCATTTCAAAGTAAACTCTGACGTCTGGGGAAAAATGGCTTAAAATAAGGATTTTAACAATGAGAAACAGTATCCAAAGGAAAGATTTTTTAAGGAAATAATTACAACTTTTTTTTTTGATATTTAGAACTCGATTTTTACGGTCATAGCTGTAAGAGGTTTCAGAAGACCGTAATCCGTAACAAAGGCTTTGTGATTGAATCCTAACCAATGTGATCGATTCAAGTAGGAATCGAATTCAAATAAGATTGATCCATCAAATCCAATCCAGTCCAACCAAACCCAATCAAATCCATTCCCATTTCAATTTTTAACGATTTTTCTTCCTCCCGATTGAACCAGAGACGTAACCGGGGGGGCTGGGGCTGAACATTGAATGGGAGTCCCCACTCCTGCCCCCCCCCCCCCCCCCCCCCCGAGGGCAGTGTTTACAATCGAAGGGGCCCCTGGGCACTTTATCTTTCGGGGCCCCATTTCTCTACACAAATTTTTGAAACCCATTTTTGTAGAATGAAATTTTCTTGAAAAAACTTTTACCATAGTTCCAAATAAAAGCTTAAGACGGATAAATAGGATAGCTCTTATATTAATTTGGAGTGTTTTTAGACTTTATTTCTTAAAAAGAGCCGCTACAGGCGCAAAGGTTTTTAGGATTTTAGACTAATTTACCCCCTTGAAGTTAGAAAGGAGGCCCCCAGACTACTAGGCTGTTCTAAATGGGCCCCGTTTTTTTAAAACTGGGCCCCAAAGGTGCCTTATTTTAGTAAAAATTGAAGTGTCTGGGGAGCCAAGCCTGCCCTAGCCCCCCCTTAATTACGTCTCTGGATTGGACAAAAATAAATCCTAGTCTCAAATCCACCCTATCCTTGTTGTACATAGACAAACAGACAAAAGTTTCCCTCGTGCCTATTTAATGTCTCATTTCTAAACCGCTCCGAGATAGAAGCTGGGAAAAGCCGCAAAAATTGCTTGATTACAAACTTAATACCACCAATTCGTTCCCTGCTCACGTACGTGCGAGAAGCTAGCTGATCTTTTCCGCGTGCTTTTTGTTTCACTTTCTAAATTTACGACTTTCAATTGTTTGTTAGGCCCCCTTCGCTCTCCTAGGAAGCGAGTTAACCGCCGCCACCGCACTTAATTCGCAACACAAACAAGCCCGAATAGGTCCATTGGAGCAGCCAGAAGATCAATACTCCGAGGCCATCTGTCATGCTGTCACATCTCCGCTCTTTCAATAATTTATGTGGCTTAATGTGCGAGGTGTTTTCAATAATCCTTCATCATTACCAGCCCCACAATGCACAAGATATGCGCGCAAAACGGCGATAATGGATCTTGAATGCAGTCCTTCGCACCTCTCCAAATAGCCACTTTCACCGCGTATATGGCTATTTAGTGAATAATTCAAAATGATACAATCATTGTTGTCATAACTATTGGCCTGTGTGCGAAACTGCGGCACGCTTCCGGTAGATCCGCCTAAATTATGTATTGACACATTTGTCATCAAGTTGTTTATTAACTATCCACTATTTGGCCAGCGAGAGAGAGAGGTATCATGTGGTGTAAGGAATAGGCTGTCACGTAGGATTTGATTGAATGCTTTTAGAGATCGATAGACGGGAGGGGCCCGGGCGGCGAGAAGGTACATCCAGGCAACGTATTATCCGCATCATCTGGAAAAATGTGCAGTGGGAAGATTTGGCATGAGTTCAAATTAAAATAGGACACATGAAACATGGAAATGCACTTGTTTTGATTGTCGGATGATTTGAAAGGATGCAAAGCGGCACACGAGGAATCCGCCTTGTAAAGAGCAAACATCCTGGAGATTGTTATTGTGTGCATCTCTGCTCAATCAACCCCTGAGAGTCGTACATATTTTCCAGCCGGTACCTGCTTTGAGCCGCAAACCTGCTGAAAGCTCTGTTGCAGCAACTTTGTCTCTGTACCTAGCAGGGATTTCTCGTTCCCTGGGCTTTTCCAGCTTTTCATTACGGCAACCGGAGATGCATGCAGGCTGCCAGCGGTTGTTCACATTTTGAGCAGAAGATTTTGTTGTAAACATGTTTTGCTACTCGCTCTGAACGTTATGTTATTTTAAACGATTTTTCTATCAACTTTTATTGGATGCTAACTCAAATGTAAGGCGGATTACTTACTCCCGGAGGAGCCGACAGGAACTGGTTTAGCATTTTAATGTTTCATCAAATGTCGTATCAATAAATAAATACTTGCGGGCCACTGAGAGAAATTCTATTAAAAAATTCCTCAAATATTCATGGCCCAAGAAATCGCTGCACTCAGCTCGGATCCAGCCAATCATTCTGATGTTGGTTGCTGTAGAAAGTGCCGCACTCGAGTCAAGTCAACAAGCTTGGTGGACAAACAGACCCTGGAGTGGTTGGAGCCGGACTGCAGCGTCGAGCAAGAACGAAGTAAAGTGGCAGAAAAATAAAAATTGTATGAACACCCGAGCAAGGAGCCTCGTCTCTCGAAAAAAGTTGATCAAAATGAAATCCCAAGCCAATACTGCTTTGCATAATTCTGCTCCATTCTTGTGCTACTTTCGAGTACCTGTGTGTGCTCGGCGTCATCAGGAGTTGCTACAAATTGGCTGAAACTGAATTTTTATATTTCCTCCGTAAGATGAGGCAGGGCAGGGTACACAGTAAGAGGATAAGCGAGGAGAAAAGAAAAACACGCAGAACAATCAGAAGCGAGATAAAATTCAGAGATGATGTTTGGGGAACAGGTGTCTGGCTTGTAGATGCAATGCAAATGTGAAAGTGAGTGAAATGCAAAAACTTTTGCACTTATTCATGCACCTAGCGCTCCCTCTCGCTCTCCCAAGGCTGAATCTCATGAATACGCCGCACCAGTTTGCACTTCAAAACTTATCATTCAGACGTTCAGCTCCCCCCGGCATCTCCTGAGTCGCAGTCGTGCCGTGAGACGTGTGCAAACTTTTCTAGAGTATGATAAAAGTCAAACTTTGATGGCAAATGTGTGAGAAATGATATTTAAGGCTGTCAATATTGTCTTTTCGTGTCATTTATTTTAGAAGCCCTTGCGGAGAAGCAATGTCACTTTTGATTAAGCAGCTCCCTATAATTGAATTCTTTCGGGTAGTTCCTCAGACCAACCGGCTCCGGTTCACGAAGCTCGTCGATACACAGAGTCAATGGACCGAAAATGTTTTCCTCTTGAAGGCTCCACCTCACTTTGCCGCAATGAAAGCTGCACTTCTAGCACGCCACCCGGAAATCTCTGTGTGTGTGTGTGCATGTACATTTTAGAGTTGGAGCGAATAAACGATCCAAAAGAACGAGACTATTTGGCTGACTAGCTTGGCAAGCCTTACAAGGAATCGTGCTTGTAAATGTCAACACGACGCTGCTGCTGCATTCACAGACACGCACATAACTCTATTCAATATGCTCCGGTCGTTCTACACTTCCGTTTTTGTTCAACTCTCGGCACACTCCACACAACCAAGGAATCTTTTGAACCGAGCCGATGTCGTCAGTGTTCTGCAAACTGTGAAGGAATCGATGGAAACGCCGAAGAAATGCAGGAACTTCAATTTAAAATGAATTTCCTTGTACTCTAGCAACGATAGTACAAAACAGGGGGAAAGGGAGTCATGGCATTTGGTCAGGAGGCTCTATTTGCTTTTTTATATATTTCTCAACACAGCACTGACATTTCATTACTTCTCTTCTGTGAGGTTGCAGAGTTAAAGTTTATACTAGAGGCGGAAGGGAGTTCATTGGGTCTTTAAAGTGCATTTTCAGCATTTTGCAAAAAATGCACTATTGGGGCCGCTTTGCCGTCTGTCTGTCTGTCCGTCAGAAATTTTTTAACTCAAGAACCAGAAGAGCTAGAGAGCTGCAATTTTTTGCATCGTGTAGGGCCTAGCCTGTAGAGATGCAGGCTAACAATTTTAGACCCCTACCCCTTCTTGGGGGGGAATGGGGGGTGTTTTACTTTTGTATGAAAACTCCTTATTTCGCATCCGATTTAGCTAAACTTTTAGTATGTTGTAGCCTGTGCAAAATCTAGCAAATTATTTTGCGACGTGTAATCCCTACCATGTACAGGGACGGAGCTAGGGGCCCCCAAGTTTGTATGGAAGAAAAATTTTTTTGTTTTCCAATTGGACTGAAATTCGAAAATAACTTGTAAATGGCAAGTAAAAGTGCTCCACCAATAAATTTGGACATCCTCAACTAAAAAAGTTTTCCCTCGCTCTCACCAGAAAATAAGCACTTTCCACTCCGCTGAGGAAGCGGAAATATCTATAAACCAAGCAAAATCGATCATAAAGCTCATGGGCAAAATTTTAAAATGTTAAAAAAAGCTGATGTCGTAAGTATCCCCAGTTCTTAGACTTTTATTTTAACATCTTCTCATCATTTTGAAAATGCACCCGTAAGCTTGATTTGATTTAATTTAATTTGTTTACTTTCAAACAGTCCAGTCTCCTCTGTCAGTATGTTCACTCATACCATTCAGCTCCAATAACTTTCCGGAACCCGAGACGAGTCTTGGAGCAAAGCTAAGACATTGCATTTTTCTCATCTTCTTGTAAATATCCAGGGAGTGTGTATGAAACTTACTCAGCAAGGATTTCTCGCATCTTGGGCTCAGCCAGAATGCAGCATTTGTAGGCCATCCGTGCCGTGCCGCAGCGAATCCAATTGAATTTCGTGTCCAAACATCATCGCGAAAATATGAAACCATAGGAATTGTTGTCGGGACGTTTGAAATTGCTGATGTCAGTGTGGTTTTGATATTTTCGTACAATATCGGCCGCTTTAACTGCCACCAGACACAAAATGTGTTCTGGAGCTATTTTCAGAACGTGTTTTGTGTTTAATCAATAGACTCCGAAGTGCTTTTAGGGATTTCAATTAGTCGCGCACACGTTTAGCATTTAGCCTCCCGCCTCCATTCTGCAGTGCTGCAAATTGACACCGTATTCCATTACTGGGGCTCTAAAATTGGAGAAAAATTGGAATAACATGCAAATGCGCTCAAATAGTTGCACGACTGGAGCCTGGAATGGAACGGAACGCAGAAAAAAAGAAAGAGGATGGGATGCAGGGAGAGGAACCTTATGAAAGATTTCAATTTTCCACGACAGAGAGCACACGAGCAACATAATGACAGTGTTTGAACGCTGTTGTCGCATGCTTCTAGCCCCAGCCAGGGCGAGGCGAGGCCGGAGCTCGGAGAAGACGCAACTGCTCAAATAAAATTGTCATGTTTACGCTGCCAGTGAGTATCAAGTGCACGTATTTCGGAACACGATGTGCCACACTCTACAACTTTGCTGAAAGTGGAGGAGGACGGAGAGGAGGAGAATGAAAAATACATGTATGGGGACAGGCTATCTTGCTGAAATGAGTTGAATGGAATTTAAGATGGGATTAGTGTCATCAGATCGATGAATTCAAGGATTTCACAGGGGATTATAAGTTTCCAGTTTCCACCGATGCCCGTGCCCGAGGGTGTGTGCATCATCTCTTCTTTTGTGCCTTCTTTGTCGTGCCTAAACTTCTTTCTCCAAATCCGATTAGGCTTTTTCGGGATTACTAGACCACGTTTAAGGGTTGTAGCGTATTTGTGGCGACTCAGGAGAGATGCTATCTCCCGGGGATTTTTCTGGCTTTGTTTCATAACTGCATGTGGGCTCGCCGAACTCCATATAGGGCTTCATCATCAACAAATTAAACTTTCAAGTGCAGTTGAAAAGTTGCGGGATCACATAATTTACTTCAAATCAAGTGTCTGTAACTAA
This sequence comes from Forcipomyia taiwana, assembly GCA_963930915.1. Lineage (NCBI taxonomy): Eukaryota > Metazoa > Arthropoda > Insecta > Diptera > Ceratopogonidae > Forcipomyia > Forcipomyia taiwana. The sequence continues at coordinate 782,003 of CAWVOI010000099.1, read as the reverse complement.
ATTTTCTCATGTAGCGCGCTCGTAAGCTTGAACATTGTGCTGGTGAGGCTGACTCGAGCATCCCGGAATTCGGGTTTGTGTGACATCATGCTGGATTTGGTCGTTGAGTTGAGGTTGGTACGCACTTGTCTCGGTGTCGTAGCCGGAAGCCGACCCCAACCTCGTTTGGGAATGAGGAGACCCCCTCCGGTTACTGCCCTGATTCATCTGCGAGTTTGCACAAGACTCAAATGGAACAGGCAGTGGAAGCCAAACTTCGTATCCAGAAATTGCAATAACGAATCTGGAGCTCGTTTTGTTTTGTGGCTTTTTCAAACGCAGCCCAACAAATTTAATCCGATGAGCGGTACTCTCAGGTCTGGCTGGTGCCTCTGGGCTTTACTGATTTTTGAAATTTATGCAAGTTTGCGGTTCTATTTACCTGCATTTTCGCGTTTATGAAATGGAAAACGAGCCCAAGCGCGAGGATTTCCGTGGCTTCACATGGCTGATTATTAAATTTACGACGGGGAGAGGTGTATGGGATATTCAGGAGCAGAATTTCGCTCACTGCCCATATCTGTGATCTTTAAATAGCTCACACGCCTTTGAAATTCGTGTCCAAGGTTAGCTAAGCTGTCTCTCTTATCTCTGCAGCAGGTCTAATCGAAGGGGACTTCAACCCGGCACAACGTCACGTCAAAAGAGTATCATCAATACCCGCACATGCCGAGGTAGCGCCGCGTTTATCAAGATTTGATAAGTTTTTAGCTCGAAGGCACATCCATAAAGGTCCCAGTCACCTCCAGTACCTCAGCATGAGTGTGTTAGGCACCTTGATTTTGCTCCTCCGATGGGCGCTCTGGATCTACGGAAGTCTCTTCGCCCTCTTCCTGTCGATTTTCATCCCTCTCCTAGTCGTGCTTCTGCTGTCTCCGACAACCTCAAAGCTGCATCGCTCGTTATGGGACTTCCTCACGATATTCACAATTGCCTCAATATCCGGGTTTCTGATTCCGGTTCTCATCGTCCGGCCCAAGCACTGGCAGAACGCCGTTATCGTGACGTGGGTTCTGAGAAAAATGTCATATGTTCTGGGACTCACGTGGGAGGTGCGAGGGGCCAACTTTGCCGCTGAAGATAAGGGAGCCATCGTATGCTGCAACCACCAGTCTTCGATCGATTTGTTCGGTAGGTCAAAGTTTTAATCTTTATAGCCGTTTGTCAGTCCGGTAATTACCTCGAAACTTTAATTGCAGCGGAAGTAAACTACTGGTCTACGTTCAATCGAAAAACGACCGTCTCCAAGAAAGAACTATTCTACGTGATTCCATTCGGCCCGGCCGCCATGCTCTGCAATATCACATTCATCGATAGGAAAAATGCGAAAGCGAGCTATGAGACGCTCAAGCGGATGCAGAATTTGCTGGTGGAGGAGCGCACTAAGGTACTCATTTATCCGGAGGGAACCAGGAACACGAGTGGCAACGGTGGATTTTTACCATTCAAGAAGGGAGCATTCATAACTGCCATTCAGGCTCAAGTGCCCATAATGCCGATGGTAATTGCACCCTACTACTACGACGACGAAAAAGCCGGAGTATTTGTGCACTCGAAAAGTAAGTCGTCAAAATTTTGAAAAAACATGTTTATAGCTTAGTCGGGGACGAACGCATTGGAGTTCATTTTCAAGTCAGTATAGCTACAAAGTTGGGTCCAAAGAAACTCAAGGGGTCTCTAGCTCCGTCTCTAGTAGTGGTATAATTATTTGCTAGGTTTTACAAGAACATCAACATGCTAAATTCTCAACTCAATTGGAGCAATTAAATTTTTCCCCCCTTCGGAGGCCACTCACCCCCCCCCCCCCCCTTAAGTGATAGGGGCCAACATGTGTTCTATGATTTGCTATATTTGACGTGATGTATAATATATCCAAAATTCAGCTCAATCGGACGAAGTATATGGAACTTTCATACAACGGGAAAACCCCCTTCATTACCCCCCAGGCAGTTTTTCGGAAAAACCAAAACCTTTCGCTCACCCTCCAGACGATACATGACATCATGCAAAAAACCCCAGGTCTCTAGCTTTTGTAGTTCCGGAGCCTTTACGACTCAGACGGACTGACGGACGGACATTTATTCAAAATTTATGAAAATGCACTAAAAATAATATTTTTTTCTCACGCTCTCCCACACCCAGAACATAACATCATTTCCATACTTGACCCGATTCCAACAAAGGGAATGACGGAGGCGGACACCGAACTTTTGAAAGAAAAAGTTTTCAATGTCATGCTGAAGGAGTACCAAAAGCTGAAGGAGGAAGTGTCACAGAGGAGTCGAGACCGAGGTTGGGTGAACCGGCAGCGCCCAAGATTGACAATAATTAATCGGAAGCCCAAAAACCACTAGTCATTTAATTTTTTGCTCCACCGATCGAGATCCCAACTCTTTGCGAACTTAAATTTGGTACAGTTTCAATCAAATCAGGGCGCCCCCATCCCTCCGACGCCCCCACCAGCAGCGCGGACTGTGACACGTTTCAAATATTACAATTCCCCACGAATGAATACTAATCAAATCACGCTATTAAACGAAATGGGAGACATAATCAATATCAATTCATTAAAATTTGTGTAATAAAAACTTCTGGATATCTCTCGGTGGTGGCGTTGGCAGTGGCAGCACGCAGAAGATAATCATTTTGTGTGCATCGATGGAAAAAATGAAACGCTGGGATCCACCGACCGCAAAAACTCGCGCTCTCCGTATTATACAATTGAAGCTCTGCGGTGGCAGCAGCAGTTGGATAATTTTCGTTTTTATCCGCCACCACATCGTCACAATACTGGAGCTAAATAAAATTTGCTCTATCACTTTTTGCAGACATTGCTTTTTATTATATCCACTATGGTTAGGCTCGAGCTCAGGCTCGCCTCGCCCCGTTTCGCCCGCTCTCGCAGCAGCCGTTACTATAATTTTTCCGTTTTTCGATTTCCCAACTTTCTCTTCCTTGCACTGTATGTAAATGTAGTAAATGCGGAGCCGCTTTGGGGGTAGTTGAAACGAGATAAGGGCAATAAAAATATTATCGTAGCACCTAGGAGTTATGCGGATTCCAGTTTGTTGAAGGCTCCCCAAATTAAATAGTTTCCAAACACACAAGTCGAACTTTCGAGCGATAGCGGATTTCTGGCACCTTTGAGGGGGCTCTCTCGTTTCAATTAAAACGACCACGACTTACTATCAAGCAGCTGAACCGATAAAAACAAATATTTCAGGGTATTTTAATAAAGTTGCCTGCAGTGAGCAGGATGTTATTTTCCCATCATACGTGCGGGACACAATCAGGCTGGATTGCCACAAGATGAATACATGCCAGAGTGCCAGTGACATCTGTCTATCAACTGCGATTATTAACATTCTGCATTTTATTTGATTTTTTGCGAGCCCGTGATCCCATCGATTTTTATCGCAGATCTGCTCCGAACACTGTTGGTCGTATGTAGTTTCGTCGGCCCAAAACTTTGTCTATTTATCACCCGGGACGGAGAAAAAGTCGGCTTAGCAACGCGAAAGTTTGCGCATTTATCACGAATATTGCAGCACGAGCGCAGGAGGGGGGAGTGAAAAGGGGTTCCGGAGTTTGGTTGGAGGCTTTGAAGGACTCCGGAGTAGACACGCATTCGATTCGTTCACCAACGCTGTTTGAACAATTGCGGCATATGAGAGCTCATGACCGTCGGGCACTTAGATGGACAAATAAGCAGTAGTTTCGGGCCGCCAGCACACAATGATGCTTCATTTTGACGGCTTATGGACATTTGCAAATCATCAAACACATTTTCATGACGCTAGCAAAACCTCAGCGAGCGGCATGCGGTAGCCAAACAGGCGCTATGTATGAAAATTCACATTTTCCAGCGAATCCAAACAATGGGACGTGCGGCTCTGCGTAAAAATGTATTCAAATTGGGATTAGGATGGAATAAATTATTTGCACTTCGTCCACTACTCGGCCCTAGAGCGAAACTGCCCATTCACGAGGGCTCCTCCGTGACTTCTGAACAATTCGTCATAATTTGTTTGCCAAAAGGGAAGTGGAGGATGCAATTGGAGGACTCAGCAGAGTGCAGTCGAGCGGCAGCGTGGATAATTACCGTTCCAATCCATCAGGGAAAGCTTTTAACGAGACACAATGCAGAACACCTGGGGGATTGGGGTTGCCGTTTAATTTGAAAAATTGGGTTAAATTTACGAGATCTCTCAGGGACTTAACCCATTTCGAGCCAAGGGTCAGAATTTTTTTTCTGATACAACGGTAATAGATAGAAAGCTTATTCTTTTTTTTTGTCTAAATATTTCAAGAGAATTTTTTTCCCGAGACTCTTAAAACCCGAGGCTTCTAAGGCTTTTGAAAAATAGGCTTTTTCGAACATGTCTTTTGAGACTTCCCCGAAATTTCGTCTTTTTCAATTTTTGTCTGAGATTCTAATGACTCAAAGAGTAATAGTCAAACATCACGGGAAAAATCAAGTTCTTCCCAAATAAGACCTTTCAATGGCTTAAACTAGGCTTCAAAAGTCAATGATGAAAAAAACATGTTTTTTTGTATATTTCACATATGTATGGTATATGTTATTTGATAAAAATATATTTTTCAAAATTGAGAAATTCTATGCTGAATATGATGTGGATGAAGAAAAACCATATTTGTGTTATATAGTTGAAATATATGTGAAATATTCAAAATATATATGTATAAGATATTTATTTTGACCTCAATTTTTTCATACGGGGGCCCAAAAGGAGCAAAAATAAATCAGAGCCAAATTGAGTGCCCCACCCCCCCCATTGCCCACCACTGAAATCTCAACTAGAGTCATATTTGTCTGTTTGTCTGGTAGGTCTGGAGGTCGATAGGTTTTCCCGGGCTTTACCTATTGGGTATCCGAAAGAAGTGCAACATGAAAGTGCAAATTAAACAAAATGTTTAGCGCTGGGGGAGAGAGCACTGAAATTGCTGCCAGTGTTGCAATCCGACAATAGTGTGTCGGGAAACGTGGCGGGAGCAAATAATCCTATTAGGGAACGAATTAAATTACGTTAATTGATTATTTTTCGCAAGTTTAATAGCACGTTGCACGAGCAGTAATAAATTTTGAAGCGAGAGCGAGTGTTGTGGGGGCAAGAAAAGCGCAGCTAAAGTAATATTTGTGTTATCTGGAAGAGCAGCCATTTTGAGTCGGAACGTTCGCTCGAGTGAGCCAACTTGAGAGAAGTGCGGTCGCAGAAAAAGTTTGCCCCCCCACCCACCACGGCAAGCCACCCAGGTGTTGCTCTGCCACAGTCTTGCGAGGCGTCATAAAGGATGTTCCATGTGACTTGTACTAAAATGTAATTAAAATTAATTATTAAATGCCTTATCCGCACTAATGTGTGACCTGAAAGCCAGCACCAGCAGCTCCTTCCCCCATTTCTCCCCATTCACCGAGAAATGTAATTTAATTCCATGTTACAGGTGAATTTTAATTAATTTTTCACAACAAACAAAGCGCGGCAACTGTTCATCTTCCTCGTCTCCTCCATCTCGTATTTCTCCAGATGTCTTACGCCATAATCATATTTCTTAAGCGCTCAACTTTTTTTTTGCCATGCAGTGGTCTGGATGCGGTGCTGGGCTCCTTTTTGCGGATTATCTTTTACAGATTTTCCCTCATGTTTTTGCTTTCATGTTGCTTACGCCTGTTATCGCGTTATGAAGGCACGAAATTAGCCTCCTCAGCCCGCCGCCGCGATGGTGCGAGCGAGCCTCGGTGCAGGCAAATGAGAGATAAGGCCTTTGTAATAGCATGTAATACATTTCCTTTTTCTCGGAAATGGCTTAACCTTTTTTTGGCTTATGCAATCTCATTTTCTTAATATTCCGTACATCGCCATCGGACTGGGCCGGGCATCGTGGATATAATTTGTCATTATGTGGAAGAGAGTAGAGACTAGATTGAGGTCGTCGTCATGGGAGGCGAGTCAGAGGGTTTGAGCCCCCCAGCTATGGCGTCATCGATCGCATCGGAGCGCTGGGAGAAATCAGCCTAATCACGAATCAAACCATCTGCTTAAGATCAAAATCATGTTGTCATGCCTTCTTCCAGCTCGGTGGCAGTTCCTGAGCGGCGAGATTATTTATTGATGATTACATCTCTCTTTTCACAGCGCGTCTAAGTGCTCAAAGCAAGAGGATTAGCGTCGTTCCTGGCATGCCGAATGATAAATTGGAGGCGGAATTTCGTTCATAATTACTTTAATTGGTCTAAATCATTACCATTTAACATCCTCGTCGTCTCTGCCATCGTCTCAGCGCGCTCAAAGTGTTGTGCAAGCTTCTCTTCTCTCGCACATAATGGATGGTGGAGCAAGGCGACATGCTACCGAAAAACAACAATTGCCTCTCTAGGCTCTTGCATGGAAAAGAGGATCGGAACGGAGGACAAGAAGGCAAGCTAGTAGAACAAGGAGCAAGTGAAAGGCAAGACAAGAATCTCAAACAAAGGCAGTGCCTCGGGTAATTACTCTTTATACTTTACACATGCCATTACGACGTCTCTTCCCCTTTGTGTGTGTTCTTTGAATGCGGTATCATCACATGTGGTTCCATTCATTCATTCCTCCGACGCTACTTGCACTTGCACTCCTTCTAAAATTTATCTCCCCGAATGGAGTGACACACATTGCTGCATTTCATGGCGACAGAACAGCCATTCCAGACGCGCCTTCTTTTGTGACAGCACGATGTAATTTAACTTTAAATTGACTTTCACCAAAATTATGTTGTAGGCACTAATTACGAGAGTGAGAGAGAATCCTTTGAAACAGTTGCTGGAGGATTTTTCGAAAGACAAACAGAAGCAAAGTGTGAGGAATTAGGGCGAGTTGTTGAGTTTTCAATTAAATAACGGCAAGCAGCGCATTTGAGCTAATTCAGTTTCCCTGGTAATCTGGTCCCCATTTGAGTTGTTATCTCCCAGCTCGTAAAAAAGACAATCACTCAAATGCAGCAACTTTTTGCAACGACTCCATAACTCGGAAAATAAAATCGTGTCTCGGAGATAGCGCCGAGGAGGATTTTCGCGCAGGCAATTCAACTAGTCTGAGAGTACGGTTTGTTCCACTTGTGACTGCCAACCAAAACTGCCACTTGAACTGTGTCAAGGAGAGAACAGAGAGAGAGCGTGGAGGACCGATTACGGCTGGATTCTCTGCAGATGAGGAGACTGCACAGCTCGCAGAATAGAAGAAATTTCATGATTTATCGTTCCGGAAAGTTATGCAAAACGCAAGGTTGGGCGAAATGGGTGAAAAAATTATCTCTTAGCGTCTATCAAAACTTCTCGGCCCCTTCTGCAAGGGGGACAGCATGATTTATTTACCATCCACGTCATTCTCGCTGGCGAAAGCTACACCCAGTGTTCGTAAATGGGCGTTGGAGTCCTGGGTGAGGAGTCGTAGCTGCCCTCGTAGGCCTCCTGCACCGCTCCGTAGACGTACTGGTTCTGGCTCCTCCTCATCCGGGGCTTGCGGAACCCTCTGGAGTGGACCTTCTCGTACAAGTCAGGGTATTGGTGCTCCAGATCCACCAAGAACCTGTTGGGGCGTCTCGAAATGAGCCCCGAGAGGTCTGGCTCTTCGACGAACTGCCGACTCTCGGGGGTTTTAGATGCGTGGATCTTCCGGCCGATGGGACAAAGTCGCTCCCAGAGAGGCTTCTCACATCTCAGGAAAATATTTTCCTCTGTCTCAGAAACCTTTGGGGGAAGGTTGAACAAAGACTCCCCAGTTATGAAGTGGACCGGGTGCAAGCCACTAACTCTGTACTTGGGCTGGGGATGGTCTCGATAGTTGTCTCGGTACTCGGTGGAGCAGGAACCTTTGCAGCAATTTCGGGAAAACATGGCCGCAATTTCAAAAGAATTTGACACTAGAGTCGCGGACGAGTAATTACTCACTCTTGAGACTAGCAGTCTAGCAAAAGAAACTTCAGCTAAACGCACATCAAAGCAACCACTCTCGCTCGTGCATTATACCGAGATCACCTTGAGCCCCTTGAGCACGGCACTTGGGCGAACTTACTTCGGTGCTCGACACACATTTCCTTTTTGTAAAACTTTTCCCTCAGCTCGGATGGAGCAAGAGCGCCGTATATTTCGTCCGGGAGCTTGCCTCCTAAGCACTCACATTATGTGAAAATGGCACTGATCAACATAATACATATTATGGAGCCTAGTACAGTCTATCATAGTTGCGATTATACATGTGCGATACGGTATCTCGAGAGTGTGTCTGGAAATTTGTGGCTAACTGGTGAAATCAACATATTCAAGTTGGTGATTATAATAATAACACTCTGAAGAGGGGGTGCGAAAGTTTACCTATCTTTGAGACACATTTTGGCTGCAGGAAATGTTGTCGCACGTGAAAATGAGCCCGGGTTGCCAGGCAAGTCCCCGCAAGCCTCTAAACTTGATGTCAGAATTTTGTTTGCCAAAATTTTAGTGCTACATAAGAGGTGATTATCGCACAATTGGGTAAAATAAACGCCTTTCTCTGCTCCCGCTGAAGGGAAATCGAGACCTTGGCAGAGTTGAATGCATCTTTTTCTTTGTCTCCCGAAACTGCGAAATCTTCTGCTCGAGTGACATTTCTGTTGTTGAGTCACTATGCAAATACCCTCCTCCTCCAAATCCATTTAAACTTGCAAATTTTCCCTGACAAAGCGGGCTTTTGTTCTGCCTGAAGAGGACTGTAATGAAGTTCTTTTGTATTCAGAATTTTTACCATTCCCGGCCTACATTTTTCCTCTCTCGCAGCGATCATATTACACTAATTCTATTTGATTCTCGTTCTTGTCAACGTAATTAAATGCGCCATCGTGTCTCGAAATACGTTTCCTCGATATTGCACCCGTCATCGTCGTTTTTTAGTGAAATATTATGAAATCCAGAAATGACGATGCTCTCAAACTCAAAGCGAGAGACGAGAGCGCAGTGAATAAATAAAATTATTTCAGCGAGCATGCTTTTCCTGCCTGCAATTATGCACGGGATGCGGATGATTTCCTTATCTCTCGCTTCTCTCTCCGCTACACCAACTGTGCACTTTCAATGACTTTGACAATAACTTTTGAAGATAGCCGTCCACTAAGAGCACTTCTCAGTTCACTGTTTTTGCTTTTTTTATATTGCTGGCACTTGTTTTCTTTCCTATTTGCAACTCAAGTGGAAGCTTCACAGTAAACTTCACAGTAAATTTTGAATGTTGTGCTCCGTTATTATGTCTGTTTGTCCGGTACTCCCAGAGCACTCCAACGGTGATTTTTCGTTACGTTAGTCACAGTCAGATTTAGGCCCGTATTGTTCAACCTTGGGTATCTTATATTAGTGCTTAGTCCAATAAAAACTATACTGGACTTATCGCTTGGGTAGGCTAACCAAGGGTGAACAATACGGCCCTTAGGCTCAAAAAGCTCTTTTTGGGAAGTCCGGACTGGCTGGGAGCTTTTATGGAAAATTTGCGGCAAGTTTGTACCGGATATTTTTTATGACTCTTTAGAAGGTCTTCTAATTTTTGGAGGACTTAAGTTACAACAGCCAAAGTAGGCTTAATCTATCAGTTACATGAAGAGGTACCAGAAAAAATTTAGTTTAGGATTTTTATAAGTCGTCTTCTTAAAGAAGAAAAGTTGAGAAAAAGTAAGCGTTACACACGCACATTTTTGTCCTTTTTGTGCGTGCTTAACGCTTAGTTTTTCTAAAAGTTTCTTCTCTAGGAAGACGAGTTTTAATTTTTTTCTAATACCTCTTTATGTCACTGATAGATTAAGCCACTTTATGTTAGAAACCTTTCTAAAAAGTCAAAATTTCCGTCAGAATGATCAAAAATCCCCAAGACCTGGAATGTCTCAAAGATTTTATCCCTGGTGAGGCTTTCTTCATGTCTTTCCGAATTTACTGCAGTCGGTTTGTTAAGTTTGAATGTTTTGTCAGAAGCGACTTTCATAACTTTGCGTTAGCGCACTTCCCTCTCGACTGTCCTCCGTTCCAGTTATGAAGCCCGGTCTACAAACTCTCGCAATAGGAACTCCCCTAATAGGCACTCGTTATTTTAAACTTTTGTTTGAAAATAGTCATTTGATTGGTTTCGATAACCATTATCGCATTATTTTTGAATTTCATCTCATTGGCCGCATATTTGGATATCAATAACAAATATACAAATTTATGCTTACTCGATACTTTCAACAATCATATATCATTTAAATGCTAAAGAGAACCAAGTGCTGTTCCCTAATAGGATATGAGTGAGGTCAAAATTTAAATTAAATTGCAGATTTAAAATTCTGATATAACGCAGTGTATAAAATAGGATTGGCAATTTATTCTGGAAAAGTTGGTGCTGGCTGCTTCTGATTTGTATTGAAAGACTGCATGATAAATTTATGAGCGTGGGGTCACGTGTCCCCAAAAGCTTTCTGCCGGGGAATATTTAATTGACATTATTATTTCCGACGGAATAATTGATTTATGATGTAAATGAGCTGAATTTCGCTGCAAAAATATCGGCAGACAGACAAAAGATGCTGCTTTTGAATGGAAAAACTGCAGACCAGACTTTTAATTTGAGCTCTTCTAAAACCTATTCTCCTGCTAAATGACCATTATCATCCGCTCTAGCCATTTGATACTCTGTCTCTCCTCTTTGAGCTCGCTGCCACTGCCAAGCTCGGTTCTGCCGGCCTTTTGAAGCGCCACCGTCCGCCTCGCCTTATCTTTCTGCACCATTTTCACATAAAGGAGATTATGCTATGTCCATTTGGCGAGTGATTTGCGAAAGAGAACTTCAACTTTCAATACAGGATGGCTGACAGGGCCGTCTAACCTTTGCTCTAATGCCAATTTTCTCGCTCATTCAAACCTGGCTGCGAGCAACGGTATGGACAATCCAATAAAATTAAAGTTAAAGCCTCGTTGCTCTTGACACGGAAACACGACCTCGTATCGGATGCATGCGACGAAATTTCATTTAGTTCCAACCGGATCGAGTTATTTCAGAAAATAGAAGTGTAATCGGTTCGCTCTGCCATGAACGCCACTTGGCTCGGGTAATTGTAGAGAAACAAAGAGAGAGGTCGTGTGGCGGGAGTTTAAAACAGTGCCGTACTCCAGACACCGGATTCCCTCAGCCAATGAAGCGCTAAAAGATCTCTTGTAGGAAGACAAAGCGAAGCACAAAATAAATAATAATCAGCTAAATTGATTGAATACATTTTCTCGTGCCTCGGCATAAAGCGCTGTGGTGATGGATGTAAGTTTATCTTTGATGGAAATCAGCGCAGAGAAAACAAGCGTCCTCCCTGCAAGCGGGGTACGTCTGAATGCGGGATTGAAGTGGGTATGTAGTGCAACGGAAAAGGCGGAAAAGAAAAGCGAGGAATGTATAAAAAATTTACGCCATGTGGTTAGTCAAGAGGAAAATTAGGTGAGGAAGAAGTCGATGGAAGCCTGCTCTCGATCCCGAATCCGCCCGTTGGCGGACAAACAGAGGATATCCTTGAAGTTACTTAGGAGGTCTAGGCGGGAGGAAAGGAAAACATCTCGGAAACAATGAATGAAAATATGTTGAGTGAATGAAAAATTCAAACAATTTTGATTGAGTCGAAGTGACTGCTTTATGCGTTCAAGGAGGGGTGTTTGATGTAAAACATTTCAATTGTCTGCTACACAACACTTGCATTCACGACACGTTATTTTTTTCTCTCGAGAAAGTGCGAGGAATGACGTATTCTGAACCCATTAGCGCAAATAAAAGTCAACGGCTGGAAGGAAACTATACCTCTCCAAGTCTCCATCCCCTCAAAGCTCCACGTTTCAATTCATCTTTTCAATCTGCTCAAAACAATGGCATGTGATGGTTTCCTAATGGATTGAGATGGGATTTGAGCACAGCACGGTGCAGAGGCACAGCGAACGTGCGAGATGGAAATCAAAGTAGGAGGTGAGCGTGCCACGTCAATCAGAACGACAAGTCATTGTGACGGTTTCGAGCCTTTGAAGTCGCTATTTTTGCCGTGCGTGAAGAGTGAGGTGTGAGTTCTGCGTAAATATGGCTTTCAAAGGTGAAATTTTTGTGGTGGAGACGTCAATCGGAACCAGGACTGCTCCTGAAAATGTCGCACTTGTGCCCTAGAACAAAGCGGAACTTGAGCTCTTTGACTTCTGGCGAAGTTCGGAGGACCTCGAGAGGCGGCACACCCAGTCGCATTTGACGGGTAAACAAAACTTGTCAAGTTTGTGTTGTCGCTTCTACTTCAACTTTTCAATAGCTGAACATTTTGCTTTTGGTTCGACTTTTGGTTTTTGTTTGCTTTCCGACGTGCAAGCACAATGGAGAGACGAGGCTCTAATTGCACTGCGAATTTGTTTTGGGAAGTTGCGACTGTTGATGAATTAAAAACACAAACAGAAATAAACGCAATTAAAGCGTTTAAATCAGCCGTTTTGTTTGTCTTGGGCGGACTTTGTTTCTGGATTTCCATCCAATTTATTTTATTTTTAGCCGCGAGAAGTTTTTACACCATTCGACTTTTTTCAATCGTTTTGAGACGTCATTTAATAGAGATAATATATAAATGTAGAGGAAATCTCAGAAGCGTTTCACAGGGGTCAGGTCAAACAATTTCGTATTTCAGCTCCAATCCCGGAAAAGAAGCCTCTAGATGGCTTGAAGAGTCCGAAAAAGGAAGCAGATGGAAGTTGGTTCAGATTGGAGCCGAAATAAGGAAATTAGAAAGGCCGACTCCCTGGACTTGGTGAGTATTTCAGTGAATTTCTCGCTTGATCTGCTGGTTCCCGACCCGACGTTAAGTTCCTTGGGAAGCCAGAGGTCCCAGAAAGCTGGGATGGGCCGGTTCCAGCCGGTGTTCGTTAGTTAACTTTTCCCAGTTAACTTTACCCATAAGAAAAATTCCTGAGATTCTCTATTCGTCACTTTTTGGCTAAAAAACTCCTGGTTCCAAAAATTGTTTCCTGCTAAAAAAAAATATCCCAAAAAAAGAACATGTGCTTGGGATCAGAAGGCAAGGCAATCCTGGATCAAAAGCCCAAAACGTGGCGCACGAATGGCATGCCGCGACGCCGAGAGCTGGGAGGGACGAAATATTTATAGAAAAGGTTAAAGTGAATTATTTTGAGCATAAATCAAACATCAAGAAACAACAGAAAGCCAAACACGGCCCGAGTTATGCACGAGATATCGCAGGTATGTTGTGTTTGGGTAACCAATATCGGGTCTGCGAAAGGTGTCCATGTCCCCCATGTCTGAGGACGCAAAATTGAGATAGAGTAGGGATTGTGTGGGCGCCTCCCAGCTCCAGTCCCAGTCTATGTGATGATGTGGAGGTGAGATGCGGTATGGAAGGGTGTCAAGATGTGATGATTTTACTTGTTATTGCTATTGTTAGCTTCCTGCCATAGAATGTGTGTGTGTGTATGAGTGCGTCTATGAAAACACATCATAACCTGGCATCATTGTAATCTTACTCCGGCACCATCTTGCTTTGACGTGAAAGAAAATGTTTTCTTTGTACCTCCGTGAATATGGCAAAAGTTACCAGTCAAAGGTAAGTGAACATAGACAAGGTGTACATTGCTTACAGCTCTACGTGTGGCACGACGCTATTTCAGTGGATGAAAGGGTTTCGAGGAAAAATATAAATAGTCGGTTTGCTGCAGCAATGTCTGCTCCATGCCACTCCGAGAGGTGAGTGACTGACTGAGGCAGCATACCGAGATTCGCCCCGGAGCGCGGGTCTTCTGCTACCCTTTGTATTTACATAAACGCAATCAACTAGCAGAGGAGGAGGAGCAGGCATTCAAGGAATGAAGCCTAAACATCATCATTATTCCCACACTACGAAGTCTCTACCTGCGTTGCAAAAACACGCTGCTCGTCTTCGCGTTGCGTTGCGTTCCACAAAAGCAGTACTTGGATGGCTCTAGGAGTAGCTCAGGAATGGAATGTTTTTGTGGCAAGAGATAATACGGTAACGTTGCTTATTCGCGCATCGTCTGTGCCTCTGCCTCTCGGAGCAAACATTACACATTCCTCCAGGTTTGGCAGCTCTGACGGTTTGCTATCAGCCGTCAATTTGGAACTCGTCGGAGATGCACTTGAAAATGTGATTAAACGTAGTAATTCTCATCCTATAAATTTTCTAATCACTTCAAGCTGCATCGCAAATTTACTGCACTAGCAGTCTATTAAAAGGGCTTACATGTCAGACATGAACTTTGGAGATCCCGGAGCTATCTGGGAAACTTAGGCCCGACATGAAAACAGGTCGATAACCATTTTAGCAACTAACTAGATGATGGGTAATTACAGAAGCGATAACATTGCCTCCCATCGACTAACTTTGCTGCAATAACAGAAACTTCCACACATCACTCAATGTCTAATTAGGAAGTATAGGTTTCGAACGAAATTGGACTCATCTCGAGGCAGCAGCGCCTGGACTGGGGAGCCGGGGAGGGGGCGGTGGGTCCAATAATCACCCAAACATGCTGACAAATTGTTCACGCAGCACCCGACCCGGAGACCCGAGCTAGACTCGGAATATGTTGATTACTGGTGAGACAGACAAAATCCCTTTCAGTTTTTAATTAAAGCAAATATTTACTTAGGTCGGTCAGAAAGGCTAAGATCCCGTCGCGGTGTGGCGGTTTGCAAGAGCAATTTAACATTTTTTCATGGTCTCGCATTGTGGGAATTTTAATCAACTTTTTATGGCGTGGCGATGCGAGGGCTCGCTCTGCTGAGTCGCTAAAAGCGGGGCAAAATTGATTTAGCGTCCGGGGAGGATCAAAAAGGTGTCGAATTTTCATATTTTCTTGACGCACCAAAAGCACAAAAAGCAAACGCCAAGTATTTGGTCTCCTAATCGGATCCACTCACGTAATCCGGAGCCACAATCTGCGGTCGGCTGCAGCTGTCCAGCCTCCAACCGACCGCTCCAAGTGCTATAAAAGCATCGCTTAATTAATTTTTTCCGACCATTCATCCGCGCCTCCAGCTTTGCTTTACTTACGTACTTCTCCCAAACGTCCCATTACTATATCAATTAATTAAATTGGCGCACATTATAATGATAATAACAATCAGAACAATAGTAGTGTATAGTCATAATCAGCGCCATCCCAACGCACACAAGCTGTAAAATAATAATGTAATGGCTTCTGATCACGAACGAGCGTCGCGGTCACTTTATTACCCTGCTCCATGTGCCATATCGAGGGATGCCAGGCGGAGGGAGACGCGCTTTTTTCAATTTATTGAACAGATTCCGATTCTGTGGGAGCGAGAATCGGAAGAGAGAGAGCGGGAGGATGTGCCGTGGGCTGTCTGAATGGAACTCCGGGGGAGGATGTGTAAATATGTCTTGGTGAAAATGGAGTAAAAATGGTAATTTTTAACTTTATGGCCATAATATGGCTAGTAATTAATGACCCGAGCGGAAATATTTTATTTGCTTTATGGGCGCTGGTTACAGTGAGAGCAGACCGAGATTGGATTTGGTGACTGCCGAATATTTCATTTGTTTGAGATTGGTTTCATTTTTACGTCCTTTTCGACGATTTTCAGTCTGTCAGTTAGTCGTTTCTCGTCGTTAGAATTTTCAATATTTTACTTCTCAGCGTCAAATGTGTCATAAAAGGTCGTCTTACTTTTAGAAGACTAAACTTGCACATACCTAAATTAGCTTAAACTGTCAGCTGGACTGAATCATTGAGTTGGAATTTTCATAACACGTCTTCTGAGTGAAAATTGAGAAAAAATAAGCGTTACTCACGATACGTTAAAGTCAAATTATTTTTCAAAGAGAGCTCACAGGAAAATAATAAGTACCTACCCGTTGGAAGGCTGACTAGATTCTCTTTCCAAAAATCCCATCACCATGGTTTTTGGGTTAAAGACTGCGGAGAAATTAAGGAAATAAAGCTTTTTTCAGATTTTCAAAAAATCTTCTCCACTTAGTTAATGAAGATATATGACCAAACTTCTAAAATTTCTGACTTTTCCTTCTGACTTTATTAGGCTCCTTTAAGCAGTTTGAAAATTTCAAATTTGACAAAAAATATGAGACTTAATTTTTACCAGGAAAAACTTCCCAGTGATCGATCTGAACACCCCTAAAGTTAGTGCAATTTGAATTTAATCCCCTGAAACCTCCAAATGGTCGTAGAAAGGAATAATTGGCAAACGCTCTGGAGAATTAGAGCAATCAATGCCATAGCAGATAATTAGAAGTGCGAGTCACGGGAGAGAACGGCAAATAAAGTTCAGTTAATTCCTTTTTAAATCTTGGTAACTGGCAACCAGCGGAAAATTCGTTCAGACACACATGCCAGGCAAATTGGTGCTGGTTGAAAGAGCATTCCGATGACCCAAGTTGATTGCAGTTGTGTGTGTTTGCCTCATAAATAAAGTAACACGACGATTGAACGGCAGAAACGATGTTGTTTCGTTCGAGAGTAGCGGTTGAGGGATAAAAAAGGAGGAAAAAGGGAGCACGAGAGAATTCCAACAACCGCAAACAGCAAGTAAACCTCGATGCTGGCGCTGTTGTCAGGCTATGTTTATTTTCCACTTTACTTCCTGTGCACCGCGCCGGGCGCTCCACTCCACACACGTAACATTTTTCTAGGCAACGAGCTCCGTCCGCATCTTCAGCCAGGGTTGCTTCTGATGCCACTCACTTGTTCCCTTCTCGTCATTCATATGCATGGGCGGAGAGGCGCTTTAGGCACCTATATGCATGCTTATTTGCACTCAAATTCGTGCTTGATTTAACCTGGAAATTTTCATTTATAATTTAATTTGTGTCCCCTCGTGCTCCGTGCTTGGTGCGCGATGGCTCCGTGGAAAAGCTATGTGCCTACCAGCGGAGAGCTCGTGCTTCCTCCTCTCTTTTCGCCACCCGCAGTGCCCAGCATCGCACGAGGCATTCTCTGAATAATTTATTTCGATTCTGTACATGAACGCACTATGGGTAATCAGGAAGAACACAACATCGACGACATCACAGTTTATACATTATAATTTTCCCGCCTTTGCCTGATTTCACGTGATCATCCATGGATGAGTGCTTATCGGGAGCTCAGCGGCATACGGGGACACGGTTGGTAGCTACGAACGATGCATAATGAACCGACAACGAGCAGAATGTAAAGCGGATGGCAAAAATGGATTCAATAAAAATCAGGAGAGGTAAAGCCCAGAGTTGATCCGGTTGCTTATCCCGAAATTTTTTATTTCCAAAGAGGCGATTCGTCGCCAATAGTTCTATTTGCCTATTTAGGGCTTCCCAGGGTCCGGGAAACGATTCCAAATCATTCTCCTGCTTCCCAAAACATTTTCGAGTGGTGATGAATTTAGCTTATGGAAGAGAGCTTCTGATTTATGGACGAGAATTCTGGCTTGTTCAAATATTACGTCACGGTCCGAGGGAGGAGGGGATTGCTGCTCCATGGCAGTCGGTACAAACTCAAGAGCTAATGTAGAGGAAAAAACGTGACTAAAAGGACAGGCCTTTTACCCTAAGACAGGCCCCTGTGCTAGACTGGATATTTGTAAGACGTCCAAGAAGAGGTTGAAAAGACCTCCAAACTCTGAATATTCATCACCAACAAGAGAGGAAGAGCAGAAAATAATTAATTTTCGGGGCAATGACACCTAAAACTCCCGTCGCTATTTTCCATAAAGAAATTTTCCTGGGTCGCTCGTTCGCAATAACTCAGCCCGGAAAGCCATAGAGACACGAATAGAAGAGTGTTATTCCGCGTGTCATGTTAATTGTCACAGCAGCACGCAATTATGGTAATTTAAAATTGAAATTATTGCGCCCGCAGAAGATAATTATTGAACAGTTTTGGTGGTATTTTTCTGTGTTTTCCTCCCCAAATCGACAATTTCATAATTATTTTCACATAAATTGGCGCTGTCGGCTGCATTCAAGCGTCCCTTGCAAGGCCTTCTGCGTGCCTCCAATCAACAATTATTAAGGCTGCATGTGCTGCGCGTGCCTTCATCAGCTTTTATTATTCGATAACCTCTTGTAATTTAGTTGATGAATATTGCGGCGAGCATGAAAATGACGTTTGCTGATTGAAAATCAGCGCAAAAGCTGCATTTGTTGGGAGAACTGCAGAAACCTTTGTGTGCTCCTCCGCTCCGAATGGCATCACCATTAATCCGAACTCGTGCTGAGAGGCTGAGTTGTTTGTGGATGACTGAAATGGGGAGTAAAGGGATATTTCATTCCATTTGTTATAAGGGAGCCGACTGATACCTAGTGTCCTTCAACCCGAATTCCCGGAACCTGCCTGAGCCAACCGGCATTCGGATCTGGAGGCAATTGAGCTGTAAAACACGCCTTAACGATGGGCTGTTGAATCTGTTAAAAGCGTTTTTATGCGTGAATATGCTCGCAACGCACATTCGCGCCCATCAGTCCAATATTTCGCTCTAATCATGCAAAGCTAACATTTACATATGCGATGAATTGCGGGTATTTGGTCTGGAGGCAGTGTGAAGGGAACAAACATACAAACAGACCCTTTTGGATGGCAGTGGGCGGAAAAGCCAAATATGTACGCACCGAAATCGATAAAGAGAAACATTTTTCATATTTGAATGACCGGTGGCTGGCAGCCCCGGGTATATTGACTCACCGGACGGATTATTAGTATGCCGGAGGAGTATAATTTACGGCCGCATAAATGCCATTTACGATACTCACCACGAGTCTCGGAGATCTGGGCAAGATGTTGCCTCCCCAGGAAAGTTTAGAGCATAAAATCAGAGCGGTTACCGTTGTGGGTGCAGTTTCCGTCTACGCAAGTCGAGAGAAATTGGAGAAAGAAATTATCGAAGCCTCAGATATTCAAAGTTCACAAATACCAATAAAACTCATGTGTCGAAGACGCTTCGATAGCTGCCAGTTGTGTTTTAGTGCCCAAACTCAGTTCACTATCAATCAAAGTGGCTTTATTTGCACAAGGATCAAAGAAACTTGCAGCCACATTGTGGATTTCTGGCCTCTTTCTGCTTCAAAGACTCGTAGCAATCACCGAAGCTCCTCCTGCAGAAGTAGAATTGGATTTCAGACGAAAAACAGACGCGGAAATTTCGACCAAGGGATGATTTAATTTCACACCCAACGGTTATGCAATTACAACAAGCTTAACATCCTGAAACTACATTCATTTGATTACCTATTCATGTACCTAATCTCCCCTGATGTAAAAGCAATCCAGAAGCACCCGTTAGAATGAAGGAGCTCGTTCTGTTTGTGCATCCATGCAATATTAAATTAAGTTTTGCTATTACTTTGAAGTTCAGCATGCAAAATCTTGCCCTTTAGTTCCTAATTCAATTTCTGAACGTTCCCTAACTTGCTCCTCTGCAAGATTTCGCCCACCTCGTACGAGCAGCACGTGCATACATGAAAACATTAAATGGAAAATGGAGAACGGAAATTTCAAGTAAGACGATTAGCGAGTGAGCAAATACAAAAGTCTCTCCACTCACGAAGATAGGCTGGAATTTGCTTTGTTTGCCTTTTCCGTTTTGCAGAGTTGAATGCAAATAGCATGAAAAATACAAGTGGTTGGGGAACAGGGAAGTCTCGGCATTGGCAATAAAATATGAAAATGCAAATTTAATAATGCAGAATGAAGATGCATTTTTTGCCATTTGCATGAACTCGATACAGCTCTGGGTAAGCCGACACTGGGATCCGCTGGTTTCCCGCGCTTACACGGCTCCTGTCCAAGGGGAAACTTTTGGGGCAGAAAGCAGAGGGCCTTTCCTTGCACGAGTAATTTTCAGTTTATTATTTTCGTTGGCGTAGAAACGAGAGTCCTCATCGCCATGTTCCAAACTCCGCCCGACTGTTTCATCAGAAGATTGTTGAGATTATTTTGAATATTATTTGAATATTTTAGAACAATCTATTTTAATACGAGACGTGCCCGACTATGCAGCGCATGCAAATAAGCAGTTCTTGGCTGCTTTCCGCGTTTTCCGGTCCTCCCCCTTCCCATCCCCCCTCCTCCCATTTCGGTGCATTGCGCGCTGCATACGCTCCGGAGCTATTAAGAGTGACCCTGATATGAACTTTGGATACCGACCTAGTGGCTAGACATTCAATTAACTTATAATCTCGCTCGCGTTCGTGCTCTGGAAGAGGCAGCTTAGCGAGCTCAGGTGTGCAGTGCAGGCTGTGTGGAATCAATTAGGGCTCCAATGCGCTCACGACTCACGTCTAACTTCATTGAGTAATGTAATAAAGTTATAATATTATTAGTAATCTAGACTCCTCCGTCTTACGGCTCGAAGCTTGGAGGGAGACTACGAGTTTTTGCGAGTGTGTCTGCAATTTGAGATGGCACGGCATGGCGTGGCCGAGACATGGCAGAAAAACAGTAAGATGAGGAGGTATTTTCGAAGAACATTTTTCTCGCTTGCTAGCCTCTCCGGCGTTTAAATGGATTGGCCTTTTCTTCGTCTCACTGCCTTTCTATCTACACTCCTCTTCGTCTTCTCTTGCTTATAAAGAACGTGATGCTACGTGCATCTTTTACCAAATCCAAATAATACGATCCTAATATCGCTACGGAGGAGAGCGCCGTGGCACTACATCAAGTGGTTTTAGGTGGCTGCTACCCCCTAAATTCCCTCAGTGGAAATAGAATGTTGTAATGGGTTTGTGTAGATATGCAGTGATGCTGAATCAAATTTAAGTATCAGGTGTTGCTTGCAAACGACTCCGGGCCCTCCTCAGCAGTCTGACGCTGGACTGACGGACAATAGAGTGAGGCTCCGGGGGCCGTCAAACGTCCAGTAATGTACACTTCTCAATGGTCTGCCACGGTCGATTTCTTATTGGGAGGATTACTGAGCTGACCAGGGGGGAAATGTGTTGCTGGCGAGGATTGCTGGCACTCAGGAATGGCGATTCGAATGGAACACAATGACGTGAAATAAATTGAAACGGTCAGGTGAAAAATGGTGGACGTGATCATTTTGTTTTATTTTATTTCGCCCATTTCGGTTATAAGTTCAGTGGAGGGAAGTTAATGGTGTAGCTTGCTTCTAAATGAATTACAGGAGGACCGGAGGAATACTAAAATTTTATTGTTTCATTGTTGCTGGAGCCTTTAAACTTTCAACGGCCCACTTTATGGCGGATTTCCCGAGAAGAGCCGTAAAAGTAACCTAAATCAAAGATCGTAAATGTTTCAAAGTAAGGTAATAGTCTAATGGCACGACCTAGTTCCTAAGTCAATTCAATTTGAGGGATGTTGGGCGGGTCAGGGCGGTCCCTCGGGACACTGACGCCTGCTGCTTGTGAATAATTTCCCAGACAGTGCTTAAAATTCCGCTTGCAATGGCTAATGGGTCAACAACACGTGAGCAAAATAAACAGATTTAGTTGACACAAGCACACATTCAGCGGCCTGTGCTGATGAAAATTAAATTTTAATCGATTGCAAATTTACAGTCTCGCTCGCAAATGCAGATTTTTCAATCTGCTCTGCTGGCTAAATATTAGCCGACGCCGTGAATGGCCCTTTCGTCCCGAGTCCAGCCCAACAACAATAATAGTAATTGCAATTACATATTGAGCATTGAACTTTATTCAAGCACTCGCTCCGTTCGAGAGTAAACTAATCGATGTGTTGTTTAATTTAAATTGAATCGAGTATATCTCTCGAAAAAGGCTTCAGTGGCCTGTCGCTAGAGTTTCGGGGACCGTCAAGAGTCTGAATTGAATGTAAATATGCTGGACATGGAAATTGCAGGCACATATTTGACATAATGGGAGTTGGAGTGGGCGCCACCAGAGTCTCGGCCACTTGGGGTCCGAGGGACGCCGGCGCGCGGGGAGAAGGAAGCTCGGTCGCTGGGTTCGAATCAGAGAACAAACGCCGTATCAGCAAATGACCCGGCAAGCATAGAATCGATGAATGAAGTGGGGGGGAACAATTATTTGTAGATAAATTTTAGACTTTATTCACTCTGCTGACCATTAATTGCACTACACATATGCACATACATGGCAGACATGTAATGTATGCCTTTCTGCTGGGCATGGGGGGTATTATGAAACCGAACAGAGTGCGAAAGGGAGAGGGGGCAGCCGGAACACAGGAGCACAATAGCGTATCCTTCCACAGCCTCGCCGTTCAATGTTTCTGGCATCAAAGGTAATTATATTGTTGCGTTTATTCAGCCTGTTATGTTTGCCAAACATGCGTCTGCACCGAGACTTTGAACATTGTGAGCAGAAATTATTGGAAAGACTAGCTGTAATTAGCGGAAATAATGATCAAAGTTAGTTTCGGTGGCATTGTGTTCCGAGTAGTGGCTAAATTTATTGCCTAAATTATACGAGTCTGGAACTGCCGAAAAGCACGCGTATCTGGCCACCGCTTCAGCCGGGAATGGAAAAGTGCCAGAATTCAGTCGTGTTGTGGGAGCAACTTCGCACCCATCAGGCTCTTCTGGGACCCAGCGCCCGCTGAAGTTATCGAGCTCTTTGTTTTATAGCTCACAATAAATTCCCAACTATGGCTTGCATTAAGTACACACTGTTTACAGAAATTATATTAGATAAATAATTTTATGATACACAACTCGTGCCAGAGCCTAGACCCGGGAAGCTCGGAAGCTGTGTTGTGCAGTAAGTAAAAGTTTTGTATCAACCTTGCACAAAACTCGCTATAAATCATCCCAGAAACACTTTATTTTGTTTTATGTGTTACTCTTAAACTTTTTGCTCCCTCACAAGTCGCAACCTACAAAATAGTTCGCAATAGATAGCAAAATAAATATGTTGGATCTTGGAAGCCATTAAAGTGCAGGATAAAAACAATCATTCCGCATCCATGCCAGTCTCGGAGAGAGTCGAATTTGCAGAAGACTTTCAAAGACAAAGTTTGCTCATAGCCGATTCTGGCCTCGGCTAAATAATTCTCGTCCACTCCCAAGTACTTCCCAAAGAGCCCAGGGCTGTCTCTGGGTCCGGGCTATAAATAATAAACAAACTTGGGAGTTTGCAACTTAGAATATTTTCAGACGACACGATGAGAACATGCCTCAAATGACCAAGCAGCCGTAAAAGTTTGCCTCATCTGACGGACTTCATCATTCATGTTTGCGTCACAATGCCTCCATTAAGCTTTTCAACACTGAAATCCTGTTTTGTCGTCTTAATTCGCCGTTGCTCTTTTGCATAGCAATCATTGGAGAAGTTTCCCCTCGTTTAGTTGACGAGAAAGTCTTTCCGGAGGGAAGAAAGAAAATCCATCGAAGTCGAATAAATTTGAAACTTTGTGTCATTTTTACTTTATGGTAGTTGAACCCATGTGTGATTTACGCACAACCCATTACCGGTGACATATTAGATCCCGTGGAGCAGATTTGAAAAATGACGACGCACCTGGAAGACTTGCTCGGAGATAAATCATCGGAATCCTCCTGAAAAGCATAAATTAAAAGGGTTAGACCGACAGACAAACTTATTGCTCCGCTCACGTGGAGACGTTCCCGTCTGGAATGCAACTTTCACGGCAGCCAAATGCCCTCTTGGGCCTCCAGAGGCGCAAACCACCGTATTTAGATCGATCCATAAATTGCTCTGAGCCCGATATAAAAATAAATAATACATTTTAGGCAGCAGAGCCCCTCAAAGATTTAAAACCATAAATACTGAATTGTTTTGTGTAACCTGCAGCATAAATATTTTTTACGTTTGATCCCAGCACGTAGCCGATTCTCAATAGTGGCGCATTTTAGCGCATCCGCCGCTCCCAGGAAGGCGCACTTTTTCCACGAACGCGTCTGTTTGTCGAGAAACTTCGTACTTGTCGTCAATCGTCCTTCAACCCAGTTTACATGCTCGTGGAAAATGGGATTTCTGGGCTTTACTTAGCTCTCCACATGAACGTATGTTTGCAAAGCAATGCGATGCACACTTTCGGAGATTTAGAGCGTATCAAATAAAATTTATCTGTGCACTATTGAAACATTTTCCTCTCTGGCACGATTCACGTATTTTAGTGATTTCAGTGATGTTTTATGGCTAGATTTTATATTTGATTTTTCACGTGTTGCCAGCTCCCAGGAAAGGAATTTAGCCTTTTTGAAAAGTATTGAGACAAACTCATTTATTTGGAAAATTTAGAAAAGCCTTTAGAAACTGCTTATCGTCTCAGACCGACTGACGATTAGCAAAAGGGTAACACTTTGCTATTAACCCATTTTGGGCTCGCACGATTTTGCTCATTTGTGAAATTTTACCTCCTTTTGGCCCCCAAATGAAAAAATTGAGGTAAAAAAGATATATCTCATACATATATATTTTGCATATATTTCAACTAAATAATACATATATGGTTTTTCTTTATCATCATCATATCTAGCATAGAGTTTCTCAATTTTTAAAAATATATTTTTACCAAATATACCAAACATATATGAAATATACATAGAAACTTATTTTTTGCACCATTGTTTTTTGAAGCCTAGTTTAAGCCTTTGAAAAGCCTTATTTGGAAAGAACTTGATTTTTCCCGTGATGTTTGACTATTACTCTTGAGTCTTTAAAATCTCAGACAAAAATTGAAAAAGACGAAATTTTGGGGAATTTTCAAAAAATATGTTCGAAAAACCTATTTTTCAAAAGCCTTAGAAGCTAGTTTTAAGAGCCTCGGGTTAGGAGGGGCTCTAACCGAGACTCAGAGACTGAGGGTGGGGGTCAGTCTGCAAACATCGTAAATTTATGCGGCTTCTTATCGGCGGCTTTTTGCTCACCCCACTTCTTTCCTTCTTCAACAGAAACACATACATACCTCAGTCCTCATTTTTGTGCAAGCTGTGCTGTGTGCAAAACGCGACATTAGCATATCAGATGTATTGCAAAAAGCAGGTTGAACAAACTTTGAAAAGCTCTATGAACAACTTTTTCTAGGGCAAATGACTGTGTTGATTTCTGCGACTGGATAACTGGGTTTAATTTGTCAGGTGTCAAATTTTGTTTCCCACAAATGGCAACGCATTCAGTCAAATCCATAAGGGCTTTGATGTGGAATTCGAGCACATTGAATACCTAATCAGCCAAAGCCTCGGTAATAGCAAATCAAATAAGTAAATAATTGGTTGGGCAAATGCATGCAATCAGTAATCAACGAAACACTTACCTGTGCATCCATTCATCCAGAAATGGACGCAAATTAAAGGGGATCAACAGACAAAAATACAAGTGCGGACGAAGTATGCGAGACAGTCTGCGAATTCGAGAAACTTGCAAAGGAGACGAAACAAAACCTGTGCACTCGAGAAAGAATTTAAATTTGAAAAGTTCCCGACACCATCAACACAAGAACAATGTCTATTATCTGGCTCCGTTGGCCACTACATACACCTCTTTCCCTGTTCTCCCACTTCTTCAGCGCTGAGCTGCTTCAACCAGGGGCTTACAGAGTTGAGTACACTAATTCTTTTTGTAAAGTTTATTCACCGTTCTATCTCATTTTTGTCATTCTAGTTTAGCAAATAGGCAATGTTTTGAGGAGACTCCGGCAAAAAGCCCTGCTTGCTCTACGCAATGTGAGACGATAGCTATGAGAGGACAATAAAAGTTGTCTCTGCAGTTTATGCACTTTTACTATGAGTTATGGCTCCATTTTCTTGTGCAGTTTCTCGACTCAGGAAGATATTTTAAATTTTCACAGAACGACTTCTTCTCGAGGAGCTGCTGAAGAAGCAAATTTTTCACAATTTCGTTCATTTGAATAACTTTCCCGTTCGCTGCTTAAACTATCGAGAGCCCTACTAAGCCTGCTCGTTGATCACGGCAGAGTTTCAATTAACCTCCGCAGCTGCAATAATAAGTCAACGCTCTCGCTGTCTGCATCAAATGAAACGTAAACAACGGAAACAACAAAGTTTATCTGATGTTGACGCAAATGAAAACGAATGAAGCTAAGCACGAAAAATACTTTCCTAAGCAGAGTTCAAAATGTTTGTTGAATTGAATTCAATAGCATTGTATTGAGGATTGCGGAAAAAGGAAAAATAATGGATGGAGTAGGAAACACAGACAACCGTCGGCATTGCGATTGTTATTTTTATTTATTATTGCATACATTTGGAGCTCAAAAAGCGTATGTGTGGGATAAAAAGGGAATGAAAACATAAAAGCACAAAGAACAACACTAAGGAAGTCGAGAGAGGAACAGGCTGGTATTTTTTATTGGAAATTGATGAAAATATTTTCCCCCGAGTCCTTTTGGTTCCTAGGAAATAATTCCCATCACACAGATGAGCTCGTTAGGGCTCATTTGTCATCAATTTCCACGAAGCCTCCAATCCATTTGAAGAAAGATCCTCACATTTCCTAGGAAACTACCTTGGCTCAGGCAATCCATTAAAACTGAGCTCCTTTAATGTGTTCCCAGTTTTTCAGCGAGCTCGGAGACCTGCCTTGTTTACGAAACTTGATACCTGTTACTCAGAAGTCATGTAAACAAACCAATTTGGGAGCAAACACAATTTTCGGAGGCTTTTAACAGAGGTTTGAGAGAGTTCCCCAAGGTGTTGTATGTCAAGAAACCAAGAAAACCTACGCAAAACGGAAGAAAAATTTTGTTTCCCAGAAAGGAGGAAGCCAGGAATTTGGGTGAAAAAGTTTCCTGGGATTATAATTCAATCAAAGCGCAATTTCCCTACTTATCAAGCTTTCCTCGTCAGAGTTCAGGGACCGACCGCACCAACTTTCGTGAATCAATTTTTCCATCAATCATTGTACTAACTCGTGTTCTGCCGGGTTAAAAGCGGTCCGTGAGTGAACAAAGAAATTAGCAGAAGGCGAATTCATCGAACGATTGAGCTTTTTCAAGCAAAAAGAGAGTGCAGGAAATTGTCTGCAAATTTTCTCACAGAAGCAAGGCAAACTTTTGCCTTGGTTTTCGCAGGAACTGCCTCCCTCTCTGGGCTTTACAGGTCCTAAATTGTAATTGGGCCAAAAACTTTTCAAGCATCCTCATTAATCATTCCATGGGTCTTGGAGGGAAATTCTAATTTTCCCGTGAATTCATCCCGTCACAATCACTCATTACGAGCGATGCTCTACATATCCCTCGGTGCGACAGTAACGAATGCAGTTTGGAAACAAACACATGCACTACTGACTCACAATACACGACCCGTTTTTGTCACTTTTCACCTCGGATTTGGCCTGTTTTCCACGATTCTTCTCACGAGATGCCTCTCTCCGGACCGGCTCTCTCGCATTATAGTTCCGATGCCGGCCACGAAGGTGCATTTGGCGTTCTGCGCATGCGCAATAGCCGCGTTCTGTTTTGAAACCCAAACCAGCAGAGAGGAGAATACGGAATTGTGTGTTTTAGTCTTAATCGGCAGTTTGTAACGAGACAACCTCGACGCGTATTATTTTGCATTTTTGGAGCACTATTATGGTGTTTCCTGCTTCAGCCAGGCAGGCAGAGTACGTTTAATTATATAAATGCAAATCGCTGTAGACGCAGCCGGCGAGGAATTAAATTGTGAATTAAAATACTGTTGTGAGTGAAAAGTGGGAGCGCCGAACCCAAACACAAATTAATTTCAACAGCTCAAAGGAAATTCCCGACCTCCCGAATCGACGGCGCGGCGACGTGATATAAATGAAATACGTAAATCAATGGAAAATTAATTGATAAAATGATTAAGATATAATTGTATTAGTGGCGGCAGGCAGCGGCATATTCATAAGGACATATTCTGTAGGGGGCGAGAGATAAAAAATTATGATTATGGTGATGATGCGAAAGAAAATGGAGGAAAAAATTGAGTGGTAATTTATCAAATGATTAGAGAAGAGTGAAGAAAATCCAAACAAAGTACGGATAGGCACGAAGGATACATGTACAGATTGTACAGAGTGAATGAGGGCTGATCAGAGCCTGCACAAAATAATATTTGTCATTCGGGAGAAGTAGCGAGCGCCGCCGAGAACGTGCCCGAAGGAGCGAAAAAGGAAAAGAAAATATTAATTTGGTGCCAATTCATGCTTTAAGTTACATAAGTGCGGAGTGAGTTGCACTTTTCCCCCACTCCACCTCCACCTCCTCCTCATATATATGTACTCGTTTTGTGCACACTTCATCGATGCCGTGCCAGATTCTGCCTACTCAATATTCTGAGTAAAGTTGTGATACCTACCTATACCGCCGACTCCGGGGCGCAGGAGAGGAGCGGGCGGAACTCGAGCAAAAACCATGATTTTCATTATTGGAATTACAAATAGCGTTTCGTGGGAGGCAAACGATGCATTACCGACTAGAGGAAAATAAAAGCTAACCGAGGTCTGGGACAGGAAACTGAATTTCGATCCGAAGATTACTAATAAAATGATCAGTGGCAGGTGGAAAATTGTGGAAAATTGAAATAAAGCGAACGTGGAAGGGAGACAATTTCGTGAGGTGAGTCTGTTCGTTTTGTTTTCCGGCTTTTCGCGTTGTCTTCATCTCGACTCCGTAGGCTGTAAACCTCGGAAAATGGCTGTGCGTGATATTGGTATTCTCATTGCGGGCGGTGTTTCGGCATCCTCGCGCGTATTATGCAGCGTTGGCACGGCAGTCAACGAATATCATTTGCATATTTATTAACCTTTCATTGTCATTTCTATTTTCCATTTCCCACTGCATACGACAAACCGACAGGCGTACACATTTTTTTTGTCTGTCTGTCTCCCCCTCCAGCCAACCTGGGAGTGATTTGTTCAGCACAAGTTATGCAAAGGCACCTCAACAAAGGCTTCCCTTTTTCGGAGCTTCCCGCAAAACCTCGTCTGGGCTTTACCGCACCTTAACCACCCCAAAGTGAAGCCCAATACATGTGATAAAATTCATGTGGCGCACTCGACACTCCGAAGCATTCAGGAATTCCTGTTTTGCGAACGAATAAAATTATTTTGCCGGGGTCGTACATGAGGAGAATAAATTTACAAGATATATATAATTACCGAGGTGTCACGACAACACCCAGCTAGCTCCTTTCATCCTCCGAGCAGCACATTCGACGTTCGTGCGTAAAGTCGCTGAGAGCACAAGGTGATAACAACAGATTTTCTGAAGACACACTTATAAAAGCACAATTAAGGCACCTACGTGAACGAAATGAAATTCAATAAATGTTAATGAAAGATTTAATTTCGCCTCGTTCGGAGATCGGGGCACTCTTGGAATACGGTTCCGAGAAGTACTCAGATGAGTCGAGATTTTCGTGGATTTTTCGCTTGGTAACATGGAAGCACAGGGACTCAACTCGGATCATACGCCATGAATATTCTAGAGATTTTCGAGAAAGCCTGGAGATCCTATTTTCTTAAGGGGCGGCCCAGATGCCTTCTTTCTGCCGCTCAGTTACCGCCAACGAGGTTTCCAATTTATCCCTGTCTCCCAGGATCAAACTCAATAATCTCTTAACCTTTCCTGACTAGGGCGTGGGCGATGACTTGCAGGTAGGCGTTGGAAATTTTCCATTATATTGAGAGCAGACTCAGACATATTTAATCAGAGTTTGAGGTAAATAATGATATTTGGAGAGACATTCTAAAAATTAAATTCCCACCTTCCCGCCAAGTTATTCTTGATTAAGTCCCTCGCCATTATCTCTCTGGCGGAGGAGGCACGATAACTCATATTAAAAACTTTATCATTGCGCTGCCTCCCTCTCTCACGACTTATAATTATGTATGTTACCTCATCGGTGTCTTCTTCGAGCAGTTAATCGTAGGCTTATTCCCCCGAAACGCCCCGAGTTCCAACGTAACCGCACTCACACTATTCTCACGTTTGGTGCTACAATATCATTAAGAGACTGCCGAGGAATTTTGTGATGTCAAGATTATGTGGTGAGCACTGCGATGGGATCGTGTAAAATGATGAATTACGGCATATTACGCGACGCTGTAGTGCGCGCCTCGACATACCTATTTGGCGGCTCCATGGGGAGAGCCTCACTATGTGCGCTGATATGAGGACGGAATGTGAATTAAGCCTGATCGCATAAGAGCCTGAGGGTAGGGATTCATATTAGAATTTTTAACCCATTAACTCCCAGGCTTCGATATAGCTCCATATATTGACTCCAATATAAAAATTTTGAGGTCAAAAATATATATCTCATACCTATATTTTTCTAAGAACACATTTCTATTTTTATATGCATTTTATGACGAAATATATGATATCCATATATGGATAGTAAATTTTAAAAAATTGTTTTTTTTTCATACTCGAACTTTGAAGCCTAGTTTAAGCCTCTTGGAAGGCTTATTTTGGTGAAAATTTATTTTTGTCGTAAATTTTGAGTAAAAAACATTAAGTTATTAAAGTTTCAGAAAAATTTTGAAAGCGATGAAATTTATGTGAATTTTCAAAATATCGTAAAGCTGGTTTCAAGAGCCTCGGGAAAAAATTTTCTCTTTTGAAAGAAAGACAAAATGGGTTAAGTGCAAGACAAACAGACGATTCGGAGCATTTTACTGCCAGCCAAGCTGCGTGACACGGAAGAGAAAGGTGGCAGGAGCGGAAAAAATCTCGCCTTTGCGCCAACCGACCGATGAGCATCCGGTCCCTCAGGCCAAATTGCTTTGATGAGCGCGTCATTTTTTATTTATTTTACTGTTATTATTCCGTTCTGGTGTCGTGAAAAATGTGCGCTTGACGACAGTGGAGGAGACGAGAGGAAGGGTTGAATTTGGCCACTCTCCATTGTTCCCCACATCCTGCGTGCTCTCTCCACCAAGACGCGGAAACACAAATTCCCAACTTTGTCATTCCACGCCCAGTTTGGCTCTAATTGATTGTATCCCAAACTTTCATGTCGCCCGCCTGCTCCGTACACTCATTATTGACTCAATTTGTGCAGCACTAATTTATACCGTTAATGGATCTTTGAAACTTCCTAATGATGGCTGTGCGACAGTAAATGCCGTTTCGTGGAACGGAGGGAAGACGGAGGAGGAAGGCAGCGTAAATGATGTAATGACTGTGTATTAAATCAACTTCAATGAGGTGGGTGAAGAAGACAATAGACACGAGGAGGCCATTGAGTTATGAGAGGAGCAACTTTTAGGTCTTGAGAGCGAACAGCATTCAATCCAATCTCCTCTTTGTTTGCGCAATTTATCATATCTTCGCGTGCTCCACCTCGATGGCTCTCGAGCAGCTCAGCCTGGTTCTCCGTAAGCCAGTTAATTGAAATGTTTCGGATTTTTGTGCCACAAATTCTCCGGACAGTCTCTGTAGAAATACCTCCCGATCCAGACTACTTATGGGATTGCCTTTGCGGCAACCAAAGACACCTGAACCCAGTTACTCAATCAGGGATATGGGTATTTGAGATCCCATCTTGCTTTCCTGAGGCAAACAAATGCTGGAAGGTACATAAATGCAATCAGAGCAGAGTTGTGGCTCCACTAATGAAATTCAGCATTGTCCTACTTAAGGGCCAGGCTCGCCTTTGATCATGTTAATGTTTCCCGGAGCGTGTCACGGTGCATAATTAATGAGTCACACTTCCACATTAACCTCCACTTGTGCTCGGAGGGTCGATATTCGAGACCCGACAATGGCAGACGGGTCCAAGAGGTCGTTCATATCAACTGTCACTTGCACAAATACGCAATTCGCATGCTGATTGTTTTTTGATTGCTTCTTCAGCACCCTGTTTAGCGCGTGTTTTTCCGAAGCTCCCAGTTTCTTGCTTTCTGCCAGCATTTCCGGGTCAGTACTCCATTACACCTCATACACTTCCGTTGATGTTTGCTTTGTTTCCAGACACGCGCCTAATGGGAAGCTTTGCAGTCTCAACACAAAAGAGACCTCGTTTCCTTGGTTTCGCTTCTCCTTACTTCCTCCTAGCTTGCTCTCTCTCGCGACCCAAATGAAAGTGCATTCGTCTGTCGGTCCTCCAGCTGGAACAGAATCTCAGTTTAGCTTCTATCAGCGATATCCCTCATCACTCGTTCTCATCATCAAAACTGCGCTCAAAGTGGTTTGCGGCAACAAAAAAATGCTCTGCATAGCATCCCGCCCTTCTCCTTGCTCAAGCACGACCGCGCACCACAAAAAGAGTTGGAATTACCGAGTCAAGTACTTTACCTTTCGGTCGTGTTTTGTTTACTTTTTATGCAACTTTTGCCTTCAAAGTGTGCCTTTGTGTGGCGTGGGGCGGGAATAGGAATGTGCGGTGCTTACAAAAAGAGGTCGATAACATTTACCACATGATAATTTTTCAGACCCTTTCATAAAATGATAATTAAATGGCTCTGGGGTGGTGCTAGAGAGAGCCGGCAAAAAAGGGATAACGAGCAAGTGAAAATAAAAATTATCATCATGGGGCATTAAAAATTCAGCAACTAGGATAAGAGGCTAATTTCGTCCGCAGCAAGAAGTTGAAAGGCTTCACAAAGTTTCAAAGGCCCGTTTTGCCACGCAAAAGAGGAAGCGACGCGTCGGTTCGCTTACCTTCCTAGAAAAGACACTCTGTCTAATCCTGTAAGTTTATAGTGTATTTTCATCAATTTTGAAAAAAAAAATCACTAATGAGTCCGATATGTCCGTCTGTCCATCTGTCTGAGTTGCAAAGGCTCCGTAACTACAAAAGCTAGAGACCTGTGGTTATTTGCATCTTGTCATGTAAGGTCTAGAAGGTTGAAAATTTATTTTGCTTTTCACGAAAACCCCCCAGGGGTGTAACCAGGGGGTTTTTTCCGTTGTATGCAGGTTCCATATACTTCTTCCGATTGAGCTGAATTTTGGATATGTTCTACATCATATCAAATTTAGCAAATCATAGAACACGTGTTTGCCCATTTCATCTAAGGGGGTGGGTTGAGAGGCCCCCGAAGGGGGTAAAATTTTAGTTGCTTCGATTGAGCCGAAATTTAGAATGGTTATGTAAAATGACAAATTAAGCAACATTTGTTTCGGACCATTGTCTCAAAATGTAAAACAACGGACCTGGAAGTTCAAGAAGTTACAACTCAAGACCTTCCCTGGCGAACAGAAGGGCAAAATTTCAAATTTATCCGATTGAGCTAAAACTTTGACAACTGTTAGATGGTAGTAAATCCAGCAAAAATCAGTTAAACAGTAAGTCTCTATGACCTAAGGGTGTGGAGCTGAGGGTTCCCAAAGTTTATATGAGGCGAATATGTCTTAACTCCAATTGAGCTGGAATTTGGGCAAATGTAAGACGACATTCTACATCAAGGCTCTATGACCTGTGGGATCCAAGTCAGGGGTCAAATAAAATTCTGCAGTGACGGAATCACTTCACTTTGACCCAACTTTTGAAACAAAGCCGGATTTAAAATGCATTCAAATGCGTCCCCCACTAAGCTTTAAACATTTTTTTTTCAAGCGCGGAAACAACGAGGTTGGCTGGAGCACAGAGAGCGTATTAAACCCCCATGTAATAAAATCTACGTCCTTAATCTGGCGGGTAGGTCATAAACGGATCTTATCGGGCCGCAGATTGCGCTGCGAGAAAGAGGGAGGGAGTAAAATAGGAAATAAATAAATACCGATCCATTTGTGCGACATTGAAGAGTACCCTCTTCATCTACATTGCCTCATTTTAAATCCACTTGAGAGAAATCAAAGACGGCACAACAGTCGCCCGCCCCAGTCGCACAGATGGCTCGAAGTACCAGGCACCCTCCCTGTTCGAGGCGCACATATGTCATTGATTTCAGCTCCGGCGGCTTGTTTGTTCAGCAAATTCCGCTAATAAGCGTTTGATGGAGAAACAGTCGGTTTCGTGTGTGTGCCTTGTTGCCAAGCGAGTTTTCCGAGAACTTGAGTATTTTTATTTTCATTCGAGTGCAGTTTATCGACCTCAATTCTGGAGTGGAATTTGAAATGTTTTGATTTGTCAGGAGAGAGAGACTCCATGATAGACTCAAATAGCCAAGAATAGTTCATCAAATATGTATTTTCGAGAATCTCTTCAAACGGGACGAAAACAGAGGGAAGGGAGAAGTGAATAACAGTCAATGATGAGCCTCTCAAAGTCCTGCTTTGTATTTCCATTGTTCAGAGTGTTCTCAGTACGCCATTGAGAGTCGAAAGCTCTTCAAGGCAGCAGGCTTGGTGTTGATTGGGTGCGGCGCTACGAGGCTACATGACAAAGAAGTGTATTCCATTATTCCTCGGTGTTTTGAGTTCGGCACCTTGAAGTCTCGATTCTTGCACGAGATAATGAACCCCTCTGTGGGAGGATGTTGGACGATATCGAGAGATGGGATATCCGGGATTAAGCGAGCCGAAAACTGGAAAGGGATCCCTCCTTTCTAATTAACCCAAATATTATTCTGGGCGGCAACGTGGATCTTTCGGCAGACTGACGTGAGGAGGACAAGATAACTGATTTATCTGAGAAATGATGCTCACATGATGAATCCAAAATGCCAAATTAAGGCAATTGGACAGGTCTCTATCCCTCATCAATACATGTGCCGCATCTTGCCTTTGATCAAGTTTGATTTAATTCATGTCCAATTTCTGCCTGATCGAATTTGCAAGTGATGTGCTCGCATCCAAATATCCTCTCTCCCATCCTGTCATTGATTTATTTAAAATGCTAATATTAACCCGAATATCTCTCCTAGCTGCTTCGTCTCGCTCATGGTGTCTTTTTTGCCTTTTTCGCTTCCAAATTAATGTCAGAGCATTAGTTAGGTTTCGGACCTTCTCACTCTTGCCAAACGCCGGCGGATTGACAAAAGGAATGCCAAAATGCTTTGTCGCAGGACGAGAGAAGGGCTACTTGAACAAATGAATCAATTCAATTGGCATTAATTTTATACCCTGAATCTCCAATTTATGTCCGGTTTAATGGTCACATTTGTATTCGTCCTGTGAAAAATTCCGGCCAGCATTTCTCTCCTTTCGTTTTGCCAAAAAGCCACTCCGGAACGTGCACACTTGTCCCGGAACCGAGGCGACGCGCGTGTCTGGGCTTTACCCCTTTTTCTGCGAAGGGCACTTTGACAGGCAGAGAGAAAGAAATTCACTCACTGTGACATTCAATTAATTTGGACACTGAAGAACTCTTGACATTTTAATCTCTATCATCATCATTCATCACATGAGCTGCACACCCCACTGCTCGTCCCTTATCTGTCTATTTTCTTTTCCCTCCTAGTCCTCGAATTTTTGCTTGTCTGCACGTAATTTAAACCACAATGGCGCCCAGCTCTGCCGTAGATTGTCATCCTGCTAACTACTTGACGACTCAAGGGTTCCTGCTTGTTTTTGCTTCTCATGCTGCCTCCTCTTCCAAAAGTTTAATTCCCGGACCATTCGGTCCATCTGCTGGCCAGAAAGTCACCAACTCACCAGAGCCTGTGGATCCACCTAATTTGCTTTTCTTACCCAAACCGACGCCGGCGTCTGGGATAACATTCAATTTTGTTTTGCGAACCGGCTATGTGTTGTTGTTGTTGTTGAAAGGTCCTGATATGTTTTGCATGCTCTCGCCGCAAGTAGAGACGTAGAGGGTTGCGGTATTTGCCGCATCAGGAAGCAATTTATCCCAGCTAAGTATTTCTTTCCGATCCTAAGACAGAGGACGCTCTTGGACGTCAAAAACAGGCCACGCGTGCTGTCTCACAATTCAGGCACTTCCCGGTCTTGGAAGACAAACAATGAAGCAGCCTCAAACACTCTTAATTGGAGCCGTCGTCAATGTTCGCAACAACCACAGAACAAATGTGATTTTTGGCTTCTGTTGTGTACACGCTTTCTTGGAAGCCGATAAAGTTTGGAGCTCATCGTGCTCTGGGGTGTATTTAAACTTTGAATATACGTACCCAGATTTACAACCTTTTGTGTGTCTCTCCTGTGCTTTCAGAGAGGGAGCCTGCATGCTGGGAACTAATTTCAATTTGATTATCTCCCTCACTCAACACTCTCAACATGGCTGTCTGCTGTTATGGCAGCAAAAGACAGGCGAGCCAAATCGGTAACTAACCGTAGGATATATTGGATAAAGGATGCAGTGGTTTTAAATTTCTCTCCCCAAGCCTCATTCGTGCTTCATTCGTTTAATTTGCCTGAAAGTGGGGAGGCTTAGAAACACTTGGTTTCCAAATTAAAGGTAAAAAGCAGGTATCCGCAAGCACTCGGTCGTAGTCGTAGTAGGAGAGTATCAACTAAATTGTCATTTTAATAATAATGAAAAGGGTGTCATTTTCTAAACATTCAATGTTGCCAAAGCAAGCCGCTAGCATCAGTTGAACGCAGACGGCAGAGGAGAGACACCGAAAGCGAGGAATATAAAGCCAAAAGATATAAATATAAATGAAGAAACTCTCAGTGTAGAATGGCTGAAAGGGAGGTAGAAAATTAAAAGAGCCTTATGCCACTCTCTGGACCCGTTTGCTGATCACCAAGTTGCGGGACGCCGCGGTCCGAGGGGCCAGGCCGGAACTCGTGGGGCTCAGGGTGCACATAATGGGTAGCTTTGGACTGCAGAGTGGATTACGTATAAATTAAGTTTGAGCAGATAAAACGTCTCGCATGCACACAAGTCCCCGGCGATATAGTAGAGCTGTGCCGGGCATATGGACAATCATCTGTATCCCTTTGAAGATCAGCCGCTTGTCGTTCGAAAAATTAATTAAATTTTTAATCTCACGCGAATGTGCATCAATAAAGCCGTCTTTGGCGGGAAGTAGTGGAAAACGGATGGTTTTCTCGGTTGGGTGGGCTAAGAGATAGGTAAATGGACAAGTGAATATTTTGGCTGTAAACCAAAATGATTATCTTTAATGGCTTAAAGCAGGTCAACAATTTGAATGCTGGATTAGAAAACTTTTGGGATCATAATATGAAAAGGAGGGACGCCGGGCTGAATTTGTATCAGACTAAATGATATTTTGCTACACCATAGTTGAGAAATTGCCGGGCGGCAGCGGCTCACCAACGGCAAAATGGTGTTATGGCAGTTCGAAAAGGGTTGAACATCCTTTAGATTAAAAGTGATTACGTAATGCTTTTTTAGCTTTTGTGTACGGGCGGAATTAGGGAACTTAAATCCATTCGGTACATAAATAACCCACTCTCAACGCAGAGTTATCTATAATTTTGAGGATTAGGAGGCAGTTACCTTGCCTTTTTCGACGAGCGAAGATTTAACTGTCATTTTCGATGGAGAGAGAGAGCTGGCCCCAACTGGCCGATACACTTGCCCGAAGTATTTGCGCAGATGCCCCCTCTGAAGCAGTGAGTGGCGAGCAAATATTGTGATAGCTTTTAGAATTGACGTTCCCGCAAGACTATCGGATCGGATGCAGGCCGTTTTAATAAAAATGATATCGCCTTGCGCGATTCTCGGTCCCGTTTTTTTGCGGATTGCCGCCAAATATCCCTCAGTGACTGGAGTGGTGTGTCTATGAAGCGAAGCGGAGCGGACCAATTTAAAAACACTGGGAAATCAGTGATTGCATCTGCGGCAATCAAGGTGAAAAACATATATCGGTACTCGGGAGCGGACGAAGACACGCGGCCCGGAATGCAAAACACCGCACCGTCCCGAGTATTCCGGCTAGGCGGCAACACGGGGGAGTAAACATGTTCAAAAATAAATGCTGGGGCAGCATTGTGTTGCTGCAAATTGTGCTATTTATTATTTATCCAAGCTGTGTTTGCATTTCGCGATACTCTTTTTGCATTTGCGCTGAACGAGAGCCACCACACTTTTTCATGCCTTGTTTCAGGATAACAGCGGTGCAACAAATGTAGAACACAAGTCCACTTTATGAGTTTTCTGAAAAACAAAAAAAAACTTTTTCCACCGTTCGAGCTGCGTGTACTCGACAATGAAGCAATTTCTGTATTTTTCCGCGCCGGCTCTTAGGTGCACTTAGACACGCACCGCTCTGACTCGCGCCTAATCCCCTCAGCGGTCCGTTTGTCCTCTAAGCTTCAAGAGGCACTCTGTTAAGAGTGACTTTTAAGCACGCACTTTCGCAACGTTTTTTAGACAAGTAAATTCCTGAATGTTTCACCACTTAGTTGATTGGAAAAAATTTGAAAAAAAAGAATTCTGTGCATTCTAACGACTTCAAATGATGCAAATCCATAGAAAGATTTTTTACCCAGAGACTTGTTAAGTTATATGACAAATGAGCCAGGAGAGAGTGAAAATAAACCAAAAAATTTTTAGCACTTATCAAAGAAAAACTGTTTTTCTGTGAAAGGAGCCATTGGTAAAATTGAAGAATTATCACTTATCAAATATTTGAAAATGTAACTTCAATTCGGACCTTGCAGCTGGATCAAGGTGCAAGGTCCCAATTAAATTACATTAATATTCGACCACCTCCAAACCAATTCATAGATTAAATAGAAAAAAAAAATTTGATAAAAGTTTTCTGATCATAAAAACTTATTAATTTTTGCTTCAATTTTTGCTTTGTTGATCTTAAATGATTAAGAACAAAACCGACAATGTATCATGTATTTTGCAGAAAGTGGTTGGAAAAAATCATGTTAAAAGTTTAAAAAATTCAAAATAATGCTCGTAATTAATTTTGATTGAAAATACGGGCCCACAAATTTGTCATAATTATTTTTAAATATTTGCAAAGATTTACGAATATTGGAGAACAATCAAAAAAATATTAACAAAAATTATTTGATTGATATTTATTTGTTTGCAAATACTTGATTGTTTGATTACGAGTTCTAGGGTTGATTTTAGAATAATTGAACGTTTTTCAGTGGATCTCAGCCAGATTTGAAAACCCTGTCAGGTTGAAAGAAAGCTAAGACTAATGAGCCCCCAAAACTTTCTTCCCAGGGTGTGCAGTTTATGCTAGCTTACAAGTCAAAGTGCAACTGGGCGCCACCCTAGGCTTTAATCGACCCTTTCTCCGTCTGCTTTTTTTACAATCCTGAAACTGTAGGTACAGTGGGATTATGTATAAGCAAGTGCATAACAATGTCGTATTTGTGTATGCGATATCGTCTGACTATAGGCGTATGCAAATAGCAAGGCATGGCGCAGAGCGGAGAAAAACAGACAGAGCTGGTGGCATAACATCGCAGAGGGTATATTTAAAAAGGTATGGTGCATTTCTAATTATGATTTATGCTGCAGATACAACATATTTTCTGGATCCTTGCTGTGCTTCTGGTCGTCGCCATCATTTAAACTTTTAAACTTCTTCTGCTGCATGTTGTTCTGCTCCACTCTTTTATATTTTTCCGCTCGCTCAACGCAGGAATCTCATTTTTGTTTTTTAATTAAAATTCATTTGAGTCACACACAACATTTTTTTCACTATCTGATGCGATGCAGAGTTTGGAAATGTTTCCTCATCTTCTTCCTTTTGTGCTCGCATTTTCTCCTCTCGTGCCGCTATTGTATAACATTTGATATTTAGGATGCAGAAAACAAAAGTTTTGTTCCGATAAAATATTCAACGCAACAGAGAAGAATGTGTTTGACCGCATATCATGAACTCCGGAGACGAGAGAAAGGCGAGCCCTAAGAAGGAGGTTTTATGTAAATTTTTCTGGCAACTAGCAGATTTGTGGCTTGTGGAGACGAGAAATACACGGACCCGAAAGAGAACTGCCACATTTCATAATTGATTCAAATTGCCCGACCCAGATCTCATGCCGTCTTTTGTGCTCCAAAAAACGTTTCATGCGACATCCTCCTCCAGTTTCACCTCGAGCTTTTATCGAGGGTTTTATATATATATATTTCATTACGACCAGGCTCCGGATTTTCTTTGTGACTTTTAAAGCGACTGAGAGGGAGTATGGAAGCACACGAAGCGTCATGAAAAATTCACGCACATTTATGCAGTCTTCCTCAGAGCCCATTTTTCACCTGGGCTCGCCCAGAAATGCGGTCAATTGATTAAAAATTAACTATCACACCCGAACCACATCCTCCGTCCGATGCCATGCACCGTCAAGCGGCTCCCATTATGCTCCCACGTATCGGATCCCAGTTGTTGCTACATCAGTCCAGTCCATCAATCGATCGCCCGTCGACGAGGTAAATTACTGCCATATATTTGGGATGTTCGGGGCAAGCGGTTCCCGCTAGCTGTCGATTCATAAATTTCTCGTCCGAAATATGACCTCAATGCACATGTGCGCTCCCGAAATGTATGTAAATAAATAATTGAAAAGCCATTTGAAGAGTTAAATTATTTATAAATGACTCGTTTTGTGTACTGCTCACGTTCGGCAGTTGCCAATATTGATGGAACACGGATCCTTTTGCCCGTTCCCGGCATCGCACGTCGAAATGAGTGAGAACATTGATTGCATGGAACGGCGAACCACGTCGGCGTCGTACCTGCGAGCTCTTCAACTCATAACTCACGTTTGATTTGACTGCAAAGCGTTTTTCTAGTGCCTCCGTTGCTGCAATTTAGCGCTCCGAGTAACAGATTTGCATGCTGGTGCTTTATGTGATGCCTGCAAAGGCTTAATTTATGGCTGAATGCTGTAAAAAGAGAGGATGTATAAGTTGGAAAAGTGCGTCTGTACTCCGATGAAAGGGCTCCGGGCAGAGAGTCGTGTGGTGGATGAAAGATTTACGCTTGCAGTTAGTTTTTTTCAGGCACAAAATTTATTTATTAGCAACGAGAGACGCCAGTTATGTTTGATGGACAAACTGGCAACGAATAATCTTTTCATGAGGAATATATGTAGGGTATTTTCTGCTATTAAATATGGCTTTCAAAGTAATGCCTGCTCTTCTACTGCTGTTAATCCATTTCGAGCTAAGGGTCGGATTGCAATTTTTTTCAGACAACGGTAACAGATAGAAAGCTAATCCTTTTTTTGTCTAAGTATTTTATGAAATTGTTAGAATATATTTTGAAAATTCCCCAAAATTGCGTGTTTTTCAATTTTTGTCTGAGATTTTAATGACTCAAAGAGTAATTGTCAAACATTACGGGAAAAATCAAGTTCTTCCCAAATACGGCTTTACAAAGGCTTAAACTAGGCTTCAAAAGTCAATGATGAAAAAAGAACTTTTTTAAAATATATATTTTTGTGTATGGTATATTTGAGAAAAATATATTTTTTAAAATTGGAAAATTGCATATGATGTGGACGAAGAAAAACCATATATGCTAAATATATTTGCATGAGTTATATTTTTTTGACCTCAATTTTTTCATACGAGGACCAAAAGTAGCTAAAAGTTCAAAAATGAGCAAAATTGTACGAGTGGATCTATGCCCAGCCCGAAATGGGTTAAGAGAATTTATCATTTTAATTCCGAGGTGGAAATATGTCTCTGGAATGAAATTCCCTCGCAATATTGAAAGCTGATAATTAAACATGTATTTTCACGCGTGGAAAGCAAAAACCTTTCTGCCATTTTCATTCAGTCGCGTTTGATTTCCATCAGCCAATCAGGCTTCCGTTACCTGAAGCGGCAAGCTTTCACGCCTCTTCCATATTTTCTATTCTTCTATTTTTGTTGCGTCTAACATGATCATATATCGCACAATATTCACCTTAAAATGCCTTTATTCGGGTATCCTACGCTGTAAATTCAATCAGGTTGGAATTGAATTGAAACGGAGAAGCAGCTGGTGCCTAAAATATACAAATAAGATCTCATTTATCCACTTACTTTTCGCGGCCTTAGGAGCACGCATTGTAGCAAATTTACAAGGTTAAGACGAGATGGAGGGAGGCGCAAAATTTTTCAAACGTTCAAGGCGAACGCGACAGCGTGCTCTTGAATATTGCAAAATTACATTATAACTCAGCCTCAGTCGTTATCTAGATACGCTGTCTTCCGTGCAGTGAGTTTGGGGTGTAAAGCCGAGAAGGAACCGTAAAGCATACATACCTTCCAGAGGAATAACAGCAGTCTCCACATTTTCTTAAAAATCTCCGTCCATTCTCGCGGAAAATTTGTACCGGATATTTTTTATGGCTTTTTAGAAGGTCTTCTAATTTTCGGAGGACTAAAATTACAATGGCCAAAGTAGGCTTAATCTATCAGTTGCATGAAGAGGTACCAGAAAAAATTGGTTTTGGATTTTTATAACTCGTCTTCCTAGAGAAGAAAAGTCGAGTCTTCAAAATTCTTCCTAAGAACCCTATAAACTTTTCTTCCTGCTCTGGAAGGCAATTCTGCTTATAGATGGAATATCTGCGGTTTTTTGGGTGGCAGCAGTAAGATACACTGCGAAGATATT
Organism: Forcipomyia taiwana; assembly: GCA_963930915.1. Taxonomy (NCBI): domain Eukaryota; kingdom Metazoa; phylum Arthropoda; class Insecta; order Diptera; family Ceratopogonidae; genus Forcipomyia; species Forcipomyia taiwana. The sequence continues at coordinate 739,637 of CAWVOI010000099.1, read as the reverse complement.
CTTGGGAGGAAGAAGAACGGAGGAAGATCTTCCAACTTTCTGCGGCATATCTTCCTGCTGAGGAGGAAGATTAAGAGGAAAAACAGGGCAGATTTGCCTACTTTCTGCCGCAGATCTTCTTTCAAAAGTTTTTCAGGAATCCGTACCGGAAGTCACCCTACGTCACCTTAGCCTAAAATTTTATTTTTAAAATACAAGCAATTTTTTAAAAATTATACTTCCTATTTTGACAGTCAAAGTGATGACAATTCTAACAAGCCCTCAGTTTTGAAAATCGGATCACCCAAAAATTCAAAATGGGGAAGCCACTTCTTTTTTCTAGAATTAAACTTCACTCAAACCAGCTCCAATTTTTCACTCCGAGCTGCTGTTTCGGAAGTTCATCTGAGCGTCTCCGGCACTTCCGCATCAGACAGCAATTGAGCAAAATGCAATATTGACGTTGCTCTTCCACCCGATTACGTATTCCTGCATTCACCTGTCGCCCCCTCGTTTCCAGAGAGTAGACCTCGTGCTCCGTCAATGTCGCCGTTGCTTAGGCTCTGGGTGGCAGCACATGATCATTATGGGAGGGGAGAAGGAGGCAGAGACGCACACAATAAACTGATGGTAAATAATATGCCGAGGGTGTGGTATCACATCCTCGACATAAATTTATCAAAGTGTTGATGATGTTTAAAATAAATTGAATGAAATCTTGCTGCTGAAGCCGCTCTCCATATCGGCATGCACATAACCCGGACATCTATTTTGCTGAAATATTATGAAGTTATGGGAGACGTATCGTGTTTATTTTGCATACATGCTCCCTGTATGGGAAGTGCACTGAAAATGATTGAATAATGATGCTCATCTTTCATTATTGATGCTGAGTATATTGTGCGGGTGCCATAGGTGCGATATTATTTATTAACCAGAGGTGGCAGGGAGCAGCCCCAGTGGCAGGTTAAATGTCCCCCTCAAAGGTCAAGGGTTCTAGTGTCAGGCTCTTTTCCATAAATTAATTAATTCCACAGAGGTCGGGGGCCTCCCTCAAGGTTTTGTTGTACGGTGCTTTGTAGCTTTTTTATGTCAATAATATTTGCCTTTTTATACAAAATATAATTTCGAAAACAAATATGTTAAAATGCGTCTTGATAGGATCTTCAAAACTTTTACTTATGCATCTACTATCCAAAGCATTTTGAATGGTTTTTTAATAAGAAGGCTCCCCGCTAAATTTTATTGAATATCATAGTATTAAATTAAGAGCGTTTCGACAGGCTGACGTATTCATCGGCTCTCATTTCTAAACCACTTGACGTAGAATTCTAACAACTTGCACAGATCTTTTTTGACTCAAAATGAGAGGGGCTGTGAAAGGATTGATTTTTACCGCCCTCTGGGAGGAAGTTATTAACCAAAAGGTCCAGGACGTCTTCCCTTAGGAAGTCATGTATAAAAAGCCTCATTTTGGACATGACTTCAGGATCACATTTCAAAGGAAATTAACGAGAAAAATGTAATTTGTGAAAATGAATAGCGAAATTTTGTAAAAAATTTATTCCCAATTTTATGATTCAAAAAGGCTTAAAAGACTATTTTGGCACGTGTCTGTTGGTAAGTCCGAAACTGGTCCCGAGAAACAAGAGCTTAGTTCCGATTTGCGGCGGCCTAAGAGGGATTGGCCCCGAGGTGAGCACGCCACAAAGCATAAACACAATCAAGCTGGCGGCGGAAATTCCCAAAACGCCACTCCACCCCCCCAAACCAAACATTTACGATTTGATTCGGCTCCCATCAACAAACTCATCCAGTCATCGGGGAACATGTTATTTTTCAGTGTCGACGACTGTAAACAACGCAGTACTCGGGACGATAAATGTCCAAAACCTCCCTTTCGCTCCATTCGCCTCGGACACACAAACGGCCGACTGTGTACCGTCGGTCTGAGAAGCGATGTGACATGACGGAGCGCTCAAGCATAAAAAATTATATTTTGATAGGTTGACTGGATCGTTGTCGTCATGGCATCTCGTTGTTCTGACTCAACTGCTCGCCCTTAAATGATGGCTCGGCAGAAAAAATCACACTCCACAGCAAAAGGGTATTCGAGCGAAAGAGTAAGCAAAAGCGGGCCAGCAGGCTTATGTGAATGTGTAACGTAAGGACAATGTTGATTTTTGCTGATGATAGCGAGCGCGAGCTATTCTACCCTCCTCCGCCTCCGTGCCCCCGCTCTTTGCTAGGTCATCCGTTGCTCAGTCATAAAAATATCACTCATTATAGTCTCCGTCCTTCATGCAGCCTCACTCCAGCTGCCATCAACGAGCCATTGTTGAAGAAGAGATCTCAATGGGGGGAGGCGTGTGTGAATAATAGTGTGCAAGGTACCTTGTTAGGTACGAACTTCAAAATGTTCCTGAATCGCAGCAGCTGACTATTCATAAAATTTTATACACGTTGTCTAACATAGGCGCCTAGCCTCGCCTCACCTCGCTTGAGATCCATTCTGCTCAAATGCGACTGCCTGGGCCTCGGCACCCGTGCCAGCGCGAGTGAACGTTATTTAATAATAATGACAACGTAGAAATCCCATAATGAGCTGTATTAAATATTCAAGCAGGCACTTAATGAGGCTTCTCTCTTTTAAAGGCTCTTCCTTGCTTCTGACTCGCCTGTATGTGACTCGCCTGAAATTTTAAAAATTATATTTTTAAAACTTTTTTAAGCTTTAAAGCATGTCCCACTTCGCCCGATACCCAAGACGTGCTCGGAACGGGAGCAAGACGCACACTCTTGCCTGTAATTTGTTTTGTCTCCCGCTGTTGTGTTTTTTATCTCAGCTACTCATGTCATATTTATAAATTGACGTAAAAAGTTTGCTTTCAAGTGCTTTATTACCATCGTTTTCGTCTATGTGCGCTCTCGCTTTCCCTTGGGCACACCAGCAGCATCTTGTGGGAGGCGGGAAAAAATCTTTAAATCCGACCTGCCCAAATGGAGAGCTGCCAGGAGCCAGCTGACAGACAAACGGAGACGAGAGCAAGGACGGCCACAACAGTACGCAGGACAGAGCATCGTGCCGAGTTTGTCTTTGGCAATCTTTGCCTTCACAGTCTCTCTCTCCCTCCGCCATTCTTTCTGCCATTTTAAACGTGTAATACGTTTTCACAACACGCTCAAATGGGCAACTTGGGGCAGTGCATGCGCCCGGAAGAAAATTAAAATTGCTATAACAATCTTCACCATCAAGTGACTCGTCTTTGGCCTTTGTGAATGTCGAATGAGTGAGTAACTTTGAGCAAAGCCGTCCCTCCTGAGCCGCTCTCGGGCCCAGGCGCATAGTTTCGCAGGATATTAAAGTTTTCAGCAATTACTTTTGAAGCAAGGGCGACGTCGATTTTTTGCTCCTGCAGCTTTTTCGTTCCTTGAAATGTCGCAGGCAATTTTTCTTAATGCCACGAAGCTGAGCACGAATGAGACAAAAAGGACACAAACTGGAAATTAAATTAAATCGCTTTACAAATTGGATGATGATTTTCCGGGCCCTCAAGTCCCAGTGCTGAAGAAACGTGTGTATTTTGGCATTAAATCAGCGCTCGGGAAACAATTTTGAGCAAAACTTGAAAGCGATTTTGTTATTATGTATCTCCTAATGTAGGGCTTGGTGTGTGTGTGTGTAAAAGTGGCGCACACATTTTGCAGAAACAGGCAAATATCCGAGACACAAGCTGCTGGCGGCACAGCCCGACGTAAAGGGGAGGTTTTAAATGCAAATTAATGAAACCGACAATAGACAAATTACATTAAACACATGAGCGTGGCTTGGGAGAAGTTGTGTTTGAACAAAGTCTCCCATTGTCTGAGGTGAGAGCAACCTGGAGCTTCTGAATGCGGGTGACGGGACTTTTGATTGACTTTTTACGTGTTTGCAGAGGACTGACGGGGAAAAACTAAAAATTTTCCTCAATCATTGAAATTCACATCACGTTCCAATTTTTTCTCCTTCCCCGAAGAGTCTGATACTCCCCAGGAATCGCAAAATGTCTTGCGAATTGGCACGATAAAGTTTCACCAGCAGTCCGAGGGAGCCTGAAACTTGCATGAATGTCATAAAATATCTTGATAAATACGAGTACGCAAATGACTGCAGGCGGAGCTCTCGTGTCCCGTCCCAATTTTGCTGCTGTAAATTTATGCATTTGAAGGAAACCCGAAGATATGTCATTCTCTTCCTCTATATGCGATTCCAATTCCGTTTGTTCATTAGGCTGCATTCCGGGCATCTGTCGGCTTACACATGGACAACTACTCGGATTCCAGAGTTTCTAGCAACAGGATGGGCTTCGTGCTGAATTATTTATTTGCACACCATCCACATGTTGTGACGAATAACCCTTATGAATGTGCGTACTTGTGAAATGGATAAAATGTAGGATGACATATCATAAATCATGGCAAAGAGACAAGCGGTATTTCGGGAAACCGAACTCTTCATCGCTTTCGGTTAACGCAACATTTCTCCCCGAACTTAAAGCGTCTCGAGAACGTGCAAGTTTGGCTAAGTCTTTGAAACTTTCGAACCACGATTATAATAAAAAGTCTGCGGGATGTCTGTTTGGGGTTGCATCCCTTCTCCTACGTGGTAAATCCCATCGCTCTGATGGAAGTATCGGAGCTCTCGCTGATAGAGCTCGTAATCAAATTATCAAATATTTGCAAACAAAAAAATATCAATCAAATAATTTTCGTGAATATTTTTTTGATAATTAATTATCAAATATTTGTGAGTATTTGCAAATAATTGTCAAATATTTTTGAGTTGATAACAAACTTGATTTTGAATTTTTTAACTTTTAAAATAAGTTTTTCCAACTATTTTCTGCAAATTCCATGTCAGTTTTGTGCTCAATCATGCAAGATCAAAGCATCTGAATAATGAAGCAAAAATTAAATTTTTTTTTCAAATATCGGAAAACATTTTCAAATAAAACCAATCAAATATTTGTTCTTAAAATTTGTTTGATAACTACCAAATATTTGCAATTACTTGATAAGTGCTTGATTACGAGCTCTAGACCACTAGGACATCCGGATACGCCTTGGAGCTGCCAGTTTGGGTCGGAGATGCGGTGTTGCGAGAAAGTTTGCGATGATGAAAACAGACTGGGAAATTAATAAAGTAAAATAAGGGAAAACAACATAAATAAGTAAATAAATTAGATACACTCAGGCGACCGAGCTCACGGATGGAGAAGCAAGCCGGATGGCACGCTGGCTGGAAGCTGCGAGGGGAAGGGCTTTAGCTGGATTATGCTGGAGGAGAATACGAGTGATACGTCGCGTCATGTGGATGCGGATCGAAGGATTGGGCGACCAGAATAAAGAAAAACATGATAACAAACTAAGTTTCAGGTATATACGTCGGAATAGGATCAACTTTTGACAAGGAGCGATTGGGACTGGACGTATAGCTAAACAGAGAATTGCCACCGGGGCGTGTGTTGACATAATTACATTTGGTGTATGTTTTTCCGTGCAGCTTCCCGCAAACTTACGAGATGCGAACATGTTTGCTCATGGTTTAGTACCCTTGGGAGAAACGCTCTTAGTCGGTGCAAATCTGGTTTCAATGGAAAAGCTGCCGATTGTTCGAATCCCGGATTTCTGTTTACTTGCCACTGACCATGCCTCCTTCACGATAATGACTAATTAAAGCTTATTCGATTACACGTAATGGGTCCTTTATCACTCCTCCGTCCTTTGTCCCGGTCATGCCCCACGGAGAGAGAGAGCGAAAGTATCGTTTCGTCATCCGAAACTTAAACAACAAACATTAATTAAACAATGAACTCAAGCAGTGGGAACAATAAAGTGGGCTGGTTATGAATGGTTTCATTCAAATGCGCAATGTTCCGCTGGATGGAAAATTTTAAGAGCACGGTGTGGTCCTCGAGTTTCGGGGCCGTCAGCAATATTTGATAGAGGAGTCACAGAGACTCCAGAAGCCTAGTGGTCGGGGTGTTGGGGCGCTAAAGAGCGTAATTGTGAATAAAAAGGGCCAGCGTGAAAAAGTACACACCGTTCAATGACTCTTAATGGCCTTTAAGAGTCAAGTCATTAGCTGAATCAACAGAAACTCGTTTCGGCGATATATTTTAATTAATTTTAATTATGTTAATGGAGAATTTAATATGTTTTTATTGAAAATCTGCCCCTTGCCGTGCCTCTCCCCGAACGTACTTGGCGATACTGCACCGCCTCCAGCGACAAAAATTTATTGTGTCGGAGCAGAATGAAAAACACCAATAAATTGAATGCCCCCTCCCTCCACACTCCGCGTTTGAGCGAAAATCAGAACTGTTAATTAGACTCTGTGTGAATTTAAATATATTATCGTCATCATGAAATGCCATTAAAAATGCACCAGCAAAAAGGTTTTGCATATCAAATTCAGAGAGGTAAAGCCTATCATCTCAATTGTTCACATTTGCCGCTTTTTATTATTCACATTATGTGCACTAGGCTAGCACGGGCGCATGATGTTCATAATAATGATTATGGCGCTGGCCGATTATTTCTCCATAATGGCAGTATAGTGAAGGGTAAATTCGTGGAATGTGATGGGCGGCGGACGTGACGATAATCATAATTGGATTAAATTATATGGAAAAGACGCTCTAGACCACATATTTGTGTGCTGCAGCATAAATCCTGGGCTGATTCCCAGCCTCAAAGAACATACTTCCCTTTTTTTTTGTGCAAAAAAACACTCGAGCTAACGAAGTCGCGATGCAGGGAAGCGTGAAATGACGGAAAACAATAATTGCCGCAATAATTGCTCACTGGCTCCGTCCAGTGCCACTTTGCCATTAGCAACAGCAAGCAGCAGCAAGAGTTGCGAATGCAAAACAGAGAAAAAATGTTGAAAATCCTCATTAGCAACATTTCCGGCTGATGCAGGGATCCCTTTAGGCCGTGTGTGCTTCTGCCAGCCCCGGGAAAGCGCGGCGATGGCGCCGGATAAGCTGCAAAAAATCACCTTGGTGATATGATGATAAAATATAATACGACAGCAAGATAAAAAGAAACTTTTTACTGGTGCTGGTGTTTTTATGCCCTCCGAAACTGCAAATGTGATGCATAAAACAGCACACTGCTGCGCTTAATGCTCCACTCCATATGCCAGTCCAAGTAGCAGCTAGTGTCATATAAGTTTCATGTGCATAACATTGGAGCAGCAAGGCATGGCATCTGGAAAATGACGAAACGAGAGAGTTTAGTTTATATTTTATTTTTGTCCGTAGACCGTGGCTTCGTACCGCAGATACTCCAGCTCCTTGCACCCGAATGCAAAACATGACTAAACCAGGAAGCAAAATTATCCCATGGTACGGTGACACTTAGACAACGATCTTCGTACCGCCGCACCACACATGTATTATGTAAAGCAGTTTGTGGTTTTATTCCCGAGCACTTCACCTTGCTTAACTATGAGGAATGGTGGGAGAAAGCAGAGAGGCGTGCTGAAGAAAATTGGAAATTTATGCAAGAGCCTGGGAAATATCGGATTATTTACGGTCTGATTCTCATCTGGGGGAGCTTTTGGGCGCTTTCGGGTTTCTGCTCCGTGAAGGTCTCAGGAATTGGGGCCACAATTCAAACAGATAACAGCCGATAAAACATTCATTTCCCATAATCCCCCTGAAGTGGGTCACTGCACAAACCCCTGCCTCGCTGCATATTTCAGCCGAATGATGAAACATTTAGCGTCTGACCTAGATTTTTGACGGCTGCCTCTAAATGCCCATACTCGCGCACACACCCTGTGGTGGCTCGTACCACATAAATAAATGTATGAAAAATGGTTTGTCAAATTTATTTTTGATGGGCTGTAAAACAAGAAATATGTACGCGGACGAGATACGCCGTAATCGGATATATTATGGCTGATGCCGCGGCAGACGTAGAGGGGCATCAAGCAAAAACGTGAAATGTCGGTGATAATAAAAAGCCTTGAAGCATTGAATGAATGAAAATGGGCTCAAGACACTCCAAACGCCTGACAGCGGCGTCGGTGACACCTTTTTTGTGTCTCGCGAGAGTGGGCTCGTGTGTGTCTCGGAATAATGTGGGGCGTGATGCGAGGTTTGCGGCAAGAGCCTTCTCAATAGCAGTCATCATCATCATCCGAGACAGATTGCGCCATCTTTCAGGAGCCCCTCTCTCGCTCCCATGTTATTAAATTTTTTTTTGTGCCTACTTCGCGGAAGGTTCCTTGCATAAATTTCCCTAATTATTGTAATGCCAGACCTCCAGAGTATCCCCTTTCCCTCCCAACCGTATAAAAAATTGCATAAACTTACTCACAATTTTCCGAGGAATTTTAGCGGATTGGAGTGTGAATTTCATCAGCTTCAAATTACACAAAATGTTGCAAAAAATGTTGTTTTTATCAATTTTGAGGGAATGATGATAATAATCGTGGATTACAGAATGAGGTAATGTTTACTTTCAACAGAATAATTTGAATTTTTCCCGGAACAATTGGACGAGGCCGGGCTAAAATTAATCCTATTATATGTTATTTTTTACCGCAAAGGATAAAAAGCCTAGAGGGGGAATGGAACTCAAACAAGCCAGCAACCCCTCACAGGATGACTTTTGGGCGTTGGGAATTTTTTAATATACTTTTTTTGAAAGTTTGGAATCTAGTGGTAATTTCTGCGTTTAAGTTTTGCCAATCGGCCTTCCCGTTCTTGAGATATGGGCCTCCAAAGGGACCAATGTCTGAAAACCTGAAATTCTGGGAGTGAGAGGCTGCATATTTTGAAAACCTGTTACTCCGAAACGGCTTGACGGGTTTGGCCAAAATTTTTTGTGGTTACTAGTGTTATTGTTAAGTTGTTAAAAAAATGTAATATTTAAAATATATAGCTTATACATATGTGTTATACCATATATTTTTATTTGAAAGTGTGAAAAGTGCCTCAAGACCGTGGACAAGTTAAGACAAAGCAAAACCTACTTCTTTGATGGAAAAACCAAACTTTGATGGAAAATATTTTGTAAATGTTCCCCAAATTTCCTAAACTGGATTCAAGAACCCATGCCATGCTGGCGCTCCCCCCAGCCGAGCTGTGCCTGCAGCGAATGCCTCATAACCGCGGGTTGAACGTCCGCAAATATATCAAGTTGTTAGTGTGGCAATTCATACAACAATTAAGGCCCAGCTAATTTTTTGTGTGGGGCATTTATAGCCTCCCGCGCCAAAAATTTATGGGCGGCGGGTCATTAAGTCGGCTTCCACTCTCTCCATCCTCGCTTTTGCAATTTTCTCATGTTTGTTTTTCCATATCCTTCGCAGCTTCACCCAGTATGTTGGCCCCAGTTGTACCATTTTTATTGATTTGTAGCTGCAAAACATGGCTCATTTACCTCCTTATGTATGTGTGCACGCGCCCACACACATCGTATGAACCAATTTTTCAAATTTATTTATGTTTATTTGCTGAGCGTTTGAACTAGGCGCCAGAAGGGCTGTGCGAATACGATTTCAGCGACAGCGCCACAGACACCGGATGCCAAGGGCTCCCATTTATCATTTGATTCCGCTATCTGGTGCAGGGATCGCAAGAGTCTCAGAACATCAAAAACGTTGTTTTCTCACGTTTAGTTGATTAATAGACCCTATTTGAATTTATCGACTGGCACGTACGCAAAGCCAATGGCTCAATTGCCGGAGAAACGTTGGACTGCAAATTGAGCGGCGAGGTTGTTGAGCATCCATGGGATCGCAAAAGGAGGAGGAGTGCGTGCCTGTAATAAAAATGTGGCAGCAATTTTTACTCGATGACTCAAATCTTGATTGCTCCTACATTGCCCTGGTGATAGTCTCGATGGCACACCGCGCGTCCCGTAAGTTTCTAGACGACTTGGAGCGACTGGTGGGGGTGCTGAAACTTTGAGCTCATAGGGTTCTGTTGGGGGAATTGATAGAAAAGACACGAAACAATGAAACATTTTCCTTCCATCAAACTCAGAACATCTTTGTCGCTCTACATTTGCGTTTTAGTATGCATGATATATTGGGACGGGTGGGCCCGGGCGCGTAACGAGAAGGGGGCAGGCCGCCGGAGGGGAGATAGAGGAGTGCTGGTAGAAAAACAACGTCGTATCGCCGACTGATTTTTGATTTATGTTGATTTATGTTGCGAGTTAAAGTTTCCATTTCAATGAACATTATTGAGCAATTTCGGCTGATTGGAACCGACATCACTTGCTTCGTGTTACATAAATAGGACGACAATCACTTGTACATCTGATCCACCGTCTAGTTCGTTGAACACAGAGTATTGCGAAATATATACTGCTCTCGTCAGTTTGCCGTATCATGCCGTCAAACGAGAGCAAGGAGCTGGAATTTCATTTGCATGCATTTACAAAGAGAATGTGGCACCTCTCACCTGGGGAGACACGAGAACTCTTGAAAAAACTTTAGCCGAAATGAGGAGAGTTGGAGCCGCAATCACGTACGAAATCTGTTCAAAGTTTTGCCAATAATCAATACTTACAAAACACACTTGAATCACTCTCCTCCAGTCTTTTTTGTTCCCGACAAAATTAACAGAGTCTTGCAACCGGGGTGGAAAACTTTGATTAGATTTGGAGTACAATCCGGTGCCTATTCAAAACTTTCTATGTTTGTTCGCCTGGCTAACCCGGCAAATACTTTCTGGCTTCGGGCGTACAATGCAGGCTGGCCAACTTTTGTCAAAATGGGAGATATAGTTGAGTGCATCATTGTGATTATCGAGCGATGTAGTTGATTCGATTCTTCTGCACGTTCCGTAACTTTTAATAACTTTCAGGAGTGATTGAGAGAAACCGACAAGTTACTGGCACTCAAAGAAGATTGCCTCGCCCAGCCAAGCCGATGCGTTCAGGAATTCCAATCCCGCGAGCTTATGAAAACCCCATCTCGTTGCCTCATTCTCGGAGCCAACTGGAGCATGTGAAATTTTCCAGACTGGCGTTACTTGGATTGTTTCTCGCCGGCTTAAAAGCATGCAAAACTTTTCCCTGATACTGCAAACGGGTGCAATGTTCGCCATATAATTACTTGAAAATGCACAAAGGGTGCAACGGGAAGGCATCAGCGCCATAAATAGTTGCTCCAGGCACTAAATTTCAAGCTGCACAAATACAAAAATAAATTTACTGCTTCTTCATCTGCGTCCTCAGCTCTATTTATTGCAGCTCGAGTAATGTGCAAACTATTGTTGTTCATCTTCCTGTTGTCGGTGATGTTTTTGCCGTACGCTGAGAGGGGCGTGCACCAAATACAGGCTCTGTGTGTCTGTCTGGAGGCCGAAAATTTCCCTCTGGGCTTTGCTTGGCCCCTTGTCTTTGTTTGTTCTTGCGTATCTCCGTGACACACATGAGGGGAGAGAATGGGGAGTGAGATGCATGATTTGGCTCGGAAGATGCTGGGGCCAGAGAAGCTAATTTATTAGAAATGCTTTCAAAGATCCATGTTGAGGAGCGTACGTCGTTGGTTATTGTGTTCAAAAATACAATAAAAATAAATCACAAGATTGCTTTGCCGCTTCCAAGCAGTGTATCGTCGTCGACGACCTAATAAACATATGTTTTGTCAGGTCGCATGCTCGGAGAGGACCAGCTTTTTTGTCATCAGCATATAAAACTGCCATTTCCAAAGTGACAGCTACATTCATCTTGCCTTACACCGCACCGACGCTGAGCCGACATAATTAAATGAATGATTTGCTCTTTCTCACAAAAAAACCCATTGTCGCAGAGCGTATGATCGTCGCCATAAATTTTTGGGCGACTTGCGTGCCTCACTTTCGATTACTTTTCCCTCCCACAAAACGCTCAATTAACGTTTCCTTGGACGAGCCGAGATAAAACTCTTTCTTTTTTTATATTTCCAGGTTTAATCCACAACAATGCGCCGTTCTTCAACGCCGATTGCAAACAGTTTCTTTCACCTGCGATGTTTCTGCCTCACGAACAATAAAATAAATTAAATTTTATAAAAGAGGAAAAACGAGGGAAATTAAAACTACATAAGCGTACAAAAGAATCTGCAGGAAGGACCGAGAGAAAAGCTGTCGGAAAAATGCCGGACGTTTTGCTTAGAAAAAAGAGCTGGCCTGGCCGTGAGTCCTTTGTTGCTGGCAAAGTGAAGGAACAGAAAATGTGAAAATGCAAAAAAAGTTACGTTACCTATAATCCGAGATTTATAACGAGACAGCTGAAAAAACTTTAGAAGCCATTGAACAGTGAAAAATGTCGGGAAAATTTGAGAAATTTATGTAGGATGTGAAAATGAACCACAGAGCCACTAGCTTGTAACGAACAGAATGCGGTGTGATGAATTGCTGCTCATCTTTCTGGTGCCAATCATTTTTGTGATTGAACTGGTGCAGACGTGTCCCACCGAAATGTGTGTGTGCAAGTGGAAAGGGGGCAAGCAGACTGTCGAGTGCGGGGGCAAGTTCCTCACTCGCATCCCGGACGGCATGGACCCGGGAACGCAGGTCCTCAACTTCAGCGGCAACAGCCTCACGCAGCTCCAGAACGAGCGCTTCCGCCAGATGGAGCTCACGAACCTGCAGAAGATCTACCTGGCACGCAACCAAATTTACCGAATCAACGAACGAGCCTTCCGGGGCCTCTCGAACCTCGTGGAGCTGGACCTGAGCGAGAACCTGCTGACAAACGTCCCGACTGACACCTTCCAGGACTACACTTCCCTCATGCGTCTCACGCTGAGCGGGAACCCCATTAAGGAACTCAAGACGTCGGCGTTCCGGCACCTCTCGTATCTCACGACACTGGAACTCCGCAACTGCCACATCGAACGAGTACAAGACGACGCTTTTGCGGGCCTGGACCACCTCGAGTGGCTCAGACTCGACGGGAACGGCATCTCCCGGATCGAGGGAGGCAACATCCTGCCCACCACCCTCAACGGCATCAGCCTGCACGACAACAAGTGGGCCTGTGACTGCCATCTGCGGGACATCTACACGTGGCTCAATCGCTTCAACACTCCCCAGATCGAGGAGCCGGCGTGCGCGTCCCCCGACAAGCTCTCGAAACGCGTGATAAAGACCCTCCGGCCGGACGAGCTCGCCTGCGTCCCCGACATCGAGCCCACCTCGCTGTTCCTGGAGGTGGCCGAGGGACGCAACATCTCGCTGCAGTGCAAGGTTCGGGCGACGCCGGAAGCGAACATATCATGGTGGTTCAACGGCCACCTCGTCCCCAACGAGTCCGTCTCCGACCACGTTTTCTACGACTCCAGCGACGTCGGGGATGTGAGGCTCACGGAACTGTACATATTCCATGTAAATACGGAGGACAATGGGACGTTTTCGTGTAGCGCCGAGAACTCTGCCGGGCGAGCGCAGGCCAATTACACGCTACGAGTGATAGTTAAGGAGGAACCAATTGTGGAGCAAGTCACGTTTCCTTATGAATATTTTCTAGTTGTTATTGCTGGTGCTGGATGTGTAGTTGTAATATTTGTTATCACCGTTTGTATTCTTCTCTGCAAATGTCGGAACCAGCAGCGTGGGCGCCGAAAAGAGAGGCCGTCCGAGAAGGCGTCCATTACGGTGGAGGAAAAGCTGAATGGCAGTATCCTGCTGACAGAAAATAATCCACAGGACGTGATGCTGTACATCACGAACCCGGTCGTAAGCGAGCCCATCGTGGCCAACAGTGCCGTCTTCATGAGTCCGCAACGCAGCTTCCAGGAGCAGAACCCGGACCTGATAAACGACACGGAGCGCTCCAAGTCGGACTCCGAGAAGGTCGTGCGGTTCGGGACGCTGCCGCGGGGTCCCCAGCGCGCCGACCTCTACCAAGTGGACGTGCACCTCAACCCGCACTTCAATGGCTTCCCACTGGTTGCAGCTCCCGTCAACTACTACCGCACTCTGCCGCACAAAAAGTCGCAGGGGGCGGCTCTTCGGGTGGGCTTCAACGAGGCCGAGTTCGTGGCCAACACGCGCAACTCCCAGACGCAGACTTACGCGCCCGACGTGCGGTACACCATCCAGGGGTACCCGCTCGGAGGCGCCTTTCCCTCACCTCCCGAGGGCTACAAGGAGATCTCTAGTACAACCATGTCCTGCACCACCACAACCACCACACCTTGGCCTTCTGTACTCCCCGGGTACACCCAGATCCAGCAGCAGTCGCAGATCATCCCCATCCAGATCCAGGGGACGCACTTTGTGAACCACAACCAGATCCAGAAGAAGTGCGTGAGCGCCCAGACGTCGGAGACGGACACGATTCCGGAGCAGCCGGAGGACGAGATGCTGGCGGAGGAGACGGAGAACGGTGTGAAGCATCTCACGGGACCCCTGGCCGACAGTCCCGATGAGGGCTACGTTGGCGACAGCCAGGAGGGCTCCGACATATGACAGCACGCCCCACCCCCCAAACCCGTCAAAGTTGTGACTTTCCAGGACGAACTGGCCATCGCTGACGATTCTGTGGCTCTGTAAGCCTCCCACGCTCCCAACCAGGTATGAGATTCCTGCTTTCACTAGTTTCACCTGAAGCTTATATTACACCTAACGTCCTTTCCTCTAAACATTTGTTGAAATTTGATTACTAATTGCCCCACTTTTGCTAGTTCCCATTCTAAAGATGAGGGAAGTACTAACTGGGATGGAATTTCATCTCCTGGCTACAGTTTCACGGAAGCCAATTTTATGCTTGGCCAATCTAAAATCTGAATAACCTGGGATCTGGATGGGTTCATCTTTCACTATTTTACATCATAGTTTTCCGTTCCATGAATTTTGCAGGGGGGGTTATAGCTCAGTTGCTTGCAGAGTTTGTTTCGATGAAGCTATCAGATTTCAAGCCATTCTCAGCAAAATTACATTTTTCATAGACTCAATTATACAATTCACCATTTGAGATCGCCTGGGAGTTTTGGAATCAGCCTCAAAAGTTGAGTGATTTTTCAATGGAGGCGCATCGGCATGCTTCCAATTCCCGATTCTTTCCCGTTGGTGGGTCGAATGTGGTATATATGGGTTTTCTGAACTATAAGAATTTTAAAATTGTCTTGGAGTCCAGAGAATTCATACATACCATTTTTGAGCCCCAGTGGATCGGCAAAAAAATACGAATTTGCAATTTATGAATTCAATCAAAGTACGGAGCAAACTATTTATTCAATCATGTTGGAACATTGAAAACGTCGATTCGCCCACTCCATATAGATTGTCCTGGGAGTCGAAGGTTACGCAGTTCCATTTGAAATAAGGGATTTTCTAGGGAAAAGACATGAGGAGAATTTTCGAAAATGACGCTCACACGAGGGATACGCCAGATTCGCGGATACTCAATCTCCTCTGAGGTTGCTGATTAATGTTCATAATTACCTAAATTATTCGGCCTAGCGAATTCTTAATTATTTTGTATGTTTTACTACCCTCCTGCCGCCCCATCAGCCACCGCCAGAGATATGCAAAAGGTATTTAATCAAAGCATTTTGCTTCATGCGCGAACAACAAACGAGCGGTTTTAGTTCGCCAGGGCACCGCGCGTACCTAAACTGGCATATCGCAAATATTGATTTTCCCCAATGAAGTGATGGAAACCCTTCCGTTTCCCTTTATCTTCATGCCAATCTCTAATGGGCACCGCGTACACGCCCGGTCTCTCTTCGCACAACTCAACTACAAGCATCTGCGAAATTATGGCCCGCACAAAAGCGGCCCAGCCGCAAAAGAGCAACATTGATACACAAAATTATGTTGCCGGTTCGGATCTTTTATTGATGAAGAGGAATGTTACAAAGTATTCGGGGAAGAGAATCGAATCGCGAACCAATAAAGTTCATCAATCAATTTGCTTTATGTAGCTAACTGGAGCTGTTGCGGGAGGCGCTTCATTTGTGAGAGTGCTGCGGATATTCAAAACAATCGTCTATTTCAGGAAGTTGACCGGAATCTTCGAGCATGGAAATTTTTCAGGTCGGTCGCTCTTTATATGGAGTGGACAAACAGAGCAAAATTTTCAGCCAATTTTCGTGAAAGTCTGGATTTGAGACCTACTTGGATTGAAAAAAAAATCTCCCAAAGTACTTAAGTCCGGAGGCTCCAGTGGCTGTTTCTAGGGGTTCCTCTAGTGATTGTCGCCAAAGATGGGAGCTTTAGCTCCCGTACTTTGGGAGCTAGAGAAAACCAAATCTTGGTGAAATTTTCCCATACAAAAATTTCACAAAAATTCGATTTTCTCTAGCTCCCAAAGTACGGGGGCTAGAGCTCCCATCTTTGGTGACGATCACTAGAGGGACCCCTTAAAACAGCCACCAAGAGATGAGCCTCCGGACTTAGGTACTTTGGGAGATCCGAGTCATCTCAAATCCAGACTTCCACGAAAATTGGCTGAAAATTTTGCTCTGTTTGTCCACTCCATATAAAAAGCGACCGACCTGAAAAATTTCCATGCTCGAAGACCGGAATGCAGGCTCAGGCAATATGTATTATATTTTTTTAATCACAACAACTTTCCATGAAATTAAAACTTTCGATGTTCGTCACTGAAAGAACCCTTAATGAATATGTTTTGTCGTGTAAACGAGAGCCGAGTGGAGTTTAGAAAATTACAAAAACTTTTGGAGCCAGGCTTAAAATTAAAAACTGCCAAACGACAAACTTTTGGCCACCAGCATACTCTCCAGATACTGTATTTTATGTTGCTCATGACTCCATCAATTTACTCCATGTATTCATTTGAAACTTGTAAATGCAATTTTCCTACGTCGACTTCGGTAGCTTTATGATTTTGATTACGGAGCAACTCTCCGACTTGCAATTGTCTAATGGTTTGCTTTGCAAGTGTAAACTTTAAGACTGGGAGTCAATCAGACCTTTGCGAGATAGAGAGGCATTTTAAGTTCGCCTTCCACGAGCCAAGAATGCCGGACACAAGTTTATGTACCCTATTTATTTGCTCTAGGCTGCTCCCTGCCTCCAGCAAGCACGCGAATCTCCCGCTCAGAAGACGCTGGTTTGGCAAAAAATAGCTCCGAGTCATTCTGATTAATGAACTGGATTGAAACGACGAATTCCTCTTAACAATCATTATATATTGGAGAGACGAAAAATATTTTCGTTTAAATAGGCCTACAATAAATGAAAGTTTGAATCGCTTGCTGCCGGTTTATGCCATCCATCTATTCATTGGCATGTCTTATCGTCATCGTCATCATTCAAGATATTTCTCATATTTTTTTGCCTTCCCTCTTCCCTCCCTTTGCCTGCGACTCGGAAAGTTTTCGCAACAACCCTATGGCGATGTACGTAACGCTCCCGCTCTATATGAGAGATATCTATTATTGTTGTCAATTCCGAGGTAGACGGGTGGGCTGGATTGCTGTCACGGAAGAGACGAGCTAGAGTAAAATCTTTTATAATGAGCGTGACTCATTTCGCGATTTTTCGCCATGTTTTTGCAGATAAAGTTTTTATATTTGCGCGATTTGGCATCATGAACTCGAACCTGTGACGACTGTCAATGATGGCACTCGGGTGCATAATGTGAGCGGTGGGGAGGATGGAGGACCGGAGAAGAGAGCAGAGGAGTCAAATGAAATAAGATTAAATAGAATTTATCCATCCATCGAGCGAGTGCAGAAAGACGACAAAAAGCGTATCAGCACAGAACCAAAGAAGAAAGAGCGACAATCAAATTTAACATTGTCAGCTTTGAATCCTCAGTCTGGCTGCTCCATTGTCTCGTTGCCCGTAGGTCGGACTGCGGAAGAGGCTCTGGAAGAGAGGCTCTGCTCTGCTTTGATTTTATTTTATTCTTTTTATATTATTATTGTCGATGTGTATATTCCTTTCCTCGTTTGTTATTCTAAGAGCATGCCGTAATTTACACAGAGGAGATGGGAAACGAATGGAAGCGAGCAAAGGCAGTGGCAGTGCGGTATCGCTCCGACGTGCCGCGCCTCTTGCCGCCAGAAGCGAAAGATAAAAGCGGTTGGGAGAATTTCATTGAAAAATTGGCGCCACATTATCTGCGAATTGGCAGCCAAGCGTTTGTTGTATAGTTTTTCCCCACTTCTCTGCCAGGCCGTGGATACTTGGACGCGGACGCGGACGCAGACATACGCAATAGATCATCGCAACGTGCGGTGCCAAAATTTATTTCCCGATAGAGGACTGGGCTGTAAGGTTTTGACAGACGCAAATATTGTTTTCACTGTCGGAAAACAAAATCTCCAGCTTTTGACCGTCGAAAGGGTCGGGAGGGTGCAAAGCCCGAGGGACCAGTTAGAGCCGCAAAACCGCTGTGGGACTGACGGACAGACGTGTGGTTTGAACTCTGGGAGGAGCACATCAAAGAATAGGAATTTAATAAATGTAGTTGCCGAAACCTATCCGTAATGTCCTCTCATCCATTATTCATTAAAATGAATATTTTTTCAACAGTGAAAAATGACGAAAATATTTCTTCTGTGCGCCGCTCGGACAAACATATCACTCCCATTTTCGTTAGCATCGTGCGTGCTGCCATCCTAAAATTGAAAAATAATATTTAGGATTTTCCCTTTTTAAACGAAGCTATAAATCACACTTTAATACATTTCACTCACATGATATCTGGCTCTGGCCTTAATGTCTCTCTGGTCGCATTTGGCCGAATCCTCGGCCGTTGAACTCCATTTGATCCAATCCTTAATTTAATTAAATTCTCCTTTGAATGACTGCGATCCTTGGAAATGCGGTTTTAAGTAATTAAAACGGACAGAACCAGGTCAACAGGCCACTCATGCTAGAGCGCAATAACATTATTGTTTTTTTTTTTTCCTTTCCAGGATTTCTCCAAGCCCCCGGCTCAAATTAATTAGGTGATTACTAGCGAACGAACAGCAACTGATAACATCACAGCGAGGTTTATAGCTACGGATTTTGTTGAAGCTGAGCCAAAAACACATGGAATGTGGATCCGGACAGCACAAAACACGGCTACAAATCACGGGTTCGCAGAATGCAGCTAGAACAGCTACATTGTAAATAAAAAGTAATTAATATCAAACAATGTTCGGGGAAGCATTAAGTTGCTGATGATGGCAGCAAAAGGGGCATGTCTGTACATAACGTTTTGTATATCAGCGCAGTTTTTGGCAGCAAATAAAATATACCGTAAATAATAAATTGGTGCGGGGTTGATATTCAAAAATCACAGATCACATTACATATTAATCCAGTATTACTAATTAAACATGTAGCGCTTTGCTGCAGCAATATGGCTCTCGGATTGAGACACGAAATGGCGAGAATTTTAATAACATAACAGTACAGTAGCTGGTAAATAATTTATAATGATGGATACATACACAAGAGTAAATGAAAAACAAAAATTAGGCCGTTCGAGCCCAGAATCTGTAAGATATATCTCCATAACTGTAGAACGGAACAATATAGCAGTAAAATGAAGGACGTAAGTTCAGTAGGTCTTCAAGCCCTATGCCGTTGTTAACTTTGTTGCACAAAATCACCTTTTCGGGGAGCACTCGCTCACGAGGTCGGCGGTCGATCAGAGCCAGCGCGGACGACTGGTCCTCGGTGGCTGCTGATCTGGAGCTGGTCTCTCGCGTTTCCCGAGAATCTCTATATTTTCCCCATTTCAACCGCTGTTGAGGCAATTCTAATAAATCCGAAGAGACATAGGGAATAATATTATAAATAAATATTAGTGTAATGAAAATCGATGATGCTATTATACAGAACAAAACCAATGTTTATCGGATAAATAGAACATGTAAAATTATTAAACTAATTACCAATAACGAATATAATTTTTATTAAAACAGCTCGCTTGTTTTTCGTATGAGAACATGAAAACACCCGCGCGTAAGTATGCCTGTCCGTCTGTCAGTGCCCGGAGGAGTAGCTCCAGCGATATTGAGCCGGACGTGGGCGTATAAAAAATTCATCTCCCCTCCGAGTGGAACGTTTGCCTTTGTCATTATCAATGTTGATGTTTAGCCGTCAAATGCAATCAACGACACCCCTTGCACCGTTTCCATGATTGTTGTTGTTGATTTAGAGCGAAATGGAGGTAAACTTGATTGCTTGGAGGCCATTGCCAGAGTTGGGATAAGCTCGCTCTCGAGCTCGTTTCCATCGGAAACTCGGCATGCGACACAAAGTTCAAGTTTAAAGATCATCTTACAACCCTCCTAAGGCCAACAAAACGCACATATACATATGAAAATACTTTCAGTTTAGCTATTAGATGACTCCCTATGGTGTAATACTGGCATGCCTTTTTCCTTTTTATATTAATGGTGGTTTTGCCATTCGGAGATGACGATGTTTTCGTTGTCGTCGGCGAACGACAGCAAAAAGAGCTCCGAGAATGTGGCGGCAAGATGATACTTTATCAGAGTACCATTAAACACATGTGAAACTGATTTGGCTTAATATGTGGGGAAACGAGATGCGAACGCGTTTTTACTGCCGCCAGATTTTTGCTGAGTAGACCTAATGACGTCGAGCACCGGCTTTTGAGGGCAGGTACCGACTGCGACTTCCTGACCCACTTCCAAAGGACGACCCAAAGTTTTGAGCAAAGTTCAGCACGGACGGGATACGTCTAATTTATCGACACCCTCGCAGATACTTCAGTGCTCAAGTTCTTGCTGCTCTCCAAATAATGAACACCATGCCAATGTGAGCGCGTTTTTGCGCCTCGCTCCTCTTTGTGCGGAGGAAAGGAGTATCTCAAGTTTCTAATAGAGATTGAATAAGTTTTTGTAGGATCTCATAGTTTCCCTATTTCTACACTTCCGTCAAAGTTTGTTAATAATTTTTCTTCGCACACACTCCGCCTGCCTTCTAGCCGCACTGACTTTTTGCCACTTTCATCAGTCATTTCTGTTCATCATCATTTTCTTCTTCTTCATCATCATCATTATAATAACACCAGCAGCATACTTTTCTCATTATTGGTCTTCTCGTAGAAAATTGCGATGACGACGCGCCTAATGTAGTTTCTATGTTCTGCTGGTCCCATTCGCAGCCGCTACAACTGCATTTTTTGCTTGCGCTCTGCAGTCACATTCCACCCAAAAGCCCCTGGCAGTCTGACGCCTTGTCTTTATCCCACATATTTTATTTGATACGACTTGCTAATAGTTCCAGCAGTATCGCAAAAAACTGTATCCTGTCTTCGATTGCAGGAGCATCATGCTCGGGTTTCAAAAAAGGTAAGCCAATTTTGTGTAATGTATATGAATAAAAGGTTGATGGAGAGACAAAAGCAGTATAAAAGGATAAAGACCATTACATTGCGATTGTAAAGTTATATACGACCTGCTGCCGGGAGAGTATTGTGTTGAGCGCGAAAAAAAAATGTGCAAAGCCCAGTGGGATTTTCGCGTCCGTCAAAGAGGTAGACAGACAACCTTGCTTGTTGGCACTGCCGCGTTGCTGGTCGTTTGAGAAGGGCATTCAAAGACAATGAAGATGACATTATCAATATTTTATTCCCCTTCCTTTTGCCGCCAAGCGGCGCTGCTCAGTCGTACGTCAGAAGTCCCCACCACATGCAGCGAGGCGGGCGAGGAGGTAACCGAATCGTTGAGATAAATATTTCGTGAGATTTGTATGTATGCCTCAAACCTTAAAAGTCTCCCCAGAGAAGTAATATATCCTTAAAATACAGACGTAACGTAATTTTTATCAGGACAGACCAAGCTAAGCCGTGCCATGCCCACCGACCCTAATTCAATGTTATTGTTATTGCATTAAACCTGCAGATGTCCCCGATTTCCCAACATATACGTTCCGCTCAAACACCTTTTTACCTTTTATCTGAGTAACCCCCACTGAGCCACGTTTAGGAGCGCGCTCGTGTCTACTCCTCATGTTCCTCTAAGCCTTTACTCGTGTCGCTTTGCCCTTGCTATCAGATGCCATGTGTGTGTGTGAGAGAGAGAAGTTTGTGCCGATTGCGCTTTTCAGATTTATGTGAAAATGATTCTCAAATGCGATCTGTTAGTCGATTTACCTTCCGAGAGGGGGACTTTTCCATTATCACCCGCAACACTATCATCCGGCACTAGAACGTAAAATGTCTCCAGCACTCGATATGGCCATTGATTTAGCTGTGGAAGCAATTTCGGAGGGAGTGTGGCTGCGACAGTGAGGAAATGAAATCAGAGCAGCCACGCGGGGGGAGCGAATCAGGAAGCAAATGAACATAGATTTGCACTTTGCAGGCTTGTTTCAATTTTTCGAGTTGCTACACGCAGGTGAGTGCATTCAGGTTCCCTATAATACGAGAAAGCTTTGTCATTACTGGCGACAATGTCGCCTCGAAGAAATAGTGCATTTGCTGTCTTGAAGGTTGTCTTGAACGTAAAGACTCGATAAATTCTCGTTACGTGTGAAAACCGATAAAAGCTTCATTTATAACAATTACTATAAATTGCCATTTGTCTGACATTCGATTGTTTTCATTCCTAGAATGTTTGACTGCGTCTGCAAACTTTTCTCTTCGCTGATGAAGAAGGGGGTTTCAAGAAAGTCTCTCAAGCTTTCACAAGAATCAATTAGTTTCCGTCTGAAAACTTACAATTTTCCACTAAATTGCATTATTGAGCTGAAACACTCTCCAAGTGACAAACCAGGATTTCCTGTTGTTAAGATAAAAGCAGTGAATATATAATTACTGGGAAGACCTGAGTATCAGCTTCAGTAATATTCTCTTAAGCCATGACTCTAAACTTTTCCAACCTCGCTCACCACGGTTTCCGATTTGGAACCCACCTAAATTTGAGTACTTCAACCACGAATTCGCTCATCTCCCCAATACTCACTTATATCTGTGTGTCAATGGCATAAATAGCTGCCCAAGGAAAGACCTTCTCAAATATCCCAGGCTCTCTTCTACCCAACCTCCAGCAAGACAGAGGTTTCCGACAACATTTTCGAAATAATGCACTTGTTGGGATCCGACCGAAACCTGAGCATAACCAACACAGTTCTGGTTAGAGACCCCACAATATTAAACCAAGAGTTCGGTTACTTGGTGAGGACAAGATTCAAATCAACCTTCAGGTCAGTCGATTTTTCACAAAACAAAGAGGCTGCAAGAACCATGAACCTTTGGGTGGAGAAAAAAACTAAGCAGAGAATTAAGAACCTGGTTGAACCTGCGAGTGTGAGTGCTAATACGGTCGTTACTCTCATGAGTGGGATCACCTTCACTGGCAAATGGAAGTTTCCCTTTGATCCCAAACACACCAAGTTTTCGCCGTTTTGGGTGTCAGACAGCAAATCCATCAATGTTCCGACCATGCATCAGCAAGGGAGCTACTTGTACGCTGAACTACCAGAGCTGGATGCAAAAGCAGTCGAGTTTCCATATGCCAACACATTTACAGCTCTGATAGTAATTGTTCCCAATGACAGGAAGGGCTTTGAAAGGCTACTTAACCACTCGTTATTCGAAATTGCCCGCTTTAATTTGAAACATACACGCAATGTTGAGATTAAGCTTCCGAAGTTTGGATTTGAATTCAGAACAAAGCTCAATGATGCCTTGAAGACTGCGGGGATTCATGAAGCCTTCGATAGAAAACAAGCGAACTTCTCGGGACTCGCCTCTTCTGGAGAAAATTTTTATTTTTCGGAAGTGATCCATAAAGCTTCAATTGAAATCGATGAAAGAGGAACTGATGCTGCTGCAGCCATTGGTGGAATAGGGACTAAAACTACTGCAAAATCAGGTAAGAAAATCTTAACCAAAGGAGGATCTAAATAATTCATTGTTTCTCCCCTTCCAGGCATTGCTGCTAGGTCTAACTCTAAAAATTGCCTTCAGCTAGAGTTGTAGCAGATCACCCGTTCGTAATTTATGTGGTATCATTTGGAGGGCCGATCTTTTTCGGGGTTGTTAAGAACCCCGCAGTTTATACAGGAAACCAATTTGAGTGATTCATGAAAATATCAAATTAAAATGAAAGTTTTTCCCCCTAAGAGAGGTCATACAATGTATCTACATACTTATCTTCATAAAACTTGAATATATCTTGAAAAACAGGATTTCCTGTAAGTGGAAATCCTTGTACTAAGAACATTGAATATCGCTTTCAAGAATCCTTTCCCTACAGTTTCTCGTATAGGTTACCTGGACCTTCTGCTTTAAACGTATTTATTTGTATTTCAATTTCTTAAAACCTTTTGAACACATTTGGCCAGCTAAAAGCCTTCAATCGGCCAAGTTTGGGCCCAAAATCACGATAACGAAGCGTTTTGGCCAAAAAAATGGATTTTGGAGAAAAATTTTGGAGAAAAAAAATTTTTCTCCGAAGATTTAAATTTTGACCAAACCTCCGCTCGTTAACGAAAACTCGATTTCGGGATTTTTGGCCTAAAACTTGATGTCACAAAAAATGGCTCCTGAAGCCTTCAATCGACTTAATTTAGCCCCAGAATCACAATAACGTTTTTTATCCACTTTTGATTTGTTTGACCATAGTGTTAATTGAATTGCAAAGAGAAACTGCTTTAAAAAACCATCTATACTTCCCATCGGCGATGTTATTCTTTTTGATTGTTGCTTCTTTTGATGAAAATATTTATAGCTCAGATGTGGTTCAAAATGTTACTTGTTGGTCACTGAAGATGGAATTGAGGCAGTATGGGTAGCAGGAATGATAGAAACTGAAAGAGCAAACGTATAAAATGAACAGTTCTATGAAGCTCACAAAGCAACTTATTTTTAATTAACTGGAGAAAATATCAAACTTCAATAAGAATCATTCGACTACGGTTCGTTTCTCTGAAAGCAGATTTTCCAATATTTTCGCTCATTTTTCCCAACGAAGGAGGAGTACTTTCAGGAAATTAATGACAGATGAGGAGGAACTCCACACAATCTCTCATCTCCCGTTTTATCATGCGTCTACTCTAGCTTGAAATAACAGTAGTCGCAGAGCGTGGGCAATCTTTCATTTTTAATGTGATTTTATTACTTTGCAAACTTGCACTTTTTCCACCTCAACGCGAGTTTTCATGCAAATCATTAGGAGCAAAAAGTGGGGCATGAACACTATCATAAATTGGCTGAAAATGAGAAAACAATTTTCGCTCTTATCTTTGCGCAGTTTCCGGCTCTTCTCTCCCCTCATAACCTGTTCCAATAAATTTCACGGCTTTAGCTCGAGCCTCGATTCTGCTGCAAACACCTAAAGTGTCAACTCGACAACGATCCAGATGGAAAAATGATGAAAAGCCTTAATCTCGGCGCGAGCTTTTTGTGCGCGACGTGCAAACACGGCACATTTCAACCGGAACACGAGATCACGGAATCACGGAAGCAAAAACAAACAAGAGCGATGCAAAAATTATGCAAGAATGAGGACGCATACACATAATCCAGAAAATTCTAAAATTCAATAATGATTCAAAAGTGGGAACAAAAATGCAATGCAGACACGGCAATTCTCGTCGCTGTCGCAATAGTCGTCGCACACAAAAATGAAAATTGTAATAAAAATTGGCAACAGCTTGCAAGCGGGGATGGAAGGAACTCTTAAAATACATGAGCTTGTTTGAGTGCTCGAATGCTCTCTCATACACCATCAACGCACGCCCTGCCACCGATTCCCCCCCCCCTCCCCGTTTGAGCCAGCAGATGAAGCAGAATATCGTATCAAACGCATTGTTGGAAGAGGCGCATTGAATGGTGGCGGTTGACAGCACGAAAATGGCAAAGGGATGCCAAAAAGTCGGAGAGAGCCCGATTTGGCTTCGATTGCGGGAGTGCAAAAATTCGTCAAAGAGCCACGGAGAAGTCAGCAGACCAACAGACGTCCGATGAAGCAGTTTTTCCCGAAATCCATCCCCCTCGAATCACAAAAATTGAATAACGACTCCAAAGCCTCTGCAGTTTTATTATTGTCGTCTCTCTTCTGTCTGGCGCAGCATCTGATTGAACATTTCTGTGTGTTTCTCCAGTATGAAGTCGACTTTTATTTGACTGACTGCATCGAGACGTAATCGCACTCCGAAAGTATGTGTACATAAATCACAAAATCAGAATGTTGCTGATCTCGCAAGTGTTCCTTCCGCAGTGCCCACTGCTGCACTCGTACCTGCCACTCGCCCCGATATTGATTTCACATTTGGATAAGCCGTATAGCAGGATATGATAGCGTGGTACCATCATTAATCAGATTCAAAAATTTTGCGTCGGCTGCCTCCAGAGATCGCATCCAACGTGCACTAGTCTGGCTGGTGGGGGCAGGGACGGAGCTGCAGAATGGTCAGGAGCCTCATACGAAGCAACCAGGTCTCGTCTCTGCGTGGAAGCCGGATAAGGAGATGCTGATGATGAGCTAAGAGGATGAGAAATATGCGATGGTACATGCGAAAGACACATTGACAGGTGCATAAATGACACAAATTTAAAGCTCATTTGTGCTATCACGTCCCATTCTTTCACCATGCTCCGATATATGCACATTCCATTAAGCGTGCTAGCAATTTTGTCTCGAGTTGGAGGGAGCTGGTGCATACTGAAAGAAAATCTCGTGTCATAGCTGCTTAGCATTTTAAAATTTTGAGACGGTTTTCGTAACTCCCTCGTACAAACTTCCAAGTATTTTCCTCGGAATGGATGCACTTTCTCGACTTTGACTAATCTGATTTGTCTCAGGTTCCCTCCCATAGTACGTTCCAACACATTTTTATCCCCTTTTAGCATAACAAGCCGACAGCCCGTCAGCCTGGACAGGGGGCCTTTCATCTCCGTATTTCCTCTCATCACTTAGAGACCGGATAGTCATGCACGAGTAAAAGGTAAAATATGCAGAAAAAAATAATAAAATATGCTCTTAAACATGCACGAAAAATACGTTTAAATATGCAAAAAAACGGAAAAATTTAAGTTAACATGCACCGATTTTTGTTTTGTTTTTTTGTTTGTTCATTAATTCAAGTTTACAGAAAGAACCTATGCAATGTCCAAAATGCTCGAATGTAAAATTTCTACGTCTATCAGAAAGTTCCAATTCATAATACGAAAACGCCCACTCGACGTCAACTGTTGTAATCGGGGTGAACCGGGGTCTGGCTAAAAACTCACTTCTGATTTACTTTGTTTTAGGCATTTTATGATTCTCATTTACTCGCGTAATAGTGGACGCTGAAATGATTTCACATTAATTTATTTTTGAAAAAAAACATTGTTGACATTTCAGTTTTTTGCATAAATGTAAAAAATTTAACCATTATGTGCATCATAAAATAATACAGTTGAATTAATTTTTTGCCAAAATATTTTCTAAAATCCGGAAAAGCGTAAAACCTGCATTTTTTTTATAAAAAACCTAGTAACATGCAAATGCATGACTATCCAGTCTCTACTCATCAGCGCCGTTGCGCAACCTTGTGGATTTAAAAAATTTAGTCCTCTTTGCACACACCACGTCATTACGTATCTCATTAGAGCCCGTGCAGAGCGCTCACTCTAATTGGCAACCTAGTTTGTCCGGGAGTAAACAGAGCGGGGGAAATCCTTTAAGAAATTTAATAATCTCCACACCTTGCTGCCTGCCGTTGCTCCGAAACTCTTTTATGTCGACCTCGCACAACAATTTACGAGGGATACAGGCTGCACGTTTTAATATAAAGTGACGTATTGAAGTTAATTTATGCAGGACAAAATCTGATTTCTCGCCATCTCAAACAATTCTCACCCCAGGAACCCAAGATGCCGTGAACATTTCGAGAATTTGCGACCCGGGTCTAATTTGTTTCTGCAAGCGTAAATTAATCAGCCTCTCAGGTTTCCAAGATGCCCGTCGACCCGGAAGTGCTCCGGTGTTGCCAGCATCTCTTACACGAATCCAATGTTTGGATTTTAATTGCCACACTTGAAATGCAGGAAGAGCAAAATAATTGCTGGTCACAGCAAAATCAACGTAGTCTCCGAGGAAACTCTGGTGCAGTTTGGGACAAATTGGCCTATGAGATTCTGACGAATGTTCTGTCTTCTTCCAGCTCTGTTTGGTAGGCAATTGAGTGCGGTCAAAGAGCTGCTCTGCTGTAATACCCCTTGAGGTCCTCGATTGTTTGCGGTTAGGCTGCCAACTGATTCTTGACGAGGCATCTCGCTCGTAAAGGGGGGAACGATAAATAGAGTAGGAGCTACGGGAAAGTTTACAACTGATACGACTTGTGGTTTCAAACTTCTTTGAGGGGGTTTCAGTACACATAGAAACCTATAGCCCATTTTATCGATAGATCTCTGATATGTGTATACGACTAAGTTCCATCTGAACACCAATATCATTAGGTGCACTCGGGGTGGCGGCAACGGCTCCCAGCCCGTGAGCGAAAGCCAGTCCCCAGCTCGTTCCATGATTCTCCAACGCCCCTAAATCCTTTGAAAGCCGGTTCGATACACTCCTATTTACGATCGGTTCATGCGCCGGTGCTCCATTGAAAGTTTTCAGATAAAAGTCGAAAGCGGTACGTGAACGCCCCGAACTTTGAGGCTGATATCTGAGATAGGGTGCGTGCGTCAAAGGTAGGTCATTTTAAGGTAAAAACGGCAAGTGGCAGACAAAGTTGCAAACCCCAGCCAGGCAAACCTAATATCATGAAAATTTGAGGATGTTTTCCATCTGCGTCCTATAAATCTCTCTCATCTTATCGCAACAATTTACAATTTTCAATCTCTGTGTGAAAATCTTGTCAGACATGTACAAAATGAAAACATTTACAACGCCGCCTATTTTCAATTTTAGGCTGAGCTGACAACAGACACAAACACGGCGCAGATAGGGCTTCGGCTCTGGCTTAGCTCCCCGGCATCACAGCAAGAACAACAAAAAGTAAATGTATTAATTTACTCGTAGCTGCAATTTTTCATCCCGAAACCCGCTGCCAGGGTAGGGTAGAGTGGTACATTTTGATGAGTGAAATTGTGTAACTCGACGCCCACTCATCGTCCGTCTCGGCAAACGGAGAGCATTATTTTTGGGGGGAAAAATTCGATAATAGATTCTTTTTGCCATTCACTCCGTCGAACGGGTTGTTTTGTATATTGTTCGGCAATCAAACCGATGTCAAGGCAGTCAAAGAGGTTTTGAGCCGTAGGTGGCTAGCGGAAGGGGCGTCAAATTTTTCAGGATGTCATCCGCACAAACTCTGGGCGCGCACCAACAGTAATCTTAATGTTATTAATGAGAGCAATTTTTTAAACATACACATTCACATCCTTTGAAGATTTGAGAACGAAGTGCTACGCCTCGGAGTTGGCGTTGGGGGAAAATATTTCTTGTAAGCGGAGCTGAAGGAAAGGATTTGAGGAGCGTGGGGAGGAAAAAATTTATATGGGGCAATCAATTACACACCCTGATGGAGTTTTAAAGAGCGCCTGAAATCACACTGCTGGTGCTTGGCACTCTTCTAGGTGCTTCTATCTCAAATCATAGTTCCTTGCTTGTCGAGTGACTCGAAAATTGAGCTTAAGGATGGCCAAAATCTTGATAAAAACATCCAATTTGATTTAAAGAGGCGAGCTTTGCTTTTCATCTTTGCTTAAATTCTTACATTTCACAGTTATTTTTCAAGGTATTCTCGTTGTGGTAGTTTTTAAAATAATATTTAGCTCAAAAACCCGGTTTTTAGCACCCTAAAATCCTTACTACTCCTCAGAAAAGAGTCAGAAAAATACAAATGAGCACTTTTTAGAGAGGTAACTAAATTGTCTGCAACATTTACAGAGTTGAAATTCTAAAAAAAATCATGGGGCTGAGATCTGGGGCCAAACCCGAGACACCGAAATCTAAATTTTCATATTTTAGCCATTTTGCACCGATTTTGGTGCGGAAAAAAGCTAATTCCATTGTTTGAGACCCCGGAGAAGCGTTAAGGACGGGTTTCAGGTCCCGGGAGTCGAATTTTTCGTAGGTTTAGACACCCCTTAACGATTTAACCCCTCCAACCCGGGCCTCACTAGCTAGTTTTATTACACACTGAACAATATTACGTACATTACGCTCTTGCGTTTGCGAGAATTTATGAGATGGTGCCAAAAGCAGAGCCTCATTGATGTTCCATCAATGGAGGCTCGATTACGCACTCACAGATAATCGCTGATTTATGCAGCACCGGCAATCCTCACTCGCTCCCTACCTCCATGCCTCGAGAGCGGATAGCACATCCTCAATGAAGTCATTGAGAATGAAAAACGAACAAATGATAGCAAACGAACTTGTAACTGTCACTCCAATTGATTCAATTTTGATAAACGTCCAATTAAATGGAGGAACGTGTTGGGTACACGCATGCCTCACTGGTCGGCATCTGAGCGCTGTGTGGCGGTGCCAACATTAATAAAGTCATACATCAATTTCAGGCGTAAACATTAACAATAATGTGGCCACCATAAATCCACTCGTACACACGCGCTCATGCACCCGTGCAGATCCCACTTGGGCCCTGCATCGCCGTTACAAACATTTTGTCGATATTTCAATTGATTTCCGACATTGAA
The DNA here is from genome assembly GCA_963930915.1 of Forcipomyia taiwana. Lineage (NCBI taxonomy): Eukaryota > Metazoa > Arthropoda > Insecta > Diptera > Ceratopogonidae > Forcipomyia > Forcipomyia taiwana. Next base: position 709,061 of record CAWVOI010000099.1, on the reverse strand, counting down.
TGACATTATCCAGGGCAGAGCGTGTTCCAGTGGACGTGCACCATGTGGAAAATACATGCTCTCAAATCCACACTAATTGGCCTAATTATGCAAAGTTTTTGGGCTTTTGAGCCACTACAGCTGAATAATAAAGAGGCGGCGCCTCATCATTTGCTGCGAGTCTACGCTTTTTACATATAAATTAGGCATGGCTGTCTGCATATTTTCCAGATTTTGGATAGCTGCTAAATATGCTAATGTCAGGCGTACTTAGAGACCGGAAAAGTGATTTTAAAATGCTAAAAGGGGCTCCAGAACTGGTTCCAATTCTGCAAAACGCTAACTGGGACAAAGCAAGCGAGCTGCCATGCAAATGGGTTCTCCAACTGACGTTGGAAAGTGCTCCTTTTAAATATTAACAAATCACAATTGGGACGAGCAAGACGCCAACCGCCTTATTGTTTCCACTTAGCCCGGTAATGCGAATTCACCTTGCAATTTCCTCTGCACGGTACCCGGGAGTCTTCGCAGTCGGAGGCACGTCAGTTGATTTAAAAAGGATGGCAGCACAGGCAATAAAGCCAAAGTTTTCCTCCAATAGATGAACGATACTCCTTCCCTCGCGCCCCCGCCGTCGGAAGACAATCTGCGGAGCTGTTTAAAATGTAAAAATATTAAAAATTTACAGACTGGGACCCAATTTAATAGCTTATTTGTGTCTCGTCACGTCCGCTCTCCCTTTTCAATTATTTTTTTTATTTTTCTCCTACACTCTGCTTGATATTTTATTCATCCAACGAGTACAGCTTCTCTCGAGCTAGTCCTGCACCGTACCTGCCAGAAGCTGAACGGAGGCTCTTCCGTCTTCAGACTTTTCAGTGATTAAACTCGAAACAACTTTTGCATATCCTTAATTAGCTCCAAGTTTTAAATTGTAATCCGTCTTGCAGGGGCTGCTGGAGAACAATTGGGTCCGGGCCGAGGATAACAATGGTAATGTGCAAGCCGAAAAGGGAGCATTTTAGTGCTTTACGTCCCAACTTTCTCAGCACAATTAAGTTTATATTCTCCTCAGCTAGGGGAATTCGGTGCGTTGCTCGAAATAACAAATCTTCAACTCAATGAAATCGTCCGGGTAAATTTACTGCGAAGAAACAACTCGCCTCCAGGAGCAAGTGCAAAGCCCATTGTTCCGTAATTATCTTCTAATTGGTCAAAGTAACGGACCGACAGACAGAAGCCGTTCATTGCCCTGAAATAATTTATCTCGATGTATAGAGCTTATTTACTAGAGGGACAGCTGGAAAAATGTTGGCAAAAATTTAAACAAATTTCTGCGATTTTTGGGTCAAGAAATGGGGCCCAACTTCACTCGATTGAGGAGCATTTGAGTTTTTCAAAGGGCTCTAATTTAAAATATTATTCATAAATGTTGAAAACAAAAGGGTTTGCACTAAGTTTTTAGTTTGAAAAATTTCGAAATACCAAAAATCGAACATTTCGTATAGCAAAAAATTGACCCTACTCTACTTTGTTGGCTGTATCTCCCAAACTATGAGTGGTTCATTTTTTAAATTTTGTGGAAATGTTTGTCGCTAAATAACACATGAAATGACAAAATTGTATTAGAGATATTTAATAAACACATGTATATTTCACTATATGTATATGTATGGTTATTTTGAAAAAAGCAAAGTTGGCCATTAGTTGACTTGATTGTTCATGCAGATTCCAAAATGTAATAGATCATTGAGACCGAGGGAGAAACAATTTAAAATATGTGAGCCATTAAAATTAACTTTTTCAAAAAATTAAAATGGCCATAATTATTTTTCTTGTATATGCATCAGGGTCGTCGAAGGAAAATCCGGGCCCGGTACTATCAAAGGTCCGGGCCCTCCCCCACAACTTCAAAATTTGTTTTGGTGTATATTTTAGATCCTAATATTATTAGATTAATAAGAAAAATTTTTATTTAAACTTTTATTTTTGTAACTTTTTTATTATGTTTTTATTATGTTGACAAAACGTATTTTATGCATGCAAATTTTCACGAAAATCGGAGATCAAAGAAACCGACATTTTGCCAGTTGTCCCTCTAGTTGATAAGTTCTATAGCTCGATGTCCCTTCGGTAAATAGATCTTAAACTTTCGGCATGCACTTTAATCTCGTAAAATCTGGACGTTTGGAGCTATTAACTTTGCCTCTGACAGCGGGCGCACGAGAGGCAGTCGGCGAAGTAGAACTTTCGTCGAGATAGCAAAGTTTGACCATTTTTCGTGAGCAAAGCGGTGCAAAAGGAGCAGCATTCGCTGTAGCATTCGGCATTTTTCATTCGATTTGCACTTACAGAAGCCATAAGTCAAGCTGATTTCGCCCCATTTCTCCACCACGCATCGATGGCAAGACGATGCCAAAATGCTGCTGGTGCTAGGAAGGTAAATGGCCGTAATAAGCAATGATTATTTCCCAAAAGGGTACAAATGAGAGCCAACAGACGTCAAGCTAAATATGGAATTACGCTCTCGTTCTCGTGCAAATATTCACGTGATAAGTGGCCAGGCTGCGTGGCTCTGTATGTTTTATTAAAGGAGAGCTGCAAAGGGTTCCGCTTCATACGAGCTCGAGTATTGTTTTGCAGGAACTACACACGAGATTGTGTGTTAACATTTCTAGGCGGTGATAATGGCAGTATGCTTCCAGCAATTAGCACTACATTGTAAAGGCTTATATTTGTGCGGTTTGGCCGCACCGTGGCTGATTTCGGGGCGAAACGAGGTCAGGCGTTGGTGTCTATTGGAAAAAAAACCTCTCACTGTGCATTGATTTTCCCAATCGGGGGCCTTTGTATGTGTGTGTCTTCTCTACGGACACCCATTTAAGTCGGCCAAACGAATCAGCGGGACGTGACACATAAAAATATCAACTAATTAAGAGGCAATACTTCTGGAGCCCTGAGGAAGCAGATAAATTGGAGCAACAAAGGGAAAACTTTTATTTCTCAGTGATTTAACGCCAGCCTGCAAGGGGCTTGCCTTCTTTATATTTGCAAGTGCGATTTTTTGCACTCTGCTCTTGCTACGTGACTGAACTGATTTCATGAGTTATGAAGATGAATGGTTCAGTGCAGTGCCCGAGGTGCTCAAGTACCTTTTTGCGTGATGAACGGGCCTAATTAGAAGAAAGTGTTTCGCAGACCCTTGCCACGGTGGTGGTCCGTGCAGCTGGGACGCGTTCAGGTGAAACATCCCATTTTTCTGTAGTGAAATGACGCGTTATCTGAAGCAATCTATTTTTCGCACATGCTTGTTCCGGCCCTACAGCTACGGAGAGATGGAGGAGATGGGAGCTGCCAACGGTATCGATCGGTGTGTAATGGCAATAAGATAAGATTTTCGGGCAATTAATTTATCCTGTAAGGACGAGACACACGCATCGAGTCGTCCTGCTAGCACACAATCATAAACTTATGACGATAAATCCAAATTAATTTGCTTATCTACGGAATTTGACAATAAATAATAGTGGTTTATTTGGGTCTTGTCTTGATTCCCAGAATATTCTGCGCCTTGCGAGTAATCTTGATGTTTATGTCAGTGTCTGGATTCGTTAATCCGGATCGTAACCCGAATTTGGATTGAGGAACCTTGGCGATCTAAAACTCGTGCTGATCCTCAACTCGTCCTTAACGGTTCTCTCTTTTTTGAACGTTTTAATCTTTTTCGTTGATGAAATTATTGTATTAGAAAACGTTTAGTTTTGATGAGTTGGGCGTAGACGTTCAAATAGAAAGATGTCTTTCGACGTCTACGGATGTCATAGGGACTCGATCAATCAAACTTTCTGATCCACAGGTAGCACTTCAAAAAAGTTATGGTCGTGATTTTTCTCTAAAGTTTACTCCAGCTTTTTGAGATAAACTCCTTTTAAATTTTTCTTTAGTGTTAAAAACAGCTATTTGCTCCTGAACAATTTTTCCTTGTGCTTCTAGACGAGTTATGGCCTCTGTCATAAATTTTCCAGACCTTGGAGTTATGGCCTCTGTCAAAATTTTCCAGACCTCGGTTAGAAAGAGTTTTTTCAAGTTTACCACTTTTTTTTACTTTATTGGCTGCCTCCTCAGTCCAAAGGGACTCGGTTCGAAACCATTATGTCCCTTGATTTTTATCGCCCAATGATTCCCCAAAGTTCTTGTCGCTTAAAAAAAATGTTCTAAAATAGACAAAATATGTTATAAAATGTTAAATTTTACTATCGTAAAAAAATCGTAAAAAAAATTTAAAAAACATTTCTTGGAAGCTCCAATCATCAATGATTCTCAGAAGTAACTCAATCTTTAGATAAATTTATATCAACCACACTCCACTGTCCTGCCCAACTGATGGCTCGGAGAGAAGTGTAGCACAACTCATTCATTCGCATATAAACCGATAATTAATTAAAATGTGTATATCAGATTTAATCCCAGCACAGCTCCGGATTGTATACACAAACAATAAACATTTCCCATCAAGCGCAGAGTCTCCTCTGACTGAAGAAGTTTGATGCTCGCTTCCGGTCCTTACTGCACTAGATAAAATCGTGTTGTTGGCGTTTTGAGGAATGTTGTCATGTTGCTCATTCTATATGCAACTTGTCGTTGATTTTAAATTGCACATCCCCCATTCATTGTGTTCGTGACTACGGTGGTACCTCATGCAAATAAGGATTTACATTTGATTGATTTTAATATGTGGACGCCTGACCCGGAGGCAGTAGCAAAGCTTGTTATCGGCTCAGGTTCGTGTGGGGGTGGAAACATGGCAAACATTGGTTACAGGATTGATTGGGAGCAATTAAAAGGGCAATTTCGTCACTAGGAAGCGCCAGATCTCCCCCATTCGAGTCAAACGGCGACAGATGAATTGGCGAAAAAGTCATAATTTATTGTGATTACGGCAATGAAAAATAGCGTCGCTCGTTCACGGACGGTTTTCGCGGCTGAATGGTCCAACGGGTACTCACGACCCTCCGAAAGCCGCGCTCATAGTTTCATTTAACGCATTATTTACTTTTTAAAATGTGTTCCCATCACGCGCCCTGTCACGGTATGCCGATGATGAAAAAACTTTGCGAATTTTTTTCTTTATTTTCCTCCACATCTTGCGCTCCTTCCGCAGCAAACAGCCATTTTCAGTTCCTTTGAATTCGGTTTCGGGGCAGAACGGAAGTCGTAAAAATTCTGTCCGTCCGAAGACCCAGTCTCCCGTACCGGTTTGTCCATGGGGAGCTGTGTCTGGGCTTTACCGACCCTCCTTGGGCTCTTTGCGCGCGCACTCTCGAGTCGGGTCGTATTTGATGATAAATTACGAAATAATGTTGTAAAATTTGCATTTTGTGTAAATCTTTGTCGCGCACGCGGAAAGAAAGATGTTCTTCAGTCGGAGGAGAAAAAGTGTATTATTTCTGTTCTTGTCGTAGGTTGCGCCGTGCTTGTCACCCCCAAGATTGGCGTTCACTAACTTTGGATGAATAAAGTTAAATGTTTGGTGGCGAAGCCGCTGCTAAATTGGATAATTCTGGGTGTAATTGCGTGAAATTTATTGGATCTGCGCCGATTATCCACGCCCTGTCTCGGACTCGGGGAAACATGTTTCAAAAATCGACATTTAATGGTGTTGGCAGTTAAGTTTTCTAGCAGGCAGGTGCGGCTGCACTAAATCCATCCGCTTTCCACATCCGGCAGGAAGCTTGTATCGCATAATACTTTTATTATTGTCCCCCTGCGGAAGTAAATGCATTTTAAAATCCCCTAACAAGCCGTATCCCTGATTTTTATTTGCCGCAACGGTCCACCTAATTGTCCAAAATGCCCAAATTCCTCACGGACAGTCCTGGGGCTGCTCTGCACAGCCAATCAGGCTTCTTTCAAAGTGGACTGAGTGTGAATGGCAAAAAATGGCTTGTAATAAAATTCATTTTTATAGTTTGAATCATTTGATGTGCAGCAAAAAGCCAGTTATAAATTGCCCATTGCGGTAGTATTCCAATTCGAGGCCATCAACGGCATAACGAGGGCCCGATCACTGAATTTCGGACGCGCCAACGAGGGTAAACAAAAAATTTAGAAATTGAATAAAGTCCCGTCGTTCGCATCAGCTTCAAACAAATTTACGCATGAGGCAACTTGCTTGATTAATATTGATTTTTCATTTAAACTTATTCTTATTTTTCATTTTCGTTTCCATTTCCCGCCATCCACCGACCGACAACCTTTCAATCTCGAGTTCCATTGTGTTAAACTGTCAATTTTAACTCGCAATGTACCAACATTTGGATATAGGGCTCGATGCACAACCCAGCAGCTAAAGATGCTAAATCGTCTGATTGAAATTTCCCACTTCTCTTAACAAATAAATAAATAAGTGAATGGAATACATTGAAAGGATTCGTCGTCGTCGTCATCACCGTCATCGGCTCGAATTGTTAAATTGAAGAAGGTTTTTCGTGAAAGCCTCTGCTGCTTTGGAGCTTGTCTGTGCCAAATAAAAATGTAAAATTCACCGAGCGAAACCGAGAAAGGCAGCAGAAAGAGAAAATATGTAAATCAATTTCAATTAAGTGCTATCAGCAGATTCGCGGCGTAAGCTGGGATGAAGAAGTACAAAACGGGCTCTGATCGAATTCATGAGCTAATGATTTGGCTCCTCGCTCAGAGGACGCTGACCACGCCACCCTTGACTTTCGGCAAGGCAAACTTTTGGACCAAACTTGGAGCCTTCACTTTTTGCTGGGTGGGTTTCGCGAAACAGCATGGCAAGCGAGCATCAACAAATGGGGAAATTTATGGTAATTTATGTTGCAGGCTATGGAGAAAAAACTCATTACGGAGAGCAAGGCAGGGGAAAATCCGACAGAAAGAAAACTTAATTAATAATTAAAAGGAAATTTTCAATAAAATTACAAGCACTATTGTGAAGACGAAGAGCTGATTACTGAAAACTTTTATGTCTCCCGTCGAATATTTATAACCAATTTGCATTCATTAGCAGCTTTGGCCCGTTCGCTACAAAAATTTTCAAACTGCGTCTAGCTTCCTGAAATTCGTTGTTTTCGTTGAAACAAATGTTCCAAAAAAAAAATTTATCAAAAAACAATTTGAACTCAACTTTAAATATTGTAAAGGAAAGGTTTTTAAAATCATCACATTAAATATGGTGGCAAAAATTTCTGAAAAACGACTCCCAAAAAATTTTAGCAAATGTCAAGAGAAGAAAAATAAAAACTTGTCCTTAACCTTTAGTTTGCCCGGAATAAATTTTTAACACCCCTTGGTAGTCAATGGGGTAGAGGGCCTGCCACCCTGCTCTGTATGTTTCATCCTTTCAGATAATTGAAGCACTGATCCAATCTCTGATATCGCAGGTTATCTCAAACACGATGAATGAAACTGACACGAAATTAATTTTTTGCCTCTGCAATTTCATTTTGTCAAAAATATTTTCCCGGCCCTCCTGCCCCACCTCGCCTCACAGTCTGATGCGCTAGTATCTCCATCACACGGAATGGACGATATCGATTTCGAATCACTGAACATGTACACGCAGCCTAGCCTGGTCTGGCCTGCATCAAACAACAGATGTAACTTCCTGTTTTCCGTTTATTGCACCGACAAATTTGCTCCCCGAACAGGAAATTTTTTTCACGCGTCGCTGCTCAATTAAGGAGTGGAAGTTTATTGAGCTTTTAAGCCGAAATTTCAGCTGCCGTGCCAGAGTTCCGACAGGAGGGAGAAGGGTGCTTTTTTATGTTCGCACCGTGTACCCTTTTCAATCGCTTCGATTTGCAATAATTCCCAAATTTTGGCCGTTACTTTGCTTCCGATTTATGCTGCTATAACCGCATTCCAATATGTTCTCCTCAGCCGAGTCCAGGGACGGAGCAGAGCCCTTCCTTCAACCTAGTTTCTTTTCTTTAAAATTTATGTTCCGTTAATAATTTATGATTTTGTGTGTCGTCAATTGCTTTCTGTGACTTTTCGATTTCCCTTTATTTGTTTCAGCGGCATTCGTTTGCGACATCCGATTGAAACCAATTTGACAAATCGCGTAAAAGTTAAATTTTCAACTCGCTAGTAACGACGTTGTCACCTTTATGGCCCAAGTGTAAAGAATGGGATTCCGATTCCAAAATGTAAATACATTTGTGATTTATTCCCAATAAAAGTTACGAGAGTTGGAAACCTTTTCCGGGTGTCACGTTGTCAAAGGGAACGTTTCTTGGGATCTGCTGGGCGGTAAAATTGGAAAGTCGTGTTCCTTCATCCCATTTACCTTTTTAAACGCTATTAGGGAAGAGTTTTCGAGAAAACAAAAACACTTTTGAGGAGTCACTTCTTGAAAATAATTTTCAATTAAAAGTTTAAATCCCATTAAATGGGAAGAGGCGAGTAAGGCCCAGGAGCGGCATCCCCATCTCTCAATCTGGCGGTCGAACGTCTTCGAGGAAATAACGCAAACTTTGGCTGCGATTGAAAAACAGGCACTGATGGATGCTGACAGCGAGAAATTAAACTAAACTTTGTCCTCCCCGCCATTTCCCCCACCTGTCAAATACTTCGCGCGTGATGCATCTGCATGGGTCCCTGCCTACCTGCCGAAACCATTAAAATGCAATCTTTCGGGAGAAGAATCACATTCGCAATATGTAGCACTTCACCCGTAATTTTATTTTTATTTTTACGTCTGCCGTAAAATTTATCACCTATTTTCAATTTTACGTTCCACTCTCTTTTTCCCACTCGAGGAAGCGAGAATGTGGAAAGTAAAGCCGGTCGGGAGTTCCAGAAATCGTCGCAGCCTCGCTTCGCAATACAATTCTCCTGATATGAATTGGTTTGCTCTCAACAAAGCGACTAAGCGAGGGAAATTCGTTCGGCAACAATAGGAGCAGCATATCGGGACGAATAAAACCAAACAAATTGTTTTGCTGCCTCGGCGCGATTTTTCAAAGGAATGCGGATAAGTATTACATATTTCTACAAGATGAAAATGGGAAATCGCTTTTCCCGAAATTCCTCGCATGCTTCTCGAGTTCCCAGCCAAACCCTTCCCTTGCGGCTCGAGACGATTCTGCTCGGAAAATCCCGGAATCCATCTCCATTCGGTGCTTTCACAATTTACAGCCTTGCCTTGCACGAAATATCTCGAATTACACCTAAATGGGATTTACCCCCGCATAAAAAGTTATGATTTCCAATGATCAGGATTTAGAACCGTCAATTGGGCCCGACCTCGCTTGCCCAGGTTGAGGTTTGATCGTTTCCGACATGCGTGAAGTACTAATCTGACGAAATGGGAATGGGGTTCCTCCATCACGGCCAAAGTAATCTTTATTCATTTCATATATCGGGCTTAATATCTATTTGGAGATATTTTAAAAATTTATGCTTTCACCGAAATTCTCCACAGAAGAGCCTCTTGTGGCGCAGCACACAAAGAACTGACAAACAGAACGACACGAGGGCGGAAAGGCCCATAAAGTGTGGGAGAACGTGGGAAGGCGAGAGGAAAAAGTAATACCGAGTAATAAATTTTGATGTGAAATTTATTGCAAATCATACACGATCTCTGCTAAAACTGTTTTAAAGGCTCATAAATATTTCAATCAAATGCCTCAAAACCTACAAAATGACTGCCAGAGGGTTAATAACCATGATCCTTGGATTTTTGTGGCTTTTCGCTGCACGCTCCAGCACGTCGGCACCCATTTTCGCATCCTTCGCTCAAATTAGCGGGCGCCAACGAGAGCTTCAGATACTACTTTTCATCCCTCCCGCGCCTTTATGCATGCATGCTGAAATATTCATTGTTTCAGGGCATGATTTGTAACTTGGCAACAAGAAAATAGTGCAACATCAGCCACAGCTTCCCGTTGTACCACAAAAACAGGCTCCACCTTGGCGTCATCCCCATCATCGTACCCACTAGCGTGCTTTCGGAGACTCATCGTGTCAGCTTTCAACCGGACTCGCTTGCCTCCGACTCCTCTAGAGAGCTCTCTGGTTGAGGACGACTAGCACATGCATGAAATTAAAATCCAGGCACAGTGATTTGCATTTTACACACTCCGTAATGAGTCGGGCGAATGTGCAGGGTGAGGACTTTATTGAAAACTGCATTTTGACGTTCTGCTTCATTTATGATCAGGGCTGATCAAATATTTATTCAAAATGCCGAAACATTTATTTAATATATACGAAACAAACGTCCAAATATTTACGATAGATATTTAATTAAGAGTTCAATATTTACGAAGAACAACATATGTTTTCCTAGTAAAGCCTTGTAATTGATTTTCAAGTTTTCCCAAGCAATAAAAACCCTCTCAAATCATTTTTCATCACTCTTCATACAAATTGACAGTTTTTTTGTGGTTAGAAATGAAATAATAGTCCTTTGAAATGGTTGGGACCGGCCAGGAGAGAGCAAAATGAGGGAGCAAAGTAGGGAGCAAAACTAATTGATGAGAAAATGCACCAAAAACTTATGTTTGGTACCAGGAGAACAGGAATGATACGATCGTTCTTTTCGGTTGAGCAAACAGCTGATCGATACCCTATCGTCTAAAAATACCCAACGTTGAGGGGACTCAAAATTACATAGGGGAGTCCATGGTATATAGTGGGGTTGACGCCAGGTGGTGGGGGTCAATGTCCAGTTGCGGGAGCTAAAAATCTCCTTTGCCCCCTTGGTGCGTAATGTACTGTTAGGAAGAAAAGAGAAATTGAGCCACTCATTTGAAATGATTGATTGTAGACTGATAAAGATTAGTAGAGTTCTCTACAAACACACAGATGTGCGTTTACTCAGAAAGATTCTCTCTTTCTCTATCTTTTAAAATACAATGGTATTTTTGGAATCGTTAAATTCCAAAAATTAAAAAAAAAATCCAAACCAAAAATTTTTTACGATGAAAAAAACAAACTCAGTTTTGCTCCGCACTGTACATAAGAACATAGGTGCTTTAGAACCATACCCCTCCTCCGATGACCAACATGCCGAATTTCTAAAAAAAAAACTCCATGAACGATTTTTTTCCGAATATTTCCAAAAAGCCAGTGAAGATATCAAGCAGCAGTTGAATCGCAACAAACTGAATTGAAGTGTTGGGAGAATTTTTAAAAAGATTTTTCCTTGATAAATCTGAAAAATTCATCAAAAGCTCAAAAAGGGTCGAAATATTTGTTTGTTAAAATATACGAAAATAGGCAAAATATTTATTTGATTAGCCCTGTTTATGACTCTTCACGAATTCAGCAAATATTTGTGTTTAAGTACATGACAGCTTTAACGAGAAAACTTTTGAAGTTTAAATTTTCCCAGAAGCCTGACTGATCGCTACAGTGTCGCAGTTTCGCAAAAAAAGGCTCGTGCTGGCAGTGCGGACTGCGGACCGCACCAACCAGAGGTCACAATGGAGTAAACCGGCTTAAATTAAATCTCCTCACGCTTGTGCACTTTTCATCCACACGAAATGTGGCGGGGCACAAAAACGCGAACAACCTAAGCCGATTTGACATTAATTCCCTACAATTCAAAATAAATCTAATTTAGGGGGAAAGGAGCACAAAGAGCGACAAAAATTAAATTGTTTTGTGTAGGTGAGAAGCCACGGGCTGGCTGTCTGAGCCTGAATTTTTAATTCAATAATCCAATTATTTTTTGCGCGTTAGACGCAAAAACGCTTACATAACCGGGCTGTGCTGACATGCGACAAGTTTGCAGGATTCCAGGCTTCCGAGGAAGTCGCAAAAACGGAACACAGCGTTTAAATTGTTTGCGAAGGGATGATTTAATATGTAAGCAGCCGCAAACAGGAGCTCTTTCATCTCCACAAAGAATTTTCCGACTCGTAAATCATTCATGGTGCGGCAATACGCACTACCCCTCCGCTCCCAGCCCCCCAGAAACAAAGTTGCTGCCTCACGTGAAACTTAGCCACTGATTGTGGGTAATGATGGCGGGCACGTTTTCCCAGCGGGGATCGCCCTTTTTCACGTGCTTCCAAAACATTCAGGCATTTGTATTAGGCATCGTTTTCAGTTCATTCGCACTCCCAACCGCCAGAGGAGATTTCTCAACCTATTTCGGCAATTTTTAGGTGGGCGACGCGACGTCTCGGGTATCCTTTTGAGCTCGAGAAAGACAGACAATCGCATACCCACTCTGCTGCCTCGTCATGTGTCAGCTTCTTCATAACCGTCCCGTGGGGGGAGGCGTGAGTTCGTCAATGCTTCCATTAGTGCCGCTTCCATCTCCTCGTCGTCAAATCTAATTTCATTCAGGGCACGATTTGGAGGTGTGACATACTGACTTAAGCTATTTCTCTGCCGAAAAAGTATATCTACTCTGCCCGTTGCCGCTGGTTTGGTCAAACACGGGGGAATTAAAAAGATGATGGCCGAACGATTGTCAAAGTCGCTCAGTTCATGAATAATACGCCATATGAGAGCGATGTCTGGCGTACGTGATTCGCTTTTTATATCGAATGCAATCGGAGTCGATTGTGGCACCTCGCTCCCACACCCTCAGAATCCGAGCTCAGAAACACCTCGTTCCCATCAGGTGCTTTTCAATATTAAATTTAATGAAAACATGTGGGACTCAGAATGCATAATTCCATCATTGAAAATCATCAAGATGCAGTGTTTTACCAGGGCTGTTTGCTCCATCCTAACAGAGCTTGTAAAGCAAATATTCTCAACCTAAATCATAGACAAGACCGAATTACTAATGCAGAGTTTCCCAGGAACTTCTGAGCAAACGTCTACCTCGGATGTGAGGAAGACTTTTGGTGTCTTTACATTAATTTGGAACTGGGATTCGCAGAATTTTAATTAACGTCTCGACTCCTCAACTTTAACGTTTCAAAGGCTTGTAAGATGTGTTGAAAAGGTGAGCTTACGCTCCCAAGACCTCTCCAAATCCGGGGTTTGAGGTTCCGCCGTCTGTGAGTTTCGCAAATGGGCCGATTAATGATGCCGCACTGCTAAACTAATCCATAAAACACACGCATGTGAAGCTCGTTTCGGTCTTAATTAGAAACACTTGTGCCCGAGAGTCGCAACGATAAATTTTAATTCGCCTTCGCAGTAATTTGGCATTTCATTTGTCACAAACGGAGTTTTTGCCTCTAATTAACTCACTCGAGACGCAAAGTCGCATTCACAGACGCAGAAATCTAATTAGATCGCGTCTTTTTGAAGTGCTCGGGGCTTTCTTTGTTCTCGCATCGCGTCACCTGACACGCGTTAATGCCGATTGACACGCGGTGGAGTGACAGCGACGTTGAGCTGAGAGAGGCAAAATCATAAATCACAACCGGAATCAATGAAGCATGTAAAGGACATTAGCGTCAAGTGAAGACGGCATGCGATATTCATCGAACGCGGCTTATTCAGTGTTGCGTGTCACTTTCTTCATTTTCCAGCCCGCCGCGACGAGCCACGAGGTCCCCCTCTGAACGTGGGCTCGCGCTCACAATGGCGCCCGATTTGACGCGAAAACGGTGTGAGCTTCATTGATTGATGATGATTTGTTTTGCGTGCGTGGAGCGAATTCGTGATAGATTTTCACATCCCCTCCCACGCTCGCCTCCCCCGACACACATTCGCAAATGATGTGTGTGCTCGCTAATTAATTGCAGTTAGAGACGTTTAAGAAGCCACGCTGCGTCGCTCTAAAAGACAAATACGCTTTTTATTGTTTGTTTGCGTGACACTTTATCTCTTCCGAGGCCGCACATAAGAAGGAAATTGTAAAGCAATTTTTCTTACTTCTGCTCCGGAGGTCTGATGCATCCGAAGGCTGCAGACTTGACAAGATTAATGAACTTGTCTGGGAGCGCGACAGAGGCTGGTTTGAGTCTTTGGCAGATCTCGTTTCCACGAAGGTACTTTCTACATTTCTCCGAAACGCTCGTAAATAACAACCTCACCACTTTCCCGGGAAGCAAAACACAAAACAAAGCGGCTTGTTTGCTCACTCTCCAGCTTTAGAAGCCTCCTTGCGCAACGTTTTAATTGGATGACTTCCGTCACTGCAGCTCTCTTTGAATTGCGAGGTTTAATTGGAGTTTCCCTCGAAAACAGCAATGGGGGCACTGATGCGTGTTAGCTGCTTTTTAGCATCTCTCTTTTCAAGTTAAGACAAACGGGAAAAAAGCCTTTAAAGGCTAACTTAGCATTTCTCATTTCAAAGAAAGGCAAACGGGAAGAAAGGCCTTTTTGGGCTTTGTTCTACCAGGGCCAAGTTTACAATTGAGGGGCCCTCTGGGCACTTTTCCTTTCGGGGCCTTCCTCCTCTTCACAAATTTTCAAAACACATTGTTTTAGGATCTTTTAAATATATCAAAATTTTAAAAATTTTCTTAAATCATTTGAAAATAGTTAAAAAATAGAAGTAAAGACGGGAAAAATAGGATAGTATGTAGTATTAATAGTAAAAGAGTTCTCTTAGATTTTCGGAGGGCCTCTTGAATTTTGAGGGGCCGCAGAAATATTTTGGGGACCCTTTGAGTTTTTAGGAGGCACCAGAAATATTTTGGAGGCCCTTAGAATTTTCAGGGAACCCATTGAATTTTGAGGGGCCCCACGATTTTTCAAGGGGCCCCAGCACAACTTTTCAGGGGCTTTTCAACTTTATGGGAGCCCCTTGAAATTTAAACAGGCTCTCAATACTTTTATAATCATGTGAGACACAAAAATGCGACTCCAAAGTACCCATATGTTAAACGCGGTCCTGAGTTTCAACACTCCCAAGCTTCAATAATCACATCAGCTTTCCCCAATCCGCTCTCTGCATTACTACGAAACCACAGGGGACGGCAAGTTATGAATATATTCTATGGCTGGAAAACGAGTGTCAGGTAGTAGGCTGTAGGAAAGTGTCGGAATCCTCAGCACTGCATGTTTAAAAGCATTATCTCAGCTTCGTCCATTCGACGTGAAAACACTTTTGCGGATGAGCTCGATGAAATTTTCATCTAGAAATTGTTTCCACAACTTTCAGCAAATATTTGCTTGCAGGTTTACAAGACAATTTACTCTCCTTTCAGTGCGCTATACGGTCAACGTTGGACTGCTGGTGCCTTCAAAGCGAATCGTGGCTTCTGCCGGTTAGCTGTGTCATCAAAACAAACTTTTGCCATTAAATTAACTTTTATTTTTCTTTATTGTTATTATTATTATTACTATTATTGACAGACATTTCTACTCGCTTCGGTTTCGGAACTTTGGAGCACCGAAACAAGTTTAGCTTCATCCAGCTAATTAGCAGAGCACCCTTGAAAAATTAACGCCAGAGAGGAAAATTTAATTTATTGCGGAAACTTGAATTTTGAGGGACGCCAGAGCGAGAGCGTGCAGGACTCGTGCACAGCTCATGATCTGCATAATTAATCTAACAAATAAAGACCATCCATTATGCGGCTAATTAAGACCTTGTGCAATAAATGTTCCTTGTAAATTATTGTCGTGGTTTATTTTCCCTTCCGTGATCCCTTTGTTCAGGCCCCAGGTCTCCGCGCCGCCCTGCCACAAAAAATAAATCTGCAAAATAAAAATTCCTTTGTCCCCTGTTCGCACTTCAGCATAGACACTATCTTCCATTTCATTAATTACGCCAAATTATGGCCATAACTTTTGAGCACTCTCTGGCTGCAGGAAACATCACATTGTGGCCCGAAATTGGTTTTGGAAAATTATGTGGGCTTTAATGACCCTCTCGGCGACTAATTTCGGGCCCAATAAATACCCCGGAGGCCCCTTAAAACCCAACATGGATCTTAATTAAGAAGCGCTCAAGACGGGCAAGACACAGTTTCAGCGTTCAGCCCCCACTGACTCCGTAAATTGCCTTTTAGCGAGCCGTTTTCCTCGCTGCAATTATTGAAATAAAGAAATTTAAATGTAAATTTTTCGAGGGTAATTCTTGCTTTCTCCCACCACTCCGTGATTTATTGAAGATAATGGATGGTAATTCGTTTTATCTCTGCTTCCTCCATACCTTTTTACCTTCCCCACTTCCCCATCGCCGCCACTCACGACGTTAATTTTCATTCCGTTCTCCTTTTTTATATCCCGTGTGACTCTATTGGGGTTTGGTTGACTTGCTTATTTAAGACATTTAAGTAGACTTGTGTGCGTTTGCTCCAAATCCCTCGGACAGAAATGGAATGCAATTCATAATGATTTTATCGCCTAAATTGCTCTCTTTTTCAGCCACGATAAAGTTTACCTGATTCCCATGAGTGCGAGCAGATAAATTTCAGACCATTCCCCTCTTTCCAGCCCGAAAGCTTTACCTCTGAGAAAATCTTTTGTCTGTTCGTCTCAACAAACAATAGCTGGGCTTAAATGTAACTCTAAAAGTGAGGGGATTATTTCCTTTCTCTTCCTCACAGGAGCGTCGCTAAAGCTATGGCAGAGTAAGCATTGCCATTGCGGCAATTTAGTGGAAGTAGCTTTTTTGATTTTTTACGCTCACAAAAATTTTCATTGAAAAGTGGTTTTTATGGAAAAGTTTTCATCTAAGAGGAGTCCATAGAGCGGCAAATTTCAGGGAAGAGTGGCTTTTTGAGCGAAAAGTTGCAGCTTAGAGGACTTTCTTAAGTTCTGGGAGAGGAAAATTTCAGGGAAAAGCGGTTTTAGAGAGATTAGTTGTAGATTAGAGGACTTTCTGGAAATTATAAAAGGAAAAATTGCTCTAAAAATCGCCTTAAAAATTTTTTTGAGCCTCCAGTGGGGCCCTTCGAGGGTGCCTGTGGCGGGCTAACAAACTTTAGAACAAATATAAATTGGAAGATTGGGCGGCGGTTGATGGGGAACGGCTTTTTGGAACCTTTGCCATAGTGGCCTTCCTCATTTTCGCTCGAACAACGCTTGCAGCTTTCCACTTGGGCTCTCATGGTCTTTACAACTCCTGTTTATGAACCATATATACGCTGAAATCCGAACCCAAAACAAACAGACGCTGAAATCGCTTCTAAGTGTCACGACCAATGAACGTCAAATAAAACTAAATTAAAAACTAACCGCACCCGCCACAGCTCTATTTTATCCCGAATGTCCGGCTGTGCTGCGCCGCCGATAGGAGTCTGCACGAACCTGCCATGCCTGGTTTTGCGGTGCAACATCATATTTACTTCATTCAGCTGCGGTAAATATCTCGTTTGCTCGGCCGCTCGGTGGCTCGAGTTTTTTTGGCCTCAGTCCGCATGTAATAAACTATAAATTTTTGATTAAGTCTGTCTGAAATGAACCCGCGCTTTCATCGGATCTAAAAGTCCCGACGATGACATAAATGGGCCGAAACATGATTCGGTCGACGGCGAGAGAGTGGCAGGCAGGTAGGCAGGTGGTGCAGAGGAGGGAAAACGACGTATCAAAGTGCTGAAACTTTTATTCAAGCGGAGACAGGTTTCTCGGGGCACAAAGTACACACGTGTATGAAAAAGGTAGGGCATCGAGGTACGTTCCTAGTGATTTAAGGGTGATTTAGGCTCATTTATGTGTCACGTGAGAATACGAGGGCGCGCGTTGCACCTCCCGACATGGGGAATATTTTCTTTTGCCTTATGATGCTGATTATGTCGTCGGCGTCGTCTCAAAGTAGGTTCCTTGACTTGCATGCTCGCACCCAGGTAGGTAAATGGGAGCCTTCTCATCGAATTATTCCACTCACATCCGCGTGTCTGTGCGGATGTGTTACATAAAGGGAGGAACACGGAGAATGGCGCCGCATTTGCACGTACGCCAAAACTTGCACATGAGGAAGACCCGCAAACTGTAAGGAAAACTTTGTTGACTTTTGTGATTAATAGGATTTTCATGGCAGCAAGCAGCTCAGTTAAAAATCGAGAGCTAAGAGGGCATGTAAGGCCAATATGACACTTTGACAGCTTTTCAAGACATGTGTAGCTGAGCTGCCTTCGAACGCGCGCAAAGCTCGTATTTCTGTTTGTCCGCAATGGCTTCCACGACCGTCCACAAACTGGAAAAATTTATTACACAAATCACTTGGAAGCGCTCGTACACTAGAGTCACGTTTTATGCGTTCCCCGACCCTGCCCGAGACGAAGATAAACTTTTGGATCGTCTAACAAGGCAATTTTTACAAATGTAAAATTCAAATTCAATAAATGAAGAAAGACAAAGCAATAAAAATAGCAATAAAACTTGACAACTTTCATTATTATAAAGTTGTAGGTCGTACATGCATGCATTCCTGAAGTTTGAGCGTACGGTTGCCAACCTTCCGTCGTGGCTGCGTTCCAAAAACCAAGAAAGCACACGAGCAACCTGCAGGTCGATGCCATTTTAATTTTACAAAATCATAAAAGTGCCATAACATTTCCCGCCGAAGTGCCAAATAGGATCAGCCCGTAGCTGAAATGTCGATCTAATGCACTTTGTTCCCTCGACTGCTCTTTCCACACCTTTTAGAGGGAGCTTTCGTCGCAACGCCCCAAATAGGCCGATTGCAGTGTTAGTGTCTGTCTGAGAGGGCCGTAAAGGGCGTCTGTAAAAATCCCCAACCCGGCTCCTGGGACTCCTAAAAACTTTGTTTCCTCAAAATTCAACCCCTGTCGCCATAAATTTTGATTACCCCGAAACCCCTCAGAAGACGTTCTCTTCGAAGAATTCTACCTGAGAACCCGCCCACACCGTTCCTGCTGGTCTTTGCACGGGTTTTATGTGTTATACCTATAACCAGTATCCATTTAAAATTTACGAGCGCTGGTACAAGTTTATCTGGAGGCGGAGTGGGTTAATGGAAAAATTGATTAAGATTTTTGCCAGCAGAAACCCCGTCACATAAATATTCCACAGGTGTGTACGAAGGAATGTCAATTACTGGCTCGAAGTCTTGAGCCCACTTAGAAAAATGTGATACACGAACAAGTTTACAGATATTGCGTGATAAAAGCGTTAAGAGCCATCAAATTTTCTGCGCCATATAACTTTGGATTTGCGACGATATCTCGTGAACAAAAACCCAATGTCCGTGCACCAAATACTACCGAACTTTTGCTATTACATATTTTAAAGCGAAAGAAAAACTGAACTCCTCTTCCGGGAAGGCAATATTAACGACAGCACCTTTTCCGTACAACACGGAAATCTCGCACCTTCCTCAACCAACGCCCTCGAGTTCGAGAAAAACCATAGAGTCTAGACATAGAGGGACATCGACTCGAAAAGCGTTCAGGCGAGCCATCAACTTTCCATGAGTCTGCTGTCAAATGAGATTCATGGGAAATATCAACAATATTTAAAATCGTCAATTACGGCCTCGCGGACCTGAAAAACCTGCTGGAAGAAGCAGAAAAAGGTTCTAGAGGACCAGAGAACCTCCCTCAGGTAAGTTTAATAAAATGACGAGGCCGGAAAATCGCAAAAACAAGCGATTTTCGGCTAATTTTCTTTTCCCTCAGGCAATAATTTTTTAATTTTCAGATCTGAAACAGCCTGAACGCCCCTGAACGCTGACTCTAAGGCTTCTGGAGGTCGGAAGGAGCCACAAGGAAGAGAGAAAACCGAAGAAGGAAGCCAGGAGGACCAGCAGAAGCCAGTTTTGGAGCCTAGGAAGGAGCTGTAGAAGGAGTGGCTGGTCTTGGAGAAGGAGTAGTTCTTCTAAATGTCTTCCCCGAGCACTACTTTTAATTATTAAAGCCCCCTCGGCTCTTCTCGTGGGTCTGCAAGTCGGCTTGCAGGTCTGAGAAGGGCCGAGGGGGCTTTAATAATTAAAAGTAGTGCTCGGGGAAGACGATGTGAAGATCCACTAGTACTCTGCGTTGATACCACTGCTTTACAGCTCCTTCCTAGGCTCCAAAACTGGCTTCTGCTGGTCCTCCTGGCTTCCTTCTTCGGTTTTCTCTCTTCCTTGTGGCTCCTTCCGACCTCCAGAAGCCTTAGAGTCAGCGTTCAGGGGCGTTCAGGCTGTTTCAGATCTGAAAATTAAAAAATTATTGCCTGAGGGAAAAGAAAATTAGCCGAAAATCGCTTGTTTTGCGATTTTCCGGCCTCGTCATTTTATTAAACTTACCTGAGGGAGGTTCTCTGGTCCTCTAGAACCTTTTTCTGCTTCTTCCAGCAGGTTTTTCAGGTCCGCGAGGCCGTAATTGACGATTTTAAATATTGTTGATATTTCCCATGAATCTCATTTGACAGCAGACTCATGGAAAGTTGATGGCTCGCCTGAACGCTTTTCGAGTCGATGTCCCTCTATGTCTAGACTCTATGAGAAAAACTTAAATAAAGCGAGAAGACTGGAATTCTTGAGGACGCTTTGAGAACATTTTCCAAGCGCCGCTCATAGAATGTTTATCGGTAGTTTTAGGCCTCAGAAATTTGTTGCCTCAGGTTCTCGTGCTTATTTCATCACTGAATGCGAATAAAACTAAATAAATGTCAAGATAAGACGCCAATTTACGGCGCTTGGGGCTACTTTCACCAGCAATTCTTTAGAACTGGCAATTTTGAGAACACGCCCTTGCCGACAGCGACAACAATCGGTCTGTTTGTCCGAAACCGATAATGGGCAGGCAAAGTTTTTGAATTAGCCTTTGTTTTAATATCCGATAGGAAATTTAAAGCGAATTAAAACTCCCTTTCTAGAATGCATTCCGCTTCCCGCCTCTCTTGCCTCCCCTCCTGGCTCCAGCGGAACGCAAATGCAAAGAAAACGCCTATGGAAATCAGACCCAGGGTTTACTTTTCCGCCAAGCACGAGCTAAACCAGCTACGAAGCATTGCTCGAGCCTAAAGCCCGAGAAGTGAGGCACAACAACAACAATAACAATGCTTGTAATCCTAGATAGTAAATTTTGAGCTGCCTGAATTATGTTCGGCTATTATGTAAAATATGATTTTTAACTTCCTCTATTTTTCCTCCTTTTGGATCCGCTTTCTCTGTGTGTGAAATAATATCTTTTCAATTTACCCAAGCCTCGGCTCAACAACCGTTCACATTCTACCAGGCTACCATTGTTGGTGCTGCTGAAACGAACATATAAATGTTAACCTAAATAGAAAAATGTTTGTGAATTATTTTGCCATTCAACGGAATATTTATGTATTTATGTAGGTCTCTCGTACCCCACCGAATAAAACTCCCGATACAAACCTTTAAATGAACGCTCTCTGTGTACTCTAACGGGGGTTCAAGGACGCCCACAGCGACACCTCATACGACCTTTTACATCGATGGGGCCTCAAAAGCGGTTACCCCACAACAGCCTTTAAGCATGCTAATGTTGGATCCTCGCACCGCAAAATAGATTTGCGAAATTCCACATCTCAAGTGCCTCTTTGTGCTTCAATATGAATGTTTGTCAAATTCACTTACTCGCATTCAAATCCCATTCAATTTTGCTGATAAATGAAAAACTGCTTTATATCGTTAAGATATGCAGATTAGGACGCCTTTGAATGGGATAAACCGCAAATCTGTAGTTCTTTCATCGCTTTCAATTCGCAGATTTTCCCCAAAAGGACGCATTCCTCGCCTCCCCACAATGCATTCTGTCTCCCGCTTCTCCTACCATAAGTGTGTTTTCATGAACTCTGCCAACTGTTCCAAAGCTCTGTAAATTAAAACTGGCAGTGAAACAGAGATAAATCCCGCCATAATGGAATTCGGGCCATCCTCCCACACCCCGAAACAGTAACAATGGATTACACGAAAGCCCGAAGACCGCCAGAACTGATTAACCGTGAAATAATTGCAAAACCACACCAGTAAAATTTTAAATTGAAATCAACTTGATGAATTACTAAACCTACAGAAATTTCATATCGAGATGCCTTTTGCACGAATTGTGGTTTAGAACTTTAACGGCTGGCAAGCTGCAGACTGAGCCAAATGGTCGCTCTTCTCTCTCATCTCGATGCTCCGGTAGGGAGCTGCTGCAGTCAACTTTTAATTAAACTTTCAAATCCAATTAGGTAAGGGCTTACACATGTCTATAGTGGCTCCGTTCCCATGTGATACTTTGAATTCTAAATGTGTCCTCATCGTTGGCGACGTGAACTTTTGCCATCCGCTCGTGCCACTCGAAAAATTTGTGGGGAGAAAATGTGGCGAAGCACAACTCCCGAATAAATTGATCTCATCATCAAGGTGATGACTGACACCTTTGCCCGTGGAACGGCACGTGGATGCGTCATCGCCTAGGACACAAGGAACCGGCGTGTGCCAACCACACGCCATAAATCTAACATCTAGCTCCCCGACGGATAGACGCGAGTGCCCTCGTGCGTCACAGCTAGCTTATTTTTCACATCAGCTCGCGCTGCTGAGCACCTCTCTCTCTCGCCTCCAGCAGGAGGCTTCTCCACAATTTATGACCGGTCGGAGACTCGCGTGATATATATCACGCCATCGCCGCCTGTCTGTCAGTCCGGCGCCCTGATTATATTTTGAAACTCTAAAAGGGCTGCTCTTTGATCCCCCGCCAATCCCCAAACTGCCATCCGATCGAATGACGCGCTCGCCGAAAGCCTTTTGTTCACGACTAGAATTGTGTCACTTAATCATGTTATTTGTGAGCCAACTCCGATATGCTGAGCGCATCAGAGACCATCGGCAGCTGCGGTGCTTCTACCGAATTAGCTCATGATATGCTCCGCATTCCAGAATACTGTTTGAATCAATTAATTTAGTATATTGTCTGTTTTTAAATGAATACTTGTGTTGTATGTAGCAAACTAGCAGCAGAATTTGAGGAAAACATTTCTGTGGGATGGAAATTTCCTGGTACCTAATAATAAATTTCATTCCTAAAAGTCCGATTGGAAAGCATTCCCGCAGCGACCCTGGGATACACCCTCACAAAGCTTTTGGACGTATTATGAGGTGACTGAGGTGCCCGGGACAAATATGTCACTCAGGGATGTACATAAGAGGTGGCAATTTCCCTTTTCCCTTTCTTCTTGTTAAACTTGGAGCCCAACAACGGCTCCCACAATGCAGCCCAGTTTTAGGTTGTAGAGCTTTAAAATTACGTTCAATGTAGTATCTTGTTTCTAACATACGCATCTGACTCCATTGTATGATATTTTACGTCCATTTTAATCAATTTTGAAAAAAATGCACTTATGTGTCCGATATGTCCGTATGTCCGTACGTCTGAGGCGCAAGGGCTCCGAAATTGCAAGAGCTAGAGACCTGTGGTTTTTTGCATGTTGTCATGTAGAGTCTGGAGAATGGTGGAATTACTTTGGTTTTTCCGGAAAACTGCCTGGGGGGTGATTAAGGGGGTTTTCCCGTTGTATGAAAGTTCCACATACTTCGTCTGATTGAGCTTAATTTTGGATATGTTATACAACATGTCAAATCTAGCAAATCATAGACCACATATTTGCCCCTATCACCTAATGGAGAGGAGTGAGAGGCCTCCAAAGGGGGGAAAATTTTAGTTGCTCCAATTGAGCTGAAATTCAAAATGGTCATGAAAAATGTTATTTCATAAAAATTTTTGTTTCAGGTCATGGTCTCAAAAATGTAAAATAACGGACTCGGGGTCAATAAGTGGCAACCCAAGACTTCCCCTGGCAACTAGAGGGACAAGATTGAGCTGAAACCTTGACAACTGTTAGATGGTTTGAAATCCAGCAAAAAACAGTTCTACAATAAGTCTCTCTATGACCCAAGGGTGTGGAGCTGAGGGCTCCCAAAGTTAGAATTAGGCGAAAAATTTTTTCTCCAATTGAACTGAAACTTGAGCAAATGTCAGTTGACCTTTGGGATCAAAGTCAGGGGTCCAATAAGTTTCTGCAGTCCTGGAATTTTGGACAAAATATATTGATTTTGTCCCAAATTCGTTCGACACTCAAATGCGTTCGTCCCCAACTAAGCTTTAATCTTGTTTATCAGCAAAAACACTAAAGCACAGAATATTGTGATATCAAAGGCTGTAGACAGGCTACTCCTGACTGTGACTCAGCTGAAACTTAATTAAAGCCTATCACTTTCCCATCGACTTTTTTGTATTCCAAAACCCCCATGATGATTTTTATTGAGGATAGCAAAACTGCGCAAAAAGTCAAAGACTTATCTTAGTACTTTATTATGTACATATATGTAAATACTGTTGTGTAAGTATGTAGGTAAACTTTTTCCGCAACTGGCACTTTGAAGACAGTTCAGAATCGCTCCGCCAGGTGGCTTCAGGGAAGTTGGAGTTTCTAGGCTCGCTTCAGCAACACATGGATTCCGTAAATGTTGTACACGACGCCAGCCACGGCCCCGTAGAAGGCAACAAAGCAGAACGTCCAACGGATCCTCTTGTAGTACTTGTCGTAGACGGCAAATCCCAATACGATTCCGGCAAAAAAGCCAGCGATGTGGGAGACAAAGGCAACTTCGGTGGGCGAATCGGCGCGCACAAAAATGTCAAACACTTCGTAGAACGAGCCACCGACGACGGAAAAAATCAAGCTCGTGGCTCGGATCCGCATGAAGCTCAAACTTTTGGCGTTCTGGAAGTCGTTTAATTGGATAGTAGCTGAGAATTGGGGCATGAATTACACTTACGAGCAGCACTTGAGGAATTTGGCTGAAATACAAAGCGTAGGCTCCACTTGAAGCCCCAATTACCGTTGTTTCTGCACTCGACCAGGCCAATGTTCCAGCTATCCCACCACCAAAGTAAACCAATAACGTTTTAATTACACCCTGATGGCTCTCCAGCACAAGTCCAGCTATGATTTGCAGTACAACGTTCGAAATCAAGTGCAAGGCATCCGCATGGGTAAACATGTACGTCATGTAACGCCAAATCTGAGCAATAATAGTAATTTGTAGCATGTATTGGGTCAAATATAAGCCAGATCGCAATTATATAGACGCGTGTCATCAATTGATGGGCGCAGGAAGAGGGCATACCTGGTATCGCTTGCTTGGAATGAATGCGAGATCCTCGTACATTAATTGAGAGTCGCACATGAATGCTGCAATCTGAACACAAGTGAATATTAATCAATTATTCTCGTAAAAGTGGTCACATTTCATCGATTGAGGCGTGCGTCGTGCATTTCTGATGGCCAAGCGGCAGGAAATGTAATGAAGGGAGTGTTCACGACCTGGTTTTCGAGGCTTTGAAATGTTCTCAAGAATCGTGAAGCAGTGACGGATTTAACCTTGGAGGCCCTACATAGGCATAAAAATCTCTAGGAGACCTTCTAACAAAACTTTTTTTTAGGTAAAGGAGGCCCCTTTTCCAGCTGCCAGAGGCCCCTCTTTAAATTAAAAAAAATGAATTTTAAGTTTTTAAAAATGAGGTGGCCCCTTTTTCAGCACCCATAGGCCCCCCTTTGAATTGTAAAAAAAGAGTTTGAAGTTTTTGAGGATAAGGGGGCTTCTTTTCCAGCTGTCAGAGGCCCCTCCTTAAATCGAAAAAAATAATTTTAAGTTTTTGAGGTTCATGGGGCCCTTTTTCCAGCTGCCAGAGGCCTCTCTTTGAGAATGAGGCCTCTCTTTTATGGCTAAGAGGCCTCTTTTTTAGCCACTAAAGGGCCCCTTTTGAATAAAAAATAACCATTTTTAAGTTTAAGGAAATGAGTGGGGGAGATTCGGCAAACTAAGGCCCTAGGCTAGTGCTTAGTTCAGCTTTTGGCGGAGGCCCTAGGCACGTGCCTGCCTGTAAATCCGTCACTGTCCTGAAGGTCAAAAATTAGTCACCGAAACTGACCCTGACTAGACGCTCTCTAGGTCTTGGCGGAAATACCCGACACCTGTTCAAATTTCCTCGCAGCCTCCGAAACTATCTTCCGGGCCTCTGACTCACCTGCAGAACGCTTATCACCAGCATAGCGTACGGCACTCCGAGCTGGGCCGACTTTACCGGAGACCCCGCTTCTGTCTCACGACCTTGACCCTCAGCCTCCCCAAGGTCATCTTCATTCAGCACGAGATATTTACGCGTGTCACTGTTAATTAAATTACTATGCCGATATTTCTTTGTTTTCGCGTCGTAAAACAAGTAGCCACTGTACGACATTCTGTTCAATGTTTTGATTTACGACTTTCATTCACTAGATGCCACTGAGTCTCTCTGTTTTAATTGCACTGCAATTAGTGAGCGTTCGTTCCCTGCGTGATTCTCACGCCGACTGAGTGCGGTGCTCACTGCCACAAGCCTCGAACCTCCGGAGCTAGTTCCCCGTCTCTTTTAATTGAAAAAAGTAGAAATTTACAACCTCGTCCAATGTGATAAGCGCCTCGTTCTATGACATATTCGTCCACATTCGGCAAACGTACGGATAAAGATAAGGCTTTATTGCTTCTTCGCGGCTCTTTCAACGACTCCGATCAGCGTTTTGTTCTCCACCGAGCTCCGTAGGTGACTGACACCCGATCGAGTTTAAATATGCTGAGACACCGAATTCTCTTAATTTATTGATTCTCCTTAGCGTCGCAGATTTGTCAGTGATATTTGTAAACAAAAAAATGAGGCCTGATATTCTCGCTCGGTTGCACAATTATTCGCGACAACAAAGAAACGTGATTGCAGCCTCGTTCAAGACCTATCACTGACTACTGCGATCGTGCCGGCGAGAGTCGAGAGGCTTTCCGTAGCTTTCGCACAATTGTAGCTCTCTCTCTTGTCCGTTGGTCTGACCTGGGTTTTCCTCAAGAGTGGGAACGTTTTTCCATCAAGGACTTTCGTAAAATTTTTTCGCGCTCGGCATATACGTGATTTACTCTGAAGAGGAAATAAAAATAGATTTTCAATTATTATCATCAAGTGGTGCTTAGAGTCACGTAACTCAGGTTCTGAGTGTGTCACAGGGTACTTTTCTCGGGCCCTTCAGACGCTCATATCGAGGAGTCCAGTTTCTAGGGGGTTTACGTATTACGTTATCTGAACTAAACCGCAACTATTGCAAGTTTGCTCCAATGGGTGCTTGCTGAGAATTAATTTCAAGGCCACTCATTAGCTGGAGGTATCAGTTCGGCTTTATTTATATTAAATGTCAGCGCTTAGTTGGGTTACACGAGCATGTAATGAAGTGTCAAATCGCTTAGTGTCTTTGCTGCTCTTATGTGCGCTGTCACTGTAGGGGCACGTGATAGTATCCCCGAGAAAAGTGGCCGTTTCACTCAATGGCCAAGCTAAATTTATCATTCAGGGGTCATTGACCCCAAAATTGTCAATAGATTTTCACTCTTTTAAAAGTCACCTCTAACATTTTTTGAGCGGGGTTAAAACTTCTACAATTAGCCAGAAAGCAATAGTTGACAAGAGCTTTAGTCATCTGTGTTCGCCCACAGATGGCGTTGAGCTCGCCAAAAATAATCTCCATCACATGTAATTTTGAATATCTATTTTTTGGAAAGTAAGCTTTAAAACAGAAAATTCCTTACTAAAAAATCAGAAAGACTTAAATAAAAAATTAAAATTACATCTCCAACTTCATCAGCTGTTTATGCTCTATGTTGCAGTTTATGAACACATGGCCAGAATGAACGATGTTGAATGAATGTTGGATGGAGATGGTGTTGAATTATCAAAGGCCGAACATATGGGACGCGGTTCACTTCGGTTTCAGCTGTCGAGGCGGGATAACGCGTTTTGCAGTGCTCGGTTTTATTTCTCCAGTAATTTACAACATACATAATTACTCATTTTATTACTCGCCTCTCGACATTAAATCAAAATAAAGTGTACTAAAAACAAAAGTTCAGTGAGAAACTGTGAAATGAGATAAATTGATCTGAAAGTGAAAACACTCGTTCAAAAGTTAATTAAGCCGATTTTGAGGACCGCCTAAAGTTGTGATCAGTGACAATCAAAAATTTACTAAAATGGCAGACGAGAGCTTACACACATTACCTAATGTTCAGAACCTCGACTATCACATAGTCACGCTGCTGGAGAAGCTGGAGTCCATGCGAAAGGATACGTACCCGGCGCGCAAGGGACTCAGGAAGTTCAACATGCACCACGAGCTACGGACGCTGGAGTTCTGGAGGTACTTAGAGATATAATCAGCCCCTTCCGCCTTCGGGACTAGGAACGTTAACTTGACTCGTCATCAAATTTATTCTATTACCCGGAAAAAGTGCCTCTTCCGCCCATGACTCTATTTAAAACACTCTAAATTTACTGCATGTGACAATTTGAAATGGTGAAGTTTCCCTGAGCTCAAATTAGCACAATGAGAGTTTGAGTCCCTCTCCATTAAAACTTTATCCCCAACTTCCCTTCCAGGTCAATCATATCCGAGTGCTTGGGGTCCTTCTTCTACATCTTCATCGTCTGTGGAGCAGCTGCGGGAGCCGGAATCGGAGCAAGGTAACATCCTCGGTGCAAAAAACGACCCACAAAATTTTACAACCCTCGTTTTCAGCATGTCTACAATCCTATTAGCAACAGCCTTGGCATCTGGATTCTCAATCGCAGCACTAACTCAATGCTTTCTGCACGTCTCAGGTAAATATTTATTCTGACAAAACTTCTCTAGTGTAATTTCTGGAGGCACTCTGTTGGTTTTTCCATAATCAATATTCCAAATGCGTTTGCGAGCGCAGTTGACAAACATCTGCATTTTATAGTTTGGATATATTTTGTCCCGAGTTCGTATGCACTCGGCAATAATATGCACTTTGAGTATGTGATCCGATGACAAAGTCATAAATTGTCAAGTCTGTGCCGAGCTAGCTTGGCTTCTTGGTACGTGAGCCAGGAGATAAACGAGATTTGGGTTTGTTTTGTGGAAAAACCGAAGAGCGCTCATTTATCACCACATTGGAGCTGCTCAGGGATCCACAAACCTCCAAATCCCTCAAACCCAGCACCTGGCAGGGTAATCAACTGAGTCACGGTTCGAGAAACACCACTAGCACGTGACTCTTTTCCATAAGTCCCGTCTCCTTTCCACCTCTTTCTACCTCAAAATTCTACAATTTTAAATTCCTCACTCATTATTTCCGACTTCATTGTTGTCCATCAAACAATGAATGCACGCGTTAATTGTCCCTCACCTCTAGATTTTCGGCGGAAGGCTCGAAATAGAATCCGAGCAGGAGAATTCGGGCCGCGAGACTCAAGCAAGCATTTGTGTAATTAACTGCATTCTTTCGCTTTCGGCCCGTTTGACGCTCAAATGAATGCTAATTATTTTCGTGTAAACCCCTTTGGTTATGAAACACACTCGGGTCGGGGAGTTTCGGGCCGAGAAAGTGGCGAGGGCGCGAGACGGGAAACCTACGAACCCCAGAGCCGCTCGAGAATGCTCGTTATTTGGCGTCCCAGAAGTCGACAATCGAGATGAAGAGTGAAAGACAGCGCATTTTCACTCGCGATCAGCAACCGAGACCGCATAAGCGAAGAGATTAAGTAATTAAGAAGAAAGAAAAGGCGATTGGAATTCGCGGAGGCCGAGAGCTCGAGACCGAAATAAAAGTAGCAGAGTTTGACGTATCATTAACCAGATTAATTGTTATGAAGAGTCTCTCTCTCTCGAAAGCAATATCCAATCTCATGGTTGCCCAAGTACCGAGAACCCGTGGAAGACGCTGAACTCATCTCAGCTATTTTTTTTTCGCAGGAGCCAACATTAACCCGGCCGTCACGCTAGCTCTGGCGGTGGCTCGAAAGATTTCTCCCATCCGAGCCGCGATGTACATCACAGGTAATAGTTTCGTCTTTCTTTGCCATTTAAAATCTCATTTCGTTCTTCTGCAGCCCAGTGCGGAGGAGGCATAGCTGGAGCAGCTCTTCTCTATAGGTGAGTCTCGGCCAACAATATTAATTTTAAACTAGATAATTACGAGAATGTCCGAGAGGCGGAAAAAAGTTGGGACAAAAAGTGCTCCTAAATGGTTACATAATGAGGTGCAAGCGACTCGGGTTCGAGCAGGTGCTTCGTGCTTCGTTTCGGTACACAAAAAGCGGTGAATGCACGTGAAATTGGCTCTTCATTCTTATCGTTTAGTGTTATGGAGCTCAGACGTGTTGTTTGCCTAACAATAATTGCTATAATGGCGAGCGGGGAACAAATTATGGCCATTTGGATTCAAATTAAAAATTTATGACTTGATAGAGTTTTTCGATTGATTGGAAAATAAATTGGAAGTCTACAGTTGTTGTCCTTTCCGAGACTCCACGAGACAAGCCCACATTCTTAATTGAAAAATTACCTTGTTGATAGCCATCACGAGAAAAATATGTAGGAGGTTCAAGCAAGAGAAATATGTAAACGTCCTTATCACTCCGCGAGCAACAAGCATTCGCAACATTGTAGTGCCAAAACACGACTCTGATCCAAATTATCTTCGTCCTCTCTCTGCGGCTGGCATTCCGATTCCGCAACGGCAAAATGCACTTTTTATATCATTTATGCTGGATCCCGAATTTCGAACGAGACATTGTACGTGTACCTACGCATTTAAGCATCAGATAATCACAACATTTTGATCACCACCTGCCCTCTTTGCGTCTCTCTCTCGCTCCCGTTCCTTCGCCTCGCCTCTGTAGGTTCACCAATTTTCGTGCAGCAGACAACTTCCTTCAGAAATACAAAACTTGATGTGCAGATGCAAGATCTCGCCGTGCATGTGTTTGTGGAAAAGTTTCCTACCTATGGGGCTGAGCGCGAGCCGGCATCGGGGAGCACTTTAACTCGTTTACGACTCGAAATTACAGGCACACTCGTGCTGCATATTGCGGACATGTATCATATATATTCGAAATAAGGTTGTTAAGTGGAGGAACAATTTTAATGGCACCACGACACGTTGATGACGATCATCAGCTTGCGGTTTGGGCTCTGGACACGGGAGCAGGCACCAATTTCACTTAGCATCCGAATTTATGCCGCAATTATTTGCAATTTCCTTTGCACATGATAAGTTCTTAGAATCTCAACTGAAACTAAATTCCTAACGAAGTGCCTGCCATAAAAATATATAAAAAGCAAAATCAGAGAATTTTCAAAAATCTCAAAGAGATCAAATTTTGAGGGCCCCTAGCTCCATCCCTGTACATGATAGGGATCACATATTGTAGCATGATCTGCTAGATTTTGCAAAGACTACAACATAATAAAATTTCACCTCAATCGGATGTAAAATAAGGACTTTTCATACAAACCTAAAACAGCTCTCAACCCCTTCCTTAGGAGGTTAGTGGTCCAAAATTGATAGCCTGAACCTCTACAGACCATGTTCTACACGATGCAAAAAAACCGCAGCTCTCTAGCTCTTTTGGTTCTCGAGTTATAAAAATTTCGGACAGAGAGACAGCCAGACAGACGGCAAAGTGGCCATAATAGTGCATTTTCGTAAAATGCTAAAAATGCACTAAAAAGTGTCCCGACATGTGTCGGCGATCCCAACCTCGATGACGTGCGAAAAAGAGCCGGACAATGGTCAATAAGGCCCTTTTCCCATTTTTTGCCAAAAAATAGTCAAAGCCAGGAACGTCAAGTTGCACTTGAGCTGATTAAAATATTAACATTTGGACACAAACAACAGAGTCTAACGACCCACAAAAAACGCACTAAATCATCTTGGACGAGGATCTCATAAAAATATGGTTAAATAATCGGCCCATGACAGCGAGTTCACGAGATTTCCTCTTTTTTGTCCGCAATTACGAGATTTTGGTCGTGAAAATGCATAATGCATGCTACACTTCCTCGTATCTCGCGTCAACTAAACCCTCCCCTAGCAAGGTACTGGATGTGTAATTGAAACACGCGACCTTTTAAGGGGTGAGCGATTATGGGTAAGCCGCTTGTGTTTGTAATTTTTATTAACTTAACCTCATGTACTTGCCTGCACTTGCCGACCCTCTTGCAGTATGCAAATATCGCATCATATGTGAGCAATTTTGTCGAGTACTTTTTTTACCCATTTGATTGTTTATCACACCGCAACTCCGGGAATATCGCACTGAATTTTCCGAGAGATAAACCAGGGACAATGACAATCACAAATCATGTGATAATTTGAGGTTAGTGGGTTGGGGTCAGACAATGGAAACTGCTACACTGCTAATATTTTTGAAGGGCTTGATATTGATCTGGACATTATTTTAACCCCTTCCTCGAACTCCCTAATGAACGCCTTTCATCGTGTCTGCAAGTCATTCCCGCAAAAAAGCAGGAACCTCGCTTCCTCTAGAAGTCTCCCCTGGAGAGACTTCTTGGTGACTTCTGAGGCCGCAGAAACACCATCTGATAGATACACACCCAGATTCGACTGCAAGATCTCCGAGAACATCTGTCGTGCGTCCATTTTTTGTCTCGTCTCGCTTCTCCTTTCTTCCTCTGGATCACTTATCTGCACCCAAAGCTGCTGCCTGCTGCCACTTTTGTTATTTTCCTCATAATAATAGTTCAATCAATCCATTCTGTATCCTGTTAAGCGCTTGTTGCTCGCATTTATCCCCAACTTTGATCTAAAAAAGGTCTCGGGATCGGAATTAACATAAGAAAACTGAAAGCATGCCGTCCGTGTGCCACGCCGGCACATGGCCGGTCCCGTTCCGGCATGTTTGCTCGCCAGTTGCTTCTCCTTGCTTGGTCTCTCACCGTGAATCAAATCACTTATTGTAAACAAATTTGCCAGGTACGTCTGCAATTTGAATAATGAAAAGAGCTCGGTGCTAAGGGCCCCCAGACATGCACATCTTGTGAGTTTTCATGCGTCGGCGTAATTAGACTTTGTTAGCACCTCTCGCGTGAAGCTACGCCGCGCCGGTCTCGCGGGGGATGAAAGCGAGCCGCGCGTTTTCTTGATTAAAAGCCTCTTGTTTGAGCAAAGCGCCACCCAAGATGAGAGGGGGGAGCTCACAGCCAAGTGACTCAACAGCTCCATTTTCGGCTCAAATGCGGCGTGAACGATAAAATGTGGGACAGTCTTGATTCCCGAGAATTGTGAGAGCATTCCCGATTCTGAACGGCGTTCCCATAACGAGAGATTGTGACGGAAAGCAGCGTGTTTATGGGAATACCACTTAATTAGTTCTCAGTAGTTTTCAACGAAACGCAACACATGTTTTAAATCATAAAAAATATGAGACTCGCATCCAAAATTTCTCCGAGAGCACAGATATTTATGTGCCTGACTAGAGTGCGTTCGCCCTCACATTTGATGATCTGTGAATTTGTTGTGACCTAGGGAAGACTTTACAAGCAGATGAGAGACAAGACAGAAAATTAAACTCTGCAGGCTCTTCTTGCCATGAATTACGCATGACGTATTAAAATGTTCCCGGGCTTAGAGCGGATATTACACAATGGCGGTAGAAATTGTGAAGAAGTGTGCCTACTTTTGTCTCGCTTCCTGTTTTTTCTATGCTAATATTCTAATGCTGGAGCGCGATAGAGGCCCAGGGACCTTGGACCCTGATTTCGAGTGTATTAGCGAAATCAAGTTGGATTCTGTGCGTAAATTGAGGCCTTTGCCCTTTGTGAAACGCTTCCTTTCAATCACATGATAGCACTTTGGGTTTCATAATGAACAGGAAGCATGTTTGCCAGGTGTCTCCGGCTGTCTTTTTGTTTGGCTTTCAATTCAGAACCTTTTTGCGTTTTTTCTGCGTCTCATTTAAACCTACAAGCTCTCGAATCCGCGACTGCACTTGCTCTACCTAGCGATATGCGAGTCTGTCTGTCAAAAATCGACCCCCTCGAGCAAGACCGAACAAAATTTAACAACCGCAAAAAATTCAAAACAATCATGCAAGTGGAAAAACTCTCGCTCTGGCAGAATTTATTTACTTCTGGATTGTTTATGGCGACACGTTCCGGGATGAAATATGCTTTGCACTCGCTTGTTAGTGAGCATCCCACCCCACGGGGACTCTCAACTCCACCAGGGACGGAACAATCGCTCCTGTTGCTCCTTCCCTGCGCGAGAGACCGAGAGTAAATTATTAATTTAAATAATAACTCGGTTCATTATCACGTCCCGCTTACTCGAGCATATGCTCCTCGAGCTGGGTGTGCCTGCAAGACAAATCTGTCAGAATCCATAGTTCAAATCGTATCAAAAGGTTTTTTTGTCTGCACGTGATTCCAATCCCTTGCCCGACTTCTTCTCAGAACGAGAAAAAAACACACGAGCAGCCATTTTTTGTTGCCATTCGATCCCAAACATCATCATTTTCTGACCTGCGTTAACGCATTAGAGAGAAATCCGAGGCAGATTTAACAAATCCCAATCTTGTACTGGTGTTGGTAGGCCAATCTTCGGGAGTATGGAGAGAAGGAGAAAACAATGATGTAATTGTTTATTTACTCACAAATTTGTCGTATGGGGATTGTTTAGGCTTAACGATCTCTCGTTAAGTAAACAATGAGGAAGATTATTTACAACTGCTTCTCTGTGGGACGGGAGACGTAATTAATTTGAGAGACCAGACAGAATTTTTTACAAATTGTCACAAAACCACAAAAGTCGTCATAATCCCAGAACCAATCCGAGCATAATCGACACTTATTGTATTTAATTTCATGAGCCGATGAAGGTTTGATAGCCCATTAAATTGCATAATTGATGGAGAAACAATTAAATTGCGATTGAATGTGTTTGATCGTCCCTATCCGGTTCTGAATAAATTTAAAATCGAGAGGGTGATTGAGAGAAGCATGTGAAGCTATCACGAGAATCATGAGAAATTGCAAGTGGTGTAAAACTCGCATATCCCAAGCTTGTCTCGAGCCGTTCAGCGTGAGGAACAAACGTGAGCGCTTGTCATTTAGCAATTTCACGTGAAAAGTGAGTTTGAGGGCTATTCTAAGGCAGACGCAGAAAGTGTTCACAGCCGCCGAGAAAGTTGAGAGGCGGTACAATAAGCAGAATGCATCTTCGAGATACTCCGAAGCCGAATCAAAACAAACAATCTCGTGCCTTCTCATGAGAAACGAACCGAATATGACTGATGCATGCACAAAATTTTCTCATGTTCACAATCCACAATTAGATTCCCTTTTATTTCTCGATAGCTCTCCACCAAGACGCCTGATTACGAGCTCGGGTGATTAATTTCGTTCCCACCAAACCTCCGAGTCTGAGAAGCCGCTTCCTTATCGCGCTTTTGCGTGCGAAACGGGCCAAGTTTGCTGGGTTCCAGTGAAATCGAAAGTCACCTCCAATTTGTTTTCCATAACTCGGCAATTTCCTGTGACTGTCGCAAATTGGAAAGGGCCCCGAGCCATTCCGACTCCCACCCTCCGTCACGTCTCCTTAATTCAGTTATCCAGCTCTGCAGGTAATCGCAAATAAATGAAAAATGTCCCCCAGTCGGCAGTTCGGGAGCGAAATCGATTTTCATCTGCATAATATTTGTATTCGGATGCCGCTCACAAATATTTGGCAAACGAGTAAACATTTGACTGCTCATATTGCAAGAGTTCAACAACTTTTCGAGTCTCTGGATCACGTTTTTCTCCTCCACCTCGGGAACTATTTAGGTCATACTCTGCAGTAATGGTTCATGAAACATATCTCGTCGTAAATCATCTTTTGTCGCTGCTCCTCTGCACATTTTTCATCTCGAGAGCGCTCTCAGACCGACAGACAGAAGCATGTGCTCAGAGGGAAATTAAATCAAGTGTAACCCAATTAAAAGACCATCTCATCTCGCTCATGATGGCCGGTGAGCCTTGGCAGGAGGCAGCCCAGGGAGCAATTAGTGGTGGGGCGGCCAAAAAAGTTGGATGCTAATGCTGGTCTGTACGTGATGGCTCATAAGGCGAGAGGGAGATGAGGCAAATTGCAATTATAGTGGGAACTTTAGCGGCAATTTAGTCGCTTTTTTGCCCCCAAAAACGCGCACTTGACTTCCCAGGCACGATGGACCGATTGGCATCTGACAATGTCAGCGCGATTTATTGAAGTCGTGCGAGCAAGTGCAGCGCCAAAGAGTATCACATTCCCACTACACCGAGAGGTCAATGTAGGTCACATTTGCATATCAATCCAACAAAACGAACAAATTGAAATCGTCAGGCTGCATCATGCTCGCTCACTGAACTTGATCAACCCCTTCTCCAGCTCACAAAAGGACAATGAAAACAACAACGCTCGCTAACCACTTTTACACATGTCTTCTTCATCCTGCCTCGTTCTCACCATCAGCACGATTTTGTCTGTCTGTCTTTCCCCTTTGTCTCCCTCAGTTGCTGCAGTTCAAAATCAAACGCCTATTCCCAGCCATATGCGAAACAATGCGAATATTTTAAACTTCCACTCGCTTACTTTCCCGCAATTAGTTTTTGATATCCATCGCATGATTGATGATGAGACAAGTGCTCACAGAGTACTCACATCTGAGGGTCCGCATCTCCGGTCTGCGGTCTTTTGTCTCGCACACACACACACCGCCTGTATGTAGGCTAATTCACTTGCAACAAAATTGTAATTTAAATCGCGGTATGTAATTGATATTTTTATTGATGATATGGTGCATTGTGCGCGGAGTTTAGAGCGATGAGGCGAGGGGAAGCGGAACGGAGCAAGTTGATGTAAAAGTGATCAAATACCTGACCTAAAAAAATGACGCCGAGTTGCGCAGGGAAGTGGGACTGCTGCCACCGCAAACGCGACTCTTGTACTCTTGCCAAGCCGCAGTTAATTTGGTCGCAATTGTTAAATTGAAAATTTAAACAGTTGTTGATTGTGTTTATGTTTTCCTTCGCTTTTTTTTCGCATTCTTTATTGTGGTGGTGCAGTTTGTGGATTAAAAAGTCGGACAGCATGAGTGAGAAGGGCCAATTTGTGCAATATGGACACTTGAAACGTAACAATTTAAAGTTGATTCCCAGCCTGACAGCGAGCGCTGAGAGCGGAGAGAGGCGGAAGATTTATGGCAATTATTGCAAATGTCGGTCGTAAATATTATTTTTATTTAACGCCAATTTGTTCCCGATTCTGGCCATTATTGACACTTTTCACGCTTTGTAATGACTTGATCGTGCTTTGTGTGCTTGACTTGGTCAATTTTATGTGAATGTGAACAATTATTTTTCTTGAAAATCTACTTTTTTGACCAAAACGCCTTTTTAGGGATAAACTGAGTCGATTGAAGGCTGAAGGTGACATCAAGCTTTTGTTCAAAAATCCTAAAATCGAAATATTGAGTGAATTTTTTTTTATAATTTTAATTTTTTTGGTTCTAAAATCGTTACTAATCTCGATCTCAAAAATTTGTTTCTCCATTTTAAATTTCTTTAACGTGTTTCTGGGGTGAACTGAGTTGCTTGAAAGCTCAGGAGCCATTTTCGTGATATCAAATTTTTGGCCGAAAATCCCAAAATCGAGTTTTCCTTGACGAGCGGAGGTTTGGTCAAAATATGAATTATATGACATTTTTTCAACCCTAAATTCGAGACTAATCTCGGTCAATTTTTATCTTTTCAGCGTCACTCTGCCCGGATATCAGGCCAACCTGCAGACCGCCGTGTCGAACAGCGCGAATCTGGCGGCCTGGGAGCGCTTCGGAGTCGAACTAGTCCTCACATTCCTTATCGTCCTCACCTACTTCGTTGCCACAAGTCCTCACCGGAGATTTATGGGATATCCCGCACTCACCATCGGGGCCGCCTATGCCGCCTGCACATTCGTATCGGTAAGTCAAACCCGGTTTCGAAACTGACTCATGGACCGAACGCGCAACAAAGGCTGCTGCTGCTTCATTATTGCACACCTGCCGTTTTGGAATTTGTATCTTTTTTGGACGTCGATGGGGCACTTCATCTCGCACACACACACACGCATCTGAGTTTTCTCCTTTTGTCCTTCTTTGGTGTCTGCGTACTCGCAAGAATGCAGACACGATAAATTGGCGCTCAAATGGTTCGAAACTCGATCAGAAAGTAGAGAGACCTCATGGCTCACTTTTCACGTCGTCGGTTCGGGGAGACGAGGAGCCCACCAAAGTTCATTGTCTCGAGTGCGGACGGTGCGGGTGCAAAAACACCGAGAATAATGTCCAGTTTCGAGAACAAAGGAAGCAGAGCAATAATGATATTCATTAATGAAGTTACAGCAGCTACTGCTTATTTAAAATGCAAGCGATCTTTGAAATGATAATCAAAAATTTGAAGACGCAGGCGATGTGCGGGGAAGAGGGAAAGCAGCAAAAACTAGTGGCTCGAAAGTGACCAAAGGAACTGCTCTGCGGTTGCATTTTTGCTTTGTGCTCATTTGCAATTCCGATTGGGGCAACTTTTTGTGTACTCACTTCTCGCCGCATTTTTCCCGGACCGCGGTGATGTGGCAAGTCAAATTTGATGACTTCCTTTGCGGGCTTTTTAAAGGCTTCTTTTTGTTTCCACCAACTCCCTGAACCTTCACTTACTCTTCCAAAGTGAGCACTTTAGAGTTCATGGGTGCTAACACGTAAGCTTTGCTGGCACCTTCCAAGCTGCTGATGACAAATTTAATTTAAAAGAAGATTTCATGCGGAAGAAGAGTCGCTGCATTGCAAAAGTTGTAGCAAAGGAACGACTGAGAAGAATGTTTTTGAGAAATATAAAATGGTGCAGATGGAATAAAGCCCAGTGGAGTTCTTGGGAAGCGTAATTAATTAATGCTACCGTCCTGGTCTAGTTTCATTTCAGTGGATGTTTTACCCTTGTAAATTGTTCAGGTTTCAGGCCATTGTGTTTGTGCACGAAGGCAACGTTATGTGTAAAGGAAACTCAACTTTATTAATTTCAAGATGAGAAGTTCTTTCACGTTGTTTATTACGAAATTGCATCACTTTGAAGAGATTCGAATAAATACTTTTCCAGTTACTAGTCGGTTCCCAATCGGAGATTAAGCTTAAGGGTGCATTTTCAAAAATTTCGAGACGACCAATTTTTGAGGGCTCCTAGCTCCGTCTCTGTACATGGTAGGAGTCACATGTGGGACCATGATTTACTAGATTTTGCGATGACTACAACATACTCAAATTTCAGCTCCATCGGATGTAATATAAGGAAGTTTCATATAAACGTAAAACATCCCCCATTCCCCCCCCCCCAATAGGGGGTAGGGGTCTAAAACTGTTAGCCTGAACTCCTACAGACTAGGCCCTACAGGATGCAAAAAACCGCAGCTCTCTAGCTCTTCTGGTTCTTGAGTTATACAATTTCGGACAGACAGACAGACAGACAGAAATTGCACTAAAAAATCACTGTAATGAAAAAGACCGACGAACAAACCTAGGACTGTAATAAATTGCGCAAAAAACATCGTTAGAAGCACTGAAATGGCCGACATTGCCGACAATAGGCCCCATCACCATCATCTTCCTGCAACAAAGCATTTTTCCTACCTTTCTTAAGTCGCCCAGGATGCTTCGCATTGTGCGCAAGATTAGATATACTTCTCCCTCTATTTACCTCCAGCATCATGCAACTGAAGCACAATGGAATGACCGTTTTATTTCTTTTGTGTCATTGCAGAGACCCTACCTGAATCCCGCCAGATCTCTGGGACCCAGCTTCGTCCTCAACAAGTGGGAGAACCACTGGGTCTACTGGCTCGGCCCCATGATAGGGGGCGTCGTCTCCGGTATCCTCTACGAGTACATCTTCAGTCCGGAGCGACTCATGAAGAAGCAGCGCGACTCTTCGGACCAGGAATCCAGCAGCATGAACTCCGACGACGACATGAACTACGACATGGAGCTCGAGAAGCCCAACCCCATGCACCCCAAGTACCACGGATCCGCCTACAACACCTACCGCTCCACCACTGCCACTACCCTGGGACCCCAGTCGGCCTTCTGCGAGCCCATCTACGGAGGAACCAGGTCCATGTACTGCCGATCACCGCCTCTCACTCGCGCCAACCTACACCGCTCCCAGTCGGTCTACACGAAGACGAACGGAGCCATGAACCGGGAGCTGGCTCGTTCCGGCCACCTGGTGCCAGCCCAGAGCCTGTACCCCCTGCGTCTGAGTCAGCCCCAGCAGAGCGCCCACGCCCAGAACCAGAACGTTCAGAACCAGCTGCAGCACCGGTCGGAGAGCATTTACGGAATTCGCAGCTCTTTCCGTCAGCAAGGTCCTCCCCCGGCCCAGATGCCCCAGCAGCCCCAGGAAGCCCGCACTCTAGAACGAATGGAGCAGCCCCGACCTCAGGACGGACACGCCTTCCAGCCCATCTACGGAACCCGCTCCAACCCCACGCCCACAGACCCGCACAAGTACGAAGCTCGAGACGACCCCAAGTACCGCCAGACTCGCCCCGACTCGGTCTACGGAGTCTCGACTCGCACCCGAGGCCAGTCAGCGCAGTCCGACGACAGCTCCTACGGCTCGTACCAGGGATCCTCGCTGACGCCTCCAAATCGCGCCTCCAGCAACCAGCAGCAGCAGCAGCAAATGGCGCCTCTGAATTACGTGCAGCAACACACAACGATGCCCCCGATGCAACCCAACGGGACCTACGGATCACACAACCACAGTGGGCAGGTGGTGAAGAATGGCCAGCGACCGGCAGTGGAGTATGGAACGACGACGAAGCAACCGCAGGTCAGCACGAACCCCAATGGCGGCCAGATGGCGGTGCAACAGGGTAGCTACCAGATGCACCAGATCCGCCAGAACTAGAGACTCTAAAGCTCTACGATTTAGACTCGCCCTCGATGTTTCTTGGCTGCAGACAAACTATATCCCCAAATACCTGACTTAGAACCGTAGGAGAAGAGTATAAGACAGCGTTGCACGAAAGCTCGTTGCGCAGCACTGTTGCAGCCGAGCTTTTCGAAGCTCTCACGTAATTAAGACAATAACCCCTTTTAGCTTCGACGAAACATACATAATGACTGCTTTTGTACATTAATTAGGCGTAATGTTTTACAAAATAGCATAAATATGACTATGTTAGACCTAAAATACTTTAGACTAACTCGCGGATTTACACTTTTTGTTTTGGAGTTCGTTCAAGTACCTACAGAATCTAGACTACGGCTCCCGACAGGAGAGTTTGTAATTAATTTAACCAATTTTGACTTTAATTTAACCTTATTTAATTGTATTGCTCATTTGTACCCGAAAACTATTTCAATTCTGTAAATAAAATTTTTGAAATGAAAAACCTCGCACTTCCGACCGCTGTTGATTCTGTTTACTACATTTTTCTTCGCACTTCTTCCAACGGAATTAATTGGATTTATTGTCTTCAGCAATGGGGGGCCATTTCCTCTGCTCGACGCTCGACTTTTTTTCCACATTAATTTTTCACATTACATTAACATTTTTGAAAAAACCCTCAATTTTGAAAGCTTATTACGAAGCTCTCAGCCTGTTGTACTGGAAGAGTCATAGCTTTTCAGAATTCTTGAAGCCTAGAGAATAGATTGGTACCACTTTCGACCCCCCAGCTAGTCGGGGAGAATCGGAAAAAGTAAAAATGCCGATTCGCCTCTATCGGAAAAATAGGACAAAATCAGCAACTTTAAAGGCTGATTGCGAGGCTCCCAGGTTGTTGTTTCTAGCAAGCGGTAGCATTTTGACATCCTTAGAGCCTAGCAAATCGATTGATACCACTTTCAACCTCCTAGCGTGTCGGGAAAAAGTGCGATTTTTTTTCGAACAAAGTAGTGAGCAAACTAGGGGTTGATTCATGTTGGAACACGGGATTTTTTGCTCCATATAAAAGTGAAAAAAATCTCCATGCTCTAGGCACTCAACTCCTGTTATGTCTTGGAGCAAATTTCAGGCTTCGTATTTTAATAATATGACCGATCCGATTAAGTGGCCTCAGACTCGCCAGCGCGATGCATCACGCCAAATTCAATTAACGAACAAGTTGCAATGATCTTCTTAGCATTCTTAAGTGTATTAATAAAAAAAT
Source organism: Forcipomyia taiwana (assembly GCA_963930915.1). Lineage (NCBI taxonomy): Eukaryota > Metazoa > Arthropoda > Insecta > Diptera > Ceratopogonidae > Forcipomyia > Forcipomyia taiwana. Next base: position 667,231 of record CAWVOI010000099.1, on the reverse strand, counting down.
GCAATACTCTAATTAAGACAAGTAACGCAATGGAACACTTGTAATACATGATTACGCACTAATTAAATCAATTTACGCGCGATACCCGACTCCATTCATGATTTCACAGAACCTTGTTCTCATGTGTCGCGCCTTCTTCACATAAGCATGGCAGATGCCCACACATTCGTCGAGAAACTGCTGACCTATGAGTTCAATTAGCATTGATCTTGGCGACAAGATATAATTCATTTAATTGGGTAGGTAGGTAAGTGACTCTCTGGAGCGTGATTCACAGATTCCGGGGAGCGGGAGAGGGTTTGACGAGTACCTTCCACTTCCTGTTTCCCTCAATAACCTCCTCGTACTGCGCGTCTTCCTCCATTTCCAGTCCCTCACTGTCCTTCAGGAGTCTCTGAACTCTACTCAGCATCACGAAGAGCGCGATGGGAGCCACTAAGGAGAGCGCTAGCAGCAGTCCAACGAAGACATACATCACGATCCTGGTCCTTTCCGAGTCGCCCTTCACGCTGATCAGCTCCGTTGAGACTCCATCAAGCTTCAACTCGACATTGGCCAGGGCTGCTAGATTTTTCTTGGCCTCCTTCTCAGAAACCTTCGAGGGGTTCTCGTTGTAGCACTCGTGAAAGTTCTCGATCATGGGCTTGGCCCCCTCCAGCGCCTTCATTCGCACAATGGATCTCACAGTCGCGTTTGGTGGCAGCATTTTGATGAGCTCACAGCTGATAAAGTTCTGACTCAGGGCCCACTTTATGCTCGGACGCTCCCGTATGCCTGCGTTCACCCAGAAGATTTTGTTCCAGGCAAGGTTCACGAACTTCAGGCTCTCCGGAACTGGATCGAGGCTCAGATACGGCAATTGATTGAAACTCAGGTCCAGAACTTCCAGAAGGCTGTTCCTGGAAAACTCATCGGCCTTCACGTGATTGATGGCGTTGTTGCTGAGGTCGATTTGCTGGAGCTTCTCGTTGAACTTGAACAAGTCCAGCTGAATTGTGTTCAACTTGTTGTGAATAAACGTGACTTTCACGAGGTTTTTGCAGTTCTGGAGGGCCTCTGGCTTGTAGTAGTCCGTTGTGGAGTTGAAAATCGTAAAACTAACGAGGTTCTCAGTCGGCAATTGGTCGCAGATCTCTTTGCGGATGTGAATCATTTGGCAGGAGTCGAATAGAACGGCCTTGAGGGGGGTCTCGGAGGGCTCAGCCACGACTTCTGCCGGGTTATCGGTGTCCAGAAAAACGCCCTTGAAGACACAGACCCCATTTTCGTCAATCTGGCAGACGATTTTGTCAGACCAGCAGCGGGGAAAAGTATGGAAGAGCGCGGAGAACGCAAGCGTTAGAGGTAGCAGAGGGCTCATTTTGAACTGGAGCTATCACTCGGACTTCCGCAGCTCGATTCGAAGACGCAAAAAATTTTCATGAGAAAAAAATAGTCCGTCTGTCGGTGTAGAATTCACCTGAGATCCCTAAAATCGTTCTCTTTGTCTGTTTCCTAACGACCGGTGCATCTATGCAAACACTCCGGTCTCCGTCCATTAGCAGTAGGTCGTGTGGCTGGACACAGTCATTTTTGAGGCGCGACTCCGCATTCAAAACACAATGGCACGTACTGTAGTCGCCGTTCATGAAGTCAACGCACAGCACGAGAGAGGCACGGAACAGAAACAGTGGCTCCGAGTCATTCTTCATTCACGTATCGTTGGTCGCTTGAAGTAGACGCGTACCTGCTGATTGGAATTATTATTATTTTTCTTTGATCGAGCACTGCTAGTAGATTTTTATCGCGTGTGTACGGAGCTTCGTGGCTTCGGTATGTAGGGCGTTGGTTATTGTTCTCGCCCCAAGAATCTTTTCCACCACTGGGCATTCCTGAGACCCAGCACCTCACAAAAAGCTGCATAAAGTGCCAAAAAGTGAGTTATTTGAGTGAAACTTGAACAAAAAAATTTGGGGAAAAGTCGCAAAGTGCTCACCTGCTACCTCAATATCAAAAGTTAGATAAGATTACGAGCAGTCCTCACTCACACAGTGAAACCAGAGACAGAACAAACACGGTGACTCAACCTTTTTACCTGTAAATCGACGTCTGAAGCCGCCCAGACCGTCAGAAAATCGTTAAGCTGAGAAAATTAATCAAGACCAGTCTTCTAATAAGAACCACGTGTTGGAACTGGGTTGAAAGTGAAGCCGAAGAGATACTCCGTTGTCTAGTTGCATTAGAGCATAAAGACCTTCTTCGCTGTTCATCTCTCGAACGGACTTTGGTGCTGACGCGCCGTTCGTGTTCGGTTACCTTTGAGGTGTGGCGTTACAAAAAGTGCATTCTCCCCCTGAAATTCACTTGGTCGTAGTTCCTCGAGGGATATCGTATTGCGGAGTTCACTCAACTCTGACTCAGTCATTTCGGTGCCAATTCAACCACAAAGCAAGTCTATTTCCCTTCTCCTCAGAACCCATTTAAACTGTTCTAAAGGTTTGAGTCATCAATCAGGTTGATTGCGGCAGGTTCCACTAACTGATATGAGTAATCAGCAATTAAATATCTGATTCAGTGTTTTGAAATCCAACTCCGCCAACGACCTCTTGAACCTCTGTAACGCGGATTTTATTTCATTGTTATTGCAGGTGGTTTGTTTTGCCGGCATCCGCACGACCATCAATGAAATAGTGAAGTTAAAAATAGACGTAGAAAGCAACAGACCGAAATTAATGACGTAGAGAGAACTCATACCTCGTCACGAGCCGTGAATGTGCAAAGTTATTATGGTTGAGAGAAGTTACGAAACATGTGGATGAATGAAAACCATAAGAAAAACCTGTTTTGGGCGCTATAAAATGCGAATGTCTGTACAGAGACCTGAGAGCAGCTACTCTCAGAGCCACACGAAATAGCAACGCAGTGCTACACAAAATGCTGCTCAAAAGAAGTGCTTGAAAACACAAAGTTAGTTACAAAGATGGCGACAACCGCGACACAACACAAAGTGAAACGTTGCTACGACAGCCTGTGGTCGTTTGGCTCCAAAAAAATCAACTCCATGGTGAATAAATCGCTGAAACACAGGAATATTCTGCTGCTCTTCATACTGGGGCTCAACATTAGCCTCATTAGGGGGCAGCAGGCGCCTCAGTATGGCTACACTCGCGACCCGCGGTTCTACTCGAGGGAGGGCGTCACCTACAAGCCTCCCGATCCAGGAGACCCCAACTACAGGTGAGTGACCTTTCTGGTCGTGAAAAACCTCTCCGCAACTTTGGAGCGCGGAATGGACGAGAAAATGAGGGGAATTCTGTGAGAAAAGTGGAAAACCAAAAGTAGTTCATGGCCATTGGTCAGCATTCGGTCCTTTGCTTCTGAATCCAGTTTGATCCAGAATTTTGTTTTGTTCTTCGCGCTTTCTCGCTCCCTTCTATGCTGCAGCGTCCAATCATGCTCCGATACTGCGACGACCCACGACACAAAGAATGGTCAAACTTTCGCCAAAACGGTTTGTGTATGTGAAAGGCCGTTGTTTCGCTCACTTAGTACCGCTCTCATGTAAATTAGTCTGAGAAATTAAATTAACGTTTTTATATCATTGTCTTGCAGAACTTACGAGTACAACAACCGCAGATACGGTTATTATCAGCCAAATGGGTATGGCACTCAGTACCCTGGACAATCGCTGCCGGGACAGTACAACCCCAACAACCCCCTGGGGGAGGATAAATTCAAATTCGATCCAGTAAGTAGTTTAAGAGAATTTTTGTTGAGTCTCAAGACAACCTAAATTAGCTCACTCAGGTCTTGCAAAGGTTCAAAAGATATTTTGATCAGGTACACTTCCTCCTCTTTCATCTTTTTGTGGTCTTTCTGAAATTTGATTGGATTATTAAAAATTTTTTAGAACAACCCCAACATCGTTCAGACGCCCTTCCCTGGAATCCTCGGGGGCTGGCGAGAAGATCTCCAAGGAAAGATGAGACCGGACTCGCTCTACCTGGAACGAGACATCTTCGTGACGACGAACTACGGCCAGGTGCAGGGCTTCAAGGTCTACCTGTACGACGACCCCGACCCCAAGTCGGTGTACCGGCCCTGGCACAACCAGATCGAGAAGATCACCAAGGAGGTCTCTGTCTTCCTCGGCATCCCCTACGCCCTTCCCCCCGTCCACGAGGGCCGCTTCAAGCCTCCACGACCCCACCGAGGCTGGCAGCTGCTCCAGGCCGTAGACTTCGGTCCCGCCTGTCCCCAGCCAGTGATATACACGGGGGCCACGAAGGGCATCCGTGACATGGACGAGGACTGCCTCTATCTTAACATCTACTCGCCCACCACGAAAGCTGGCGTCCCTCAGAAGTTCCCAACGATGATTTACATCCACGGAGGCCACTTTCAGAAGGGCGCCTCGAACCTCTTCTCGGGCCACACAATGGCAGCCTTCTACGACGTCGTGGTCGTCACGATTAACTACCGTCTCGGGGCTCTAGGGTTCCTCTCGACGGCCGACGAGAACTCCCCCGGCAACTACGGCATCCTGGATCAAGCAATGGCGGTCAAGTGGGTCTACGACAACATCGAGTACTTTAATGGCGACCGACACTCCATCACCCTCTTCGGACCTGGTTCTGGGGCGGCCAGTGCCGGACTCCTCATGGTGGCCCCCATGACCCGGAACATCGTGACGAAGGTCATCGCCCAGAGCGGCTCCGCTCTGGCCGACTGGGCGCTCATCGTGGACAAGTACCGTGCCCAGAACACGAGTAGGGTCTTTGGGCAGCAGGTCGGGTGCTCCATCGAGACCTCCTGGAAGCTACTGCAGTGCCTCAGATTCGCCCGCAACGCCTACGAGATTGGAAACGCCGAGTTCCCGCCCCACGTCGGCTTCTTCCCCTGGGGTCCAGTGCTCGACTTCAACATAACCTACCCCTCTGAGGACTGGTACGAGGGCTGGAGGGAGCGAGACTGGCACTTCCTGAAGGAGACACCCGAGGACCTGATTCGCCGAAAAATGTTCCATCCCAAGCTGCACTACATGACGGGGGTCACGCAGCAGGAAGCGGCCTACTTTGTGTTCCAGAACGAGTCCCTGAGTCCCTACTTCGAGGTCAATGAGAAGTTCTTTGACCAGAAGGTGCGGGAGCTGGTGCTGCGGTACAACTACACCCTCAACCTCAACGGAACCTACGAAGCCATCAAGTACATGTACACTCACTGGCCAGATCCCAAGAACGTCACGCACATCCGGGAGAAGTACATTGATGTAAGTTCGAGTCAAACTGTTACTTAGATCATACGAGTAAAGATCGTTTGAGACCATTTAAGGTCTCAAAGGAGTTAACCCTGGAGTACCGAGGAGAAATCCCATGTAATTCCCATTGAAAGTAATTTCTAGAGTAGGAAGTGTTTTTAAGACCAGTTAGAAATTATCCCCGAGTAGAGGCATCTCTAAGATAGATTTTCAATGTTTGATGAATATTAAATTTGAGTGAAAAATCATAATCTCTTTCCAGATGCTCTCGGACTTCATCTACCGAGCCCCAGCCGACCAGATGATGAAGCTTCTCGTCGAACGCAAGGTCCCGTGCTACATGTACGTCCTCAACACGACAGTCGAGGGCCTAAAGTGGCCCTTCTGGCGCCAGTACACCCACGACACGGAGCTCTTCTTCCTCAGCGGAGCCCCCTTCATGGACACCGAGTTCTTCCCCAAGAAGCTGCGTCTCGAACGCGCCATGTGGACCGACAACGACCGCAACATGAGCCACTTTTTCATGAAGACCTACACGGACTTTGCGAGATACGGCAACCCCACGCCCCAACAGGTGCTGGGACTGCACTTTGAGGTGGCCGGAAATGGGGAACTAAAGTACCTGAACCTCAACACGACCTTCAACTCGTCCGTCCGCATGAACTACCGCCAGACCGAGAGCGCCTTCTGGACCATGTACATCCCCACCGTCGTCGGCATGCTGGTCCCCACCTACCCCCCATCTACAGAGTTCTGGTGGGAGCCCCGCGAGCCGCTCCAGATCGCCTTCTGGAGCATGACGGGGTTCTGTCTCTTCCTCATGGCCATCGTCGTCATCGCTTGCATCCTGTGGCGCAACGCTAAGAGGTATGGCACTGAGGTACGCCCAGTCCCCGAGGCCCCAGTCTGCAACTCCTTCTCCTCTCTTTTCAGGGAAGCAAACCGATACTATGATAATGACATCTTCATGGTGGACAACCCGGAAGCGGACCGGGACCACGGCATCGAGAACAACATAGTCCAGGCCCAGCCCCTCAAGACACGAGACAACATCTACGACTACCGAGACACGCCGTCCACGAAGATGGTCAAGTCCGACACCTCATCCATCCGATCTCCTAGCTCCCTAGCCCACACCCAGACCACGAAATTCGGCAGCCAAGGGTCGCTCCGAAGTGCCATCTCCGGAAAGGAGTCCACCATCTCGCCATACCCCGACGGTGGAAGCAAGAACGGCGGGGCCAGCAAGTTCAGCGAGAGAAGCGTCGACCTGGAGTCCAACCGGAGTGCCAGCAGGTACGACGACAACAAGTCGCTGCTGACGAGGGAGAAGTCCAAGGAGAGCATCGTGGCTGGCAGCACCATAGACCGGAAGACCCCCGTTCCCGCGCACAGGCGGAACCTCAGCAAGACCCACTTGATCGACGGCATTCCGCAGACAGAAGTTTAGAACTACTTTTAAGATTAGATCTCCCGTCTCCCTAGGGGCTGTTCATTTAAGACCGTGACGTAATTTTTGAACAGCTCCACAGGAGGCGGAAGAGCCCTGTACATACGTCCTAGCCCTAAGGTAGCCGTAAGAGAAGCCTTTGTATGTGAAACAATGTGTCTTGTCTCTATATCAGTGCTCCGTCCATTAAATGTTAGAATTGTAGGCCAACCCGTGCAAATACCCGTGTAAATATCCTCAAATTCTAGGCTCTGCAAGTTAAGTTAGCTAGTTTTCACTGTTTAAGTTCAAGTATTTTCGCGATAGTCCGTAGAAAACGTACGTACGCTTCCCTTTGAAAATCAAGCATGACCCTAGACCATGATGTCTAGAGTCTAAGTAGGGTGTTTACCGTTAATTTAGGCTCTAAGTTTTGCTCGTTCGCAATCGTACTTGTTTAGGTTGTAAAATTCGTTTGTTAACAAGTCATAGAGCATAGACAATCAAAAGCGTATTTTAGATGTTTTGTAAATTTTTGTACGAAATGATAAAATCACAATAAAATTCAAAAAACATGTTTAAAGCTTATTTGGGGACGAACGCATTTGAGTGCATTTTCAATTCGCTTTGTTGCAAAAGTTGGGTCAAAGAGAAAAAATATTTTATTCACAATTCCGTCACTGCAGAAACTTATTGGACCCCTGAATTTGATCCCACAAGTCATAGAGCCTTAATGTAGAAGGATATTTTACTAAATTTAATGTCATCTAACATTTGCCCAAGTTTAAGCTCAATTGGAGTTAGAAAATTTTCGCCTCATACTAACTTTGGGAGCCCTCAGCTCCCAGGTAATAGAGACTTACTGTAGAACTGTTTTTTACTGGATTTAATGCCATCTAACAGTTGCCGAAGTTTCAGCTCAATCAGTTGAATTTGAAATTTTGCCCCTCTGTTCGCCAGGGGAAGTCTTGGGTGGCCACTTGTTAACCCCCAAGGTCAATTATTTTACATTTTTGAGACCATAATCCGGAACAAAAGTTGCTTATTTTGTCATTTTAAATGACCATTCTGAGTTTCAGCTCAATCGGAGCAACTAAAATTTTTTCCCCTTTAGGGGTCACTCACGCCACCCCCTTAAGTGATAGGGGCAAACATGTGTTCTATGATTTGCTAGATTTGACATGATGTATAACATATCCAAAATTCAGCTCAATCGGACTAAGTATATGGAACTTTCATACAACGGGAAAACCCCATTAATTACTCCCCAAGCAGTTTTCCGGAAAAAACCAAAACAATCCGTCCACCCTCCAGACCATACCTGACAACACGCTAAAAACCACAGGTCTCTAGCTCTTATAGTTTCGGAGCCTTTGCGACTCAGACGGACGGACTGACGGATAAACGGACATATCGGACACATAAGTGCATTTTTTCAAAATTGATGAAAATGCACTAAAAAGTTCAGTACTCTTTTTGTCAATTAAGCCTTCTCCCTTCGATTTGAAGCAATCAGCTGTTCGATCGCATCAAAACACGTGAATTTGTGTCGTCCGTGAAAAATCATGGATTTTAACATAAATGTGTTACCCCTGGAGATACTGACAAAGGTATTCACGTTCCTTAAGCCCCGTGAACGCAAGAACGCCTCGCTGGTGTGCAAACGATGGCGAGACGCCACCAGATGTCCGTCGTTCTTCCATACCCTTCACCTGACCGAGGGGATTTACCTCGATGAGGCCCCTTTAAACCTGTTTAAGGACTACCACCCCTTCACGACAGTATCCTTTGAGAGAATAGAACACTTTGAGGACAGCCTGGTGACCTTGTGGGCTCGATTCGCCGAATCCGTTACGACGCTAATTTTCATAGCCTGCGAGGGATTAAGTGAGTATATAGGAGAGCTATTTTGGTTCATGATTCTATCTGTCCATCTGTGTTTCAGCCGACGAAGCCCTCGTGACGATCCTCGAAAACATGGGGAACGTCAAAAAGATCAAGATCGTGGGGTTCAACGGGCTTTCAGGCAACCAACTCGAGAGCCGGTTCTCGTCCGTTACTGCGTTGGACATCTCAGAGACCGAAATGCCCCAAATGTACATCGAGGCCATTGCTGAGTCGTTCCCGTGCCTTGCAGAGCTGAACCTGGGCTCCATCACCTACAGCGGGTGGGATTCCCATGAGGAGTTCCTCAGAAACATGGCCATCGACGCCGTGTCCTCGGATTTCGGGAGCGTCTGGACCCGAGAGCTGGCTCGTCTGGCCCCCAAAGTCACCCTCAAGTACGAGAGCGAGGTGGTCCTCAAAACCGACGTGATTCTCAGGGAGTTTGCAGAGGTACCGAACCTCCAAGTCACGATGATGGTCCTGGCAATGCAACACACTAGCCTCGAGCATGCCAGCAAGTTCCTGGAGAAGCATGGCCAGTTCTTGCAGATCCTTCGTATTGAGAACGCCAATCTGCTGACAGAAGCCTTCCTGCATCTCTTCAAGAAGACCTGCTCCAATCTGCAGACCGTCGAGTTCTCCTTCACCGGACCCAAAGCCTCCGATCTTCCCGGCTTGTTTGAAGCCCTAAGCTCGTGCAATCGGCTGGAACACGTAACAATATCACAGTTCTCGAAGGAAGCCGGTGAGATAAGTTTGGCGACGAAAAGACTGAATTTTCCCTATCTGAAGAAGCTAGAGTTCTTGCGCCTCGACTTGGAGCCCCTCAACTGGCAGCTAGAGTTCCTGTTGCAGTCGTGTCCCAACCTGAAGGACCTCATAGTTTTCACCGACAACTTGTCTCGTGGAACTTTCTCGGTCATTTCCCGCTCCTGCCAGAGACTGGAGGCTATGAACCTCCGCTGTCAAGTAATAGAGAAAGGAGGCCGAGCTAATGAGCTGTTTTTCGCGTGTCTGGAGTGTCTGTACCTGCATATCGAGGCCAACGAATCGGGCGACTCTATCCTGGAGAGGCTCAACTGTCCGCAACTTCGAACGTTGCGTCTCTTCAATGAGGCCAGAGTGAGCAAGAAAGCCATGAGTAGCTTTTGCCGAAAAAGCCCAATCCTGGCCAATCTGGATTTGCGAGAGTGTTTTTACGTCAATGATAAGTTCATCGCGAGGATCGTGGATTCGCTGCCTCGACTGGAGAACATCTACTTGATGAGTACGAGAATCACCACCAAGAGCATCGAGCTTATTCAGAAGAGCTGTCCCATGATAAAGGTGAGGAAAGATTTAATCCCAAGTCTCAAGCAAAACTTAATATTTATTTTCCTTCCAAGGACGTCAACGTGTCAATCCAACCACAGGATTCGAAGAAGGCCGAAGAATTAATCATGAAAAGAGTTGTCAACGTTGCTCTCATGCCGATGCTGGAGAGACTTTCAAACAGCGTATTGCTGGAAAATGAGGAGCATGAGGTTGACTTTGATGCGGACTGGATGGAAGGATGAAGAAGGAAGTTTTGATTCTTGTGATTTTAGTCCGATAGAGAAATAATGAAAAATGGAAATAAACTTTATATGAAAAGGAATTTTTAACGGATAGTTTTTGAAACAAAGAAGCGCCGCGAGTGAGGAAAATCGACAATTACTGAGCAGAGTCCTCTCGCGGAGCTCGTGGCGGCTCTTTCTTTTCTTGCTTGACAGCTCCGCTCCCCACGTTGCAGGTAAGTTTTATTCATTTCATCCCTCTTTCCGGCACGTTTTGGCTCCCAAAAGTCCATTAAAGCAACCACCACTACTTCCTTCACGAATAGCAATAGAAATACGGCCGTTCCCTCCCCGAAAAGCCCGAAAATGAGCAATGTTTTGGATCCGGTCAGCACAAGATTGACATGCCATCCAAAATGTCGACAATCCTCCTGATAGCAGGCCTTCTAACGATATTCCTCTTTGCAGATCGGTTAGTCAACCAAAAGTCACAGCATTATGGCTGATGTAAGTGATTTCGAGAGAAAAATTGTGAAAATCGGTCTAACCCCATTTGTGTCCTTTGCAGACCACTGAAAGCCCCGCGGAAGCTCTCCGCAAGAAGCGTACTTTCCGCAAGTTCACCTACCGAGGCGTCGACTTGGACCAGCTCCTGGACATGAAGAAGTGAGCTCATCTGAAAAACTCGCATTTGACGTTTTTTTGACGACGTCCATTTTGTGAATTTCAGAGAACAACTGTCGGAACTGTTGAACAGCCGTGCTCGCAGGCGTTTGTCGCATGGTCTGAAGCGCAAACAGCAGGCCCTCATCCAGAAGCTCCGCAAGGCCAAGAAGGAGGCCCCTCCTCTAGAGAAGCCCGCCATCGTCAAGACCCATCTCCGAAACATGATCATCGTGCCAGAAATGGTCGGATCCATCATCGGAATCTACAACGGCAAGACCTTCAACCAGGTAAATGTGACGCGTTCCAAAACGCTCCTGAATGCGAGAAACCCCCAATGATGAGACTGATGACGAGACTGAACTCGGCTGAAAATGGTCAAAATGTGAGTTTTTCACATGCTGACCGCACTTCGGCCTGGTTTACGATGAAATGGCAATCTGAGGGGTTTTTCGAGCTCAAATTGACTCGCAAAAAATCTAGACAAAGAGAAGAAGAGATAGTAACTTGGTGTTTTTCAGGTTGAGGTCAAGCCCGAAATGATTGGACACTACTTGGGTGAATTCTCGCTCACCTACAAGCCTGTCAAGCACGGTCGTCCCGGTATTGGAGCCACCCACAGTTCTCGTTTCATTCCATTGAAGTGAGGAGTGAACTTCGTATTGCAAGTTTCCACGTTTGTGACCTTGGAGTGGGAATAAACAAATTATGAGCAATGTCGTGTTTTTCATTTTTCCGTGGTTTTTCTCTTCGAAAGTTGAGTTTATTGACCAGAAAGTTCAATGGCCAAGGTGAGCCTGACACGTGGCCGTCCCTCTCAACAAAAAAGAAACGCAATTCGAAAAATTTTTGTTGGTTAGTTTAAGATTTACAATCTGACTAGAAAGTTTAGAAAAATCCACAAATTGATGGATAATTTTTAACAAATTTTCCTAGTGAAAATCTGATTTTTTAAAAAGTTCCTACTCAATTCCTATGTATTCCAAAAATCTTAATACAAAGCAGAACAAGTTTATATATTTTATTTCTCTGATGAAATCCAAAAATTCCCTCTCAACAAAAAAGAAACACAGATTGAAAATTTTATTTAATTTATTCATCAGAATTGTACTTACTGTAAATGGCGGCGTTAGTAAAATTGGATTAAATACACCTAAGTTATCCCCTAAATATCATTAAAGCGTATTAACACTGCTTACTTATCTCTAGAAAATTGCAAACTCCTTACAAAAATATCATACACTTACATCCTTAGCCTACGCTTATTCTACTTTCTGAGTCTTGGTGAAATATCCTAGTTATGTCTATTTGTGTTAACATTATAAGCGTATTTTGAAGTTCTCACACGTTTATTAATTTTGTAGTTATTATGCAAAACAAAACTTGCTATGTAGTGAAGTTCTGAAAACTTAATCCAACGACCGATAACGATACGTAACTTTCCATGAGGTTTGAATGAGTTTAAAAGGATTCAATGAGGTGAAAACGGAAAGGTCAATTTTGGGTTGGATGGAAACTTAGAACCTAACTTTGGCCGTTGCTGAGCTGGATTTCTTATCGAGGTCCGGGGCTTCGAGTGACTTTCTGTTGGATGCGGGTGGAGTGAGGAGTCCCTCTGGCGCTCTGGTAGAGGATCCAGTGGGCGCCGGTGACTTTTCATGGCTCTTCAGAAGCATCTTCTGGGCCTCCATTTCGCTCCTCTTCTCCAGCGCTTGCTCCTGGAATTGAAACTTTTGAGTTACAAGATACACATTTCGGGGTCTAACTGGCACTTACAAACATCTGCACCGAGGTGGAGTGTGTCTGGATGGTGTGTGACTCGTCTGACTTGATGTTGGCGCAGAGATGTTGCAGCCCGGACGCGAAGTTGACTGAGTCGTCCTGCTCGGACAGAAATATTGGATCGGCCTTCTGCTTGATGGCCTCGTGGAACGGTTCAATCCATCGAGCACAAGGTGCTATGGAGTCCCAATCTAGGCCCGACAATTGGGTCGCTGTTTTCCTGCAAGCAAAATTTGTTCTTAGGGTTTTGGGGACACAAAGCTCTCTAAAGAAATAGACTACCTCCTAGGGTCCTTCTGTTTTGGAAGCATGAAGAAAAAAATTTAGGGTTTTGAATGCAGAAATAATCAAGTTCAGCTACTTACTTGTCGAAAACGTGACTAATCGCTGCAGCTGCAATGACGGAGTAGGGGAAGCTCCCCATCTCGACGTCCAGCAAGCACAAGTCCGTGAGCTGGGCGACTTGCGTGTACTGCAGGGCGCTAAACTGGGGGTACACAAATGCCTCGGCCTTCTTGCTCTCGGCAATCAGGCGGTCTGCCATCGATTTTCTCCGATTGCGACCCGTTGCTTCTGGCTCGAGGCCACTTGCTGGCACCTTGAGGTTCGACGTCACGTTGATCTGCATGTACAGACTGATCCAACCGATGACGGTGACAGGGTTCATGTTCCACTGCAGAGTGGCCAGGATAGCGAGCTCCTGCTTCAGAATATCCTCCTCAGAGCAGGCTCCGTCGGTGACGTAGGCGAACTCGGATATCTTGGGGGGATAGATCTCCTCCACCTTGGCGGCGATGAAGAGACACGTGACTCCGATGAGCTGCAGCTGGTTCTTGGGCACGCAGTCTATTACGTTAGTCAGGTACCGGTCGAAGTAGTCGACGGCGAGGTAGAACGTCTCCCGACGCAGCTTGTAGACCTCCGAGACCTCGGCGAGCCAGTCCAGGAGGATGGCCCGCATCCGGAGATGGAGTCCCTTGTGCATCTGGAACATGTTGGGGTCCCGCTGGAGCGACACCTTTTCGTCCTGTCTGCACATCAGCCGCCACACGTCGTCCGCGTCCGCGAAGTTGATGCGGGGCAGTGTGCAGACCCGCTGGTCTAGGGACCGCGTGACGCAGCACGGGATCTTGCGGTACTTGCGGGCGGGTTCTGCCTCTTCGTCGTCGCAGGCTGCTCTCTTTCCGGTCCCCTTGCGGTCCTGAGGCGTCTGGTCTCCCGCCACCACCGCGCTCTTTGCCTCTCCGATCATGGGAGAGCTGAAATCCGACGGAACTGAGCCCGAATACGACACCTCGTACTCATCCGAGGACGACGAGTTTATCTCCACGGCTGTGCCGATCGACGCTAGGGGCTGCCGTTTGCTTGTCTTAGGGGGCTGCTGGTCTGCTATCACAACTACATTTGTCTCCTCCACGAACGACTTCTCGCTGTCACTTGATGAACTCGAGTGCTTTTTAGCTGGTCTAGCGTCCTGTGGAAGCACAATAAGGATTGAATTGAATTATTTGTGATCTAAAACCGTGTCTTGCGTCAATTTCAAGCCAACTTAACAATGACATATGGCTCTTCCGTTCCGGACCAGGAGATTTCTTCAGGGGGAACCCATGTCCTTCAATTGAAGCTATTAGTCGACACACTTTCTTGCCCGGCACATGACACACGCAATTCGTTACGCCTCGGTTCGCGCGTAAAAAGCAACATGTGCATTCAAGAAACAATGAATAACAATTAGCAGCAACTCGACTTGCCTCGTCTCTCCAACTTCTTGGAACGAATTCCTTCCTTCAACTACTAAACGGTCAGAAGTGGCGCAAAAATAGCTCTTGCTGGCGTTGCGACTGTTGCCAAACTAGATCAACCCCAAATTTAAATTTCCTTCCCTCACCGAGATTTAAAATTTCAAACACACATATTCATGCAGAAACCCGACACAGGCAATTGCACCTGGAAACTTTTCGTGCAATAGTTTCAATCAACGCGAGGGTCGTGCTCATTCCAACGCACGACAAAGCAAGGGACAATCCCATCGGCACACCGCCCGATACCATAAATTAAATGCCGTGAGTTGTAGAGCTGCTGCAGGAGAGGGAAAATTGGCGGGAAAAGTTCAACATTCAACCTCTCTATATAGGCATTGCGCGCACCAAAGCAAGGCGGAATTATGGTGGTGTGGAATGGAGGAATGCGATGTACAGAATAACAACATGGCACTGCGTTATCTGGGTATGTGCGAGAGTATATGGGAATCAGCTGATTTATGCTGCAGATGCCATGTTTGAGGAGATGCTCGTCTTGCTCACAAATACATTCTTTTCTCCCGTTTGGATTATGTCGGATTTCAGTTTGAACTCCCATTGTTCGAGGGCAAACTAGTTTTCGGTTTAAATGGCTGCAAAAAATTTTTCGCCAAAGTATGGAAGGGAATTTAAGCTTAACACTAGATGACTCAGAAATTACTGGATTTAAACACAAACATAGAAATTTGGATTTAAGCTCAAACATAGAAATCCGCCTCCAGGATGAGCTCATACTTTGGATACTTGGGTGCCTCCAAAGTGATGTCATGGTTTTAAATTTAAATGCCTCCACAATGACCTCAGCTTTTTAAAATTTAAATACCATAAGCCTTTATTTTCAATGTCCAGGAATTTCTAGGATTTTCATAAGAAGAAAATTCGAGTCTTTGCGAGAATCAGAAAATCATTCAGCTCACTGGATTCGAGGCTTTTCAAAGGCTTTTTCACTTCACTATCACGAATTATTTTTTGGCTTACCTCCGTTTTTATCCAAATATCCAAATAGCAGTTCGTTCCCACAGTCACAGATTTCAGTTCTGTATTGATTCAATTGGAGTTTCACAGAAAAACCATCAATTTGCTTCCTTTCACTTCAAACACTTTTGCAGGTATAAAACCCGACTGCCAAGATCCTTGACGACAACCTCTCTCGGCATTTCAAACGCCTCTATGTTCCACACACAAACGCATACCTACTCGAAAAGGATCACTGACGATGCTACAACAACAACACAATTCATTGCAATGGCATTTAAATTGCTTTTTCTCTTTTTTCCGTTCCTCTTTCGATGCATTTTCCGTTCCAAAAACACTGCACTTGTGGGTTCATTGTCTGTCGGCCGACCTTTTTCGAAGCCCTGGAAGACCCCTGAGGCGTCGAGGAAGCTCACAGAGGCCAACGGATCGAGGGGCTCAACTGCGGATGTGGCACGACAAAAACGACCCCCCACACAGCGAAGCCACACCTCTTCGTGCCGAATCCGCAAATGTTTCTGCAGCAGCTCGTCACCGACCCTCACAGCTGTCGTTTAAAAGTCCCTAGAGGTTCTAAGGTTTCAATCACATCGCACTTACCGAGGTTTCATCGGTGAGATCCGGAACGAACTTCCGCTTTCTGCCATATTTTTTCACCGCAGGGTTTCTGGAAAGCAAGATGGATCCCCATTAGTGGATACTCGAGGGCCTGCGAGGCTCTGGACTCACCTGGAATCTGCCATTATGAGCCTCTTCCTGAAATGGGTTAGGCCTCACACGTTTCTTCTGTCGGCACCTTTGATGGCAGAATTCTCACAACTGAAACACCAAAAGGCTCTTTAAGTACCAAATTATGCTCTGGCTATGCTCAATGTCTTGATATTTGCTCGGCTGGTCCCGAAAAATGGGACGGGTTGGAAATTAGGGGGCACACGAATGCACTATTTTCCTTCACGAAAGAACTAAATGGCGACGAAGGCAAAAAAATTTCACAGATACCGCGACTTGCTTCACTTTTCTCCACTTTTCCTCCACTTTCCCACGTTTTTCCAACTTGCAACTAGCTATTACTCAATAAGGCTTGATTTTCTTCGACCTCCACACGTAGCAGGGTGTGCACTTGTGAAAATTTTACCAAATCTGAGGCAATAAATCGCGCCAATTTTTCCCACCAAAACATGACAGACCAGTGTTTGCAATAACAAACACACGTAAGCCGGAAAAGTCCCATCACGCCTATCTTTCCCGGACCTTTTCTGGCTATCCGGACACCCCGAATCTCCCTCAACGATACCGTAGGGCTCAGAGACCACAGAAGTCCTTCGCAGGACTCGCTCCAGCGTTTGCCTCCAAAAACACAAAGGCGTGATCTGGCCGAACAAGTTTTCGATATTGGAACTGGCTTCCGCGATTGTGGGCTCTAACGTGGGAAAATCGGGAGAGAACAAGTTGAAATTCGCGACGGGAGGGTTTCTCCGGCTCATTTCATTCAATTTAGAAGACTTTCGGACATTTTGAGCGTTTCGTTGGATTTGACGTCATTTTGGAGCGCAGGTTGTTTTCGCTCGCTACTTCGCTATTTAGGTACCTTTTCACAAGTTTTTAAGCTCGTTTGACACTGGAAAGCACATTCGAGGGAACAAGAGTGATTTTACAGTTTTAAACACGCGACAAGGTGAGGAATCTTGAGAGAAAATTATCCCCTTCTGAGCAGAAACTGCATGGCGGTCGAACTGAAGAAAAGTGACAGTTTGAATGAAAACATTGGCGCAATTCAACCACAATACTTTGACTTCAGATGTTTGTCTGTCAGTCTGGTTGGCATCAAACAGTTTGAGGTTTTCATCAATTTTCCTCGAAATGATATAAAAGTTGAGCAAATAGACGAGGCCTGCTCACCAGGCAGTTGATATCAACGATGAGTCTCCCACAGGGACTTTATTTTCCTGTACCCTATCGGCAGAAAAGCGAATTTCGAGCATGAAATCAAAACATTTTCGTTCGCGTAGTCCGTAGATTCTGGTCAGTTTTAGAAGAAGAGGCCCTTCTATATTAGATTTTCCCACGCCGACGCCGTCCTTGGAGACCACAAAGCCAGGTTCTAGTTTTAGTTGGAGACATTTCTCGATCAGAGGTGAGTTTCAGAGGCTTTTCCTCCCCTTCCTCAACATTTTTCACATATATCGCAGTTTGTGTGCTCGTTCCGTGTATGTCCAGTGAAGTCATAATTTATTTATTGCTCAAGAGTGGCAAGACCATTCCAACATCGTTTATGTTAGCGCGAAAACCCGATATATAAATAAAATAATAGATACAGAGAGAGAGAGTCGTCGTCGTTGTGGGGAAGATCCACTTGTTGCATTTCTGTCGGCGGTGAAATTCGTCGGCCCCTAAAAGGTGCTAATTGAAAGTGAAAACACGAAGTCGCTCTTGTTTTCCTTATCGAGTTACCACGAACCTCTCGATAGCTGATAAAAAAGCATGAAACAATAGTGTTTGCTTGAAGCCTGATTCATGTATGTGAGAGCAAGCTGCGCGAAGGTCGCCCTTACTTAAAAGAATACAGGCTTTTGTAGTAGCTCGATGATGCAAAAAGAGTCACAAGATGGCAAAATATGCCGTCATCGAGTAATTCATAAAAGTGTCTGGCGCTGTGAGAAACTACATAATTTGGACCACGCACGACGTCTCGTCTCGTGAAATTCTTCCCTCAATCACCGATTCGACTGAAGACGGCCGGATTGGGAGTCAGGCGCAGAAATAGGATTTCCTACGCGAAGCTGATTGCTTTGACCTTCGAGGTCGTGTCGCGTCACCTCAGCCTCATACGTGTGTACAAATCGTTAGACTCATTAGGGGGGGGAGGGTCGTGACTGTGATTGATTGTGTCCTGGGGGTCGGGAGCTTCGAGCATGGAAATTTTTCAGGTCGGTCGCTCTTCTCATGGAGTAGACAAACAGAGCAAATTTTTCAACCAATTTTCGTGGAAGTTTGGATTTGAGACGACTTGGATCTCCCAAAGTACTTAAGTCCGGAGGCTCATCTCTTGGTGGCTGTTTCTAAGGGTCCCTCTAGTGATCGTCACCAAAGATGGGAGCTCTAGCCCCCGTACTTTGTGAAATTTTTGTATGGGAAAATTTCACCAAGATTTGGTTTTCTCTAGTTCCCAAAGTACGGGGGCTAGAGCTCCCATCTTTGGTGACAATCACTAGAGGGACCCCTAGAAACAACCACCGGAGCCTCCAGACTTAAATACTTTGGGAGATGTTTTTTTCGATCCAAGTAGGTCTCAAATCCAAACTTCCACGAAAATTGGCTGAAAATTTTGCTCTGTTTGTCTACCCCATGAGAAGAGCGACCGACCTGAAAAATTTCCATGCTCGAAGGTCGGGAGTCCCCTCCTGCCCCTGCGAGACAAACAGACAGGAAATGCGGGATTCCGGCGTGCTGAGAAGACAATCAAATTGTAAATACTGCAGACGGCATACATTTGGCTGCGTGGGCTGAATCAGATTATCAGAACATTACGAAATTTCGTACGAGTGTGATAATACGTCGTTGGAAATGAGTATGTGTGAACGAGCGTACGCCCCTCTAATTACCCGAAGAAACATCGACGAGCGTGCGTGAGGCTTTCTCCGGCTCGTTTTTATTTTTACCGCTAACGCTTTTAATTTTATTTTTAGCTTCACAGTGGCCATTTCATCATGTCGAACCCCGCGTCTGCCACAGTGACGGTGACCCAAACGAACACGGTCGTGAATCCCGAGATCCGCTATGACCCCAATTACATCAAGACCGTCCCAGGCATCCTCAAGGCCATCGTGATTGTCCTCAACATCTTGGGCTTCATCTGCATCGAGGTCTCCTCCTTCAGTCACCACTCCCGGGGAGGCTTCTTCAATTTCGTCGCCATGACCGGCTTCTGGTTCAGCGGCCTCATGCTACTCTTCTACATGTTCCACGTCGTGGAGAAGTACTACAAGATCCCCTGGCTTAAGATCGAGTTCGGCTTCTATGCGGTCTGGGCGCTTCTCTACCTGCTGGCCTCCATTCTAGCCGTCACCTTTTCTGCCACTGCCTACACTCTCGCCGGGTTCTTCGGTTTCCTGGCCATGATTGCCTACGCTTACGACGCTTTCGTGAAATTCCAGCTGGTGCGTGGAGGTGCTATCGCCCAAGGAACTCGATCAGTAACGCAAACAACCCAGCAACGATCGCAAATCGGACCTAGCACCATATCCGGAGGACCCACCGTTATCCAGACTTACTAATTTTACAGAGACTTGCAATTCGAACCTCACGTACACTCGAATGAGTAGGGAATACATACGACACCAGTGCATTTACACGAGCCTACTTAAGAACACGACGCACTTTAAAGAGAACTTTTGCAGATTTTACGCAAGTATTCGATGTTTTTAATGATTAAGAATAAAGAATATATTTTGATGTTATGTACCTCAAACGAAAATTCTTACACCGAATACTGTCCGTTGGTCTGTTCGTTTCTCAACTTAAAAAAATTTTTAAACGATCAAGTTTCTGGAGATTTCTTGCCAAAAAATTTCATTTTGGACCAGCTCAAATAAACCTCGATTTCGGAATTTTCGGTAAAAAATTGTTTTGTCCAGAAAACAGTCCCTGATGGCTTAAAACAGCTACGTTTGCCTTGAGAGATACATTTCCGAAAAATTTGGGCCGAAGATTGTGGATTCTGGGGAAAAAAATTCATACAGCCCAAGTTCATTCGTGGTTGATAATTCATTACATAAGCCAACGGCCAGTTCAAATTTTGCGCCTTTTTGAAATCGCCGTGAACTTGCCCTGAACTCCCATCAGCTGATTTTTACGATCTCAGCCGATTCATTCGAGTGATTCATTATCGTGATTCTGACTGAAAAACTTGTATTTTTATCTATTTATTTTGTGCAACTCTACTCCCGCGATGTCAAGCATAAACCCCTCGGACTTGGGCCTGATGAAGCCCCAGGAAAGACTGAAGGAGCTCGCCAACTTCGGGAACATGGTCGATATTGATCCAAATATTCCAATCAGAAGGTTTGGAAAATTTTCACTTTTCCATTTGAAGTAGAGAGCTTATTTGACTCCTCACAGATACTACCGAAGTGGCATGGAAATGGTCCGAATGGCCGAGACCTACAGGAGCGAAAACCAGCTGGAAAATGCGTACATCCTGTACATCAAGTTCATGGTGCTTTTCCTGGAAAAGCTTCCCTTGCATCCCGGTCACAAATCCGTGCCTTTGAACCTGCGCCAGCCGAACCAGGCCAAGCTGAAAGAGGTCTTTCCCATCACCGAAAAGCTGAAGGAGCAGCTGAGAGCCAAGTACTCGGAGGAATACAAGCAGTTCCTGTCCCAGAAGCAGAAGGAAGAGGTCGCCGCAGCCCAGGCGGCCCAGAGCATCGTAGTGCCTGTCCCGAAGCGGGAGGGGTCCACCTCTGTCGTGACCCACCCCGACATCCAGTCCCTCGACAACGTCGTGTACCCCAACGACTTTCCCAAAGACCCCAAGAGCTACGGCAACAACCTGATCCTCCCCAACGTCCCCGACAAGCCCCGGATCGACCGCTCTCTCAAGCCCTCCACGTCCCTCATAGAAGCGGGCCTACGCACCATCATAGTCCCAAGCTCCACCATGAGCAGGTTCCTGAAGCTAGCAGAGCCCAACACGAAGCGAAACGTCGAGACGTGCGGGGTTCTGGCGGGCAAGCTGGAGGCCAGCAAGTTCATCATCACCCACGTGATAGTGCCTAAGCAGAGTGGGACCTCTGACTCGTGCGCTACCACCAACGAGGAGGACATCTTCGACTACCAGGACCAGCTGAACCTCATCACGCTGGGGTGGATCCACACTCATCCCTCACAAACCGCATTTCTCTCCTCCGTTGACCTCCACACCCACTGCTCGTACCAGATTATGCTGCAGGAGGCCATCGCTATAGTCTGTGCACCCAAACACAACCGGTAAGAGTCGAGGGATAGCCTTGTCCGTCTGTCTGAAAGTTTACTCGTTTCAGGAACGAAATGTTCTGTCTGACGCCCAACCACGGTCTCAGCTTCATCGCACAGTGTCGACAGGAGGGCTTTCATCCGCATCCCTCGGAGCCGCCTCTCTTCATGGAGGCCGAGCACGTGATTGTCGACACCGCTAAGCAAGTGGAGGTCGTCGACTTGAGAGCTTAACTTGGTATCATTCGCAGAACCAAAGAATTTATCTGACTGTAACCCCTACAATAAAGAGCATAACTGACCCTGAAGAGCTTAGATAGAGCTGTTGACTCAGATTATCTTTGAATATGAGGCCACTATCTTTGAACACTATACCAAGCTCTCGAATTTGAGGGAATAAAATTTTTTACGTGGAAATTGGAGCCCCCAAAAATTTTTCTGTTACCATAGCTCTCCTATTTTGATCCTATTGTTCGCTCTTGAGGGCCTGAGAAGAGAGAAGGGATCTAAAATCTCGAATTTTACCTAGACGTAATTTTTGAACGAGCTCAGAGGCCAATTCTTTTAGCTGAAGGAAAGGTAAACCGTTTTGCAGCAGTAAGAGGATAATTTATTTCATCCTTATTTATATGGGTTACACAACAAATTTCTAAGTTACAAAGGACCTTGCGCTCCTTGAGTAGTGGTAAAATCATAAAACAAAATTTAATTTACTACAACAACGACCTACTTCGGGCACAAAGTCTCGTCCCGGAGTCGCTCCCAATGAAGCCATAAGAGCAGCGATTCCGGGCCCCGAGAGTCCCCTGAAGCACCTTAACCTAGTCGTCTTTCTTCTCCGCGTCCGGTTTGGGCGCGCCCTCGATGGCAGCCCCGTCCTTTTTCTCGTTCAGCATCTCCTCCGAGAACCCGAACTCGTTCACGCGCTTCTTGTCCACCTTGTAGATCCAGCGCTGGTACAGGAAAATGATGAAGACGATGTCGTCGCGGAAGCACCCGAGCCGGTACATGGTGGGCATCTTGATGACGAACGCGAAGATGTCGTCGATGAAGGTGTTGAGGAACTTGTAGCTCATCATGCGCCACGGCAAGTGCGCCACGGACTTGAGTTTGTAGTTGATGAAGAGCTGCGGGGTCATCATGATGAAGCCGAAGGTGAGGAGGAAGCCGTACAGCATGTTGAGGACGAACGAGTACCAACCCTTGTGCTCCAGGTATATCAGAGAGTAGACGGTGTAGCCAATGAGGAGCGGGAAGCAGAGCCAGCCGAGGTACTTGAAGGCCAGGTTGTCGTATTGCTTCGTGCTGGAGTCGACGTAGGACCCCTTGTCGGAGAACCGCACGCGCGGAATCACCCCGAACCACTTCTGGTCCGGATGCAGGTCGATGTTGACGACCTTCTTTATCTTCCACAGCTCGATTGCGAGGCCCACGAAGCAGCTGATCTTGATCATGAAGTTGGTCTCGTTGTCCAGCACGTACAGCAGCACGATGACGGACTGGAACACGTTGAAGAAGACGGATCGCACGGACAGGCCCTCCAGCGACTTGCGTTCCTTCCAGAACTGGATGTCATTCTTGAAGGCCAGCAGCTCGAAGACGCTGTGGAGAATCGAGACGACGGCCGTAAGACCCAGGAGGTAGGGATTCGTTCCGAGCAGCGCCTCCTTCAGCGAGTCCTGCTCCCCGTCGTCCTCCTCGTGGCTCAGCACGTCTCCCAGTATGTTGCCCGCCCACTGGTTCTTCATCGAGTGCGCCGCGTACATCTGCCACTTGAAGAAACTGAGAGGCTGGAATGTCAGATGGAGCTCCAGCTCCGAGACCGTCTCGTTGATGGGCATGTAGTCGCGCTGCATGTTCCAGTAGTCGTTCATGTAGACGATGGGCAGGTAAGTCGTTCCGGCTGGCAGAAAGTGGATGAACTCGTCAAGGGGCGCTGGCACGCGACCCTTCGTCCAGGGCGTGTAGTCGAAGACGAGGTTCACGGTGATGTTGGGGTGCCAGTGCGACACCACCTCGCTCTTCACGGTCTCCGCCTTCTTCTGCTGCTCCTCGCTCTTCTCCGTGCCGCCCGTCAGGAGGTTCACCGTCTTCTGGTACTTGATCTTCTTGTACTTGTTGAGCATCTTGGACGCGAAACCGAACGACTTGCCGGCGTAGCTCTCGCCCGCGTTCGGGTTCGGGGACTTGCCGGTCTTCGTGACGTACGTGTAGAGGAAGATGGACCCGTTCTTCTGGAGCTGCCGACTCGGCTCGAACCTCAGGGACTTGGTGAGGATGCTGTCGCCGGTGGGGCCTCCGTACCAGTCGCCGTACACGAGGCCCTCCTCGAACCAGACGAGGGACTCGCCGTCGTTCCAGTCGACCCCGGAGCTCCTCTCGCTCAGGTACACGTGGAGATCGTAGATCGTGCCGTTTTCGAAGTAGTTAAATGCAGCGATGGTCTTCCCGTCCGGGGTGGAGGGACTCGTGGTGGGGTTGGTCGCGGGACGTCGGAAAAAGGACGAAATGAAGTAGATCACCAGTGCCCGGATGATCATCGACTTCGTGACGGCGAAGAAGGACTCCATCCGGGAGGGCTGTGCTTGCGGGAGTCCCCGTTCCTGCAGTCATGTGATAAGTCGATGAAAATTCAAATGCACAAATTATCTATTCTCATGGCCTTACCTGAGCTGGTGCTGTTTCAGCCCCTGCGACCTGGTTCTCGCTGTTTTCTGCCATCTCGTCACACTCTTTGTGTGAAACAGGCGGGGGTGTAAAGCTTTCGGGTCCGGGAAAGGTCTAGAAGTTGCTGATAAAGCTCCTTTTATTGTTTTTCTAGTCTTTTTATTTTAATTTGTGCTCTAATCGTCGCCATGCACGTAAGTGGTTGGTTTTATTGGGAACTGTCAAGCGCACGTCAGATTCGAACCCAACGGCCTTTTGAATTCAGGACGTGGCGCGATTCCGAAAACACATCTCTACTTATTTACACATACGCATAGAATTTATTGATGGGAATACAAATTACATTACTGGTGCAAGGCGGAATCATCAAAGGAAAACTAAACTGGGACCAACTGCTTGTCGAAGCTGTCGAAGTAGGGGTGGTTCAGCATGGCCTTGGCGGAGATGCGCTTGGCAGGGTCGTAAATCAGAGTCTTCTGGAGCAAGTCAAAGGCGTCCTCGTTCATGTTCTTCATCTGCTTCTCCAGCTGGTTCGAGTTCCAGCACGGGAATGTCACTTTGTAGTCCGGCATCGACGTAACCCCGGGCCAGATTTCCTCCGTGGGGGTTCGCAGGATGCGGAACATGCGGAAGAGCTGATCGATCTCGGAGTCCCCTTGGAAGAGGGGCTTTCGAGTCGCCATCTCGGCAAAGATGCACCCGATGGACCAGATGTCGACGGGGCAGGAATAGCGGGGAGATCCCAGGAGGACTTCGGGAGCCCTGTACCAGAGTGTGACGATCTCGTGGGTGTAGTTGCGGACGGGGATGCCGAAGGAGCGTCCGAGTCCAAAGTCAGCCACCTTTATGATGCCCTCCTTGTTGATGAGGAGGTTCTGGGGCTTCAGGTCACGGTGCAGGACTCGACGCTGGTGGCAGAACAGTAGGGCGTTCGTGATCTGGTACAGGTAGCTGCGGACCAGCTCGGGGCCCAGCATACGGTCGGCTGGCAGGGAGTCCATGTACTTCTTCAGGTCCATTGAGAGAAACTCGAAGATCAAGTAGAGGCGGTTCTCCTCCATGAGGACGTCCTCAAGGCACACAATGTTCGGGTGTTTCAGCTCCTTCAGGAGCGAGATTTCCCTGCAAGCAGAAAACCCTTCAAAGTCGCCCAAAAGCCACTTCTCTTACTGACCTGATAGCAGTCGAGGGAATCCCTTCGTCTTCGGCCTCCAGCCGAATCTTTTTCATCGCCACGATCTGACCGGTGACTTTGTTTTTGCCCTTGTAGACAACCCCGTATGTACCCTCGCCGATTTTCTCTATCTTCTGAAAGTCCTCCATTGCTATTTGACTATTTTTGAGCAGCCCACAGTCAGTTACACCCTTTTGTGTTAGTTTTCAGTCAAGAGCCTTAGAATGTCGGCCAAATTTTCATTAATTACCACGGAATGGCGAATATTGACCAAAAGTTCGTTGGTGAATCGGGCGCCAGCGGTAGCGAAAGTGGCTGGATAGCAAACGCCTCCTTCTCGACTCCAATTCCGCGCAATCGATGACAGCTCATTGTTGTTGTTGTTTACCTTTTTCGTGCTCAACTTTTGGACGGCCGGGAAATTTAGTATTTCGTATAAAATGCACAGGTTAAAAGGGTTCAAATACGCAGGATCGACGTCTGCTATAAGGTGAGGACTTGAACGTCTCGAGACACGTGTTAAAAGGTTACGTTTCAGCGAGCTAGCGAAGGACGACTCGACCAAAATAGTTGTTGGAGTTCTGGGTCGGTCGGTGGGGCCTGATTGTAGCAAGCTGGACGGCCTGGAAATTATCCAGGCCCTAAATGAGCGAGACGTGATCGAAGGAGTGGATGAGGGCGACATAACGATATTTAGAAGCGATCTAGAAGATATCCTGTATCTCCACTTCAAGACGTCCTTCGACACCGAGATATTCCTGAACGAGCTAGAAACCGAGGATTTCGAGTTTTTCACGGACTTTTACAGCAACGTGAGGAGCAAGTTCGGGCGCTATCTCCTGCTAGCCCTCCAGGTCTGTCACATGGTCCTGATCTCGGAACCCGGGCCCGTCTTCGACGCCTCCTACTTGACCCTGTTCAAGTCCCTGAAGATTGTGAGGGAAAAGTACCTGCTCAAGTTTCTGCCAAAGATGCTCAAGAGCATCCCGGCAGCCCAGTGCCTCGGCAAGGAGGGCCGACTGTGCGCTCCCAGAGTCCTCTTCGCCTTCGAAAGCCAGCTCCAGGTGTGCGAGAGCGAGCTGGAGATCGTGGAGCTGGTCGACGAAATGGAGGAGCACATCTTCAAGCTGCTCCGGAGCGAGTTCATCATCACGAACAACAGCTCCATGTCGCTCTTCTCCGTCTCGCGCCAGAAGAGATTCGTCCACTTCTGCGACCGACGGCGAGAGACTCCGGGTCTCCTCGACTCCTCCTTCGACCTGCTCTTCAAGCTCATAGACGGAGTCCAAGTGGAGCCTCCCAAGACCGAAACTAAAGGGACCCTGGTCAGCATGGTCCAGGACCACGTGCACGAGGCTCTGCAATTCGGCTTCGACGACAACCTGTCCACGAAGTACCGCGTCAAGAGCCACTTCACGACCCCTTCCGTCAGTGTCTGGTTCGAATGCTTCAGGACCCTGCACAGGATCTTTGTCGAAGGACCTCTCTCGGGCGACTTTGACGCCTCCATTCCCGACTACACTGCCTTCATCGCCAACTTTCACGAGATCGTCGACATCGACTCGAAGTTCTTCGACGAGTGCTGCCAGAGAGGCTTCGACTTTGGCATCGCAGCCTACAACGACGCCCTCCCGCACCACTTCAGCTCTGTCTATCACGAGCAGAAGAAGTCCGAGGCTCTGCTGGTGTTCGCGAGCTACGCCAGAGGGGCCTCCTTTGAGCTCTACAAGGAGAAGCTGCGTGAGCTGTGCGAGTCCATATGGCTCAGTGGGAAGCAGCAGTGCGAGTTTCCGAGTCTCCGTGGGAACCCTTGCATCATGCAGAAACACGACGTAGGCGAGCACTCTAGCGGGGTCGTGTTCGTGTCGGCCTGCAACTGCGGCAAGATCCAGGGCAACCGGGCCGACCCGTACTCTGTGATCCAGGCCAACTTCGAGTTCTTCCAGACGCTTGCCATGAACTGCCCGAACTGCCCCAAGGTCGAGAGGTTCCGGTTCCCGATCTTCGAGCCCTCCATCAACAACTTCACGGCCGCCAACCTCATCAACAAGCCCCTCACGTTCGACCGCGAGTCAACCGGGACTCCCGAGCTGAGCCAGAAGACGCAGAGCCAGGAGAATCTGAGTCTGCAGGAGAACATCTCGAGCGAGGGAGCCAAGTCGGAGAAGGGAGAGGAGGATGAGGAGAAGCTGAGTCTGGACAACAACGAGATCGTGATCAAGATCGGGGAGAGCCTGGACAAGGAGGAGTCGCTGAGACTCGTCTCCACCACCGAGTACCTCCCAAGCATGATCCAGGCGACGAGTCCCGAGGGTCTTCTGCCCCAGTTCCCGAGCTTCTCGCTCGTCTGCATCGGCGCCAGCTCCATCTACAGCCACAACACGGGACTTCCCGAGCACACGCAGAGCGGTTTCATGTCGGGCTCCAACTTCCTGCTTCCCTGGGAGGTCAACGTGCGACTCGAACACGCGCAGTCCTGGGCACAGAACTACGAAAAGTCGCGCACGAGAAGACGCCACGGAGGTCCACCCACCAAAGACGGGAGCAACTTTAACCTCAAGATCTTCGTGGGGTGCGAGTACGAGTGTCCAAGGGGACACCGGTTCATGCTCAACTCTCCCACCGAGATCATGCGCACTGGCACAGTCATCACTCGCGACAGCGGAAGTAAGCTGGTCTTCAGCGACATGCCGCTCTACTTCCCCTGCGTCTGTCGTAGCCAGAAGCCTCCCGTGGCCCAGCTCATGCGAGTCCACATCGTGACCCCCAAGGCTCCCGTGAACGTCATCATCGAGCCCAAGGTGAAGCCGGGCAACAAGAGCTGCAACTTTGTCTTCACGACCGGAGTCTCGGACCCCATCAAGCTGAGCCAGAGCGCCTACTGGATCCTGCGTCTACCGTACGTGTATCAGACTGAGGAGGGGATGATTCCTCCGCCTCTGGAGGGAGTCACGCCGGAGACAGCCGCCAACTTTGGGTGTCTACTGAGTGGCATGTACGGGATCAAGGAGAGCGAGGGAGACGAATAAATGACCTTGAAAGGAAGCTCAAAGATTTTCAGCGACCTCTAAGAGTTTTAGGCTGGGGTGTTGACTCTACAACTCAAGAATTACTATAGCTTAAATACAGATCTTGGACTCCCTGTAAAACATCTCAAGTTAGTTCAGATTTTTTTAGGGTTTAAATTTGGGTTCGGGGGCTTCGACCGGGATTTTTCCTGCACTTGATGTCATAACACTCATAACTCATAGGAAGAAGGTCGAGGTGTCATATAAAAAGTAATTTTGAGGTCGTTCGTTTGACTTGAAGCTTCTTAAAATCAGGGCCCTGTTTACAATTGAGGGGGCCCCGGGGCACTTTTGCTTTCGAGCCCCCCTCCTCGCTGAACGGTTTATGGATCCCCTTGACTCAAAATTTTTCAGAAAATTAACACTTTTGAAAGGTTATCAAAAGATTTGGGGATCCCCTTGAATTTTTAAGAGGCCTTCTTGAATTTTTAGGGGCCCACCAAGGGTTTAGAGAACTCCCTAGAGTTTCTAAATAGGCTCTTGGAATTTTAACGGGCTCTCAGATGATTATGAACGCCCCATGGAATTTGAAAGGGGTCCCTTAAATTTTCTGCGGGCCCCAGCACAACTTTTTAGGGAGCCTTAAACTTTTTAGATGCCCCTTGAAATTCAAAGAGGCTCTCAATAATTTAATGTGACATGTTAGAAGCAAAAAATGGAACCCTTCGGGGCCCTGGGCACTCTCCAAAGTGCCCATACGATAAACGCGGCCCTGCCTAAAATCGATCAACGCCCAATATATTTTTAGTAAAAAACTTCACCCCGAAGCAAATTTTCTTAAGCAATTTTATTGACTTACTTCACAAAATAGGCGTCGCCTTACTCGATATTAGAATTGAACATTTACATTTTTGCTTATCCTAGGGCAGTTATGTTCCTATTATGATGGCACTAATGCGGGTCTAGCCCCGGTTTTGGTTATAGTAGTCGCGGTTCTGGTAGTAGTTGTTGTTGTTGTAGTTGGGCCTGACGGGCCTATTGTAGTTGGGGTTCTGGTTGGCCGGCCTCCATCGCTGTTGGGGTGCTGGCGCCGGTGGCAGTGGTCGTCTCTCGGGAGGGGTTCCCACGAGCTCCGAGGGTCCCGGGAAGCTAATATTGGGGTTGATGCGAAGGCTCTTGCGGCACACGACGCACCGACTGACCTTGGCCGTGTGGTCGGCCTTCAGAGTCTGCTGCCGAGGTCGCTGCCACTGCTCGCCCTCCTCGATGACGGTGAGCCAGAAGGAGCTGAGCCCGTCAAAGTAGTTGCATCTGCCCTGTCCGTGACACTCGATGATGGGCTGGGCGCGGAACTCCTCGAGACAGGAGCCGGGCGAGATGAGGTTCTGGCCTGCGCCTCCGTTGTTGTCGATGGTGTGCATCATGAAGCTGTAGCCGTACCAGAGCTCCTCCCAGGACTCCGGGCACGACGGGATCGTCATGGACTGGCTGTGGAGGGCGATGACTCGTGTGCTCGTCTCACAGACGGCGCACCTCGAGATGTAGGGCTCGACTTCGTGGGCGTCAATGGGGGCCATGGACATCGTCATGGGCTCCTCGGTCGAGAGCCAGATACTGTCGTCGTTGTTCTGGGCGTAGTTGCAGATGTTGTTGACGTCGCACATGAGGAAGGGCATCGTCGAGAAGCGTCTGAGGCACGAGCCAGCGAGACCCAAGTCCTGTCCCACGGTCCTCGATCCTCCGATGAGCGAGGCCAGGGAGTATCCGTGCCACAGGAGCTGCGTGTTGGGCGGACACTCGGGCAGACGCACGGACTGAGAGTGGCGGGCAAAGTGGAATCCACGACTCTTTGGCGGAGGTGGAGGAGGAGCGGGGTCGCCGGCCTCTCCTGCGTATCCGGGCAGGCCGTTGAGACCGTTCAGACCTGGGGGTCCCTGGTAACCTCGCTCGCCCTGCGGTCCGGGCTCTCCGATGAACCCGACGGGACCCATGTCACCTGGAATTCAAATCATTGAAAAGGAACTTCCGAAGCTCAAGAACTCAGAGAGACTTACCCTTGATTCCCTTGAAGCCTCTTCTGCCGTTGAAGCCACGTCTTCCTTCAAATCCATTCTCTCCAGTCATTCCTTTGACCTGCAAAAACACCCATTTGTATTTCTAACTCCTGAAAGCCTCCACGATGACTTACCCCATCGGGGCCAGGGAATCCAGGAAGCCCTCTCCCGGGGAACCTGATCGGGTACGGATCTCCGACGTCTCCCTTTCGACCCTTCAAGCCTGGAACAAAACGTCAGTGTCCGTCCGAAACGAGCCAGAGCTCATCAAGTTACCTGGCAAGCCATCGAGTCCGTCGATTCCGGGGTTGCCGGGGAAGCCTTTGGGTCCATACGGGCCTCGCAAGCCAACCGGGCCGGGGTATCCCTTGTCTCCGGGCAAGCCGTAGAGTCCATCTCGACCATCGATTCCGGTCAGTCCTCGGTCTCCCATATCTCCCTTGGGTCCGCGGAACGAGTAGCCAAGGTTGCCTTGCTGTCCCTTGTACCCTGCAAGTTCCAAGGTTGGTGTGTTGTGGAGTGAGATTATGGGTCGGGATCAGCGCGAACGCAGTCCCGGCTACCAAAAATTACGCGCACTAGTTATCCACATTAGGGATAATAGCGGAGGTCAGCTAGTCCGAAGTGCAATGGATAAGCCTCGCCCCGAGAGAGCATCCTTCCTGATCAATGCGTCTCTTACGCCAGGTAAGTATGCTTTCTCGTCGCCATTCTCGCTCTCCACACCCCACCCAGGTCCTCTGTCACTTGTGAAATACTCGCTTTCCTCACAACTTTGCAAACGTATGCGAACGTCGGTGAAAGAGAGGAAGCGAGAACGCCATAGAAACGACAGATTACACGCGCTTGCGTATGGTTAGACACGCCCCTTTTTCGTACGCTGTAGAATGATACTTTACCTGGGTTTCCTCGGTCTCCTTGCAAGCCTGGAATGTTCATAAATTTTCTTAGCAAGCAACTAGGGGTTGAGAGAAGCCAAAATTACCAGGAAGTCCGTTCAGGCCGTTGATTCCGGGGGGACCTCTGACTCCCTTGTCGCCAGAAATGCCCTTGACGCCGTCGAAGGATGGACCAGGCTCGCCAGTTAGACCTGCAAAGTCACACTTTTAGCACAAATAATCTCCAACATTTTTGTTGAAAAGCTTACCAGGAGCTCCGTCGAGTCCATAGTCTCCAGGCACTCCCTTGGGACCGGGGATGCCGTCTCTTCCTGCAGATGAAATAAAGCCAATATATTTCAGTCTTCAAGAGGTTAAATTTTACCTGGAATTCCATCGTAGCCCTCGATTCCTTCGTCTCCGGGCTCCGCGTACTCGGCACGGTCTCCCCGAAGGCCTCTTAAGCCTCGAGATCCAGGCATGCCCTTGACTCCTGTTAGGCCAGACAAGCCGGCTTCTCCAACCTCTCCAAAATCTCCCTTCTCGCCCTTCCGTCCGAACGCTCCTCGTCGGCCTGGCATGCCGGGGATACCCTTGGGTCCCTGTAAGCCGTATAGGCCTGCGTCACCCCGCTCTCCCTTGCGGGCGAATCCTCGCGTGATGCCTCCTGGAGGACCCGGGAAACCCTTGTCTCCTTCAAGTCCCTGAGGTCCAGTCAGTCCTGGAAAAGTCAAAGTCTCAGATTTTGATTCTCCTGAGAAGCTACGACTTACCAGGCAACCCGGAGTCTCCGATGTCTCCTTTCGGGCCGCTTCTTCCGATGAAGCCCTCGTCACCCACGTCGCCTTGAAGGTTCCCAAAAATTAGTCGTGTAAGGAGCAAAGACAGCGGGAAACTTACCTGGCTCTCCGGCTTCTCCCCAGGCTCCGGGTAACCCCTTCAGTCCAGGGAATCCAACTCTGCCATCTCTGCCCTTGAGACCGTCGTAGCCGTTCTGACCGGGTTCTCCTCTGAAAAACATTTTTCAAGTCCAGGAAAACAGGCTCACAAACTCAAATCCTACCTGATTCCCTGAGGACCCAAGACTCCAACGTCTCCCCGCTCTCCCTTCAGTCCTCGACTGCCGTAGTACCCGGGTCGTCCAGCGTCTCCCTTGGGACCCTTGAACCCAAACTCTCCGTCGAAGATCTCGCCGTCGTCTCCGCGCAATCCCTTCGCGCCTGGAAGACCGTCTTGTCCAGGAGCACCGACCAGTCCTGGTCTGCCGGAGTCACCATCTTCTCCCTTGTCTCCACTGAAGGCTCGCTCTCCCTTGTAACCAGCGGGTCCTGAAGCACAGTCATGAAATTCAACCACTTCCAGGGAGCCCTGAACTTACCTGTGAGACCGTAGTCGCCTCGAGATCCCTTCAAACCGGGCAGTCCTATGAGAAAAGTGCTTAGAAGAGTCATTGGCGAAACAGAAGCAGGGTCTTACCTGGTCTTCCAAACTCTCCAGGAGATCCCTTGTCACCGAACTCGCCCTTGGGTCCAAGAGGTCCCATGGCTCCTCGTCTGCCCGTGATTCCCTGGCTTCCCTTCTCTCCAGCGTCTCCTCGGTATCTGGAAATACAAATTGTAGCAACCCAAAAAGAAGCTCAGAAGAAACACAGACCCTTGCTCGCCTTCGATTCCGGGGTAGCCAGCCCGTCCTGTGAAATTTAAGGCCATTAACTTTCTCGTATTTTTAAAAACTATTCGAACTACTGACCTACGATTCCGGGGATTCCAGGGTCTCCAATGTCTCCGGGAAGACCAGTGAAGCCTGTCGGACCGTCGTCTCCTCGGACTCCTTTGCCTCCCTGAATTTCAAAAGGACCAGATTTACTGAGGAAGTCTCAGAAAAAGCACCACTCACTCTCGATCCAGGGTATCCCGGCTCTCCAGATTCACCTTTGACGCCAAACGGTGCTGGAGCTCCGTCTCGACCTGGTTCTCCTTCGGGTCCAATCTCTCCGTAGATGATGTCACCCCTCACACCCTTGTTGCCCGGAATTCCGGGTCTGCCGTAGGGTCCGAGGTTGCCCTTCTCTCCCTTCGGCCCTCTGGGTCCACTCAGGCCCACTAGACCGGGACTGCCGGGGAAGCCTTTGTCGCCAGGAAGACCGTAGAGACCGCCGTCTCCGTCCGGACCCATTTCTCCATAGAGGATGTCCAGCCCAGGAGCTCCTCTCTCGCCTTAAAAGAAGCCCAATTGCAGTACTCTGGCTGACGCAAGACACTCGGATTTTACCTTTCAGTCCGGGCAAGCCGTCAAGACCCTCGAGACCTGAAACACATCAGAGTTTATGACCTTGCTCGCCTACAAATTATCACCCGTTAGTTTTAGTGCGAAAATTCAGAAGCCAGCAACCCGACCCCCTTATCTCTAATCCATGAATGGAACTTGGAAGCGCTAATTCTTATCAATTTTTATTATACAAAGTTGCACAAAAATTAAAACTTCGCATCCGGCTACTCTAGCAGGCCAGGAAGTACCCGAAAGTACCCGAACGTCAGCAAGAGGCCGCTCAAGACGACGGCTAGTCCAATTCTCGTGTTCCGCAAGACCGCGTTCTGCCACTCGCGGTTCCGGGCGCACTCCGTGTACGGCCACTGCGAGAAGGCCACAGTGTTGTAGAGCGGCATCCACTTCTCCCCAAACACCCGGAACAGCTGCTCGTCCAGCTTCTTGCGCCACATGTACGACCTCTTGTTCACCAGCTCCCGCATCTCGATGTAGTTGTACATTGCCAGGTCGCAGATTGCGTGTCCATTTCGCCAGCGCAGGTCCGTGAACTTTGGGAGCACCTGCGTCAGATCGTAATTGCACTCGATGAGGAGTGATCGGAGACACGTGACGTCCTCGAAACCGGCGTTCATGCCCTGTCCGTAGAAGGGGACCATGGCGTGGGCGGCGTCCCCGATGATGAGGAAGCGGGAGTCCACGTGGTAGGGACTGCACTTGACCTCCACCTGGTAGTGGGGCTGGCTCTTGAAGAAGTCCTCGATCAGCAGCTCCTCGCCGATCAGGTCGATGGCGTCCGGGAAGTGGACTCCGAAGAAGTCCAGGAGCTGCTGGGGCGTCTGGATCTCGCCGAAGGTGGTGAAGGGCATGAAGAGCGTCACGGTCCAGGACTTGTCGGCGTTCGGCATGGCGATCATCATGAACTTGCCACGCGGCCAGATGTGCAGGTAGCTCTGTTCCATCTTGAACTCGCCGTCTGGGCCCGGGGGGATGCAGAGCTCCATGTAGCCGTGCTCGATGTAGGTCTGGGAGAAGTTGAAGCCGGGTCTCTTCGCCATCTGCTTCCTCAGGGCGCTGAAGGCTCCGTCAGCTCCAATCACGAGGTCCGGTGACACATCCAGGTTCTCCTGGGTCTTCGTGTCCAGGAACGAGACCCCTCCCTGCTCGAGATCCGCCCTCACGAGCTTCTTGTTGAAGTGCACGCGGACGTTCGGGAGCTTCTCGGCGGCGTCCAGGAGAACCTCGTTCATAAACTTGCGTCCCACCGAGTAGATGCACTGCTTGTTGACAGAGTCATAGAACACCTTCTTGGTGCGGCCCTGGGTGTCGTGTAGCATGCGACCTTGCAGAGCAGTCCCGTGCTTGAGCAGGACCTCCTCCAGCCCCACGTCTCGCAGGGCCTGGCGACCTCGAGCTGCCAGGGACAGGTTTATCGTGCGTCCCACGGCGAGGTCCAACTGGCGGATGTCGTCCCGGTACTCGTAGAGATCCACTTGGTACCCGAGCTTGCCCAGCTGGAGCGCTGCCAGGGACCCCACGAGTCCCGCTCCCACCACCGCGACTCTGCGGGGGTTCGCGTTTTCGTCCAACTGCAAGGTTCCGCTCATGATTGACTGGTTCTCGCGCTGTCTCCTAATCGACTGAAGATGGACCGAAGCTCTACGAAAGAGGTGGTCGCTCTACTGATAAGGGTTTTGTATGTTTACTTTTTCGAGTTACACAAAAAAGCTACCGTCTCGGAAAAAGAGGGGACAAAAAATCGTCTTCAAAGCAATTAGCGACTTAGCGCCAAAAAACGCAGAGGTCAAGGTTTAAGGTCACTTACCGGGCAGACCGTCCTCTCCGGGGAATCCGATCGGGCCGGGATCTCCGATTGGGCCGGGGTATCCCTTCTGTCCCGGAGCTCCGTTGATAGTGGGACCAGGCTCTCCCATCGGCCCAGGACGTCCGTAGAAGCCCTGCTCGCCTTTGACGCCCTTGAGTCCAGGGAAGCCAGCCAAGCCTCGCTCTCCTCTCTCTGCTGGAGGCCCGCGATCTCCCTTCAGGTTGAGGATGATCGGGTCGGACGAGTCTCCTTGCTCTCCTCGGGCTCCGTCGTCTCCAGGCTCTCCTACTTCTCCCCTGGATTTAAAAAAATTTTAAGACCAGTTTTGAGGGCTTTCAGAGACCTACTTCAGTCCAGGGATGCCGTTGTCTCCTCGGAAGTACCACTTGAGTCGGCTGTCGGCGGGCTGTCCGGGGAATCCGTCTCTTCCGTTGCGGCCGTCGGTGCCGTTTCTTCCGGGGTATCCTAGCGTGAATCAGAATTAGGGTCCTGTACTTCAAAGGGAACCCGGAGCTCACCTGGAAGTCCGTCTGACCCCTGATCTCCTTTCTCGCCCTGTTCTCCCTTGAATCCTGGAGGACCTGCTAGACCTGGACTTCCCATGTCTCCAGCCATGCCGTCGTAGCCGATGTCTCCGATATCTCCTGGTTCAGCCTCCACTCTCTGCCCGATCTCTCGCAGAATACCTCTCTCTCCGGGAGGACCCTTGACTCCCTCGCTTCCGGGAATTCCAGGAAGGCCTTAAAAATATGACAAGGGTCAGTCTTCAAGTTTTTGTACAAAATTGGCTCCAAGTACCTGGATCTCCTGGGAATCCTCTTACGCCAGGTTTTCCGGGGTATCCCTTGAGCCCTGAAGGTCTGCAATGAAACTTGTGAAAAAGTCTTCTCAGAGTCTCATGGATCACCTACCCTCTGTGCCCTGCAACGCCGACTCGCCCTGCTGGCCCTGGCGTTCCGTCGTCTCCGTGGTCGCCCTTGGGTCCTGGCAGACCATCAGGACAGTACCCGCAGTCGTCACCTCGAGGACCTTTGTCTCCTCTTGCTCCTGGCAATCCGTCGAGCCTGCAAAGACTCTTCTTTGATCAAAAACCTATAAAAGTGAATAAATCACCGACCCGTCAACTCCTCTCTCTCCTCTTCTGCCGGGAAGACCATCTGCTCCAGGGGGGCCAGTCACGTTGAACCCGATTCCAGGCGCACCTTTCTCTCCTGGAAGACCCGTGGCTCCTCGATCTCCTGGGTAGCTAAAAGCGGAAAGTTGGGCTTGAAAATCCTTCTCCAGATGTGAAAAATACTCACCCAGGGATTCCAGGATATCCGTCCTTTCCTGCCTCACCCTTCGCTCCGAGAAGACTCAAGCCGGGCTCTCCTGGGCGTCCTGGCCTCCCAAGTGGTCCTGGAGCTCCCTGAGGTCCTTCGGGTCCGAGAAGCCCTCTTTCACCTGCGTCTCCGTCCTGACCTCTCACGGATATTCCAGGAGGACCTGCGTTTCCGTCCAATCCTGGGTCTCCAGGAGGCCCTGGCTCTCCAACCAGACCTCTCCGGCCTGCCAGCTAAAATTACTCCGTTTAGCTCTTTTCTCACAAAAATTGTTAGAAACTTACTCCTGGGATTCCGGGCTCTCCTGCTGGGCCGTCCTCTCCCAACTCTCCCTGGGGTCCAATAGACCCTACCTTGATCTCATCCAGCGTGGGGTCATATCTTCCAGGTAAACCTGCAATCCGCTTTTAGGATCTACGTCTCTCTTGAATACAACAAATCCTTACCTGGGGGACCTTGGATACCGGGCAAGCCAGTTATGCCGTCCTCTCCCAAGTCTCCCTTGAATGAAGCCACATGAGTAGTTGGAATCAAGCGAATTCTAAAAACGTACCTTCAAGCCAGCCAAACCGTCTCTTCCGGCGTAACCTGGGGCTCCCTTGGCTCCCTTTTCCCCGGGCGGACCAGCCTGGCCCGTCTTTCCCTGCTTGCCTCGATCGCCCACGCTTCCTTCGTCTCCCTTCGTTCCTTGACGACCCTGTCGGCCATCTCTGCCTGGAGCTCCAGCCTTTCCCTTCTGACCATTCAACCCGGGATCTCTGTGGCAAAAGAAATTCGTGAGCTAAAGGCTTTGCTGGAAGTCACTTCTTACCCTCTCGGTCCCTTGTTTCCCTTCAGACCCTTCAAGACAACAGATGGATTTGGTTTCCGGGAATACTTAATTCCAGGAACGCCTTTTTCTCCTCTTCGTCCTTGACAGTCACTAGGTGACGGGTCTCCTTGAGGTCCGGGGTATCTGCAAACATTGAGTTGTCCTCATAACTCTTATGTAAGAAACGGTAAAAGGACTTACCCCTTTTCTCCCTTCAAGCCGTCGTACGCGTCTTCCCCACGCTCTCCCTTCAGACCTGGAGCTCCATAGTATCCGGGAACACCGTCGCTACCTGGCTCTCCCTCCTCTCCCCTCACACCCTTCGTTCCCTTGGAGTTCAAACCTCCCTCTCCGGCGTCTCCGACGGGTCCCTTAGGTCCTGGTGGGCCCGTGGGTCCTCGGGTTCCCGGAGTTCCGGGATATCCGGGAGTTCCTGTGGCTCCATCAGTGCCGTTGCACCCATCCAGACCTCTGGGTCCTCGAGGTCCTTCTTCCCCAGGAATACCGGGGATTCCAGGAGTTCCTGAAATTCACCTCTGTGAATTGAGACACTTGCAAACCTCGAAGTAAGAGCTTACCCGGGTATCCAGGCTCTCCGCTGTCTCCCTAGAAAACATCAAAGTGAGAGATCTGAGAGTAGCCAGAGATCAAGTTTCTTACTCGGTATCCCTTCTCGCCACCGCCCCCAGCTTCTCCGTAGTCGCCGGGCTCCCCGAAGACTCCGGGAGGTCCTTCAGGTCCTGTAATGGAAAACTTTGGTAGAAACTCTCTCAAGTCTAGCTCCAGCCTTACCGAGATCGCCGGGCTCTCCTTCCACTCCCTGGAACCCGGGAGGTCCCTGGTGACCCTGCTTTCCCTTCAGGCCAGCACAGTCGCATTGTGTTGTGTTGCAGACCTGCGAGAAAAAGAGACGATTGTAATTCCCAAATCGACACCACTTCCTGTGCTGTCTGGTGGATCGATTAGAGAAGCACACAGACTCGCATGTTCTGAGAGACGAGAGCGGGAGATGAAGATTAAAATCCATTTTCCGCGGTTCGACGCTGGCACATGTTGCATGGCTTTGACCTTTCGGTTGAACTACTTGTGTTTGATAAGTAGCTTACATCGGGCAAATGTTATCAAAGAGGTGTCATTGAAATTGATTTAGAGCTATGAAAAGAGTCAAGTCCAGGTTCTATTCACCCATCCATCTCCCGATTTGCCGTTACTCGATCCAAGAAGACGTTTGTCTGTTACTCAGCATTGATAACGAGACATGAGCGCAGGAATTACAAAATTCTAGGAATCAAACGTTTTATTGACAAACGAATGTGTGCGAAATGTGAGCGGAGGAGCACAATAAAAGTGAAATAAGAACAGAGCAGCAAAAGGGGGAAGCAAATTAGATCATCGACAAATTAAAACTAAGTGTATTCGCGCAGTCAACAGCGATTAAAACATTATGCCCCGCCGCGCCGGGGCACCGCACGTATTTGTTTAAGTTGCAATTTCAAACAATACTGAGAAAATATTAGTTTTCATGTGTTTATTGCTCGGGATGTGCCTTTTCTCATGTGACTCTGGCGACACAATTTTTTCGACGAACGAACCAAGCCCCCAGAGCTTTTTTTGGGACCTCAACTCTGTCAAATATGACTTTTGGGTTCCACCTAAAAATTTGAGGAAAAAGAATTTGTAATTGGAAGAGGAGGTCAGGTCAGCTCCTTCTTCCTTAAGAATCTCCGTTCCGGACTGTAACCGAATTCAGGACTCAGGAGAAGGAAAAGAAGTCAGGTCATTAGCCTTCCCTGAAATGTGGCGCCTGCAGTCGAGAACCGATCGTGAGCTGACATGCAAAACAAGCATAATTTGAGGCAATTTTCTAATTTACCAATTTGTTAAAATTTTGTTTACTCTGCCCGGGATTACCAAACTGGAAATAGGTCACGAAAACATTTTTT
The DNA here is from genome assembly GCA_963930915.1 of Forcipomyia taiwana. Taxonomy (NCBI): domain Eukaryota; kingdom Metazoa; phylum Arthropoda; class Insecta; order Diptera; family Ceratopogonidae; genus Forcipomyia; species Forcipomyia taiwana. The sequence goes on along the minus strand of CAWVOI010000099.1, from coordinate 628,005 downwards.
ACTCGTGCTTTCAATCAGCATCTCATCACCATTTAACATACATTTCTGTGGGATTTGTTTATCTTTTCCGAGAAGCTGTTGCACAGATTGTTTAGAGCGAGAGTCGCGAGAAGTTTGAGTTTGCCCTCCCGGGGAAAATTTTCTGCAGTTTGTCGTGAAACTAATTTTGCGGAAAACGTGATGTTTCGACGGGTCCCTCCCGGTTCCCACAGCGGGCCAACCACATCTGGATCTTCAAAGCAACATAAACTGACTAATTAAATTTGAAATAAACATGACAGCATTTGCAACGACGATAAAAGATCGTTTGCTCGGAGCATTTATGTTGGAGGCAGCATATTGACTACCAAATAGTAGTGCATTGAGGAACCACATCAAAGAAACCAGTTTTCAGGCCCGCGTGTGCAGTTCAAAGGAGAAGAAAGTGCAAAACAAAGAAGAACGCGAGATCAGAACGGCGTCGCGACCACCAAATATGGTTACATCACACCATGTGCTGTCCTTGACCTGCACGGAGTGTTTGTCCGAAATCGGTCCTCGCCATTTAAGGTGGTTTTGAATGATCTTTTGGCCATTTTCTTCGCGTTTCGGAATAACCCAGTTTCGACGTACATCCTCAGACTCAAAATACTACCTAGACTGAGACCTTTGAGATGTTTTCTTCTAGAACTTTTAAAAACCTCTGGAAAACCCCATTTCTGGAAAAAATGGGATGTTGTGGGAATGTTCGATCTATGAAGCACTTTTGGTCTGAGGTTTATTCACATCCTGCCACCTCATCGGTTGCAATTCAAGCGTAATTAATGGAGTTCATTAGCACAACATTCCACAGATCATATGTTAGCTTTTCCAGAACCTAGTCCGCGAGCTGTACGTAAAATTTTCAACACCTTCTGAGTAACATCTGAGTAATGCCAGCAGCCGGTAGTCGAGTGCGTAAAATTCTATTTCTCGCCATCCGAATAGAGAAATTTCAATCATTGTATTGTATGTTTATTTTAGAATTATATCATTTATTTTCTCAATGAGCACATGTGGTTTCCAGCCGGTTCATTCACTTTTTTCCTCAACCCACAGGCACTCCTCTAAAGTGCTATTTTTAACGCAATGTTGTAGCATACTAGCTTCCTGGTTCGGAAAGATCCAATTCGATTTCGACACACAGAATTCGAGACACTTTCATTAACAGCCAAAACAAGGGAATTTCGAGCCACCAACATTGTAGCGCGATCGCGAACATCAAAAATATCGCAACAAAAAGCCACATTCCGCACTTCCTTTTTCATCATTCCTCATGTTGCGCGTTACATCATGAGCTCTAAAGTGCAATTGCGCTTCACTCGCAAAAACATATTAAAATTTTATGAATGAAAAGATTGAGAGTGACTTGAGAATTGAAATGGATTGTTTTTAAACTGCCGTCATTGTTCTGAAATGTGCATTCATTCTTGTGATTGTAAGGCGCACTCGGCACTCCTCCAGCCGGCTTTATCACATTTCTATTTTTGAGCTCCCTGGTCTCCATCTCCACTCCCGCCTCCCGGTCTCCACACTCCACCATATCCACATGAAGAGAATTAAACTTTTCACTCGTGAATGCAGTTATTGCTCTGAGGAAATGTGCTCTAATTTATGTACAAACTGCTAAAAGTCGGAGATAATGCGTGAAAACATGTGAATTGCATTGTGATCATGCCACCCACTGGACTGAGAACCGGGAAAAACTTTTGAGAGTCACTAGTTTTTCATAATCAGTTTTAGAGAAAATTAAAGGCAATTTTGTAAAGGGTTTTTCAAGTGAAAATTAACTCTCCAGCCTCCAGAGCTATCTCACGGTAAACATCTCAATCTTAGACCCCCACCCTTCTCTCTGTTAGGGTTTTTCTCACACACTAGTACTTGATTTTATTCAGGCTTTTAGTGCATTTTTAATTTGAATCAATTTTGAAAAAAGTCCTCTTATGTGTCCGATGTGTCCGTCTGTCCGTCCGTCCGCATGTCCGTCCGTCTGAGTCGCAAACGCTCCGAAACTAGAAGAGCTAGAGACCTACGGTTTTTGCATGTTGTCATGTATGGTCTAAAGAGTGGGCAAAACACTTTGTTTTTTTCCGAAAAACTGCATGGGGGTAACTTTGGGGGGTTTTCCGTTGTATGAAAGTTCCTTGTACTTTGTCCTTGATGATGATTAAGAGCATTTTTTCAGGGTCTAAAATATTACTCCCTAGGAAAATTGCGAGGCTTGCAAGTCTCTGAGAAAACTGGGAAAACCGCCAGAATCTAAAGGAAACACGACCTCTGGTTGAAAATATTTCAAATACTGGGGAATTTGGTTTCAGACCACCTTAAAGGAAGCGGCAAATGACTATAATCAGGCGAGTCAAAACAGTTGCGCCGATTAGCTTTCAATCGATTCGCCGCCAGTGACTCGGCTCTCCCTCTGATTAATAGATGAATTGAAAGTAAGCACATTGTTTCAGTTTTTGACGCTTCAAGTGAAATTGATGAGGGTGAAGTGTGATGCAAGTGATAAGAGCCGTTTATTAATAGAAATTGAAGCATTTATATAAACTCGATTCTTTTCCGCGCGGCGCACAACCAAAAAGTCGCTTTTAGCGATAATTCAAACTCCGGAGTCTCAAAAAATTTCGGCTAATTTGATAACAAAAATCAGGTCAGTTGCGGGGTCAAGGAATTTTAATCAGTAATAAGTGTTTTTGTGAAAATAGTGTCTCTCGTTTCTCCTTGCCTTGGCTTAGAGGGAGGAGGGGGGGAAGAAGCCTTCACCCAGTACCGCAAGTCACCCGCGTTGGTGATTTCATGCGAGCCCCAGCGCGTATCGTCGTTGAACCTCCAAGTGATCAGCATCCGGGAACTCGAAGGCGGTTTTTACATACACAATTACATGTCGAGCACAAAAACATCGGATTCGGAATTGGTAACAGTGCGAAGTTTGCGCGACACTTCTGAACTTGATCCATGACCGATAAGCCGTGAAGTAATCAGCGGCCCTTGAAAGGGAATTTTGAGAGGCTATGGGAGCACGAAACTTCCTTCGGAGTGTGCTCCGGAATTGGTATGCGAGGGCAATTGAAAAAATATGCAAACCACAAACGCTTTTTAATCAGCTCAATCATCCGTCCGCCAGCTCATTCATTCACTCAATTATGCTGTGTGCCCTTTATTCGCGTACGAGTACGTAGGAGGCGTCTTCGTTGCAAGACTTTCTTTATCAAGTGAACCCAATCAGCTGCTCGAGAAGCGAAATATCAATGTGTGTCAGGAAATTCGAGACGTTCCAGTTCAAGGTAAGTGATGCAACGATTTTCCTGGCGTTAGGTAGTTTCGCCTCGCCCCCACACTCTCTTACGCCCAGCGGCGTATCTTTTCTGTCTAACAAGTCTCCCCGCGGCCAGTATGTAACGGGGAGACTGCGGACAGACTCAAGTCTCAAGTCTTCCCGCAAGTCTGTCCACGCGGACAGACTGGGAAAAACTTGGACAGACTTGGTCAATTTTTGGCTCGGAAGTAAAACTCTTCAGGCAGAAATACTATTTCTTTTTCCAAATTTTACTTCTGGACTACGAATTGGACAGGAAAAAGATGTAAGCAAATGGCGGATCAGCAAATTTTTTCACACAGGGTTAGTTTGGGTCAAATAATTTATTTTTCAATTTAAATACCTTTGAAAGTCGAGGGTTACGTAGGTTCCTAAGATCCTATTGTGGTCCATTTAAAATAATTTCACCAGAAGTAATTTTTTAATGAGCAGAAAAACTTGATCCTTAAAATATTTTCTCAACTCTAAAAATTTTTTTGAGGCCTATAATCGCTCAGAAGTCCACTCTGACATCCTGAACAACTCTTTGGAGACTCGATTTTTCAGGAGCGCTCCAGACCTCCCAACTAGAAACGCCACTGCCCTGCTCAGAGTGATAAGTGCAAGTGCATCATTATACGTGTGACATAAGCATTATCACGGTCTGCATTTTGCGCAAATTGCTGGCATGCGAGTATCAACGTGCCAGCGTTAATTCGAAAATTGCCACTTGCCCGCATGCCCGTCAGTGCTTTCTTTGATATTTTCTGGGCGACATGTCTGTCTTCTGAAGTGTCTGACTCAGAGTTCGAAACCCACTGGGCTTTATCGGCAGCCTACTCTAGCGAGTCCGGAGAGAGAGGAGCCCAGAAGAGAGTGGGGTTTAGCGCAATCCCAGCAATTCCAGCAATTTGTTCACATTATCACAACATCAGTCTGAGATTGATGATCTCATGATTGAGCGTGGGGGTGGCGGCTTGCTCTGCAAAATTGTGTAAAGCGCGAAAAAAAGATCAAAGTGGCGATACTCGGCACACTTTGTAGCCTCTTCTCGCCTGGCAGCGACTGACGTGGGGCGAGTGGCGGCCACCAGAATGAGGCTGCTCATTTGCACTCTAATTTCCATTGTTTACTCAATGCGAACATTTGAAGCGAGATTATTTTTAGTCGACGTTTAATTGGATTTCGGTGGTTGCGCGCGCCAGAGACTCGGAGAGGGAGGAGTGCGAGCACACAAACTCGGTAAGTAAGTCAAAAATTATCTAAGGTTATTTGGGGGGGTCAAAGACTCAAGACTCAGCGAGCTGATAAGTTGGTGAGGCGAATTTTATTGCCGTTTGGCCGAGTTTCATGTTCCGCGCCCTGATTAGAGTCCGAGAGAGATGCTCTGAAGGTCTACTGTAGGGCGAATTCTCGGCACCAGCGACTCCAGCAGGGCCCAAGGTTTCGGATTTTATGGGCCTTAATAATCGTTTTTGGAGCCCATAAATCATTGGTCTTGCGAGTTGCGGCCCCTTTTCTGCCACTCGGTGCACGACCGCGTTTCGAGTTGCTCACAAAAAGTACAAAAAAGGAAACGAATAATGTTTCATGTTCCAATGTCCATGCTGAATTGTGCACCAAAGGCGAATTTTGTGCGCATGCAAGCATTTTTATCTCCGCGAATTTCGTTCCCTGTAATAGCTTAATTCAATTCTGGCCTTTGTGAGTGTGTATGCGGAAAGGCGAAAAATTACCATATTTTTGGCCTCTCGAGGATGTGTGCGACACATGTGATGGGCAAGCGAGAGCAGCTGAACAATTTATACTCGGAAAGGCAAATTAATTTAGAGTAAGACGATATTCTGGTGCATCGCCTGTCTCGTCTTCGTTGACAAATGCATGTTGATACGCTGGATTTGAGCATCTTAGAGACTAAAAATAACACCGATTTCCATAACAGCTTATTTTCTCATCGCCAGCCGGGGGATTGCATAATTTCTGCTAAATTGACGGGTTAGCGCGAAGAGAGGCTGAGTTTCCAGGAATTGCGGGTCGAGCTGATAACGCTATCACAATTGTTTTAGCATAGGATGACGGCAGCGACAAAGTCGGTCGCAAGAGCGATGAATGAAAAGGAACTGGGGTTCGTCGCCTGGTGCGGATTTTTCGTCGCCAAATTTTTCTGTCACACGCGTGCACAAAAGAGCTGGTTGCCCAGACAGGAGACTTACCACGGCACTGGTAATATCCACTTGAGTTGAAACTATGCTAAGTACTACTAGAACTAGATAAACTGGCAATACGGATTTCAATTTCGTCCACAGACCCCTTGGGTCTGGGGCATTATTTTTCATTTTTCCGCCCACTTGAAAAACTTGTCTTTCCTTTGCCTTTAAAAATCCTACGGCGCAGCGAAAATATTTCTAAGTCCACTAGATGTTCGGAAAAAGTGAGATTTTCAACCGAAAAAAACGGCGCGACGTCGACGGATGATGCCCACTTGACGTTCCAAATGGCACTGAAATCCACAGTTGGTGCTCAGAGCGAGCATCCCATTCTCGTCCCGTCCTCTTGCCCCGGTTCCCCCTCGCCTGCTTGCGAGAGAACTGATAAAGTGCCCCGCCACACTCCCATACGCCGTTTGATCGTGGCGATCGACAAGAGCAGAGTCAAAAATTTCATTTTCGCTCAGTACACTCGAGACTATCCTGGACGTCGGATCGAAACGTCTGCGCGCATAATTATTTTATTCTCGTTTTTTTCTTTGCATTTTCTTCTTCTTTTCCACTCACATAATACGACCATCGACTTGTAGTAGCAGCACCAGATCTCCCGAACTTGTGTCTTGCGCGATCCAATAATTTATGAATTTTTTTTTCCTCCGACTCGTCTCTCTCCGTGGAGTCGTTAGATTTTCATAATTCCCCATTTTCTTGTAAACTCGTGCTGCCGTGGTTTTGAACTTGTAAAAGAAGAAGAAACTGGTATTTTTAGTCCCCGCGACAAATCATCAGTCACATATTTTTGGGCAAAGTCGTAATAAAAATTAAATTTTCGGTCCATTTAGAAAATTCGGTGGATTCACAGAAAAGAGACTGTAAGACGTCGGCAGGTGATGGAATAAGACTGTTGCCGAGCAGTGAACAAGTGCCAATTAGCTTTACATAAATATAAATTTTCTTGTGATATTCAACTAGTGAAAAGCCCTCGTTTGGGGGCCATGGGGCGGATTATGGAAGCTCCATTAAAAAGGTGACCGAAAAATATTTTTCCCGAAAATTTTACAAGTCTGCCAATGAAGTCGGAAATGAAGCTAAAAAAATTTTGTGTGTGAAGTCAGAGAGCGCCACTCATGGAATTTCATTAAAATCATAAAGTGATGAAGTGAATTATGTGAAACATAATCATCTAAGCTCTTATCAACATAACGACCGAAGCGCGAATTAAAATGCTCAGAAATAGAGCGGAAACACTCTGTACTTGTGTGCTCCTGTTAAATCTTAAAAATATATCAGTGCGGAGGCTTCTGACAAAGTCGTTGCGAAAAGCTGGATTTGCTAACCACAACATGGATTACGAGTTACGACACAGGAAAGAGGATTATCAGTGAATTTTACAACCACGCAAAGCGCCGTCGGCAGGTTATCTCGGACTTGGTAGTCGGGCTGTTAGGTCTTCTGTGATCACCCCTTGGTCGTATCTTATCGTTATCTAGTCTATCGCACCTTCGATTTCTCAGTAGTTTGTGAGGTTTCCCCAAACGCAGACCTGTTTGTCCCCAAAAATGTTGACTGAGTACGTCGGGAACATCTACAGTCCCCCAGAGGCAGGACACGTCTTCGTCATAGGCGGGAAGACCATAGACGGGGCCGATAGGTGAAAAGACGCAGAAGGGGTCTCGCTGGTGACTCAACTTGGAGTGTTTGTTCCAGATTAGATATCGAGTTCCGAGCGGGAAAGGCGGCCCACGACGACGTCCAGCTCTGGCTCAGCTTCAGGTTCAATACCGAGACTGTGATCCGCAACTCGTTGCTGGGGGACAAGTGGGGGGACAATGAGGTGGAGGAGAACGTCAACCCCATGACGATCTCCAACCCCCTGTCTCCCGGCGAGAGGTTCCGAGTGTACATTCTCATCTCCCAGGAGCACTTCCACATTGCCGTCAACAACATTCACTTCTGCACGTACAAGCACCGCGCGGACCTGCACGGAATCAGGACGCTGAAGGTCACGAAGGACGTCCAGTTCGTGAACCAGGTGGACCAGAGGTCCGTCTATCCCATCGTGAGACCCCTCGTTCAGAACAACGACGACTTTCTGACGTTCTCGAACGACGTTCCGTCCAAGTTCCAGCCGGGGCACGCCATCATTCTGACGGCCATCCCCTACGGCGTAAGATCGTGGCTCTGAGAGCCGAAGAGGAATCTCACGAGTTTGACTTTTTAGAACCCCAAGGGGAGATTCGTGGTCTCGTTCTCGGAGAAGGACTCCAAGAAGCAGGCCCTGCACTTCAACCCTCGCTTCGAGCACAACCTCGTTGTGAGGACCTCCACTAGGGACGACTTGAGGTAACGGGGGAGGTCTCTGAGTCGTGAGTCTAGCTACTTTCGTTCCAGCTACCGCGAGGAGGAGAGGAACGGGAACTTCCCCTTCGTCTTTGACCAGCAGTTCAAGCTCGTGATTGCGCTGAGCACCACGAGCTTCCTCATTGCGGTCGACGGGAAGCGCTTCTGCACCTACAAGTACCACACGAAGGACCAGCTGGAGGTGCTGAACGGCCTCAAGATCTTCTGTCTCGACGGAATGCGCATGGAGGTGTCGGCCATCGACCACATCTACTGCGGCTCCCCGACGTGCCGCGACTTCGAGAGCTTTTCCAATCCCGACATTGAGCTGTACTAAGTGAATAACCACAATAAAGTGCCGATAAATCTATAAATGAGCTTCTTGGAGTGCCAAGTGGCGAGTTGATAAGGAATGCAGTGCGAACTGGGGAGGAAATTACATCAAAATCAGCAAATTGATAGTCAAGTGAATGAATAAATAAACGGAACACATGTTCTTGAAATATGAGGAAAATTCAGCTGCCTGCTGCGGTCTATGGGCACATGTGTGCGGGCTGTGGAGTGACGAAAGTGAACATGTGTAGAGTCTGCAAGAGGATAGCAAGTGTTAATGAGTGCGCTTCGTACTTCCGATTTCATTCACAGATTTGTCTTCTCTCTCTCTCTCTCGCACATTCTCTCCCTCTCTCTCTCTCGCCCATCCAACACACCCGTTTATCGTGTATCGTAATGCTTTTCTTGCTTCGCAGATTAATTTTAGTCACAACATTTTCATGGTTAATCGCAGACACACAAGGCGTAAGTTCGAGCTAGACAAGCTGGCGCTTCGTCAGTCTCTCTATTTTCGTATTTTTGCTTCCCACTTTAGCAACTGTGGCAGGGAATTGTCGGTGCCGTAGAATACCTTAGACCCAATGACCCCCGGAGTCGCGTCGACGACTACGAGGTCCGACGACCCCAAATCGACAGCAGCTACGACCTGATCGACACGAACAGGGGAGCCCAGGGCCCGCCACCGAAGAATTGCACCTCCTCCGGCACCTGCTGCCAGCCCAAGTGCTTCGCTGAGAAGGGAAATCGAGGGTTACCCGGCTTGTCTGGCTTGCCCGGTCCAAAAGGTAACCGAGGCTTTCCCGGAAACGAGGGATTGCCTGGATCGAAGGGAACGAAAGGAGAGCCCGGACCGATTGGGCCTCGAGGACCCAAGGGAGACCGAGGAAGGCCCGGAAGTCACGGCTACCCCGGAACTGCTGGCCAGCCTGGAATTTCTGGAGCTCCAGGGTGAGTCAATTGGGCTCGGGGAGGAGTCAAGTCCGCTCAAACTCCCTTTTCAGTTTTCCCGGAATCCCTGGTGTGGATGGCTGCAACGGAACCGACGGTCTTCCCGGATTGTCCGGACTTCAGGGCGTCACTGGACCCCGAGGGTAGGTTTCTCTGAAGGACCCTTGTTGGTGTTTGATGGAGGTGGTTTTTAGGTACCCTGGTGTGGCCGGAGACAAGGGTGACAAGGGAGAGCCCGCCATAGACTCGAGCTACTATTCCAAGGGACAGAAAGGAGAGGCAGGTTTCAGCGGCAGACCAGGATCTCCAGTAAGAGAAAGCTATTCCAGCCAAGTCTTTTTGCTAAACAGCTTCTTTAGGGTACTCCAGGAGAGCAGGGACCTCGTGGACCCAAAGGAGACCGAGGATTGGACGGAAGACCCGGTCAGAGGTAACTTTTTGTACTTTTGAGTTGGAAAATTTTTCAAAGCGACATTTTTCAGGGGAGATCTCGGAGACAAGGGAGAGAAGGGATTGTGCATCGTGGGACCTCCCGGAGAGAAGGGAGAGCCTGGATCGACGGACCAGCTTCCATTCACTGGAGGAAACACCACTGCAGTTGGGCCGAGAGGCGAAGCAGGAGAAAAGGGAGACCTTGGCTACCCTGGCAACCCTGGATCCCCTGGCGAGCCAGGTGATATTCAACCATTTTTTAGTTGATTAGTTGCTCAGGGCTTTGGTTCCAGGTTTGAACGGAGTTGACGGACGAGAAGGGGTCAAGGGAGAAAAGGGTCTTCCAGGCCCACCTGGAGCTCGGGGTCGAGACGGAAACTACGGACCTCCTGGTGATTATTACTCTTGGGAGTAAAAGGACCTTCACTAATTTTGAATCAATTTAGGACCTGTCGGACAGAAGGGAGACCGAGGCGTGGAAGGCCTACACGGGTATGAAAGTGTGTCAGAGTAGAAGAACCAGTAGTAACGATCTATTTCCAACAGATTGGACGGCCAGCGAGGACAGAAGGGAGAACCCGGTAGAGACGGTGACCGAGGATTGCAAGGTTTGCCTGGTGTTGCTGGACCGCCCGGTGGTGGCAAAGGAAGCCCCGGACCCCCAGGACCTCAAGTAAGATTACAAGTGCCTCGTGAAAGTCGCTGACATGGTGTATTTCAAGGGACCACGAGGTTTCAGAGGCCCTCCAGGACCGAAGGGAAGTGACGGATATCCCGGAGAGGCCGGACCCAGAGGCTTCCCTGGAGCCAAGGGAGGCCAAGGTATCCCCGGACGACCAGGACCTGAGGGCTTGGCTGCCGAGAAGGGCGCCAAGGGAGAACCTGGAGCTTCGGGGTAAGATTTCTCAGCTCAAGGAGATGAGATGTTTATTTTTGGTTCCAGTTTGCCCGGATTCCAAGGACCCCGAGGAGTTTCAGGACCCCCTGGACCCGAAGGACCTCGAGGAGACTCTGGGTTGCCCGGAATCGGATTGCCAGGCGTGAAAGGAGACAGCGGCATTCCCGGTTTCCCGGGCCAGAAGGGAAGCAAGGGAGATCGAGGCTTCCCCGGTTTGATGGGAGTCCCAGGAGACGCCCGAGAAGGACGACCTGGATTGCCTGGAAGACCCGGCCGAGCTGGAGACAAGGGAGACGCTGGTCGACCAGGGTTCTCAGGAGATAAGGGAGACCGAGGTGACAAGGGAGACATCGGAGGTCGCTGCTCGGACTGCCGACCCGGATTCAAGGGAGACAAGGGAGAGCGTGGTTTCGACGGCTTGAGTGGACCCGTTGGAGCTCCAGGACCCGTTGGAGAGCCTGGCTACCCCGGAGACACTGGTGAGTATCTCCCTTTTGACCGATTTAGGGGTTTTCTGAGAAATTTTCTGAATTTCAGGCTTGGACGGACCTCCTGGATTGCAGGGCTTTCCTGGATCTCCTGGCTTGCCCGGCAAGGACGGCCCTCCTGGACCTGCTGGAGAACGAGGAGCTGACGCTATTGTGGACCTGTCTCAAACCAAGACAGAGAAGGGATCCAAGGGAGAACGAGGCTTCCCAGGAGTCAAGGGACCCAAGGGAGAGCAAGGCCTTTCTGGAAGCCCCGGTTTCGATGGGCTGAAGGGAGATCGAGGACTGAAGGGAGACTCTGGTGAGTACAAGGAGATTAAGGAGGTTTTCTACAAGTATTTCTTGCACCTTAGGCCGTGTTGGCGTTCCCGGAATCGAAGGTATCCCTGGACGACCTGGTCGAGATGGACTGTAGGTAGCTCTGCTCAAAAGTTTTCCCGTCCTAAAACAAAATATTGGTTCCAGACCCGGCTTGAAGGGAGAGAACATCAAGGGAGAGGCCGGAATTCCCGGAGCTTACGGCGATAAGGGAGACAAGGGTCAGCCTGGACGTCTTGGCCCGAAGGGAGACCAAGGTATCTGCCCACCACCCAACATAACTGAGGGCATGAAGGGAGACCGAGGCGAGAGAGGCCAGAAGGGAGAACCTGGACCACAGGGACCTGAGGGCTTCCCAGGCGAGAAAGGTGACCGTGGATTCGATGGCTTGCCAGGAACTAGCGGACCTCCAGGACCCCCCGGACCCGTTGGAGCTCGAGGATACCCCGGAATCCCCGGAGAGAAGGTACTTTGAAGCCCGAAACCCCTAAGTTTCTTCAAAACCTCTCTTATTTCAGGGTATCGGAGGACCTGTTGGCTTGCCTGGACCCCGAGGACGAGACGGTTTGCGAGGATCTTCCGTAAGTTGACCTCCTTCCCCAAGAATAGTCCTCAAATTTTGAGTTTTCAGGGACGACCCGGAGAGAAAGGAGGCAAGGGAGAGCCCGGTCTATCCATGGTAGGCCGCACTGGACCCAAGGGCAACCAGGGATTGACTGGCCCCAAGGGAGACAGAGGACTTACCGGAGAGAGAGGACTCGACGGCCTTCCCGGTTCCATCGGATACCCCGGAGAGAAAGGCAAGTGTTTTTCCCCCTTTGGGAGCTGGAACTCATACATGTCTTGAACAGGATCCGAAGGAGAGTCTGGACCCCCCGGAATCCCCGGCATCGAAGGACCCAAGGGAGACGCTGGACCACTCGGCCCTCAAGGACGACAAGTAAGTGCTTTATTTGGTGGGGTTTTGAGGGGTCAGGCGGAATCTGTCCCGCCTGGAGTTCCAATTCGCGTGCCAACGCAGCTGTCGCTTGATGCTCCGGTCTGCTAGGATGTCAAAGAACTTCTTGAAGAAGAAAATGTAGATGATTTCGTACGCCGAGACCAGACTGAAGCCGATGAAGAGTCCCGTGAGGCCGCCGAACATGGCCAGGATTTGCATGGAGCTCTGAAAGAGGTCCCTCCGGTAGCTGGTCGAGACGTAGTGGGTGTAGAAGACGTGAATCAGCGACTGGTTCTTGAACTCGATTCCCTCCAGCAGCTTGTTGGCCCCAATCGTGCGATCCAAGTCCAGAATTCCGGTTGAGACTTCCGCTGCATATGAGTGGTAGTCGCAGGACGGGAGACAGACGCAGTTGACGCCTCCTGTGTCGAGTTTCTCCTTCGCCAGGAACCTCCTCGAGTTGTTGAAGAACTCGTAGTACTTGCTCCTGACGCTGCCGTAGCACTTTTTGTCCGAGAGCTGGCAAACGGGGTCCGAGGGGATGCGGGGGAAGTTGTAGGGCACGCACTTGCACGCATCGAAGCTGATGAGTCGCACGCACTCGTCGATGCAGTTCGTGTAGCTGTACCTGAGGTCGATTTGGCTTGTTCAAATATTACGTCACGGTCTGAGGGGGATGGGGCCACCGAAATTTTGTGTGTGAAAGCTGATTTCAGTGCTTTTTCCAAAAACACTAAAATCAGCTCTTCAGCTGCTCTGAAAGCCGAGATATGGCCATGTCAACAATTTAATTTTTCTGAAAGAAAATTACGGAAAAGCTACTTTCTCAAAAGCTAAATTTTTAAAACTTTGGAACCAAGCTTTTCAAAAAATAAGCTTTCAAAATAAATTTTTTAAAAAAATTTATAAGTTTTCCAAACTTTACCAAATGAGCCTATTCAAGATGGCGGCCGATCAATTTTTTTATGGATGCGGACTTTACAACCCCAAAAACTGCCGGATACTAAATTTTAGCCGGATCCTTAGATTAACCCTTCGATTTAAGTGATCCTAAAATGCCCAAAAGTCAGACTGTGGGGCGATTTTACCGTGACGTAATATTTGAACGAACCCCTTGAGGCGACAAAGCTCACCTTCCCATGACGTGCATGTTCATCTCGTCCCGGTTGTAGCATCTGCGAGTACTGACGTCCTTCTTGGAGACGTCCTCCCTGCTGTACGTCGTCTCGGGAGTCACGGCGACTAGCGCTTCTCGTCCCGCGTTCAGAAAAAGCGAGACCGAGTTGGTGTCGGGGAAGTCGAAGGAGTCGTGGATGATGACTCGGAACCCGTGTCCACTGAAGGCGGCGCCAAAGTAGTCGCTGATTTCGGGGTTCACGAGCACCGAGAGACCGGAGTCGTACCCCACGGCCGAGGTTTTGCGGGGTTTCCTGATAATGCTCGAGAGAAGGGTCGAGTTGCGGTAGCGCTTGAGCCCGAGGAAGTTGAAGGCACAGCAACGGCCGTAGTAGGTGATGATGGGTCTGAAGAGCGAGTCGCAGCGCACCTGGATCCCACGCCAGAAGCACTTTGAGACCATCGACGTGCACTTGGGCATGAGGGCATCCGTCACTGCCTCGACTGACAAATTGTTGGCCTTCAGTATGTCATTCAGCTCCAGGTACTCCTCCTCCTCGGCGTTGCCCACCTCCGTAAAGTGGTGAACCAGCCGCAGTTTCTCCATGAGCTGCTCCTCCGAGTAGTTGGTAGAGGGCTTCAGGATTCCGGCAATTTTCCTCGTGGCGGCCAGGCTCATTTTGTTGAAGCTGCAGATGGTGACGGCCGGAAATGGGACCTCGTTCGCGGGGAAATAGGCGCTCTCGACGACAGTGACGACGGGAGTTTTGGAGTTGATGAAAATGGAGAACCAGAGCAGGATCCCGGAGAAGCAGCTCAGGGAGAGAGTGAGGACGATCCAGAAGACTCTGGGGATAGGGTACCGAGGTCACTGAGGGCTTCTGGAACCGCAAACTCACCTGTCACAGGTGTCGAAACGGGGGTTCACGGCGTATCTGAACCCGTGAGTGCCGATCTTGGAGCAGAAAAACGTCAAGCTCTCCACCATGTGGTTCTTGAACTTTCCCCAAATGGAAACCTTGCTTTTCTTCTCCTCCATTCTTGTCTTGAAGCTCGACGTGAACTGACAACTCACTCAGCTCCGTCGCTCCTTATAAGGCTTCTCGAGGTCATCAATCATTTCTGGGCGGACAGAATCAATTTGACGGCCTTGAGACTAAAATTATTTTCTCCAACACAGGGACCTCCTGGCCGACCTGGTATGGATGGAATCAGAGGACAGCCTGGCCAAAAGGGAGAGCCTGGAATTCAGGTAAGTCCTTGAACTCACTGCAGTAGACATGTGGTGTGAACTTGCTGATTACAGGGTATGATTGGACTGCCAGGAATCAAGGGAGACACTGGGTAAGGAATTGCTGAGTAGCCAGAAGGCCCTATTTCAACTCATTTTTGTTCTAGATATTCCGGACTCGAAGGAGCCAAGGGTGTCAAAGGAACCCAAGGTCCACCAGGCTTGTCTGGAGCCACTGGAGCGACAGGAGCCCCTGGTTTGAGAGGTGACAAGGGAGAACGCGGAGAGAAGGGAGAAATCGGAGAGAGAGGGTAAGTTTCAAGTCCACTTCATGGGTAAAGTTACTATTTCTTCGAAACATTTCAGGTACGATGGTCTCAATGGAATCACAGGACCTCCTGGATTGAAGGGAGACAAGGGCTTGCAAGGACCCGCTGGTCTCGATGGCCTGAACGGAATTCCTGGAGAGAAGGGAGACCGAGGCTACCCTGGTCTGATTGGGCCAAAGGGAGACCCTGGTGAAGTTTCGGAGAAGGGACAGAAGGGAGAGCCTGGACTTCCTGGAATCAGAGGAGAAACTGGCCGCGCTGGTTACGATGGACTGTAAGCCTTGCAACTTGAATCGTTGAAACCCTAACCTTGATTGTTTTAGACCTGGTATCAAGGGAGACGCCGGATTGCCAGGATACGGACGCCCAGGACCCCAAGGTCCCAAGGGAGACGTAGGAGACTCTGGCAGAGACGGAATCCCCGGAGCTGATGGAGTTAAGGGAGACCAAGGTAGGAGAGAATTAAATAGAGACCTCAAGAAGAAAGAACTGAGTCAGCTCTTTTTCAGGTGTTCCTGGATTCCCCGGAATCAAGGGAGAGAAGGGAAGTGCTGGCTTGCCCGGAATACCCGGAGGCCCCGGAATGGACGGTCTGAGAGGCCCAGATGGACTGTGAGTGTGTCTTAGGTATTTTGAACGTCTTCTGACGGTTGGCATTTCAGTCCTGGAACCCCTGGACCCCGAGGACAGCGAGGACAGAAGGGAGAGCAAGGTCTGCTAGGTATCACGGGTCCCAAGGGAGACAAGGGAGAGCACGGAGTCCCCGGCTTGATCGGGTTGGCAGGAATCAAGGGAGACAGAGGTCAGCCCGGAGAGAGGGGAGCGCCTGGTCCTTTGTACGAGATCAAGGGAGACAAAGGAGATGCTGGCCTTGACGGAGTTGTCGGAATGCCTGGAGCTATGGGAGAGCCTGGTCGAACTGGCGAGCCTGGCATCCCCGGTAGGACATTTTTGTTGTAAGATTTTTTTGTCTAGCTTTTTATAATTTTGCAGGAGAGAAGGGAGACAGAGGCTTCAATGGCCCACGAGGACCACCTGGCTTGGAAGGTAAATTTCTTCCTTTGTCTTTGAAAGGTGCTAAAGTGGCTCTTTTTTGTTAAGGCTTGCCCGGAGAGAAGGGAGACCAAGGGTATCCTGGAGACAAGGGAGAGGTAGGACCCGCCATCAAGGGCGAGAAGGGCTTGCCTGGAAGACCAGGAAAGAACGGACGTGACGGACTTCCAGGTAACTTTTATTCCTACAAGAATCCAAATTACATGATTTTGTCTGATTGCAGGACCTATTGGACTGAAGGGAGACGAAGGACTGCCTGGTATGAAAATTCCCTCTCATAGTAGAATATTCAAACTGACAAAATTTTAAATCACAGGACTGACGGGAACTCCGGGAGCACGCGGTTTGCCAGGTAAGTGTGTCGTGTATTTTAACTTCCACCGAATGAGATCGCTTCAACACGCAGTCAGAAAATAGCGAAAACATGTGTGAAAGAGAGAGACGGATAGCGAAGCGCTTGACGTATTTTGCTCCACGCTATCCCTTTGAGGTTCAAAAATTCATACTCGCATGATTTTGACCTTGGCATAAATTTATGCTAGAACTTGTGAAATATAACGCTCTTATCAGACAAAAAGTCTGCTTGGAAACAGACAACTTTTCGACCCCGAAAGGGCTACTACTATCAACGACAGACTTACGTTTCGTGGCACACGAGTCTGGCGAATATTTCACCAACAAGCTGGATTGTCGAGAGGCGTATGATGGAGCAGAAAGTGCGGTCAAGTTATCACCCAGTGGGCGTCATAACTGACGGTCCATTAAACATCAAATGATGACTTGTGAATATGAATTTCGTTGATTCTAATTCGCTCGGCCTTAACCATCTTACCCAGAAAGGTTTTGGTTCGATAATCTGATGGTGTTGAGGTGATCTCCCAAAAATAAAACTCACACGAAAACACGCGAGAGCGACCCGACTGATGTCTTGATGTATTTCAGGCCCGGTTGGACGACCTGGTGAAAAGGGTATGTAGACTTTTTCAGCCTTGATGTCGCGTTATCTGAACAAAATTATTCGCAAAAGGTGACCGAGGACTCGCGGGAGACAGTGGTTCTCCTGGCTTCGATGGCTTGCCAGGACCTCTCGGTCAGAAGGGTGAGATCGGGTAAGTTCTTGGGAAACAAATTGGGCCAATTTTAACTCTTTTCCTTCAAGATATCCCGGAGAAAAGGGAGACCAGGTAACTATTGAGCTGTTAAAATATTATCAATTTGACTGACTTTTTGATCCCTTCAGGGACCTCCTGGACTTCCTGGCGTGCAAGGAGAAAAGGGAGGCTTAGGTAAATTCCCATCAAAAAGTTTTGCGGTTGGCTAAAATTCAAGTTTTCCAGGGTTGCCCGGAGCTCCTGGTCGCGACGGAATCCCCGGCATCAAGGGCGAAAGAGGAATTAATGGAGACGTAAGAGCACTCAAAATTACCTCTCTTCTAGAAATTGAGACTTTTCTATGCTTAGGTTGGAGCACCTGGCTTGCCTGGTGTTGTGGGAGAGAAGGGCGACTCTGGACTGAGAGGCTTGGACGGCCGCAACGGCCCTGTCGGAGAAAAGGGAGCCAAGGGAGAGACTGGACCTCCACCTCTCCCATCTGAGAGAGGACCTCCCGGACCTCCTGGAGCTCCTGGACTGAAGGGAGACCAGGGCTCGTCCGGACCTGCCGGTTTGCCCGGAATTGACGGCGAACGCGGAGATAAGGGTGAGTTTTTCGGCGACTCTTTCAGCTGCTGACGAAGTTTTTTCAGGCGATGTTGGTCCCGTTGGCTTGCCTGGACCTCGAGGAGCAATTGGCTTGAGAGGAGAGGTCGGAATCCAGGTGAGTATTTCCTCTGCCAACTCAAACACGAACTGACTGGTGTCATTTCAGGGACCACCTGGCCAAGACGGACGCACAGGAGCGCCTGGACCCAAGGGAGAGGCCGGAAGAGCCTGCTCTCCCGCTGGAGACTACCTCAATGGAATCTTGCTGGTACGCCACAGTCAGACGGACCAGGTGCCGCAGTGCGAGCCGGGCCACATCAAGGTCTGGGACGGCTACTCGCTCCTCTACGTGGATGGCAACGACTACCCCAGCAACCAGGATCTTGGCTCGCCCGGATCGTGCGTCAGGCGATTCTCCACGATGCCAGTCTTGGCGTGCGGCCAGAACAACGTCTGCAACTACGCCTCCCGCAACGACAAAACCTACTGGCTCTCAACTTCCGCCCCCATTCCCATGATGCCCATCGTCGAGCGCGAAATGCAGCAGTACATCTCCAGATGCGCCGTTTGCGAGGTCCCGTCTAACGTCATCGCGGTTCACAGCCAGTCCCTCGAGGTGCCCCAGTGTCCCAACGGATGGGAGTCGCTCTGGATCGGATACAGTTTCGCCATGGTGAGTTGACTAGAGCCTGTTCAAATATTGAGCCTTTGAGAAAAAAAAAACTAACCAACTCTGGGTTCTAGCACACGGCCGTCGGTAACGGAGGAGGCGGTCAAGGTCTCTCCGGACCCGGTTCCTGCCTGGAAGACTTCCGTGCCACCCCCTTCATTGAGTGCAACGGAGGCAAGGGACACTGCTTCTATTACGAGACCCAGACTAGCTTCTGGTTGGTGACAGTCAACGATCAGCAGCAGTTTGCCCGGCCCGCCATGGAAACGATCAAGGCCGGCAACTTGCTGTCGAAGGTGTCGAGATGTAGCGTCTGTATAAAGAATCAATATTAAAGAGGAAGCGAAATTCTTAGATTTCTAAATGTAGCAACTAGAGATTTTTACCAAGTAAATAACCAGTTAATACTTCCAATGTCTTGAAACCAAAAAGCGCTGCTCTAAAAATTTGAAACTGCCTGCCACAAACTGCCTTATTTCGAGTTACATTGCAAAACAACCTGCCCCTTCATTTTTTTCGCAACTAAATAATGTTAAGAAAATGTGCCATAGTTGTTTGTCGTTTAATGTTCCACGTTTTAGAAGCAAGTGAAGCAAATAACAAATCGTACTCTTAAGAAATATGTATATTTTATTATGTCATCCTCGAACTTAGTTGCTAGCTATCTATCTTTACACTGAAACTAAGAAAATCGTTAGAATAAACAATGAAAATTCTTTGGGTGTTTTCCTTTCAAACCGTCAGATTTGAATTTCCCGTCTTCACACCCCTCTCGTTTCGAACGAAAGGACCGTTGGAGAGCCGATATCAGATTTCTCAAATGAGCGAAATTGCTAGTTTTCAATTTCACCTGAAGTCCGCTTTTTCATTTACGTCTGTTGCAGCCGTGGCAAATAATGACAGGACGGCCGGTGAGATGCGGATTGTTCTCGTTTAGTCTCCGTTGGAAAATTGACTTTTACAAAAGTGCTACGAACTATTTTGTGTAACGTACATGTGCTCCTGGCATTTAAGGCTGTGCTGAGCTAAAATATTCAGGTTACACAACTTTAGTGCCGGACAACGTTGCGCCATTTTGCGATGGGAAATGTGTGTATGCAATTGGATGACGAGGAACGGAAAATAACAACTTGACATGTAATATTAATTCACGGAATACTGCACTGGCTTGGCCGGAGAGAGCGTCGTTTTATGAAAAATGATGATTCGAAATGTAAAATATGGAATAGAAAATTTACCGCAACGCAGAGGAGCCCTAGAGACGCGCGAGCAGGACACAATTTTCCCCGCAACTGACGTGCAACAGGAACAAAAACGAGCGGAACCAAGTGCGAGGCGTGAGTGTATGGGGAGAGGACAAAAACAGCCACCAGAGGGAACATTGACACTAAAAATGAATGGAAATTAATTTTTTATTCGTCTCATTCATTTTTAAGTGCCGCGTTTTTATGCCAGAACGTTCCCACAGAGCCTCTCGGTTCGCATAAAAGGAGTGAAGTCCATTGAAGTCCCATATGAGCAGTCATTCAAAACACCTGGCGTTTCAATCATTTTGGGTTTATTTGAAGCTATGTTCAATGTGTTCAATAATTCTTCTATGGTTTATACGTTATTTCAGTACTTACGGGCTACTTAGATTTAGCATTTAAATTAGTAGTCTATACAAGTTTGTCCTTATCAAACCAATTCCTCTTACACATATCAATTAGTGATGCGATATCATGTAACTTGAAAATGAATTAGCCGAGAACTTACTAAATACCCTTAGAGTCATTTCAATTAGGATTTCTTCTTGCTTACGCTACTCCTACCGACTACTTCCTAGTATTCATAGTATTTAAAAACTTTGCAATCGTACGAACCCTGGCCAATTTCGTAATATTTTTTACATTTCGCAATTTCACTACCACATAAATCCACTTTAATCAAATCTTTCTCGTTTGGTCCATTTTACCATTTTTTGTGAAACTTTTCCTCCCAACGTTTTCCATTTCGTTCATTCTTTGCAACGTGCATTAAAAGTTTACAGATGGTGCAGCTGCAAAAAGTTGGAGCTTGGACCCTCAAATTTAATTCATGAAGAAGCTCATAATCTCCAACTTTAAATTGCTACACAATTGTTCTAATCTACTTTCATTTAGCAGATTGCTCCATCGAGCGACATGGCAATTGATTGATACCGGCAAACTTATAATCTCTCTAGTGCCGACTGCTACTTTCAACTTTTCTTTATCTTGCTCCTACAATAACTGGGAAAAGTGGTGGAAATGAAATGGAAAATTACGTATTTACAGAGCGACGCTAGGTATCAAAATTATGCTACAACTGACGACTTTAATTACATTTTAATACGAAAAGATATTATGCTTTAATGAGTGCTCTACCAACTAATTATCGTTATTATAGTCTTCTAAGTATGATAATAACATTGTCAATCAACCAACTACGACAATTTCTTGTGTTTGTTGTTGCATTTGCCTTGTTGCTCTTACACTCTAATGATAATTGTCAATGCATGTATATGATGTACATCCCGAGGGACTACATTTATATCGATTTCTTCTGCCTTAGAGAGTATCTATCTCTACGAGTAAGTGTGTATGTATGTATATCAAGCATTTGAGGGAATTTAAGTGACTCTTGAGCAAATCGTGCGTTTCTGGAGCCCGAAACCATTAAAAGCAGCCTCCGGGAAATTGATTATGTTCATAATGGGAAATTCGAAAATGTCAGAAATATAATTTGGATAAAATTTCAATAATTTCATGTGTCAAGGAGTAATTTATTAATTAACATGTGAACACATTTATTCTCGGGAAATAAAATACACAAGTGAAATTGCGGTGGAAAAATAGTGTAAATTCGATCGATGGCAGGTTTTTTGTGATGCCCGCTCCCAAATTGAATTTTGCTGTAATTCAATTCAGACCGCGATGTAAAAGTGTGCCATCATGCAGGTGACGCATTTTTCATGTGCGCGGAATTAAATGTGACTTATCGCAATAATTATTGCCAAATTCCCAAATTGGACAAAACAGAGAGCCAAACTAGCAGTGGCAGTGCATTTTTACGCCGCGATTCGGAATAATTAAACGAGCAGCGAGAGGCCAAAGGTTATGCTAATAATGATTTACAGGAGCTGATTAAATTACCTGCAACATTGAGGCATTAAAATAATTACCGGCGCGTCGTATATTGAAATGTGCGGAATGGGATAGATTTGCAATTGAAATGAGGCGATCCCCGGATTTGGGGGGATGGGCGATCTGTCAATCATCTATTTAACGACATGACGGGCGTTTGGGAAGATTATCGGGGAAAGGCACAGGGAAGAATATCTTAGGTTCCTATCCGAGAGAGGGGAAAATGCTCTATGTACAAGGCTCTGGTCGGCTATATCTACACAGGAAGTGGTGAAAGAAGCACTGCTGCTCCCCCGGGAGCGAGACCAGCAGGTTGTAGGCGGTGGAAAGTTTCTGTAATTTCGTTTAGCCTCCGGTTCCGGATTCTTTCCAACTCAGGCGCAGCGCGGGAGGGTTCTAGTGGACAGAAAGGGGTCGGAAAAGCGACTGGAAATTACAGAAATTATTGTCAATTAGTGGAGAAAGTGGATTAAGAGACTTTCTGTGAGTGCAGCGCGTGGCTGGGAGACGAGCCGTAGAAAGAAGGTGGAGAAAAGCGGAAAGGTGTAGCTAATACTTTTAATTGTGATCTTATCTTATCGTCTCAACTTACTTTAGAACTAAATCGATTGACCTGATTCTTTCCGCGGTGAACTGCAATGTGATTCTCTACCTCTACATCATACATAGTTCAATTCATTATTACTTTTTAATACACTCTTTTAATACGTTATGTACTTCAGAATTTTCCGCTTCACTAAGTTATTTTTTTTTTCCTATTTGCTACTGCTGCGATCCTAGGTATAAAATGCAATTCAAACATGTACATTAATTCTCTAGCTGCTATGTATCTTTATGGCAATGTCAGGGCTCACTTCTGCAGCTTTCTTGGGGGATCTCGGGCTTCTGCCGTACAAAATTTTTACAATCGTTTTTCAATTTGCCTAAAAACAAACTTCCAAATCCCTCTAAAGCTCAGAAATTGATTAAAATTTCCGACCGCAACATTGTTCGAGAGCCCAATATTCAAATGGCTTTTTCATCTCCTCGCAGCTCAGCCGGTGTGTGTAATGCAAAAAATTGTTTCAAACTTACATGAATGTACGCGAAAGGCGGAAAAAATGAACGAGGTGGAGTTGATGGCGCTTAACCACAGATGAAATTGATTACTTTTCCGATGCTGCGCTGCTGTCGGTCGCCACCTGCGTGTCGCCAGCACTGGATATTGAATTTTTTAATTAAGTTTCCTTTGTGATAATTACTTTTCTTCCTCCTCGCGCTCCCTCAAATCCTTCTCGGCTATTCACATTTTGCTGCCACGCTGGAAAGTCTTTACTTTTCTAGAGGGACATAAAAGGAGCAACAAACAAAAATGCATTATTTACATTTGGATGAACTCTCTTTTCTTCTAATACGGTTTGTACCCTAGATTTTTTCGTTGTAAAAACAGGTGAATTTCACGGAAATTCGGTCGATTCGCTTCATTTCGTTGCCAACATTCACACATTAAATCGTATATTTCTCGGGGACAGTTCAAAGGCATTGGCAGGAATTTCTGGAACGAAACAAAAAGACGCAAATTTGCATTAAACTCCGCCAAATCGCGTGATTGAGTCGCTGGCAGTAATCAATTGCTCGCTAAACGGTGCTTCGTCGATACACGCTTGGCATGAAAATTTTATCAAACGCAGGTCTGTGAGAGAGTGGCGTAGAAGGTAGCACTTCTGACAGAGAAGAGGCAACGTTGGGTCCACAATTCTGTTAAGGGGTCCCTAGCTCCGTCCCTGGCGGTGTTATGGGTATACTGCAGAACAACTATCT
Organism: Forcipomyia taiwana; assembly: GCA_963930915.1. NCBI lineage: Eukaryota > Metazoa > Arthropoda > Insecta > Diptera > Ceratopogonidae > Forcipomyia > Forcipomyia taiwana. Next base: position 604,743 of record CAWVOI010000099.1, on the reverse strand, counting down.
GCTAGGTTTTACAAGTTCATTAACATATTGAATTTTCAGCTCAATCAGAGCAACTAAAATTTTCCCCCTTTGATGCCCCCTCACCCTACCCCCTTAGGTGATAAGGGCAAACATATGTTCTATGATTTGCTAAATTTGACATGATGTATAACATATCCAAAATTCAGCTCAATCGGACGAAGTATATTGAACTTTCATGCAACGGGAAAACCCCCTTAATAACCCCCCAGGCAGTTTTCCGGAAAAACCAAAACCTTTCGTCCACCCACTATACTTGACAACATGCAAAAAACCGCAGGTCTCTAGGTCTGACAGTTTCTGAGCCTTTGCGACTCGGACGTACGGACGGACGGACATATCGGACACGTAAGTGCAAATAATTCCCCACCCAAAAATTCCGCAGTTACGGCTATGGAATCCTAAGCGCCTGCATGCAGCAGACCCGGTGATTACGCAATGTCGACAAAATTATAATTTTCTCCAGCGCCTGCCCTACTCACACAAGCGTTGTAATCCCACTTTTAAAAATGAACATGATGAAGGGTTCGAAGGAGGGGGAGGGGAGGCAAAAAGGTCTTCTACAGCGGCTCCATGGCATGATTTAAACTCATAAAATGCAAACGTAATCAAAATTCAAAATATACAGATTCTCATTTTCACTCGACAGCCGAGTCCGTATTTTACTTGGTTCATAAATAAGAGAAGCAAGTGGTTCGTTAGCATATTCTAGAACACACATAAATAATAAAATAAATATGGGGCACACAATAATGATGCAGAATTTGTAGCATTTTGTGCCGGGTATGTCTTTAATTGATTCAAAAATTTTGTGTGAATGGAGCAGGGTGGATTGGGGAGGAGGCATGCCAGCTAGTAACTCCGAGCTTCAGCACTGGAATCTGCACAACAATGCCGGAAACAATCCCTAACATCGTTGATGCAAATGGCAGGGATTTATTTCATAGTAAACTGAGCAAAAACCGTCGTCATTCGGTGCATTGCTCGAAATTGCGCTATCGCCCCAAAACACTGCGGACCGAGCCTAATCGTCACCAGCCTGACTCCTTGTACGGAGCCTCAGGAATAATTCACTTGCTCACATGTGCGAAAAACGTCATGGCACAGAAAGTGTCAAAGTATTTTAAACTCTGTCACTCAAGAGTTAAGCCCGGATGAGGAAAGCGGCTGGGGGGCGAGACGAGGCAAGGTGGGAAGCGGGAAAAGGAAAACATTCGGCGCCGTTTTAATCATCATTGAAATTGTACCTACGTTATGGAAAATCAGTCGGTGCTGATGGGGGTAAAGTGCGAGATTTGCAGGGAATTAAAGTCAATTAGTTGGGATCCCAGCGCTGGCGTACTCTGAGCAAGTTTGGGGGACGACGAGGGTGGGGCATGCTGAGAAAATATTGGGATTAGCGAGAAACGCGGCGTGGGCGGTCGAAATTGGATTCTATGAGAACAAAGAAAATCGAACAAGCCAGCTGGGAGGGGGTTTAAGCCCACATTTTAAGCCACTCCTCTGCTGCTGTAAAATTCTACCACCAATAATTTACAATTTCTGGATCGGTGGGCAGGCAAGTGGGCATTCCCCAACTCAACGAATAATGGACGTATTTTGGGGTGTTTTTTGGGGCAACTGACTCTTTCATTAAAACGGAAAAATCTATTTAAACCTGGAGGTAGAAAGGGAGGCCCAAGAAATTGAACCCAACTTTCAAAACATAAACCAAAAAGTTTACAAGACTCTCCACTGTTCGCAGCTCCTTTCCATGAACAGTGCGGCACGCCATCCATACATTAATGAAACGGAAAAATGCAATTTGCATTGAGAAAGCCCATAAACATAGAAAATTCATGAAGCGTATTTTGCTTCCACTTTACAATGTCGTTCTTCCTCCGCTTTCTTTTTAATTTTCCTCCCTTCTCTGCCCCATTCCCAAACCTCACGGAGCCCATTCTCGTGGGCTGTGTGAGTGTGAGCGAGTGTGTTTGGATTAGGAAACACATAAAGCCCGTTTCCGTTGACGTTTCATTGAACATTGATGGCACGATGACCTTTTGCAAATTTAATTGGCCGCTGTGCTGGAATTTTTCCAATCCCCATCAATCTGAATATCAATGAGATAGGCACGAGGTGAAGGTCGTCTTTTATTAGTGCTGTTTGATCCCGTTTCCGTTCCAGTGGCGGAGGAAAAGATACGGCCGAAACACGTGCGAGGGTCGTATAAAATCAAGGTGGAGGAACAATATGGACTGGCTTAATGTGCGTCAATAAAAGCAGTTGTAATTGAAAAAAGCCCTTAGCCATTCAACGGCTCAAGGGGGATTAGTGTACCACTTAATGCGGTGATTAGCATGGAAGCCTGCTACATGGCTACTTACAGGTTTAATTAGCCAACGCTTGTTGAACTCGCGTATGTGAGCGGAGTAATGAGCGCCTTGAGTGGCCTGGAACGGGTTGAGAGCAGGAAGCTCTCAAGTCGAAGGACTCGGAGAAAGGAGGTCGAGCCGTAAATCCCCATTAGCGACGTTTTTCCCAATAACTGCCACTAAATTTGCTCGCCCACTTCAATATTCAGCATCGGAACGGCAATAATTGCTCCTCCCAAGCCCATTTACAGCCCATTACTAATGCATAAGCGTGTTTCCCTAATGAATGCAGAAAGTTTGGTCTTCCTCTCGACTCCTCCAGTCCATGCAGATAGTCGGAATTCGGTATTCTTCTCATTACACGACGTAAACATTGATTACTGCCGGAAAGCCGGGGAACTTACGTATTTTTTGTCGTCCTGGTACATGTGCCCTATGTTCTCAATCACTTTGTCGTCAGTCAAGTGCTCGTACGGCTGCTCCCGGGCGAACGTAAGGATCTCCCAGAGAGTCACGGCGAAGGACCAGACGTCGGACTTCGACGTGAACTTGCCCTGAAAAAAAAAATCCAATCTCAGAAAAATGGTCTCTAGCAGTGTCCAAGACTTACCATCAAAACACTCTCCCAAGCCATCCAGCGAATGGGCATCGGTTGTGATTGTCTGCCAGCACCTTCGAGGTGACAATAGTCTGCTGGATATGCAATTCGGTTTATCACAGTTCCAAGAGTAAGTATTTTAACATCGAGTTGTGGTCCAATTACGCAATTTCTGCAATTAGAAGGAAGAGAGAAGGAGGCGTGAGAGGAGAAAAATTGAATTAGTTTTGCTCGGTTTGGCCGCCATCACTCAAGGCAAATAGTTGTCGGTCGGGTGGCAGGCATTCAATCAAACTATATGGTGTATAGCGACGTGTGGCATGTGGATTGACAATAGGATTGATGGGGAAATGCCGTTTGAATTGAAATTTGTACGTTTCATTGCGATTCGAGGTAGAGTCTCGCGCCGAAGACAATGAAGAAAATTAATGTTACGTGTAGCAGGAGCTCCAGAACGAGAACGGCCATTTATCATGCAATGCATTTCAATTTTAACTGGCTCCGTTCCGCCCAAATTGCTTATTTATCTCTCGCATCATTAGTTACTGAGTCCAGGTCTCCCTCCAAACAATTTTCCGCGACCCGTATCTCCATTTCCCCACATTCCTACATTCGCAAAGCCCCTGAGGTGCTGCGCTAAATATGAGGAATTGCTCCTAATGCAAGTGCGACCCAGTTCCGAGGCTGTGTGTGTCCAAGGTGCAGCGCTGCTGTGTCGTAAAAGTTAACGAGCTGGTGATGATGGTAGTTTTCGCAATTTCCAACCATTGTGCGAGGAGCCATTTTCGTTGCACGAAGACACCGCAATTGCCTTGATTAAATTTTAAAATTTTTGTCGAGAGGATGGGGACAATAAAGATATCATCGCATGACACACAAGTGGCCACTAAATGAGCTAAATTACCACCGCAGCCGACTAGTCGACGCATGAAAATATTTGCGGCCGTCTGAGCTTGCGAGACTCCGCACCCTCGGGTCCCCGAATTTCGGCACCCTGAATTTCGGGCAGTCGGACGAAAACCTGCCAAACTCAGGGCGGTCAACTGGACATGCTCATGCAGGAAAGTTTTGTCTTGTCTAGAAAGTTGAACGCCGTTTTTTGCTCATCGTACGTTAAACTCGCACCGACACATGCGGAAAGAATGAACTGTTTTCATTTGTAGTTTTTCTCGGTTTTTTCCTGGTTTACCGTTTTGGCGATTAGCATATGGTCTCGCATGAACTTGCTCCGGAACGTGAGCCATTCGAAAACCGGGGAGTGGTGGGCAAATCAATGAATTTCCCGCAACATGGGAAACCTGATTTTTTTTCAGTTCAAAGTTCGGGGCAATTGAGGCCAGGGCGGAGGCGATTTGTTCCTAATTGTCGCCAATAGTTCTATTTGCCAATTTAGGGCCTCCTTGGGGGTGAAAATGATTCTAAATCGTTCTTCTGCTTGCTAGAAAAATTTTTTAGCACTTTAAAATAACCGATTAACTGATTAAGGGCTTTGTTACGGCTTTTGAAATTTATCTGCGAGTCCAAAATGCCCTCTGTACGTTCATTTTCTGATTTCTGAACATTTTTTGAATGAATAAAACAAAAAATGGCTTCAATCAACTATTTCTGAACCGATTTGAGTCATTCAAAGTTCTAAAAAAATTTACTAGGGAGCAGAAGAACGATTTAAATCCATTTCTCAACCCCCCCCCCCCCCTCCCCCGGGAAACCTTAAATTGGCGACTATTTGCGACACTGGCATGTTTTGGGAAGCACCCTAGAAGCCCTAAAAGCCGAATATAATGATTTGAACAATACATGGCAACACACAAATCGGATTAAATGAATCATTTGTCCTTCAACGACCAGACAAACATCCACCCAAGATGTCTGAAGGCGAGGTTCGACACTGGGAAGGTCAAAGGACGAATCGTCTGCAATTTGAGGCCTGCGAGTGGTATCGCAAAAACGAGCAATGCAGAATATTTCAATTTCATCCTCTTTTAGCCCGAAGATAATGAAAAAGTATAAACTATCTAACCTTTGATAGTTTCCCTTTTGCACGACAAAAAAGTAGACTACTCTCTCTCTCTCTCTCGGCTCTCGCCAGGCTAATTGTGTTAGGCCAGTCGAAAAACACATTATGATTGTCTGACTCGATATTGCAGCACCGACCGGAGAGCTTCCAGTGCCAGAGAATAAATGAGTCGGCTGGTCGAGGTAGGAATTCAAATGAATGTCTCGAAATGAAAATCCACACACACAGCCGGAGCCACGGTGCCACGCATGGAGGAGATACGGGGAATTGGAATGATTGTAATCATTTTATATTTATTGCCTTTCGCTTTCATATTATGCCTCCGTAGTCCGCCTCGCTTTTTCTATCAACGTTGTCCTGCACATATGCGAAACCGAGAGCCAAGCCTGCATGCCCACAAGAGAATATAGGATTGGCATAGACGTACTCGTTCCATATTAAATATCTTTTTGAACGGCTGCCAAAAAGCTTTTGACTTTCAACTTGGTTTAAAAATATCATCATTAAAAATGAATTTCTGCTCCACTGTGGGCAAAATGAACTTGCCTTGCATGGCACATGGCTGATATCGCTCGCCTCGCCTCGCCTCGCCGATTACATGCGCTGATAGGATAGAGACGACTTTCGTGCCGAAATTGAATGCGGCATCGAGGTCGTTGGCATACATGTTCGCTCCGTTTTTCAGCCACGAGCCGCCTAATACGACAGCTGATGGACTCTCGAGAGCCCCACAAACTTTCCCGTTAAACTAGTTTTCCTCCAACCAACTCTGGCGGACGGGCCAAAAGTCCGAAAGTTCAGCGGAGTGGAAAATTTTTAAATTGGCACAAGTCATTAACGAAGTCAAGACGGGGGGAAAATAAAAGTTCCTTGTTCCCTTCTTTGTGCGGGCGGACGCAACAACAACTCGGCAGCAGAAGCAAGATTAACGATTCGAACGTTCTCCGAAAGTGAGCTCATTATGCTTTGTTGTTGTATTCGTTTCCTCCGTTTGCCACTCTTGTAGCACAAAGAGCCCTTCATCAGGACCAATTTTGTTAAACTAACTGAGCTACTTTTCCTTACACAACAAGCAATGCAAGTGACGTGCATGAAAAATTAATTATATTTATTTTATTTTTGACTCTCCTTCCCCCGCTCACCCTCGCCTTTGCCCTCACCCTCGCCCTCGACTCTCGTTTTTTCCACCCGGCTTTCCCGTTGTTGTGGAAAACTGTTCTGCATTCATTGTTCGTTCATGTTATTACATTATTTTTCAGCAAAATTTGCTTTGTTCGGCCTCTTCTCATTTTTTATTCCAGCGAAAAACGTGCATAATGCATTTAACACACTTTTTCACTGCGACTCGGGCGGCTCGGGTATGTAAAATGTTATGTTGCCAGCAGGAAACAGCAAAATGAAAAGTAGGAGTTATGTACTCCGAGGCTTTTGCCGCTTGGAGACATTCTCCCATCCTTCAAAGTCACAGTGGAGGCGACTGGCGCTCGTTGGTTAAATGAAAAGTGTTCAAGCCGCACAAGGCCAGTCGTTAATGCAATACATTTGTGCTGACGGCGTGGTGTAAAACTCTCTGAACAAATATTTGCCCTACATTGCACCTGCACGAGCACGAGGAGGTGGCTGAGGAGGCGGAGTACGACGAAAAAACGAAGTAAGCTACGTGCCTTGCGTATGCGAGCGAGCTAATTGCATGGAAACTTATGCAGTTATGCACACTAGGGGCACCGGAGTCCTAATGAAAACGAATCGGTGGCTGTCCGAGGCGCGGGCGGAAATAAGAAATGAAAGGGAGAAGCTTAAGCGAATGAGGGCGCATTAAAGGAAATTTTTAATGAAAAGTGTTGTCATAAAATTATTGCCCGGCGGACCCGCAGCCTGACAGCACGACAGCCCTAATTATTATGCGCTTTTTTGCCTCTTTCATCTTTTCTTCGGCGCTTTCATGTGCCTCTTTAAGCTTCCGAAAAGACAGCTGAATTACTTGATGCAAGTGTGAGCTGATTCGCAGCTGAAAGGCACTAAAATAATCATGGAATGAACTTCAGCATGAGCTGGCTGATGAGCAAATAAAAAGGGAATAATTACGGCGGAGTGCACAAAGGCTTTTGCGAGTGACAACACGCGCACCACAGGGACGACAAAAAAGGGTTTCTTCCAACTCGGTTGGAAAAAGTGCAAAGAGGAGGAAAAAGTAGGACGCAAGTGACGCCTCTTTTGTCATGCGGCGACTGCATTCACATCGACGACTGCTGACACAATTTACAATCAAGAGGCAACAGCGTGAGCCCCAAGCTGTTAAGACACTCGTCAACTGATTAATGACTTATGTCCATCAACAAGACTGATATTTGCATGCAAATGAGGGTGGCACTTGTCGATGAACGGCGCAGTACATTGCTGTAAATTAATTAGCAGCTGGGGGGAGAATCAATCGGCTGGAGGGAGTAAAAAGAAAGCCACGAAAATAGTATCTAGGCCAAAGGTAGCCTCATCAGCATGACAATGCCCACGCACACTGGGCCATGTTGTGCTGGAAAATTTACTGACACGACCAAACGTTTTTTAAAATTTTATTTAAAAAATCTAGTTTCCTAAAATATACATTTAAAGAGGTCTAAGTATATTTACGCTTTTTTAAAGGTATTTTTCTACTATATTGTCATACGATAATTCGGAGTTTTTCACCAAACTCGAGCTGTAAGCTAGATAAAAACTATTTTGGAATTTTTTTAAACTCTAGTTTGCAAAAATATACAATTAGCCGGGGTCAGAAGAGCTCTAAGGATAGTTGTAATTTTTCAAAGGTATTTCGAGCGTTTTTCGTCCCCCTGAAGAGTTATTTTCCTCCCAAGGGAGTAAATTTTGCCATTTTCCGCCCTAGGGCGGAAAGTGAATTCAAACAAAATGAGGGAGAGGCATTTTCTCTTTGTCATTTTTACCCTAGAAATGACTGTCATTTTGTATGAAGAGTGGTGAAAAAACCATAACTATACCTAGACCTCTTCTGACCGCAATAAACCTTATATTTTTGGAAACTTGACTTTTTGAACTTAATTTTGAAAATAATTTGGCCGTGTATGTGATGTCCGAGTGAGTGACGACCCGCCAGACGCACTTTTGTTGACGGAATCTTGGGGAGTTGGGACGGGGAAAATTAATAAAAGTAATGGCTTTATTGTAGCGGGACTCGCGACGTTGATGTGGCAGCCGGCAGGGCACGGGCACCAAGAAATGAGCGAGTTCGCTCCCAGGAGTGATTTTCCACCTCATTTCGTAAGTAAGACTTCCGTTGCCGCCCGACTGCGTGACACAAAAGGAGAAAGAAGTCATTACGGGGGATTTCAACCCTTTATGAATTCGTGTGCACGTCATCGGCGAATGGCTAAAGGTTCCCCAGGGCAGGGATCACGTTACTTTCATCCCTAAGCTACGTACGAAAAATGCTGAGAGCCAATACGGCCATAATCGTCATAATTTGAGACTCTGCCCAAAACCGCCAGCAGTAATTGAAGACAAACTCGAGGGTTCCGATCCAATTTGTATTGTCTCAAGCAGACTCCGTCATTAGAAATATTGCTCTCTACTTCTTTTACCCTTCCAGCGTCATTATAATCCGCCGCGAAATTAAATGAAGGGGGTACGGAGCACGCAAAAAGTATCATGTGAAAGGGGCGGGCGATTGACAAACGGAGAAAAATACCAATTAAGATAAATGAATGTTAAGAAGGTCGGTTGCCCCTTTGGGAATCTCGGGAGGCATCCTTTCTTCCCAAACAAGCGTGTGAATGGCACTGAAACTAATTAGTGCCATATTTCTTACTTCTTTTCGGTATTCACTCGTGCTTAGGCACCCCTTCAAGGGATCTTACAATAGGAATTGAAGGAAGGGGTCTTCTCCGCGGAGGAGACGGGCGTCGCAGACGGAAAAGCCCACTTTATTAGACGTCTGATTAAGGCTTAGCGCGGGCAGAAACGCAAAAGGACGACAATAAATGGGGATTTTTTCGCTCCTGGAGACGAGCTGGAGCGTGCGAATTCAGCCATTTTTTACCCGTCGAATCAATTTCGTGATGAGTTTCGCCCTGTTTGCCTATCTCAATTTTTTTCCAGTCTTGCCGCAATCACGCCGAGATGAATCTGGCGATTTCGGAATATTCCTGTCTAAGCCCATCCCTATATCAATAACAAACGAGCAAATAAGTGAAATATAAAAAAGTTTTCCGCCGTCGTCGCTTACTTCCCATGCCAGAGATGCGAGTCTTGCCGACAATAGGAAATGTTGAAATATGCACAAATGATGGTGAAGGTTCATGATGAATATGAATATGGATGGAAAGTCTTGATTCCGAGAAAATCTATTGCAAAAGTTCCGCTCTTCGATTTCAATCAATGCAGGCACAAAACTCACAGTTGAGCACAATTCCGATATCAAATCGACCATCAGCTTATTTTATAATCTGTTCATGGGAAATTGGTTCCAAATACACTCAATGTGAGCGAGATTCGGTCGCTCGGCTCGATTGCCGGAGGAGAGGTATCATCGTGCCATAATCAAAACCCACATCCACCGCACAAAAACTTTCCAGAACTAAATGAAAGTGGCAAAAAATGAATGCAAATTGATTGAATGAACGTGTCGTGCTTTTGCTGTTTTCTGCTTTTTAGGATTTTATCGTTGGAAAAAGGCACATTTGCTGGGCTCCCGCAAAAACACCGATTGCGGGATCTAATATTTTTTCGTGCGGATTAAAAAGCGGATTAAGGGAGGCAAGTTTTAATGGGTTATTTTATGGTGGGGAAGAAAAATACCTTTTGATCCGCCCAAAAATATAGTTGCCTGTTCGGAAAAATATGACGCCACGTTTCCCCGATTTCCATCGGAACGGAAGGCATAAATCCGATATTACTTCGCATGAAAACTTCTTCTGACAGTAAAAAGTTTAATTTTAATGCACATTGTATTGATTTATTCGCTCGAGCGTTCGTTCTTACTTTCTCCAGAACCACTCGGAGCCGTCGCACTCGTCGATAAAAAATATGAAATCTCTTTCGAAGAGACATAAAAATTTACAGCGCTAGCCGGCATAATCCTGACGCGTTCGCCGACTTTTATTGGAAAGAGAGTCAGTTTTCTAGAAGGAACAAGCATAGAGGAGCCAAGGGTCGGATTTCTGACTCTCTTCGAAGGCTTTTGAAAAATAGGCTTTTTCGAACATATTTTTGGAAATTCCCCAGAATTTCGTCTTTTTCAATTTTTTTCTGAGATTTAAACGACTCAAAGAGTAATAGTCAATCAATACGGGAAAAATCAAGATGTTACCAAATAAGGCTTTTCAAAGGCTTAAACTAGGCTTCAAAAGTCAATGGTGGAAAAAAGAACATTTGATAAAACAATATTTAAAAAAATTCTATGCTGATACATGTGCAAAATATACAAAATATACATGTATGAGATATACTCTTTTACCTCAAATTTTAGATACGTGGGCAAAAAAGAGCTAACATTTCAAAAATGAGCAAAAGCGTGGGAGAAAATCCAGCCCGAAATGGGTTAAGATTTCAGAAGGTATCCCTCTAGATGAAAACCTCTAAGTCTCGCTCACTTCGAGGCAATCAAATAAACTTAAACGTCCGGCAAGTGCGATAAACTCCCGACTTGATGGTGCAATATTACTGAATACACAACTTTTCATTATTAAATTACGATTGTCGTTGTATTGCCTCGCGCAGAGCGCGAGATTTACATAAGACACCATAAAATTCAAATCCTCAAGATGTTACCAGCGCCGAGTCAGTCATTTTATGGATGAATTACGGGCAGTAAAAGAGCAATTAAGGCGATTTGTTTTCACTGATTTGGCAACAACATAATTTAACCCGTTCCAGGCTGCTCCTCCTCCTCTCTCCAGCACGGTGCTTGCTTGCTGGTGCCAAATGTAGCACTCCAAGCAGCCGCAGAATAATGTGCATAATATGTAAAGCAGCCTCTACGACACCCCAGCACTGTAACGTTTTATGAATCCTTAAAAATGCATATTGCATCGAGTCTCCGGCTGCTCCAGAGACGTCGCCCTCCGCCTTCTTGAGGTGCGGGAGGTCTCCTTCCAGCTCCATCGCTACTCGGGCCGTATGAGAAAATGCAACCTCATGCATACCGGGACGCCATGAAAGCGGGCAAAAAAGAAACATGGAGGAAGTGAGTGCATGGGAAAAATATAAACGAAGCCAAAGTAGAAGAAAAGTACTTATTCAACTAGTTTTCCGATTTCCCAACAACGATAATAATGGTGCCGTGCAATTCCGATAAAAGTATCAGAGCTGGGGATTGGAGGGACGGAGGAGGAAAAACTGAGCTGCACAACTTTGAAATTGATTTACAATTTTGCTTAATAAAGTGCATGTTGTACCGGAAGTTGCAGTCGCAGCGAGACGGGGAGCAGAGTAAATTTGCCTCTCCCTCTCCAAACGCCATCGAAACTTTTAAGCACACTAAACACGAGTAGTTTAGTAGTTTTCCCGTTTCTTCTGACGTTAACGGGGGACTCGCAGGTTTTTTGTGCATTTTCAGCATTTTGCAAAAAATGCACTTTTGGAGCCGCTTTGCTGTCTGTCCGAAAGTTTATAACTCGAGAACCAGATGAGTTAGAGAGTTGAGGTTTTCGCATCGTGTAGGGCATGGTCCGTAAAGTAGAAAGTTACACATCTTAGACCCCTATTACTCCTAGGGGGGGAGTTAGGGGGGTAAACCCGTTGTATGAAAGATCCTTATAATTCGTTTGATTGAGCTGAATTTTGGATATGTTGTAGTCTGTAAAAAATCTAGCAAGTCATGGTATTACATGAGACCCTTATCATGTACAGGGACAGAGCTAGGGGCCCCCAAAGTTTGCATGGAAGACACATTTTTGTATTCAAATTGGACTGAATTTTGAATGGCAGGTTAAAGCTCCCATCAATAATCTTGGACATTTTCAAATAAAAAAATAATGTTACGTAGCTGATGTTGTGCATAGATTTTTTTTTAACTTTGAAAATGCACCCAAAAGCTTTATCATCGATTTTGCTTGATTCAATATTTCTTGTTTTTGGAAAACTTTTTCAACACGAAGGAAAATCTCCCCCCAAAACTTCGGACTAATCATTTCCAGTAAAATTTTCCGGAGTAAAATTTCTAATTAGCTTGAAGCCAACAATTTCCCAGGACTTTCGTGCTCATTTGCACTCAAATATTTGTTTTCAACTTTCCTTCAGTGTTTCCGAACGTGCCAAGCTACATTTATTTGCGCAACAGACACAATTGTTGCGGCTAACATTGTAGCATATGCGGAAAAATTCAGTCAGCCATTTTTCAGGCGAGTTGGTTCCAGGCAAGCGAGAGCGAGTCTGCTGGCGGATTTGGATCCTAAGCAAACAGCGAATTGTATGATTTGTGTGATGTTCATAATTAACTCACTCAGCTACCCAGTTTATATGCGAATTCTGGCACTCCGACAGACCAAAATGAAAAGCGCCGTGAACGCGGGTTTTGGTGTTTGTTTTGTGCCTGCAAGGCACACCGCAAACGTCAGCACCACATTATAATTTTGTGTGTGCTAATGAGTTTGCCGAACGAATTTAAAAGTTCCAAGCGTCCACGTTTGATCGGTCCCAGAGGGGATGGGGACTTGACAGCCCCCCAAATCGCCTCCATTCTCTCCAAAGGCCGGGGGCACGCGTCGACCCAATTCCGCAACCGCCCTTCCAAATGTGGAACATATCAGTTTTCAATTAATTCGCGAGCATCAAGCCGTCACTGGCATTATCTGCATCTAAAATTCACCCACGAATTGGAAATAGACGACGATAACGAGAAAGTTTCGCTGATGCTCTCGTTAAAATTTAGCAGGTGCAGTGGAGCAAAAACATCGATATATTAATTCCTGAGAGCTGTAAGCGCCCGCTTATTCGAGAGTGCACTCCACCCCGGCAGCTTCACGTGGCTGCAGTCTTAATTAAATTTGCAAATAGTGTTTGCTATTTAACCTGTAGGGAATATTAATGACAAATATTTTGCGAAACTGGCTACGCTCGATGCATCATTATGTTCACTTGATTGCATCTCCAGTGCGGTTGCACATTTCCAGTTGCCGAGCGCCCGGAATCCGGATCTCAGGACACGTGTATTGAGCTACTTGACCATCAAATCCCCACTTCATGAACTGGAGTGCCAGTTGCTCGGTGCCGTATTGATTTTCGGCTTACCCTGCTTAATTTTGCATACATTTTGTGCACCTTAGGTCATGCAGTCGACTAGCTCAGGTGCCGTGAATTATAAATGCAATCATTTTCGACAGCAGCAGCTCCTTGGAGAAATTTCTGGAGACTTGCCTTGAGAAAAACCTTCGTCAAAGTCAACAAAAGTGTTTCCGAAAGTTGGCAAAAACGTGTCGGAGTAAGTTTTTGCTGGGTAAACGAAGGAAAGCCTTGGAAATTGGAGCACTGCCGTGTCTGAATAAAATAAACACAATTATGATACACATTTAAAGCGAAATTATATTCCTATCATCCCAGCACACACACACGGGAGTACAAAGAGTACACAATGAGCATTATGATTTATGATGTGATTGCAGGAGGAGAGAAATGGGAGTCGGTTGAGCAAAGAAAGCGTGAATAATGTCGAATTAATTTATTATATTTAAATTGCGCGCTTTTCACCAAAATAATGCATTTATTAAACCGCGATTTGATACGCTTTGATTTTCCCCGAAACATAAGCGCGCGCCACCAAACCAGAGAAATTTAATTTGCGGCGCACGTCCCGCCGGGACTGGCCGGTGACTGAATGGCATAATGCGGCAGCCTGGCACTTGACACACAACTGATTGCCGCCACCCCGGAATACGCTGCCGAATTATTTTATTTGTCAGACCTAAGTGGTATCTAGACAGAGGCCACTTAGTAGAGGTACTTCATGTTTGATGGCAAAATGACAACCTTAGATTTCTTGCTCTTCTTGAGACGAATTCTAGGGTTTTTAATGCATTTTCATCAGTTTTGACCGAATTGTCTGTCCGTCTGTCCGTCCTTGCGAGTTGCAAAGGCTCAGAAACTGTTAGACTTAGAGACCTGCGGGTTCTTCCATGTTATCATGTATGGTCTGGTGGGTGGTGGAAACACTTTTAATTTCCCGGAAAATTTCCTGGGGGGTAATTAAGGGGGTTTTTCCGTTGTATGAAAGTTCCGTATACTTCATCTGATTGAGCTGAATATTGGATATGTTATACATCGTGTCAAATCTAGCAAATCATAGAACATATGTATGCCCCTATCATCTAAGGAGGCCGATGGGGGGGGGGGGGGGGCATTAAAGTTTGTTTCGGGAAAAATTTTATTTTCCTAGATTGAGCTGAAAATTTAGTTCTTATTTTGATAGATTGTAAAATCTAGCAAATATATTTAGCAATATAGCACCAGAGACGGAGCTAGAGACCCCTTAAGTTTCTACAGAAACGGATTTTTGGACAAAAGATTTTCATTGTATGTTTCCCTCACTCTCTCTCTCTCTTAATGACAGCTTTTGCTTATTCTTGATACTCCTGTTTCTTGTTCAGGTAATTTTTTAATAAATTTTGGGAATACAATTTTGCAAATCTTAGATTCAAAAGCCGACCCTCGTAGTCTCCTCGGTCTAGGAAGCTCAGCAGGTCTGAGACCTATATGGATTGGCGGAATGTGCTGGCAAGGAGGCGAGAAAATTTCGTTCGCAGTGCAATTATGTTTGTTGTGATTGTTAAAGCTAACGAATTGCTATCGCAATATCAATTTCATTATATGGCGGGAAGAGAGGGGGAAGCGTGTTCGTGAGGACAAAACGGTGGTCCTTAAAGCCACATGCATGCAATGGCGCGCAAAAGTTGATGACGTAGCTCGCGTCGCACGCTCCAATTTAATTAATGCTATTTGTTTGCCATCTCGCAGCACCAATCAAATATTTTTATGGCGTTTCTGCAGACGAGGCGGAAATAAAAATTGACACTTGCGGGCTCCGAACAGTGTCTGGCGGTAATTTGCGGTTCAGCCTCGGTCTCGCGGCCTCGTAATATGCAAATTAATGCACTCCAGGACCACCGAGTTATTGATTGCTCAATCGTTCGGAACGGAGGCGCATTATAAGATGAGCTCGAAACTTTCCAATAACGTAGGGAGGGGATTATTTCGAGGAGCAAATTACAGAATGTGGATCATCCAAGGGAGCTAGGATGATAAACTTTTTCAATGAATTTGCAAATACTACAAACTAAATGTGGCTTAAATTTTGCTGCAGCACAAAAGTTGATGATGATTGTTTTGAATCTATGTTTGCCAGCTCCCTACACCATGGGAGAACTTTTGTGGGGTAAAGAGCACAAAACTATTCTCTGGCACTTCTCGCAACTCATAAAGTGAAGGATTAAAATCGGATATGTACGGAGAGCAGTTCAAAGTTTTGGGATTGTTGTGTGCAGATTGATGTAATTACGAAATGGGTGTGAGATGGTGTGGTAATGGCGAAACTTTCTGCATGATTAACTTGGAATCTGACGAGCGGAGATTGGTCGATATTTACTCCGGAACGGAGCCCAGGGAAGGGATCGATCTGTTTGCTCTAAAATCATGTCCTCTTAAATTCATAACCAGCCCGACTTCACCTTTTTGCATTTATGGCCAGCACACGAGTCAAACTGCTGACTTTTGCTTCGGTTTGCATAAAATCAAGCAACATCCAACATATGTTTTATGAATATATTAAGCTCCAACATGGCCTCACACGCCCGAAATTGAGCCAATTGAAAATTTTGTCCGGATTTCGTTCTTTCAGATTTTCCTCTCGCCCTCTGCGGCCTCATCGTTGGTGTCGACGCCAACGACAACTCTACATTTCAAACACAATCAATGTCGACTTTATATGTTTTGTCCTCGTGTTGTTTTGCCCGACATGAGATACACTGCGACTGCTGTTTTGTGGGGTTAAAATAATAACGTGATACCAATATGCATTAACGTCATCAGAGAGGAATCAGGGGGTGACGCAAGGGGATGAAGGAGGCATTAAATTTTGTGCGCAGATTGTGGTTTTGTCTTTGTGTTCTGTTCCTGGAACCGCAACTCGCAAGGAAGCGCTCTTCACCCCGTAAGGTGGTTGTGGGTCGGTCTCGCGCATAAATAAATCCGGGACTAATCCTTGGCTCATAAATAAAATTACTCGGGCGACGGTGTTGTGACAGGGGAGGAGGGAGAAGTGTCGCATATGTTCATGAACGCCAAAGACTACCGTGGATTACTTACCTTGCTGCCAGATCACGATGCACAAAGTTCATCTGCTCCAAATACTTCATGCCAGATGCAATTTGCGTTGCAATGTACACTAGACATCCATAACTGATGGCGCACATGGGGGAAACAGAGAAAAAATATTTCGTTAGAAGCTTACTTTGAAAAAATTTACCGATCCGCCATTTTTCGTTAGTTTACATCTTTGTCCCTTCTAATTTGTAGTCCGGAAGTAAAAATTGGAAAAAGAAAAGGCAGTTTAGCCGGCATATTTTTACTTCCGGGCATCGGCCAGTTACAAGTTTTGCCTAGTCTATCCACGCGGACAGACTTGTGAACAAACATTCTCGCTTGCGGACAGACTTTTACTCCAGTGAGGACAGACTTGTTTACACTGGGAAGGTCTTGAGGTGCTACACTTTCAGTATGAAAGACAGACAGACAAGGAAGAAAAAAGACCCACTTAATAATTCCTCGTATAATGCAGACTTAAAATTCAATTTTGATAAAACACACACGAACGATGGAAGAAGGTGATGCGGGTCAAGTCGTGACAGTGTCTCGAGAGACGAGAAACTATGTTGCTGCTCTTACCTTAATGTATTACTTTGCACAACTGGACCAGTCTCTGATATATGTTCTTGTAAAAATTGATTTAGATCACCATTGTACTTATAATCCAATACAATACAAATTGGTTCATCTTTTAAACATGCTCCGAGCAATTTCACTACATTAACATCGTTTAAACGGCTTAATTGTTTCGCCTTTGTTCTGAATTCCTTCCTCAGGTGATCGGAGGCGCCAGGCCGAAGTGTCGAAACAGCTACTATGCTAGAACTGCAACGAGAAAGAGAATTGTTAGTTATCTCAAGATCAGAGTCCTCTTCAGGGGACACGAGGGGGAGTCACCGAGCCGCATGCGTTCGCCACAAAGGTTAAGTACAAGTCACTGCTGCCATTGTGTTTGCTCTCGACACAATCTAGGAGCGAGCTAACCAAATATTCACTTACTCCAGGCCTAAAACAATAAACAAGCAACTGTAAAACAGCCACTCTCGAGCAGAATGTACAACAAACAAAATCCTGGGGAATAATATAAAATGTTTTTATAACCCTATTTCCATGCGGATCGACATATCTCTACGCCGGAGCTTAGCCTGTCGACGTCACTGTCGAGTAACAACTTGGGATAATGTTTTTAATGTAAAAGTGTTGTTATTTTCAAGTGCATGCCTGTGATGTGTGCTAAATTTTAAACAATTTTCATCAGGGCGAGAGTGGCGCTTTTACGCACATCCGACCCTTCCAGCCCTCGGAGCCACGTACCGAATGTGACTGTCATAAAAAATTGTGTCGAATATGTTGCTCGCCAAGGTGATATGTCTGAGTGTGGGTAACAAGTTGCCTATGTGACTCCCATTTTAATTAAGGCCGAATCATTTTTATTGTACCACTGCGATGTGGCGCTTTAATGACTCGTCTCCGGATTCAGCGACCCGGGCGCTGCCACAAATGTGCCGTTTTGGTCGTTAAATCCTCGCGTTAATTTGCTTTTACCCAAACCACTCTCTGACTCTCTGTCCCCCGAAGGCCTCTTTGACCATCCCAACTTTCGGTTATGCCAAAACTTGTGCTATCATATTTTGTTTAACATTAATCATAAATTTTAATTTATTAAATGTTCTTCTTCTTGTATATGAGCTCAACTTGCTCTTCTGCACCTTTCAGCTAATGTTATTTCATGTGTTTCCCACTCTCCTCCCAACAACAACAGCACCAGCTCCGACATTCGGTAGCATATGCTAGGCTAAAAGTGCGGAAAACTTCAAGAGCAAGGCTGGAAATCTAAAATGCAAAGTTTCAACTGGCATATACACATGAATATGTTATTAGTCGTGATGAAGACGGAGGTGCTAGGCACCGGGTGGGGGGAGGAAATAGATAAATGTTTTCCTTCTGCCGGAGCACGAAGGGCGGAGGTGTTGATTTAATTTTCACGGCTCGGGAGTTCAAGAGGTCCTGTCAGGTCCAGAGAGCAATTAAAAAGCTGCTGCCAACCGCTGTCGAGGAGCTCCTGAATATTTCATCCTCAAAGTTGCCAATAAAATTCAAAACTTAATTGCTGTGCTCCGAAATTTATGGATCCCAAGAATCCTATTCTTCTCAAAACATTTTTCAACTACCCCGATTGAAATATCACCCGGAGAAGTTAGCACGGCCAGTGACGGACTTGATGAATGCGTCTCATTTCGGAGTCTCGACCACTTTCTGCCTTCTCCTCGCCCAGACAATGGTGGCGGAATGTGCAAGAAATAAACATTCCCATTTCACGTTGGGGAACTGAAGCCCGAAACTGCTCGAAATTATTTTGTGCAACTTGCAGACTAAATAAATTATTAAAATACTTGGAAACGTTTACATTTCAAGGGGCAAACAATGCTTCAAGTTGCCATCCCACAGCTCCATTCTGCAGGCAGACAAAGAACTTTTGCATGGCGACGGGGGAGGCTCTTTGGAGACTACGGACTATGCAAACTTGCTAAAATATGCAACGTCACTTACCTCAATCCCTTCGTCTCGCAGAGATGCAGCTCGCCAAAGATGCCGCATCCCAGTTTCTCGATTATCACGAGCTTGTCGCGCGGAAACTCGCCCAACTGCGTCGTATTGAAGCCGCCATTAAGCTCGCCGAACCGGTCGTCTTCCAGGGGCAGGGTCGAGCTGTCAAAGTCGCTGTACCCGTTGGCGGAGGGGGTCGTCGGCTGGCTCCCATTTTTCATCACTGGCGTGGCAGCATAGTACTTTTCGCTCGGCGGCGGTGGGACTGGCGGTGGTTTTGGGAATATTGCATTCAGCTGCGGTGGCGGATTAGTGCGACAACTTATGTACCCTCCTCCAGGTCCCTTCGGGAGCAGGTCCTGCATGTGTGGCACGGCGTATTCTTGGCAAACAATGTCAGGAACGTCTGTGGGTACAGTTTTCATTTTTCATTAGCTCGCTTCAGTAACCTTTGAGGACGTCAAGGCGTCAATAATAAATGGGATTATAATGAATTCACAAACTTTGTGTTGACGACCTTTATCAGGGATCCCCCCGAGGTGCCGCGAATCCAGCTTATTATTCATTATTAAAGTTCACCGTGCCTTCTGACGGGCGAATTTCGCGATTTAAGTGACATTTAACTTTAGAAAGATTTTTTTTGAAGGTGAAAATTTTTTCCCGAGATTGATTTCCTGATGGCCTAGCTTTTACACTTTAGCTATCAAGGAAATTTCATTAAAATTTGCATTGTTACCCTGAAAATTTTTCCCTACCTTGATTTTATTTAAGTGGGTTTTCTAAACCCTTCAGAATCGGTCTTTGAAAATTTTTACTTTAAATTTTAAAAATCAGAATAAAAATTGTGTTACTAAAATTTTTGTTTTGGATGAATATGTACATACAAAAAAGAGCCTTGTGAAGCCCAGAAAGAAGCTAGATAGCTTATTTGTGGTTTTGGAGCATTTTAAAAATATTGGTTACAGAAAATGTTTTGGGCATTCATATAAAAAATTTTTCGGTAGTCAATGAACCTATAGGTTGAAAGTTGGAATGAATTTTCTCCCTTTAAGCCAATTCTGAGTAATCCCCTTACAGTCACTTTTCGCTAAAAAAATTAACTTAATCCCGCAAAATTACCCACGCCTAAGAGTACAACCCTATCCGTGTCAGGCACGCAGGAGACGGGGAGATCCCACCATACGCTAAACTTTTTACAGCAACGAGGAAATATGGGAATAATGACAATTTGCCCTGACTCAACGCGAGCACAGAGAGCGGTTGAGTTGAGAAAAACGGTGGAAAAGTTATCACGTTTCGCGCCTCTGGTGCATGACGGCGCCGAGGAAGAGCTCTGCGAACGCGGATGAATTTTTAATGAATTCATAAATAGAGTAATTTTTCCCAAAATTGAGTTAAATTATTAATTAGCTACTTATTAGATGTAGAGTCTGGGAAATAATATATACACATAAATTTCGCGACTCCGTGATGTACAGAAGGACGTAAAGTGGGAGGAAAGTTTTATTTAATTATGCTTCTGTTCAATTTCACTAACGCACGGATTTTCCCGGAAAAGTTGGGAAGTTTCGCGCCCGCAGGTTCGTGCTAATGCGATTTCGGGGAGTCAGACTTGGCACTTGTCCGTCGGTCTAGGAGGTGCCAACACATCGAGGGATTACGCAACCACACCGGTGCCAAGGAATTAATATTCAATTAGGGCTTACCTGTATAGTCTGGCGTAATGTGATGGCGCTGCACATCATTCATCGTACAACCACTTGCTGCACTTGTGTACATATTTACATTAAATGGCTCGTGATATAAACTACTTTTATCGATTGACTCATTATCATCCATTGTAACCTGAAATTAATTGCAAGCAAACAGCGTAATGAGGGAAAGCGAGAGAGAGAGAGGACTAGGCGGTGTCTGTTTTGTTTATTGTGGCAGAAAGGACAACGAGACAGCCAGCATAAATTATTAGTTCGCGTTTCAGGGTTCACGTATGGCGTAGAACAATGGATGGACGCTCCATTGTTTGCGTTTGAGGATATGTGTGGGATGTACGCGAGTGGAAAACGATATTAGTCGCACAGCTGACCCCCGGTTCGGCTCCGACTGTGGGAGGGTACGGGGGATCGACTGTGCCTGAACAATTTATCTCCTCGAAACATTCAATCCGCATACGAGATCGCCAAACAGCGGCCGCCAGAATACGAAAGCTACACCCGCATTTGGGTACTAATAAACTCACCTTAAAATTGCTATTGAAACGTTTATCGAGTCCCAGACTCAGGCCGTCCGTGTGCAAATTGTGCTGGAGTGCGTCCAAAACGGCTGCGGTCCGGGTGCGCTTTTGTTTAGCAATTATGAACAAAATAACAACGATTAACAGCAGTATGATGGTCGTCAGGATGGCAATAATGAGCCCAACGAGGTTCGTCTCGGGCTCCTGGTCTATGGGTTTCGGCGACAGCACTGAAAATACCACATTTGACTCCTTTCTCCGGCTCAAGGGGGGTCTTACCTTGCGGGAAGTTCCTGTCGGCGCCCTTCTTGATGCTCTGGACCTCGTCCCTCTGGAGCGGGTACTCGAGGGAGTTGTCCTGCGGAATGGTGTTCGAGTCCTCCTCAGAAAAGTTTCCAATCACGGGAACTGCGAATGAAGGGGAAATCGATTAGAAGGGATCTCGCAAAAGATATCCTTGTAGCACAATTGGAAAAATTCCTGGCAGTCCACGCAATTGAAATCACAACTGTGTCGACGGAAAAAAAACATGAATGATTGAAATCTTGATTCCTCTCTTACAGCGAATGAACTCATTTGAACATTATATTCGTGGAGCTGGAGTACAGCGGAGCAAAGGAAAATATAAAATAAAAATTCCAATTGCGCCGCTATTTGATGAAATTGTTAGAGCGGAGCAGCGTACTGTGAACGAATGGAGTGACTGAGCAAGGAAGGCTGTGGAAAGCCCAGCAGAGGTGTAAAGAAAAGGGACTGGGATTTTTTTTCTCTCTCTCAAAGCTTTTTTAAGCCTTGGACGCCCAGGAAAACTCTTCTTAAGCCTAAGGAAGTCCTCTTAAGTCCATTAAAACCCCCCTGAAGGCCTGAAGAAATATTTTTGAGTAAGTAGGAGTCTCTTGATGTTCTGATAAACAGACGGAAAAGCCAGCATTTCTCCGGTTGTCGCTTTAAAACCCCGTAAAAAATGTAAGAATCGCTCAATGAGAGATATCAAATCATCCCTTCATTCCTGTCTTCGCCTCACCGTTCTCTGCTTTATTATCTTCCCGATGTGAATTGGCTCTGGGTATAAATTCAAATGTTTGCATTCCAAGTCGCAGCTGCACACAACTTTTTTCATCGTCAACAAACTTTTTATCACCATCCCCGCTCCATTCATGCTCATTCCAATGAAGTACAAATTAGTTTTATTATTTTGATCTTCGATTTGATTTTTTGCATCCATTTTTTTCCGTTGAGATTTCGAGTTGCGAGCTGGTACTTTCTTCCCCTCCATTCTCTGCACCACCCTTGTTTACTTTGTGCGTCCCGAGATGCCTCTTCTGGTTGCATCACTTAGTCGGAATTAATTCGTGTAATGAGTAAAATAAACATATGTACTCGCTGCCACGGGGCTGGGAAGGGATCAGTGCATGCCGAATCTCGCATGTTGAGGAAGGGATCGATAGGTAAACAGAAGCGACCGAGTAATGTCTATCTCTCGCCCCGTAATTTCGATTTGATTAAATTCTCCGTACGTCAGTACGTCACAGTTTGATGATGATTGCGTTTGATGTGCTCAATGGGATGCACGCACTTGCATAATGTTATGAGTGGTTTTGTGTGTCAGTCAGTCGGGAGGATAAGTGGGTATGATGTAAGTTGCCAGAGATGCGGTGATTAATTTTAAGCAGGATTAATCAAATTATTCTAATGCCCGGCTTCGGCATTTCGGTACCCCAAATGCTGGCTGCAACTTGCATACATTAGAATACTTGATTGATATTATGTTTTATGGATTATTGATTTCCCTCCGAAGGTACTTGAGCGAGAATCGAGGCAGCTGCGATAAATCATCCACTACGGCCCTTGAGGCTGTCAAAGTCCTGCCCATCTGCTGTCTGCTTGCTCCAGCAAAAATTCTCTCAGGTGAATGAGCCTGCCAAATTGCAATTCCCAACCTCTGTTTACGATATTTCCAGCATCTCCTGATCAAGTGAATGTTTATTCAAAGTGTTAAGAGCCACTCAGCCTCCGTCGTCATCTTCGGTTATGTTTGTAGATAAAAATTGAAAGAACCCTTTTGAAGATTGTATTAAATGTAAATAAGTGTGTGCATAAACATTCTCAAGAGTCGCTCCATGAAGTTGCAACAACAAACACTCCAACGCGACGTGATTTTATTACATTTTACATACACAAGACTTGCATTCAAACGAGGTAATCGCGCGAGTTCCAGACGACGTTATGATATGCTAAAGATTGGCGCTCAAAGCAGCGTTCGTATTTGTTGAGAGATTTGCTTCCATCTCCTGCAACGTTTCTCGCAAATTGTCGTTCTTTCAGCGTCTATATTTGCCCGATACAGCGGAAGCATAAATCTTTCGCAAACAGGATCACACAAAACGCTTCAATGGTTTTGTGCCCCCGCCCAGACACTTCCACCTCATGCCATCTCCCCATCACTCGGGAGTCTCCCTCGCTTTTTTTTATCTCTGGGTCACGCAACATGCGTGCCTGACATGACCGCCTCTCGCCCGCACGCTCTTTTGTCTGGGAGATTCGCTCTCTTTTATGCTGTCATGGGAACTCGTCCAATATGTCTTAATCAAGTGGGTCAAATAATAACATTAAAACGGAACAAAACATTCTACTCCGACGGTGTCGGTTTGTGGCCTCTCAAAAGCAGCCAGCCCACCAAAACAGAGGCGTAGGCAAGTGTGGGTTGACCTCCCTATGAATGTGGAACTTTATAGGGGATCTTTTGGCTATAAGAGTGCTCAATTCAGTTTAAGGAGGCACCCACGCCATTTTTCTTTTGTTTACATCTTTGTCGCGTCCAATTTTTAGTCCGGAAGTAATATTTGGAAAAAGAAAAAGCATTTCTGCCTGAAAATGTTTACTTCCGGGCCAAAATTGACCCGGCCTGTCCAAGTTTTTCCCAGTCCTTCCGCGTGGACAGACTTGCGAACAAACACTCTTGCCTCGCGGACAGACTTTTACTCCAGCGCAGAAAAACTCGGACTGGCCGAGGACAGACTTGTTCACACTGAGCAGAAAGCTCTGACAAGCACCTGATTTGGGTAAGGAGCCTGCCTTTTCTTGGTCTGAGCCTCTGACTGGACTCTCAATACCAGTCAGAGTCCCAGCTACGCCACTGCACCAAAAGCAGATACTTTGGAGAGAATTTACGTTGTATTTTTTAATTTTTGGGTTCGGGATTGCCTTGAAGTGGGATGAAGATTAGGAGAATAGCGCTCAGAACAACAATACAGACGCAAACAAAAATAAAAAAAAATTCACCTCGAGCACTCGAATCTCCTTCTCTCTCAAGCACTCACTACTGATTGAACTTTATTAATTCATTCGTGGGAACATTCACGTCGACAAGCGGCATGCTAGAGTACACATTTTATTTTTGTGACAACTGTCTGACAAACTTTATTACGACGAGACGGTGCTCGTTCGAGACAACCATTCGGCAACAATAAAATTAAACATGGCTGATTCGCAAAAGTAAGCGGAGCAAGAAAGAAAGTTGGGTTGCAAGTTGAAATTTTAATAAATTATAATTGGGCGAAAATGGAAAGGCATTTGTGACAGCTTGTTAAACTATTCTCGCTTTCAGGCGTGGCGAGAGGTGGGAAATTAAATTTGTTTCCTCCTCCGAGACATTTTCCTTTGTGCCGATTGCGTTTGAAAGCGTGTTTTAAGCGGTCTCGTTTGAAATAATTTACAATCCGGGCGGAAACGGGACGTTTTGGAAAATAATTAAGGAAATTCAGGACATCTGCAGCACCACAATAAACATAAACAAACGTAGGTCTCGCTCTCTTCTTTCGTCACGTCACTATCATATTTCACAGAAACCTCTACATTTCCCGCTCATTATTTTAATTTTCATACATTTCCCAACTTTGCAGCGGGTTGCCTGACTCGAAATTACTCAAATTTAGTTCTAATGACTTTTCTCGCGCAAAACATGCGCTTGTTTAAATTATAATTTGCCATCAAGAGATGCCATCACATATAAGAGGCGGCAAATTAAACGCGAAAAAAGAAGAGAAAAGTTCCGTCAAAGACATGCAGTCGTACATTAGCACGTCTTAGGAATGATTTAGGGGTGCCCTCAACTCGAACCGGGAAAAGGGCTCATTTCCGGGACGCACTTTTGACGCAGCTCTAGAGGCCGTCAAAAAAAATCTGGCAAAATTTTCCGCCAGACTGGTGGAAAGCGAGAAATAATAATCTGGTCTGAGATTTGTGCTGTCTGCCAGTAGGAGGAACCCATACAATATTTTATCATCGTCTGCTTCTGCGATTCTTAGCATATCATCTTCGGTACAGAGCTCAGATATTTTTAATGAGCGGAAGTTTGCAGAACGAAAAAGAGGAAAATACATTTTCATTTATTTCATTCACATTTTCTACCTCTTCAAGTAGTTTCTTTTAGTTTCCAGATTGAAATTAAAACAGATAAACCTTTTGCCGCTGACAGAGAAGAGGAACGGAGAAGAAAGAAAACCTGCTCAAAGGGAGGGAGCCAGGGGAGTGACGGGAAGAGGGTCTCGACAAACGGAAATTTTCTCGTTCAACCGCTTTTTGGTAATAAGTTCATTTTCGGGATGGAAAATTAAAACGAGAACTAGGTGGGTCATTTCTTTTCATCCCCCAGGGGGAGGCCCAGCACGTGCTCCGTCCATTAGAAAATTGCAGCTCATGAAAAACAAAATTCTTCTTACCAGATACAAAAGAAATTTCACTGAGCATTATCCAGCGTGCGGCAAAGTACAAATGGATTTGTACAAATTTTCCAATGCGGTGGTGTAATTTAATTGTAACATCACGTGCAGCCTCCAGTATTAGGTCGGGCATGTAGGAGAAGTGAACAGGTTCGCCATTGAAATGCTGGCCGCCGATGCTGAAGAAAACTTTGGCGTGCACGAAGACCTGGAAGGAGGTAAAAAGTGAATTTTTATGGGTACTGAAATTGAAAAGGAGGCCAACGTTTTTTTTTTGGCACTTCCCGACTGACTTGGACCGACAGACAACTCACCTGGACATCCTTGGAGATCATGTTGTTCGTGTGGAGGATGACGGCACTGAAGTTTCGCACTTGATCGAACTCAAAGGTCATTTCCACCGGCTTCCCAGCCATTCCGAGTGTGTCATTGCGCCAGCCGACCCATTCATACCCTGCACGGGAGAGAAACGAGAAAACATTGCAT
Organism: Forcipomyia taiwana; assembly: GCA_963930915.1. Taxonomy (NCBI): domain Eukaryota; kingdom Metazoa; phylum Arthropoda; class Insecta; order Diptera; family Ceratopogonidae; genus Forcipomyia; species Forcipomyia taiwana. The sequence goes on along the minus strand of CAWVOI010000099.1, from coordinate 578,465 downwards.
AGTAAAAAGGTGATGAAATCGATTTAACTTTTAATACACGGTCGTCTGCAAAGTTTGCGAGTGGGCTGGAAAAAATACGAGGAGCAGGCAGTAAAACCATGTGCATGTGCCAACCAAGTTGGGTCTCTTGACGTTGCACTTGGCTCGCTCCCCGCTCCGAAATGTAATTCACTGAATAAATAAACTTCGCCGGCAACTTTGGATGGCGAGAATGGAAAGGCATCAAGCTACAGTTTTAATTTTACGGACCATATTTTATCAACTCGAGCCTCAGTTGAGTGAACAAATAAGTTTGATTTAGTTCTGTCCTTGAACCCTCCCGACGACTCCTCCCCAGACGGGTCAGTCGTTGTCCTATGTTACATGAATCCAAGCATCACATTTTTGTTTTCTTAGCCCTTTTCTAAAAATCATGCTTTATCAAGGACGAACGTATTCGAGTGCACTTTTAAGCCAGCATCGTAGCAAAATTAGGACTAAGGGAAAATCTTTTGTCCAAAAATCCGGTTCTGTAGAAACTCAATTCATCTCTAGCTCCGTCCCTGGTGGTGGTATGGGTACACTGTAGAACAATGATTTACTAGGTTTTACAAGTTTATCATCATATTGAATTTTCAGCTCAATCGAAGCAACTAAAATTTTCCTCCCTTCGGAGGCTTCTCACCCCACCCCCTTAGGTGATAGAGGCAAACATGTGTGGTATGATTTGCTAGATTTGACCCGATATATAACATATCCAAAATTCAGCTCAACCGGATGAGGTATATGAAATTTTCATGCAACGGGAAAACCCCCCTAGTTACGCCCCTGGGGGGTTTTCGGGAAAAGCAAAACATTATACATCATAGAAAAATCTACAGGACTCTAGTTCTTTTATTTTCGGTGCCTTTGCAACTCAGACGGACGGACATATCGGACACATAAGTACATTTTTCAAAATTGATAAAAATGCACTAAAAAAACTCAAGAGTGACCCCTATTTTCGCACTTCCTACAAGTAATCCGCAAATCCCCTGCCCACATGAACTTGAAATTGCATTATGTAACCTTAATCTAGGAAAGAATGCGACGCCTAATGCAGAAATGAGCCTGCTGGTCGTAGCCCAGGGCATACTCTAACTAGCTTTCTGCTCTTCTGAACTGTGAAGAACAAGTCAGCGCAACTCAGAGCATCCCCTGGGGAGCTTAAGTCTGCGGGAGCAGCCAGATTATTACAATATGAAGTTATTTTAATTTGAAATCCACGGAGCTAGAAACGCGCCTGCATCTCCATGGCAAGCAACGAAAATAATTTATTTAAAATGTCGAGTCACTTGCTCAAGCGCGTGAAATGGCGTTGTTGCATACTAAAGCTGCTGCATTATGCGCCCGAGATCCTCTATATGCCGTACGCGAGCATATCCGCACATACGCTTGTTGTTGTGAATCATGAGGACACAATATATCACTTTTAATGTCACCGTAATTGCTTTTTGCTTGCTTTGTGCACATCTTTCTGCGATGGCAAAAGGCGCAGCAGCGTGTTGTTGTGCATTTTGCCACCAATTTGAATCGCTTGTTGGCCGACTCTTCTTCTCACTTTCCGTTTGCTCTCGCAGCGAAACATCTTATGCGAGTATGCTCATGCACTTTCAGATTAAGACATTAAAAAGTGTGTTTAATGTGGATAAATTGGAGCAATTTAGCGTCTGACTTCTCGAGATTTCTTTGTCAATTCTGTGCTCGCTCTTTTGAACTGCGGTCTGGGGAAGCTCGTGGCATCCGTTTGGCCTTGGATTTGATGGATGAGCGGCTCCGTTGGCGCAAAAACAACTTGAAAGCCGTCAAATGGCCTGCTGGGGGCAAGGCCAAGGGAGCTTTCCACGGAAAACGACGGACAGACCCGAGAGTGCGGTTTTTGCCGCGCTTCACGAGACGTCGGAAATCAAGACGTTGTTATTGCTGGAGAAGAGCCTCGGGCCCAAGCATCGGCATGCAAAATTCGCACGATGTATTGCGTTAGATAGCAAAAGCCTGACTGACCTGGGCCCCCTCCAGCCATTTCTCTACGTCCGCGCCGTAATGAAAAAGCTGCATCTCCGCTTTTTAATGTGGGACTCCTCTCATCGTGATGAAATGGTAATGACAGCAATAATTCTGCGCCAAGATGAAAATTACCAGATGGTGGATGTGGAAATCTATGTTTAGCATTTCAAACAAAAAAGGAAATGGACTGAACCCCCTAAAGGACAGCCTCATGTCTTGTCCAGTGTCTGACTTGCAAGAATTATGTTTGACAATTTACGTAACTCTCCACTTACAGACATCATTATGTGGCAGAATCCCCAGTGTGTGCATGTCTGGGCTTGCGGACAAGACGACAAGGATGCCACATCAAAAGCGGCCACTAAGCAACAAGGTTCGAACCAATATTTTATAATAACATTTATAATCCCTTGTGACACTTCTAATGTGGTTATATTTCGCATTTCAAATTGCACATTGGAGTGGAATTATTATAGAGCTGTGCTGACTAATCTTGGGGCTGCCGGACACTTGCGTTCATGCGAAGGTGAGAATTTGCCGACCACAAGATCCTAATAACGATGATCCCTGCGCATGTTTGGGAACCCACAGAGCACACGCAACGAGGATGGCCGAGTACGTGTTGCTACCCGAAACCATTTTTCATTATAATTAAAACCAGGGACAAGTGACGGGAGTTGGTGGCTTTGGAAACTTTCAATTGCGGTTTAGGTGACCCTCCAACAAGCCACCCCTGTTCTAAAGTAGCAGACAGGGATGGAACTAGGATTTTTAGAAGTGACCCAGTGTGAACAAGTATGTCCGCGGCCAGTATGGAACGGACAGCCTGCGGACAGACTTGAGTCTGTCCGCGAGGCGAGAATGTTTGTTCGCAAGTCTGTCCGCACAGACAGACTTGGAATAACTTGGACAGGCCGGGTCATGTTTTTCAGAAATGCTTTTTCTTTTTCCAAATATTACTTCCAGACTACAAATTGGACAAAACAAACAAAAATGGCGGATCGGCAAATTTTTTCACACATGGGAGACCCTCAAAAAATGACGCTATGACAGTCTCAGAGTCGCTAAAATGAAGCAGTTGAGTCAAGAAAATTTAGGGCCCCCCTTGAATACACCTCTGGCCTAGCAGCATTTTGCTAGCTCAGCAGGCGAACGGGGTCGTGTTTGCGAACCGTAATTCTGTTGTTTTCGTCGTCATCCCAGCAGTCGTCCATCATTATTCATACGTATGTGGAAATCTCCTGGTCGAGGAGAGAGATTATTAAAATGTGTCATGCTGTAAATCCCGCTTTCCAGTTGGTAGGTTCCCCCCACCGAAAGATTCTTGTTAAGAGATTATCTGCAAATGAGCCACTGCTCCAGATTCTTCGGAAGCCAGGTATGGTATCCAGGACTGCTTACTAAATGAGCAACTGACCACATCAAATAATAGTTTTGTGATATTCTGGAATGCTGTACCTCATTGTTGAGTCGGTGGTATGGGCTCAGAAATGAGGAGCGGCTAGGGACGGAATTCGGCATGTGGCTCTCGCCTAATTGGGGAGGAATTATACTCGTCATTCCAAACAGAAGCAAAGCAGTAGCCCAAGGTAAATGTGCTCATAATTAAATGCGGTGCCCGACCGCAGGTATTCTTGAGCACTTGCCCCGAATGGTCTACTTTTTAGTCTTCAGCAGGCTCGGGGGCATCCGCAAGATAAACTGTTCTGATTGATGCGAGTTTCGGAGACGCTCTGAGCGAAGTAATCAGAAATGTTTTTGTACGCCTTTGTGAGGCGCATTTCCAGCCCTGTCTTGCTAACAAAGCACCTCTTTGTAAAAATATCCCGTATTCAGAGCATTCCTTTCCAACTCCCTGAATTCCATCCGCATGCAGCTCTTCCTCGACTCCACTCGGGTATCTCAAAGCAGAACATGTGTTGCTCGTGGCACGCATCAGACGGAGGCAGCCCCAGCTTGCTCGGGATAAAGCTAATCTCCTCGTATGAATACATCGCAATCATGTCGTAAGTAGGCTTTCTCAAAAGTATATCTCTCTCTTAAACTGAATACGAATCGTTATTTGTGTCTTATATCATTATGCTCCTTCTTCTCTCCCTTTCACAAACCTCCCATGACGTACAAAAGACTGCAGATTGTGATGTTCTGCTTAGCTTCAGCTCGTTATAATAGTCTCACGTATGGAAACATAAGGCGTGAGATCTGATTACGATTTGCTCCTCTTTCTCCATTCCAGCGAGCGAGCGATAGTAAATTAAATTACGATTACAGATAATCAGTGCAAGTGGAAACCCATATGCTACACGCCATATCATATGGGGCCGGCAAGTTGCGAGCCTGCGTTAGCTAAGCTTTTAGAGTAAATTATTTAATAACTTAATCCGATTACTGCAATTTGAACGATGTGCTTACCTTTGCCGTAGCCATGGATGTCGCTGCGGAAGTTGTCGGGGCCCCGCTGGCCGTCCACGAGCTGGCCCAGGCCCCCGACTAGGCGGTCTCCCTCCTCCACTCCGTCGTACGTCTTGTCCGACAGATCCACCTCGATGCCTCGGGGCACACCCTTGGGGATGCTGTACTGCACCAGTCCCTCTGGAAATAGACGAATAGAGCAGGTTACTGTCTGACCACCAAGTTCCCGGTTCGCACGGAATTTCGGACTCTGCACGAGCGCTCTCCGTCCCCACCGTGCCTTCACAGTTACTGTTGCACCGAGACTCGTTCTTGTGCACATGACATGACTTGACCTATTTTTCAGACTTCAGAGGCACGGAGCGTCGATTGGAGCAAACGTCAAATTTGCTCGATTCTATTTCAATAAACATGTCTAATTCTGTTAGCTTGGATTTGCACAGTCTGGCATATGCCTCTTGGCCTCCTCTTGCACAACCTTACATCGCGCTTTGTCAGCCGACCCGAGAGAAGTTTACAGAGCTAATGGTGCACATGCGAATCCACAAACAGCTCAGTCAATTAATGATGATCGAGAAATTGTTGGCTGTTTGTGTTTCAGCTCGGGCCCGGGCCATCGAACAGGTGAGTGCTTTGCATTGGATTTGTTTCACTTATTGGAACAAATGACCCGAAAAATAGAATGGCTCACCCGGGATGAGGGGGGGGGGGAAATGGGAATGGAATAAAGCGGAATGGAGCAAGTTTATGTTTTATGCAGCATAACATACAATTGTGACGATGATGTATATTATAAGCGCACGGTTAGAAGTGAGAGGAAAGCGGAAAAAATCATGAAAAGGCGCATCGTAAAATTTTACGTTTGAGAACATTAAAGCTTAGTGCGCGCATTTGTCTTCGCTTTGCTTCATTGAATTTTATGTTTATTTGCGAAGCTTTGGGGCTCAGCATTTGCTTTTAGCACCTATTTGTGTGGTTCATATATTTCCTTTTTCCCTCGCCTTATCCAGGAAAATGTGTGTCGTGATTCACAGCTTTGTTCTTTTTGCTCTACGACTTCCCCCAACGAGGGCGAGGGGGAGATATTTGCGACTTTGGAATCAAATTAGAGTCGTTGGTAGGTCAAAATGTAGCAGAACGTCTTTTTTGACTCATCGTATTTCAACCTCTTCAAAGTTCTCTGGTAGGGGAACTTTTGACCTCTTAAAACATCCTGAGACTTGAAAGCTTCGAGCATGGAAATTTTTTTGGTCGGTCGCTCTTCTCATGGAGTAGACAAACAGAGCAAAATTTTCAGCCAATTTTGCTCAGGGTAGGGGTTTCAAACCTACTTGGATCGAAAAAAAAATCTCCCAAAGTACTTAAGTCCGGAGGCTCATCTCTTGGTGGCTGTTTCTAGGGGTCCCTTTAACGATCGTCACCAAAGATGGGAGCTCTAGCCCCCGTACTTTGGGAGCTAGAGAAAATCGAATTTTCGTGAAATTTTGTATGGGAAAACCGAAATTCCACTTTTCTCTCGAAACACTTAAATCTTCGAGGCAATTCTTTGTTGGGGGACCTGTGGTGGAATCCCGAGCAAAATTGGCTGAGAATTTTGCTCTGTTTGTCCACTCCATGAGAAGAGCGACCGATCAAAAAACTTCCATGCTCGAAGCTTGAAAGGCTGAAAATTCATCAAAGGACCCTTTTGAAAACCATTTTGTAGGACTCTCAGGAGACCATTGGAAGAACTCTCTCTTGACGACACCTTGGAGAACTCCATAACTTGCTTTCTTTACTTTATTCTAAAATTGTAATGCTGCCTCCTGACCTCGTTTTTCTCATAAAAGCTACCTCTTCTTTCAATTATGGCTACAATAATTATGAAAAGGTGCCATTTCCGCACAGCTAAGCGCTATGAAAACACCTAATTGGGATGAGTCAAGTATCCCCATCTAGAACTTAATTGCTCAGCGAAAACGCAGCAGGCAAGCACAAAACGCGAATCACCGAAATGTTTCCAGGAATTAAACACAAAAATGGCACTCAGAGAGATCATCTGGCTCGTCACTCGCACATGAACCATCCATACAGTACCTCATTAACGCTGCACCAATGCACGCTTTTCATGTTCGCGTTCGCGGTGTGCGAATCAGCAGAAGAGTGCAAAAAATAATTTAATCCGTATTCACCCATTCAAAAGCTTTTTTTGCTCCCTTTTATTTACGACCATTCTCAATTCATATAATGCATTAATGCTGCACTTGAAATGCAACATAGTGTTCTGCCTTGTTAAAATTAAATAAAATGTGCATAAATATTCCGCGTCTTTCGTTGCTCGTTTTCCCGCGCTCCCTCCTTCTCTCAGTGCGGCGCGGCGTGGCGCGAACAAGATCTTAAGGACTTGATAATAATTGGGGAGAGAAGGGAAAAAGAGGAATGTGACAAGTTGCGCTGACACCCGAGTTATTAATGAGTCCCCTCACACATGTGCCAGCTCCTTATTTTGTGGGGAAAAATTCACTTTCTAGTTGCATAATTGAAAACTTCGCCAGCAACCGAGTGCAGAGATGACGTCAAACTGTGACCTACTGGGAAGCCAGCAGCGCGGTCTGTGCTCCAGAAAAGGGAGGAAGAAGAAGCGAAACTCAAGTGGAAAATTGCTTGTTTACATTTAAATTTTCATAGACTGTCCCAGTTGTCATAGCATTAAGTTTGAAGGAGAAAACTGAAAAGAGAGAAGACGGCAAGACAATTAGATGCTGGCCGAGGCAAGAACTGTATGCTCTTGAAGGGAAGATAAAACGCAAGGCTATGCAAATTGAGTGCCAGCACATAGGCCTTGCAAAAAATGTGGTCTGTCTCTGAGAGGCTTCGCCGAGCCCGAGTAATTGAATGAAGGAAAGGAATACACAAAAGCAGAGCCAATTAAAAGAATTTTAATGGTATGAAAATAAGGCTGATTATCTTTGGGTGAGCCAAAAGCATCGTCCTTCTATCCCTAGAATTGAAATCGACGTTCAAAACTCTTTTCTCCGTCTCTGGCATTTCCTCTCCCGAGAAGCGTGAAAACCCCACTAAATAAAGACCATTCCGACCATATATTTTAATGTCTTAATCCAGATTAATTGCTCAGTTGAAAGTTTTTTCCTCCGCATTTCAATTTATTTGTTATTTTATGCTCGAAACACCCATAATGGATGGAAACTAGCTCATAACATAAATTAAAACTTGCCAAACAATGCTATAATGTTGCAGGGCAAATAAAATTTCTCAATGTGCCAAACGGAAAAGCGAGTTGGAGTCCAAATATTTACTGTGTCAAGATTATTAAGTGGCCCCCGAGGGCCGAGTCAACACGTTCCAGAGCGCATTCATTGATAAATGGTGCAGACAAGTTAAATCTCGTACCGAACGGGCACCGGATAAGAGACTCCATCGCCAGCACGATCTCGATCATCCTGCATATTAAAACGCACACAACCATATTTATTATTTGTTTGACGGCAAAGTAGTCGACGGAAAATATTCGCAATAAATTTTTTAAAACTCATAAATCTCTATTTACGATTTCATAAATATCTTCGCTTCCTTACGCGCGCCCGCGACGCGCCGCCGCTTGTGTTCTTATTCATCCGCCAGCATGGCATGCACATTTTTCATTTTTTCCACTCTTTCTCGTCTCCTCCTTCTTCTTCTGCTCTTCCGCAGATGCCGTCGAGATACATTAGGCCGCATTTAAATGGTTATTGTTTCAGATTTGATGGATGTTGTGTGTATCTCTTGTATGCATGAGCATCTCCCTGACCTTGAGGTGATCTGGCTTGAGTGTGGATCTCGCGAGAGGTGCACTTTCGAGGTCATGGCTCACCAAAAATCGATTGGAGAGCTCTGTAAATACTTTTTATGGAGTCTTGAGTTTGGAGGTTCAAAAACTTCAATGAGACGAAAATTTACTCGCAAGATGACGAGGCTTTCCTTATGTTTTAATCCGATGCTCCAAGAGAAACTTCAACTTTGCTACATCACCGACGGTTTTGTACGACTCCGAGTCGTTCGAGTTCCAGCATTTGATGCAATGCAGGTTGTGCTCGTCGGCAATAATTTAAATAGTGCTCAAGTGCCTGCATTTACACAAAGGTGGGTGGATTGTTGTGTATAATACACTCGTAGAAGAAGCAACTAACAAAATATAAAATACAAAGTTTGTCGGGTTCAAATCGTGAGAAAAGAGAAATTTATCCACTTGCAATGCGATCTTGTCATAAGTTGCTATAGGAACATGGCAAAAATGATTTATGGCTTATTTGTAATAACCTGCCATGCAAATACACATTTTTGTTCGACGTCGGCTGCTTTAAATTCCTGAGTCTCAACAGCTATCGAATGTTGCAAAATGTTTCGGAGCGAGTTCGGCGCTCATTAAAAGTTTTCCTAATGATTTTGTAGTTGAGGAGTTCCTTAATGACGCTAACGCAAAATTGATGGACGCAGGTAAAATTGCAAAAACTTGGAAATTGGGGGAGCAAAGAGTCTGGCAAGTTCTTGTTTCGCTCCGAGAAATTTTCCACTTAAAACTTTTCCCAAAACTTGAAGCAGCCGACGAAAGGAAGCCTCTTTCGAAATTAATCTCTCCAGTCCCCGAAATGGATTGGAAATTGAATCCAAGACACAAAAGTCACCAAAATGGCCGCATTTCTTTGTTCCCAAATTGAAAATTAAATTTCCTCTAAATCACCTCAATGATTTTTCTCGTCGCCGCCGTCTTTGTTGCCTCTCCACCAGCTCCAGTGTTTACTTTTAAACCGTCTAGCCATGCTCAGTATCCATTATCTCAATTTGAAAAACTCAATAGCAATTCTGGGAAATGGAAACATCGCAGAGCGAAAGGAGACACGATGAAGAGGCCGGGAATTGAAGTGAGGCATCAATTGAATTAAAGCGAATCAAATCACCCAATTTCCAATAATGCTCGACTTGTATACATTTTTCTTATCAAAACATGACAATCTCCAAAAGTCCAATCCTTTTATACGAAACACAGCACAAGCAACTCCGTGTATCTTCCCCAATCCTTGACAACGGCCGGGCCAAGTGTTCTCAAAACGACAATAATTTTTTTATTTATTTTTCTTTTCTGCAACATTGTTCAACGTTTTCGAGTGAGCAGAGACGAGCCAGCGATATCTCTGGTCGTGTATCAGGGCTCTCTCCGGCATGTGATATGCGTCGAGGCAAAGAATAACACATAAAAATTAGAAAAATAAAGCATCCCGTAGCACAACAATGATATTGCACAAACACATAATGAAAAATAAATACAAATTATTTAAAAGTTGGGTGAGCACAGAGCCGAGTCCTGCCTCAATTGTTCCCGTCTTCCGTCCGCCAGAGCGCATCCTCTGGGAGACGATGAGAGCAAACACTCGCATTCCAATCCCTCACTCCCCTTCCCCCTTGAGTTACGTCCGTGCTCGAGAGTCGAGATTCTGTTCAAACAACAAGTGCAAGTTATGTACACTCACCTTCCCACGGGCATCCGATTATCTCAGTCCGGAGGCAGACTGTTCTGTCGTATTGACTGTAGGGGTAAATACGAATCTTGGTGGCATAAATAATTGGCTGCAGAATCTGCTCCACCTCGCTGTAGGTGTTCGTGTTGCCAGTCAGAATCTCCTTGCCCTGCGTATTTTTCCAGCGTTCCCACTTCGAGAACCCGGGTCGCCAGTACTCCAGCACGTACGCCTCCGAGTACTCCTGGCCCTGCCCCTTGCCGAACCTCCCCTGCGTCTTGATGGCCGTCACCACGTGCATGTTGAGCAGATCCACCTGCAGGTACTCCTTCAGGCCGCGCGACACCATGTGCTTCGGACACCACGCTCCGCCATTGTTGTCGATCCGGAGTCTGGAAAGAGACGAAATTTTGGTCAGACAAAGTAGGCTGAGGAAAATAGGGCAAACAATGTTCAAGCTCTTCGTGAAAAACCGCAGCTTTGGCGACTGCAAGCCCTGCGAGGGCGTCAAAACTGGCTCCAACACCGGCTCCATTCCCCGTCCGCCAGCCATGAAGGGGCTCCACATGGCCAGGAGCAAGAAGCACCTCGTCATTGGCATCGCTCTGTCCCTCGCTGCAGTCACGGCCCTCAAGTTTGGCCGCAACGAGCCCAGGAAGCGAGACTACGCGGAGTTCTACCGGTGACTTGCGAAAATTGGAGGCAATTGGCTGATTTGGGGGTATTTTCTTAGGACCTACGACGACGAGAAGGCGTTCCAGCGCATGGACGAGGCCGGGCTGATGCAGTACAGGGAGCGGATCCCCCAGTGAGCCGGACGTAAGCCGATTCCGAATCCCCAAATTAGCATAAAATCATGATAGCGAGCGACCCCGTGACTAGAAACGAGATCCTTTCATTGTACCCATTAACATAATCATTTTGTTTCCAATAAACGGTCTCGGTTACGATTTTCTTTTGTTTCTAACGACACGGCTATCCTTTCGGAAACTCCTTTTCGCTGTCCTCCACCATATTGTTGTGTCGTGATGTTTTATCGCCAAACAATATCCATATCATGAAACGCTCATTGCCATATCGACCTATTGAATGTCAAAATTAATAATAATCTCTGTTTTGGGCGAAAGAAGGCGAAAGGAACGCAAATACAATAATGAGCTGACAGAAATATTGGGGGGATCAACTTTTATGAGGAAACATTTGATGGATATTTTGATAAGATATTGACGAGATGTCGAGAACGAGCCTGGCATAGTGCGGGGGGAACGCCAGCAAATGAGGAATTAAGATGCGGATCTAATTAACCGGAAAAGCTAGAAAGACTAGTGGGGGAGGCTAAAGTTACATTGATTTTCATTAAGATAACAGGCGAACGAATATTCTGTGATGGAAGTCGAAACAAAGAATCTGCGCTGGTCTGATGGTCGATATACGAGTACTTTTTATCGCTTTAGTTTCATTTCATTACCTGAGAAAGGAAACGTTTCAGAGTAAAAATCTACTGATTTAGAAAGAGAAGACTGAAAAATTGGAGATTTTCAAAGACGTCGAGAAGACCAACTTTTGGGGGCCACTAGCTCCAATTCTGGAAGAGATAGGGGTCGTATGTTATTCCATGAGTTGCTAGGTTTTAGACATACTGCAACATACTAAAATTTCAGGTCGATCGGATGTAATATAAGGAACTTTCATATAAACGAAAAACACCCTATGGTTCCCTGCTATGGAGTTAGGGGGTCTATAATATCTACCCAGTGTGAATAAGTCTGTCCGCGGCCAGTATGGAACGGACAGACTGCAGATAGACTCAGGTCTGTCCGCAAACGAGAATGTTTGTTCGCAAGTCTTCCCGCAAGTCTTCCCGCAAGTCTGTCCGCGCGGACAGACTTGCGGGACTACCTTCTCTTTTTTCAATTTTCACTTCCGGACTACAAATTGGACGGGACAAAGATATAAACTAACGAAAAATGACGGATCGCCACATTTTACACACTGGGTAGGCTCATCAAAAACTTACGACACTAAACACGTTGCAAAAACTTGCAGCTTTTCTGGTTATTGAGTTAAAAGGTTTAGAAGAAACAGTCAGACAGACATAAAAGCTGCAAAATACTAAGATGCACTAAAAATTAACCTAACAAGCTCGGGAGGAAAAAACAAAAAAATCCCTCCACCAAGCTCGCAATAAGCTGCGAACATGAAGAATGCAAATCTGGTAACCCTACATGCTCTTCTAATCCCTGATCTGCAAAAAGGATAAAAATACCCCAACCACCGAAAGTTCAGAAAGCATAGGTGAATTTGCACATAATGAAATAGGATGTTTGGCATCTTCTCGATAACAATGTTCTTGTAAGCTCTTTGGATCCGTTTCATGGATTTTGATTACGCCCATGTATGAGAGGAAGGGGTTCCCAAACTACCGAGGAGCTAGCAATAGACACTGGCAGAGCATGCGATGTTGTTGTGTAACAAGGTGGAATTTAATCGGTTTGGGTTTGCTACTGCTAGCATGCAAAATAATGCGGCGAGCTTGTACGGAGAGGACGGGCTGGGAGGCGGGGGAGGGAAACATGAAACATAAAAGCGATAAAAAATGTTGGTGCCGTGTAAAAGGGTCGGAAATAACGTTATTGATTTTGGAATTATTTATGAAAATATTTTATGAAAATATAGTTGAAATATTTCCTGCGTTCCCTTCAGTTGTGTTCTCGTGCTCTCCTATGCACTAAAAAATTAATGGCGTCGGTACCAGGAGGGCCTGGGTATTGACACAGCTAGTTTATTTGGCTGACTCAATCTGGAGTGAGCCACAAAGACTCGGGGAGCCATTGTTGAGGAAAATCCGCTCGGCTTTGCTCTTCTAGGAACCCGAGTAACGAGTAACATCTTCTTCGCTGCCGCCCCTCTTCAAAGGTATTTTTCGAAATAAAGTATTTCTTTCATTGAAATAGCTCGCGTTACATTATTCACAACATTTTCACCATTTTCCATGCAGTAACGACATGGGGGAAGCTATTTTCAGGCGCCTCTTCTCGCTAAACAATCGCAAATGGATTTTTCGCATTCCTCCCGGAGCACGTTGTTGCAGTTCAAAGGGAGTAAGTAGGCTTAGATCTGCTCGCGAATTCTCCCGAGCACGAAAAGATGAATTTTAACGACTCCCACCCCATCCGATGAATGTTTTATGAGCAATATTTTCGGATTCTCCGCGGAGACCCTCGCGCTAAGTCTTTCTGGGGCTTTCCGGCGGGCGGTAATTAACAAAGGCACCAAATTAGTTCCGAGAAGCGAGGCAGCCATCACCTGACGCGATAAATCTGGGACCAGGCATTCAGTGGAAAAGGGACTCATTTGTATGCGGAGGCACCACCGCACCTGGATACAATTTTCATTTAGGTAATTCATATTTCCAGGAAACTCGCTCCTTTGTGCTCATGTACACCTTCCTTTCCGAGTGAGAGGACCACCCTTGGGGCCGCGAGTTTCGGTTCCCGGGAAACGAGACTCTCGAGCGGGAAACTCGGCGTCCAGAGCAAGCACTCAGAAGTCAAGCAAAGCGTCTATGTCTAATTTGAGCAAATTTGATACACACTTGGAGGTATTAAATTACTTTAAAATTGACAGAGGTATTTTCTTTCCGGCCGCCTCGCTCGTCTCTTTCCGACGGCTGTCGATATGTAAATGCTCTGCGTACTTTGTTTCAATCATCGTCGAATGTCAATGGCGAAAACACGCCGAAGCCCCGCAGGAATTGCAAGGAAACAACGAACTCATGGGAGCGCACTAGACGGAGCACCAAAGTTAAATGGAATTTTAAATTGGCAGCGTTCGATTCACATGTAATTCAATTTTTGCAATAAAAATGCCGGCGGCGGAGGCATATGCTCCGTGCAGGAAAGGTATTTCAATCAAATAAATACTGCCAGCATTGTGTTCCAATTTTTGTATTCGACATTTTCCTCTTTTTTCACTTCATTCACCCGCTGATAGACACATAAATGCTGCGTTGATTTACCTGATGGCATTTTGTGGCCCACACACGCATTCCCCCACCGTGGTGTGGCCGTGATTGAAAAATATTCTTTAATTTCCGCTCAGCTCTGCTAACCGGGGTACAGGAGCAGGACCCAATGGGCCACGCACCTGAGGCAGAAGACAGTATCGTCGATCGGTAGAGAGAAGGGAAGACTGGGGAGAAGACACAGACATGTAATCAAGCACATAATATTGGTTCATGTCATGAATTTGTATTCAAATTACACGCCATTGTCATTGCACGAGAGAGCTCGTCTGACTCTGCTCCTTCCATTCCTGTGCGAGTCTGGCTCTGCGGTGTAACACACCGTCGTCGAAATACGACATGCCATTTCCCCCATTTAGTCAATTCATTCGCTACTAAACTATTCAAAATGTTATTTTTGAACACCGTTCGTAGCTCCGCACTGGATCCAGTCGTTTTGCTTGATTTTTCTTTCATTGTGATGTTGCAAACTTGAAAACATGCACTTTACATGAGAAACTGTCTCTCTCTGAACCCGAAAACGGGACTACTTCGGCTCGACTTTCATCTTTCTTGGGCCAAATACATGATTTTTGTGGTTTATGAAGCTGTTTTAAGGCAAAAAAATTTTATGAAAAAAATCCCGAAATCAAGAATTTCTTAAAAAGCCAAGAACTGGATAAATTATGAATTTTATGCAAAAAATTTTTTTTTTTTCAACTCCAACTTTTTCGACCCAAAATTGTTAAAGATGTTGTTTTAAGGTAAATTTAGTCATTTTAATCCATCAGGGACTGAATTCTCGACAAATAATGTTTGGTCAAAATTTCCGAAATCGATATTTTCTTATCGAGCCCAGATTTAGCAAAAATCAAAATTTTATGCGAAAAAAATTTTCTCCAATTTTTCATCCAAAATCTTTGGAAATGTGGTTTTTGAGGTAAATCTAGTCATTTGAAGTCAAAAAATTTTCTCCAAAATCGAGAGTTTTTGCACAAATGGATGATCAAGTCTGTATATTTTGAACGTGTTCCTAAGCCACGCTTGAGGAATACAAAGTAGCTCAAATTTCCATGGGCCAAAGGATTGCTACTCACTTGCCTCCCCATTCCGAGAATGACGGTACTATCCTAACTAACATTTGCAATTTCATTCGGTCTGTTTGACTACTACTTGCATTGTATTTCGCAATTTCACTCTTGACTCTTCCTAAATGTTAGTTTGCTACCAATGCAGTCACATTCATTCCGCAAATAGTACACATTAGCATTATTTGAAAAGGTAAATAAACAGGTAAGCAAACTACTTAGTGCTTATTGTGTTGAAAATGCAACGAAAGTGCTTGCCAAAGTTCACATGACATATGTGAAAAGCCAATTTTCATTCCTCTTCATGCCTCCCGTTTAAAATTCACTCTCCTTCTTGCCTAGCGGAGCGATTGTCTTCCGAGATGTTAAGAGGGATAGGAACCATTTCCTCCCTTTCATCTCCATCCCCTCCCAAAGTTGCGGTTATGCGGGAAAAATTTGCTCTTGTACCAAGAATTATTATTATTAAATTATCCTTCTTGTTTTATTTCATTACGGACGGCTTTTTTATGGCTCCAAATATCCCATAAACTTCCACTTCCCCTTTAGGAGATGAAAATTGGCGTAATCACGTTAAAAATAATAAGTTTTGATTCTATAAACACCGTCCCGAAAATTCAATTACTTCGTTAAAAATCAAAACGACTCCCCCTCTGGTCTCTCTTGCATCGGTTGGCTTCACTGCTGAACTCTACGAAGGCCGTTATGACAAGCTGTGGTTTTGACGAAGTGACAGCCAAATGACAAACTTTAAGTTTTCCCTCCATTTTCTTTTCATTGTTTTTTCAGAGATCTCAACTTGTTCGGGGCTTTCGGGGCATGAATTATGATGTCATGTTGGCTGTCGGTGGAACAACAACAACAACATTTCCATTTTTAGAGACACGCGCTTGCATGGCACATTTTACTTGTAGCCTTGTGCCGCTTCCATGTACAATCGGTGTATTGACTGCGGAATGTAAGCCCATAAAACAATAAAAAGTATGAATAAACAATGGAAAAATTATATGGCTACGCGCTGAAGAAAGCCGAGGGAGAAAAAATGTACCAAAAAGGTTTCAAAAGCTCGTGCCTTTTGTCTCCTGAAATTTCGCTTGGAGCGGATGGAACAGACAGACGTTCTAGGAATCACGGAAAATAGTGCTGGGTGAAGAGCCTTGCGATATCTTAAGCCATATATTACGGCGCATTGCCCGTATTTTTTTAGTTGCGTTTTTGTTTGTGTTATGAGCAAAAGACATTAGCGAAAACTCATAAAACACAAATTATACGTTGAATGGCCACAAAGTTTCCCCCATCGTATTTGCTGCGGTGCTTTCCAAAGTTAGGAACCAGCTTGTCCCGACCTTGTACAACTTTTACGGCCTTGGCGAGCTAGAGCTTTTGTGGGCGCCATTGTTGCCATTCCGAAAACCAATAAATTACGCGTTCTAGGAAACGCAAATCGTTTGAGGCCTTACCGAGCATGCTGTGGACCCACATTTCCGATGTCATGAGCCGAACTGGCGGTTATCTGGAAATCAGCGATGGCGCCTGATTCCATGCCCAAGGGATTTTTACATTTTCCTGCAAAGAAAAATAAAAACAAACGTTCTATTATTTGTTCTCACACATTAACCCATTTCGGGTCGGAAATAGATTTAGCTCATTTTTGGAATTTTTGCATTTTGTATATTTCGCATATATTTCAACTATATAATACTACATACACATACTCAATATTTAAAAATATAATTTTCTCAAATATACCATACATATGTAAAATATAAAAAAACGTGTTTTTACACCATTGGCTTTTGAAGCCTAGTATAAGCCTTTGAAAAGCCTTATTTTAGAACAACTTGATTTTTTCTGTGATGTTTGACTACTACTCTTTGTGTCATTAAAATCTCAGACGAACATTGAAAAAAGACGAAATTTTGGGGAATTTTCAAAAAATATGTTCAAAAAAGCCTATTTTTCAAAAGCCTTAGAAGCTAGTTTCAAAAGCCTCGGGAGAAAAATTTTCTTTTATGAAGTTAAGTTGAAAGATAAAAAATTAGCTTTCTATCTATTACCAATATGCCAGAAAAAAATTCCAAAGTTAATGGTTGGATATCCGACCCTTGGATTGAGCTTGAAATGGGTTAAAAGAGCCAGTAAAATTGATTTTCTGTTGCCCCGCAACTGCGGCAGGACACATGGATTCTGGAGTGAAATAATAATCATTAAATCTGTAATTAACCATGGACGAGATAAACAATTGCAATGGCTGCGGGTGGCAACTGATTTGCTCTGTTTTCCGCAGGGCGGCTCCATGTTTGCGCGCACTCATTGATTGCGCAAATAATTGAAAATTAATTAATATGAACCTGCCGCTGATGGATGTAATAATTGAATTATTTAAAAACCTGCTGCAAAAATGCGGACCCAGGTGATGGAAACTCGTCGAGGCAGCCTTTCGCCCTTCAGAGTAGATTAATTTTCCCCCCACCCGCCACGCTTTTTCCTTCTAATTTTCTTTTATTAGGCATAAAAAGTTTGAAACTTGCTTGAAAGAAGCCAAAACAAGTCGGAAACTTTTCAACTCGCATATCAAAAATTTTAACTTCCTTGTTGTTTTTTTGTTTTCAATTTGGCTCATGCATGGAGAAAGAGGCTAAAAATATACCCGCATAAGCCACAAATTACACTAGATATGGAGCAGGCCAGAAGACTGGAGGGAGCGTGTGTATGGCAAAACAAAAGTTTCGAGCATGAGTGCATGTTCATCGTATTACGATAGCGTCAGCACGGGAAAAACTTTGCGGGGGAGGGGGTTGACATGAAAATTAGTCGCTTGGAAGTGGAACTCAATTATGAGCGTCGTTGAATTTAATTTATTCATGGGAGGCTGAGTTGCACTTCCCGAGACCCGGAGAGTCCCTCCTGCTTCCCCGAAACCCCGAAACGGAAATGTTAATCAACGAATGAAACGCGCAAAAAGTGAGTTTTTTGCACGTCACCGACCAAAATTGCAAACATTTGTGCCCCATAAAATATTCATTTGCCGAATGAGTCGAGACGTGGCACGCGGGTGTTATTTCAGAGGAGGGGCGGGGGTGTTGCGAATGATAAAAAATGACCAGCTTGCAATAGCAATTTTCTAAATGAATGTTCAGTGAACCATGCACTCTGCCATGGATCACCAGCATGCGGAATGGATTATGCTCATGGGACACATTCGTTTCTGTACGCCACATAAATGTGTTGCTCTCCACGCAACATAACTCAAACCACGTTTTAATGCTGGGCTAAAAACTATTTACAGCAAAATTCCGATTGATTTTGTAAGGTTTTTCCGGCAACATCTGCGTGGATTCCCAGCGGAATGTCAACGCGGTGGCAAAAAGCAGCTGGAGCGATATCTGTAAGGAGCTTATTCGGGATTAATTGCGTCTGTCTGGCTTCTGAGCCTCCCAAATTGGAGAAAAATATATCAACGATTACACCCATTTGAGCCAGACCGACGGACACTGCCAGTGAGCTTGTCATTGAGGGCAGAGTGTCAGACAAGTGTTACTTGATCCCACTTTGAGCGACTGCACTCGCATTCGCACCAGATTTCCTTTGAACTCGACGTCTTCGTGCAGTTGCATTTTGCCTTTTATACTCCACTCCCGCCTCAAACGCGGTCTGCTGACGAAACCCGCGTGCAAAAGATAAATTTTATTAAATTATACAAGACTAAACGGCGCGCTTCTTTATGGTGTATTATTAAATAAATTAAAAATATGTTGCACATGTAATAAATTTATGATGAGTGAGATCTGAGGCAGGAATTGTACGAGTCTTGAGAGAAAATGCACATGAGATATCTGTCATTTCCCATTTAACAGCATGTAGCTGCACGTCAGCGGTAGTAGGAGACTGTTGCGCTTTAATTTTCGATTTGACGGCTGCACTTGCGGGACCTCTACTGAGGCGAGCGAAAGGGAAACGAGAAAGACGCGGAAATCGCTCTGTGGAATTTCGTTTTTTACCTCATTTTCAACATTTGGTGAAAATTTTACCTATTCTGTTTGTCTGTCTGTCTGAAATTTACGTTTTTTCTCAAAAATTTAAAAATTTCAAAAATGTGTTCCGGGCGAACTAAAGGATAAGGACAAATTTTTATTCTTCTTTTCTCGAAATTCGCTATACTTTTTAGACATTTTTTTTTAGATTTTGACTTAGAAAGCAGCAAAATTAGCAATCGTAAAATTTTCGGTTTGGCGGCCATATTTGATTTTAATATGTAACGTGAAAATGTCAAATATTTTCGTTTTTACAATATTTAGAGTCGAATTTGAATTTTTTGATAAATTTTTTTTTCAAAAATGAACATGTTTTTGTTTCTCCAAAAAATTTATTAAAAATTTTATTTTTTGAATCATTCATATGGAACATTTGTTTCAACCAAAACAATTGTTTTCAGGAAGCAAAACGCACTTTGAAAATCTACAATGTTAAGAATGTTTTTCAGTGACGAAGCTAGGAGTCTTCAAAGTCTCCCAACTAAGCTTTAAACTGAGGTTAATTCCTTGACTGACAGTCAAGCCAGTTCCCAAATTAACTACCATCTTGAGAGAACAAAAAAGGGCATTCATCCGCTAACTACTCGAAAATGCGAAGAGCGGCTGGAATTCCAACGAGCCCAAAAGTCGACCGAAACTTGCGTCTCAAATCCAAACTCT
This sequence comes from Forcipomyia taiwana, assembly GCA_963930915.1. Classification (NCBI taxonomy): domain Eukaryota; kingdom Metazoa; phylum Arthropoda; class Insecta; order Diptera; family Ceratopogonidae; genus Forcipomyia; species Forcipomyia taiwana. The sequence goes on along the minus strand of CAWVOI010000099.1, from coordinate 558,751 downwards.
TGATTATCCTCTCTCCCTTACATTCACCGCATTTCAATCTTTTTGTTGATGATGAACATCAACATGAGGAGTTGCTCTTGTTCGCGTACATAAAATATTTCTTTTGTCTTGAATTGTTGCATTTAAACATATCAAAAAACAGAACAAAAGATTTACTACAAAAGCAGCAACATGTTTTGTTTTGCTCTTTTGTTCTGCAATGTCGGCTGCACCATATATGCAAGTTCTCAAATTAAATGCAGGCAGTTGATATGTTGGAGAGCGACCAGGCTATAGCGTTGAGTCGAGATATTATGTGCCAGATATATTCATGTTGTAGGATGGAATTTATGTTTTAAACATTAAAATCAATTTATTATCTCACAAAAATGCGCACCGTTTAGCCACTATAACCGGAGCTATTTAACCCATTATGGGCTTCGGTGAGCCCATTCAGCTTCTGAAGAAGCAGCCTCGTAAACATCCGGTAGAGATCTCTTGGAAAGCCAGAATCGGTGCAGCCGAGAGGGGAGAGACCAAACGACCGCAGAGAGTTGGAGAGCACGACCATATTAAGCGCGTAATTGTGTGTTCATCAGTCGCAACTGCGATGACAATAGAACTGATTGCATGTTTTATTCACAACCGAGTCCGACTCCAGCAACCCACTACTTCTATTACTACCTGTGGCTCACGAGTCGATTCACCCAGCTCCATTTCATCGCCGCTATTAATTTTAATTTAATTTAGTTCTCCACAATCGCGTTTTTGTATCTGTTTCCCGCGCTACTGCGCCTACATCGTCGTCTCTAATCGACGCATGTGTGGGCACCGGGCATCGACAATCAGTAACTGAGTTATTTGGACTTTTTCTCTCCATTCCCCGCACTCCTATTGAATCAAACAATTTTGTTGTCAATTCCCTGAATCAATTTATTTACAAAATTCGTTATAAAAGTTAACGTAACGAAGATAGACGGCTCTTGGCCTCTTTTCGTTTCCGACTCGGGTCTCGGCCGCGCCGGACTCCGAGATTTCCGAATGGAGCGAGGCAGATAAAGACAAGTTTAAAAGCCAAAAGTCAACTCTTACAATCGTGAACGAGTGATTGACCATCGATTAGCTCACTTTTCGCCTGCATTGTTATTCAAATTTAATTTGTTGATTTCCCTCCTTTCGCCTCTTCCCTGGTAGCATATGGTGGAGCTTAGGTGGATTAACTGCCGAAGTTGGTGCGCGCTGGCTAAATTGAAAATGGAGATAAGAGATCGACTGCGCGATGATCGATTGGGAATTGAAGTGTATACGTAGCAGCTGGGGCGACCTACATTCTGCAATCGATGGATATGCATTGAAAGTTAATTGAAATCCGCTGCTGCACGGAAAATAATTTTCCATTTTCTCTGCACCCGACTGGTGCCTTAATCCCCTTTTGGGATATCCATGTTCTCTCAAAATCAGAATCCAAGATGGCTGCCAGGTCTAAGCAATGATTTCGAGCCTGGAAAAGGGTTAAGCCATTGGCTACCAAGGGGTCACTGGTGACCCATCAACATTAAAAAATTTATTCCGCGCAAACTCAAGTTAAGTACAAGTTTTGGATACAATTTCAAATTTATTGCTAAATTTTTGAAAACATTTTATCAAAAAAATAATTTAAGGGGAAAGATTTTTGAAATTATCACGTAAAATATTTTTAAAGATTTTTTAAAAGTGATTTTTTAGCAATCGTTTTAAGATTTTGACTTATGAAGCAGCAAAAAGAGCTAGTCGTAAGATTTTTCGGTTTGGCCGCCACATTTAAATTTCAAATATTCACTTTTAAAAAATCCCTAAAAATATTTAACGTGATAGTTTCAAAGAATGTCTTCACAACATTAAGTGTTGAGTTCAAATTTTTTTTTTGATGATAATTTTTTCAAAATATGGGCATATTTTTTTTCCAAAAATATTCTCAAAAATTTTATTTTTACAAATTAACATTTTTTTTCAACCAAAAAAGTTGATTTCAGGAAGCAAGACGCAGTTTGAAAGTCTTGGTGGCCAATGGGTTAAGACCCACCCGCCTTCCCTATCTGGGGTCGTAAAAATCACAACCCATGCTCAGCCATAAATTGGTCACCTAATAAAGGCGTTATCAGACGTCGGCTTATCAGCTGACATAAAGGCATGTCATGTTTCGAATTATTTACAAATAGACCGAGAGTGATTAGCGAAATGAAATAGGAATGCCCGACACTGGTATGACAAGACAGTCCAGATGATGATGAGAAATTACTGAGACAAGCACGAGCGAATCAAGATTCTCATTAACCCGGACTGTAATTTGTCACAATAATTATTATTATTGTTGTAATGAAAAGCGACTAATAAATAACATCGCCGTCTGCCATCGATCCGCAGGATAATCTCTGACACAACTGATTAAATGCCTCGCCAATTAATTAGCGGCGATTGATACGGAGCTCTTGGGACTCCATGAATTTTCGACTCCGAACTCGGGCGCGGTGCAAAAAGTTAATTTCCCATTTTGCAAACGGCACTGCGAGAGCTGTCAGGAAAATAGATAAACACGAGCGTTGCTGCAAGAAATGCCCATCAAAAGTCAATTCAGGCTCGACGGGAGATAAAACATTTAGCAACATCATGTAGCATTTACCTGCAACGGGCACCAAAGCAATTACACTCAAACACTTCATAAAAAAGTAATTACCGCAGCAGCAGCTATTTGCCTCCTTATCTCAAAATTGCTTCTGAATTGCACTTGCTTTGGTTTTAATTAAAAATTAATTAAATCTCGTGAAATGGGCCGGCTTCAGTTATTATTATTATAATCAATTAATGCCTCGTTACATTGCCTTTCGATAAATGCAAGTCATCATCTCGCCTGACTGTTTCGCGAGATAAAGTGTCAGCTGTCATTCCTCAGCGCCGAGCTGCGCCATTTCCTGCCTCAGATTGAAAACTGCTGCCAGAGGTGTCTGCTAGCGAGTCAACCGCCAGCCTGCAGCCTCCCTTGGAGCCCGGCCCTGGATTGGGGCACCGAAAGCGCCCACTTTGGATATGCGGAGAAACAATTAGTAGCCTGGCCGAGGAACAGGTTACATTTGGAGAAGACGAAGCACGAGGTGAAGCGCATAGGAAATTGCATTTCAGGTCATTTGTCGTTTCAATTTATGGCCAATGGATAGTCCAGTGGATGGCATATGCGTGCTCAGTAATTGCTTTTAGATTAAATTGAAATGCACACATTGACATACATTTAATGATAATGCCGTTGGAGCAACAGTGCTTAAGAGCTTACAGTCTCGAAGTAAATTTTCCCCGTAATTCCTCCTCGTCCTCTCACAAGCCTGACTGGCGACTAAGACGATTCCCCCCGATGCATCATCCCAGCTTGTCTTAATTACTCTCTCCAGTCTCTCATCCGTCTGCCTATCTGGCTCCCACAGGCGCTTTTCCAATGAGCCAATTCAATAGCAAATACTCTCGACTTCCCGGAAAAGCTCCTTAAAAGCCCATTTAGCTAATACGTATGCTCGCTGGCAAAAAATAAACGACATTGAAAAAGGATCCACTTTGACCTTTCGCGTAATGCGTAATCCCCCCAACTCCCGCCCCTCTATCATCATTTTCCGCAATAAAAAATGTATGCCAAGGGAAAAAGCAAATTTTTCGTAATTTGCAAAATAAATTCGACCTGCTAAATGATAAATGAGGAAGCTGTTGGAAGTCACGGTGGATGGACGAAAAGGCAAAACATTGGTGGTGATTTCGGAACATATGGACATGTTTCCCTCCACACTCGGACATTAGTCAAACGGGATGTTTTGGGGCAACGGATATGTCATTTGTAACTGTCTCAATTTGGGCGATGGGAAAAATTGAAAAAGGTGTGCCCGTCCGATTGCTTTTCGGGGAAAAGATTTGGGGGGCCAAGAAGGTGTTACTTACCCAGGTCGAGCGCTGCGGCGCCGCTGAGGAGCAGTAAGGTGTGAAAAAGTATCAGAAGCCAGAAGAGAAATGAACTTTTGATTGTTTCCGGCAGCCCTATTTTCGTCATTTTTCCGTCGTCTGCATGTGTGGGTCTCTTCCCTTCACTTTTCTCTATCTTCCTCTTTGCTTCACTTAATTTCACAGATTCAACTTTCCATGTGTTTCATTTTCATCTATACACCAATTTTCCTGTCACGCTGCAACTTTTCCAACCCATCAAATCACATGTGATTTTTCATGCCAGCAATGTGTATTTGCTATCCGATCGTAGCTCGTCACCGATGGTGTCTCTCTCCTGAAAAATATAAACGTATGAAATTAATTAACAAAAATTAATCTTGTATCATGTTCGAGTGCGCTATGTTTGGAAATTTAATGAGTGAATTAATACGCAGCTAATGTATTGAGTAATGAGTCCCATTTCCGCCCATCTACACTAATTACAGCCACCTAGCTTTCATCTTTCGCGTGCAGCTCCAACGTAGAAGAAACGTCGCGTCGTCGAAAAGAGCAGCAAGTGATTTTCCGAGAAAATCAATACTCTTGTGACCATTAATTATGAGGCAATCAATTCCAGACGTCAAAAGCAGCAGAAGCAGGGCCTTCAAAAGACGGCAAAAATTTATTAATTTCGGCGCCCATTAGCCAAATCACGATTCAATAGAAATACTTTTGCCTCAATCTCTTCAATTAAGTTTTCATTTGAAAATTTTTCTCCTCCGTCCGTCCCGGCTCCCGTCCCGCTTGACGGACATCTTCTGATTATTATTATCATGTTCCATTGGATGGCAGAGAGCAAAAAAGCGAAAAGGCAGCATAAGCATTCATTTGATTTGCTTTGACTGCCTGCCATCATGCTCCAAACACACATAAGAGATTATTGAATCAAGTTAGGTAAATCAAAAATTAAATTGAGTAGAAAAGTTTTCTATATTTGCTTGCGTTCGGCATCGGCATCGGCTCGTTCAAAGTTCGAAACTCGCTTCGGCAGCGGCGGCGGCCTCGGAAGAAAAGAAGGAAGAGAAGGAGAGGCAGCTCGTGAAGAAGCACTAGTTTGACTGACGTAAAATCGATATGGGTGACATTTACATTTGATCGTATCAAAACTGTTCAAACGTAGGCATTCACTGAACCCATTTAAGGTGGTAATGGATTCTTTATTGGTCTGCCAGATAAAAAGACATGCGTTAACAAACACATCAGATGCCAACCCCATTTTTGGGTTACCTTAAAAAAAAGCCGAGATAATTTCTAGTGCATTTTCATCAATTTTGAATAAATGTCTGTCTGTCCGTCCGTCTGAGTCACAAAGGCTCAGAAACAGTAAGACTTGGAGACCTGTTGTTTTGTGCATATTTTAATGTATGGCTTGGAAGGTGGTGGTTACACGATGGTTTTTCCAAGAAATTGCCTGGGAGGTAACTAGGGGGGTTTACCCGTTGTATGAAAGTTTCCCATACTTCTTCCGATTGAAATGAATCTTGGACATCTTATACATCATGTCAAATCTAGCTAATCATAGAACACATGTTGGCGTCTATCACCTAAGCGGGTGAGGTGAGAGGCCACCGAAGGGGGGAAAATTTTAGTTTCTCCGATTGAGCTGAAAATTTACCATGTTGATGAACTGGTAAAACTAAATTGTTCTACATTGTACTCGTACCGTTACGTTTCTACAGGAACGAATTTTCCCCGACTATGTTTTTTCTGTAGAAGCCTCTAAATTTTTGAACGGGACCCCATTTTTACAACGAGCAAGGAACGTGAAGGCTCCTAAGTGAAGCCCATCAATATCCTCGAACTCAATCTTGCCGCCCTATCTCCAGTGCATTAATTCCAGCAATCCTAGTGATAGCAGAGAGCTGCAAAGATTTATATTGTGAAACGTGAGAAAAATGTAAAGCCATCGCGAGAAGCGCAGACACACGCACCATTAACCACGGACACGAAGGCATCAAACAGTATTAGAATTAGACGGATCAGTGCGTGAATCTTCCTCATGAATTCCATTCACTTGCCACATTACAATACTCCATAGCCTCCCATCCATTTTACCTACAGCCGCCTGCCTGCCTATAGCTCTCGTCGCAGCGCAGCGTCCCGCGCTCTCACAAAGCCAAGTTAATGCCCTTCCATCAAGACTGCCGCTGGTGAGTGAATTTCGTATGGAAAAAATGTGTCTAAAGCTCTTTCTCTTGCTCAATTCAATTTTTTACTTTTCACTGCAAACACTTTAAACAAATGAAGAAAAGATGTGATTTTATCTATTCTCAAGTGAGATGGAAGAATGTGTTCGAAGCCAACGGTGAATATCGCTGTAATAAAAGAGGGATTAGCATTCTTCTCTGACTCTCGACTCTCGATTCGACCTCGCTAGCCACGGCTCCGTCTCTGCCGCATATCTTGGATTTCCGCAGCCCAAACCCGTGTCTTGGGGGATCTGCGACCCACATTCCAACGTACTCGCATGAAAATCCCGAAAAGTATGTCGACTCGAGTTTGGATTGAAACCTTTCCGTTCCAATCCAATCATATTAGCGAATTCCCTAAGAGAGAAATAATATGAAACACATTATGCCCAGATACTCTCTCGTGTGGAGCAAAGTAGCGATGGAATTACGTAAGGCATGCGGACATTTTGTGCAGTGCCATTTTTTTCATAAAACATATAAATTTCCCATCGGCAAAAAAGGAAAAGAGACGACAGCGACGACCGAACTTTATGAATTATGAAGCAAATTTGATGGTTTATGCGTACTAACAGACGACATGGCCAAGGGTAAGGAAATATATTAGCAATTTAGTGTCCATTTGTGGGTTAGCTGGTCCAAAAGTTACAGTGTGTCCGAGTCCCGGACGACGTTTTTTCCTCGCCCCGAGGACACGCCGCACACATCCACCCATTTGGAGCAATTTGACCGCAAATTTTCCATTACCTTTATGGCATTTTTGTTGTTTTCGGAACCTGGCCGTCCTTTGTCAAGCGCCGTCACAAAAACTGTCTCGTGTTCCTGCCCTCGGGCGCTTTTCCCGATTCTAAGCCCTCTCTCTCTGTGTCCGTCTGTCCATCCATTAACAGGGACTGTTCACATAACCCTTCCCAGGAAATGTCCTGGTTTTTGGCTTTCTGTCCAAGCGTCCTGGTTTTTACTTTTTTCAAAGATGAAATTTCGTAGGTAAAATTTTAAATGTTCATAAACGTCTCACAAACGCGATTTTTTTAAAAATTAAATAAAACATTACCCAGCTCTTATTACGAATTAATTGCTTCAAAGCTATTTTTTGATTTGATTGCAAAATAAATTATTTAAAAATACGTGTTAAATTTTCTCTTAGAAAGGCGATAATGAAGTTTTTTTCCAAGAACAAAGAAAGGCTTTGGGTAGGAGGATTTTTAACCTTAATCCCTTCTTCCTGGGAAAAGGTTGCCCCTCTTTTTAGTTCTAGGGACCTGACAACCCTGAGCTGAAACGAATTTTATTATTTCATGTCTTCCAAAAAAATTAATATCTCGCACATAAACTAAATGGGGTACTAAAATTATGTCTAAGTGTCCTGGTTTTGCTCCAGCCAAATTGGTCACCCTACCATTCGAGTTATTGGGCCGCACATCCCTGTTCCCTCCCACATGCCAGGAAGAGTTCTCAGCCCCCACAGTAATGCAGAAACAGGAGCAAACATAAACATATTTGCAATACATCATTGAACATGTTTTAATTTCCCAATAGAGAAATATTCCACAATAATATTTCCTGCTTTGATGGGCACATGCTCCTCGCAATTTCATTCCAAATATGGACACTGAATGGGTCTTTTGTGAGTTTGTATCAACACAGCTCCAGTGCCTGCCTTCCAACATGATATATGGCGGTATCTCCTGCCTCAGATTCGTCTATCATCTACCGACATGCCATGCGGACGGACCGAAGCACGTTCCCGAGAGCGGGAAATGCTCCAATGATGATGACGGAAAAGACGGAGGAAGGTGCAGCACGCAATTAATCAAAAATTGTATCTATTTGTGCCCGTTTCGTTCGTTTTTGTGTCGTCGAGTCGTCATGATGCGTGTGTGGTCTCACACAGCTTTTTAATTAGGGAAACATTTCGAGTCACTCTCGCTGCCTCTCCCGTGTTTGTATGACAAAAATGTTTTAACATAAATTTAATTACTACAACACATATTTATCATTTACAGAGCGCTCCGGCAGATGGAAAGTCCCTGTCAGCTTGTCAGTTTGTCTGCCGACAGGAAAATTTCCCAGGGCTTTCGCGGAAGGACTAGGGAGGCACGGTAATCCTGCCGAGTTCCGCGAAGAAGGTGACTTCAAAGAGATGAGTCCCAGCTGGATGGCCTTGAGAGCATTTCTCCCAGAGCATAAAGTGTTTGTCAGGTACGTTAATAATAATTATGAAAATATGTGTTTGACTGATGCGACGTGCCTCTGCGAAGAGCTGAGACTGAGAAAGATGATGTACAAAATTACACGGAGTCGGCATGTTTGTTTTGAATACTTGTTTGTCGTCGTTCGTGACAGCAAGCAAGCAAACAACATTTGAAGCGGCAATGTGTAATGGAAACCCTTCCCTTCACTTAGATCAAATATGTTAAAATGTGTTTTTATGTTATTAAAATTGAAATTTATTGGTCTCGAGGCAGCTGAAGCTTGAAATTTGCCACCGAAATGATCTTCAGGTTGGAAATTAATTTCTTTTAGCTCCCATGATTTATGAAACTATTTTTTCTCATTACCTTTTCCCTTATTACTTTCTCTCTTTGAACTTCCCTGCCTCCCTCAGCCTCGGCGGCTGCACTTTTAATTAAAATTTCCTTCCAAGAAGAGCATTGAAAGTTTTCACTGGCACCAGTCTGGTTTCAAATTTGCGAGTTAACTTCTGTTTTTCGCGAAAAGCGAACCTGAGCGCGAAAATGTTTTCCTCTGGCAGGCTTTTTCGCATTTCAACCGGCATTGTTTTGACATTTCACTCGGGTATCAGCGGAACAAAGGGAGCACTCGACTCGAGCACATACGCCTCATTTGCAGGCTCTCTGGCATCAATCAGGGCACGAGTCAATGGTCAAAGGGAATTTCAGCGCCGCTCGCTCGCCAGTTGCTGAACCCAGAAACCCAGATAATGAATGCATTTCAATACCACTCTAAAGGATCATAATAATGATAATGTTGGCGTAGCAAAGCGAGCGTGAGGGCATTGTTCAATGGATGACGATGATACGATATGGCGATAAACAAAACAATTTTCCAGGTTCCAGATCACATTATTTGCGATGGCCTGGCATCGCTGTGGAGAGGCCCGATTGTTTTGCGTTGGCAGAGTTAATGTAAATTAGATAAAGGATTGCGTTAGCAGAGGCCTTCCTTTTGAAGTGGATCACAAAGCGTTTTGATTTCAGTCGAGAACTCGCAATCCGAAATCGTACGAATGTTTGAGACAAAAGATCAAAAGAGATTGGAAAACGTGATAAGAGGCTGTGCAAAGATTCTTATCCCCACTAGGGTTTCGGCAAATAGGGGAGACATCAGAATTCACTCTGGCAACGGATTTTTAATGAGGCAAATCTCCGAAGCTCCTTAAAGCGAGTTCATGACTCCGGCCCGTGACTTGGCACCAGTAATCGCTCAGTTTCGCAGCTCTGCCTCCACTTTGTCCACGATTTAGCAAGTCACCGATTGATTATTCCTCGTGTGTGTACACAAACTTTATCCGACGCGCCAAACAAAATCAATTCCATGTGAATTAATAATCCTGCTTTGGGCCCCTGACAATGACACAGCCGAGTCTCGACCCGACAGCACTGCAAGGCCCCTTTTGCCGTGTGCTCATGGATAGCAGTCATTGATGTGAAAGTATCACGTGCTCAATCACATTTAGATCAATATTTGTGATATTTTGATGCTGTCGAAGTCCACTGGGTTTGTTTGTGCCTCACATTGCAGCTATAGAAATATGGCTAGGAAGCCAAGCGACTGCTGAAATATGTGCATAATTAACCAGGCGGGCGTACAATGCAAAGGGAGGACGATTATATGCTCGAGCTATAAATACACTAGCCGACTCTCGGTATGGCATATTTATAGAAGCATACACATAAACTAGACAATATATGACTAAATTTAGACGCACTTGTGTCCTGATTGTCTGTTTGTAATGGCTACCAATATGATAATTAAGTTGACGGCAGCCCAGGAGGGATTTGCCTCGGCAGGTGAATGACCTAGGCTACAGTTGGCGTCCTGAAGTCTCGAGGAAACTCAGTGGTCTGAGCCCTGATTGAAGCTTCTACTAGTTTGCAAAAAAAAAAATGAGCACCGTATCGGACCATAAAGTGCCTAATCCAATGAAACTTTGATCGTATCAATTTCAATTTTCCCATTAAATTTCCATGCATCCGCCGAAATTTGCCATTTTCTATTCGCACCACCGTTTCCGACTGGCCTACACCACAAACCGTGAATTTTGCATGAATGGAGGAACGCGCACTAAATAAGCCAGAGCGAGAGTGCAGCTAGCTCAATACCTTGTCGCACGAGTCACAAACACACTCGCTGGCACACACATAATGTCATTTGTGATGGCTCAATTGCGATACGATATCACGCAAAAGCAAACAAAGTACGAGCGCCTAGCAGACGCAGCGACCGCCAGCGATTTAATCAAATTTCAAACGCATATTTATGCGGTTAAATTTTTGATCGTCATCATCATATATCCCGAAAACGAGTGGATTGAGCTGCAAATAACATCATCGCGACATCAGCTGATGAATATAGGTTTGATCCAATTTATCAGAGCTGGTGAGGATGGCATCAATCGGTGCAGTGCTTCAATGGGCCTGATTGATACCTCTGAGCCATCGTTTTACAGTTTCAGGGAACTCTCCTCAAGGTCAAAGTCCTTTATTCCCAGAAGAAGGGCTCTTTGAGAGTATTCCCGGTCTGGTCTCCAATTTTCGTGTAAATTGCAAATTTACAGATTCAGGGATTCCTCAGAGCCAAGGTCTTTGATTCCCAGAAGAACGGTTTTTTGAGAGTATTTTCCAAAGAGCTTATTCCTGGTGGAAATGGCAAATTTCGACGAAAATCGGAGACCAAAGGTCCCGACTCTAGTAAATAAGCTCTATGGTATTTTCCAACGGATTTTTGAGTGAAGGGACCATCAAACGCCAAGCTTGCGTTTTTCAACCCGATAGTCAAAGATTCAGCTTTAAGTGTAAAAAATGCGCAAGAGTACGTGGAAGACACTTAATTCCGAAACTTCCCATAAAATCGAGTCAGATTCCCATTTTATGATACACATCACATAATTTATGTTCTCGACCGACGACTATATTTATTCCACACTTCATGCTATGTTTAAAAACATAGCTCCGCAGCTCAGAGCATGTTCGGTGTTGTAGAAAATTAATGCAATGCTATGCTACATTGTAAAAATATGTGTATGACTCGAAAACCAACAACAGTTTGAAATTATAAATATGGGAAAAATGCATAAATGTTGAATTTGAATTACGGTCTATTGAGCATGAAACTATTAAAATTGAAATGAAGTTTGATCGCAGTATTTTCGTCATTTACCTCCCGTAAATCCACTGCACGACTGCCGAGCCATTTGGCTGCAGAAGCAAAAGGTCACTTCTGTGGCTGCAGATTTACGATGGACGTCACTTTGCTGTAAAAATGTGTTCGCGGTTCATTAACAATTCAATTTTAATGCACTAGTTATACGTCCATCAGGGGAGAACGCTTTTGACGAATTTAATAAGGCGTGAAAACAAAGGCCCATTTATGCTCTTGCTGGGTGGCACCTCGGGTCATGCTCCAGCTCTGAGCCGATCTCCTGTCTGGAATTTTGCCCAGGCGTGGTCGTGTCTCACATCATAATTGCTATATTGCTTCGCAGTCACATGCTCTTCGTTAACTGCTTCCGTTTTGTCCCGCGCATTACCAGGAGTGGCGTATGCAATTAAAAATCTCATTACTTTGTAAATGAAAACTTCTTTGCCCCTCTGTGAGTTTGTGTGGAGAAGCGGAGACAAAGCATGAATGCTAAGTGGTTAAACCTTCTGAGGCTATTCAAATTCGAGTGTGTGTGTGTGTTTGTGTGTCGAGGCACTAAAAACGTTTTATGATTTTATAAAAGTGATAAACAAAATGAAATATAATTGAATCGAACAATCATTCATTAAAAATCAATATTGAATTAATGATTGGATTTAATATTTCACACAAATACGATGTTTGATTGGACGCATCGCTGGGAAATTCGTTTTATTGTCGGCCGGCCCGATTGGCGATTCCCGCAAAAATAGGTGAGAAGCTTAATGAGGCTAATGAGCTGGTTCGAAATTTCATCAAAAACAGAGGCGTACGTGGGATCTCATTATTACGAAATGGGGGCTTCTCTCTCTCCCCCCATTCTAAACAAGTCTCCCCGCGCTGGAGTAAAAGTCTGTCCGCGAGGCGAGAATGTTTGTTCGCAAGTATGTCCGCGCGGACCGACTGGGAAAACTTGAACAGACCGGGTCAATTTTTGGCCCGGATTGGACTACAAATTGAACGGGATATTTGTTCACCCAGGGTTCCAACCTGATCTACAAAGAACCAACGGATGAGACAGATGAGGCCTATTCAGCGCAAATCATAATCTGAGCTGTAAATTATGAATGTTAATAAATTGTTGACAACTCGCACAATGTAAGCCAGCAACTCTGGCACGAAGTCTCAACGCTCGTATAAAAGGTGAATTGCGCCTCCCAGCTACGTCTCTCGGGCAAATGAAAAATGTAGGCGTCGCACAATTGATTCAATCACTTGCCTCATTCTCAGCATTTCTGAGCACTTGCATGCTGAAGAGTCGATTTTATCCGAGAGATACAAGGCATGAATCACTTCATTTATTCCAATCTCCGCGAGTCTCCGCGCACTTTGCATTCCCGTTGACGTTGACGTTTTTCATCAGCAGAATCCAAAACGGTGTGTTTGTTATGATTTTATTACAAGTGATTATTTGATGCGATCGCCCAAATTGATTTACAGCCGGCAAATGAGCCGACAAAGTGATTGAATACGATGATGAACCGTAATCACGCGCCTTTTCGCCTCCGTATCACTCCATTTTATCCAATCCATTTATTCAAACGATGACGAGGAGTCAGAGAGAGGCTTAACATTGTTTTCTAATCAATTTTCTTCATCTTCATCTCTCAGCATTTACAGCAGCACCCAGCCTCCTTCCACTCCACTCCACTCACAAGAGGTTATTTATCTATGACTGACACAGTTCATTGTTTCAGTGAGCGCTCCTCACTTTTCTGCTGTCTTTGGCATCTCGGGGAGGCAGAGGGAACACTTTCAAGGAGGTGTTTGATAGCAATCTCGAGTGTACACGGAGCACTGGTTCAAGGTGAACGACGAATTTCAAGGGGATTTGAGTTTGAGTGTCGTGTGGGAGTACGCCAGATTTGCGAGATTGATGGGGAAGGCATATTATACGTTTCAGGAAAACAAAGTGCTTCAACGGATTGAAAAATGCTGGACAGCGTTAATCTGCCATCAGCCCGCGGAGCCCGCTGAGCGCTAAAATGAGACGACAGTCCCACATTGCATAAGGCAGATCTGTTTACCTAGCCAGTATTTGCTCAGAATCAGCCATAAACGTCGGCATAAAATGAAATGTGTGTTGAATATAATTGAATCAGTCGTCCAGAAGTGAGCAAGAGAAAGAGCTTTATGGCTTTTTGTTCATTTCGCTGTGAATTATTCAATTTAAAAACATATCAATTTATCAATTAGATAATAAAACATGCTCTGACACCATTTAATATCCTCCAAAGTGTAGTGCCCATGGAGTTGGCTGCATCGAGTCGACAGACGATGTCATATTTTATTTTATTATTTCGATTTAGCGGGAAACATGCGCACATGCATTTCATGGAGTAAACTTATTATAATAAACAATTTACACACAACATAGCAGCAACAATGGAGGGCCTTTCATCCGATCGCGGGGAGCGCGGAGCGACAATGCGTACGGAGGAGGCATATGTGGCATATTATTTGAATCGTCACGTTCCATCGGATCTACAGACACTTCACACTTTCAAAAACATATTTTGTTTCCGGAATTGTTATGGCTATTACGCGTTTTATTGGAAGGATGTCAAATCAAAGTGCTCAGTCTCCCTCTGTTGGATGAAAAAAAAACTTTATTCGGCCCCTCATAATTGGATACACCGCTCCAGAGGAGTTTTGAGCCACGCAATAAAAGACAAAGTTTGGAGTTGCCAATTCCAAATCTCAGAGAAGCACATTTACCTTGAGGTGGTTTCTTATGTTTGTTATTTTGTGAATTTTATTAACTCGTCTGGGAGTTGGAAGAAAAGAGGCAGCGCAGGTACGAAACGTGGGCGAAAGTTGGAGCAGACAAAACTGAAACACTCTGAGGCACAAACAACGCAGCTCTCCTCCCTCTCCCACTACACGTAGATACATAAATTTCCTTCACCGAGCCACCAAGATGCTCCAAACGGCAGCTAAGGGAGCACAAGATGATGATGATGACGACGAAGACAGCAGAAGCGAGGCAAAAACGTAGCAAAATTACATTTTTATGGTTCAAATCATAAATTAAAAAGACGCCCGCCTGTTGCAAACAACACAACATTTTGAGCACTCGACGAATGCTGCTCCCGGGGAAACAAAAGCCGCACAAGGTTAAAAAGAGCGGTGGCGACGGAGCCGAGAGACGAGAGAATAAAAATATCAACAACAGGCGGAAAGCAAGAAGCACTTTGCCAACCTTTTTATGTGCTCATGAGTTGTGCTTCTTCCTTTTTATTCGGGCAACATTTCAATTTGGAGGAGCATTCGGCGACAAGGGTGAAACCAAAAATTTTAATAAGTTCAATGTTCACCATACATACTAATCATACCCGGAGGCCGCCACTTCGCTGTCAACTGCGTCTTTCCATCAATGAACCCATTGAGACCGAACCCTTCAGATATCTCACTTCTTTCCGCCTTTTAACCTCTCCACTGCCTGCCATTTTAGGGAGACACTGTGTTCAGAAAGTTGCTGATTCTTGAACCGTTTCTGGAAAATTAAGTGTCACCAAACACATTTTGGCCAGAGGGCGGTTTCCCCGATCGGCAGTTGGCAGATTGGTTCGCTTTCCTCAGCGGAAGCTGCCACTTGATTTTTTCTGGTTCCCAACACTCTTTGTTTTTGTTCCACCCCGTGCCGGCTGGGCCGTGGCCATACCCCCGGGCGCAGTAATTTTGCGACAAAAAGGGAGGAAAAACTTTGTTTTTCGCCAACATTAACCGCACAACATCGGATAATGATCGATTAAAGGTGCCCATTTATGCGTGCTTAATGGCCGATTGGCGGTGGTTAATCATCGATTATTTTGCGTTATACAATGTGGCGGTTCGTACTTTGGTCGCATATGGCGATATATGGCGGTAAATGGCAGCCACAGCGATAAATAAACGGTGCAGAAAGAACAAAAGACTGCGAGCGGTAAATGAATCAAAACAGCGTGAAAGATACCAATAAAGCCGTTGATTTCTTGAGGCAGCGGGCGGCACCAGGGCAGGGCTGTAGCCAGGAAAAAATTGAGGTAATTCCCATATTTGTTTATCAAAATTTGGATAACCAACCCACCAGTTCAAAAAGCCTGTTTCACAAATTGAATATCAAAACCTATTTCCTAAAACCTATCTTTGTCCCGTCCAATTTTTAGTCCGAAAGTAAAATGTGGAAGAAGAAAAAGCATTTCTACCTGAAAAATTTTACTTCCAGGCCAGAAATTGTAACGGCCTATCCCAGCTTTCACAAGTCTCCCCTGGAAAGGGAGACTTTTATTCTAGCACCGGGAGACTTCTAGTCTCTCCTTTTCATACTGGCCACAGAAGGACTTGTTCACATAGGGAAGTTACGAAAACTAAAATTTTTGGTAGTTTAAGCCCCTTTTCTAGACTATTTTGGTTGTTGAAGTTAAAACCATAAAATCTTTTAGTTTTCAAAAGTTTTGGGCCCAAATTCAGCTTTTGGTTTTCAAGGGCCTATTTCAGTGATAAAATCGACATTCCCCTGATCTTTGATTCTGGCTACGGCCCTGCACCAGGGACATGATTGTGGAGGGAGAGAAGCTTCCCGAGACATTCGTGCTGTCTCTGGCACATTTTGGGTTGAACCGAGGTAAACAAATATACGCGCGTGCCACCACTGAGCTGAAGCGAATGCGTGAGGCGGAGAGGGAGGCAATCTCGATGAAAGGTCGACTGCCAAGCCGAACCGCGCCGATCGAAAATTGCGGTGATAATGACTGAAAATCAATGAGTGAGAGTCTCTCCCATGACGATGGTGATGATGATGACGAGGACAATAATGGTGAATGGAAGTGCGAGAGCCATTAGGTGGAAGTGCCGTCGTTGTCACTGGCTCAAAATTAGGTTAAGACTGCGGCAGCGGCAAAGGGTGACGGTGGGGGCGCTGGACGGGATTTGAGCACCGGAGCGAATTGAGCAAGACATAATGACGATTATCTTAATGCCTCACAGTTGATTAACATTTGGCTTCTGATGGTCATTTTTTAGCAGACACGCCATGTCGTCGCTTAGTCATGCTTCGGTAGGCACTACAGGGCTCTCTCTTATCTTAATCAACGTGATGTACGTCTTCGGAGCGGCGCGGCTCAGCGCTTTTGCGGCTTCCGATTGGCGAGGCGGATTAAGCTGATTGGCCGTAGCGAAGGAATCTCTGATTTCGCTAATGGCGCAAATAAATCTGGGGACACTAATCGGGCTGCCTTTTTCACCTTCTCCGCGACGCTCAGTGAGATGTAAATTAGCGGCTTAAATTAATCGTCAAACAAGATTTGTAAAGCTGTCACTTGGAACCTGAACGATCCATTAAAATGTTACCTCTTTGGAGTCCGAGACCGCTACGGAATGTCTTTCAACGGTACTTTTGTCCGAGTGCCAAAACCACAGATTTAGAGCGCCGCCACAAAAACAACATCGGTCACCCAGAACCTAATAATATTGACTAAATTGTTTACAAACAGAGCGACACAACACAAATTCTTTTATGATCATCCTCGTCACTTATCCGTCGAGTTTATGCTCGCTCACATCGTCCCCGAAATCTCCGGCACACGCATTGCGTAATGTGTAAACAGCGACATTACGCACTCACTGGCATGGCGGCTGGTGGGACGGGGAGAGATAAAAATGAAGCCAGCACGTAATCTGCGCCACTGAAAAATAACCAAAGCACCGCATAAATATTTTAAACCCGCCGTTTCTCCTCTCTTCCTGCTCCACTTCAGGGGCTTTTCATTGACGTCGGAAGCGGGATTGTCTGTCTGCGAGTCCGCTGTTTTGTTCTCCCGCCACAGACGTACTTTTTGGACATTTTTTCGGCCTGTTGTTGTTCGTGGAATTGAAAAGATTGAGGAGTATCAAACGTGGTGGAAGAAGATTAGTGTTCAGCACGTTCGTAAATTACTTTAGATTTACAAGTAAAAATCTTATTAAAATTTACGATCTGCTCCATCAGTGCCTCTGCGCCTTTGTTCTCTCTCCTTCGACTGTGGCACTCGACTTGCTCGTCGGGGGAAAAATTTTAATAAGCAGCAGATTTCTGAACTTCCTCGAAAACTTTTGTGTTGGAAATGCGAAGATTTTCCGGAAATTTCCAACTTCAAAGTAATTTTTCCTCGTTACTCCCGCAGTTGCGAGTCCGAGCCCTGCATTCCGCAACTTTCCCAGCGGCCCTGGGAGGGAGGGAGAGAGAGAGAATTTATATATTTTTCATTTTCTCAGTTTACCCACATTTCCCTACGTGTATTTTGCCTTTGTTCCACAGTTACCTGCACCATCATTCAGGGTGAATGAGAAAATCCACTGAGAACAAATTAAATGAATCGGATAAAATACAGCTCGGCACTGGAGCCATAGGAAAAGGAGGGAAAGAAGGAACGAATCAGCAGCATTGCGGAAAAATCGACGAAAATCAATCTTCATTTATATTTTATAGACAGCAAAGCGTGGTATTGAATAAACCTACGGTCCAGGTTGCAGCCGGTGATGCGGAATGGTGGAAACAAGAATGCTAGAGACGCAAACAAGTGATCAGATTTATGCCTTCGTGAAAAAGGAGCCGGAGGAAGTACGGGGAGAGTATGCTGTTTGTTTTTCGGGCGAGCTTGGCGGAGCTCGATTTGACGGTTCAATTGAAACGGAGAAACGGTGAGTGAGCCTGACTGTTGCGCGGTCCTGAGCTTTCAGCGAGGCGCGAGAAGTGTGGAGAACCATGATTTTGGTTTTTAAGCCTCTTATTTTCTCTGAATGGAAACAAGAGGAAGACCTAAATTGACCTAGGGGAACAAGAATAATTAGAACTCGTAATCAAGAACTTATCAAATACTTGATAGTTATCAAAAATATTTGATTGATATTATTTCCAAATATTTGAGAATTATCAAACAAATATTGACGAAAATTATTTGATTGATATTTGTTTGTTTGAAAATATTTGATAATATGGTTGTTTGATTATGAGCTCCAAACAAGATGATCAAAGAGGCGGAGGGTTAAAGACAAAAGCTGAAAGGAAGACTTGTCTCCTTTCGTTTTCGACTTCAAAATAAAAAGAATGGAGGGCCTGGCCAACCTTGAAGAGGTCAAGCTGGTGAGTCAATAGCCTGATTAAAATCGAAATTGGGCCAGCGAAGCGTACCAGCAAAAAATCCCATACTAAAGCATTCTAATGCTCCCCATATAAATAATCGACGAGAGAGCAACATGTAGGTCGGTCGTAAGTATCGGAGCTGAATGAATCAAGAGGAGATTGAATTTATTGACACATCGCCCATAAGTTTAAGATGCGAGAGAGACGTAATATAATAATAATCATAAAAATTTACAACAGCAATGACGATGATTATGATGATGGCACGTAACAGACACACACACATGAGGCAATCTCGAGAATGAAAAATTTTTCCTCCAAATCGGAACTTGTCGTCGGCGATGAGAGCAAAAGAACCACTCGGTGATGCATGAATGAGCTCTTCACATCGTCCTCGTCCGCTGTCGCAGTGGATTTGACGAGCCGGAGAAAAGCGACGAAAATGTTTTTGTTGCTGTCGTCGTCGCAGTCATTCACTAAACGTACTCTTAAGATGATGACGATTATTGTTATTAACCTTTTGTGTGACATCACATAACCGGAAAATGAGACGGGTATTGTGTTCACCTTGTTCCATTTGTAAAAAGGTAGAGGATCCCGTGAAATCAAGAAGTGCCAACAGCTGTCGAGAAATCTCACATTTGATTAATCATTCCCACCGTGCGGCAATTATTAAAATTCCAACCGAACTGCCGCTAATGACCGACTAAATGAAAACATCTTTCAACACGCTTTTAATTGCTAACAGCGAATCAAAACGCTTTTCAGCATCTGAAATGAATTAATGAGTTGCCAAAAATGCTCGGGAATTCGGGGGCAGAGCGGCAGGCTACGCCTCTGGTTGCACCAAGCTGGGAGACAGCGTGCTGATTTCTCGCCTCAATAGGGCCCGTGCAGGTCTCGAGTCCACTTTGAAGATGCTGGTTGTCGGGTCACATGCGAACGGCCCCTATTTTCGAATTAAGGAACGACTCGCAGAGACGAACCAAAGGCGGAAAGCGAAGGAAAAAAATTAAGGCAACATTTTATGCGCTATTAATTTTGATCTGTTATTACTGTAAATAATTTTGATGTTGAAATTTCACAAAACTAATTAATAGGGATGGTCTCGAGATACACAACCGCACCGTCTCCGCAATTCGTTACATTTGATGGGCACATAAATGCACAAAAGTCTGAAGGTTTACGATTATTATATTGCGATCTTCATCATCCACGCGGTATATTGTGCTTTTTGTCTGTCTGTACGCTGCCTGGACGAA
The DNA here is from genome assembly GCA_963930915.1 of Forcipomyia taiwana. NCBI lineage: Eukaryota > Metazoa > Arthropoda > Insecta > Diptera > Ceratopogonidae > Forcipomyia > Forcipomyia taiwana. Next base: position 538,799 of record CAWVOI010000099.1, on the reverse strand, counting down.
CGAGGAATGGCGAACGACGAACGATGAACGACGAACGAGAGAGGAAGAGTGGGACTGCGATTCCGCTTAATCATAAATTTGCGAATGAAAGAGTGCGATGATGGAAGACATTGCGGGTGACTGATGCCCGACAGTAAGGGCTTTGATGAAACATTTTATGGGCCTAATGTCTATTTTATCTTTACCCAGAATCACGCGTACGCTGGCTTCCACGAATGGGCACAACTTCCTCTTGACTCACCTGCAAAAATAGAGAAAATTATTAGTTTTTCGTCGGAAAGCCGTCAAAGGCAATAGAAATCACTTCAAAGGCCACCTCACAAAGGCACCTCCAATCAAATAATGGCAAAAAGGCGGCGTTGGAGTGCATGGAAAAGCAATAAATATCAAAAGCTACCCCTTGCAGGTAGTTTTTCCATCAGCTCACTCCCCGTATTTGTATTCACCACGTGAACTCCCCGCATTCCCGCGCGTGGCGATAGTCTGCCCCGGCTGCCGGCCTTATCACACCCACATTATTCAAAAAAGCCTCACCATATCGTAGAGCGAGACTGACTACCAACCACGCCGTCCTGTTGCGCTGCTTTCACACAACGAGGGGCACTGACTTGGGTCTTTTTGTACTGAAAAACCATTCCGATTTGTCTGTCGTTCGGATACACATTTTTTGTCCAAAATTTGTGGCTTTATAGGGAGTATTTTTGGACTAAACCGCTTTTCTAAAAGACTTGAGAAATTCAGTTGAAAGGCCATCATTTTGAAAGATTATTTTAAATTAGGCGGCAAAAATTCTTGACTCAAAAGTTTTCCCACAGACCGTCGGATTTTTGAAAGTCCATTCTGCCCGCCAGTTTACTAGGATTCTCGATTTGACTTCTCGTTCAGGAGATATAGATTTTGGAAGGTTATATCTCCGTGGTCTTTTAATATATTGCCCTGTTGTATATTAAAAAATTAATGTTATTTTACGTTCATTTTTTGAAAATATAATCTTTTGAAATATATAACAATGCACAGTAAAACAATTTTTTTGAAAAAGAGTCTTATAATCATCGGTTTTTGGGAAAAACAAGGTTGATTAATCGATTACAACTATTTTTTAAAAAATTTTCAGGATGTTAACTATACGATTCAATTAAGAAACCTTTGACAAAGTCCTGCACATGAGCTCCAGAAAAATCAAAATACCCCAAAGTCACATGTGGCTTAAATTTTCGGACTTTTAAAACCCTTAAACTCGGAGCTATCCCCAAATAAGCTACCCAAGAATTTTTCTACTTCCGCTTATAGGTCCCGTCCACGTCCCCTTGGCCTCATACATTATGTTTCTATCTCCATATCCAAGCGAGCCATCACACGAGCGGCTGTTTGCGAGCTCTCCAAAATGGTTGTCGCTCCACGCACGCGGCATGCGGCATCCGAAGAACATACAAATATATTCATATTGCGTCGTGTCCTGCCGCTTTTCCCGCCATGTATTCCACAGCAAGGGCGACGGTGACTGCAACGCAGGCAAAAATATTGTTGCTGGCTTGTTTTCCGGTGTATGCCCACAGATAAGGCAAGTGCAAAGTGGAAAATATTTGTACTTTATTTGTATTCCGAGGATATGGATATGTTCGGTGGCTCGTAGCTGCTCGACTCCCGCCACTCGATGCAAACAATAACAAATAATAACGCACACACAGAGCCACCGATGGTGAGGTGAAAAAAGTGCAGGCACAAGGAAAAGTGGGGGAAAATATCATATTTCACTCGGATGGCGATACCGCTCCTGGAAGAGGAAGTAATATTTATTGTCCCGGAGCCACGAGAGAACCGAGCCAGAGCTCCATTTTTCAGGCTTTGGTGACTCTGAGACCCACGCTGATCCGATTACGCACGCCCAGATTTAATCAGTCATCAATGAGCCATTTGTTAGCGGCCGAGCCTCCGCGAGTTAACACAGGCACTAATTGATGATGGAAATCTCCCTCTTTTCGCGCACTTTGTGCTGACTAATTAGCCTGCAGACATCACAGAATGGCCAGCAGGTGACTTGCACAAACACGATTCCAGCCAACAATGCTCGTAAGTAGGCAATGCATGCCGCATGAACGGCAAATTACATTCAATTACAACGAACAAACTTTTTTCATCTCACCGCCGGGCTGCACACTCTTAAATTGCTTGGGAGAGAGCACAAACAATTAGACATTGTTGGTATCTGAGTCTCGGCAGTTGCGGCACGTGGTGAAAAATGAAGAAGGTGTGGAGGCTCTGGCACAATGGCTCGGGAGAGAAGAATGCGATTATTTATTGTACTTAATTCGCTCCCGTCACAATAACGTGTGCCATGATTAATTTCAATTATCGATTACTTATTATTGTATTAATTTTGAGCCACTCTCGCAAATATGGGTGCGAAAGAATGCCGGTGATGGCTTCGAGCTGATACACATGTGCCCATTTATAACGTTTTATTGTTCGGAAAAGCCGCCGAAAGCGCGGCAGAAGGGCTTCTCTATTAATTATGCCGTATCTCGGCGGATCCGAAGGCCATAAATCTCGCTTCGGCTCTCCCTCTGACGCCTGAAACATCGACTCTTGAATCGCGCCGACTTCCATCAAAATTTTTAAATACTTCCAAGGAACTTCCAGCCATAAATCCCACTCTCCCACCAAACTCCCAGTCCATAAAATTATCACCCAAATGGCGCTTCCAGCAATTTATTGGGCTCCGGATCGGGAAAAGCGAAGCCAACTACCTTATAGGGAAGTGTCTAATTTATGTCGTTTTTAGCGAAATTTATACGAAGCAATAATGATAACGCAAATGATGTTTTTAAATTACTCTTGTACTCGCGCCATGCCATCACCCTCTGGTACATTGTCAGTATCTTTGGCGGCACATTTATTCCGAGCCTTCATGCCGCACCACGTAGTTGACGTCGAAGCAGGCAGAGTACCACCGACAGAGACAGTGCTGTAGCTGCCGCGAATAAACTGCAAGCACCTGCTAATGAATTGAAACCACGAAAGTGATTATTACTGTGTTTGCTCACAAAATTATCACTCTTCTCCAGCGTCACGTCGCACAGTGGTTGATTTTTTTTGCGACCGAAAACGACCTCTAAAGTTGAAACACGAGGCCAAAAAATCAATTTCTGCCTAAAAATTTATTTTCCCATTTTTGTTCCCCCGAGAAAATTCCACTGTGCCCCAAGCCACATCTGCCTCCGTTTACCGCGAGTTACGTCCTAGTGGGTGCCAAGTAATTGGATGCGGATGGATTGGCCTGGAGTAGCTGTTTTTGGGGTGATTAATTTCATCACATTGCGCGCCACTCGCACATGAAGTCAACCGCATGAATTCGCACGCTGCGTGAAAATAAACATTCACAGCAATATTTCGCATGTCAAGTGTCAATTGACAGAGGCGCTAAGCATGAGACGTGATTTGGAAGAGTATATTACGCGAACAAAGAAGCGAGAGCTCGGCTGGAAGTGGCAGTCCGGTCGCCCTCTAATTATCACGATTTGATCGGAACGAATTTCGGAGATAAGACTCCCCGACTCTGGCTTCCCATGAATAATTGAAATAAGAACTGTGTTGTGTTCAGCATCTGCGGCACGTGTTCGATTTCCACTCGTGACTTTTATCTGAAAGCACTCGCGTGATGGCGTCGAGGCACCCCACTTCCAGTTTAACTAATGTGGGTCCATAAAAGCGCCATTTATACGCAATTACAAACATGAGAAAAAGCCATTAGAGCGAATTATGTCGGCTTTGTTGCAAAATGTTGCGGAAAATTTGAGGAAAATTCTATTCTCGCCCATTCTTTCCGTCCCTGGCTGCCAGAATTCCGATTCGACAAGCCAATTTAGCGAGTTCTCGTCCGTCACCCATCGAAAGGAGACTTCCTAGAAGAGAATTGGTCGGGAAATAAAATTTCGGTTCCCGTCTGGAGCAAATTGAATCAAAGAGGACGACGCTCTGCCCATTTCTAAGGAAAACAGCATGCCCAGCATTTCTGAAATGTCACAAACATTGCGATAACCCTTACTTCCATCTTGCTTAATCATGTCTTCCACCGAAGCCCGGAATGCTCGAATGCAGACGAATGCGAAGCAGGGCGAGAGACACACCAGAATGACCAGCACGGTATCAAGCCCGAGACAGACAGCCATAGCATTAATTGAATTCCATTATGATTGTAAATTAAATTTGACATAGCTTTCCTATCATTCCGGCTCTTCATGCCACACAGGTCTTTCTCCTCCATGGCATGTTCCCAAGACTTTTACATTTCGCTTGCATGCTCCGTACTCGCTTCCCGTTACCTCCGCCGGGGCTGTCGCATGCAAAGAACTAATAAAATTGGTATTCGGCACTGCCGACGACACACGACGCTAAATGCAACATTTTATCGATCCCAGAGATGGGAATCGACGGCTTGCGGTAGCTCGGCTAATTTCAATGAAGTTGCTCCAAGCTGATCGGCAGCTCAAGGAGATCCAATCGCAGATCACGACTGTCGGTCGCAGGTCAAGCGCCTCTCAAAGGAAGGCAGGGGAGGGTGCTCTGAGCTCCAGATAAGGGCTTGATTGAATTAGTTGAGCTCAAAGTGCATTTCCTAGAAGACTCCAGTCCCAGTCTCGAGAAAATAAATTGCTCCGGCAAGTGCATCTTGCACAATGGGCTCCACTCGTAGCGTCGTTGTTGGATCCTCATCTCTAATCTTTTATATGATTTTGTTCATGTAAACATCAAAGGTCACAACATGTCAGATTCAATAATGTTTTATTATTGCATTACTCGTTGTCGTGCTGTGCTCTTTGGCTCGCTATTTCTTTCCTTCCTCTCTCTCCCTGTTTCATCGTGAGTTGCGCCTCGGAGTCGTGTATGGACGTATATGAAGAGGAACCCAAATAATAAAGGCATTCCCACATGTGCTTGGAGCAAATTGATATCGATCAGATCGCCATGACAATGTTAAACTTTGGCATGTATGCATGAAATTGCTTTTCTTTTGCCAGAGGAGCGCGCGGTGGCTGGCGTGGCGTGGCGCTTTATCGTGGAAAGTAATACAGGTGGCCAGGCATGAATTGCATAAAAGATTAAGTAAATTTGCTGTTTGTATTGTAAATTTTTCATGTTTATGCGAAATGTGCACCTTAAAGAGTTTTATGCCTGCCCCTTCTGTCCCGCGGATATTTCAGTGAAGACATTATTTGGTCTGCTTTTTTCTGATCTCAGGGACGAGATACTTCAAAAGAGGCATTAGAAATTCAAGCTCAGGCCAAAGAAGTTCTGGTAAACTTCCTGGAGGACTTTCTAGACAGTTGACCATTCTAAGGACCATTTGTTTTTAAGGCAAGTTTAAAAAGCAAAATCTGGCCAACTGATTATTTTGATTTAAAAAATATAATTGTCCTCAGATTTAAAAGTCCTGAGGCTGCCTGAGGGTCTAATCTGGGTCCAAATGAATCGTAGGAGCACCCAGACTAGAAATCTGCTTTTAAACCGGCTTAAATCGGTCCTCAAATGGTTTTTCTGGAGCTAGCTTCGAGCCAACTTGAGTTGTTTCTTGGTTTCATGAGTTCTCCTTCAAGCCTCTTTTTTTGAAAAACATAATTTTTGGGGTATTTTGGTTCAAAGAAAACTTGAAGAACCTCGAAAAATTGAGTCTTCAAAGAACCTCTAAAATGACGAGAGGACTTCTTTTTGAAATAAAGAGCCCCAGACATCCTCCAACTAATTAAAAATTGTCACGTAGACCCTGTAAATGACAACGTTACTATCTTCTCCTATTTTTAAATGACAGCTCTCTTTTAGTACGTGTCACTTTGTCATAATTACAAAATTATCAGCGCACAAATCAAAATCATGCGATGCAAATGAACTCTTTACGACTCAATGCAGAACGTCGCAGGCCCCGTCATTAGTATCTTGATTTATCTCAATCGCTACACGCCTTTCCGACTCCAAGCAATATGACTTTTAAAAGCTCTAGCAAATTGTTAAATATATACGCGTTGCATCTCATTAACTGCGATATGATCTGTGCGAGTTGAGATGTGATGCGACTTTAATATGGAGTCGTTAAAATTTATTTCTCCTCCAACCTAGTCACGGTTCAGCCTCACCTGCGTGGTGGAGAGCATAGGAGAGTGGGAGGCGCGGCAGCACCCGAATTGAGTGAGAAAGTGTGTAGGCCAGAACCCAAATCAATGTCATGGCTTGAGAGCTAGATATCAGTGGAAACCATTTTCATGTCGAGTGTCGATCCGATCCCATCTGCGACCGCCGCCACCCGCCACCGCTTTATTCAGACACGAGACTGCTCGACGTCTTCCGAACGAGGAATATAATTTTAATGTTAATTTCCGTTCTTATCTCGTTTCTTCCGATATTTACATAATACCATATACACAATCACTATCATCCTCCTCTCCTCCACACTCGGAACGCTTATTTCAACCAAAACGATGAAATAATCCAAAAACTTAAACAACTTTGCAGAGTCGGGCTCGGCTCACCCGGCAGCTTCTCGTGCAATCTGCAAACAAGCACAAAACACACATTTTAAGACGGAGCGAACTTTCCTCCGAGAACACAATGTGCTGTAGTAGTTTGTAGATATGCTAAATATTCGCGAGGGAGCGTTGAGTTCGTGGCAATGTCAAGCTTAATTTTGAGAGAAGGAACAACTTTCTTGTCTGTTGTTCTTGTTCCTTTGAACATTTCAGAGGTACAGAGGCTCTATACCCTGGGTGAAAAAATTTGCCGATCCGCCATTTTTCGTTTGCTTACATTTTTATCCCGCCCAATTTATAGTCCGGAAGAAAAATATGGAAAGAGAAAAAGCATTTCTGCCTGTAAATTTTTACTTCCGGGACAAAAATTGACCCGGTGTCTGGAGTCTATCCGCGCGGACAGACTTGCGTTCAAACATTCTCATCTCACGGACAGACTTTTACTCCAGCGCGAACGACTTGTTTACACTGGGTATCGTACGTACTTCAAAGACTCCAACGCCCCAAAAATGTCCTTATTCGCATGAGGCTTTGCAAATTCCCTTTCGGTGTCCGAGAAAAAGTCCACAGAAGGAAGATGGCACAAAGAGAAAAATTCTATGAATAAACATTCTCGTAGGAGTGCCGCCGAGTGATAAGGAATTCAAAATTTATGATGAATTTCAACAATATTTCAGTCCCTGCTCAATCTCCGCCAAGTCGCGTCCATTATTGTGTTACCTCCGAACTAATCTGTAAATGTACTCGAGAAGACGAGTCATTGAACATGTATCGAGCAGCCTTCTCTCTCGAGCAAACAAACGCGCGTGCACACCGAAGAGCGCTCCGGAGATAAGAAACACGATACCAACGCGTTGATGATGATGATTTTTTATTTGAACATCATTCATGACAATGAAATGGAATGGAATAAATGCGTACGAGCGCGAGCTCGCATAGATAAATAGACCCGAAAAACGCCAAATGGGGTGCCACATGCTAAGTGAATGTACATACTTTGGAGGAGGAAAGTGAGTACTTGGGGGCGACGGAATAATTTCCCTTGTCGCGGAACTGTTTACATTTCTTCTCCCCACTGCCAGATTTCCGTCATTGCCTGCAGGCGCAATTTGCGGTTTTTCGGCGGGAGAGTCACACGTTCCCGGTCGTGATTTGTTGCGTGGGTGCAGCCGGAAGGAACTGCGATATCAACTTTTCCCCCGAACTCTGCACTTCTTTCGGACGCCATTTTGGCTTTCCTACACGCAAAAAAAAATAACGTCAACTCTAAAAGTCCTTAAATTTTTTTCGTACCTTTCAAAAACTCGGTTCGCTGAGAATGCTCTCTTACCGTAAAATAATTTTCCTACTGACAAAAAATTTGAGATATTGCCCCTTCACTGGGAAAACTTTCTAAATTTTTAATTCTATTTATAAGGGATGCTGAAGATGGCTTAAAAGCCGAAAGCTTTATTGAAAAAAGTCTTTGAAAACATTGGTTTTACCCTCACGAATCATAGATATATAATTTTTTCTACACGCAAAAAAATTAGATCCAACTCTTTCTAAATTCTAAAAAAAAATTCCGTGTACCTCGAGAACTCTTTTTGGTGCGAATGTTCCCTTACCGCAAAATAATCATCCTACACAAAAAAAAAAATTTACACGCAAAAAAATATTCGGCTCCGGCTCTAAAAATCCTGTAAATTTTTTTCCGTGTACCTAGAAAACTCTATTCGGTGCGAATGCCCTCTCAGCGTGGTGCGAACGCCTCCGGGGCATAACGAGACATTCCGAACGGTGGCAGCCTCCCATCGGCAAAAGACGTAAACTCTTCCATAAAAGTCTCACAGTCAAAACGCGTAAATCAAAAATTGATGGAAATTTAATACCGGCCCGTCCATTTCGAGAGCTGATACAGTAAACAAACATTGGGAGGCTGCCGCTCCGGCACTAAAAGTTTAATGTGGATGAGCCAACTTAAATCACTCCGAGTCACAACATTTTACAGTTTGATTATCCATTATCCCCTCCTTCGCTTGCATCTTCGCGTCAGCATCGATTAAATAATCCCTTTCGAGCAACTCTCGCGATCAAATTCGTAGTGACGGGAAATTAGGTTGTGCCGACATTACTCTCGTAATCCCCGATACGTTCGCAGTCGCTCCAAAGCGGTTTATGTCGTGTTTATTTCTGAGCCCGAACTGAGGCTGTGAGGTCACTTTTATATTCACCAAAATGATTTATTCGCCCGATCTCCATATTCGGCGAGGGAATTTCAGAAAAGACGAAGCAGGTGCGAACGGATGCCAAAAGCGAATTTTGTCACCGAAGCGCTAACGCGAGACGGCGCATTTAAATTATTAATTAGTCGATCATGATAGCGTAAATTACTGTCCAGATAGCTGACAGCTCGTTTGTAAAGCGTCTGTTGCCCCGAAACCCCCGCTCCCATGCAAGTCACGTTCCAGCTAGGGCTTTGTGAATTTTATGTGGGCACACCTGACTTCTCTCCGATCGCCCATATCGACACAAAGGCTCAAAAACGCTAACATTAGCGTTCCTCGAGCTCTCTGGAATTCATTTAATTAATTTAATCAACTTTATGGCCCCAATTAAAAATCACTAAACAATGCGTTTTCATGAGCGGTCCAGACCCGAACCCCCATGTGGGTGGGCCCTCACGCTTGAAGAACTGCAGAGTGCTGAATTACCAAAACAAATCATATTTTGCTGACTCACACAACAAAGCGTATTCAGAAGTTCCAGTACTTTGTTCTCCATCAGCAGCATCAAAATTTTTAAGAACAATACACAAAGCGGCTCAAAAACGGTTTTGAACCATCATGAAAAAGCAAAAATGGGCTTCACATTAATTGTTCTTTCATATTCCACGTATGAGCGCGAACAATGACAGTTTCCCTTCTGCCAGGAACATAATATCCTTTTCAAATTGTAAGGCTTCACCTCGCACAATGCGACTGATGGGACAAAAGCTTTCATGGGCGAGTGAAAATTAGCACTAATCTCTTTGCAATTATGACGGAAACTCGCTACAAATGGACCAATCTCATGTTTTACAGCTCAAACTTTGCGAACCAGATGGCGAAACTTTTTCCCATGCCAACCAACTGACCTTAATCTCCCGTGCCAAGCTCTAAAAATATATCCAGCTTTGAGTGCTAAAGGTGAGAATTTCCGGTAGACGAGCTAGCAAAATCAGATTCGATCATCGAGGCAGGGGCGTAGGCTAGAGGGATTCTCACTGTCATCTTTAGGGGCGCACTCTTTAGATCGTAGAGTGGTTCTGAAACACCTCGGTCATCTCTGAGGGTACTCGGTTCAGTTCTGAGGCATTCATTTAATCTCTGAAGGGCAACTTATGTCAGTTCTACAAAACCCAAATTATCTCTCAGGATATCTGGCTTAGCTCTGAAGGTATTTTTTGCCAAGAAAACCTATTTAAACGAGAGAAATTGAGCCCCACAGCACCATCAACTCTTGCTGCGCCACTGCACAGAGCAAAAACTAATTTCTATCGGACATCAAAACAACATTTTTCCTCCAGCACTTTATTTACGAGCCCAGATGATTATCTCAAATTAATTGCTTAATAAAAAAGTGCTAAGACAAATCAAAACACAAAATCTCCAAACGTGCAGCTTTATAAATGGCCGAGAAATGCTAATGAGCCCGCATGGTTCCTCCTTTTGCATACATTAAGCCGGGTCGAGCCACTGTCCGTCGGTCTAAAAACCCAAGCTTGTTCGCCGACTTCGATTGGCTTTAGAGACCTCTCTCTACGTCCTGGTCCCGATTGATTTTTCTTATTCTCACCTTGTCGTCGCGCTGGTCGCTAATTCACCTGATCTACGCTCGATTGCCGCGCAGTGTTGCATGCTTGAGCATGCCTACCGGCTAGCGTAGCGCTCAAAGATTATAATCTCCGCTCATAAATCGCTCAAACTGCAACGTGCTCTTTTGCAATCGACGTAATTCATCATCGCTTAGTATCTCGTTTAGATTACGACATTTATGCCGCGCACGATCAACAACTGGATTTATTTCTCCTTCTATGCTGCATTTTCGATCCATTTTATTAATCGCCTGCCGATTCCACGGACGCTCTGGTCAAAGGAAATTAACACTCAATATAATGCTAACCAGGCATTGAATGCACTTTTGAGTCTCTCATTTGAATACCTAATTTGATGGAAGTGCATAAAATGAGATCCATAAAACATATTTCTTCGATTTGCCCCTCGCCTTCACATAAATATAAACTTTACGACCGTCGTTTAGCCCCGCTGCTTGGTGCATTATCCATCATTTGATCTTCTAATGGATCGATCACACCTTTATTGCAGCGCAGTTTATGAAAGACCTGCTCTCTCGCCCAGGTTATAGACAATTTCACGCATCGCTCGGTGCAATCAGCGGGTCATCACTTGGGCGCTATTTGTTTTCATTATCGAATCGTTTGATTTCAATTTGAGAAGATGATGACTGCGATATGGGCGGAACTGCTGAAAGTATGCCGCCACCGCCTTCGTTTTTGTTTGTATAAATTAACTCTCGGAAAAAATGTGGAATGGAATAAAATTATAATGTAAACTATTGCTGCCATCGAAAGCATAAAGATCTCTAATGAGCGGTATAAATTTCGTGCCGGAATGTGTGAGCCCACGAGCTGAGAAAATTAAGTGCTTCCTGACCCCTCACTTGATCTTGTCAGTTTGTTTTGCAATTTCCCGTTGCCAGATGTTGCCAAAAAAAACTTTTTAGTTTTTTGGTGATGAAAAAGACGTCTCAGAGCCGGAGAAGGTTTTTCTTGACAGCCTCCCAATGGAAAGAGAGCACAAAATCTCCCAAAGCGAGGTCAAAGAATAAGGGTATATGAGGGTACCGGACCTTAGCACCTGACAGTTTGTGAGAAATCTAAGCGAATTGAAAGGGTCAACGGGAGTCAGGAGAGTTTCAGAGTTTTTGGGGGGCTTAAACTTGCTAACGCATTTAGGGGAACCTTTTTATTGTCTCTCTGGCACCTCTCTGCCTTCTCCGAGGTGAATTTTTCCGTATTATAGGACATGGAGAAATCACTGCTCGTGTCTGTATTTTGGCTGGAAGATAACTTTTGCTCAGTTTTTGCCCTTCTCAGATCGGGAATAGAGTGCATGAAGGTCTTTATATCCCTCGGTCTCTCATAATTTTTCTTAAAGGAGCCTAGGTTTGAAATATCTTATTTGGGAACCAGGAGAAGGAATCTTTCTGACGCAGGATTTTGAAGGGATCATTACAGTCTAAAGTGATTCTGGAAAGGTAGGCAGAAACGCGAGGACTAACGACTGAAGGAAGCTGCTGATAGTTGGGATGTTTGGATGCTAGGTTCACTAGATGGCCTTTGTGGTCAGGTCTCAGACCTATCCCCTTCAGGGACCAGTTAAGGAACGCATTTGAACTTGACTAGAAGCTGAATAAAAGTATTGAAGTATTTTTGGCGATGAAACAAACATCCACCCTCGACTTCTGCCGTCAATCGAGCCAGAAACAATCAAAACTCAGCCGAGCAGCCCCGAGCTTGAGCAAACATGAGCTCGCTTTGATCCAGAGAACTCCTTCCACCCACCGAACCGAGCAGGAGAAGTTAATTTCAATATCCAGCCGATCCTTATCCTCTCTCGTTCGGGCCCCAAACAAATCAGTTAATTTGATTTATGTGATCCATTTAGGACGCACCCTATCTTCTCGCCTGTACAACTTTGAAGATGCACTTTAATCCCTACACTCCTCTCATGTCTCCCCACATGTGCGAGCACGTCTTGTCCTTGAATGGGAGGCAGTCAAGTGGAAACATAATTAAATTACCTCGGCTCCTTGTCCCTTTGATACCACTCTCCGCCACCTCCCAGGACTGGCTCTACGTGCGGTTAAAGCAATTTGGTCCATTGTCTTTGAATTAGGAGGGATTCCTAATCACTGCATTCAATCAAAGATATAGACGGAGAAATTTTAAAACACACCATTGCAATGTGGCAGATGGAATGACGGAATTATTCCATTAAATTGTTTGTACGAGCTCTATCTCTCTCGAGTCTCGAGATGGAGAAAACAACATAAGGAAGAAAAATGTTTTGTTCTAGCTCAGGCCGAGTCGCTCGTTTTTCTTCTTCTCACATCTTGATGCCTCGCCTCAACCACTCTTGCTCTTGCCATTCCGAAGGAGAGAGGCAAAGGCAGCTTTCCCAGGCAAAAGTGGAATGTGGAAAATAAAATGGTTTTCACACAAAAACATATCCTCTTAATGTATTATGTCTCGCAATCTGAGTGAGAGCACACGAAAAGAGCAGACTGCCGGGGCTAAGATAACATGGAGAGAGCAGGGAGGCCACTTTAATGCGATTTTTTATCGTCCTTATTTTAAAACTTAATCTTCCCCATTGTCTTTGAGATACGAACTCTCCATATTTCTCACGTCCTCGATGGCATTCCGTCATCCTTCAGGATTAGGCTTAGAAGAAAACTTCGGGGGACATGAAGACGCACATTTCTGATGTCTAGGGTGACCAAAAGTTGATAAAGTCAAATTCTCAAAAGTTCAAATTTCAGCCGTTAAATTTTTAGTGCATTTTCAGCATTTTGCAAAAAAAATGCACTATTGTGGCCGCTTTGCCGTCTGTCTGTCTGTCGGTCTGTCTGTCTGTCTTTCCGAAATTTTATAACTCAAGAACCAGAAGAGCTAGAGAGCTGCGGTTTTTTGCATCGTGTAGGACCTTATCTGAAGAGGTGCAAACTAAAAATTTTAGACCCCTACCCCTTCTTGGGACGGAATGGGGGGTGTTTTTCTTTTGTATGAAAACTCCTTATATTACATCCGATTGAGCTGAAATTTTAGTATGTTGTAGTCTGTGTCAAATCTAGCAAATCATGGTGCCACGTGTATCCCCTATCATGACCAGGGATGGAGCTAGAGGCCCTCAAAGTTTGGTCTCTCGCAATCTTTGAAAATGCACCCTTAAGCTTAATCTCCGATTTTGCTTTTTATATATTTTTTATCGTTTTTTGGCCAAAAATGTATGGGTCAATTTTCAATTAAATCAATCTTTTTATAGGTCTATTTTAAGGCCACCCTACTGATATCCCAAAAAGCATGTCAGCCAAAGCAAAATCCCGTCTTCCGATCCCTCATGCTTGCACGCAACAAATTGTTGCCAAACACAATAAAATCCGCACTAAACGCGCCATGGAACAAAAATCTCGTCGCCGCCCTAAACAGCCCTAGGGCAACTCCTTTTCTATTCCACTACATCATTACCAAATAGTAAATACATTTTTTTCCTCCACCGTCAACGACTTTTGCTGGATCGATGGAACTCCCATGGCACGCCAAATTTTGATTAACATCATAACACGACATACATCGACGCACACAGGAAACGTACAAAGGCTCACACGAACACAATAAAATTTATTTATTCAGAAAACTGCGATAAAATTAGCTGGGATCTCCTACTCACCGAAATTATTGCCTGTTGCTGCCTTTTGTCGGCTCCGTCGTCTAGTTTCTGCGTCCAACTGTGTGGAAATGGGTTCCTTCTGCAAAAAGCAACCAAACAAAAGGAAGTCTTATTATTACTAAGGAATTAACACCGTGGAACGATATGTAAAATGGATGTGCGCTTGTGAGCTGTGTGCCGAGTGCCGGGAAGGGCGACTGGGCGAGTGCAGAGGAGAAAATGTAATAATAATGAATTTGATTTATGTATTGAAGACAAAATGGACCACCTGAGCTCGCTTTTTGTTACGATCCTTTGTACATACACACTGATTGGCTGGAATCCGTAGCGGCAAGCGAGTCTGCATTACTGCCGACCCAGCTGGGTTCTGCTGCAGGAATTTTTAATTTTCTGCGTTCATAGGAAAACTTTGAGATAACCCTCTAACAACGATTTGGGGTTCTGAATGCAAATTTGGTTAATTTTTCTTTCTCTCATTTAAACTTTTTCGGTCCAAAAATTTCAGAAACGTGTTATTTTGAGTAACTTTAGCCATTTTAGATCAGTTTCACGTCCGAATATTCGTCTAAGAATTTTTAAATCGAGGTTTTGGTTAAACAAAGCTCAGGTTAAACAAAAATTCAAATTTTTGGTAAATAATTTTTTTCTTCTATTGATTTTTTTGTCCCGGAACCTTCATACACGTGTTTCTTAAGGTAAATTAATACGTTTTGAGACTTTGGGGACCATTTTGGAGACTAAAAATTTTCGGCCCAAAATCTCGAAATCGAGGTGAAAAATGTTTCTCTCGAATATCAATTTTTTGGTTCAAAATACTTCGTTAACGTTATTCTAGGGGTAAACTAAGCTTTTTAAAGGCTTCAGAGACCATTTTTGAGACAAAATATTTTTGACAAAAAGTTACGAAATCGAGTTTTCCTTGACAAGCAGAGGCTCGCCGAATTATGAATTTTTAATGAAAAATCAGGAATTTTGGGTTGATTATGACAATTTTTGTCTAAATTTTGAACATTTTTGGTCTTAAAAACCCCAGAAATGTGCTTCTTTTAGCAAATTTATTGGTTTTTTAGGAAAAAAAAACATTGAATTTAGAGAGTTCGCCACAAAAACACGGTCATCTACCATAAATATTATCCTGCCAGCCCGAACCCGCTGTTGTCTTCCAGCCTCCAATCAGCCCATCATTCTCCAAAATCCTATTTTCGAAACGTTGATTAATGCCCGAAATTGAGCACATCGCAAAAGTGCAAAATAACAGCGCCAGTGAAAAAAATGTTCCTTGTGATGTAAAAAACACCATTCCTACAGTGCCCATTAGACAGGATGTGAAGCCATAAATTTCATCTCCGAGCGAAGCGGTGGCAAACAACACGAATTGCGTACACATTCATTCATCAGACAGCATGTCTGACCAACAACTCATCACACCGCACTCGCACTCCCGCGCGCTCCAGCTCGAATTCGTCGTTCGCAATCTGTAATCAAACATTCGTCTGAACCGTTTTCGGAGGTTGTGAATTGTGTTTTGTGTGTTTGTGTCCCGAGTGCAAATGACGCCGGCTATCTCGATAATAACATGGCCAGAGTAACGTCCTGAGTCTGCTGTACCACGCCGCAGTGACGCTACCAGATGCTCCCTCGAACTTTGCCCTAACCTCAGAAGATCCGTCGCTGGTCGGATGGCGGGCCTAGTTTGATCTGGGGCAACGGCACAGCGGATGCTGGATAAAAAGACCACCAGCTACCATCAATCAACAAGATGCAAACATGTAAAGGGCTCTGTGCTCGGAATAATCATGCGATTGTCTGCAGAAATTGGGCGATGAATACTGCAATTGAGGGATCTCGAACTCCTGGTTCCCCCATCGCACTCTCTCGCGCATCGGTATCGAGGCGTTCGCCAATTTTAGCAGCCTCGTCACGCGAAACGAGCATTATTCAAATGAGGGAAAAACAATTACGTTAACATTCTTTTAATTTATCGCCAGACATACGTATTATGTACCTTGTTCGAGCCAGAGGCGTGTCTACGTAGACTTTGTAGGCAGCGCGTATCCGAGATGCCTGGCAATCGATGAAATTTACACAAGAAAGGTCAACCTTTGCTCGTTAATTTGTAGTTAACAAAGAAGCGTGGACTTAGGAGACTGGGAAAGGGAATTTTCTAGTCTTCTCTTTGAGGTCATTCTTCGGTTGAACGCCTGGAAAATGATTTTTGAATTCTAGGAAGCTTTATGTCTCCTGATCAGGAAAGAAGATATGACCTTGAAAAGGCTTAAAGGTACAAAAAATTTTTCTTAAGGGTAGTTTAAAAAGCAAAATTTGGCTAACTGATCATGTTCAGATTTTAAAGTCCTGAGGCTGCCTGAGGGTCCCAAATGAACTTTAGGAGCTCCAAGAGTAGAAATCTAGAACTAGAACCAATAAAGTTTTCGACGAACTTAACGACCCCATAAATGATATTTTTTATGTTTGTTAAAAAAAAGTCTTTCACCAAGTTTTGCGCTTCATCTTCTTCTCCCAAAATGCTATGAACGATGTTTGTCGGTTCAGCCGTTGCTGAAAAAAGGTGCCCCCAAGAAACTGCTCATATTTGCTCGAAGTTTGCTTCAGAAAAGCCAAAATAGACCCTCAGGCAGCCTCATGACTTTCAAACCCGCCCACGATTATATTTTTTCAAATAAAAATAATCAATTGGGCAGATTTTGCTTTTTGAACTGGCCTTAAAAAGCCGAGAAGAAACGAGAGAAGAAAAACTCCCTGAGGAAAAAGAAAGGCCGAGAAAACCAACACCCTCCCTACTTCTTCACCAAATGTACTCTTCTCAGGCAAAAGGGAGCACAAACAGGTAATACGGACGATCCAATCTAATTTAATGTTTGAATTTCAAACAAAAAATTTAAATTACATTTTCTTCAGCTACATTAAAAATTCATAGGCGCAAGAGACATTAAAGGGGTCAAATGATATACACAAACAATAATCATCCGCTCATGCACTTGTTGCCGGTGTGTGAGGAGGAAAGTTGCGCTCTATCACACGGCGGAGGCAGAGGCATCAGCAACGGAGTAGTAGCAAGTGTCATTAAGCGATTCGCTACATTTAAATTCATGAATGAATGAATATAAAAAGCGTTTTTGCTGCTGCGATTCTCGAAAACAAGTTTTAAAGCACCCTTCCGTTTCCAATTGAAGATACAAATAAAAAGTTTCACCTTTGATGCAAACGAAAACGAAATGAAATGCGGGCTCCGAAAAAATTAGAACACTCATATTTCATTTTAATGGGTCCGCTTTTTGTGCGTCTTTTGCATTTATTAATCGACACGCCGCGACGCCAGAAGGGGTAGCCAGCCCTCTCTTCATCAGCGTGCTGCACCACGTGATTTATGAACGCACTCCACATTACCTTCAGACATTCGAGACTAATGCCCGAACGCACCCTCCAACCCATTTTCTAATCATATTTTCATAACAATAACGACGTTGCAAAAACTCTCCAGCACGCCGTCATGGAAATGAGAAATTCTCAAACCAATGTTTGCTCAACGTTCTCCATTGTGCATAATTAAATTATTAATATTAACAATATCAAGTAACATGCATATAGTCTGATTTGAATAAATAAATTGTACGAGAAAGGGGGTTGACAGGGACGTGGCAGGTGGGACGGCAGAACCGATTCCCGGAGAATGCAATTGTTCACGGCTCTGGACAAACAAAAGGCGACACAGTTCAGAAAAAGAAGGGTAAAAGTGATTTTGATAAAGTAATAACAACAATCAATCTTCATAACAATCACACATTATGTGGGGTTCTCCCATTATGATGTCGGTGCCCATCAGGCCTCGGCTAAATCGATTTTGTCAGTTTTTATTAACATTTTAATTAATCAAGGCACCAGTTCCTGGTCTTTCGGTGGGACTTCTGCAGTGATGGATTTACTTACAGGCACACTAGGCACGTGCCTAGGGCTTCCACCAAAAGCAAGCTGAACTAGGCACTAGCGTAGGGCCTCTGCCAAAGGTAGAAATTTTGAACCCTCAGCTTGGCATATCTCCTCCACTCATTTCCTTAAAAATGGTTATTTTTGATTCAAAAGGGGCCCTTTAGTGACTAAAAAGAGGCCTCTTATCAAAAAGGGGCCCCCTCAACCTCAAAGAAGGGCCTCTGGGAGCTGAAAAAGGGGCCCCCTCGATCTCAAAAACTTAACATTATTTTTTTGGATTCAAAGGGGGCCTCTGGCAGCTGGAAAAGAGGCCCCCTTGACCTCAGTTTTGACCAAAGTTTTGTTTAGTGATTTTTGAGGGGCCCCCAAACAAATTGTGCCTAGAGCCTCCAAAAGTTAAATCCGTCACTGGATTTCTGGTACAACAAAGACCTGCCAGTCTTCTTTAAATCAACTTTGGGTGAGAATAAACTCTTTAGATGATTCGGCAAAATTTTATTTTCCAGAATTTAAACGGATTTTTGAACGCAAGTCAAATCAGTGTCGCCCCAGTGCCTTGTTAACACGCCCACGCAAACTAATTTTCCATTTCCCACTCAAAAGTTGTCACAACTTCGAAATTTCCTTGTTCATTTTCCCCTTTTTCACTTCTCACCGCGCAACAGCCCCATTCCTTTCTATACAATTTCCAATAAACTACCGACGGAGCACAAAGTTTGTGGGAGTCGAGTGCGGGGAAACGCGAAAAAGTATCGTGGCAATTCAATTTCGGGCTTGTTCCTGTGAAAGCCTCTCGATGTTCCCGCGCCTGCCTGTTAGCCTTAAATTTTTATAACAAATGACAGTTATTATTGCTGTTCTTGTTATTCACTCATACAACCCCAACGTTCGGGAAGTGCGCTTTTGTAAAGGCATACGGAAGCGTTGGAGCGTATTTTGGTGAAAATAAGGAAAAGTTTGTGCACTCGTTTGAGTTTTGAAAAGAGGGAAAACCACGGCAGAGGGGGCATTTTTAACGAGGTAGTTGCCCGAATTTCTTTTCAGTGTTCTCAGAAACCTCATTCATCCCTTTTAATGCGGACACAAGCAACAAATACAAATCTACAAATCAAAACTTTTCCCGACACAATGGTGTTGCGTGTAAAAAGAAAATAATTCAGCAAAAAAAAAAACGCCGCCTCCATTCAGCTACACCTCAGAGATGGAGTGCTAAATTTCAATTATCATAAATGTAAATCTGTTCCCAAATCCTACAATCCTGCGTCACAAATTGTTTCAGAGCCGAGAGCACACACGGCAGGCTCACGGTGGGTTTAAAGGGCCCTTTCTCTCTCCGAGCCGGTACTCGAGCCGACAAATTACGTCTGCATAATCCGAGTCATTTTCCTGTAATGACTTTGTTGGATTTGTCCATTGCATTTTATGAGCAACTCTCCGACACAGGAGTGAGTGTTATTATTATTTTATTAGAATGAGAGACAGTGGCGGTAAAGAATTTAATCCTGCTAAAAGTGTCTCTTTTGCCTTCCATTTTCGTCCGAGAGGTATTGTGTTCTGTGCCTTTTGCGACATCTGAGCCAAAACCACACGTTGTGTCCGTCAGAGAAGCTCACGGCCTGGCCTTTATCCACCCCTTTTTGCTACTCTATAGGCCCAGTAACATTATAAGCCTTCTCTCGGCTCGACTTTGCCTTTGCCCGAGAGATAATAATGATTTCCTGCCCAGCAACGAAAAATTTTTCACAGAAGCAGAGGCAAAACTGTCACAGGTGTTTTAAACGTTGAAAAACTAATTAAATAAAGCTCTTTGGAAACACTCCCCCGTCTCTCGCTCTCTTACGTAAACCTTCGGAGGAGACACTGAATACAGAATTTGTGATGGGCACACGGAGCAGAAAGTTTTCTCTGCAGCCGACACGAGGCTTTGTTTCCGCAAGCCTCCCGTGCATGTAGGAAGGGAAAGAGACGGTGTGTAGCTTAACTTGACAAAATTCCATGATATACGATGTCATAAAAATATTTTACAATAAACTTGTCTTCCCCGCTTCTGCATTCTGGTTCACGTTTTTGCCACATTTTTCAAATTATTTTTCCTTCGTTTCGCGGAGAAACAGAAATCCGGAAGCTCCAGAAAACAGGTGCTTTCATCCCAGAATTGCAACTAACACGAGCTCTGCAGTAAGTCCCAAATCTGTCAGCCCTAATCCCTTCCCCGAAAACGTCATACTAAACTTTGATCTGCTCTGCTGCAGCTAAAACTGCACACATTTTTCCAATCTCGACCCGAACAAAGTACGTGCAAAGTCACTTCCGACAATTCAGGGATTAAAGAGTGCAGAACAGGGCGCTGCTACTCAACAATTTTGTACATCGCCATCGACTGTGTTTGCTTTGGAACACACTCACACTCTGTACAAATATAATTCAATGAAAGTGCAGTGGCGGAAGACTTACAGTACACACAATACCTCCTCCTGGCGCAAAAAAATAGAGCAAAACAAATAAAGGGTAGGGTAGCGTTCGGAGGAGCAAACTTGCATCGTTGCCACGGACTCAGTGAGGAAAGTGGTATTAGGAGCATTGCAGACAATTGTTCAAGTGGCACATTGCAGTTTGTAAGGGCGCAGTCCCATTCAAGTAATAATTCTTCATTTGTTGCAGGACGAGACGGAACGGCAAATAGAGAAGACGACAAAGCGCAAAAAACTCCGTCTACCGTCACGTCTGACTCCGATCAAATTGCTGCGTGAGCAGCGGCAGTAAGATGATACTTTTTGATACGTTGGGGAGGAAATCCCCGCCGAAACGCTCCAAGGTGTCGTTTTGTCGGTCTTGCGTGGGTGTTTTTAGGGTAAAAATAGCGTGTGCTTTCATTATTGGCTTTTATTCTGGTCAGGGATAAGCTTTTAAATTAATAAAAAAAATTTGAATTTTTCGCCATCTTGAATTTCACACCCATTGGCTAACGAAGAGTCATTGGTGACCCATCAACTTTTATAATGCATTTTCAAATAATTTTATCTTTTTACTCTTGAAATTTGCCAAACTTTTTAGGCAGTCGTTTTTAGATTTTGACTTTTAGAGCAGCTCCTTGACAAATGTTCCGGTTTGGCTGCGATATTTTATTTAAAATTTGTACTTTAAAAAATTATTTAAAAATACTTAATGTGATGATTTCAAAAAACTTTCTTTTACAATATTTAGAGTGTAGTCCAAAGTATTTTTTTTAATCAAAAATTTACTTAACCCATTTCTGAACTATGGCCATATTTTTGTTGAACGTTTCAAGTGCGTAATATTCTCCATAAGAATTTTTAAAAATTTAATTTTTACGAAGATGGAACGTTTGTTTACTTAAACCAATCAACGAATTTCAGGAAGTTAGACTCAGTTTGAAAATCTTGGTAGATTGTGAGGAAATATTTGTACAACCCCTTCCCTGGGCTTTCCTTCCGTGAGTCACTCAAATGTGACACCACGGGCAACGCAAAAAAGAAGCACCTTCAATGGGCAGGATATATGAGAGAGACGCACACGAAAAACTTACTCAACTGGAAACGGCACGATATGGATTAATGGCCCTCAATATGTGTGCGTGTGTGCGGGGATTAGGAAGGGTACGACTCGTACGAGCGGATGACAAATCCATTTGTTAACGAGTTGGCTTATTATTAGCTCGGAACGCGACACTATAAATGTTAATCGGGTGGGAAGTCGTTCGCTCAACTGTGAAGCAACTTAAGATTCGTCAGTCGATCGATTCGGGGTCCGTTTCCGAGAAGAGAGCCAGTATCTTGTCCCTTCTGCCTCACTGACCCCGCGCGCACTTTTTAAAAGCCCATTTCCCCGTGATATATGAACCGCCCAGGAGCTCATATTTTATGAATTCCCATTTCGCACCATCTAGCCGTGCTGCAAGTCGCAATTACTGGAGCTCACAAATTATCACCTCCTCTCCTCTCGGCACGCCGGTGTCTCAGGCGTCGTTAGCAGTAGCCTGCGAACCCTTAAGCCGCTTTGCACACTCTCAAATAAATATTTAAATCACCTTTTTAATATTTACTAACCGCCCGGAGAATCTTGTTTAAAGATTAGCAAGACACAAAACCGTGTTTTGTGTGCTCTTTCTTTTTGTGTTTCTTTCTCTCGCTGCTTTCTGTCCGCGTTTTTTGCCACCTCGTGTTTTCTGTCTGTGCTCATTCAAGAAATTCATCAAAGCTCACAGCTTAAAACATTTATTTCGCATTTACGCCTTTCATTCAGCTCCTTTGCGCTCGCTCGCTCATGTAAGGCGGCTTTCTATCATGCAAAATGTAACACAAACACGCCGCAAACAACCAGACCTCAAGCTCACCTCTTCACTGCGTAAATTGCACCGCTGCACTTTTTTTCTCGCATCAATGAGTCAACATTTGCCATCACCAGGCATCACTTTTAATTTGTTGACCAGCGCTCAAAAGATTTCACGCACTTGCCGGCAACAATTTTCATAGCGGTGAACGCGTTGATAGGAAAACCGATAAAATTGTTGCATAAAACAAGTCTAACTAGTTATAAATTATCACTTACTATGAGCATGTGCTAATTTATTCGTTTTTGAGTATTCAAAGCTGCAAAACCGATCCGAAACGTATTAAAATCGTTATGAATTTAGAGATTCGATTTGAATTTAAATCACTTAATCGCCCCACAGCTCGATTTTATGGCATTTCGAGCACCTCTGGGGACTGGCTCTTGGATCCTCCACTCGTCAAGAGCCCCATTCCGGCATTAATCTTCCTATCAGCATAAGATTACTTGATATTTCAATCACAAATCGGAGCTCTCAAGATGCTCCCCGCGATACCATTTATTTCACTTTACCTCCTCGAGCACGTCAGAGGATGCAAATTGCCGTTATCTCACTCTGCATAGTGTACAATATTTGCGTGCTCAAAGATTCCATTAACAAGCTCGTACCTCCATCACTCTTCCCCAGTTCAGTCATTATCAACTCTGCTAGCTGTTTATTTTTCATTCGACATCCCATTTATACTAGCTCAGTCGCTCCGCAAGAAATTCATAATTAATTTACCTCCCGCATTTTTCATGCAAAAACTGCACGAGGAGAAGAAGTGAGAGCAAAACAGAGCAAATGATTATTTTGTCGAGTGTCAGAAGATATGCGACACAACGAGAAGAAGCAAAGCCTTGTGGAAAGACTGTCTTGAATCCTTATATTTTAACCCTCACTTTTTTAACCTGATAAACCCATTTTGAGCCAAGGATCGGATTTCCGACCATAAACTTTGGAATTTTTTTCCTGACATAGAAAGCTAGTTCTTTTTTATCTAAATATTTCATTTCTCGTCTTTACCTCATAGAGAAAATTTTTCTCCCGAGGCTCTTAAAACTAGCTTTTAAGAATTTTAAAAATAGGCTTTTATTTTTTGAAATTTTTTTCAATTTTTGTCTGACTCAAAAAGTAATTGTCAAACATCACGGGAAAAATCAAGTTCTTCCCAAATTAGGCTTTTCAAAGTCTCAAACTAGTTAGGCTTCAAAAATCCATGATGAAAAAACACGTATTTTATGTGAATCGATAAATATATATTTTTTTAAATTGAAAAATTCTATGCTGGATAAGATGTGGATGAAGAAAAACCATATATGTATTATATAGTTAGATATAGTTAGATTTTTTTGGGGCCAAAAGGAGCTAAAATTTCAAAAATGAGCAAAATCGTACGAGCAGATCCATGTCTAGCCCGAAATGGGTTAATCTATGGCTTCTTAAAGTAAAGGCGACAAATTTAATGGTCGTTAATAGCCATTAAAAATTTTCCACTCCCAGATAAACAGACAAAATCAGCAATTTCCCGAGTCCCGGTCTAAAAGCGCGCAAATTGAAAGCAAGAAGGAAATATCAAAGTCGTATTGCTTGCATTAGTCTCTATCTGCCGCCGACCAACTTGTTTAATAATATTATCATAAGCTGGCACATTTTTAATTTGTTCTGTATTTTTTTCGTCTCTCCCTCCCGGCCATATGCAGGCGCTTCCCCCCTCTAATTCGGTGCTGCCTGGCGTCGTCTCTCCTCTCGCAGTGGCACTCATTAAAAATTGCTTTGAGTCGGCGAGCTTCCCTTTTTTCCTTCCCCGCTTCCTCCTAGCTCTCGCCTCCCGCACTCAAAGACGAAGCCTAGCGTGGGATAATTTAAATGTTAATTTTTGTTTAATTAAAATACTTTTTCTCTCTCTCCTACGTTCGAGCACACGCTTTTTTCATTGCTTTTTCATTTCCGACTTCGTCCCATTGTGTGTGTCTTTGAGCACAAACTTTTGTTTGGGCGCGAAAATAATTTTTGCGGCATCTTGATAAGCCGCCGACCCAAATCACCAACTTCGGTCACTTTCTCCACGATGGGAACAAAGGTGATAAGAACTTTGTCTGCTTTTCAATTTGTAACTGACAGATAAACGATATGAATTTGCGGCTCAGGAGGCGGTGAAAAGGGACGAGATAGCGAGTCGGAGAGCGCTCCTCATTCATCAGAAAACCTTCAAAAAGTTCACACGTCTCTTTAATTTCTCCTAAAAATTAGATAATTTCCTATCTTCCAACCTCCCTTCCGGTTCAAATTCGAAGTTATTTGACTCGAGTATCCCAAATTCCACGTTCTTCCTCCAAATTCCCGTGCCCAATCGCCCGTTTTTCAAATTCCAAAATGTGTGACCCTTGCTGTGGACCCTGCGGCGGCTGCTACGGACCCTGCATGGGTCCGTGCGGCCCCTGCCCCCCTCGCAGATGCAAGAGCCGCGAGCTGAGAGGCGGCGTTCTCATTGCCAAGTGTGACTGTGTCAAGAGAAACGGCCTTCAGCACGACTGTCCTCGCTCTCACTGCCAGGTAAGCTGTCGCCATTTTGGATTTTTTCCTCAAGAGATTTTTTTTCGATACAGGGAAAGCCCGGATGCATGAAGAAGCCGTTCCCGTGCTGTGCTCCCTCGAAGTACATGTGGAGACTGGCCATGAGGACCATGGGAAAGCCCACTGATCCTCCTCCCCCCAAGGGATGTTGCTTCGCCATGTGTGGAGGAAGTACACCTTGTGGTCCGTGTGGGCCTTGTGGACCTTGTGGCCCGTGTGGACCTTGTGATCCTTGTGGCCCCTGTGGACCATGTGGCCCCTGTGGACCCTGCGACTCCTGTGACTCGTGCGTCGGACCCTGCGGACCAGCCACCTCCTGCTCGCCCTACTACCCTTGCTGTTGAATAAAGCCATGAGTTCACTTCCCCTACGTGTCTTCCTCATTCGTCTCTAGCAGCTCCAGACAAAATCGATAGATTCCAGGCCAGGATTAGAATGTCTCAGTGGGTTGTTGTGAGTTAAATTTTATGCGTCTGGGAGCTTTGGACTTAATAAGGCAAACTATTATGCGGAAAAATGTTGGCAATACACGGGACGAGCGTCGAGGACCTAGCCGGAGTGTAACATTATGATAATTCGTACATTATCTAGCGTTTATAAATTATTCACGTGCGTGCTTATCATATCAAAAGCGCCAGCCTGAGCAAATAAATAAAAAAAAAACGAGTGAGTGTGCACGATTGAGTATTTGAACTCCTGCTCGATATATTCCCCACGCAATTTGACGGAGCTCCTGGAGGTGATGATGGTGTGAGCTTCAGCTTATCTCCCCGATCTCCGCGTCGCTATATACCCTTTGTTTTCTTTCACTCATTTTTTATTTGCATACGTGGGATATCCCCTTCCCCCTCCCGCATCTGTCAACAGCTTTTCGTGGTCGCGTCTTCAAGGGCTCCTCCTCCCAACAATTAAATTCACCCAACACCCGCCATAAACGACGGGTCCCGAAAGTGTTTAGCCAGCACTTTGAAACTTTATTGACACGCACCGAATTTTATTCGTTTTTATACACAATTTCCGCCTTTCGCCGCCTTTGTTCCCATCGCCACCAAACCGTAATACAATAATGAGGAGCTCCCTTAAAACGACGCCTTATACTTCCCTATAAAAAGCGAAGAATCTGATTTTAATGATAATCAACCCAGTGTTCGACATTGTTACACATGCAAATTTTTGCACATCACAAAAACTTCCCCCCCATTTTATATCCTTACATCATTTTGCGTGTGAAATTATTTGCAAGACAGCAGAAACGTGCAAAAGAAAAAAGGGGGAAAAGACGACGGCTCAAGACACGAAATTGGATGCACAAAAAGGAAGGCGCAAAAATTGATGGCTGCACATCAAAAAAGCGAAGCACTTGGGACGTGAAAAGGGAACGCGCATGAAAATTGAAAATTTCACCTGGAAGTGTGGCTTACTCATACACACGGAGCGATATATTTTGCATCATAAAAAAGTTCTTATTTGCCAGCCGCCAGCTTGCCACCGAATGTATCTCTCCCCACCGGCTTCGTGCCGTAATGTATTCAAAAACGTGTGGTACAGCACATAATAAAATATCAGGGCTCTATGATTCAATTTGTTGTAGTTCTATTGTTCTTTACGAGCCGGGATTATATACCGGGCCACAAGTAGCAGCAGTATGTGTGGGAGACGGGGCAGGAGTCCCTCGATGTCCTGCAGACTTTTACCTGAAGTGAAGATAGATTTTACTCGGGGCCAAAGGTCACAAAGGTTCCCAAGATTCTATTGTGACCCGTAGTCCTCAGTAGTCTGTCTGTCTGTCTGTCTCTCCGTCCGAAATTTTATATTTCGAGAACGAGAAGAGCTAAAGAGCTGCGGTCTTGTTGAGTTTTTAGGCCTTTTGTTAAGTACTTTTTAGGGACGAATTTTTGCTAGTTTTTATTTCCTAGCTTCTTCAGGTCCAACTCCTACAATAATTCGAAATTTTAGTCTGATGAACAGTAGTCTGGAAACACGTTAATAACTAAAGAAGGCTGATTATATAAGTATTTGACGAGCTGCAATTTTTGCATCGTGATAGGCGTCAAGAATTTTTAGTTCCAAAGGATTGATAGACCCCTCCCCCTCTTAGGGAGGGAACGGGGGGGGCGGGGGGTTTACGTTGAAAGTTCCTTATATAAAATTCAATTGAACTGAAATTTTTGTATTTTGTAGTCCGTTAAAAATCTAGAAAATCATGGAACTACAAATGACCCCTATCTCTTCCAGGGACGGAGATAGGGGCTCCCGAAGTTAAGTCTTTACTGGAACTTGAAAAATCAACGAGACACCACTGTACCTCATGCAGCTCCAACACCACCCCTGCCCTGACTTTTGGCTGTATTAAAATGCAGAATTGACATGCAGCAGCACGCGGGAAGCCAGATTTCCACCATCAATATCGCAAAATAGCTACAATGCCAGCGTCGAGTACAGCTTCCGTGACATTGAGACGCGAAGCTCTGCTTGCGGAGGAGTCAGAGGCGAGGCAATAACAAAACGATTTCGAGGGAATGAGGTACACCTCGGGAACAAGGGAGATATTGATCCGCTCCAAACATTACACCATTACGTAATATGTAGATTGTGCTCCCCCGCTATACCCACTTTTTCTTCGGCTCCGTCGCGACAAAACAAATTTCCATGTGTAGCAGGGAGTATGTGTATGTGGAGGGAAGCGAGGGAGTGGGCGCGAAATAGGTTCGTGCTCCGTGGAAAATTCCCTCGCCCGTGTGTTCTTTGCCTGGATCAAACACCGTGCCAGGTAAATATTAGGTGGGTGAGTTCGTACGCTGAAATTTCCTTCCCAACTTTTTCCCTTGCATTATTTTCTTTGTCTATTCGGCTCGCTCGATGCGGCAGGGAAAATATTGATCGTCGGCCGAGGCGTCCAGTTGCCGGTACACAAAATGTCGCCTCATCGCCTTTCTTCAAACAACGATCCTATCGTCAAATTATTACCTTTTTTATTGCCGTTTTTGTCATTTCGGGAAATTGGCAAACAGTCAAACTTTCCACTCTCCCCACCTTGGCGGGGATGTTCCAGGAAACCCGGCCTTTCAATATCCTCAGGCAAAATCCCCAAGGTCCTCACTTCCTGGCAATCACATAATTGCGAGCCGCAGACGAGACGCGCAATAAAAATATCGTCGGTTGTAAAAAACGCGAATAAAATCGTAATCATTACAATCATCATTTTACCACGATTTCTTGTCGTCTTCCAGCCGAGATGGCTGAGGCACTGAAATACAAATCTGCTGGATGCCTCCGCACTCACCTGGAAAGAGAAAGAAGGAGGAATGTGAATAAATTGTGTGATTAGCCTTAAACCACTTCACCCATCCTCTTGTTTTGCAGCCCGAGTTTCTCTCCCTCAAAAACGCCAAAACAATGGCTGTGTATTCCAGACCTCTTAATGCATTTCCGCTCGGAGGCGAATCCGTTCATGGGGAAAAGTTTCAGTGCTTGTCTTGACCCACTTTTTCCCCAAGAAGCAAAATTTCTGGGCCAAACCAAATTTCTCTTCCCCCCTGGGAGAGTCCAGTCGCAAACTCACAAAGCATTATTGCAATTAACCGTGACTGGCGATTTTCAACACCTGCATGATGTGTCCTGGAAGGTTCGTTCCGACCGAGATTTGCGCTTTGTCTGAACCGCAAAGTCGCTGAAATATCGCTCATTCATCATTGTCATGGAGGGTAATTAATATTGATGATTGCCCGGGAGTCTCTGTATCACTTCTTTCTGCCGACACACACCACACACACATCTGAGGAATTATGGATGGCATATGTGACAGCAGCCACCGGAAGAGCGTGGCACACATTCGCCCGCCAACCCGATACGGATCTGCTGATTAGTCGCGATGACAGTAATTTGTACCTAATTCGTCTTGCTCTCGACATGCCCTTGACTTTTTGCTCCCACCCTCTCTGGTTCCCTTAAATGCACTCGGAACTCCCGGAAGGCCAGCCAGTGGCTTCTGAAAGCTGCTAGAATTTTGTTTGAGACTTTTTTTTCAAGGGTGAGCCACAGGGTCACGGAGGTTCTTAACCCATTGGCTACCGAGGGGTGACCCATCAACTTTTAAAAATTTATTCCGAGCAAGTTTTAAATGCATTTTCAAAAAATTTCATCCTTCTACTCTCCAAATTTACTAAACTTGTTTGGCAAATGTTTTTAGATTTTGATTTATAGAGCAGCAAAAGCAGCTAGTTGTGAAATTTTTTGATTTGGCCGCCATATTTGATTTTAAATTTTAACTTTTAAAATATCATTAACAATAATTGACGTACTAATTTCAAAAAAACTTTTTTTAAAAATATTTAGAGTTGAGTCCAAACTAAATTTTTGATAAAAAAATTTAAAAACTTAATTTTTGCGAATTATCCATATGAAAGATTTTTTTTCAATCAAAATAATAGACTTCAGATAACTGGACCCAGTTTGAAAATCTTGGAAGCCAATGGGTTAAGATCCTACTGTAGACGACTAAACCTTGTAGGACTGTTTCTTAGACCGAAAAGTCTGGTCTTAGAAACTAGACAGGCGCCAGTCCATGAGTCAGCAGAGACCTCAATCAGGCTCCTGCGGCGACCCGACCCGACATTCCGGCCAAGCGCCAGTCCGTTTTCTGTCACGTTGGTCTCCGAGAGATGATGGAAAGTGCATCAAAAAATGCGTAACAGATTTTCTAGACTCCTCTGACAGGATGCCCCTGACAAGTGTGATGGATTACGCCGATTAGACTTGCCGTCTCTAAGCTCAGCGCCCGAATTCCTCGTGAATAAATATAAATTTTTAAAACAGGACACGGCATGCACCAAATTAGATCAGTCAGGCATATCGAATTATGATGATTGATATTATCCGAGTGTCAGACAACACAACAAATTTTATTTGTGCGCTTTTACGAGTACAACGAGGGATTCCGGGTCTCAGCTGCATCGCCCGATTGAAATCGATCTGCCTCAATTGGATCTGTGTGTGTGTGTACGCGTGTATAAATTGAAACATCTGCTAATTGTGACTGTGTCGGGCTGCACATCAACCCCCGAATCACACCAATAATAAGTAAACAATGTTGCTTTCACTCCATCCGACGACCGACCGACCCGACACTGGCAAAAGCGAGGCGAGGCGAAAAATTTCGGTGTGACAGAACAAGTGTTCGTCTATACTGTGTTGAGCTGACATTGACACCCCTCGCTTTACCTTTTGGAGGGTCTGCGGCCAGTCGTTGAGTGAAAAATGTATTTATAATTATTATGAATTGGGAGAGAGGCAGAATATAAATTTCCATTTGCTGTGAAAACATTGAAACTTCGTCACCTTCTCGAAAACGCGACCCTACTCAGGCAGTCAGCTTGAGACGTAACGCGTCGAGGGACTAGGTCGTGTCTCATAAGTGCTTTTTTGAGTTTTTTAATCGCAATCATAATTCCTGCTCTCCCGCTCGTGGGAACGAAAGACTGTGGAAATGCTAGTTCGGTCAAGAACCCCATAAATTTGCCACTTTCCCCGCTCTGTGGTTTCTGATTTTCCACCAAATAAATAACGAAGCACACAACAATAAGCTGGCACAACCCACGAGTCCTTCAGGGCACATTCTCCTCAAACAACAACGCAAAAATGTAAGTCAAGTGGAGCAGCAACACAAACAATTCACATAAAAGCTCTGCCAGCAAATGGCACTCGAGAGCAGTGGTGCACAAGTACACAAGGTAAAGGACGCACCAAAGTGGAAAATTAGTTGCTGAAAAGAAAATTCCGAACTCCGAGACGGAGGAGCTGCAAGGCTGCGAACATGATTTGTCGCTGATGCCGATGCTGGACGAGATGGATGCGAAATGGAGTAATTAGTCATTCCTGGAAGCCGCTCAGAACTGCCGAATATTATTAACGATGTTATTTTTTCCGCCATTTTGTCGTTTTTCGCGTCAGTGATTTGCACAAATTCGGGATAAATGTATTCTCGGCCCATGGATGACAAAATGAATGATAAATGGTGAAGTGGGACAGAGATCAGGTGGCATCAATGGCCATGACGACGGCTATTTTCGGAGGTTTCAGGTGACTCATAAGCCATCATTTGCCGTCAAAAGTAGGCGACTTATATTTCAGTGAGGGGGACCTGCTAACTCTTTATATCGAAGCCCTGACACGGGTTGATTTGCTGAACTCAAATTTTTGGTAGCGAGAAACTAAAATTTTGACCCAAAACTTTTGTTCAAAAAAATAGTCTCTGAGGCCTCAAAAAAGCTTTATTTATCTAAAGAAAGAAAAACGCTTCTGAAATTTTTGGGCATTTTTTTACATTAAATTTGTAATTTGACAAAACTTCGGCTCATTAAGGAAATCTCAATTTCAGGATTTTTGGCCGAAAATTTTTTTTGTCACAAAAATTGTCTCTGAAGGCTTTAATCAGCTCAATTTACCTCAATAACCACATCTAAGGAGATAAGAAATGGATAATAGCGAGGAAAAGTTGACTTCTGAACTCTCTTCGTAACTTTTAACCCCCGAATCGGCCGCAGTTGCATGAGCAAAGCTAATTTCCTGCCCCTTAAACGAATTACGAATTTCTAATTCAGAAGGGGTCACTGCTCCACCGAATCAGACACATTTATACGATTGAAACTCCCAAGTACTTTTACCAGCACATTACTACGTCATTAAATTAGCATAAGCTCATATAATGTTCACATCGTGGTCACCCACATGCTGAAAAGAAGGCAAAGTACGTCCGAAACAACAACCAGTGAAATCTGTGGCCGATGTGCCGTTGCTTCTGCGATTGTGGCGACTGGCGTGCGAACAATGTGCCAAGACCAATTTTAATAAAAATCAGAGAACAGAGAGAACCGAAAAGGGCAATTAATGAACCTTTTCGCGTTAAATGGCGAAACGGAGGAGAGACGGAAAAATATGAACAGCGGCGCTCGGTTTATGATGATGACAAAAATGCCTTGAGGCATCGTCAGACGGGTCGGGGCTTCGCGGTAGCTCTTCGTATATTTTAAATGTAACAGAACGCAAAGTGCCAACTACGCAGAAAGAATGGGCCATTAAAAAATTCAAGACAATCAATTATGGCGCAGTATAGCAGTCCCATTCGATGGTACTTATCGGGCCTGTTCATCACCCAGTCACCCGTTACGGAACCCAAATGAAGGCGGCGACGCTGGCGGGGGGAAATACTTATTATTGATCCGAATTTCCATTTTCATCAATTTTGAAAAAAACACGTATGTGTCCGGTTGTCTGTCCGTCTGTCCGTCCCTTCGAGTCGCCAAGGCTCTGAAACTGTGAGACTAAGAGACCTGGAGATTTTTGCATTTGTCATATATGGTCTGGAGAGTGAGAAAAAGGTTTTGGTTTTTCCGGAAAACTGCCTCGGGGGTAACTAGGGGGGTTTTCCCGTTGTTTCCTTATACTTAATCCGATTGAGCTGAATTTTGGATATGTAACACATCATGTCAAATCTAGCAAATCATACAACACATGTTTGTCTCTATCATCTAAGGTGGTGGAGTGAGAAGCCACCGAAGTTTCTCAGATAGAGTTGAAATTTAGTATGTTGATGACCTTGTAAAACCTAGCAAATAATTAGTCTACAGTACAACCGTACCATCGCCAAGGACGGAGCTAGAGACCTGTTAAGTTTCTACAGAACTGAAAAAAATGCGTTCGTTACCGACTAAGCTTTAAAAATGTTTTTTCATGACTTCTTGAAGGACCTTATTTTATTTGTGAAAATTTCTGTGAAAATTGTGAGAATCCCAGAGACCGAGGGAATTTATTACCATAACAGGAACTGTGCAGCGACTGAGTAGCATCGTAATTGGATTTGTTGAAAATTCACATTTTCGTGCGCTTTTCCGTCCACTTCTTCACGCTCGCCGCCGCTTTCTTCTACTCCCATTATTCTATTTTTCTCCAGCACTTCGCCACTCACAGACACACATTTCATTTCATTTTATTCAATTGATGGGGTGGTTAATGGGGCAAATCGTTCCATTACGATTCATCTAGCTGGCCATCGTTCTCTTATGATTCCATTTTATTTTTGTGTGATTTTGACTTTATCCTACCTACACTTTTTGCCACACAACCCGACCGAAACCCGTCGTGTCTGTTGGTCTGCAACACACAGTCTGGCTCTTTTCTCCGCCGAGGTGGAACCCAGAAGCCCTTTGTGTGTCCTGCCACTAAGTGAGGCAGTCAACGACGAATGTTTGTTTGAGACACATGAGTAATTCGAAGCGGGCGCAGTGCAGAGGGAAAAAATTGAATTAGCCGAATAGAAGACAGATTAGCTGGCGACATGTCCGGCCCGGCAGCAAGTGGCGCATGGCGGGAGCGGAGAAAAAAGGGAAATCTAAACAAACCAAAACATTAACGGCAGATGTGGCGGATCGGTTTTGGGTTAGCACTTTTGGCGCTTGTCGCCACTCAGCACCACAACATGCAATACTAATGAATGGTAAAACTGTGTGCTGGCATTTCGTCCTGGAGAGCGAGTCGTAATGTGACACCACAAATGCACTTTCGAGCCCCTGGCATGAGAACGAGACGTCGCTGTCATCAAGCTGGATGAAAAATGGGACAATAAATCGACAAATTTATGGCTCTGCCCCTCACGACGTCTCCAATTTGCAAGTCAAGTTCTGCGGCACGATGAACTGGGCGCCACTAAATCGTTTCTGGATCATTTACTCATTAGATTTGCGGCTCCCCTCCGGACCAGATGGCTCTATTTCGAGACGCATTTCCTCGTCTGTCAGCGAGAAAGGCTCTACTATTAATCAGCGCAAAAATCAGCCACAAATGAAAAATTAGAAGTGGGAAGAAGAAATTAATTAGAGAACTGGCACCCGACAAATTGATTAAACTTTAATTTTTCTAATTTCTTTGTGCGCCCCAATCTCCCGCTGCGAAGTAACAATTTTCCCTTCTGTCTTTTTGTCCTCGTCGCCCGGAACGGCAGCGAGCTGCGAGACGGAGCGAAAGAGAGAGACGAGGAAGGAGGTCTGAGGCGAGGCTCGAATATCAATGTGTGATGCCGAGTCGCAGCCACAGCCGCAAAAGGAAGTTTCATAATTGAAGAAAGGATCTCATAGAAAAAGTTTCATTTGTTTCTGTCTCCTGCTTCCCTCTCGCAGCTCTTTTTGCGCCTTCCTTTCTCCTCGCTACACTACTTTCCACATTACGTGTTACACAATGCCATCAGTCAGCCACATTGTTGCGCCTTGCCTCAAACAAAATGCGAGAACTCCGTGTGGCTCTGTGAACAATAAGCGCCATGGCAGAGAGAAGAAAAATAATCGTAATATAGTCGTTGTTGTCGTCGTATAATAATAAAAAGTAAAGTGTCTTTTGTTTTTATTCCAGCCCATTTCATCTGCCACCAAAAGCCAGACTGCATTAAACTCCTTTTTTTCGGGATCGGAGAGGGGCTTCCGGTTCCCCGACAGACCGACAGAAGACTCTCCCTCGAGAAAAGCGCGCCAGATAAAAAAAAATAGTCACGTCCGGTCCTGCTTCCCACGCCCGGCCGCCCGCTTCCCCGGCTCGCGTCAAGGATGTGCAGGATATGAGCACATCAGAGTCATAAATGAGGGTAAAATTGAGAATGAAACAATTAGTGCATGTGCACAAATTGCAAACTTGCAAACTTTGCCTTCTGCTGACCGACCTGGCTACCGCATACACATGCCGGTTTGCACGTAGAATGGCGGAGGAGGAAGAAGAGAAAGAGATCAGAATCGGCTGACAATAAAAAGCACATAATCACATTCTCGATAATTGTTCAAATGACAATAAAGCTGCGAGAGCCGAATGCGAGTATGTGAACTGTGAATGAAAACAATTATATCGGAGATGCAGAGCTGTAGGTGAGCGGGCACTTTGGGGAAGCGGCAGATGTGCGCGCTGGAAAGGGAAATGTTTGGACATAATTGCTTGTAAAGGGTCATCCTAATGACCAGTATTTGGCTTTGGTACACGTCCCGTGACTCCCTCCGACTAATTTGTCACTGTGGCGGTGGTGGCATGTGGGCATATTGCATTTGGTCATTGATACATTCCCCGCGCCCTCCGGTTTACAACTTCCAGGAAACTCTCCCTAAATTCCTCTCTGTGATTTTGTCGAGTTTGTCTGTCTGTCTGTCTGTTACATGTAGGATTAGAATGACAAGAGGTGCTAAGATCTCCAAAAGAGCTGCTTCGGTTCTAGATTGCAATCCCCTTCTGAGACTCAAATACTTTCTTATGTCTGTTTGAATAAAAATCTAAACTTGTGGTTTGTTTAATAGCTACCGTAAAAGGCTCCAGGTTTTTCTAAAAATCTTACTTTTATGATAACTTTTTTCAGTAATATTTTTCTGTAATTATTTTATAATCCATATTGTGGCAGCATGATAAGGTTTGGAGGGAAAGTCGAGATTTTATGCCGCCATAAAAGTGTCCCTTGCAATATGCCTAAAAATAAAAGTTTTACGACACTCTGGGAAGGTGAAGGTCGAGAGATGCCAGATCGTCCCCAAATGAGAGACACGAACAAGACGATCAGCAGATGGAAGAAATAAACATTCAATAATGACGGCAAATGAGAGAATGAAGAACCAACCATGTCGTGTTTGTACATCTAATGGCCCTAGCATGTTAATTAGCATGCACTGCATCACAATTTTATTCATGTTTGTGTCTAAAAATGTCACTTTCTCGTCGCCAGCATCTTCTTATTTCCATGATCCCAACCAAAATCATTACATAAATTTTTCTGGATCTGCAGCAGCCTAACGAGCATTTTTTATGTTTGGCTCTTGTTGTTTTCTTATAATTTATTACCAAACACACGGTGATGCAATGAATTTTAAATTATTTCACTTAGTGTTTATTTACATTTTCCGACAGTCGCGCTCGCTGTGGAGAGGAAAAGTGAATAATTGGGAGCAAGGAAACTCGTAAAATCCCAGACAGTAATTAGACAGAGTAAATAGCACTCAGGTAGTTTGAATAAACATCAGCAAAGTGGCTTGCTGCCGTTCTTGACTCGAGGAGCCGTTGGGAAATGGGTTAAAAGCACTCTGCCGACGATCCGGAAGCTTCACCCTTTGAGGTGCAATTCACGTGTCTGGGCGGTCTTCGAAGCTCACTCCCTCCCGAAATCGTCCCGGGGGCAGGACCAGGCCATAAAAATACAAATATTCGCGACCCGTGTGGGGTGAATTTTTAATTAAATTTAAAGTGACAAATTATAGAGATTATCGGATGGCAGAATTAGACGGTAATTATGACCTCTCTTCCTTTAAACGCCAACGCCAGCCATTGTCACGTCGTTCCCTCCTCGGCATCGCCGCCTCGCTCCGGAGGAATAACTATTTTAAAGCGAGCGGCTGCCAAATTTCTCACGGTTATTTATTATACAGAATCCAATGATTACAAGTTAGTATTCCGTATGGGAGAACGGCGCTCATACAGCGTGCTCAGCGATAATAACAATAGCTCTCTTCCAAAAGCAATAATAATAATGAAATTCATAATGATCGAAAATAATGATTTCAAATTTAAATTAAACCACGCTATCACGGCCAAAGTGGTGCGCGATGTGAGGGAAAACTATCAATTTGAATAAATGTGGATTAGGCGGGGGATTATGTGATTGGGATATATTAAGTTTTTCTGGCCAATCTGGGAAATTTGTCTGTCTGACTGGAACTTTTCTTGTCAGGCGAGAAGTTGCCCCCTTTTCTCCAGAGACCTACCACATCGGCACATTCTTGCGTCATCCGAAAGAAAATTTCGAGCATCGACACATATTTCGGGACAGGGAGCAAGATCGTGACCGAAAACTTTTCAATTTGGCACATTCCAGAGACAACTCAATGGAGACCAAAGTTTGGCGCGCGTTTGCGAAGAGGGAAATTGAAACACTTCCACATCTCGCCTGGTCTCTCGCCTGTCTCTTGGCACAAATAAAACAATCTCTCCATTACGCCCGCCTACCATTTTCTTCATTTTCCTCCCACCCATCCAATCGATTCAATTTTACGTGATTGGATCAACACTTGCCAACTTTTATCTGCCTATGACCGTTGACCAAAGGCGAAGCAATTTACATTCAAATGGGATTCAAAGACAATTTTACTTTTATTTCTATTGCCTCGCATTCTTATCATCCCTATTCTCCTGCCCAGAAGCCTGCAGGAGCCCCCTCCACATCCCAACTGCTCCATCCCAACTGTTGCAATCAAATGTCCTCATTTGGCGAAATGGGACATGGGTCAAGTTGCGAAAGTTTGCGCCGATTCGAATGGAAACCAGTAAAAATTGAATCAATATGTGTTGGAGCACGGGCTTTATGGGGATTGAATGGCACTTGGAGGGATAATCCGGCCACTCTGACGTCCGATAAACACAAAATGGGTCGACCCAGGTCACGGGAATTGGAAATATGTGTGAGCACTTGACACACAAATGCTGCGGGGCCCTGTGCTAGGAGGTGAGCGGAGAAAAAGTGAACAATTGAAGCATGCCACACGGATTTAATGGTCGCGAAATAATCACCCGCGTTCTGTGTCACTGCCGCCACGCCATCGAGCGTGCAAAACAACGTCATTAATTTAATTATGCAAAAATTTTACATAAAACACGCATCACTCCACATAAATTCTCCCGTCTGCCCGAAACAAAAACTCGCATGGAAATTATCACCACCGTGGCCCGAAAGGGGTAATAAAGCCCAGGGTAAATGGTGTCTTTTTACCTCGAGCGGGCTTTTACGTTTCCTTGAGTGCCTGATGAGAGATTTTAAAACATTATAACAAACTTTAGGACCCAAAGATCGAACTTTGGACTTACAACTAAATTTAAAATCTCTTTAAAACAAACTAGGGGGAGACCCCCTTCTCGCTTCGCACGGCTCCCCAATCCCCCATTTTGGCTATAAAAATTTTTTAGGGATATCTTAATTTTGGGGAGCACTATTGGAACCTATGGGGCCAGGTGATTTTCGGTTTTACCTCTATAACTCACCTCCCACTTAAAATATCGCAAAATTGCTTCTTAGTGGAATTCGCGATAAAAAGCTTTAAAATTACAATGTTGCAAGGAGATTTTTATTCTCACCCTCATAACTTTTTTTCTAGAAGTGCTATCCAAGTTTTCTTCAAGGAGCTTTAGGACCTTATCAGACTCAATACTCGAGCCAAGTATCATGAAGCTACCATAAGTGGTTTTTTTAGTCCGAATTTCTAAGTTATGGGCCCTTTTTGTATGGGAAAATAAACCTATTGGTTAATAACTTCCCTCCAGGGGACATTAAAAATCAATCCTTTCAAAAACCCACTTACTTTGAGTCAAAAACTATGTCTACCAAAACTCAGACCTCTATGTCAAGTGGTTTGGAAATGGGAGTCAGTTAGAAATATGCCTTGTGATTTAATACAATGATAAAAACCACTAATACGATTCGAAAAGACTACTATTGGACCGAGAGAGGTAAAGTCTGGACAAACAGACCTCCGTGAGTTCCCAGAATCTTGCGTGCTCTCAGAACCCCTCCGAAAGGGTTGCAGCATGTGGTGTCATGTCGTGTGTGAGGGAGTGCCGAGTCCCCCCGTTCGCAATGATTAGTTAAATTTTAGCAGCGGCAGAATCAACG
Source organism: Forcipomyia taiwana (assembly GCA_963930915.1). Lineage (NCBI taxonomy): Eukaryota > Metazoa > Arthropoda > Insecta > Diptera > Ceratopogonidae > Forcipomyia > Forcipomyia taiwana. The sequence continues at coordinate 500,261 of CAWVOI010000099.1, read as the reverse complement.
ACGGATTCTGAAACGCGTGATGATGGTGGTGCTGCGCTCGAGACACATGATTAACGATTCCCCTATTCTATGTAAAAGGAGCGGAGAACATTGCCGGCAAATTGATGAACAATCACGTAGATGCACTCTAAACTGGATTATGTGACTCTGTTGTGATGTTTTTTGTGCGCTCCAAGCCCTACTCCGACGGTCTGGAGGTCTTTTTTTGTGATAGGCAGTCTGGCAGGGAAAAGTGGGAAAAATTTTATGCATGGTAGTCGATTCTACTCCGGACGGTTTAATTATGTTCGGCTTGAGGGGCTTTTGTGGCATGCTAACGAGTAGATTAACGTAATTAGCCGACCTTGGAGCGTGCTTGGGAACAGCTGGAAGGGTTTAATCGCAGATTTGTCCGAGAGTCGCGGGCGAGAATGGGTTAAAGCAAGCATTTCTCCGGAAAGGAACTATCTGAGCCGTGTAATGCCGAGATAAGGATCATAACTTCTCATCAGAGAAATTGATTTATGAGGGTACGGAGGACGGCTAGAAGAGAGGCGGAACTCAGTATGCGAGCCTGCCTCAAAAAACGAAAATCACTAAAAATTTAACGATCACAAAACAAAACACAATAAAATCCGAATTCGATACAGACGCAGCGTGTAAAGAAGCAGAAACCACACACCGATCATCGAGGGCAGACGCACAAAGTAATAATGCTGAACACATGTGAGCTCACAATTTTGTGAAGAATGACGAACAAGAGTCAATACGCGGTGATGAAAGATGGGAAGGAGATACACAGCGTGCTTCTGTAACAGTGCAGGCCCGTATGGGCGATATGGAGAGGAGATAAACGGAAAAAACGACATTTTAATACCTCATTATCAAAACGTTAGGCATGAAACCTCAAGTCGAAACCACAAAAGGCCATCAGGGGAATGAATTTATTACGCATTCGGCTCGGAGAGGAGGCTTTCGGTTCTCACCGCAGGACACTCGTATATTGCCATCTCGATGACCACTAATTCAGAAAGTTTCGGTGAATTGGCTGCAATCAGCACACGAACAAAAATCTATTACGGAGCTGGGCCAGCATTCTTGGGTCACCCGAGATCTGGTCTCCCATGTAGATTTTTATTGTGCGCTATAAATTCTTTATGAACGCGATCACAAAAGAGACCCATCTCTGGGAGCGCATGTGAAAGAAATCACAAGCCGGCTAAAGCCAAGGGGACCTTTAGGTTTTTGGCGTTAACAAGCAAGAAGTCAGCGTTGGACCTCGTTCACCCTATGGACATTGAAAAATCAAAAAACGACTTTCTAAATTTTTTTCTCTATAATTTTTCAATTTGAGGACCCAATTGAAGCCCTTATCTTTGAGACAAGACTCCTCAACTCTGTCAAATGTTCTTCTAATCAGCCTTCTACTTGAAATTCTTGTTGAGAAACTCATTGAGAAACACGTAAATATCCAAGGGGAGCCTTTAAAAAAATTAGATCTCCTCGTTTGGCTCTTACACTTTCCCTAAAATTTCCAAATTAAATTCGAAAATGATTAACAAGCTACAATAGGCCACACATCTACTCCAAAGAACCCTAAGCCACAGTAAATATTTAACGAAAATAAATTTCACCCAGATGGACAGAAATTGGACTTTTTCCAGTCTTCTGGTTTGAAATCCGACATTCCCAAAACATAATATCATTCATGGTAGCCCATTTTGGGTATGCGTATGCCTAATTTTTTACACTCCATTGATAAATATCTTCAATTTAATTTCGACTTTCAAAGCAACGAGCTGCTCGGCCATTCCGACAGTTCACGTTCCAATATCAATTAGATTCTTCCTTTTTTGTGTCGATAGATGATTGCTTTTGACCATAATAAACAAGTCTGGGGTTTACTTTTTCATAAACAAGGCCAAAAGAGTCAACCCAACTACAAATATTAGACATAAATCGACACAATTCCGTGTCTCTGCTTTATCTAATCATGAACGAACTCATGACCGGGCCAATCTTCACATGTTAACACTTTCACGCCCATGCTTTGTCATCAATTTGTTCTTCAGCCGACTTCAGTCGAACATGTTTCGTGGGGCCCCTTAAGTGCATGTCGAAATTACATTTGGCGTCTCTTTGAACAAAGGAAAACTGCAACTGTTTTGCTGCCAGCTCATGTCTCTTCGTGAGAACCCGATGAGACGTCATTTCTTGGCTCTTCTTCCACTAAATTGTCAATTATTCCGACAATATGATAATTGGGGCTCAATTAGCCCCCATTATGTGTGGGGGTGTTTCGACTGAAGAGGACTCATTAAGGCCAGGATCGATTTAAGTACCCTCCACCCACGCAAAAAGCCCCCAACTCCCCAGACCGCGGGACTCAGAGCATTAAAATTAATTGATTAACTTTTATCTCTCCGCTGAGCTGCTTAATTGCGAATTCAATTAATAATTTTTTTGCAGTGGGGATTTTTACACGGATTTTTCGTGATCCGTTGAAAGCCACGTAAGTGAAAAATGTTGTAATTTCGATGGCTGTTTCATTCGCAGATTAAATTCCGCAATAACAGAGGCACTCAATCGCATTCATCGAAACAATTTATCCTGTTACAGCAAACTCACCTTGTTTGGAATGCTACAAAGTTTTCCGAAATTTTCTCACAGGATTCTCCTCACGGTCACTTCAATTCACATCAACTCGCACTAATTGATTAACTCTGGATTAAACTTTGTTTCGTACTAATTAATTTATTTAATTCTGCTCCTCTTCATTTAGGTATTTTCTCCTCTTCCTCGGCTCGCAGGTCGTCTCCTGCTTCGCTCGCAACTTTTTATGCCAGCTACCGCCCGCACAATTTTATTTATTTTTGTTTATTTTTCTTTCACTTCTTTTGCACAATCTTATCGTTTTGTGTATTTTATGCCGAAATATTTCCACTCTGCTGCCGCGCGATCGATGAAAAGGACATTAGCAAAAATAGCATTAGGCTTCGCTGCTGTGTATCGGGCGCTCTTTATGCTCGTAAGAAGGTCACATAATACACTGTTCAATGACTGTAAAAAGATTTGCTCGATAGATTGAGTCCTTTTATTTGCTTATTAGCCTCCCTCTTCACTTTTCTCCTCTGTGGCTTTTCCTTCGAGTCGAAGCAAATTTTTCCTTCTCAAAAGTCGCTTCAAGGACTCTTTTCACAAATTACTCCAGTGTCTCTAGCGGTGACTTCAAGTTTCTCAGTGGCTTCAATAAAATGCAACTAACTCAATTCAACTCTGCAGGTTATTTTATTTATCAATCCCGGACGCGCATTCGATCCGCGCTTGTCAATTGTTTCAAGCGAACTGCCGAAATTCAATTTTGCTGCTTTCCATTCCGTGCATTCTCCACGCTGCAGTATTGCGTATGGCGCTGTAGACAACTCGCTCTCTCGAACTCGCCGTGAGAGACGCTTCATATACACTTGCTTCTTTGCTCGTTTCATTCTCTGAGTTTTTTCTGAGTCGATTGAACTTGGAAGAAGTGGCCTGAAATCAAGATTTGGAGAAAAAATTCCAGAGACGTTTCATATACAATTTTGTTCTGAGCTTTTTAAGAATATTGAATTTTCATAAGCTTTGAATAAGAAAAGAAGACTCCAAAAAATGGGTAATGAAAATAAAAGTTCGACTATAAAAATTCACTGACATCCGCTATAAATTTTCTGCACGTCTCGTACAAGCACGTACGATCAGCTGACATAAATATTTAATGCACAAAGCGTCTCTCCCAACTCGCCGCACACTGTACACAGAAAAGCAACTGGTATTTTCGCTGAGAGAGGAGGAAAATTGACCCATGCACGAGCCTCCAGGTGGTGGTTCGGTGGAGCGGCGCAGGTGGGACAATGGGGCTTGCGCATTATTACATTATAGTAAATTTTTATTTTATTACAAAATTCAATTACAATATTTGAGGCGAAAGCGAGCATTGAGGAGCGCACAGAACATGCGAATGGAAGAAAAGGCGGAGAGAAACCAAAGTTTGAAAGAAAAACTTTTTCCTTTGCACAAACTTTTCCTCCGCTACTCTCCCCGTCTCATACACGAGCAGGTGAAAATGTAGATTTACATTAGCGCGATGAGGAACTCGATTTTTCAAAGGGAACACTAGCACGAAAGGGATGAAATGGAAAACGAACTTTTCCTGACATTCTGCTTTGAAGTTTACGGCCCAGAGATTCCAGACAGAGACTACTTCTGCAGACGAGAAATGCGCCTTCCGAGCTGACGACCAAGGGCGGCTCCAGACTCACGCCATCGGGAGACTGTGGAGAGGAAGGGAAATGCAGGAGGTGAAAATTATGTTGTGATTTAATCTAACTTTATGCGTTATGAGAACTAAAAGTTTATGTTGGTATAAAATTTCCTGCTTTTCATTACGCTCTAGGCAGTTTTGCGACCGCCGAGCTGGATGGGAGGTTTCGAGGTTTTTGTTTCTGTCCGTTGAGTTTCCAAGGAAATGTTTGGAGGATGGGAAAGTCTCAAGGATAACAGTAATTTCCAGAAAATTTCCAGGAACGTTTAGTTTTCCCGGAACCCAAATTTTCAGGGTACATTTCGGTCCTCTCTCTCTTTACGGTCAACCAACAAATTTTTTGAGAAATCTTTAACCTTCATCGAGGAGAATTTTTTGCTCAAAGACTTCACAGAAAATACAAGTGAGCTCTGAGAGTTGAAAAAGCCAAAAATTTGGAAACAAGCGGGACTCGAATCCACATCCCTGAGTTGCCGGCTCAGTCCCGCTCATTTCCAAATTTTTGGCTTTTTTAACTCTCTCTCACTTATGTTTTCTGTGAAGTCTTTGGGCAAAAAATTCTTCCCCCTGAAAAGAAACGGCTTTTTGTGATTTCAACATTTTCCAAAAGGATACTAAGGAATGCCTAGTTTTCCCAGGAAACTATCCAGAGCAATTCTAGGTCCTTCTGTTTGAAGAAATTTTCCCCGGAAAATCCCTTTTGAAGCCAACAAGAAAAGAAGCAAATCGAATTCTCTTTGAAGTTGCGTTTGGGGATTGGAAGCCGGGATCTTCCGCTCCGCTGCACTTACACGAATCCCTCAAGAAGGTCCCCACGAAGCAGAAGGAAATTAAAACTGTCAAGCGTGTGCAACCACACTATGCGACGGAGAATAATAAAGCGGGGGTGAAAACAATCACATTAAGAGTCATTCACTTTGTTGCCTTTTTCATCATCAGCATCAACAATGACGACGCTCTGCTTGCCATCACCGACGATGTATTCATTGTCATTAGTGCAAATAACTTTCTTCAGCATGTACACGTTTTGCTCGCGTAGCTCCGTTCGTTGTCGTCGGCGTCGGCATCATCCTCGCTGTCGATTTGAATGAGATCATGACACAGTTCTGCGAGTGCGAGAAAACAATGCCGTTTCGCGCGCACGACAGTATCGCTTTGCTACACCACCGAACTCGAAATAATCGCTGTGAGAGGCAATGAGGAAGCTAGCGCAAGCGGAAGATTTTCGGGCTTCTGCGACATTGAGGCTTGTGCAAAGCCCAGCTAGCCCCAGTCCCTCTCCTGTCGGACAGACTGACAGCCTTTCAGACGAGTCTCAGGGCCCGGATCCAGATAATGAGACAGTCTTCGTCTCCCCCGAGGCGGCGAACTCGTATCATTTATTTCAGAGACACAGTCCCATCTGCTTTCTTTATTTTCCTAAGCTTTTCCCATACACTTTCTTCATTGTCATCATTTTCTCCCTCCTCCAGTGCGCCTCGCCTTAAATGCCGTGCCACATTTTATCATAACACAAGATGCATGCATGCCATGCTCGGCTCTAGCGCTACAAAATGGCACAACACTAAACTATTAGAATATCTCTCGCCTCATTTTGTGTAATAAAATATGAAAAGAAAAGCTCCTTGACATTGCGCCGAGGAAAGCTATTATACGGCGTTTTCCACTCCCGCCAGCACCTCCCAGACCCTTCTGCAACACCCACTGGATCGTTCCTCATAGTTCATATGCACAATGAGAATTTTTAAATAGATGAAAAGAATCCTTCAGACGCTCCGCTCCGTCTTCCTGCACATCAGCGTTGTTTATCCTCATAGAAGAGGGCTCTAGAAGTACCTCGGGATCTCCAATTTTTTCCCTAGAAATGTTCAGAAGCTCTTTTTCATGAATGAAAGAATGATGCTATTTTCCTCGTCATTTCCATACGTCTGTTTGTCCGTATGTGTCTATACGTCTGTACGTCTGGATGACTATCCCCAAAAACCAAAGATAAATATAGGCGTTATTTCACATATGGAAATCATTTTCTGAGGACTTATTCTTCTCACGTTTGATCTAAGACCCTTCAGGGTGAGTCAGCCTCGAATAAAGCTGGTAGGGAGAACTCCCGGATCCGGAAATCCTGGAATCAGAAAAAAGCCATCGAGGGCTTCTGAGTGACTTTGACTAAAATTTCATCTTAAGATCAGCACTTTGTAACTAACAGATTCCTGGAAATCCAGAAATCCCAGTGAGACCCCGAAACAGTGTTAGCAGACAGACAGACCATGAATTAAAAAGTGACCTCTAGGACTCGTCTCTATGGTTATTTCTACTAAGCTCATATTCAGGCCAGACCTCTCCACTTTCGCCACTCAAAGTGAATAATTTAAAATTTTCAGGCGAGCTCATTCTGAATCCAAGGCAGGTGCTGGAAAAATTTATGTCTCCTATCTAGTCCATCACATATTTGTTTCAATTGTCGCGCAATTTTCCTCTTGTTTGCTCGCAGCCGTAAAGATAATAAAATCTTCGTCCAACTCGGCTCCTTTCCGAGCGCGCTCCAGAGCCGTAAAACTGACTTATCTCCGTGCTCTGTCCTTGTGCTGCTCACCTAAAATGTAATGAATATTAAAATCTGTGATTAAATTAACATAAACTTTGGATTCACGACAAGGCGCGCGGCTTTGTCACAGTTCCATTGCAAACATGTAGCCGCAAGGCTTCGCAGTCAATTTTTCTCGTACTTCGCAGGTAAAATATGAAAATTGTATTTATTTTTCCCGTCTTTCGCAAGAAGTCGGCCACTTGGATATAAACCAAAATTATTATCCTCCACAACAGGCTGTTGGGATACGGGAATGAGGAGATAATGTGTGGAATTAACGAGAACGAAGGCTTACGACTTCGGTATGGGGAGCCGGGGGTCCGGCAAAGCCCAGGAGAAGGTACCTCCTGCTGCTCTGGGAGGCTCTGACGGACAAATTCTGGCACTTTGGAAAATTGACGTGTGAAAAGGCAGCAAATACCGGAGATTCATGAGAATGTGAGAGCCGAGCGCCTTACACTGAGCAAATGTTTGCAAAGTGTCGAGCATGTTTGAGCCAGGATAAGGGTCCGTCATTATGTTGGAAGGTGTGTGTGTGTAGCAACAGGAGATGCCAACAGCGTCGTGGTGGAGCGCAGAGGACATGGGGAAGAAAATGAGTCTGTGTGATCTTTAAAAGTAGTTTGCTCAAACGAGAAAGTGTATAAACATGTTCCTCACTTCATACATTTTGTATAATTGAAACAGGCACGGAAAACTCCCCACTCACCGGATGCCTTCGCAGGCGAGTCCACTCGGGGCTGCACTGAATTGTTTTCCGTGGAAACGAGGCTAAGCTGGGCCAGTGGCGTAGATAGCTGGGGGCTCTCTCTCTCACTTCTGGCGGCCTCAATCTTCCTTCAGACTGAAATCAATGTCTTCAAAACTGAAAAAAAGGCCTCAGATCTAATGTTGCCATCACACTAGGCAATTTAAATTGCCGCGATTTGGGCGATTTTAGGCAATTCCAGTGGCCGCAAAATTGCGGCAATTTTCGCCCAGAGCAAATAATCAGAATCAGGGCAATTAATTTCGCCAAAAATCGGGCTTCCCTAGACTAGAATTGACGCCTTCAGAGATGCCCTAGAGCAAAAATCGGAGTTCTAGGAGGCGAAAAAGGAACCCTCAAACTGGAAATCAGCACTATCAGAGCTCAAAGGAACCTCCAGGACCCCCTCTTCCCTACGCCTATGACCAGTACAAATGGAGAACATCGGGCAAGACTGATGTTCAATTATTAAAATCCTTGTAAAACCCTTACGTCAGCAGAAAATGTTGTTGGGCCAGCAAAAGTTGATCCCGGCTGGTCCATAGCCGGTCCCATGAATGTATAATATTGCAATCACGTGTTTATTTGCCCCAGAAATTTGAATACACTTGTAAGCTCCACTCGTGTTCTGGACTGCAAAACTGCCGTTTAGTCTAGGTGTGGCTCTTTAAATTCCGTCTCACGCTCAAATGGCTCTGCTCAGTGACCGGCCGGCCGCCTCTCCACCTCCCCAGCCCGATCTCCCGCCGCATTTACGCCGGGAAACTCTACCTGTGCACGTCAACCTTTTTGTTTAATCAGCTTATAATTCATAAATGAGAGACTTAAAACCTTTTCCACTTTCTTACTTATGACGGTACGTATGATTGTGACATCGGAGTAAGTGAATATTCTCTTTCCGTACACTGCTTGGCTTCGAAGTCGACACAGAAGTGCGTGCGTGCCTCCCGTCATCGTCAAATGAAGCAGCAGAACATTTTGAATAATGGATGAAGAAATCCTACAAAATCTTGTGCACTCTGCCTTGCCATTACCTGACATTTTCCATGCCGTTTTTGTTCTTATATTTCAGCTTTAGGTACAGGTACCGACTACAGCCGCATGGATGGCAGGCTTCAGCTGTGCAGGGAGGTAGCAGAGCATGAACATCAAAAAGAAGGTTAATGAACAGCAAATCTGGATACACATTTTCATCCGTCTATCAACATTGTGAGTGATTTGGATCCTAATTCAAAGAGCACTCTCGAAATTGGAGTTGCGGCATAGCAATTACTTCAACCCCTCGCGCACTCGCGCGTGCATTTCCACCGTCAATAATAAATCACAGACAGGCATTTAGTGTATGGCTATGGCTGTGGAATAGAGGAGCGAGTGCCGGGTACGGTACAATTCGTCGCTCGCCGCATATAATATCAAAAAAATTATTACAAATTCCAGTCACATGCTCGTGAACCAGTCTTGCGTTTATTTAATAGCCAAAAAACGATAAATTTTTACGTTCAACCGCCATTTTCACTTCAAGCCTGCCATTGCATGTGCTCCCGGTTCCGCGTGCGTCGGTTCTGGGCAAAAAATCCTTTAATTTCTTAGCCTGCCGAAATTTAAATGGGTGATAAAGGCTTGAATTTAAAGTTTTCCCAGACAAAAAACACCCTTTTAGTGCACAATTCCTCGGAAAGGGAAAAAATGCAATATTGCATCTGCTATGTCCGTCTGTCTGTCTGTCTGTCCGTCCGAAACTTTATAACTCAAGAACCAGAAGAGATAGAGATCTGCAGTTTCTTGCATGATGTAGGGTAAGGCCCGTAAGGTGAAAGATTATAAATTTTAGACCCCAATTACCCCTAGGGGGGGAATAAGGGGGGTAAACCCGTTGTAAGAAAGATTCTTATCCTTAGTCCGGTTGAGTTGAATTTTGAATATGTTGTAGTTTACATCAAATCTAGCAAATCTTAGAACACATGAATGCCTTTATTACTTAAAGGGACCGAGTGGGAAACCCTCGAAGTTTGTACAGGGAAAAATTTTGTTTGCTCCGATCGAGCTGAAATTCAATAGTCACGTAAAATTACATAAAAAGAAACTCTTGATTCTTATCATGGTCTCAAAAATCAAATCAAATTCAATCAAAATACAAAATCGAAATTCAAATAAAGTAAAGATCCAGTAAAGAAGATCAAAAAGTTAATTTGGATTTCAATTAGATTCCCTCAAATAAAATCTGGGAAAATGCACTGCTCCTACTTGATCTTCGATTTTGTATTTTGATTGAATTTGATAAAATTTGATTTTTGCTCTTACTTTTGTCAAAATTTAAATTTTCTGGTGATAAAGATTCACCCATCAAGAGTCAAGATGAAAAAATTACAGCCCTCTAGTTCTTCAGACAGACAAGTAAACTTTCCCTAAACTACTACCTTCCAATCAATCACTTGTTGATATTTGCAGAGGCCGTCATGGGAACGTGAGCTGCTCAGCAACCGTGTCCCTGCGATAACAAGAAACAACAAGCCAGAGTTCTCCCAAAAAACCTCCGAAAATGGTAAGTTTTGGAGTGGAAAATCCTTCTCTAATTTTCCAACTTTCTCTTCCAGGGACCAAAGAAGCCAAAAGGAAGCGGTAAGTCTAAGAATGTCAAGCCAAGTCCTCCCACTAACGTCCGTTCTTGCAGCCGTAATTGATGGCGTCGACACGACCTCCATGAGCCGAGAGCAGCTCGAGGCCTTCGCCTGCCGCCTCCGGAATGAGATGGAACGGGAACGGGAGGAGCGGAACTTTTTCCAGCTCGAACGCGATAAACTTCGGACATTTTGGGAAATCACCCGCAATCAACTTGATGAGGCACGTAGCACGATTCGCAATAAGGAACGTGAAGTGGAGGAGGCCCAGGAGCACGCGGATGTCGAAACGAAGAATGTCATGCAACAGATGAAGCACCTGCAGTACGAGAACCAGACGAAGATTGGCGAGATGCGGGCCGAGATGATGACGCAGCTGAAGATGGCACAGGAGGACCACACGCAGCAGGAGAGGGAGCTGCTCAACGACAAGAGGGAGCTGCGGAGGCACCTGCGGGACGAGGTGGAGAAGACGGAGCTGTCGATGCAGAAGCTGAAGATGGAGCACAGCGAGATCCTGAGTATGGAGAGGGACAAGTTCCTGGCGGAGGCGGAGGAAATGACGAAGATCCACGAGCGGAGACTCCAGACGTTCGCGGACGAGAGCGAGATCCGGCACCGGATGGAGATGGTGGAGGTGGAGGAGCGCAAGAACGCCCAGATCGCGCGTCTCATCCGGGAGCACGAGAAGTCCTTTGGCGAGATCAAGCTCTACTACAACGACATCACGACCAACAACCTCCAGCTCATCGCCTCGATGAAGGAGCAGATGGACGAGCTGAGGAAGCAGTCGGAGAGGAGCGAGAAGAAGGTGGGCGAGATCATGTACCAGAACAAGAAGCTGGCACAGCCCCTCAAGGAGGCCCAGACCGAGCTGCTGGAGCTGAAGAAGAAGCAGGAGCACCACGACCGGGACAAGACGAGTCTCACGCGCATGAAGAACCGCTACAAGAAGCTCGAGAAGGACTTTGACGCCTACAAGTGGGAGACGGAGGCCCTCAAGATGCGATGCGAGAAGCTGGCGGAGGAGCGAGACCAGCTGCGGTCCAAGTTCGAGGAGGCCGCGTTGGAGCTCCAGCAGAAGACGGGACTGAGGAACGCGCTGCTCGAGCGGAAGCTGGAGGTGCTGCAGAAGGAGACGGAGCAGCGCGAGGCCATTCTGGGGGAGGTCCTCACGCTGGCCGGCATGGAGCCCCAGACGCTGAGCTTGCGGATCGAGAAGCTGCTGGCGCAGAAGAACGAGAAGATCGAGGATCTGCGGTACGAGCTGGCGAGGATGTCGAAGGCGTACGACGACCTGCTGGCCACGTTCGAGAGCAAGATGATCCAGCACGGGATCCCCATCGAGGAGATCAGGATCCAGCCCATGGCGAGCGCCAAGTCGGTCAAAATGGCCTCGCCCTCGGCCTTTTTGAGGTAAAGGATTTCGGGAGACTAAAACTTTTGATTGAAATTGTGTCAAATTATCCCACTCGTGAAATAAAATGAGCTTTTCACCGGCCAAAACTGAAGTTTAAGGGAATTGAGTAGGAAGCTCAGAGCTCGAGAGGCTTGAGAAGCTTGAGAGGCAAGCTGCAATTTTTTTGAGCAAAATTTGAATTTTGGCGCGAAACCAAACCAGAGTTGGGGTTTTGGCCCCGTTGCTCCCAAAGTGGGGCTCCGGTCCCAAAATGGTATTGAAGCGACTTCTTCAACTTTTTGAGACGCTTATGATGGCGTTTAAATTTTGACCCTGAAAGCTCCTGGTAGAGGGCTCTTTTGGCCGATTTTTGGGGGTCTAGGCAAAAGCAAAATTTTAAATAAAACTATGAGGCAAGTTTATCATTTTAGTGACTCAACTTTGCGTTCCAGAGAGATTCATTTTTGTGACTCTTCAAGATGTCAATTTATTGACTTTTCAGGAAGTCGTTTTAAGGACTTTTGGAAGCCCACTTTTCGAGTTAGGTAGGCGGTAATTTGATGACTCTTAAAGGTTCATTTTTATAACTCATTGGAGTGTCAATTTGATGACTAAATGAGGCGTCAAAATAATGACTTTTAAGGTAAAATTTGAACAACTCCTAGGGAAGTCATATTTTGGACTCTTATATCACAAAGACGTCAATTAAAAGTTTATGCTAACCATGACCCCCTCTCAAAAATCCTGACCCCACCTCTGGGTTAATCTGGATGCCATGTCACTAAATTCTGCACTTTCGCCTTGATTATAAAGTCCAATGAGCCGATTTAAATTTTCATGGGCAAGAGAGGTTCAACATGCAAATTCTCCGACACTTGCCCATCGAGTCATTGTTACACGGTGCCGCTTTCCGCCTTTCTTTTCCACCGCCCACCCTAAAATATGTACATACGAATGAGTCTCACTCAATTTGGGAATCCGGAAACCTCAATGCATATTTAATCTTTACATTTTGTAAACTTTGTTACACTCCGACACGACGAAGTTCAGCACTGCCAATAAACGGACATCCTGCTGCTCTTCATGCGGATTCGAGTTGGATTAAAAGTGCATCCCAGGCATCTGCAACTCGATCTGAGCTCTAGACTGTTATTTACGGCTCGTTACCAGGCTCGGGCCGGAGCCCCCCACAACAATGGAAACTTCATGCTGAGAGAAAGATCAAGTGAAATGTGACGTTGTGGAAAATCAAAAGCGGTCTCGACGCAAAGCTCATTCAGCAGGAAAATAATGGAGTGAAAAGGAACATTCAAAGTACACCCCAAAGACTGATATCAAATTCATGACTTCAATTCAAATGTTGCTGAACTTACCTTTTCGCCCGTACAATACGCCACACACCCTTCTCGAGCCGCGTGGAAATGTGGAAGAGTGAGCCCTTGTCGCCGCACTCGCATCTTTCATGCATGCACGAACACGAGCACGAAATACACGAAGTGCGGGTTGATGTGGATTCTCTGTAGCTCCGGGCTGAACACTGTAAAGTCATTTAAATTTTATATTAAACTAACAACATTCAACCTGCTAAATTGCATATCACAGTTAAGCATTTGTTTGAGCGTGTGAGCGCCAAACTTTCGTCTTCTTGGAGGAGGTCGTCAGTCAGAGAGCGCGCGGAATCAAGATAGAGGCGAAATATGCAAAAGGCACGTGAGATGTGACTCGTTTGGGAGGCGAGGGCGGTGTCTGCGGTAGGGAAATTGGAATAAAGGATCTTATTAATTATTTAGCAAACTTGTTCTGTGCTAGTTTCCCCTCGGATTGCGTAACCGATAAGTGTGCCGACTGAGTGCTCTAATTTCTGATGTTCGTAAATAAACCCGGGACCAAATAATGAGCTGCGGTCCCTCGACGAGCCATTTCCGGGAAGCAGAAATACTCAAAAGACCGGGGATGTTTTTGACTGCTGGCAAAGTCGACGACTTGCGAGAATACGGGGACCTCGGGGCTTACGAAGAGAGACGGCTGAAAAGTTGGAACGCGCCAGCAGCCCGCCGTATCCCCCAAAGGCCTCCTTAAAAACGCAAAATTATGTATTATTATTACATTTATTTTTCAATTACCCTCCCATCCTGCTCCACATCTACTTTTTATGCTTTTTACGGTGGATTGGAAGTTTACTTCATAATATAATAATAGCCATTTTTCTTCTACGACCGAGCCACGGGGTTAAAACAAGCTGAAACACGTACAGTGCGAGACTTTCTTCCAATTTTTCCTCCTGCAATGAGCGAAAAACGAACTGGCTCGTGGTGTACATGTTTTTCTGCTCATGAAGGCTCACTTGTGCTCTGAATATTTCAAATTTAATATGTAATAAAATAATATTGTTACTCACTTGCACTGAGCGGGTGCAGAGAAGTCAGTTGGTGGGGAAGAAAAATTCTCATTCATCTTTGGCTCCAGGCGTGTGTGTGGTAGGCGCTCGTATTTGCACACGTCCGCGCATAGACATTCCAAGAAGAGGCAAATTAAATTTTTTAAATATTCACAGAGTGCCCTGAAAGGTAGGCTTTTCAATTGGGAGAAAACCAGCTTCCGATGTCCAGGCGTGTTTCCCTAATCCCGGCACGAACTCAGTGAAGCAAGACCGAGCCATGTAGCAGTGGAACCGTCATGTAGGCCGGAGTGGAGGCAACTGTAAACACCAACATTGGGAAGCGGAAACGGCAGGAATAATCCTCTTTTACAGTTCAATTAATCAAAAGCAAGGCAGAAATTGTAATCCTTTAATGGCAGTAAAAAGCTTTTATTGATTTATATTTGTTTTGAACTTTACCTTTCTTGCTCACTCATGCCTGCTTTCTTCGATGCCTGGTGCGCGCCAAGTGCCGGCTCAAATCTTTCTCCGCTATCCCGTTCTTTCGCACCGTCGAACAGCTTTAAAGTTGTTGAATGAAATATTTATTGTCAGAGTGTGCCGATGCCGCATGTACATAAACTTGCTAAAGTCAGACGACACGACACTTTTCTTCCACTTTTCGTCTGGTTTGTTTGCATTCAAAACATGCATCGATGGTCGAGCTTAGTCGCCGCCATTTCCACTGCGAGCCAGACAATGTTGACAACTTTTACTTTTGCATACAACTCGCACGAGACTGAGGATGAGTCCCATACTCTGCAGCTCTCAGTGTTGACTTTGAATCTTTTGTGTCGGGAAGATTGCTTGCATTTTCCATGTTATCAGTTCTGGCTAGGGGAAACTTTGCCTGAATTGTTTGTTCAAAATATTTGGTACAAATTTCCTGTCAGTGGTGGAGCTCTGGAGCCTCTCTGGGCCACGGTCTGAGGGGGGTTGGTGGGTCAGCTGCTCACAAAATATCTCAATTTTTACTATAGAGATAGAAAAGTATAGAGTGGAAATACGTGAATTTTTAGCCCGCCCCAGGAACTGTCAAATTTGACAATCCCTGGGGCCTAAGGCAATGTATGGGTATTTCCACTCTATGTATTTTTATCTCTATTATTTTTACCGTGACGTAGTATTTGGACGAGCCCTTAAACACCAAAACTAGCACCCTTCTGAACACGCCTCTGCCGTTCCCTGCTGCTTGAATCTCGAGAGCTGAAGAAGAGCTTGTCGGAAAAGTGCACTCCCGTCAATCACTTGTGGGCGATGATGAGATTAGCATGAGCCTGGGAGCCGAAATCACCACTCTACGCTAATCTCATTAATTTGATCTACATACAAATTTCAATGAGGTGGAAAATTTAATTTTAAAACTTGCTGAAGTTGCTCGTGTCTGTGCAGAGTGGCATGACGGCGATCCCGACCCGAGCTCCAGAGTCAGGAGGAGAAAAAAAAATAACACGACGAACACGAGAAGCGAGAGAAAACTTTGCCGGGATGGAAAATTGTTACATTGTGTCGAGTCGAGTCGAGTCGAGCCGAGCCGAGTCGCAGGTCAAGTTGCAAAATGAAAAATTCGTCTGATGCTGCAGCAGGCGAGGGGAAGGAGAGGGCGGGCGAACGGAAGGTGGAAGAATGCTTTAGTTGTCTAAATATTTGATGAGCTAAAATGAATATCGTGCTTTGCGAGTTCAGTTACCTCTCGTCTGTAATTTTTAGCGCGTTGTCTGCCCATCAGATGCCGAGCCTCGAGATTCGTAGAAGTCTCATTCCACCAGAAACTGACTCTTCAGCGGAATGTCGCAATATTCGGAGACACGAGAACCAACAGGATGAATATTGAATGCCATTTCGTCTGCCATCATCAATCGAGATGACGAAATGCGCACCTTTGACGGCAGCAAATTTTTGATGCTGATTGCTCAAGAGCTCAGCTCGACTCGTCTCGACACGACACACACTTTGAGACAATTTACACAATTGCCGCATTTTCTTCTCGCCCCGCTTTTGAGCAATCTATGCACGCTGGCAATTTTCAAAGGGATGCCATGCCACTCACTCGTCTATTGAAATTTAATCCATGCATTATGTTGTGCGCTTCTGTCGTTGTCGCTCTCTCTGATTGACGTGCACTTCATAATAATTTGAAATGAAAAACTGCAACTCAATATGAGATGGAGCGTCAGGCGTCTCCTGACCTCGTTGCTGCCCCCGCTTCCTTCGCAACAAGTCCTGTCAACACTTCCTCATCTCTCATTGACCTCGAATGGCGCAAATGGAGCTTCTTGGAAGCGGCCCGGGCATCACAATTCCGTGCCGTATCTCCTTTCTACGGCTCTTTTTTGTGCAACGTTGATAAATTCCCGATCTTGAGTGGTTTAAAATTCAAGTTGTCGAGATGAGGCACTCCATCAAGCACTTCTGGAACGTACAGCCAGTCCACATCCAGGAATCACTCTCAAAGATGCTAGCGAGAATGTGCCGTAGTCTGTGAACAAACCCACCGAGGTTGAAATCGATCCTTTAAAATACTCAAGTGCATGGTACGAACTTACGAAGAGGAGACAGAAATAACGTTAATGAAGTGTAATTTATTTTGTCTCACTGTGAGCCTCATAAAAGTGTCATAAAGTGTTGGGTTACATTTTGAGAAAAAGTAAGGAAGTGAATGTAAAAATTACAGCGACGGGTAACAAATAGTCTGCAATTTGAATCTGACGCGCGTCTTCCATTTGAGGAATGGAATCAATACGCCAAATCCCAAAATGAGATTGGAGAGGTAGGCTTTTGGGTAAATGAAAAAAAAAATTAAATCAAGTAAAATCGGTGATAAAGCTTATGGGTGGGTGTTAAGGCAAAATACTTACGACATCAGCCCTTCTCAACTTTTTTAAAATGCACCAATAAGCTTTAAAATTTGCTAATTTGCTAAAAGCTAAAATTTGTCCTCCTGACAAACTCTGGGGGCCCCTGGCTACGTCCCTGTACATGGTACGGGTCACATGTGGTACCATGATTTGCTAGATTTGGCACAGACTACAACATACTAAAATTTCAGCTCAATCGGATGTAATATAAGGAGTTTTCAAACAAACATAAAACACCCCCCATCCTCCTCCCCCAAGAGGGGATGAGGATCTACAATTTTTAGTCTGCATCCCCACAGACAATTCCTTACACGATGCAAAAACCGCAGCTTTCTAGCTCATCTGATTCTTGAGTTATGAGAGTTATGAGAGTTATGAGACACACAGACGGAAAGTTTTTTTTTGCAAAATACCAAAAAAAATCTCAATAAATTGTCCTCCGAAAAATTCACCCAAATGGTCTCTGAAAGAGAGTTCTGGGGGTCATTCTGGTCTTGTCTACGGATCCCCCATGAAGTGCCCCAGAAGACCACTACACTTAACCGCCAAGTTACCATCTTCTTTGAAGGCTATCGAAATGTGTGTCCAAACAAGAAACAATGGAGGAAAAATGTGCCAAAAATTAGTAGTGTCCGAAATTCCCCAAGAACGAGGTGCTGAATAATTGATGGCTCCGAAATGCCTCTCCGCTCATGAATAAACCAGGCTCTATCCTCCCTGTCACGGAAAACAGCAGAAATAACATTTTGCAGCATAATTCCCATTTCATAACTCGCTCCACCTGTAAGCCCTTGATGATCCAAAGTGTTGTTAGAGACACGTAAGGCCGTATTGTAAGTAAGCTTTTATAATTTTTCCACTTTTGAATATTTTATTAATAATGTACTTTTGATGAATGTATGAATAATTAATGTCCACCATATTCATACATTTTTTGGCTCTCGAGCGGCAGCCACTCTACCTGGACACGATGCCGAGTGCCGAGGATGATACAGCAACGAAGTGATGTTCCATTATGGATTACTTTGCTGCCGGTGCCAGTGCCAGTCCTCTGCCTCCACAGGTTCCACTCGGCAGCCACACAACTCACACAGAATGAGCAGTCAGGCTTTGATGGGAAACAGTACAATGTGTGCGACGGTCGCTAGGATGTGCCAGACTATATATCCATTCACGAAATAATGCATGAGAGACTGGATAAAGCGTGGCTGCAATATAAAAATTTACGTGTGCAGGCAACATAAAAATATAGTGAAAATTTATTATTCAGCAATCTAAATTATTAATCGTTCAAGTACGTATGTGTCTGGACGCAGACGGATGCCACGCTCGGGACAAATTTGGCAGGCGATGGTGCAATTCTTCTCTCAGGCCTTGGAGCTCTGAACGACCGACAGACGGACAGGGATGCAGATTTGGTGAAAAGCGGCAGAATATCACGCAACTTGATACTTAGCTCGTCAGTCAGATTAAGCGAAGTTGGGCACGAGGAAAGTTGGAAATCTCCTGGAGGCGCCTCTACCTTTGATCATTCGATTACGCTTTCCTCACAAAGCGCATTAGAAGAGTCGTGTGCATGCAAAGATTTATCAAATCGCTTTCTTGCCAAAAACTTTGCAGTGCTTTGTGAAAAGTTTCTGTTCGAGTGCGGGAAACATTTGGGCGGTTTACCGCAAACTTTTGTTTCCCCTTGATCTTCTCTTTGTTGCGCTCAATCTCACCCCCCAGTGTGGTCCTTTGTTGCGTTTGTATGGAAAAGTTTCGGATACACAAGTTTCTCCAAAAACTTTGGATCGCCCACAGAGATGAAAAGGTGGACGTTTGGAGATCAAAGGGGACACGAGTCACGACAAAGGGTTGCGAGGCGAAATTAGTGAATATTCAATTTCAGCGAGCTTCGCTCGAGGACGCGGAAAAATGAAACCCATTGAGTGCCAGGTCCAGAGGTGTCCTATTTGAGATTTTTGGGGTCTCTTTTATTTTATTTATTTATTTTTTTTCCATGGTTTCCACTTTGAAGGCTAATAGCTCCGCAACCAAAGGCCAAAGGAATCTGGTTTTGGTTTCATTCGACTTGAAAGTGTGTCAAGATTCAAAATCATGACCCCTCTAAGCTCCTCTGAGGCTTCTCAGGACTCCTCTTTGACTTCTCCGTATTTTTAAAAGTTAATGGCCTAAAAAGAGCATAGGAAAAGCCAGGGAGGACCATTGGAGGAGTCTAGGAGAATACTTTGACTATTTGTTTATCAAATAAAATACAAATCGGTTGCTCCCCAAATACTCAACAAAATTTAAATGGAATAAAACGTGCTCTTTAATTTTTTTCTGTTCCTAAAACCTTGGTTGGGGCTCTTTTCATAGTCTTGAGAGTCCCTCTTATATGATTTAACGTCGTTTTGAAGAACAAGAGACAACAAATCCCTTGTTTCGTATCCCAGGGACGTCTCTGGTGGGATCAAAATTCAAACCCGGGACCGGGAAAGCTTATGTAGAATTCCAGAAACTCACAGTTTTCCAAACTGGTAATTATCGCATTTCACATGAAAATCCGCTCGCAGTGGCGGCAAAAAGTCCACCGAATGCGCCTGAGTTACGACAAAACCAACAATTTGATGACTACAATAGTGTCGGTACAGTTTTTGCGCACATTTACCCGAACATCCACCTGCTGCATCACACACCAGCCAATTCGCCGCAGTGACACATTACAATTTCAATGAAAAGTCATTTTGACGTGCAGGTCGTTTGCATGTATTTTTAAGAGGGTAGCAAATGGAATTTTGCTGTTCCCAGGCACTGCTTTTTGTCTGCTAGAAGCTGATTGTGTGCAAACCCGATTCGGTTTTCGGCTGAACTTCTATGCCGCTTTTATTCCTGATTGTCCCTTCCCGCACACTCGTCGAGCCATCGTCGTTTTATTTATGAACCGACAGAACTTTTGGAAGCCAGTCAGCACTTTCGGACTGGGAAAAGTTTGCTCCACCAAAAATTTTCCGAAGCCATTTCCCCACTTGAATCTTTAATGCTCGGTTCTCCGATCCTCGGGTCTTGCAAATTCGCAATAAAGGAGATTAAGCGAATAAAAGAACAAAGGAGGCTCTTTGTGGGGGGATACAAAAGTTACATAATTACGCTCTGCATACCCCGTGTTGCCCATAACTCTCCATTTTGGTTCCCAAAACAACAGGTTGGCGTCGGTTTTGGCAAATACCTGCAAACAGCACACCTCTCACTCAAACTTTCGTCATGCCGGTGGCTGTTTATTCAAACCAGAGCCCGAATGAAAACGTTATTTAAAATTTTCAATTAACTTACCCGGGACTATTCTAGGCCGCAGCTCGGGACTGGGGCCCGGGATGCGACAACCGCCTCCGAAGATCCCCCCGGCTTTCCATTTCATTTCAAAACACGGCCCGAAAGTATTCAGAACTGATTCAAAATATGCATGAAGGAATGTAACCAAATGAGCAACCTGGCGCTGGTTATCGCCGGAAAATCTAAACAGCGAACGACCCTTTTATCCGAAGGTGTGTTTACGTCTGCCAGAGAGAGAGTGTATCAAAAAATTCAATTAAGCATTTGCTCGTCGTGACTCGTGTGAGCGAGCAAAAGTTAAATTGGCTACCTTTGTAGTCGTTGTGGTGGCGCGGCGACGAGAGGAACACGGGTGGCAAGGCAATAGTTGAGAGCATCTGCTACCTTTGGCTTGCACCTTCTTGTTTCCCTCCACACCCCCAGCTTATGATGGCAACTTGTATAATATGTAATAAAATGAGATGAGATGGCTGCTCAGAAACAACAACAAGGAACAAACAAAAACAGCGTCAGAAGTGGCGGGCGATATAAAACTGGCTTTTTTCCATCTTTTGTTTCGGGGGCTTTTCCTTTTTTCCTCGAGTCTGTCCGTCGTGTAGTTTCTCAAAGAGGTAAACAGCAACAACAAAAATAAGCATTAATATTTAAAATATTCTCCGTACGTTCGAATCTTGAGCTTTGGCGCAAGTTCCACCTCCTCCAAACCACGCTCCCACCATCATCATCATGAGGTTTACCTGAGCACCTTTCTTTTCCTTCAATTTTCCATATCGTCATCGTGCCTGGTATACTTTTGCCATTACCTAGTTTTGTGGCAGCAACACCAGTTGTATCATAAAAGGATCTCCTTCGCCTTCGCCTTCCTGGGCCCGGGTCCCGGCATATGTAGACAACACATGCACATAGATTCTCCTCTCCGTTCAGCATCCAAAGGACCATGCTACTTTGCATAAACATGTTTATGGTTTGGTTTTTGTGCGATACATAAATGTACCTCCGTGCTGTAGCCTGTAACGAAAGGAATGACGACGACAAGAGCGTTCGGTGCTGCCATAAAAAGAACAGGATATGGCTTCAGTCTGATGATGGTACCATGCTTTTTGCCGCTCATACATGTGAGCTCAATCCTATCTTTGACAAGATCAATGTTGGCTGGTCGGGGGAGAGAAAGACGGGACGGAAAAATCGATGGTCTTCGATACCCACTGGCACATAATGCGATGACTCCGGGCATATGGATGCGGTATCAGTAAGAGGATATTGAATTTATTTGTATTGGATCAGAGCTCCTGCTTGTGCTCGTGCGGCTGTGGACCAACTTTGGTGGTTCCCTCTCAGTTCTGGTCGTTTAGGCGAGGCAAAAAGAGGGTCGGGACTTGATAACTTAATCAAACTACTTTGAACTTCTATCGGCTTCCAATCTTCTCCGGATTGACGAGCAACTTTTTTTTCCTTCCCATATCAGCTGCTAACGGAGACACTTTGCTCGCTGTGGAAGCCTCTGAGCGACTCACTCGGATCTCCAGCGCACGACGACGAAAACATGAACACGGTTGAATCTGTGGGTGCCTCTGGCAAGGGATTTGCAACATGATTCGTTCCGGGGAGACTCGCCCGAGGACAAATGGCAAACACGCCATGCAGGTTGTGTGGTAATAACAATTTTAATGAAACAGTCCAGACAAACTTAGCTGCTGGACATTATTGCGATGCCATTAGCCGGAGTGGGAAATGCACCGGAAGAGTTACTGCTGCTAATAATAGAACGAGCCTTCCGGAGCCCGGACCTACAGACTCCCGAACGGGAGGTTGAGTTCGCTGATTGAGAAAGACGTAACGGTCGACAGCTCTCTGATAAAGATGAGGAATTTTGTATTTCACTAAAGCCACTACTTGGCCTCCTCGAAGTCTTATGAAAACCCGGGAGCGAGGTCGTCACGGTCGATCTGACGCTTCCATGTTCTCCAGAGTGTTAGGAGCCCTCACGCTCCTCCTGAAAAGCAATACTCAAAGAAAGATCTGCTGTGTACAGGAAAAGCACAATAAACCGTGTTGTCTCTAAACGTATACCCGTGTCTTTCAAGGCTGCTTCTAACGTGGGAGCAGTCGCCCACATGGAACGACACTGATTGGCCTTTTTTGGAAGAAGTTTTTTTATTTCACAAAACTCAAACTCCGTCATCTTTGAGTCAAATACCCTCGAGCTGGACGTGGTTTCGGGGCCGGTCTGCTGTTCCATGGTAAAAACGTAAGGCTCAGGGACCCCAGGATAAACTATTCAATTGCGGACAACATGGAGCAATTTTGACTGGCCTCTTTTGCCAATTTTTTGGTTACTTAAAAACCCATTTTGATTAGCTCGCTGGATGCAAGGAAGCCGCATCGATTAAGAGCCCAATTAATGAAAGAAAAATATCGAATTCCTCGCATCATCTTCCACCCGCAGCAGTCTGCAGCCATGGCAATGTGTAACGATATAATAATTAATATATAATTACTTCCGGCAGCTGCGCTTACGCTCCGTACAATCGTAATTTTCCTCCTCGCTTCCGATGGGAAATATCTTTTGCAGACTTCAGAAGCGAAAAGTTGCTTCGTTTCGCTCTTAATTGGGTTAACTTTAAACAAATAATAAATGAAATGTGTGTATTCTTTTCGCATCCCATTTTCTTTTCCTCTTCTTCTCCTCCGTCGTAATCAGTGGCAGCTCCGCCCTTTTCCTACCCATCGAGCGTCGAGCTCGGATGATAAGAAGTATCGGGAAACATAAATAATATCCATAAATCATTAGTGCAGAAAAACTTTGTAGCCATCTGGGCCGAGTCACTTCCAGGTACTCCCTGCAAAGATCTTGGGTCTACAGCGTGGAACATACTAAATACACGAGGAATATCCAAAAAAGTTATCTCCAAAAAGTGGTCTCAAAAATTCTGATTGGGTGGTCTGATTTTCAAAATTGGGGGCTTGTTAGAATTTTCATCACTAAGGTACCAAAAAACTTAACCTATAAAAATCAAAAGATGATCTATGAGATTTCAAAAGTTACCCAAAAATATTCGTGAAATTGACCTAATTTCTAACTAAAATTTACGGAAACAGTATTTGATTTTAACTGAAGAAAACGACCAGTACAGATATTCAAATTGGATTATTTGGGGTTTGAAAAGGGTTTTCGTTGAAAAATTAGACATTTCAAATTAAAACGGAAAAATAACGTATTTTTCCTTGAAATTGACCAAAAATTGACTTAATTGACCTAAAAACCAAAAGTTGACCTAATGAGTCAAATTTAACTTTTAACTTAACTTTGTAGAGTATTTTTGGGCTTTTTAGATTAAATTTACCTCATAGTCGAAAATTGACTTTATTGACTTTTTGGTGCCCTAGTCATTACTTTGACTATAATTCAGCAAATAAAATATTTGAAAGTTGCTTTAAAATTTTTGGACCCTCCATTTTCTAACTTCCTTCCGCTACCAATGAGGTCACTTCCCAGAGTATTTGTTGAAGTGTTATTACAGGCCTTTCCAAAAAGTCCTTAACCGAAAGTCCTTGGCCGAATTAAGCTGTGGATATTCCTGTAGTTGCATGTTTGCTTCATGGTCGTCTGGTTTAATTTTCCCTTTGAATCAACCCTGCATCACTAATCGAATGGTCCGGAATGGCCATTCGAACGGCAATAATTAACAGATATAACTTTAATAACCCCATTAGTTAGTTTGTGCTGGATAGTAACATGCTTGCATAATTTAAATTTTCTCATGTTTGCCCCGTCCCGTCCCAGCAATTGATCGGTCGTGTACGTATCAAAATGTTGCAATGTAGCAGCAAACCGCAGCAGAGTGAATAAAAATCTAACATGTACCTGCACATTTTCCGGTGTTATGCAGCAGCAGTGCCGTTTTTGTGTGCATGTTTTAATTATTACACTTTTGTACATACATTAGCTGCAGCGACGCAACCCCGGGCTGTAACGCGAGGCCCAAGAGACTCCCTAGTCTGCCCGGCTACACCTCCGCCTCGCATCTATAAAGCCTACACGCTCATAATAATTATTCAACAAGCTCAAATAATTAATCAGCAGCAACAGAAGCCGCGTTTGCGCCCCCGAACCTCATGCTGCAAATAGTTTCAAAATAATTATTATAATTTTATTTTTGTGCATGTGTATTGCTGAAAATGATGACGATGCTGGCAGAACAAAACCACGAGCTACCCTGTGCCATCGCAGCCATCACCAGAAACATGAATATTCAATTTATTTGTTCAAAATTAAATTAACCTGGTCGCTCTTTGCTGCCTCTCCTCACTTGTTTATGATACTTTTGCTGGTGTTTATTTTTAATAACGTTTTAGACAATATTTGCCTGCTCTATTTCCTCCTAATAGCATCAAAGCAGCTGCGGCTGGCTTCGGCTCCTTTGCTCTCTGGGTCAGAGCTCCGAGGGTGGCCCAGAAAGATGCCTCCTGATTGACGCCAAAATTGTCTTCTTGTTCCCCAATTTCCGCTCCTCCGTGTTCCCACAAAGCGTGCCACAGACATTCAAAAATAGATTGGAAATATTCATATTTGGTGGGAGCATCAAAAGGCAATCAAAAAGCTATTGTTTTTCGTGTATCTGCGCGCCTCGTTCAAAGTAACTCGCAAGACCCGAAACTTCAGTTACATGCAAAGGAAATCAAACAATATTACAATTACTGTTGCAGACAAAAGCAGCCAAACTTCAATCCACGATTGCGGTTTTCCCATCAATGCTCGCGTTTTGATGATCTTTCGCTGTTTGATTGCTTTTCTGTAAACTTGCTTCACTTCATTTCTGGCAATCGCATGACGCTCAAATTGGAAGGCTGTTTTTGGCAACTTCACCGGCCCAAAAGTGTGTCAATCACCAATGTATTCCGACCGCAGAGTTGAACGAACGCCCGAACGGAACTTGAGGGCGGATCCAAAATATTGTCTGTCTGTCAGTTCGTTAATCACAGAGCACTTGACGAATCTAGCCAATTCAATCGGTTTAGGAAGGAAGAATCAAGGGAAAAGAAGTCACATAAACACCCTTTTATGTCATAAAATTCCTGAATAGACGGATCAAGGCTCGGATGAAAGAAGAGCCTAAAACTCCATAAGCAACACACCGCACTTTCCGAATGCGAGTCACAGAGAAGAAAAGAGCGAAATGTGGTGAAAGAACTTTTGTGGTTCGAGGATGATACGATATGTGAATATGTTCGGGGGATTATTTCTACAAAGGACACGTTCCTCTGGCTCAGAAGAAGACGCACAGGCTCCGACGAGAGCGAAAAAGG
Organism: Forcipomyia taiwana; assembly: GCA_963930915.1. Lineage (NCBI taxonomy): Eukaryota > Metazoa > Arthropoda > Insecta > Diptera > Ceratopogonidae > Forcipomyia > Forcipomyia taiwana. The sequence continues at coordinate 474,734 of CAWVOI010000099.1, read as the reverse complement.
AGAAGTTTATCTCTAAATTGATTCAATTTGCGGGACGATTTTAATGGGGATTATCTCGAGCTCCTCAATACGACTGTTTCTCCGGATGCGCTCAGTCGTACTATGAACTCGATACCGCAGCCCACGCCGCACTACGGAAGCGTCTCTGTAATACCAGGGGACCAATTAATTATCATGTTAAATATTAGGTGTGTCGCAAATTCCTTTTGTACACATTCCCTCCGCCGCAAATAAACATTTGCAATTAAGGTGCAATAGAGGTAAACATAATTTCCACTTTATGACCATACTCACATCCGGACTCAGATCAATCATTAGAGTTTTGCAGCCATCCAGAATGTTGTATTTAATTATACCCCATTTACTGGACTCAGCGCTCGCAGATGGGATGGAAAATTGGAAATGCATTAGCTCATGAAAATTAATCCTAATTTGCGGTGCTTATGACTACGTTGCCAGCTAGTTTGTGTTTGCACAAGCACATGATTGCAATTTTAGCGAGATGAGCAGTTCTGGATTAATTTTACACCAATCGTTTGAAAAAGAACCATAATTGGCAGAGCTAGACAGACAGACAGACACTTGTTTGTCACGCTCTGAAAATTCCGGTGCAAGACAAACTGAAAGCCGATTTGAATTTACCTTGCACACATCGTCGACTTGAGCCTTATAATTTGAAAAGTTTCCCAAGATCTCGCATTTCTGCATGCAGGCGCACTGCAACGTCAAATGTTCCAATTTAGGTGCCAACTAGGTCTGCACGAGGCTCCGGCACACCATAAATTTTGCGTCTCTCCCTGGTTTCAAGTTTCATGCTCAATTACATGCCTTAATATGTGTGCCTTGCACCAATGACAGGGACTCGCTTTTATTAAGGAGCTCTTATACATGCTAGCCGGAAATTCTACAAGGCAGAACAAAAAGTCGATCGAAGGCTGAAGAGAGTCTGAAATTGAATTTGGAGGCCACTATAGGGTCTTAGGAACCTCCTTAAAAATTTTACTGCCTTTTGACTTCTATTTTAGGCTTTCCAGAAATTTCTATTGATTTTTTATTGATATTCAATTATTTTCAAGTCATTTTGCTGATTTTCAGTTGAATTTGAAATTAAAAATTCTGATTTGGAATATACTAGCACTTTAAGAGTAGTCAAGAATTTTATGGGGCAACTTTATGTCCTTTGATCTCAGCTCCCAGCCACGTAGAAAGGCGAGTGATGATATTGTATTTTTCTTAGGTAGCCCATAAAAAATGAAGGTAAGTTTGCTACGTTAAGTCCGGGGGCTCCCTCTATTTTTTTCGATTTTTTTCTGATAACTAATTTCGCGAATTGCCATGATATGGGAGCTATCTAAGGGTGCTGTGGCTCTCAGGATGGTCGCAGCGAGCTCGTTGAACACTCAAAAAATCAGAAAAATTTGAACTAAATTTTGAATACAAGTTTTTGGGCCCAAAATGTCCAACAAAAATTTATCCTTGGAAAACTAAAGCCTACCTACCCATTCTGCCACACACCGTTGTATCTCCTCCTCCCAGAGACATGGTAAAAATTCAAATGAGCATATTTTGAAATCCCAAAAGTGTCTTTTGTAAAGTTACAACCTGGTTTTCTGGTTCAAAAATCCCTTTCTGGAGCTTTGGAGGTTCTAATGTAGTTTATAAGGCGCAATAATGAAGTGTAAAGGTCATAAAAAACCCAAACTCTCATTTTCCAGAATTTCCCGACTATGAATGGAAAATGGCATTCGCACTATCACTTACAAGACGGCCCCTTGCGCGTCACGAATTATTCAGAGCGCTTTGCGAGAACAATCAGAAAAATGAAAAATGTCGAGGGGCTCTTGTTTTAATTGCTGCACTCGTTCACCTTTTCGCAGTCTTTCGCATCCGTCATGATTAAGCCAGCGCAAAGCATTCCCCTTTTTTCATCGCGCTTTGAGTTATTTGCTTCCCTTTGTCACACGAGCGTGATTACTCTTCCCTCCTTTTGTCCCGACACTCTCGCCACTCTCCACTCCTTCCCTAATAATTGTCAACAGTTTCGCTCAAGTGTTCGCGTGCACCTATCGATTCCCCATAAATCACCATTAAATCAATTTTCTCCTCAAATTACGGCCTTTGTGTGTCTTCCAGGGGTGCTCGCGCGAGGAAATCTTTTTTCTCGGTCGGCTTAGGCGGGCTCCAGCCCTGCCTCCTTCCGCCCGCCGCTCCAGTTGCGAAAATACAAAATCCACAAATTATTATTGATGCTAGGCCCAACTCCCACACCGGTGAATTTCACTCGGTATTTGTAATTTTTCCATTTTCACCGTAATGCTTCAGTTTATTGCCACCTCAACGACTCCTACATCTCGTTACAGGGCGAAGCCCACACTCCACACACACTCGCTCATGCATCCTAAATGGATGGGAATAATATTGAGAAATGGCGTACGACCCCCACTTTATCAATAAACATCTACAATGTGCATTGTATAGACGTGAATTTGTGGTTGCCTCAACTCCCCTGTGCTCCACAAAATTGAAAAATAAAAGAATAATGAGCCTCTCGTTTCGGAGTTGCGAGTTACGAGTTTACGACTGGGGTACTGGGGGAGGAAGGGAAGGCACGGACTCGCGCAAGAGAGGGCGATGGACGATGATGAGCATCTAATTACCGCATGCAGAAGGGAACAACGGGATGTCACCACATCCTGGGGGCGGATCAGTTGCAATATCTCTCTTATCTCGACCTAAATATTTTCGTGTATCCTTTTTTCAGCCACATCCTTTATTCCTCTCCCACTGCACCGTTATCATCAGTTTTGAGCGCTGTAATATCGTGGCAGCTCCGTGCAGGCGGCCAGGCACGTGGAATTAAACGCGTTCGCGTACGTAACATCGCTTCCGGCGCGCAAGACTACTGACACAGAGGCGAGGGGAGCCAAAGTACACAGGAAAAACAATCAGGAAGCATCCATGTAGTGGCAAAAAAGCCTGGAAACCCACATTCTGCCAGTGGATTACTCAACACGCGCATAAAGGGGGCTCGCTAAAGCCGAGCCAGCGATCCAGCGGCTCCCGGACGGACAAAAGGGACCAGCTGGAGCAATTTCGGGAGACGAGTCAGCGGCAGACCAGCACTGGGGAGCCCTAAATTCCGGACGACGAGTCACCGAGGACGTAAAGCATAAGGCAAATATTCATTACAACAGTCCAGCTCCTGACTCTGTCGTGTTCAATTGTTTGTTTTATTCTTCTTTCTCCGTTTCCTGTGCCACCAACCTTGCTCACATTTTTTCGTCACATCACACCATTTTTGCGCTTTGTCATCCGTTTTTGTGTTTTTAATTATGTCCACAGACAACCGGAGAAATGTGTGCTGTTTTTGCCCTCACTTGACATCCTCCATGCAGGCTTCGAGGGCCACGACTCACGAGGGGTCAAAGACATAATTCTAGGGACGCCATTTTGAAAATGAACTCGATGAATCGTCGACGTGGAAACCTTCGAGAAAAACACTTGGGATCTACCCCTTCCTTCACTCTCCTCGCGCCCAGCGGTCGTTCGCTCTTCACCGTTGTTTACGAACATTTACAGTAATTGGAAATTGTAATACCATGGAAAGCTCAAACACCGCCAGTGACTAAACAAAAACACCACCTAGAATTGCAGCTTACGGAGATAAGGCAGAAGTAAGGTAGACACCGGGATCAAAAGGATATGTAGGCAGACACCCAAAACATCACATCAGCCTGAAAATGCTGATTCATATTGGCAACTCGCCCACTCCGGCACATGCTCTCTCTCGCATTCTGGCGAACTGTTACAAAAACAAAGAAAGTGGGGGCACAATAATAGAGCCCAAAGTGTCAAGCCGCCCATCAGTTCACCGACCACATTCCACCCTGCGTTTCACTCCCAGCCCAAGAATTGAATTCTAATCGTGCATGACATCAGGTTCAAGTTGCCATTTCGGTATCACTCTTTATGCCGCTGCTCTTCGAGGAAATATAATGGCACGGAGGCGGGAATTAAATGACTTTCAATTTCCTTCACGTTTCCACACCGGCAAGAAAAGCGAGTGTACATGCTCGCACTCCAAATTTATCATATTTCAACAGCGATTGATTGAAACTTTGTTACGGTCGCGAACGTCGCGTAATTCGAGGAAAGGAGGAGGAAGGTGAAGGCGTTTCGTTGAAGCTCGGTTGTGGCTCATCAGAAGTTCTACAGACGGACAAAAAATGAAAGAAAAACACGTTTAAAAAATTAAATCAAGTGAATCCGATGATAACGCTTATGGGTGCATTTTCAAGGCAAAATACTTACGGTGCCATCACACTAGGCAATTTAAATTGCCGCGATTTGGGCAATTTCAGGCAATTCCAGAGGCCGCAAAATTGCAGCAATTTTTTCCCAGAGCAAATAACCAGAATCAGGGCAACTAATTTCGCCAAAAATCGGGCAATTTTCTATAGTGTGATGGCAACCTTACGAAATCAACCCTTCTCAACATTTTGAAAATACACCCATAAGCTTTATTATCGATTTTGCTTGATTTTTCTAGTTGAGGATGTCTAAGATTATTGGTAAAAGCACTAGGAGTAAGTTTCGAATTTCAGTCAAATTGAAATATAAAAAATTTTCTTGCATATATAATTACTTCGTCCCTGAGCAAAGTAGGGGTCACATAACGCAGCATAATTTGCTAGATTTTGCACAGACTATAATATACTAATATTTCAGCTCAATCGGAAGTAATATAAGGAGTTTTCATACAAACGTAAACCACCCCCTATTCCCTTCCAAGAGGAGAGGGGGTTATAAAATTGATACCTTTCACCTCTACAGATTATTTCCTTCACGATGCGAAAAAAAAATCGCAACTCTCTAGCTCTTTAGGTTCTTGAGTCATGAAATTTCAGATATACAGACAGACGGTGCATTTTTTGCAAAATGCTGAAAATGCTCAAAAAAATGTTTGGAATGAATTTGAGAAGCCTCATTTTGAAGCCATAGCCTAGTGAAGTTAAAAACTTGTTGACGGACAGAAAATGATAAAACGAGCTATTTTTCAGCATCTCAACCGACAGAAGCTCCACCCCACAGGATTAAATGTTATTTGTAAGCCGCATTCATCAACTGGCATTCATTACCGATCGGCTGCGAAAAGGGATTATGTGGCAAGCTGGCAAGGCAGAGCGAGACTGAGCAAGCTAGTCTCGGGCTGTGGTGCGGGAAAGCAGCTTGAAGTGACTCCTGCTGACGAGTCGGTGCCTCCCGAAGCCGAAGTCTGCATATTGATGGCTTAAACATTATACAAACGCACACACAAAGATAAATAATTTCATATTCATCATCATCATCGTTATAATATTGACTGAAACTTGCTGAAGAAGGTAGATAAGGAGCGTTTCTGAACATTTTCCTCCTTTCTGCACACTCCATCTACCCCGCAACGCCACGCTATGCCTTTCCTTATTTAATAAAACATAGAAGTTGATTGATTTATTATCTCTTTGCTTGTTCCCGATGATAGATTAGAGGCGGTGGCGGGAGGAGGTGGCACTAGCAACTGTTGCTTCAATGACAGGGAAAAATGATATTTACTCTCATCGCCATCCCAGTCCATATATTTTCAATCGGTTCCAGTCCCCCCAGGGGGGCATGATTGGGTGTTTACGAGAATATTAATGCAGTCTCTTTAACACACAGACGAGCATTTTGGGCAGATTTGAAATTAATGGCTCTGTGGGCTGATAAGACGACCAGATCCCGTTACCCGTGCTGATCGCCCGTATCTCGCAAAGTTGAGAACGGAGGTGAGGTGCTACAGAAGGTCGCACTGAAGAGTCGCCGGTGTCCGGTCTGTGCTCGCCAAGAACGACTCAAAGCAATATCATAGGTGTCTACATGTCTTAGTAATAAAGTACCCGTAATGTTCCTCAATACGATAGTAGAAAGAAACATTCTGCATTACAAGACATCAAATCGAATAACAAAACACTATATATAACCCTTGAGTGGAAAACCGTGGATTTATCACCCCGGTGAAAGTCCATGCTCCTCTCTAACTTGGGAGCGATTTGACCGTACATTTTTTGATTGTTTTCTCTAAAATTTTTTCTCGCCATTTTCACATATTTAATTTTTTGCAAACAAACAAACAACCTTGATCACACTTTCTTAATTTTCACTTTGGCTCCCGGCTTCTCTTTGACTCCCGGAGTTCCTTCGGGATTGTATGAAACCTACTGAGATCGGTTTTGCGATAAACATTCTGAGTTGGTTCCAAAAACTTTGTTTCTCCAATTTCTACTTTTTGGCCAAAAATCTCCGGAAGCGCAGACCATTAGGGACTATTTTAATGACTAATTTCTTTATGAAAAATCCTGAAGTTAAGATTTTCTCAACGAGAGGAAGTTTGGTCATTTTTGAAATTTCAGGTAAAATGTTTTTTCTCCAAATTCCACTTTTTCGGCCCTAAATCTCCAGTATTGCGTTTCTTGAGGTAAGTTTAGTCGGTTTAGTTCATCTGGGACCATTTTCTTGACAAAAAATGTTTTATGAAAAATCCCTAAGTTACGTTTTTCCTGACGAGTTTATGTTTGGTCATTTTAAAAAATTATAACTAAAAAAAAATTTGTTAATTTCCACTTTTCGGCCAAAAATCACCGAAAACAATTTTCTTGATGTAGAGTTAGTCGTTGTTGGCCGTAAGATACCATTTTCTTGCCAACAAATTTTTCAAGAAAAATTCCGAAATTGAAATTTTCACTCAAAATATTAAATTGGACAATTTCCATTTTTGCAATCCAAAATTTCCGGAAACGCGTTTCTTGAGGTTTTCTTAGTCGTTTTAGGGCATCAGGGGCCATTTTCTTATCAAAAATTTTTTCGTGAAACATCTCTGGGCTAAACTTCGTTCGAATAAATCACTAAAGTTCCATAATTTTACTCGAAGCAGTGACGGATCCTGAATGCAAAGAGATGACTATAAAATAAGAAGACCTCCTCCGAGTTCCACCTCTGTCTGAGCTCCGCAAAACCGTTCAAAAGTGGTGATAACCACGGATTCTCGTGTTTTGACCAGTGTGTGCTAGTTCGACGTATTATTTCGCAAAGTCCACTTTAGACCAGCCGCTATTGAATAATGAGAGCGCAACTTATCAACCAACTCGGTCTGTGCTCGCCAAGATTCAACCGCAGCAATAAAATCAAAAGGGAAATCAAAAGTCGGTGTTTGGTGTAACTAGTTTTAATCGCCCCCGAAGTCTCCCTCCACATATCAGGACACCCGTTTAGGGCGCCCGCCCAAACGACCCTGCCGTTGTCCGGTTGAGATGGGCTACGGCCCTGCAATTCTCTAACTTGGGAGCGATCTGACCGAGATTTTTTGCCTCCTTTCTGCTCCTTTCTCGTTTATCAAATAAATAGCAAAACCATCTACCTAATTTGCTTCAGCAAACTTCCTCTGATGGGCTGGCTGGTTGGCTACTGCATTTATTTTTCCGATAGCACCCATTAAAAGTTCCCTTTGCATCAAACTTTTCCGATTACATTCATATTTCCAATCATCTCCGACCTCCTTTTGAGAGACCGAGACCGACACCGAGATGAACTCTAGCTGGGCCGACTCTGCATGCCCCACTGAGCCAGATACGCACAAGATTAATTAATTCCTTCTTCCGATGGATTTGGTGTGCTCGTGAAGGGCCCGTTTTGTTATGCTAATTTCGCCATGAATGAATTTGTAGTCGACTGGGTCGTTTGCACGCGCTTTCATTAGCATGTCTATCGAGATGAAAGGCGCGAGGAAGGGGCAGGGAGATCTGATACTGGGACTCAACGAGGTGCGAATTCCTGCATGGGAATCTTCTTGTTATTGTGTCGCTATTCCGCTCGCTCGAAATTTGACAGGGCTCGGGATGAAAGTAATTATAAGTTGTTGTATAATAATTAGGAAAAAATGGCGGGGGTGGACGAGGTTTGTTCTCAGCTTAATTAAATATGTGCGCCCGTGTTGCTGCATTGATTTTGAATGGTTGCGAAGGGGGCTGGCTGAAGTAACGAGATGACGAGGGAAAAGGAAATCTGCTGGCTCATCGTGAAACACTCATGCTCCGATTCGTCTCTCCTCAGTTAATTGATTAGACTTAATTGGGAAACCGACTGGCTTGGTATGGGCGCCGGATTTGGCGGGATACATTGCGTTGCTTGGCCGGGCTGAGGATGGCCAAACTGTAATCAATCTTATTGTTTGATTTTAATTGATTTTGTCCATATTCGTGCAGCGTAAGACGGGAAATCTGGCGGGTGTTGTGTTTGAAAAGTAATTATTTATATTTTCATGGTGGCGGACTGCCGGGAACGGGAACATTTATCAAGTTGGGACAAAGGAAAGTCTTACGCAAGAGCCCCCACCTGTCTTGCGCCATCCAGCCAGCAGCAGCAGTATGCAATTGGCACACATTTGCGGTCAACATGATAGGTCTTACTTCGGTCAAACCGCACCTGCATTGAGTGAAAATCGAAATTGATAATTCAAATTACATTTGGAGTGGTCGAGGCGGTTTGAATGCATCTTGCCTCCTAAATTGATTACAGATTAATTGGATTTCGAGCATGAAACCGAGGTGTAATGGGTCTTAAAGCCGTCACTAGGCTCATTTAAGGCGGTCTTCAAAACAGTCGAATGTGTGTCGAGTTTCCGGCTTTCCACTGCATGCTCGAAATTAATGACGAACTTCATTTCAATTGAGCGCGCACGTGCATGACCTGGCAACTCGCAAGGTTCCTGTGAAACCTGCTGACCTCATTGGGCGTCCAAGTGTGTCTTAATAAGCTTGACGAAACTCGGGAAGGCCCTCGAGGGTTCGGTAATGCGAAAACTTTGAGGTTTGAGTGTCCTCAACTCCTTTTTTGTTGGCACCTCGTGTTTATCTCCATTAGTTATCCCTCTGGCGCCATCAAACGGCATTAAACCCATTTCAAAAGTAATCCTAATCGGTGGCTCGAGTGACGTCGAGGGGTTTTTAGGCAAATGCTCGTGCGCTCCGAATAAATCCTCATTAGGTAGAGAGGGGTCATGGATACCGTAACACGTCATTTTCATTAGTTTCAGGGGAGATGATGGACTATGGTTCCCCTTCCCCCAAAATCCCCAGTGAAGGAGCAAAAACGACAATAAAAGTTTTTCCCAACCCCAAAGATATTCAGCAAATCTGCTGCCGCTCTTATTCTGTCATGAATCATTTTGTTTATTCCACAAGTCAATTTTTTAAGTGGCTTCTCGTCTGCCGAAACCGAAGCGCAAGAAGGAGGGAGACAAAATTATCCTATCTCTCGTGATTTATGGGAATTGCGGAGCAATTTTTCAATTTTCGGGGGTTTTCATTGCACCCGGGAATATAAAATTTTAAAAATTTATGTGCGACTTGACGTCAGCAAGAAAGCAACTGTTGCTTTCGCTGCTCCAAACTGTAATTGCTAGGCCTGATCAAATAAATATTTAAATAAATATTTTGGCCATTTTGCTTCTTAATAACTTAAAATGGATAAAATTGCTCGTAACATTCTCAACAGATATTTTAAGCTGCTTCATACTTTCATTGTCTTTCTACATAGATGTTAAACTAGCGATGTTTTTAAAAACAAAACTATTAATGAGAGCATTAAAAAAATTTAGAACCTCGGGAACTTGTTCATTAGAGTTACACGTTTTTAAAAATAACCCCCCCTCCCTACTTGCAGTGAGTCTCTCGGTCCATGTGTATATGTTTTATAGTTATATGTCACATATTTGTGAATATGTACGTGAGTAGAGCACTCTTTCAAATTACGCTGACGGAGGTTACTAAGATCCTATTGCGGTCCACTTACTGGGTTTTTTTCCCCTAAACAAAATTATTTAAGAGTATTTTTGTTGTTTTTGGGCTTTAAAAAACTCACAAATTTCCACAAAAACATCTATTTTTTCGTAAATATAATGCAAAAATATAAATATTTTGACATTTTTATCGTAAATATTTTATCAGGCCTGGTCATTACCCTCTCGATATTAAAAACCACTGGCTGCAAAACCAATTGAAACTTCCAATTCATTTACCAATCCCACAAATTTACTGAGCTTCCGACATTTGAGTGCCCGAATGAAGAGAGAGTCAAGCCAATGGAAAATAGCCGCACTCGATACTCAAAATATGGATTAATAAAACTGGTTACAGCCAAAATGACGAATGTGTGCATGATCTCTGCAATTTCGGCGTCCACTAAAGCCCATGGAAGTCCGGGACCAACAGACCCCTCTCTCTCGATGTTGCGCAGAATGAGAGCACTATGAATGCTGCCCGAGCTAAGCCGGCATATGCCAGCAGTCTGCCTGTCGACAATATCATCAAACTCCAGCTGAAGAGAGCTTATGGTGCACTCATATCAGCAGCATTGTGATGGACATGATATCTAACTAATCCTTCTCAATTTGTAATTAAACTTGAATTTAAGCCACAAAAGTACGGAAATTGAAATTTACACTCCTGTGATGCGGCTCGACTCGGCTCTCGCTCCTCATGGCTCAGACACAATGGTCCGGCGAATGAAGGGAGATGTTTGCTCCCGTTGCCTAGGGATCCAATATTACAATGCTGCACCTGCTAGTCCACATCGGACAATCTCAAATATTTAAATTGGGCTATTGAAGTCGATGAAATGTGTAACATGGAAAGGTGCGGTGCAATTGCTTAGTTACATTTCAAATGATGATGATGATGCTGCTGCCGATGATGAGTTTGATCACAAAGAACAAGTATACCCATTCCCCCGTCTGGTGCAGAAACTCAACACGGTTGCAATGGAGCCATTACCACAAGAACCACTTTGGGCTTTGTGCTGGCAAGGAATCTAATTGTGTATGACTGCTGGACCTCAGCAATTGAACATTGCAGAGTTGGATGTTGAGAATTTCGGTTTCGATTGTTGGAATCGGCCCTTTGTTTGATGTTCCTTCGATTGATGGCATTCAATCGGATGGAGATTTTCTGGCCTCGAAACCCACAATCCTCTCAGGACTCTCTGCTTCCTCCCCTATATTTCAATCAAGCGCTTATCAAATCCACAACGTGTCATCAGGGCGCTGTGGCGCTCGACAACAAACACGTCTCTCCCTTCGCCCATCACGAACGTTTTCCTTTATTGCAGATGTCCGTCGATAAAAATGCCGTAAACCAGATAAACAACGAGAGCCGGGGACGCTGGTGCCCCAATTTGGTTGTCACAAATTTTGACAAGACAGTTGGAGACAGGATAAGTCGGCACGGAGATAAAGCCGCATCGTGAACTCAACAATATGTCGGGGACGGGCTTGCACTGGGAGGGGGACGTGGAGTAAATTGTCGGTAAGTAAAGACGAGGCGAACCAACTAAGCGGCTTACTGGAGGAAAATTAAGGGATCAATCACTCCATGCGTTGCACCGGTGATTGACAGTCCGGCCGGAGGAAATGGGGATTCCGGTCACTGAACTTGTGCCGAGAAGAGCTTCCAGGGCTTGCTCCATTGTTTCGCGAGCACGGGAAGCCACACGTCAAATGTCACATCTTTTTGTCTCGAATTTCTGCGTCTCTCCGCCTGCCGATCATTAATCATTTACTCGAGCGCTGCACAGCCCGCCATCCAACTTTTTCCTGCCGCACACACACGCGTACCTTCCTTCTCCAACATCAACAAACAATGCCTTCAATAATAGCAGCCGAGCGATAATAATAATTTTTCGATGAACGATGAATAATATGACGTTGATTGGAGGTAATTGAAAATGATACAAAAGTAAATTGATGTGAATGAGGATGGATGAACAAATGGCTGGTGGCTATGTGAGCTATGTGGCTACAAGTCTATAATGACGAGCGTTGTCGGAGTGAAGCTCGGAGCTAGGAGGAAGAAGGAGGTGGAATTGATATCTGATGCGCCGTAGTTGAAACTTAGTTAATGTTTCGCATCAGCTATCAGACGGGCTTCATCGAGCCACATCATCAATCATTCTCGAAATTCCGCGTATAAAATTTTTCTGGCTCTTAATTATGGCCCACTCCTGATATCCCGATTTCACAATAGGAAAGTGCTTCCTGGAGAATGCAGGAATTATTTATTTAGTGTCAGGATTACGGAAAGTAGGCGTAGATAAAGGGGAAGAGAATTGAACTATTTTAGAAATGAGCCTAGAGAAGCCTTTTCTGGCACGATGAAAATTTTTGATGAATGTTTTGAAGTCATAGAACTCATTTCAAATATTATGTCATGGTCTGAGGGGAAGGCGGGGGTGTCAGCTGCTTCCTGATAGCAAATAACTGTCAAAGAGGGGAGGTGGGGGGGGGCAAAAAAATGTACTTCAGAAACTCTCTTCAGAAGCTGGGTATGACTTTTTTCATAGTATTTAGTCCCCTTGAGAGATAATAAATTGAAGTTTTGGAAATATTTTGAGGACATTTGGCCAATTCTAAAGCCACATTTGGAACTAAAATTGCACTTCCGGTTCAGTCAGCATAGTTGAATTTCGGTGAGATATGGGTGAAAATATTGACTGAGCTCTAGCCCAGCTCTTCCTTTAGATAGCCCGTCGATTTTTTGTAAATGGGTAGTCCTTAACAATTCAATGAAAAAACCATAAAGAGATTTGAAAATTCACCCCCTTATAAGGACACAGGAATTTTTGAAATTTTACGAACAAATCTCTTTAATTTTAGTTTTTGATTTTTCCTGACCGCAATAAGCATTTGTTCTAGATGGTTGATAGCATTTTCAAAAGGGAATGGAAGAGTGCAATTTTGATGCAAGTAACAATTTTTTATCTCAAAAGAGATTTTTAGTAAAATTTCTCAATTCAGGCTCCCTCACCTTAAATTGAAAAGCTCCTCGTAAACCGCAGGAAACACATCTTGGCTCCTTCTATTCAATTTTCAAAGAGTTACCACAAAACGCGCTGAAGAGGTGTAATTAATTCTTCAGCTCGTAACGAGACCTTTAATCATCCTCGATGTCGAGAGCAGCGCAGAGATTAGTGCATCACAAAGGCTCCACTCGCACAGCGCTCTCAGCTCATATCAGCATCTCATAATATATTAATTTTTCATATCTCGTTTGCTCGCTAGCAGCTTTCGACAAGGCGGAATACACACGCTCGCATGCAGCAACAACAAAAACAAAAGTTAATTACACTTCAGACAGCACAAAATCGAAGTAATTTATTACAATTTTGCACAACATTATTTATTTTTCTCGCACATCTTGTCCCTATAATTATCGTCGTTGTGGTTTATTTATGTGCTGTGGGTTCCTGTTTATTGGTTTTCTAGGTTACTGTTTCACATGAAAATTGAGTTTTCACCGAATGATGGAAAATGTGGTGGGAGAGGAGTTCATTTGGCGCAGCTCTGCGAGGCTTTGTGGGTCATGGGCTTGAAGAAAGACGGTAATTACGCTTTATCTGCAATTATCCCATGTCGGCAATCGAGTGTAACAAATTAAAAATTGATTGCTCAAAATTTATCGTCTTAATCGGCTTACTTAATCGCCTTCTTATCCACTCGCTACATGTTCATTACTTTTGTCTTGTTCTACACATGTTCCCCATTGCCCCCTCATAACACACACACCGGAGCCGCCTTTTCCTCGCATGTCTCTCGGTGCCAGCAACAATCGCACTTCACTGTATTTACTCTTCAGTTTATATTCCTCCTCCTCCTCCCTCCGCATTTCGCCGTTTTGCGTCGTCTCTTTTCATGTGAGCTTCTCATTATGTTGCGACTCGCTCCTCGCACAATCATTTTATTGCACAAATTGATGCAGAGTTAAGAATTTAATAATGTAGTGGGAGTGACTGATCAATGTTCTCCCCATTCCGTCCCTCACGTAGTGTCGACTGTTACAATATGTTCTGAAGGTATATGGAGAGTTGCATCGGTGGGTGGCGATTTATCTCGCAAAGCGTCTGTCGGCAAGTGTTGAGCGACGCAGAAAGGGTGGAGATTCGATGAGTTTTAAGTTTTAAGCTCGTATGCTGGAAAGATTAACTGGTGATAATTATTTTGAAACCAGAGCTGGATTCTTCGGAGCCAGTGTTCTCTAAAGTGCCGTCAGGAATATCGAGCGATGATGAAATTATTCAATCCTTTGATACTAGAATAGGGAAATATTTAGGGCTTCCCAAAATTTTTACGTACAACTGGGTCTGGTGTTAACCCATTTCGGGCCAAGTGTCAAATTTCCGGTCATAAACTTTGGAATTTTTCCTGACATAACGGTAATTCTTTTTTTGTCAAAATATTAAATCTTTTGTCTTTACCTCATTATAGAACATTTTTTTTCCAAGGCTCTTCAAACTAGCCTCAAAGGCTTTTGAAAAATAGGCTTTTTCGAACATATTTTTTGAAAATTCCCCAAAATTTCGTCTTTTACAATTTTTGTCTGAGATTTTAAGGGCTCAAAGAGTAAAAGTCAAATATCACGGGAAAACTAAAGTTCTTTCCAAAAAACCTCCAGAAATCAATTGATGAAAAAAACACGTTTTTGTATATTATATAAAATATATGGTATATTTGATAAAAACAAATTTTTTAAAATTGAAAAATCCTATTCTGGAATGATGTGGATGAAGAAAAAACATATATGTATTATATAGTTGATATACATGTAAAATATACAAAAAATATATATGTATGAGATCTATTTTTTCACCTCAAAGTTTTCATACGAGGGCCAAAAGGAGCTAAAATTTAAAAAAAATTAGCAAAATGTCCTGCCTCTCAAAGGACCTGACTTTCATGAATTTCAGTCGCCCTAGTAAGATCCATAAAAATATTATACTCGTATCTTTTATGTATATTAAGCTATCCGCTTGTTGTTTGTTCACCGTAGTTTTTGCAGACAGTCGTTACAACATCCGGAATGGAGAGATGGCGGCGGCTCGGAATATGGCATGACAGAGAGCTCCGGAATGTGTGGAGGTAAAGCACACAAAATGTACAAATAACGAGAGAAATATCAGTATCAATTCAGGATTTACGCCAATCCAAATGTAAGCAACAGAACGGAATGGAATTGGACAGAGATGTGTGGAATTAAGAGCGGAGATATTGAGCGTCTTGCCAAACAGACACGTTCCTTTCTACTCGGAAAAAAGTTCGGGTTGCGGGGAAAACTTTTGTTTCGGAAGCCTCCTGCAATTCTATTTAAAGCTCTACAGTGAAAAGCTTAACTGACAGGAACACTGACCGGCTGGCAGAAGGTAGCGATTGACATGTTTGCCCCGGATGAAAAAGTGCTGGGGATATCATCTCGTGATAATAACACATTTATTAGTCTTCAACATACATGATCCGAATATTTTCACCGACCCTCTTCCCACAGTTTTTTCCCTCCACGAAAAGGGCTCCCCTACGTCAGAATGGTTGCATCCAACGTCAATAGCACGCATTCTCGTATTAGCAGGCGACACGACGAGGCCAATGTTTGAATGCTCTTCAATTGATACTCTCTCTCTCTTGCAATGACACCGAACGAGAATTTTGATAAACTTGTCACGTTCCCTTCCAGAGCGATCCAGCAAAACACCAAGTTTAGCATATTTTCCCAATGAAACTTGTGCGAACAATTTTCCCGGCGGGAAAAGTGAAAATAATAACGGTTTAAGTGGCAGATGACTGTTCTGGAGGGGCATTTTCTCTGTTTCGAGTGATAGAAAAGTCCTGATTTGTTTGGTTTGAACTTTAACTTGGCCAAAAAGTCTGTGGAAAATCTGTTAGGCGAGAAAAAGGAAATTGGTTTTAAATTCACGGTAATTTCAACGTTCTGACCTCTTGTTTTTCAGTTTTCAGGACGGGAAAAGTTCGTGAACTGAAATCAATCCCAAAGAAGCTTCTAAATGGTTCTAAGAATTTCTTTAAAAAATTTTTGACGGCCTAAACTAGCCTGGAAATACTCTCTTAGGATAATTTAAGCCCTCGAAGTTTTTTAGCGCATTTTTAACATTTTGCAAAAAATGCACTATTTTTGCCGCTTTGATGTCCGTCTGTCTGTCTGACATTTTATAACTCGAGAACAAGATGAGCTAGAGAGCTGCAACTTTTTGCATCGTGTCGAAAAAAGTTTGTAGAAGTACAGGCTATCAATTTTGGACTCCCATTCCTTTTTGGGGGGAATGAGGGGTGTTTTACGTTTGTATGAAAACTCCTTACATTACATCCGATTGAGCTGAAATTTTAGTATGTTATTGTCTGTGCTAAATCTAGCAAATCTGTGTCCTTTATGTGACCCCTTTTATGTACAGGGACGGAGAAAGGGGCCCCAAAGTTTGTATGGAAGAAAAATTTTGGTAAACTAAAACATCAGCCTTTCTCATCATTTTGAAAATGCACCCATAAGCTTAATCATTGATTTTGCTTGATTTAATTTTTTTCGAGGTGGAAAATTCGTAGACTTGAAAATTGGATGTTCATTTTTATATCAATTTTGTCTTCAAGAAAAAGCTTTCCGAGTACTGCAAGCTCCCTAAGACCGCTGGGAAGTCAAGGGCCGAAGCATGAATGAAGGAAATGTGTTACATATATGGCGTCCATAATTCAATTTGGCATCGCATGACTGCACTTTGGGAAACACCAAACGCCAGCCACATGTAACAAGCTGGATGTCCTTTATTCAGTGCTGCTGCCTCCGTTTGCCGGTTGCGTCGTCGTCACCGTCGTGTTTTTGTTAGCAGCGACCGTGCTCTCCGGTGACTTTCACCACCACCGAGTTGGTCATGCTGCGTTTAATGCTGGGCACAGAAAAACCAGCCTCCACAATTCCCAGATACCGGGATACCCCAGTGCCAGGAGGAAACTGGAGAGAGAGAAGAAAAACTTCGCACACAAAATATTGTGCAACATAATCAGATTACAGCAAGCCTTTGTTGTGGCTTCTCTGGTTCGGTTTGTGAATTTTGTTCTCTTCGTCATTTACTCGACTCGTACTCGTCCTCGTGCGCTGCCCTGCTGCACAGAGAGGACCTCGATTGGACGACGATGGTGCTGATGATGATGGAATGTGTGTTTGTGTGCAAGGATAATTATAAAACTTTCAAGACAAACATACAAAAGGGCCTTAATATGGTGATGGTGATGTGTATCTTTTCCTCTGCAGTCTCCACACTTTCCCTCATTGTCTCCATTTCCAGTGCGATCTCTGAACTTCCCTCTCTCCTTTCACATTTACTTTGTGCATCTTTTGCTCTTTCTCCTCTCGGTTTCCTCTTCCCAGCTACTTCCTTTGGCTCAAAGGGACGACCAAATTGAATTAGACGTCAGAAATGTAGAGCACTGGAAAAGGAGATAATTACAGCAAGATATTTGTGGACTTGCGGTCGAAACCACATGAAAGTTCTTCTCCGAATTCGTATCCTTTTGAAGATTCCTGGTCTTAGGTGGCTTCATTGGGGTGGAAATCATTTTAACTGATCTCCTGTATGAACTCTCATGAACATGATGAGCCCTTTTGTTCCTGAATAACAATTAAAAATTCAAGCCCATCTTCCTCCGCCAAGTGTAATCATTTTCAGGCCCGCTCACGCAACTAACATGAATTCACGTTGTTTGCGCATTTAACAAAACCAACACGTTGGCAGGTATTAATCTCCGGCTCAGGAACAACAACAGCTTCATTCAGAACTAGCTTGAGGGTTCCACAATAGATCCATCACATGCGGGAGAAACCTCATTCAGCGCTACTGGGTGAAAAATGGGGCTCATTACTCCATTATTTATTCATGCCCGCTTCGCATGCACCTTTCGCTCATTCTTTCCTCCCCCCTGCACTTCATACACGTCCGTGTCCGCATCCAACCTGCGTAACTAAGCTCTGCACTACCCACGAAATTTTTTTTTCTAAAGCTTATTCGGGGTCCTAATGGCTGCATCCCTCCTGATTTTGTCCCTGGATATTTTCTGAAGAAAACCAAATCCCGTTTCTGGACCTTTGAGACTCAGACAGACAGACAAACGGATACAAAAAAGAACTTTTCTTCCAAAATGTCGAAAGTTCACTGAGTAAAAACGCTATCAATTAACTCCCCATGCATCTGTTTCCCCACGAGATCTCCCTGCTCCCTGCCCATTATCGAAATTGCATCCTCGTGGTGGCGCGACGTGGATTTTGTTAGATCCCGCACGCGGCACACGATTCTCGGCGCACCGTTTTTAATTCCATTGTCAAGTCATTAAAAATAATAGAACCATCATTAAAAATGTATACAGTAGCAACTTCGCGGTGGCGGTGATGCGGCCGGGCGCGGACGAGGGCGGTCCGGGGGTGGCAGTCACTGTTCTTTAGACTGTGAATAATGCGACTGCGAATGAATGACTGACGGAATGAATGATGAATGCCACAATATGCAAAGCGCTGTCTCGCATTTTTTGATGTTTTAATTTATGATATAGCTGGGGAGAGAGGCATTGTTGTGCATCTGGGGTCGGTGGTCGGGAGACTCGGGAATGTCTGTTTGTCCCGAATCCCCAGAAAAATAGGTAAATATTTGGAAACTGCTAATTGATTTTTTTAGAAGCCTAGAAGAAACGAATCCTAAGAAAATAGGATTTGGAAAAGTTGTTTAAGAAAAAAATCTGGAAAATGTTTGGATACCCCTAAATGATTTTTTGAGAAGCCTAGAAGAAACATCCTGTATTGAATTCCATGAAAATAGGCCTTGAAAAATGTTTCGAAACCCCTTATTGATTTTTGAGAAGTCTAGAAGAAGCGTCCTTTATTGAATTCCAAGAAAATAGGCCTTGAATAAAGTTCGGAAACCCCTTATTGATTTTTGAGAAGCCCAGAAGAAGCGTCGTTTTAAATCCCAAGAAAATTGGCCTTTAAAAAGTTGTTCAAGAAAAAAAATTGGAAAATGTTTAGTATGATTTTTTAAAATATGTTTCAGAAACCTAGAAAAACCGTCCTTTTTTTAAATTCTAAAGTATTTCTCTGATGAAGGCTCTGCTTGGCTTTACCGGCCCCATTTCTCACCGCAGTGTGTGAGTGGATTTTTAACGCGCTCGCGCCCAAAAGAACATTAGTTTTAATCATCTTTGATGGATGCTCATCATCATCATTGTCGCAAGTCTCTTTGTTACTTGTGGATCCTGGGGATGATAATATGTTGATGATTTTAATTCACGCCTTAGCACTCGGAGATTAACTGCCACGTGCGAGCATCTGCTGACTCTGATTTAATTGAAAATTGCCATTTTCCCTCATTTTCGTCACGCCTTAGGAGACGATGTCCAGATTTCAGCTAACAGCGAAAAGGAGACCGCTTGGGAGAGCGCGAGACTCAATCAGCACGACGATAACGACTCATTAATTAATTTAGTCACATTTTAATACATGTAATTACCGCCGTTACGACGTCTCCCTGCAGGTTCTACTCGTTCTCGTTCCCATTGCCGGTTGCCCTTACACTTAATCCAACTTTAATCATCCCATAACTTTTAATTAAAAATCTCAAATCGCTAATGTGGGAGATATTTATCTCCTCACATGCGCCTCTTTATTGCGGAATTCCAACTTTATACTTTGTGGCCTGCTGAGAAGACTGCAGCTCGTCTGAGCACCGACTTCAAGAACCGGCAAGGCTTTTCGTGCAGACTGGAACCGCCTGGCCAGAGGGTGGAACGTCAGTAAAACCTTTCACATGCACCACCACCTTACAGTCGCGTCGCGTCTGTCGCTATTATTGTTTGTGTCTTGTAGAGAGGAGTAAATAACTCAGTTTAATGTTTATGAGCGATCTTGTGAAATCAAGAAAGCGTTAAATGGCGGAAAACGGGATAATTAAAAAGCATAAAATGAGAACTGTGCGAGCGCAGAGAATAGCACGGGCACGCGAAAACAAAAGGCGTGGAGGACCTTTCAAGTGCAGAAAGCAGCGAAGAAGAATGTAACACGAGAACTTTTGCGAAGTGCACAAAGAAACGCGACGTCTGCCGGGTTGTCAGGCCTTTTGTCTTCAAATTACGGGAGCGCAAAAAACTGCTTCAGATGTACGAGACGTATGACGTGACGAGCCCCGAAAAACTCAGACCTGGCCAAGTCTGCAGATTGAGCTTCTGGAAATTTTCACTTTTCTCAAATACCGCTAAAATAGCTCTTGACTGGAACTTACAGGCAGGCCCGACGAGAGGGGTGGGGGGGTGGGAAAGGGGACTCTCAGGGACCCCCGAATCTCAAAAATTTCCTGATGTCAGTAAATTTTAAATTTATCAGGTAACGTCACAGACAACCGAGACACCCAGTACCTAGACATTCAAGATGGCAAAAGAACGACTCTGGTGAAAATTATCGGTAGGGCCGAATTTATTGCTTTCAAAAGTATTTTGATCTCTTTTTTGGTCCAAAACTGAACCCTTAAATACGATTTACTCAGTTGCGCAAAAACTCAGCAAGAAAATCTTTTCAGAATAAGATTGTTCAAGGTATTTTACAAGATATGGATATTCAAATTTGGCCCTTCCGAAATAATCTGATGAGAGGATCACTGTGGGGTCCTATATCTCAGGAACTAGAGGTCCAATTTTAAAAATTTTAATGCCAAAAATTATAAAAACATTGGTGGAGACGATGACATTAAATTCTTAGTAGAAGTAAGTTCACTTTTCCAATTGAAAAGTTCCAAATCAAAGTCTTGGAATCGTCCGTTTTCCACAAAAAAAAAACTCGGACCTGCCAGCTGAAAGTCCCGAGTTCACAATTAAAAGCTAAAAAGGTGTATGTATCCCACATATCTGGCTCCAACTGGCCCCACTTAGTTGTGTGTGCGCATAATTTACCGGCAACAAACTTGTTTTTTGTATTTTGGGCCACACTCGCGTCAGTGATAGCCGCGCTTATCATTTTTATTTTGTTTTCACGTCCCTGGCCCCAGTCTTTGTTTGTCTTCCACCCGAATCAGTTCACTATACTGCCCAAAAATGCATCTCCGGTGGGGAATAGTCAGTTCCAGCAACATCAGCCGGGAGTTTGCCAACGCTCTGTCCCACCTGCCCCAGTCCGAGCACTCCCTGGTGGCCGTGGCCTCGCGTAGACTCGAGGACGCCCTGAGGTTCGGGAAGGAGTTCAGGGTTCCCAAGTACTACGAGGGCTACGAGCAGCTGGCCCGTGATCCTGACGTCGGTAAGTAAGCGCCCAGCTTTCGTGAAGGTCAGCTAAAAATATCCTCCCAGATGTCGTGTACGTCTCTGCCGTAAACTCGCAGCACTTGCCGGTATCAAAGATGATGCTGGACTTCGGAAAACATGTTGTTTGCGAGAAGCCTCTGTGTGTCAATGAACGCGAGACGGCCAGTCTCGTCTCCCACGCGCGCTTTAAGAACCTCTTCCTCATGGAGGGCATCTGGTCGCGCTTCTTCCCGAGCTACGACTACATCAAGACACGCCTCCAGAACCTCGATCTCGGCGTCATCGAGTCCGTCGACGTCAAGCTGGGTCGTCTCGTGCCCACCAGATACGCCAACCCCGCCATGAAGGACGTCGCTGGGGGCGTGACTCTGCACATGGGAATGTACGGACTCCAGTTCGTGCAGTGGGTGGCGGACCTGAACCTGCACGAGTTCCAGATGGACGTGGAGGAGGCCAAAGGGGTCGTCAACGAGCACGGAATCGACGTCGAGACGCAAGTCAAGCTGCGGATCCACAACGGGACGGCCACCATCGAGACGAGCTCCGTCCGAGAGCTGGACAACACGGCGGTCATCAGAGGTCGCAAGGGGTCAATAATCGTGAGTCGAGCTACTATCAGTTCATTGTTCTCACTGTCTTCTCGCAGGTTCCCACATTCTACGCCCCAACCCGCATCATCGACATCGACGGTCGCCTGAAGGAGTGGCCTCTTCCCCGGACCGACAAGAAGTTTCTCTTCCTCAACAGCCTAGGGTTCATCTACCAGGCCGAGGGAGTGCGGCAGTGTCTCATGCAGAACCTCAAGGAGAGCGAGAGGGTCCCTCACAAGCACAGTGTCCTGCTGTCGCACATCGAGGACCTCATCAGACTCAAGCTGGGCGTTCAGTACCACCAGGACGACATCGGAACACAGGAGTCTTGATCTTTGATGGAATTTTGATTTTGTTATACCTGATTTGTTAGAATATATTTTTTGATTTTTGAAAATGCTGTCTCAAAATTTTCAATATTTTGGTCAAAAAATGTTTGTCGAGAAATTAGTTTCTGCGATTGATCCTTTTCTGGACAAAAAACTGGAAAATTGAGGAGGACAAATTTGGTTTTAAAAAGTTCAAAAATTGGCCTTGTAGCCTTCAAACGATTGATTTAACCTCCAGAAACTCGTTTCAGGAGTATTCTGGCCCAAGAAGGGGAAAAGTGAAAATAAATTTTTGATTTAAAATCAAGATTTTTGGGAGAAAAAATTATTCCCCTGAAGCCAATATCGTACATTATTAAATCGTTTATTAGGCAAAGCAACATTTAAAAGCTAAATGCATTCACAGTTCGTCGTCCCAGTTCGTGTCGAATTGCTGGTCCAGCGCGTCAATCATCGCGTCTCCGCAGAACAAACACTGCGAGGAGAGCACTTCCTCCATCTCCTCCTTTATTTGTTCCCTCGTCCGCTCCCCGTCGGCCCCCGTTGCCACCTTGCCCGAAGTCAACTGGTACTTGAGAATGTTTAGTCTTGTTTGCTTCTCCTCATCCGTCGCCACCAACTGCCTCTCCATGCAGTCGCTATGGAACTTGTGTCCGCACGGGAAGAAGATGAACGGCTTCACCATCAGATGTGACTCGCAAATGGCACATAGTTCGTTGCCCCCGATAACGATGGACCGGTTCCGGAAGCTCTGCAGGTTCTTGCGCACCTTCTCGGCCGACTCGATGGACTCCTGCATGTCCTGCTTCTGGGCCTGCAGCTTGTACTCGTACTCCTTGAGGGCGGCACAGACGGTGTCCTTGAACTCGTCGATGCGCTCAAAGTCCGCGAAGAAGGGCAGGATGTCCTCCAGACGCAGTAGATCGCACTCCTTCAGCAGCTCCAGGGCATCTGCAACGTCATTCTTCGCCTCGATCTGGTGCTTGGCAATCAGCAGCCACAGCTGCTTCTTGAGCTTCGGGTCCTGCACCTCGCTCGCCTTCTGCTGGGCCAGCTTCTCGTCGAACTTCAGCGCCAGCTCCACCGCCTTCTGCCACAGCTCCAGCATGCTGTAGAGGTACACGCAGGCGTCCTTCACTTCGTACTCCTTGGCCATCCGGAGCGCAAAGTAGACGTCGTAGTTGATGAGGGTCTTGTCCTTGCCCTGGGACTCGAGATACGAGACGAGCTTGTCCTTGCGGTTTTTGGCGTACAGCAGAATGAGATAGTTGTTGAGGGCCTGGTCCGTGTTGCCCAGGTTGTGGATGGCGAACTCCAGGTAGTCGATTATTTCGGCAATGTGGAGGTCGCTCTTGATGCTTATCATGGCGGGAATGAGCTTGGAGGAGTCGAGGCGCTTCCCGAGACGCTTGAACATGGCTACGGTCTCGGTTGGGAGCTCCTCCATGAGGATGGGACTGTACTTGTAGATGAGCTCCGGTTTCTGGGATGACTTGAGGGTGTTTACGGCTGAAAGTGAACGAACAGATAGACGGACAAATCTACGGTGGAGAAAATATTACCTTCAGCGAAATTCTCCTGGTTGACAAACTGCGTAATGAGGCTGTCAATATTCTGATTGACGGACTTCAATGACGTCAAGTCGTAAATATCGCCGTGAGACGCCACGAGCTCCTGCACCACTGCCCTATTGTTCCTCACACACTCCGTCACCCGGGGCAACTTCATCAGCTTGTCCAGTGCCTCATGTAAGTCATTGTACTTTCTCGTGTAAGGCGGATGTTTGGACATTTCCGTCAAGTACAACTCAATCATCCACAGCGTGAGCATTGTGATTTGCGTTTTGTCGCTGGGCTTCAGTTTGTTCAGCCTGCTACCCAAATAGCACAAAAGGGGCTCATTTTCATTCAGCTCGTAGAACTTGAGGCAGGTCTCCTCGAAGCTCCTTTGTGTTTCCGAGAAAATCTGCGCAGCCTTCATGTACTCCCGCTTGTTGAACAGCGCCTCTGCCTGCTTCGTGAGCACCACGTCGGTGTAGACCGGATTCTCGCGGCAGTGCGAGAGGGCTAGCTCGAACTCGTTCTTCTCCAGATAGAGCCTCCACACGTTGCGGTGCTCGTTCGTGATGCGGTACAGGTAGATCCCTCGCGAGGTGTACAGATAGACTGCCCCGGTCTTGGGGTCCCTCACGAGCTCCAGCAGCTTCCCGTGCTGCTCTGGGAAGGACTCCTCGTACACGGGCTGGTAGTTGAGGATGGAAATGGCCTTCAGGTGGTCCTGGAACAGCAGGATGACGTGGTAGTCCGTGAGGACGAGCGACTTTGCACTCTGAGGGGAGCTCCTGGCCTCCTCAGGTTCCGCTTCCGGGAACGGGATGAGCTCCACGGACCCCACAAACTGTGACGACGCGCTAACGCGATCGATTTCGCTCAAGAACAGGACCCCAGAGTCCGTGAGCCAGCCGAAGGCCTTCGGGAAGTCGTTCTGCATCGCGACCTCCAGACGAGAAGTGGCCCCCTTTGTCTCCACCTGGTGGAAGTCACGCAGCTCCTCCGTGATGTTCAAGTAGGGCGTGAAGATCTGCAGAGCCATCGACGTCTTGGAGTCGATTCTGACGGTTTCGTGGAACTTGTAGAGCCGATCGAAAGTAGCCGCTACGACGATGTAGTTGTTGCTCCCTGGGGCCCGGTAGAACCGGATCGCCTTTATCGATCGCTTAGCGTCCTTCTGGCTCGCGTCACCCAGCTCGATTACCTGCCTCGTGCCCTTGTCTCCGTCTGAGCTCAGCTCGGTCTCGAAGATCTGGCCCTTGCTAGTCCCCAGCAGAATCCAGCTCGTGCTCGTCTCGGACTGGTTGTCCCAGTTCCAGGCCACAGACGTAATCTGGTGGTCCTTGAAGCGGTTTATGGGCACGACTTTGTTGGAGTTTCTCTGGATGTAAATTAGCCCCGCTTGAGACTGGCCCTTCAGCGCCCCGAGGGTCAGAATGATGTGGAAGCCGATGGGGTCCAGATACATGCCCGTGATGGGCGCCTTCTGGATGTACCGGTCCACCTTGATGTGCTCCTGCTGCTCCGGCTGGCTCAGGTTGAGGCAGAAAATCAGCTGATCCGACATCAGGACGATGAGCTGGTTGTTGGCGAC
This sequence comes from Forcipomyia taiwana, assembly GCA_963930915.1. NCBI lineage: Eukaryota > Metazoa > Arthropoda > Insecta > Diptera > Ceratopogonidae > Forcipomyia > Forcipomyia taiwana. Next base: position 449,496 of record CAWVOI010000099.1, on the reverse strand, counting down.
GCAGGTGAAGAGGATCTCGTTGTCCAGCCGCAGACTCAGCTTCTGCTTCTTGAACATCGGGGGCTTGGGAATGCTGACGTATCCGCTGGTCTCTGGCACGTTCACCGGTACTTCCTTCACCAGATCGCTCTGATACTGCTCGAAGAGATTTGTCATTTTTACTCCCCCTGTAAGAGAAAGTTTCAACCTTTCAAGACCTTTTCTGGAGTATTGATCGAGGTATTCCGCTAGAAGGGTCTTTCTTGTTTACCTTGAAGCTACTTAAAACTATGAGACTGCCCGAAATCTCTACAGAAAAGTTCTTAAAAAATATCTGACTAATTCACTTGACGAAAAATAATAATAAGCAGAAGTGGAAGTAAACAAGTTCCGGCTTCTTGTGGGCCTTTCGTTCAGGACCAAAAGGCGCAATTTTCAAAAAGAGCCGTTATTTGCTTGCATGCTGATTTACTGAGGAAGATGATAACGAGAGAAGAAGAAAAGACGAGTTCTTTCCCTTAGTTCAGTTAAGTTTGAATTTTTAGAGAATTTTCAGCATTTTGCAAAAAATGCACTATTGTGGCCGCTTTGCCGTCTGTCTGTCCGAAATGTTATAACCCGAGAACCAGAATAGCTAGAGAGCTGCGGTTTTTTGCATCGTGTAGGGCATAGCCTGTAGGGGTGCAAGCTAACAATTTTAGACCCCCAACCCCTCTTGGAGCGGAATGGGGGGTGTTTTCCGTTAGTATGAAAACTTCTTATTTTACATCCGATTGATCTGAAATTTTAGTATGTTGTAGTCTGTGCAAAATCTAGCAAATCATGGTACCACATATGACCCCTACCAAGTACAGGGACGGAACTAGGGGCCCTCAAAGTTTGGCTTCTCGAAATCTTTGAAAATGCACCCTTAAGCTTAATCTCCAATTTTGCTTTTTATATATTTTTAAAAGTTTCTAACACCTCAAAACACTAAAATGTAGGTTCCCTAATTCAGAGACCAAAGGTGTTATTTTGCATAATTTGGCCGCTGTGAACTCAATCAACTCGGCAGGTCTGTTTAATCTTCCGGCAGATATCCAATTCACCTCAACGAGCTAATTTGTAGTCGTTTACTTCGCCAAACACTCCAGTGCCACTTCTCATATTTGCTTTCCTTTTCAGCTCATCTTCTTTCCAGTCAGAGCTGTGACCTTTTGCCCAATCCGGCCACAGCAATTTTCGCCTTTTACCCAAGGGTCAATTAGACTTAGTTTCCCTTCGTACCGACGCGACGTGATTTAGAGCTCAAATCACGAATTATGGAGGTGCACAAGCTCTTTGATGCAAACATTTCTTCGTGTCTCGTGACTGAGAGATTATCAACTTATAGGTTTTGCTTAAATGCCATTGAGAAATTGCCGCTCAGTTGGAGTGCAAGACGAAAGGAATAAATCGGAGGTGCATAAAATGCTTTCACTTTTGAGTTTGTGTGCCACTTTGTCTTCTGCTCGAGTTTTAATCAGTGGACCTACAGAACCTGGATTTCAAAGCTCTCTCAGGGTCAGTGAGCCCCGAATCACGTGCTCAAGCTTTCTACACCGCATTCAACTACCTGCCACTTCATTATTTATTTACACACCTCACTGATGGGCACCACAAAGGCCCAGGGGCAGCATAATGCGAAGTGGCTGGTTGAGTAATAGGTGACAGTTAAAATATAATCAATCGGGCATCCAGCTACTTTTTATCAAGCCAATCAAACCTCCAACAGCATCAGTTATGGCTGAATAACAAAAGTCAGCTCCGACTTTTTTCCGCAAATTATCACATAAACAATTTTATGCGTCTTCCACTATTAATCAATTCACCTCACCTTATGCCGCAGCAGTCTCAGAGACGTAGCTCGTTGGGGTTTCCCAAGTAGAACCTACTTTGATCATTTTTGGAGCACCTAGAGAGCTCGTTGACGAGTCAATTTGCCTTAGGAATGGAAAAACGATTTTTTGTGGGAGAAAGAAGGTTTATTGGAGGCTTCCTTAGACAAGACAACTTGTGGTAAAGGTTATTTGAGCTTTCCTATAACTTCAACGTGAGCGAAAACCGGCCCAAAAATTTCTAGACCCCCTCCAGTTACACCTCTAACTGCAAATTTTGTATTTGTGATGCTGATTGTTTCTGTTTTGCTTTGTTCACATGTATTTCCCCCATGTACATGTCACGCAGCAACTGTTGCAGAATGTACAGCAACTTTTTATGACAATTTGAGATTTACATAATCACTCACTGCGACCCCAAATGCAGGCGAAAGAAAGAAAGAAACCGCTAAAATCAATTATAATATTTTATCAATAATGCGATATGTAATAACAGCACATAAAAATTTGAAACAGGTATAATTTCACAACGATCGAGATGCGTGCTCACACGAACTGGAACTGGTCAAAGTGGTGCAGGAGAAATGATTAGCCTTTTACTTCGAAAGCCGGAGCTGGAAACGAGACGCGATTCGTTCATGTTTTGTCAACTATTTTATTTCTTTTTGTAGGTTTTTACAGTTTTTTGAAATTAGAAAAACAAATTTCAGCAATAAACGGATCGATGGTGTGTTTTCTGTTTGTAGAAAAAATGCTAATTATCATCAAAAAGAAAAGTATGTCACAGCTCTTTAAAATACAACAACAACGCCGGACGTGGCTTATCGAGAGTTGCCGATCTGGTCGATCTGGGACTGGAGGTTGTTGACAACCTCGCTAGGGACGGTGTCTCCGAGGATCTCGAAGAGGTTGATGCGCTGGTTGCCGGGGATGTTCTCGTAAGCGCCCAAAGCGACGGCGGGGTTCACCTGAAACGGGAGGAACTTAGATTCACCCCCAGGACTGGCGGAAACTCACTCTTTCAATGGTGGCTCCGGCGGGGATCAAGTTCTGGCTCTTGGCTTGGTTGATGGCGTCGTTCGTGAACTGAGCTCCCTCCTGGGGACGGGCCACTACTGCGGCGATCACAGCAAAACACACGATCAAGTACTTCATTTTGTCTCTGCGATTCGAATTCACTGTACTGTCCGAAGTGGAGTCTTTTAATGAAGCACTGCCGGCGACTGCGAAGCTGTATTTATATCCGAACGAGCGCTTCTCCCTCCACTTTGGAGTGGGGATTTCGGCTCAAATGAAAGCGCGAGCAAAAGGGGAGAAAAGCTGGAAAAGGGGAAAAGCGATGGAAAAACTCTGAGCTACAAACAAATTTTATTTATTCGGTGAAAAATTCTAAAAAGGCAGTATCAAGGCTTAGCGAGTGTGGATGCTGTAGGTGCTGGTTTTGCCATCGTTGTCGAGGGTCGTGGTGGCAGCCTTGTACCCGCTAGTCTTGCCATTGACGTTGTGGGACTCGCTCTCGGCCGTCGAGATGACGGAGTACGATCCAGAGCGGCCTCCTCCGAGGTCGAGGGTGTTGAATCGGCTTCCAACGCCACCACCGCTTCCGAAGCTGCTATCGACGACCGAGCTGCCGACGAGGTTGCCTCCCGAGGCTCCCTGGGCCTGCTGGTGAGCCCTGCGTCCGGACTCGCTGATGAAGCTTCCAAGGTCGTTGTGCTGGCCTCCGAAGCTGGAGGATCCGAATCCGCTGGAACCAAAGCTTGAGCCGCCAGAACCGAAACTGGAGCTGCCAGAGCCAAAGCTTGAGCTGCCAGATCCGAAGCTAGATCCACCACTTCCGAAACGAGAGCTCAAAGAGGATCCCTGGCCGCCTCCGAAACCGCCGGATGAGGAGCTGGAGGAGTAGCGGGAGAAGGATGAGCCACTGGAGACGGGAGCCGCGGGGAAGGAGCTGCCCGAGGAAGACTCCTGGAAGGACGAGTAGCGGCTGGAGGCGGAGGGCTGGATCACGGGAACGGCGGCGCTGGAGCGCTCTTCGAAGGCGGAATAGCGTGAGCTAGAGCTGGGCTGGACAACTGGGACTGCGGCGCTGGATCTCTCCTCGAAAGCGGAGTAGCGGGAGGAGGAAGAGGGCTGGATCACGGGGGCGGCGGCAGATGATCGCTCCTCGAAGGCGGAGTAGCGCGAGCTGGAGCTGGGCTGGATGACTGGGGCTGCGGCGGAGGATCTCTCTTCGAAGGCGGAGTAGCGGGACGAAGAGGTAGGCTGGATGACTGGGACTGCAGCGCTGGAACGCTCCTCGAAGGCAGAGTACCTAGAGCTCGCACTTGGCTGGATGACGGGAACGGCCTGACTCACTCGCTCCTCGCGGGCGGAGTATCTCGAGGAGGTCTGGGGCTGGATGACGGGCACGGCCTGGCTGACACGTTCTTCCCGAGCCGAGTACCGGGAAGAGGACTGGGGCTGGATCACGGGAATGGCGGCGCTGGAGCGCTCCTCGAAGGCGGAATAGCGTGAACTGGAGCTGGGCTGGACGACTGGGACTGCGGCGCTGGAACGCTCTTCAAAAGCGGAGTACCGGGAGCTCGCGCTGGGCTGGACGACTGGGACTGCAGCACTGGAACGCTCCTCAAAAGCGGAGTACCGGGAGCTCGCGCTGGGTTGGATGACTGGGACTGCGGCGCTGGAACGCTCCTCGAACGCAGAGTAGCGCGAACTGGAGCTGGGAGGCACGATGGGAACAGCCTGCTGGGTGCTCTCGTACTTCTCTGAGCGGAAGCTCTCGCCTCCTGAGGGAATCACGACCTGGGGAGCACTCGAGTGGGACTCCTCCTTCTTGTAGTAGCTCGAGGATCCGCCGGAAACGACGGGGGCCGACTGGACAGACTGGCTGGAGGAGGAGTGGAACGAGGATTGGCTGCCCCCGGAGTAGCCTCCAACGAGCTCGGCATCGTTATCGCTACCTGAAGAGAATCTCGAAGAGAACCTGGGGGTGCACAAAAAAAACAATTATGAAATTTTCGAAGAGTATGATAAGAAGAGCTCCATGTTTCAATTCTCGTGAGAGGCACCGAGATAACCCGCGGGACCGCAGAGACAAAAAACCGTTCTAGCAAAAAATTATCAACTGACCCTTCTCCGAAACCGGATGATCCGAAGCCTCCGCTGGCCCCTCCATAGCTGCTGCTTCCAAAGCCACTGCTTCCGGACGAGCTGAAGCCGGAGCTGGTGAAACCTGCGTCTCCCAGGGCGGATTTACGCACCTCGCTCACGACCTGGCGGTGCTGGTTGTTGTGTCTAAAATTCTAAATTTAGTGTCTGACCCCGGAAACGGGTATCTCATGGGGTTAGAGTTTGGACCAATTGGGTGTTAGAGGAATTTTGCATAAATTTTCATATTATGAAGTAATATAAAAACTCACACATCGCGAAGTTTCCTGCAGATTAGTGATGAAACAAAAATCAATTAGTGTCTATTTACAGAGGTGTTAAAAGGAAGGGAAAATCAGAAGGTCACTTACGAGTTGGTCAAGGAGTTTCCAAAAGAGTCGAAGTCTAAAAAGGATCCATTAAATAATCCGGAACGTGAAAAGAGGGGGATTTCAAACCTGCACAAGCGGCACCAATCAAGAGTGCTACGACAAAGAGCTTCATTCTAAGTGTCTGATTACTCTGCTCAATCCAAAAAGTTCTTTTCTCCGCGAGATTCACTGGCGAACTGACAAAAATCGGCTCGGGATTGCAATATTAAAGAGGCTGCACGGCACGAATTCGCGTTACGTCATTGTTCCAATATCAGGATCATGCTTTGACCTCTCCGTGTGAGTCTTATCAATTCTGCTCCAATGTACATACGTGAAAAATTCATGGGAACTCGAATTTTTTATAGACTTTTTTTAGATCATGGTCAAAGACGTCTGTAATCAATCGGGGAGTAGAAATCGATGGCAAGTCGAGATGGGCGGGCTTGAGGATCTCTCCTCTGGGTCAATGACGAAGCGGTATTGGGAAATTCCGTGTTGTTTTTCTGAGTCGCTATTTATAATATTGACTCGATTACCTATCAGTTCGTGGAACTCCTCGTGCTTACTGCTTCCTAGACTTGCGGTATCATTGGGAACAGAAGACAATGCGACATTTTTCCTGAAATAACAAATATCAGTTTTGAGAGGGAGTTCCAAGAATTTGTAGGAAACACAGATGATTTGTGGAAAACTTTGAGTAGGTAAGAAATACCCAGTTTTAACGGGATGTGATACCCTTGAATCGTCAGTTTTTGAGGTTTTGAGTTGGGGTGTTAGCCCCGTAGCTCCCAAACGAGGGCTCCGATTTCAAAATAGTATTTGAGAGGTCCCCTCAACTTTTTAAGACGCTTCAGATGGTGCAGACGGCCGATTTTGGGGGGTCCAGGCATAGGAAAAATTTTTCAAAAAATATATTTCAAATTTGAGGCCGAATACATCCGAAAAGCGGCTCTGGCCAAGAAAATCAGATTTTCCGGAAAAAATTTTTCACCAAAATTTTTCCTATGCCTGAAAAAGCCCTCTAGCTCCTCACCAGGAGCTTCCGCGGTCAAAATTTGAGCACCATCTGAAGCGTCTTAAAAAGTTGAGGGGATCTCTTAAAAACTACTTTGAGATCGGAGCCCTCGTTTGGGAGCTACGGGGCTAAAACCCCAACTCAAAACCTTAAAAACTGACGATTCAAGGGTATCACATCCTGTTAAAATAAATCATCTAAAATATTTCAAAAAATGCTCAAAAAACAATAATAACAGTACTTTCAAAGTTAGCGTTTTTATGTGCGTTTTGTTGCGTTTTCAGTCCCAAATTTAAGTGTGACTGATCGTGGCCTCATCCGAACTGTATTCTCGTTTTCTCATCAATAATTTCCCTGTCTCTCACCCTTCAAACTAAAATTAAGGCTGACTCATCCTGAAACCTCAGTTTCAGCTGAAAATAAGGCTGCGTTTAAAATTTTTCTCATATCGAAAAACACAATATTGCTCAGAACGACAGACTACTCGGACAATGCATTCTTGTCTGTCATCCTAAGCTCATTTTAAAAAACGCCGTCGAGTGTGAGGAATTTTAGTTCAGTATTTTCCGAACAATTCACTACCTACTTCAATGAAATTGCGTGTAAATTGAACAATAAACACGTACGTATCCAGTCCTTCAGTTGGTGGGCCATTTCAAAGGACCGAAAGGACATTAAAGTGCCCCGAAAATTTCGTTTTCCGAATATCGTGTGCGTTCGCTCGGGCACACCGCACAAAACCAGTCAATCATCGAGAAAATTTGCCCCGAAAAGCCGAATTGCGGGCAGCTACGATGGCTAGAGTGGCTTCCCAGTGACCGGGATCGAACTTTTAGAGCCGCATATCTGCCGGATGTCATTTCGATCGTTGATTTGTGTAGGCAATTTGCAAATTTAGTTGTGCTCGGCTTCTCTGTGACCCCTTCTGGTTCCATTGTTTTGGTTCTTAAGTGCTTTTACCTCCGTCAGGGGCTATTTCCTGACCTTGCGCCGCTACTAGACTGCTAGAGGACTTATTTCTGCTGGAAGCTAGTTCTTGCTATCCATGTGTTTCCAAATTTCAGAATCCAGACCCTCCGGTGCGGGTTTCATCGGAGCTCAAACATTTCGCGATACAAAGAAATCTCTTGTTTCTCAAGAAAAATATTTGGGATTGCTCTGAGTGCGGAAAACTCGACAGGGATGGGCCTGGTGAGTGGGTGTCTCTGACCTCTTGATCTCGTGACTACTCAATTAGAAGCCAGCCGAGACGTCATTCTGCGCCGGTCTCTAGCTTTAGATATCCCAAACCCCAGATTGTCCAAAAATGATTAGATTAGAGATAGCGAATCTGAAAGTGAAAATCGCGGTGCACGTTTCCAGCATGCTTGACCCTTCCGTAACCTTTGTGATAACCTCGCTCACATGTTCTTCTATACTTCCAGTGTTGCAATAACAAGTATTTTGATAATTCAACTTCGAACACGAGAGGCAGCAGCACGCAGAGTACCAAAGTGTCCAGTTCACATTTGAAGTCCGAGCAGAGCGAAGAAGAGGAAGAAGCAGCCATGGACGTTGAGCAGCAGAAGCCCACTCCAGCAACTGGAGTCATAACCTCGGCCACAGTTCCTTCAGAGAACGGCAGTCTGGGAGGCCTGCACGCCGACCGAGTGGCGATTCTCGACGCCGGATCACAGTACGGCAAGGTAGAGTGGATCTCCGTCATTCTGTACAGCCGCTCTAAAGGGGATTTTTTCAGGTCATCGACAGGAAGATCCGAGAGCTGCAGGTGGAGTCAGAACTGATGCCTTTAAACACATCGGCAGCGAAGGTCAAGGAGGGGGGCTTCAAGGCCATCATCATCTCAGGAGGACCCGGCTCTGTGTACGCCGAGAACGCTCCAGTCTACGACCCCAACATCTTCGCCCTCAACCTGCCCATCTTAGGTACGGATTGGCGCTGTTGCAGGAGATATTTTTGGAGCATTTACCAAACACTTGCCGAAACCTCCGACTCGTGTCTTAAGAACTGCTCCGAAAATAACTTCAAGTGGAGCTCCCGGGGAAGTTTCGACTTTGGACTTCTAGGAGCTCTACTGGGAACAAGAGACCTACTCGGGAACGGGGTTTTCTAACACGAGTTCAATTTTAGGCATCTGCTATGGGATGCAGATGATCAATAAGGAGTTCGGAGGGACCGTGCACAAGAAGGAGGTCCGGGAAGACGGACAGCACACAGTCGAGGTGGAGCCTTCTTGTTTGCTTTTTGAGTGAGTAAATGAGAGGTTTTTGAAGCTGTTGGCGGAAGAAAAGAAAGTGCAGTCCCGCTAGAGCCTCGGGACTCACTGATACACTCTTCCCAGATCGAGGAGGCTTGAACAAACGACTCTGACTCTCGAGCTTTAAAGAGTTGCTACACAAAGCCCGACATTCTTCTACTACCCAAAAATATGTCTGATTGTCCGTCTGTCTGTCTATGTTTTCTTCAGAGACTAAATTAAAGGCCCCTGAAAATCAGACTATCTCATATAGTGGGTCCAATTTCATTGAACTCTCTTTGCAGCCGCCTGGAGCGCCAACAAACAGTGCTGCTGACGCACGGAGACAGCATCGATAAGCTCGGAAAGAAGCTGCAGGTGGGTGCCGTGTCCTCCAACGACATCGTGGCTGCCATCTTCAACCAGGAGCTCCGCATTTACGGCGTGCAATTCCACCCGGAAGTCGACCTCACCGTCAACGGCAAGCAGATGTTCTCCAACTTTCTCTTCGGCATCGCCGGTCTGGCGCCCAACTTCACGATGGTGAGTCGGAAGGAGGAGTGCGTCAAATACATCCGCGAGGCCGTCGGGACCACCAGCAAGGTGCTGGTCCTCGTGAGCGGCGGCGTGGACTCGGCTGTCTGTGCGGCCCTCCTGCGACACGCCCTCGACCCCGACCAGATCATAGCCGTGCACATCGACAACGGTGAGTCTCGTTTCGGGTCCCAAGTCAAGGGTCTAAAAGACGATCTTTTCAGGCTTCATGCGGCACGAGGAGAGCGAGAAAGTAGCCAAGTCCCTGCGTGACATCGGCATCAAGCTCATCGTGAAGAACGCCCACTTCCAGTTCATCAAAGGCACGACGGAGATCAAGATGCCGGGATCCAACTACATCACAGTGTCCCCCATCCTGATGTGCTGCGCGAACCCCGAGGACAAGCGCAAGATTATAGGAGATGTGTTCGTGAAGGTGTCCAACGAGGTGATCCGAGAGTTGAACCTGGTGCCGGAGGAGGTATTTCTGGCCCAGGGAACTCTCCGCCCCGATCTCATCGAGTCAGCGTCGGCCCTCGTGAGCTCGAACGCGGACAAAATCAAGACACACCACAATGATACGGAACTGGTCCGCAAGCTGCGAGATGCCGGTCGCGTCGTGGAGCCACTGAAAGACTTTCACAAGGACGAGGTGCGGGCCATCGGGTACGAGCTGGGGCTGCCAGTCGAGCTCGTGGAGCGGCATCCGTTCCCCGGGCCGGGTCTCGCCATCCGAGTGTTGTGTGCCGAAGAGCCGTACGTCGAGAAGGATTTCTCGGAGACACAGGTGAGATTTTGGTCATAGAGTCTCTTTTCTAACCGACTTCCCGTTCCAGGTGATTGCACGTGTTATCGTAGACTACTCCAATAAGCTAAGGAAAAACCATGCTCTTCTAAACCGCGTTGTGAATACGACGACCGACGAGGAGCGCGAGGAGCTGAAGCGCATTTCCGAGTCCAACAAGCTGGCCGCCACCGTACTACCTATTCGGACCGTTGGGGTTCAAGGTGCGAGACTGAAAACGACTTCCATAAGCCCATCTTAATGATTAAAAAAATTCCAGGTGATAACAGATCCTACAGCTACGTCGTGGGCTTGTCCAGCAACGAGAAGCCAGACTGGAATGACATGATGTTCCTCGCGAAGCTCATTCCCCGGATACTGCAGAACGTCAACCGGGTCTGCTACGTCTTCGGGGAGGAGGTGAAGTACCAAGTAAACGACGTCACTCACACATACTTGTCTCGCTTCGTGCTGTCTCAAGTCAGACACGCGGATCACCTTGTAAATGAGGTAAGAAAGGTGTCTCATTAGTACTGGGATATATTTTTACCAGCGACTTGTTCCAGATTCTTCACTGTTCTAATCTTATGCGAAGCGTGTCTCAGATGCCAGTAGTCCTAATACCCATCCACTTCGACCGGGACCCCGTGAACCGAATACCCTCATGCCAGAGGTCAATCGTGCTCCGGCCTTTCATAACAAACGACTTCATGACAGGGATTCCTGCGAAACCCGGGTCCGAGCAGATGCCTGAAGAAGTGAGTAGAGTCTCCCGTGAGTCTTCGTCCCCTAACTCGTGTCTTGCAGGTACTTGGAAAAATCGTGGAAAGCATCAAGTCCCAAGTGCTCGGCATCTCGCGAGTCCTGTACGACTTGACACCAAAACCGCCTGGCACCACGGAATGGGAATGAATAACGCCCCCAGCTGGTGCTTTTTGACATTGGATAAGTTTGCAAATTTAATACTTACTTTGTCTCATCGTGAAAAAATAAAGATTTCAGAAAATCGGATACACATCTAAAACCCTATATATTTATCAAAGATCCACTCAACATGCAAGTGTAGGACATACAGAAGATTGAGGAAATTGCATTCAGTTTACGTAATCTATAGAGAATCGATATAAAAGTAACATGTAAATTTTTTTAAAATCAAAAAGTGAACGTTGAAATTAAATATTGAATGAATAAAGAAATAGATCGATAAGGAAGAAACAAATTTAGAGCCCAATGAGTCCCTTTGGAGGAGAAAGTATTTTTAAAAATGTTATGTATATGAGTTTTACCTGATTTCGCTGCATTTTCTTCGAATCACTCTCAGCCGATGAGGAAGACAGACAAAATTTGAAGCATAACCTTAAGTTCTAGATTTCTGACTGAAAACAAGTAACAAACTAAAGCAAAGGAAGAAATAAACTCAAACAAACGTAAAATTTGTTTTTATTTTTAAACTTGTTTTTTTTAGAAAAAAAGACCCTAGAGTTGATCTCAAAGACTTTATAAGCTTAAAATTGAAGTACAAGCACTTGAAACCCTACAAACTAAGGCGCTGGAATCTCTTCACCATCTCATGTATCCGTTTGAAATTTTCTTGTGAAGATCGAAGAGGCTGTTGAAGACGTGGTAGTCGTGGATGCCCTTCCCGTACTGCCTCCTCAGCGTTTCGGGGGACTTCTCGTGCACGATGAGGGCGTAGATGCCTGCAATGACGGTAGTTAGAATGCAAAATAGGAGACGAAATAATTACAGACCTGCTTTCTGGGCCCCGAAGTAGTCGGTCGGAACGGTGTGGCCGATGTGGAGGCACTCTTCCGGCTTGAGGTTCTTCAGCTCGGCCGCCTTTATAGCCTTCTGGAAGATCTCGGCGTTTGGCTTCTCCACACCTGCATCGTAGGAGTTGATCACAAAGTCGAAGTAGTGGTTGATCTTCATGTTCCTGAGCAAAATGTCTAAGCGAGGATCGAAGTTCGAGACAACGCCCAGCTTAAAGGGGATCTCGTCCATCTGTCGCTGGAGCTTGAGGTAGTTGAGGAAGTCTATGGCACCGTAGGTTAGGGTCCAGCAGGAGCTCGTCTTGTACTCCTCCAGCAAGAACTCACAGAGCTTGTTCAGCTTGTCCATCGGAACGTGGATGTCACTCAGACTAGAATCTCGGAACGTGCCTGGAAGGTCAATTGAGCGGTAATTTTCTTGATTCCAGAGACAGCGGGGCCTTTTTCGATTATCTAACTCGCGATTATGGGGTGCAAAAATCATAATCTTATCAGCCTTTTTGCCGGTCTCCCAATATTTGTAAGCAAAGCCACAGCCATGGATTTTTTTTCTTCGCGTTCTCATGGATTCTGTGTCACTCAGCGTAATTTAATATATGAAAAGTACTCGACTGGCCTTGAGGCATCATCTGCGATTTAACCCCAAAAACAACGTAAATACGTCCAACAGCGAAACGCAGACATTGAAACCGTAAAACTGGTCGTGAACTCGGCAGATCGAGAAGGACAGGAGAACGATATCCAGACACGGCGGGGAGAAAGAGAGCGACGAAATTTCGTTCAAAAACGCTTTAAATGCCCAGCTTTCGCGGCGCCTGAAGAGGACCGGAGAAGTAGGACAGACAAACATATCACTTTAGGCTTGCGATACGTCATCACTTTTGCTTTTATTCCGTCTAGCCTAGCCACCGTCGGCCCGTCTACTGCGTACTCACCGATTATGACTCGTCTCCACCACTCTTGGTATCCAATCTTCGTTTTCAGGCCGAAATTTGGATGTGCGCGGTTCATGTGTTGCCTAGAATTATTCGTTTCCACAAAAAATTAACCCAATTGCGCCGCTTCTCGACTCACCAGTTGGACTTGAAGTTCGAGACGAGCGAGTTTTTGTCACTCAGGATGCCAAACATCGCCCCGAACTCCCCGTACTGCTTCCCCGGAGACGTTCTGAAGGTGATGAGGGTGTCGACGACATCGAAGGTGATCAACCGGAAGGGTATCACGGAGCGAATTGATCCGGCCATGTTACGTAAAAGTACTTCGAATTTAATAATTTACCTAGAGGCGAGCTACTACGTGACTTAATCGCGTTTTTACTGCCAGAGACGACGATACGGATTCAGATGGGCGCGAGGTGTTATCACTGCGACAACACTCCAGCAACTGATCGACTGGGTAACGAAGCAGAATATGTGCGGAGAGCCGGTGCAGTCTTCCCTCGCTCGTCTCGGAACGTCTCGCCGCGTGAAGTTCCAGGCTGGTTGGAGAGGGAGTTCTGCGCTACATTAACGAATGGAAGTAAATACATTGCGTGTATGAATGAACAAGGTCAGACGCGGGCTCTCAGAACGATATTGTTGTTTACGCCGTCGTGCAAATGTGTGCCTTGTATTGTGTTACCTGCTATTGCTAAGAAGATGCGTTAAGTCAGTCGGTCTTGAAGTTCAATGACACACCAGACTTTCTCCGGAGATCACTACCATAGGCCTCTTTGGAGCTGTACGATAAGAATGGAAGTGGGCTATAAATATCTTTCAACCGATAGGAGGCTTATCAATGGCACTCATGATGTCAGAGATACTGGAGAGAGAAACTTCCAGTCGAGGAATGAATATTTTTCTTAATTTTAATTTTAAATTTAAGAAAAAGTTTTAAAAGGCTACGTTCTAAATCAGAGGCGAAACTCAAAGGTCAAAAAGGCTTTAGAAAATTTTTTGTAGCTTTCAAGGTCGCAGGATTGTTTTTCTAGACTCATCAAGTTTTTACTCCCCCTCTCCTCCTTCTCCTTTCTGCTTCCTTTCTCAGGCGTTTAAAATAATTTCTAGAGCTCCCAAAAATATTAAAAACATTTTTAAAATTTATTAAAATTTTAACAAATTAACAATTTTTAACATTTTTTGGCATTTTTAGAACATTTAAAAAAATGATGCTCTTTTAAAAAAAATGTTTAAAAAATTGAAATAAAATCATAAATTATTAAAAATGTTTTCATAATTTTGTAACATATTTTGGAACCTTTTTTACTTAGGTAGCTCTAATAATGACTCTGACCTGGTGCCTCTGGAAGTGAACATGATAGTTTTTGAGAACAAAGAACTCATAAATCAGTCATCAATTAATCATGAATTAGAATTTAATGTAGCTCAAAAAATGTCACGCAATGAATCACTCAATCTTCTTATCGTCGTGCCAATTTCATCCCGATCGAGGTGCACTTCAATCGGCGACACTAGCGTAACTCCACTTAGCTCTAGTCAGTGGCGTAACAAGACAGCAGGCTAGTGGTAGCAAGTATTGACTTTAAAAATTCTCCCAATTGACTCAAGTTCCGCCTCTGCCACCAGCGCATATTGATGATATGGCCGTGTTTGGGTCTCGGTATTGAACAACTTTGTAGCTTTTGTGTTCGCCGATACACGCAGAGACTCCCGTAGCTCTCTCAAATCGCATATGAGTCGATCTTTGGGGACTCGCGAGCCCCACTCAGACACACGTCGATCACAGATCGGGTCAGACGTGTGAGTTTCCAATCGGAATTCGGGCACCTCGGAAAATCGGAATGTGCTGAAAGCATTTAGTTTCATTTTATAGTGCAACAAAACGCATTTAATTACCGTCCCAATTATGCAAAGTAGTCGGAAAGCAATTGTGAAGTTAGTTCGTGATCATGACATCAACACTCGGAGCCCCGTTGGCGTTTGAAGTCTGTGAATTATGTTTCCTGGAGTGAATTAATCAGAGATCTGTGGAACAATAGAGAGAAATTGCAATGCCTCTGATTTAAAAGAGCCAACCTGCCATCTGACTTGAATGTGTTTTTAATAAGCTATTTGACTCTGAGATCAATTCAATTTTAACCCACTCGTCAGCGCTATGGGGAGCTCACCTAGCAAGTATCGTTCCTGTCACGCTCCTAAGTGCGATTCGAGCTGCTTCTCGTGCGAGTGCTGCTGCGACTCGGATGTGGAGGAAAAGGCGGAGATCCGGACGCTTTCGCCTTTCAACGAGGCCCGCCCCAGCGAGACAGTCGGTAAGAATTTCGAGCCTTGTCTTATCTCCCAGACCAGAGTATATAAGGGCAGAGTCGAGTGTTTGCATAAATTGTTCAAATATTGCGGAACCTTGCTTGAGTTCAAACACAACCTGACACAGTCAGGTATCGAAAATGGGGCGATTTCAAGAGGAAGGGTCTGATTCACTGATGCACTCCATAACTTCCTCCCACCTCCAGCTCCAGCATTTCAATTACGCACAATTAGAACACGAAACGACACACGTCCTTGACTGCAGCTTACACGTAGTAAATTTGTGAGTCGTCAGGTAGACCCTAATCACCACTCCACGGGTCTTTTGTTAAGACAAAACACCCCGGCTCACGCAAAAATACTCACTTTTTGAATGAATTTGCATGAGCAATATGTAGGTCTAGCTGCCATGCCGTAAATGACGATCCGACACCGATGCAAAGGGAACTTAATGACGGTGTTGAGAGCAGTTGGTGGAAGCACTGCATTCCAAATTTGATTTATACGCGCGCATTTAGCTAACTCCTGCTCAGATCTCGGATCAGTCTTAGATCAACCATCGAAGCGGAAAGACGCTTGATTCTCCATTTAAAAAATTCAAGTAGGATGAACTTGATTATCTCCAAATCAAACTACAAACGTGAACTTGTCTCTTGAGATCTTGAAGTTGAAAGAAATCGTTTATTGCATAATAAACCACCAGAGGAACTGCTTAGCCATGACCGATAGATTTTACTTGCCGTCATCGTGGTGGACGCCAGACATGGACTTTTGGCGGCGTGGGCGGAACCGTGGCTCAGCCCGTCATCGGCCTTCCGTGCGAATTTGGCCTGCTGCACGATGTGAGAGTCATATTATTAAACTACTTGGGTATATTCACTTTCTAGCTGGGAGCTACGAGAGTTCTTTGGGACGAGCAATCCTGAAGTGGCTCCATATTTGTACATTGATGGGGAAAATTTCGGAAGCTTCAAAAAATTCGGTGGGATTTTCAGGTTTCTCAAAAAATGTGTTGGGTGCAAAACTGAGTTTATGTGGTAACTGAAATTGTAAAAATATACTCTTTGAATCTCACAATGGTATTTCTGGAATCTTACTTCATGCTATTTTTAAAAATGAAAAAAAATTTGAAAATCGAAAAATCAAAAATTTTTTACGATGAAAACAAATTGAAAACATAAACTCAGTGCTTCTCACTGTAGATTAGGTCAGGAGAGGGAGAATAGCCAGGGGTTTCCAACATAAAAGGGTCCTCTATTCTATGGAATTTTCAATATTTAAAGAGATTCTCTCAAAATTTGGTAAAACTTTCAAGATTGGCATGGATATTATAAATATTCAAGCAACCTTAAAAAATGTTAAGAATATCAGAAAACGAGAGTGAGTCAAGCAGGGTGACCGCCTTATTTTATTATGCTTTTTAATTGCGGCTTGCCATTATAAAAATCTCTTCTAATGTGAGGCGCGGAAGATTGATTGCGAGAGCGATGAAAAGTGTATTTTTGGACGCCTCATCAAAAGTCAAAACGATGATCGTTATGTTTGGAAAATAAATGATCGGCAGTTAGACTCGAGAGGCACTCTAGATTTGTCACTTTAACGACTTAATTTTGTGGGGTTTCGACACTCTCTAGCTAGCATAAAATGACGGAAGAAGGCAGCTCTCAAACGGCTTCAGAAGTTCACTCCAACTAAAATACCAAATTTTTTTCAGACTCAATATCCACTGAGGTCCTCAGAATCAAAACAGTGGACCTCTGCATCGACGCCAATGGCAAGCAGCACCACACCGATCGATTCGAGCTGATGCGTCGTGATGGAGCCAGGGGACTCCCGAAGCTCATTGTCCGTCGAGGCCAGCCCTTTTACTTGAGGCTCAACTGCAACCGGCCGTACACCAAGGGGAAGGACGCCATAAGCCTCATATTCACTGTGGCGGACGATGAGAAGCCCAGTCACGGCCACGGAACTCTGCTAGCGATTCCGCTGCAGGAGAAGTCCGACGACGTCCTGAACGAGAGGAACCAGGAGTGGTGTGCTGGCATCAACGACGTGGACGGAGACGTCATCGAGATCGTCATCAGGACCTCCAACGAGGCGCCAGTGACCCAGTGGAAGCTCGACCTCGACACCAAGCTCATGTCGGACGGGAGCACCAGGACCTTCTCACTACCCCTGCCCTTCTACTTGCTCTTCAACCCATGGTCGCCCTCGGATCAGGTCTACTTGCCGAACCAGGAGAACCTCCAGGAGTACATCCTCAACGACACCACTCTCATCTACCGGGGATCCTACAACCGTATTCGTCCCTCGATCTGGAAACTGGGTCAGTTCGACCGCGATGTTCTCGACTGCGCCCTCTATCTCGTGGGCCAGGTGGGTCGCGTGAGTCCTGCCTTCCGGGGAGACCCCGTCAGAGTCACTCGGGCGCTCTCTGCGGCCGTCAACTCGAACGACAACGACGAAGGGGCGGTCCAGGGCCGGTGGGAGGAGACTTTCCCCAACGGCATCGCTCCCACAAAGTGGTCCGGGTCCACGGAGATCCTGCAGAAGTACTGGAAGAGTCGCAAGTCCGTAAAGTACGGGCAGTGCTGGGTTTTTGCGGGTAAGAAATTCTCGACACCCGAAAAATAAACTGATGGGGTACTTTTCAGGAGTCCTGACGACCGCAGCTCGAGCTCTCGGGATCCCCTCTCGTATCATCACGAATTACTGCTCTGCCCACGACACCCAGGGCTCCCTCACAGTGGACTACTTCGTGGACGAGAAGGGCAACAAGATGGAGGAGATGAACTCGGACTCCATCTGGAACTACCACGTCTGGAACGAGGTCTGGATGGAGCGGTCTGATCTGGAGAGCGGTGCTGCGGGGGGATACGGAGGGTGGCAGGCCGTCGACGCGACTCCTCAGGAGACCTCCGACTCCATGTACCGCTGTGGACCGGCATCTGTGTGGGCCGTGAAGCTGGGCGAGGTCAACAAGCCGTACGATCACGGATTTCTGTACGCTGAGGTGAACGCTGACAAGATCTTCTGGCAGTACGGAGGCCCGACTCAGCCTTTGAAGCTTATCAGGAAGGATCCCTTAGGTGAGAACTCCATTGTTAACCCAATGCATCAATTTGACCGCATTTCAGCAATTGGCCTGTTCATGAGCACCAAGGCCGTCAACCTCTGGGCTCGAGAAGACGTCACCGACACGTACAAGTTCCGCGAGAAGACCGAGGAGGAACGGGACGTGATGCTCAAGGCCCTGCGGCAAACCAGCAGCAGCTTCTCCAGGTACTACCTCAACGAGGAGTTCAACGAGGTCAGCTTCGATTTCGAGCTTCGGGACGACATCAAGATTGGGGAGAACTTTGCCATCGTGAGTCGATATAAATATTTTTCTTCACTGCAAATCCCTCAATTTTGAAACTTCCAGGTCTTGAGGATCAAAAATAGGTCCGTGGAGAAGACTCACGAGGTCAGTGGAACCCTGCAGGTCCACGCAGTGACCTACTACGGCAAGAGCAAGGACCCGGTGAAGGTCTACAACTTCCTGGAGGAGATAGAGCCCAAGACCACGAAGCTCATCAAGCTCGAGGTCACCTTCAACGACTACTACTCACACCTCGTGGACCAGGGATCCTTCAACATCTCCTGCGCCGCCAAGGTCCGAGACACCGACTACGATTACTTCGCCCAGGACGACTTCAGAGTCCGGAAGCCGGATATCAAAATCTCCCTCACTGGTGAGCCCGTTTCTCGCGAGAGAATCGAGGTCATCGTGAGGCTCCTCAACCCACTGCCGATATCTCTGAGGAAGGGGGTCTTCCACGTGGACGGCGCCGGACTCGAGAGCGCTCTCATTTTGAAGGTACTTTTTAATTTTTGTCCTAGGCCAAAGCTCATTACTTGACTGCTTCCAGATGCCAGAGATCCCTGAGGCCACAATTGCAGAGGGAAGGTTCAGCATCGTCCCGCCGTGGGCTGGCCGACACACGATCGTCGCGAAGTTCGACTCGAAGGAGCTCACTGACGTCGACGGGTTCCTGGCTTTTGAGGCGAAACCGAGGCCCGAGGACGTCAATGAAAATGATGTCCATTCCGACGTGATTATTCGAAGGACCGACGTCATTCCCTGAGTTCTGCGTGTTCTGAATAAAATGTTTTCTGATTTCAACGGCTTTGATTTTCGAATCTCTGGCGGAAATATCGGCAGCTAAATTCGAAAAGATCGTTACTCATTTGGGCGCGAAACGAGTCTCAGTCATCACTGCTGAGTGATTTCGCCACACACTTCATTTAATGGGCTCTGGAATGCTTCAGAGCTGTTTACGAGGGACAAATCAGTGAAAGTCAAAGTCACTTCTGAAGTCTCCTACGTCACGATACGGGACTGACTACTCAGATAAGATTAGTAGGAGCCAGGCTCGTGAGTCAAACGCCTCTTGAAACTTGGACACAAACCTCTTATCAAACGTGCTTTTGATAAGCATGTGACTGGAACGAGGAACCGTGCAATTTATGACCAAGAATGGCGGTGTGAGGCGATTTTTCAAGCGTCGTGTCGTCTTAAGTCGAGATAAACGGATTGCTTACTCCTCAAAGCCTGTTTGCGGGTCCATCACGTGAAAGCCATTCATGTCAGTCAGCCACTTATTGCTCAAAGTGGAGAATCGTGTCGGCGCAGTTCCGATTGCAGCAAACGCAAAAGCAGATAACAGGGTATTGGGGACTCGTCAATCAAAAGATAACTCAGAAGTCGTCTGAGAATTTTTCTGGAAGTTTCTGTGCCAAAAATCTGGGGTCTCCAGAAACGGACGAACGTACATGTGTCGAACATATCGCGGTGATAAGCACGACTATGCGTTGAGTACTTTGCGCGAGACCCGCACACAAACGCCAGAGAGACCGAGCTTACTTGCTGTGCGAATGAACAGACAGCGTTCAGTTCTTCAATCAACTCGTTCCGGAGCAGACGTGTTTTATAACAACTCCACGGCATATTATTGTTTGCTGTCGATATATATTGTATAGAAAAATTTCACCAGAGTATCGCAATAACGACTCCACTTGTTGCTTTTTAGTTGGTGTTTGTGTTAGATTTGACGGTGCTGAAGTGTCGAAAAATTCGGTGATTTGCAGCAAAAGACAGAGTTGAAAATTTCTCCCTGAATTCCGCGGACAACAAAAAAACCAGAGACTTAGCAAGCTTTGCGAGAAAAGCCATAGAGCTGTAATTTTAGCGCACACACACGCGAACTATATAATCATCTGTAAATAATAATGCCTACTTGGGGATACAGCGCTGAAAACGGTGAGTTTGCACATCTCTCTTGCTGCTTCTCGACAAGCGACTCGGCTCCGGCTCTGAGGTACGGAGCGCCGAGGAACAGCCAGTACTATTGAATTGCTTTCTCTGTGTCAATATTGACCTCTTGCTCGGGAAGTTTGCGGCTTCCTTCGACCACTTTGAAGGTGACAGCTTGGTGGGTTCTATTCTTGTAGCTCAGGAAGAGTCAAGGCTTAGTTTAATTAAAAAAAAAAGAAAATTTAGCCAAATTTGAAAGTTGACAAAAAATTCCAAAATTATGGGTGAGTCCAGCAACTTAGGGACCTGAGGGTGATCACGAGACATACACACTTGTTGAAACACAAATTACAGTGAAGCACTCGTTTGTGTCTAACTCGTTGTCATCATTATTATCGGGAAGCTCGAGCCGAGGAATGTGACAAAAGAAATTGCATTCTCGAGGGGGGGAGCAACTG
Organism: Forcipomyia taiwana; assembly: GCA_963930915.1. Taxonomy (NCBI): domain Eukaryota; kingdom Metazoa; phylum Arthropoda; class Insecta; order Diptera; family Ceratopogonidae; genus Forcipomyia; species Forcipomyia taiwana. Next base: position 428,797 of record CAWVOI010000099.1, on the reverse strand, counting down.
GATTTGCGTGTCAAGGACCACCCCGGAGAGCCTAAGTTGACGCCCCCCAGTCTCGTGAAACTCGAGGCAGTCTGGCTCGTGTTTCGCGATCGCGAATTGGAGCACTCAAAAATGTAAATTTCGTTGACCTCACGCAGCTACTGGGCTCGTCACGAGCAGTCACGAGTACAACGAGTTCTGAAGATGATAAAAGTGCACATGATTGAGAGCGAGCAGGTTGCGACCAGGAACTCGATCGGTATCGGGCTTGTCGGCGCAAACTAGTTTTTGCCGCGCTCTGCCTTCTCAAACTTTGCTTAAGCGCTATTAAATTACTTCAATTAAGGTTTAATAAAAAGTTCTCCCTACAACATGCGCACCAAAGTCACATGATATCGCTGAAAACACTTTTAATTGTTTTGTGTACATTTATTCAACATCTCGGTGGTATTTGCTTCTCCATGCTCCACAAGTTTACAAGCCGCTTTTTGTTCTCCGCGTACGGGGGGACTCGCGAGTTTCTGGACCCCCTCAGGCTTCATGAAATTTTTAGATACTTTCTGGTCCTAGGGTAGATTTCATACAGTACATATCCGCGACAACGACCCATGTAAACAGCTTAATTGATCATTGCCGCTGGCCGATTCCGGATCGCTCGACTAGACAACTTGCCCGGAGCCATTCAGTTCTCAGTCCAGTTTCTTTCCCATTTTCTGAGCAAACGTGCGGAAGTCGCAATTTTCCGTATCGATTTCGCCGATCTGCTGTATTTCGTCTCTTGTTTCGCCTCACCGGGCGATCTTTGATAGTCATCTACAAATCACTTGTCCACGCGATGAAGAGCTCGGGGCTAATCTGAGTGAGCAAAAAGTGAGCCAATCAACTTTTTTGCTGTGGCAAAGGAAATTCTGGGAGTTCATCGCAGTGACTTGGGGTTTTGGGCTAATTGGGAATTAAGGTGTAAGCCCATAAGTCTTTGAAGGGCCCTCGAAGCCAACCTTGTCCTTGTCTTCTTCTTCAAATGCCGTTATCACCACGTCATTGCCATTGCCCATATTTACATCCCTTTCCGGTAAATAATTACAGTCCGCTCAATGCATTGTTCTCTAAAATTAGACCTCCAGACCGGCTGAGAGAGTACACAAACAGCGCTACCGTGCCGGTCATGCCTTCTTCTCTGCCCGTCTCGAGTCTCGTGCGCCCTGGAAGCTGGTCTGCTGCTGATAACGCGCTCACTTGCTCGCTCCGTGATACATTGTTGTGAACTGCCAGTTGCTTTGATTGACTCACTACTCAGAGGTAACCACGTAAGGGCCTTCACGTGCCTTCGTGGAATTTTATCTTGTGCATTAGTCGCCGAGTACTTTTCTATTGTCTTCTGCGTCTCTTGATTTTTTCCTCCTTCTTATCAGAAATGCAAATATACTTAGTAGCCAGAAGCTGCAAGCTGCTACTGGGTGCCCAGAGGCTCTTTAAAGACGCAGTTTCGTCTTCTTCTGGAACGTTCCGAAATCGCCGCTAGGACTAGAGGCGCGTGTTTTTTCTCCGACACCCGCAGTCCGCGAGTTCATGACTAATGCATCAATCACTGCAAATTATCCATAAACATCTAACTATCCTTTTCCAGGTCGAGTGTTCAAATCCCAGTATGGGCCAGTTCTGCTGACCCGGAAAGGGATACAGGCAATTTCTCTCGACAATATAATTTTCTCACCTCATTGTAAATTCTAATGCGATACGTATTCATTCAGTCATTCAATTTCGTTATGCAACATTGCAGCCAGAACTAGCTGCCCGAGCCAATCCAGCCCGGAGGCTTGATAATTGTGACAGGTTGAGTGTGGAAGTGTCACTTGTGGAACTGGAAAAATGAATAAATTCTATGCATTTTCCCTCGTGATTTGCAGCCTCGAATTAAGTAGATTAAAACTCCTGTCGCAACTCGTTTCCACCTCAAGTCCCACCGCAGACGACATCGGCGTATTGTGAAATTCCAATCGCGAGTCTCGTTTTCTTTTTTTATAGCTGTTTAATTTATTCAAGCGAAATGTGATCGAGTCATGTGACTTATTAATATGGGAGTTAAACCAGACTTCGCCCATTCGGTATTCTCTGAATAAGTAGTGCGAATGCAAAACCGGTCCGAGCGACGTCTTGAGAGATTGATGGGCCGTGGTGGGCTTATGCGATGGGCTAACCCTTTCCGGACCTGAAACACCTGGACATTAATTTTCATCGCGTTATTGGTCACACTCAATTACGATACAAATCGCAAATTGGCTGCCAATTACGTGCTCGTTATCACCATTTTGTTTTTCTTATCGAAAATCACGTGTTTTTAGCACACCTCAGACTGCACATGTTCATTCGCTAACGGGGCTTTTGGCCGTTAAATCACTCTGCCTTGACAGGGTCACGATAATAAGATGCACATTCGCAAGTTGACCCTGAAGACCCTGTCGAGATTATAAACACGAAAAGTACCATCATTTGGCAACAGCGGTGTAGACAAGAGGAGCTCGAGACGACTAAGTTCCTCCTAGTTCACCGTATTTCAGCTATCGAAGCTTAGATTTTTGGACAAAATGAAATTCTTCTGACCCCACTTAACGGTCAGATGGTGTGATTTTCAAACTTAACCCGGAGACTCAAAGATAACAGCACTTCAAGGGGTCGGTTAGACACACCAACTTTAATGTTAGGAAGATCTGAGAGAGCCTCAGGGCACGGAATATCCTAGCTACGTCACTGGCTAGTAAACACAAAACCGGCTTTTAAATTTATTTGGGAGTTCCAGCTCAGGTGGCCAGCAGCCTGGTGTGTGCGTTGGCGAGTCGAATTTCTAGAGATTATCGACGACTTTGGGTATTTTTATGAGCCGTCGAGTTCTGTTTTTTACGCCTCACGAGTGCTGATAAAAATTTTATTGACCCGGCCGCTGAAATGTAAACATTTGTGTTTACGTCTGTCGTTCGGGTTTTTGCATTCTCTCGAAACTTTTCAGGTTTTCAGAACTCTCTTTAAAACAGAAACAAACAAGTTAAAAATAGGACGACTCAGGAGATTACGAAGACCCAGATCACATGTCTTGACGGCTCCATTAATCACCTGGCTGACTGGCTCCCGAGTTGAGCAAGTAGTTCCTCGTAAAAACGTCACCAGGGGATTAGTTGTTGTTTAGATTATGAGCGTAAGGCGTGACTGTGACGCGCTTGAATGACTCCGTTGCAACTCACTGACGTCGGATGTAAACATTAGGGTTCATTAAAACCTTGTTATCACTCGATCTCTCGCCGATCGCCGAGTTGTTACTCGCGCTCCGAAGAGTCATTGCGCGCGCATTACTGTTAAGTTCATGACTAATTCATTAGCACTCATTGGATGGGCTTTCAATGTAATATTTGCTCGTTAATAGGAACACTTCTAATCATGCCGATGGTTCAAGGCCAGCTAGAACCTGGTTCACTATCTATTCTTGCACCAAAATTAGCATCTCCAAAGTCCCGACAAAGTCACATAAGAGGCGCGAAAAGGCGATAATTAGCAAATTGGCTGTCTTGACAGCACCAAGCTAAAAGTCTCAAATGTCCGATCACGACCACCTAAACGACGCGATTGTTGCGCTAGAAATGGTGCTTGGCACCGAAAGTCTCGACCTTTGCTGACCTCAGAACAATTTGCAATTCCAAAATGTCTCCCAAGGTCGGAGGTAACTCGATTTGCTCGTTTAATTTTTTCACGCTTCACCTACCGGGACACGTGCAAGGCTGTGCATTTGCAAAACCAATATAATTACAATCTATTGTCGCCCTCACTCACGTCAAGTGCGGTGATTTGAGCCGTTAGAAATGAAATTGCTCTCTTACAACATTTATCGGGGATGTAATTGCAGGAATTAGCGGAAATGACTGTTTTAAAATGCATGTCAGTCACTTTTCCTTGTCGTGCTCAGTTGCAGGCGGCGTGGGATTGAATCGTGAGGTTGCTTAGGAGAACTTTGCTGCGAGCTCAGAAAGTCACGAGAGATTCTCGAGCCTCCCCGTAATAATTTTGTGTAATTAGTTCCATGAAGGAGGGAGGGCTCACTTGCTTTCCTTTGTACAGGGAAATGTCAATCAACAGGAAGCGGAGGACTAATTCAATGTGGACAAATAGACATAAAATAGTCATTACGGTTATTGGAGCCATGAAATATTCATCATTGAATTACAAAAAGCGTGTACCTAAGCGACGTAACTGAGGCTTGAAAGGGTGCTTTTTTCAAAGAAGAAGGTTCACAAAATGTAGAGGTCTCTCAGTAGATCCCTTGGCACTCCTCTGTTGATTTTTTGACAAAAACTTCCTAAGTCTCCTCGTTTGAGAGCTTTTGAGACTCAGTTGAAGAATAGACAGACGGACAAACAGGAGTGATGTCACTGACACTCCGTGGCGGATTTAATGACAATCAAGAGGGGAGAACAGCTATCAGCCCAATTTGTTGACATGACGAGGGTTAACATGTGGTCTGAAATTAGATGTAATTAGAGGGCTTAATTGGGACTTCCCACTGGACAAATTGAGAACGGGAGGGCCGAAAGTGAGGTTCATTCTAATTAATATACGGTCTTGGCACCCGGGAACTTAACGACCACTTTCAGCTCGCTACTGGACCATTAAAATTTAATCTAAACGTGACACGGCCTCTGGAGGTGAAGTGTCAGTCGTCAGCTCGTAAAAACAATTTTTTTCCTCCGAAAGTTAAAAATTAAATTCAGGATTTTTAATCAAATTTATGGGTATTTAGTGCCGTCTGCAAAAAGACTCCCGATGGGCTTTCCAAGTGCTAATTAGAGTGATTGTGAAATTATCAGCAATCGCTTTTATGCCAATTAGCCCGGGGACATTTATTAGATGAGCTCGCCGTTAATTTGATTGATATGTTTATTTTTCTAGTCCGACCTTGTTCACCTTGGAGCATAATGATTTTATAATTGCGCACATGGGTTATCTATTTTCCAGAGAGATGATAAGGGAAAACAGAGGTTCTTGCCAGAGCCAATATTATTCCATGATTGATTTATTTCCCCTGCCTTCTGCGATGGGTAGTATCGTCCAAATTAAGTTCGCACTGTAATTTATTTCTTCATCTCCATTCTCGAGAGTAAGTGACTTTAACGATGCGAAAGCGACACCGCGCGTAAATATTTGAGTTGGCGAGATAAATAGCCGCGAAAATATTAGCTAATTGAGTTTTATTTCAGTTTGATTGAGAAAGGCCGATATTTGAGAGAGACTTAATTTTGATGACTTGATATGGGGCGGCCACTCAATAGCTCGCTATAATATTGAATTGCAAATACTCTTGCGAGACCCAAAGAGCTATTTAAATTAATCAAAGCTTGTTTGTGCGCATTGCAGGCCGAGAGACCCTCTATGTAGATCGTTGAGTGCATTGTTTTGCGCCGCAAGTGGCCTTAATTTGATATCAACAAGTAGCGACTGGATTAAATAAGGGGGTGTCGAGGGTCAGGTGTTCTAGAGGCGAGCATTGACTGATTGGACGACTGGGGCTTGGAACCTGTCAAGCTGCACCCGGCACTACTGCCAGTGAAGATTTATCCCTTCTTTTTTTTAAAACTCTGGTCGAAGAAAATTATGAATGTAGGAGCTATTTTTGGCCGCGAGAATAGACGTTACGATTTGATAAGAATTCAGGAGTGGGCGAATAATTTATCACGTTTTTGTTCACCTCCGAGATCTGGCGGACTTCCAATGAGACCCGCGCGAAATAATTAATTTTCCTTGAACTTGACTCGCCAGCACATATCTAATTGAGCGTCTCTTTTCAGGTCCCGCCGTGTGGCCAAAGCTCTTCCCGCTAGCCAACGGGAACCGCCAGAGCCCCGTGGACATCCGCACCTCCAACACCATCCAGGACACGACGACTTTCGGCCAGCTGAACTACAAATATGTGCCAGAGAACACCAGGAGCCTCGTCAACCCGGGCTACTGCTGGCGCGTGGATGTCAAGGGCGAGGGCTCTGAGCTCACGGGAGGCCCCCTGAACAACGACACTTTCGCTCTCGAGCAGTTCCATTGCCACTGGGGATGCTCCGACGGCAGGGGATCCGAGCACACTGTTGACGGCGTCTCCTACTCCGGCGAGCTGCACCTCGTTCACTGGAACAAGACCAAGTACGCCTCATTCGCCGAAGCTGCCTCCAAGCCCGATGGCCTGGCGGTCCTGGGATGCTTCCTGAGCGTCGGCAAGCACCACGAGGAGCTCGACAAGGTGGCCCGACTGCTGCCCTTCGTGGCCCACAAGGGCGACCGCGTCACTCTGACCGAGCCCTTGGACCCCTCCAAGTTGCTGCCCGAGAACAAAGCCTACTGGACCTACCTGGGCTCCCTCACGACGCCCCCCTTCAACGAGTCCGTCATCTGGATCGTCTTCAAGGACGCCATTGAGGTCTCCCCCGAACAAGTAAGCTGACGAGAATTTATCCAGAATTTTCTCTAAACGCCCTTTCCTTCCAGTTGGAGCTCTTCCGAAGCCTCCGGTGCTACGACGTCAACGAAGAGTGCCCATGCGACGAGCTGAACGGACAAGTCATCAACAACTTCCGGCCCCCACTTCCGTTGGGAAGCCGTGAGATCCGCGAGTTCGGAGGCCACTAGCAGTGAATCGTCATTTCAGTTGAATTCGCTTTCTTGTTTGTTAATTTTTACTAATTTTGCTCCTAAATTTTAGTCAGTAGTCCTATATTTTTTTACCCCCAACTATCTCGAAATACAAATCCGTGTTTATGATATTCCTCTGCTCTTTGATTTTCTTGATGTTTAAGTTTGTTTTATGTTAATTAGTGTGTTAATGAAACGCAACAAAAGTGCATTATAACAGTGTGACAAATATTAATCACAATATACTATACATAGACTTAAGGAGAGACTTGAGAAGGGCACAATTTACTAAAGCCAGTTTGGATAAGCTTAAGAATGACCAAAGTACCTCACAGGAAGTGATGCAAAGCAACAATAAAGTTTGTCAATTATAACGTGTACACTTGACATTTAGAATCGTAGAGATTTAAGGACAAAACTAAAATACAAGCTTGAGAGAATATTGCAATGCGAATATGGATTTTACTAGCCTTGAGGCGACTAATAAAAATGTTTTGAAAAAATATATACTGCTGAGTTTTAAGACTTTGAAGCCAGGACAAGAGGACATGAGGTCAGAGTTGAGGCCAGGGTGGAGGCGATTTGTTCCCAATTGTCGCCAATAGTTCTATTTGCCAAATAAGGACTTTCCGAGGCTGAAAATGATTCTAAATCGTTCTTCTGCTCCCTAGAAATTTTTTTTTACACTTTGAATGACTCAAATCGGTTCAGAAATAGCTGATTTTCGGCCTATAATTGAAGTAAGCCTTTTCCAAAATGATCGAAAACCATTTCATTTTTCAAAATTTTTACAGAATAAAAATCGAAAAAAGAGTATAAAGAATATAAAGAGCCTTCAATCATACGTGTATGTTCAGTTTCTGATTTTGTAGCATTTTTTGAATGAATAAAATAGAAAATGGCCTTCATCAGCTATTTTTGAATCGATTTGAGTCATTCAAAGTGTTAAGAAAATAGTTTGGGAAGCAGGAAAATGATTTAGAGTCGTTTTCGGACACCAGGAAGCCCTAAATAGGCAAATAGAACCATTGGCGACAGTTAAGCTCCGCCCCCAAAAACATGTTTTGGAAAGTAGGAGAAGGTTTTAGAATCAATTCCAGCACTCAAGAAGCCCTAAATAGGAAAATAGAATAATTGAAAAATCGGCTCCACCCTGGCTTTAAGGTAGTGGAAGATGACTTCGAAATTGCGCCATGAATGTTTGAAGCAACACCAGCGCCATCTGTGATAATGAAAGCAAACTGAGCCATTTATGTCTCTGCTAAGCTCCCCCATTTTCCCAATAAAAGCCAGGCTTCAGCATGTTCAATGGAATTCTCGTTTGGCTTTATTGAACAATAAATTTATTGTCGATCTCAGAGTATGTAGATTATGACGGCTGGTAAACATAATTTGGTATAATAAATAATTTCATTACAGCTGATGATGTATATGACCACACATTTAAACGTCTCTTTTATACCTTTTAGCCATATTTAAGCGACTTATCCTTACATTAAAAAGTCTAATCTACTGGGTTGTAAATTTCCAAATTTGGCTTTGCAGGACTGAGTTGCACCTGGAAAATGGGAGATTAAAATTTACCATGACCTCGTTAGAGCTCACCTTTCTGCAGTAACACCACTCTGTTGAGCGTATCGAGAATCTAAGCAAACATTGAGTTTCGTGTGTTGGATGAGGCCACCATCCCGGAAGCGCCACTGTTGATTTTCCGAGTCGTCACACAGCTTCATAACAATCATGGAACCGCGCGCAAAATTGACTAGAGTTAGGCATAAATCTAAGTGTTTCAATTGACCCTTTTTCGTGAAAGTCCATTCCTGGTTGCCGCCAGTGTCGTGGCAGACGAAGAGACCTGCAATGAAGGCCGTGAGATGCTGGAGCTGAGACTTGTGGGGATTCACTTACCAACTGTCCCGTCTATGAGATGTCCCAGGGTGTCTAGGCAGAAGGAGCTTTGTCTCAGGCTTCCTTTCAGCTGAGATTCAGGTATCGTTAACTCGGGGTAGACGTTGTCTAAGTACCATTTGAAGGGTTTGCACTGGAGCCGCTCTTTCAGCTCCAGTCGGTCGTCGATGCTGCAAAGGCAAGATGAGAAAGGAAATTCCAGGGATCCGACTCAACTTACTTTCCAAAGGGAATGTTCTTGGCCAGTGGAACCGAAGCGTAGTAGTATTTCTTGAAGTCGTCCATCCAGACTTCCGCCGCCCGACGCGTGTTGCGAGCGAAGACGTTCCCGCTTCCACCTGGAAAACTGTATGGGTGTCGTTTCCGGAACACGTGGCCGACGCGCGAGCACGGAATAATCTCGAGGCTGCCCCCGCACATCCACACCCGAAAGCTGATTTCCAGGTTCTCGCCTCCCCACACGTCCATCTTCATGTCGTACTTGCCAAGCTTCTCGAAGTAGGGCTTCTTGATGACGAACAGGCCTCCGGCAATCATGGGGGTCAAGATGGCCGACGTGGGGTCTTTCTGGCGCATCGACCGTTCCTCGGAACTCAGATACTCCCACTTGAAGACCTGGAATGGAGGCAAGAATTAAAGACTCTGGATCTACTTGAATTCATGGGTTGTAATAAGGGCACCAAAAATTTGACCTAATAAATTTGAAAAGTTGACCTAAAAAATTGACCTATAAAAGTTAAAAGTTGACCTAAAAGATTTACAAAAAATTTACCTAATTGATTAAAAAAGTTGCCCAATAAAAATTCGTAAAATTGACCTAATTTTTAATTAAAATGGACGAAAAAAATATTTGATTTTTATTAAAGAAAATTCAAATTGGACAAATTGGTTTGTATTGAAAAATTTGAAATAACGTATTTTTCCTTAAAATTTACTTTATTGAGCTAAAAACTAAAAGTTGAGCTAACGAGTAAAAATTGACTAATAACTGACTTAATAACTTCAAAATTGCTTTTTTGGGTTTTTCAGAGAAAATTTACCTTTTTGTCGAAAATTGACCTTATTGATTTTTAGGTGCCCTAGTTATAACGAGGCTTAAAAACTCACCAAATTCCAGTCAAATCCGCCCCTGAGATCGGAGGAGGCCCCGATGTACTGGAAGGAGTCCATGGAGATGACGTCAATCACCGGACACACGACCCTTGTTCCGTTCTCGGCTACCCTCTCCAGTAGGGGCTCGAGCCACTGGTCATTGCACTCGCAGTGACTGTCGAGGAATGTGAGGACGTCGGAGGTGGCGATGTCAGCTCCCCGGACTCGGGATCTCACCAATCCCTCGCGCTTGTCGTTACGAATAACTCTTACTTTATCTATCTTAGCTAATTCTATTCCATCTTCGGCTGCAATAAAAATGCGACTCATCTAAATGGAGCTCGGGAACTGAGTTAGGGACTTACGATGGTCGCTGAAGTCGTCCACGAGGATTATCTCCTTGATTAGGTGCTCGGGACTTCGGTTGATAACACTCACTATGGTACGGAGAAGCGTGGAACGAGCTTCATTGTGGAATGTTATGATTACGCTAGTTGGAGGAAGATCTTCTCGGTAGACTTTTTTTCGACACCTACAAAAAAAGATGGTTCATGTCTGAGCTAAATTTAAATTCCATTTTTTAAAGATTGTATTTATTTGAGTCTTTCTTTGCCAAATTCTGAGCTTTTAAAAAACCTTCTTGATTTCATTCCAGAGAATCTTTTTGATTGTATATTTTGAAACCGCGAGAAAACGATAAAAATACTTCGATATAGTTAACGGATCATGGCTCAAAGTTTATCAACACTCGCAATCGCGAGAAAGTGACAAACACATTTTGGTCAATCGAAAGCAGACAAAGCCGCAAAACCATGTTTTGCCCCGTTCGAAGCGAGCAAATGTACATCAAATCAGTCACGGAGCTGTCCCACAAGCTGGGCTTGCGGTCCAACGTGTTCAACGAATCCATTGCGAATGGAGACATGAAAATCCTCAACGTCTTCGTGGAGTCAGCGATGGCCCAGATCACGGACCTGCGACTTGCTCTGAAAAAGGACCCCAAGTCCATCACCTTCGAAGATGTCTCGCAGTACAGAAGGTGCTGCTCCTACTTGGCAATTTTCCTGGCCCAAATAGAACGCAACTACGAAAGTGCTGCCGAGTTCCACAACAAGGTGAGCCTCATACCCTCGCTTACTCAATGTGCTGACTTCCCCACCCATTCAGGCTCTTATTTTCATCCGAGACGCTAAAATCTCCGACTCACTGATGAGAGGACACGCCGAGATGCTTACTTTCGTCCACTACGTGCGGGTGTGCCTGGAGGACAACCGCGAGGAGAAGGCTCGTCTGATCTTGTCGAAGTGCCAAAAAATCCTCATCTCCTCCCAGAAGATTAAGAGCTCCAAAAACGAGGACATTTGTAACCGCATCCACATCCTGGTCATCCAAGCGCACCAAAACTTCTTTGAGAAGACCAACAACTTCGTGAAGTGGTGCCAAAATGGCGTTCAGTTCCTCAAGTACACTCTCGTCTACAACCGCTATGCTCCCACAATGTGGATGAACTTCGCTCTGGAGGTCGCCTTGAAGTGCGTGACCGTCCATGCCTACGAGCAAGGAGCGTTCCTGCTAAACTCGGCCAAAATCATGCTGGACAGGATGACCAAGAACCACCCAGACGCCGAGTTGATTCGCTTTTTCGCGGGAAGACTCGATTTTGGCTTCGCGGCTCAGATTTTGGGGCTCTTCGGACATCAAGAGAACATGAAGAGGGCGAAGGATAAACAAGCCAGGAGCTTGCGTTTGACAAAGCAGGAGGAGAATAGCTTCATCTTCTCGCACGACATCATCACATTTGAGGGGTTCGACGAAGCCCGGGAGCTGGACGAGGTCCTGGTGGTTCTTCCCGGAACAGAATCTCATATCGTGGCTGCCTACAAGAGGATGAGTGACCACTTGAAACTCGCGGGGTTGAGGTTGAATGAGGAGGAGAAAAGCCAGTTGGACTTCGAAAAAGTAACTCTGCTGGTAGACAACATCAAGGACGAGTATGAGTGCTTGAGAAATGAGCTGTCTCAGGAGATTTGACTGAGATATTGTTAAAAATAAAGAAATCAAATTTTCGAGAAAAATAATTTTTGAGAGAAAATTTTTCAACGTAAAATCAAATTTTGACCAATTTTCGGCCAAAAACTTGATGTTACGAAAATGTTTCCTGAAGCCTTCAATCGACTTAATTTAGCTCCAGAATCACGATAGCAAAACGTTTTGGCCAAAAAAGGGAATTTTGGAGAAAAATAATTTTTCATCAAAAAATTTAAAATTTGACAAACCTCCGCTCGTTAAGAAAATTTCAATTTCGGGATTTTTGGCCAAAAACTTGATGTCACGAAAATGGTTCCCGAAGCCTTCAATCGACTTAATTTAGCCCCAGAATCACGATAACGAAGCGTTTGGTCGAAAAAGTGGATTTTGGAGAAAAAAAATTTTTTGGCGAAAATTTAAATTTTGACCAAACCTCCGCTCGTTAAGAAAAGTTCAATTTCGGAGTTTTTGGCCAAAAACTTAATGTCAAGAAAATGGTTCCTGAAGGCTTTGGTTGACTTAGTTTAGCCCCAGAATCACGATGACGAAGCCTTTGAATAAAATAATTTTCCTTCAGAGTCCAGACGCACATTTAAGGTATTTTCTTCCCCTCTTTTGGAATCTACGCGTTAAGCAATTGTGAATCTTTCTCTTGTCGGCGCGCTCAAGGCTTCCAGGGAACACTTTATTGAAATTCCTCCGAGACGTCCCTCGTGACGAAGGCAGACGGAGACGTGTCGGCCCCAAAGCCCATCGTGACGCAGAAGCGATTGAAATCAAAGAAATAATCTGAATGTACTCACATTGGATGCCTCGTATCCGGTATTGCTCTATTACTGGCTAATTTATCACTCTCTTGCTGATTAAACCTATTCCTTATGTACGGATCCTCCCCCGGGAGCAGAGATCCGCGCTTAATGTAACTGTCTTCATTGAAGTAGTAGTGATGCTGTCGCATCGAGTGCAGCGATGACGTCTCGAAAATGCCTAAACGGCTTCCACTGTTGCCATTGATGCTGCTGCCGAGACTGCTGCTGCTGAAACCCAAGTTGTACGGCGCAGTTCTCACGTCGAGTGTGGAATCAATTCCATTTCGCAGTCTCAGTGCTCGGTTTTCATTCTGCAAAGAAACCGTATTTCATGTTGTTGGGCAAGGCTGCACTAGCACCAGCAATTACTTATGGGAGAAAAGGGCTGTGTTCAATCGCTTTTATTGCGAGAAAAGTAGCGTGGGAAGTTTGCCCCCTGAGCCGTCTCTGGGCTAAGCGCCTTAGAGCCATAACTCAATTCAAAAAATGCTAGAAAATGTTCCGGCCAAATCCGCAGACGTACATATCTGAATCAGAGATACATGTCAGAGGCACAAGAAAGATGTATTTAATTCGTGATTGCAAAGCGTTCACATTGATTCAATTGAATTATGAGTCCCAAATAAGAAGCAGCATTCAAAATCGGTAACAGAATGGAGCAATTGAAGCGCGAGGTGAGCGTCACGACGGCGATTGGAAGCGCTTGTTGAACATTTCCGACCTCAGAGACGACGTTTCATAAGTATTTGCATCACGTTTGCACTCGTTAAGCCGTGTTGTGGACTTGCGAGGTTACAATGTAGGACGAAGGTGTCTTGATTGGCATTCAAAGGAGCGATCTGGTAGCCAGCTCTGTCTCTGGCTGAGTTTCTTCACGGTTGAGCAGAGACAGTGGTGTAGACAATGAGGAAGGTCTGAGACTGAGAGAGGTCATTTTAAGAATTGTTCGATTAATCGAAAAACAATCAAAAAAATGATTTTTTTACTTTTGATAAATCGATTGAAATTGGTTATTGAAACTTTCGATTTTTAGTAAAAATCAAAAATCAGTTTGAAAATAGTCGATTGTTAAATTGACAAATCTCCAAAAATTAAGCAAAGTATTAAAAATTTTAAAGACTCCTAAATTTTTTTTCAATCAAAATCTCTTTTTTAAAAAGTTTTTTAATTATGGACAATTATGGCCAAGAGGGGACATGTAGTTTTAGGCTAAATCAAAAGAGAGTCTGGAGCACACTTTAAAAATGATGACAATTTTGAACTTCTTGGGTTGATTGTATTTCCCACAACCGATAAAAATTGCTCAGTTGCTATGAAGGACCCTTGGGCTGTCATTAGTTCGACAGAAATTTTATACAGGACAGGAAAATTAATATTTATGAAATTGCTCCCAGAGCCTTATTGTCTCTTCCAAGCTGAGATTCTAAATGGGAGTAATAATAAATCTGGCAAACTCCTGAGCAAGAGAGCAATCAGGGAGAAAAATTAATTTTTGTTTTTGAAAATCGAAAAAATCGGTTTTAAATAACCGATTAATCGAAAATCGAATAATCGAGTGTTGACCCTCAAACGAACAACTCTAGTCATTTTACACATTTAACATAATTTCATCCTGAAGGTGTATTAATTTTTTTTGTGAGATATGAGAAGCCCAAGCCACGTCTCTGGATAGCAAAGCCTTCTGTTACAAAAGCACTCAACTCATAATAGCAGCAATTGTGCAGTTGAATTAGGGCTTCCGCGTGTGACTCTGGGGGTAATGCTGTATGCAAAAGAGTATAATTTTTGCGGAGATAGTGGTGTTGAGAGTTTCGGTGAATGGAAAATTGCTCGGATTGACGCAAGGTTTTTTCACGCTCGTGGGACTTTCAAATTGGACAATTAAGTTATGACTTGTGATGGAGGCGGTGCGCTCAATTTATTCCCCAAAACGGGTTGCACTGCCAAGGGGTGCTTCCTTCCATTGTCTTGACCCGAAACCGACAATTTCGAGTGCTCCAAGTCAAACAATAGCCGCGGTAATCCATCAGATTCGACCCCGACCCCAATTTCCTGAACCTGCTCATAATTCGATACCCGAATGTCAGAAGCTAATAGAATTTCTCGGAATTACGGCGTATTCCGTTTTTCACTTCATTGCACTTTCGCCATTAGCGCGGTTTCTCGGGCGCTTCTGAGTCATTTATCATGTCTCGCTTCTTGCTGCTCACTTACGCGTTCCAAGTGACGTCTTTCCATCTTCGGTGGAGGCATGTATTGGTTTGTTTAGCAGAAGGCAGTGGAGGAGAGAATAGCAGCGAAAAACGATAAAATAAACATGAGTACTTGCGGTGTAAGCAGGCACGACAGCATAATTGTAGGTACCCTCGTACGTTTCCGAAGACAATGGAGGCAGATCGAAGCCTAACTGAGATCAATTGCTATTTGAATATTTGCATACATTTGTAATTCATAATTGGAGCATAAATTAAATTCAGGAGCATGAGTCCAGGATTGAATCTGGAATGTAAAATCTTTGCTTGCTTCTTAGAGGCTCTGGAAAGGGCTGAGAGGGTTTCAAGGGCTGTTTTGAGGAGGTTCAAGGAGAGAAATAAATTTTTCAAGAGCTTTGAGAAGTTAAGGACCAACAGACAGACGAGGGTGCATTTTCATGAGACAAGATGGGCAGCAGAGAAAGCGAAACTTGCATTCTTATCGTGACAAAACACGATGCAAACATGCAGATTGCCAAGATGGTGAGCAGAGAGCAGAGCTTACCTTGTCGTCTCCCTGGATGTAGTAGAAAATGAAGCAAATCCAAATAACTGCAAGGATTAGTGCCAATTTAACATTCCTTCGCATATTGGCTTTGCACAGCAGGAAGATGCTTCGCATTCTTTATCACTTGCAGACAAGACTTCCCTCCAGCAATTCCTCTCCTCAGCCCGGCTCTCCTCGCCGATCCTCTGGTTTTCACGTCTTCTTCTCCGCCGCCTCTGATTAGATCATAATAATACTGACATTGCTGCATTCAACCTCTTGTTTTTGCCTGTTTGTCTGCCGCCCCACTTCTTGCAAGCGCTTCTGCTTTTTGTCACCGCGCCTCTTATATTATTGTGTTGGGATTGCGAATGTTGGTGGTGGCGGTGTGAAGTAATCTCTCGTCTTTTGGTAACGTTTTTCGCTATATGTACAGAACTGCCGTTGCAGGTTTCAATGGAAAAGTTGAGGTTGCTTTATGTAAAGAAATTATTCGGGCAATTGTTCGCAGTGTTGACGGTGCTTTGTTGCGTAATGCACCACCACATTCTTTTCATTTCATTACGCGTTTACGATTTCATTTCATAGCTTCTTTCATCCGCTCTACTCGACACTTTTTAGCACACTTTTTGCTGCGATTTGTGTCACTCATTCATTGGATTCGGTTCGCCATCTGGAATGAGAGAGAGAGAGAAAGAAATGGTAAATAAAACACCAGTAACCCTGAGTATCTAAAAGCTATTTCCGTCGTCTGTTTTTGGGGAAAATCGAAACCCTGCCAACAATGGGTCAAATGATGGGCATTCATTACAGCGCTGAGGCTGAGCCAACTATTATTTTCATTCCATTTTAATTGACTTTATTGATTGAGTGACGCCTGATAGCTGCAATAATGAATAAAAATATACGTATGTTGAAAGTGCAGTAAGAGCAAACACAGCGAACAAAGCAGTGACGTAGGCTTTGGTGGGTCCTGAACTTATTTCTTTGCCTGAAGAGCGCCAATTTCAATGCTTAAGGGGTCTCTAGCTCAGTCCCTGATGGTGGTACGGGTACACTGTAGAACAATTATTAGCTAGATTTTTCAAGTTTATCATCATATTAAATTTTCAGCTCAATCTGAGCAACTAAAATTTTCCCTCCTTCGGTGGCCTCTCACCCTTCGAGCATGGAAATTTTTTTGGTCGGTCGCCCTTCTCATGGAGTGGACAAACAGAGCAAAATTTTCAGCCAATTTTCTTGGAAGTAGGGGTTTGCGACCTACTTGGATCGAAAAAAAAATCTCCCAAAGTACTTAAGTCCGGAGACTCCGGTGGCTGTTTTTAGGGGTCCCAATAGTGATCGTCACCAAAGATGGGAGCTCTAGCCCCCGTACTTTGGGAGCTAGAGAAAATCAAATCTTGGTGAAATTTTCAAATACAAAAATTTCACAAAAATTCGATTTTCTCTAGCTCCCAAAGTACGGGGGCTAGAGCTCTCATCTTTGGTGACGATCACTAGAGGGACCCTTAAAAATAGCCACCAAGAGATGAGCTTCCGGACTTAAGTACTTTGGGAGATCCGAGTCATCAAAAAAAAATTCCATGCTCGAAGCTCTCACCCCACTCCCGTAGGTGATAAGGGCAAACATGTATTCTATGATTTGCTAGATTTGACATGATGTATAACATATCCAAAATTCAGCTTAATCGGATGAAGTATATGGAACTTTCATACAACGGAAAACCCCCCCTAGTTACCCCCCAAGCAGTTTTCCGGAAAAACCAAAGTAGTTCTACCACCTTCTAGACCATACATGCCCATATACAAAAAACCGCAAGTCTCTAGCTCTTGTAGTTTCGGAGCCTTCACGACTCGGACGGACGGACAGACGGACAAATTGGACACAGGTGCACTAAAAAGCCAAATCAAGCCCTGGAAGCGCTCAGTTTGTCATGTAAAAGCGAATAGGTGACTTCTTGAGCAAAAAAGGCACCATTTTATAGTTTAGAAAGGGCTGCCAGCTTCAGGAGGAGCGCTCTATCCCGAGCTACGCCACTGGACCAACGTGAACGAGAGAACTCAACGTGGAAGTGCGCTGAAAATCATTTGGATGGAGAAAAGAAAAAACTACAGTTCGGCATTAATCAGGGCATAACATTTAAAAGTCTGTTTAACACTGTTATTGATGATCTGGAATCCGGATGATACGTAACGTTCAAACAGCAATGAAACTAAAAGTGACCGGACGGGCGGAAAACGGCCTTTTCGCACTGCCAAAAAAATATGTCCATCAGGCTCTTTTTGGTCACGATTTTTGGAACCAGAACGTGCCTCGCTGATCTTTACAAGCCGCTCTCTCATCGGGCTCGTCGCATTCAATTGGAATAAAAGTTTATGCC
The DNA here is from genome assembly GCA_963930915.1 of Forcipomyia taiwana. Classification (NCBI taxonomy): domain Eukaryota; kingdom Metazoa; phylum Arthropoda; class Insecta; order Diptera; family Ceratopogonidae; genus Forcipomyia; species Forcipomyia taiwana. The sequence goes on along the minus strand of CAWVOI010000099.1, from coordinate 411,201 downwards.
GCGCGAGATTGCAATCATTGATATACATACGTATAAATTTAATATGAACGATGCGAGTGAAATTGAATTTTCGTTCGCAACTTTGCAGTTTTATTTCACTTTTTGTCGACGACACATTTTAGTGCCGAGACTCCGAGAGCCGACTGTCGAGTCGAGAGTTGCGGAAGGAACTGGGACTTTTTACGACAAACTTTCTAACAAATTTAAAAGTTTTCCATCAATAACTTTTGCAATGCACTTCTTTAACGTAATTTGTAAATAATGGAGAGGCAAGGGAGCGCTGCTAACAAGCTCAACAAAGTTAATTCCCTTTGATTCTCTGAGGGATTTGCGAAGGTAGGAGTTGTGCTGACAGCCGAAATCTCAGAGTGACACGTAACTTCTGGTATTCGCTGTCACCGCAACTCTTGATTAGTTTATCACTGGTAGGTGAGACAAATTGATTCGTTGAGGCGGCTTGGCCACTCTTCGTGCGGAACTGTGCTTGCTTACGAGTCCCGTTCCTGTAATCTCTTTCATTTTTATGCAAATCGGTGCAAAATTATGAGGTGAAAGCCGGGACTTAAGTTTCTGCAAACACACAGAAAAGTTCAAAAAGGCAACGATTCGCAAACAAAATAACAAATTTGTGAGGCAAATTGCACCAAACAGGCCATAACGACGCCAGTCTCCCGACACCGAGATGCTTTTGAGAAGACCTTCCGTCCGCCGCCAAATCGTGTTTGTGCAATTATTTTCATCCACTTTCTTATTAGCGTATAATTTCCTCCGTCGACGTCGTGTACTTCATGAAAACAACGACCTTGCTTTCTGGCGCAATTCATAACCATCAACAATAACTCCACTTCATCATCTTCGCGCGCGTTTTCCGGGGCTTTTCTTTGACGCTCTCCGTCTGTCTGGCCCACATCAATGTAGCTTGGGAAGATCAGCTATTACAACTAAATGAAGGCCAAGTTTAAAGTTTGAAATCCGTTTCTCTCTCAAAACAATTTTCAGAGAAGAAAATTTCAAAGACTCCTAAGGTCAAAAGTTGACAATTTAACAATTTTTTGAAGCTCTAATTTTGCGTAGGTAATGGAGTTTTGGACTGTTTTAGGACTTTTAAGGGATTGTTAAAGTCAACTTAGAAGAAACCTTAGATACATAGATATACTCAAGGGGAAGGCAAAGGGTTACGAAGGTGTCCCTTTAATGCCCCAAAAAATGTCCCCCAAAAAATTTAGAGCTCCCCAATTTTTCAACCAGAGATACGCCACTGAGCATATATTTTTAAAAAAATTTAAACCAATTTAATTTCAATTACGCTCTCCTTCATTGTAGTGATAGCCCGGACCTGAGACACTATTCTGCTAAGCCCCATTGTTACTAATGCGGCCTTTATCGTGCACCATTCACTTTCGGAGCGTCTTCTCTTGTGAAAAATCACGTTACTCCGGATTTTCTCACATAAATACCGAGACAGCGTCCGTGCGACAATACAACTTATTTATCTGACTCCACAAATGGCCAGTATATGTTGTAATCAACATGTTTATTATTAATGATAATTGGCGCCGCGAGCTGGAATCTCCAACTCGTTTTTTTGCTCACTGCGATCCCAATTGCGACACGACGCGGGATTTTTCGCGCACTTCTCACAAATTTAATTGCTTAATGGACTGCATTCCTTTGACATGCTTTGCACTGCGAAAAGTTCTCGGGGGTCGGGGGAGGCGAACGGAGCAAGAGAAAAACTTACACAAAAAGTTGGTCGGAGGAACGAGTCTCGGTTCGCACAGCACGGAGGTAATTTCTGAACTGAGCCACGAGAAGCCATGCAGCGTGAAGACAGCATAAAGTTGGGTCTGTCTGTGTACATTTTCACGTTTTATGAGCCTGCAACGGGCCCGTATGCATACACGCAGCTACGGGCTCATTGCAGGCTTATAAACGTTTGCAATTTTCGTTTCGCTTAAAAAACGTCTCGAATTACGGCTAGGCGAACGACAAGTGATGACTTCGAGGAAATGCTCAACATACAAAGTCGTGAGTTATGCAAATTTTCGTTTGTTCTTTCCGGTTTATGTTTATGTAGCTCTCATCCGCCGTTTCGCACTCGAGTGACAATATTATGTTTATAGAGTGGCTCGACTCTTTTGTGTGATTCGCATTTCGGGAGGCAGTGGGTGGGCTTATAATTGTGGTGATACCCGAGCATGTGTGGGCTGCTGGATTGCGACTTTATAAATAATGTATGTGATGATGTTGCGGGCGTTGGAAAATTCTAGTAAATCTGTAGCCTCCTCATTAAATCAGGTTCGTCCCCTTTTCCTCTTTTACCGTGACTTTTAACCCATTGGCTACCGAGGGGTCACTGGAGCCCCTCAATTTTTAAAAAATTTATTCCGGGCAAGTTTTAAATGCATTTTCAATTGATGTCATCCTTCTACTCTCGAAATTTGCTAAGTTTTTTTTTGCAATCGTTTTAAGATTTGGATTTATAGCGCAATTAAAGCAGCAACATAGTCGAGAAAATTTTCGACTTGGCTTCCATATTTGATTATAAATTTTAACATTTAAAAATACTTAATGTGCTAATTTCAAAAAAACTTTCTTTCACAATATGTAGAAATGAGTCCAATCAATTTTTCTGATGAAAAAAATTTAACTCATTTCTGAACTATGGGACTCCAAAAAAATTTTAAAAATTTAATTTTTACAAATTATTCATATGGAAAAATGGTACAACCAAAATAATCAATTTCTAGAAGTTGGACGCAGTTTGAAAATCTTGGAGCCAATGGGTTAACTCCCAAACAGCCCCTTATCGAGCCAAAAGTTTTAAAAAGTCAAATAAAACTCTCTTGTGTGCCCAACTCGGCCAATCCTCCGCTCGGAAACTTTTGCCTCAAGGCTGTTGTTGCATCTCTAAGCTCGAGTAACAGCCAATTTCCTCCGCAAGCTAATTGTTTACGGACCAAAAACAATCATACACCATATATCGGGCACTTCCACGACCCAAAAAGGCAAGAGCAAGATCGTGCAGACGAGAGTCTCACGCGATGGTTGCAAAACAAATGGAGAACTAAAACAAAGATCACAAAACAATCAATAGTCAACCTTTCGTGTAGCTAATTTTTCAAACAATTAAACCTGTTTGGAATGCTCGGAGCAATCAAATGAAAATGAGAGTAATTTTGAGGCCTGCACATGTGAAGTAACCCAGCTCCGTCGCTGAGTGCATCGAGAAACGCAATCACATGCATCGAAAGTGAGCGCGTTCGTCTTCTGCGACTCGCGAGTGATAGTAATTTCTTTTTCAATTAGCTTCGCGCGCTTTTGCATTGCCTTTACTACTTTCAGATTGTGTGATTACCCGTTTGTGAGACGCGAGAGCTGAAATCACTAGCTTCCACGAGTTTACCACAAATATTTGCAGCTCTATCCCTTGCCTGGTCTGAGACCTGAGAACCGGAAAAGACGCCAGCTGTGGGAAAAAATGGAGACTTCCAGGACATCCTGTGAGAACTGAAGACTCTTCCGTGAGCACGACCCCGGGGCCCGGATGGGTTAGAGATCCCCGTTTCTCATTCTTTCGCCAAGATAAGCAAAACTGTGAATTATTGAAATTACAAATATTACTGCAACGCATATTAAATTCATTAAAACTGCACCAGGTAGCCGGTTTAGCAACATCAAGTACCCATTTTGCAACAGCTGAGTCTTAAACACATGATTATGATGATGAATAATTGAATTCATGCCATTGTTGCCCCTCATACACACTCCGCTCCATCGCTCTCCACATTGCGTAGATTTTCGCTTCCAGTTGGATGCTGGCATGTATTAATATTGTTTATTGTATTCGCAAATATAATTAACGCCAAACATCCCGAGTGGCAGGGGATCAAGCCAGCCTACCGCAACCTCACCTTCGGACCTTTTGTTGCTTTTCAATTTGCGCGAATCACACGCTGGCTTGTCTGTCTTTTATTGGGACAAATATTTAGATGACCTCCGGTGTTCGATCCTGAAATTTACCTCTTTTCAACAAAATATCTACCAGGTATCAATCATAGAGACGAGCTCTAGAGTTTTTTGGGATCTCTAATTTTAAGTACATTTTTAAACATTTTATTAAAAATGTCTGAAACTTTGTAACTCAAGAACGAGAAGAGCTGTATAGTGTTAAAAATTTATTTTAGACTCCTAATCTCCTTAGGGGGGTGTTTTACGTTCCAATGAAAGAACTGAAATTTCAACATTTTGTAGTCCGTTCAAAATCTATCAAATCATGGAACTACAGATGACCCCTATTTCTCTCAGGAAGGGAGCTGGGGCCTTCAAAGTAAAGCTTAATCTCCTCCGACCCTCAAAAGCGACCGTTGAATCTCTAGGGCCCTCCTCCATGGCAAATATGTTTTTTATTTACAAAAACCCCGACCGACGAAACCCAACTCAGCTTGGATCGCACGAAGTAAAAGTAAATCAGTTTTGCGCCAATTTTCGGCCGCATCGAAGAAGCAACAACCAGCCTTGACACATTAACACGTTTGCCTCGAAATGCCATGCGTGACCAAAGCGGCTGTAACTGAAGTATGTACCAAGTTCCCCATATTCGGACGATGATACAGAGTATGCAGGTCGGAAAAAAGTCGCAAATCGCAATTTAAATCAATTTATGTCGACCGTTCTCTCGAACTGCGTAAAAAGTCCCATCCAATGGCTCAATTAATTCAAGCTGAGAGGTCTGAGGCAAGCGCAAAAACCGCACAGATGGAGTGAGTGCACAAAAAGCCTCATCTGAAGCTGAACTCCGAGAGAGAGAAACAAACAAAAAGGTGAATGCAAGTCGCAAGGCATCGAACCGTGGATGATGATATCGCGCGCAAGATATATGAGGAGGTGCAACGCGCAGATTAGCGGCAAACTTTTTATGCAGCGATGGTGGGTCGTGTTTTTATTATATGCACAACTAATCGTGTCTGGGAGCAACTAACCTGCAGTGAGTGAGCAAAAAGTGCTAGCGCTGACACTAAATTAGAGCGCTAGCGTGTAATCATCTCATAATCGGGCCATCAGGTATGGGCTCAGTGAGCCATTAGTGGGTGTTTGGTGAATTGGATATAATCGGTTTAAATCGACGCACCTTCAATTGAGCGGTAATGACGGCTCAGTTCCTACAAGCGAGCTTAATGAGGCTTCGTGAAAGGCTGCAGTTAATGGGGAGGAAGTAACTGACTTTTTACTGTATTCAAGGCCCTAAGAAATCTTTTAGGACCTCATTTACAGACGTCCTCAACCCTGCCTCTGGACATAAAAAAGAAAATAAATAAATAAAATTTGTGAAAAATACTTATTTCTAACAAAGAAGAAAGATTTCAGCTGACCTAAACGGCCTATCAATAGCCCTAGCGGCTCAAAAGCTGATCCCTGATGCCGCAACACAGCTAGCAAATTATTAAATATTTGATTGATTTATTTTTTTCAAATATTTTCAAATATTTTAAACCCTAATTTTCAATAAAAATTAAAAATGAAAATAATTTTAATTTATAGGTTTGCCACCCTCAGCCTTTAAAATTCTTTGATTTTGTGGCAATCCTCTTAATATATAATATAAATAAACTATAATATTTGCAAATATTTACAAATATTTGATATTTGCTTCAATCAAATATTTTGTTTGATAACTAACAAATATTTGATAAGTGCTTGATTAGGAGTTCTAAACACAGCCTTATTCGGACAAAGAGATCGAAATTCAAGTTGCAACCCAAATCGATTCAGCAAAGTATTGACCAAAGTCCTCGAGAGGGATCGTGTATTGGGTATTGCTAGTTATCCTAGCCTCAATCGTCTCGAGAAAAGATTCCAAGGAAATAGCAAAACATTTGTAGGAGTTTTGTCATTAGAAAATAATAAATAATATATTTTCTGCTCTCGAACCAATTTACCACTAGCTCCCTGCTAGCCCAAAGCTGCCAATTAAACTGAATCATCTACCACAAAACGCTGTCTTTGATCTCAAACAACTTGGAAGCAATCTTATCCGCCACAAAGGTAGCCCAACATCCACATGATTGATTTTCTCATCGCCAGGTGCCTTCACTCACTTGCAACCCGCAGTCGCCGTAAAGTAAACAGCTGCAGTGGTGTAACACAGTCATTAAATGGTGCATTCTATTGTAACCCACCGATCTCACTTGAAGTTTCGAACCTCAAAGACGAAGGGGAAAACAAAGAGAAATTACGACTGCATAGCGTCAACCGCAATCCCAATCTGTTACACCTGCTAAGCAGAGAGTGTCCATTAAAACTAGATCATCATTAACACACGCGCTGGACAAAATTTGAAGCTCTGAATGGCACTTGGGACCAGAGGAGCAGTCAACCGAATCCGCATGGCGCTTTCTACGCCATCAATGACGAAAACTGCGTTCGCGAGATGATCTCACGCACTTACTTATCATCGTACATCATTATCTTCGTATCTCTTTTGGATCAACGCCGGCTTTGTTATCGTTGCTCACTTCTCTCTGTGGACGTAAATCTCGCGTGTCACATAAAAGGAGCTGAACATGAAAGGAAATGATTGTTTGATGAGGCCTGGGACAGGAGGGGTGAGGTGGGTGGGGATAATGAGGCTGTGGTCGAGTATGTGCTTTTCATTAGAGAGTCTTGAATTTATTTCGGTTTTATAGGACGCGAAAGTGACAATAACCCTTGCAGGCCCAGTATCTGCGAATCGAAGAGCACTGAACGTCGATTCCAATTTTCTCTTGGCTCCATTCCAGCCCCGATGTAATCTACGTGAGCTGAGAGCTCTGATTCACGGGATCCGGGCGTCAAAGGGTTGGCCTCTGAAGTGCAGTTTCTTGAGCAATTTGCACGAATCAGCCGTTTCACACTTTTTTTAAATTTTATTTCGCTTCTTCTCCGCTCTGAATAATGTTCAATTTATGCATGTGCATTTCCATTTGCATTACCGTTTTCCCCATTTTTCTCTCCGATTCAATTTCACGGAGCTTTTATCACCTCTGTCAGTAAAGCATAAAAAACATTTTCACCCCCATTCCCAGGCCTCTCTCGCACATCACGAGATTCGGAGGAACGCTTCGATTGCACAGAACACACTCATACGAGACGCGGCGAGGTTATCGCCTATTTCATTTTCGCATAATGCTGATTGCTGTTCCGCGAAACTCGCGAGTCCGTGTTTGCAGGTGGCTGCGACCGAATCGCCTGGGTTCAGAGTTTATTTCAATAACTGGGCTATTTATAGAAAAGTGTGGCGACATTGGACAGGCACCCCCTCCGACGGGGGAGGCCGCCTAGTGTGTACATAATTTTCACTCACGTTTCCTCTAATCCTTTTATCATGGTGTAGGCTCCCGAGAAAATTTTTCACACCCAATTAAACTGCTCCCGTCGTCTCTTTCACTGCTTCTCCACATGCATCGGATCGCCGATTCACAGAGTATCTGCCCGATTTGATTTACTACTCAATTTTCTTAATCGTTTTCCACTAGTTGAGACATAAATTTTGCAAGCACAAAAATTTTCACACACAAGTCGATACAACATAATTCATTGCTCACTCCTCGAGAGATTCTGTAACACTGTGTACGAGCAGCATAAACTGCTGCTGACTGACTGTGCGAGAAGTGAGCGTTGAGTGCGCCGAATCGCAGTCTCTGCCCGGAATCCGTACGTCGCTGAGCGTCTCTCGGTGTGACGGTACGTGAGTGCAGGCTATCGCGCGTATTTCTCTGTTTTGACCCTCGTCAAGGGGAAAGCTCTCATGAATGAAGTCCGGTGGTGTTGGTGCAATGTTTTCGTCTCGTGTGTAGGAAGCATGGAAGAGCGAACGGCAAGAGAGACATTCAAAGGGAGCGTTACTTTTCTCATATTTTATTGCAAATCCTTTTCTACTTAACCTCTTGTTATAAATTCTCTTTCATAATTTACAAATTCTCTTACTTCCTAGAACATGCAGGAATCTCCTTACTATCTTATATGTATACTTACGGTCTACGTTACCTCTTCATTTGTTCTATACGTGTAGAAAAACCTAGCACTCTCGCTTATTTAGATCCCCGAAAGGTCCGAAACCTGAGTCGTTAGTGGTACACGAAGGCTCTATGTGTCTCGTCTCTCGAAATATTGTTGGTACAGCTCCAAGGCAGCCAGCTGCTCAAAATACTGCATTCTGGCCAGGTCGTCTTGGGTCCTGAAAGCACGCCAATTGAGGCTCGCAACGCGACTGACGGACAGGGTCTCACCTAATAGCGTCGTGGAAAATCCCAGCTTGCATTAATCTCAGCGATTCGTCGTTTTGATAGAGAGCTAGGGGAGAGTTTGGACTTTTAGTTCAGCAACTACTTGGACAGATACCAATACGAACCGTTGATATGGGCCTGAATGTCAGGACTCATGTAAGCACCGGCGGGAACTGGAATAGGGGCGTAAGGTGGCGACGGGGAGTCCAAGAAAATTGTCGAGGTTCGCGTCGAGGATGGAGGAGGATCTACAAAACAAAAAACGTATTTTGCTTAAACCTTAACTTCGCTACTTGTATCTTTTTTTCTGAAACCATTTCAATATTTCGAGCTTTTCTGGACTCTCCGACACCGGATCTCGGGGGCTTTCATAAACTTCGCAAGCGCTTGTTATTTCCATATCTTTTATTTCTTTCGATTTATACTTTTTAGTTTTACTTTACAGTATTCATAATTTATAAAACCCTATGGGGAAGGATATTTTAAATAAGAAACAATGATACATAGTATTTGCTTTTATTCAAGAAGTTGTTACTTACAAGCCAAATTCTAAATGAAATTTTGAAATGATTTCAAAAAATAAAGTAATTTTGTTTTATTTTGCCTCGTTCTCTTTTCTTTCTTTCTTTTCCCTTTTCTTCGTTAGAAAGTAGGTAATAATATACACAATATCGCTAAGGGGAGGCTGCGTTCTATGAAGCTGCGGCGCTGTTTTCCGATTCTTAACCTGGCCTCCCATAGTAATAGCTAAATCCTACAGAAAACAAAACATTGTCTAGTCTTTAGGAAGCCAAAACAGAAACGAACGTGAGGGGATTCAACAGAAAAAGAACCAAACTAAAAGTTTCCAGTCTTGTCAAACATTCCTCCTTCGCTCGGCGAGGGCGGGAGCTCACTCAGAGCCTAAAACTGTCTTAGGAACCTGAATTTAGAAATCATTACTGCAGCCTCGTCTTTCCATTTTCCCACTCAAACTCAAAACAGGGGCTAAATGAGCTTCTTTAACTGTTGCAATCCATTGGTTTGTTACAATTGTCTTGTTGGTTTTCATCTTCCGTATCTGGATAGCGATATGGAAGCATGGAATAACAGGAATTAGTGACAATTATTGTGGCAGAAACCATAATGCTTCAATGAAATGACTATGAAAAGCAAATTTCGTACTTCAAGTGCTATCTGCTGGTGCGTGCGTTATGCGTTTACAATGATTCTGCTCTATCATACGGTATACGGTAAATAAATTAGACAAAAATGATGAACTTAAGAGCTAACATATGTATGTATGACGTGAGTAATTAATAAATAGTACAATGGAGAACACAAGAGGAGCGACTCATGCAACAAGAAATGATCCGACTTCAGTCAAAATAATTCGAGTTCATAAGGAGATTCAACATACCGTTTGGTTTGCCGCCCCCTGCGGTCCCCGCTGCGTTCGAGGAGGCTGAAGTCGGCCGTGAATTGGGGGTTCCATTGCTTGCGGGGTTCGATTGCTGTCTATTGAGTGACGGTGGAGGGGGCTGCCGAGCTTCTTCGTCAGAGTCACTTAATGTTAGATCCACCTGCAATTTGAGATAAAAACATTTTATACTTCAAGTAGCTCCACAATTTGGCCAACCAGAGACTTTTGGGGCTGAGTCTGTAGAGCATGAACATTTTCGCGCATTAAAAGTGTTCATGCTCTAAGCTCAAGTAGAGAAGCTATATCTGAAGGAGAGAGGTCTTACTGTATCAGCTCGAGGTGGCGGCTGCTGTGGCTGTTGTTCTCGTATGGGAGACGCCGGGCGTCTGGTTTCTGTCTTGGGTGCTTGAGAGGGTCTAGGAACGTCGTCATCGTCGTCGTCAATAATTGCTGAAACGAGAGAGAACCGTGAGAAACGGGAGGCCAGCGAGATGGTCATCCTTCGCACCAATTTCATCATCCACTGCGGCAACGGACCCCTTCCGGTGATGGTGGTCGTTCTTCGTCTCCTCCACCCTCTCGCACGGACTCCACGACCCGTCGTTGTGCAGCTGGATTTCGTTGTTGTCCACCGGGAGAATACTGGATGCGAGGACATCTTGAAAGTACCCATCTATCACGAGATTATCAAACACGGCCGGCTTGTCGCACACGGGACAGCTCCATGTGGGCTTGCGCTCGTTCATTTGGAGGTAAAGGGAGGCGTCGAAGCACTGTAGGTGCCCGCACGTCGCGGCCCTGCACGGCGTCGTCATTCGCATCTTCCCGAGTGGACACACGAGGGAGACCTTCAGCATAGTCGTCGCCACGTCGTCGTCTTCCCGCAGTTTATCTTTGACTGGAAGAGAGAACTTTAGAGGTCACGAGAAAATGGCCCACAGACGTCAAACTTACTTAAAGCTCTTGTGTAATCAGCTGGTTTGAGGCCCTTATTTTTGAGGCGGTGCAGCAGCTGCGTCGAGGTCAGCTTCTTCACGATGTACAGAGCCACGACGAAGGTCTTGTTGAACTCCATGCACCAGTTGATCTGCAGCTGGTTCGTTACAGTGGGCGACAACTTGACGTTCGGTGTGATGTTGACGGGCCTCGGAGGTCTCTTCGGCTCGACCCCCGGCTTGTTTGTGGGAATCGGATTTGGCAATTGACAGGGCTTGTTGTTGACCTTCACGATGACGTTCGGCGGAAAGTTGTCCTCCTGCTCCGTCGTCGTGTCCAGCTGGCAGAACCGCAGCTGCACCTGAATGATGTGCTCGAGCTTCTGCGCGTTCCGGATGTCCCGGTTGGAGGCGATGTCGGTGGCCTGCTGGGCCGTCAGTTGGAAATTGAAGGTCTTCTCCTGGATTCGCTGGCTGTTCATGGGAATGAGTGTGGAGGGCTTTATGAGCACCGCGAGGGTGTCGTAGAAGGCAAGCTTTTTCAACCGCACATCCGGCGTTGTGGGGATTGAGATATTTGAGGCTATGTGGTGCTGCAGCTGAGGCTGCTGCACGACCTGCGGGTAGTCGGGCGGCTGGCTGATAACCATGCTGTTTGAGCGCGTTTGCGAGGCTGCAGCAGCAGCGGCGGCGGCGGCTGCAGACGATAATCTGTGCTGGTGGTTCACAACATTCAACTGGTGCAATGGCGAATATGCAAAGTCTTCCCTTTCGTACATCTTATGCCAGGCCCCCTTTACAACATTGAAAGTCGTTGGTCAATAAACTGGGAACTTTTGTTTTCGCTTTCGGAGTCGACGGCTACAAGTATAAACTGGGACATTGTTCAAAGCCACACGACGATACACGCACACACATCTTATTCGTCGGACATTTTAAGACCCTGCTTGTCGCCGAATATTGTGGGAAAATGGGCTCTTTTCAGGTTTCTCTGCCGAAAGTTCCGAGTGAGGTTGTCTCAGTTACGCCGTTTGCTCTCGAAATTTCATTTGATTCACCAAAAAAGCCTGAAAACTTTGATTTTTGACCGTATCTCAATTTTTGTACGAGTTGTTTTCTTTGAATGTGTGCGTGTGTATTTGACTTCTGAGAGCTGTCATTTGAAACTTCAAAAGCACCGTTTCCGCTCAGGCGCAATCACTTTTTCTGATGGTTTTGCGGAGAAAATGCCGGAGTTTTGAGTAACAGCAAAGTTCAATTACCTTTTTGAGAATAAATGGTCAAGTTTGAGATTTGAATTTGACCAAAAATGCAATTCAAATCTTCAGCAAGTATTTGAGTTGACAGGAAAATATCTAAGGGGCTGTTCACATATTACGTCACGGTGAAAATCGAGATTTTAGATACCCCCCTCCCCCTCAGTACAGTACTTGAGTTTGTACTGACTGTCACGGAGCGGCCGACACCCCCCCCCCCCCCCCGTGGACCGTGACGTAATATGTGAACAGCCCCCAAATGCTTCAAAATAGTTTCCAAAATCACCGAATTTTCAGATATGCGGGCGAATTGCGAATGAAACAATGAGTTGCTAGGCGAGAGCTCACGAAAGCCTCAATTGAAGAAGGCTTTTTCGTAATTCGGAGTCGAAAATCAAAACCTAACCTCAAACATAAATTAAACATGGCATTTTTTATAGGAAATTCACTTTATTTTCCCAGAAGATTACAATTTCCTTTGTACTCTGGAGGAATCCCTTGAAGCAGGCGGAGGGGAACTTAGTCGAAGAGAGCGAAGCCCATATCGTCGTCAGATTCGTTCTCGGACTCCTCCTTCTTCTTCTCCTCCTTGGCAGCGGGGGCTGCTCCTCCTGCGGCAGCAGCAGCGGGGGCGGCACCTCCAGCGGAAGGTCCGGCAGCTCCGACACCGGATCCAATGTTGGTGATGAGGTCCTTCACGTTCACTCCTTCCAATGCCTTGGCGAACAAACCGGGCCAGTAGGGTTCAACCTCGACGTTGGCGGCCTTCAAGATGGTCTGGATCTTTTCTCCAGTGATGGCGACATCATCGTCCACAAGGATGAGTGCGGAATAAACACAGGCCAATTCAGCTTTGGATAGAGCCATTTCTCTTCACTTTTGAGTTGATCTTGGTGGTGCAAGTTGAAAATTTCCTTAGCTCCTCGTTGGAGAACAAGCACACGTTGCGAGTTGAGTTTGCAAAAGAAAGACTCACGCTTCGGCTCTGACGTCCTGCCTGACAGCTGTCACGCTCGAGTCAAACGTCACTTTGAATTTTCAGTTTTTATTTTCTCTTCTACCTCATGGGCCCGAATCTGCTCGAGAACTGCTTGACTCCCTTGTCCAGTGTCGCTCCCAGCTGCTTCTCGTGCACGATGATGTGGGACCTGTAGCACCCGCGGTCGCTGAACTTCTTGCCACAAAGCTTGCACTGAAATTGGGAAGGCGTTTAAAATTATCTTCCGCAGAGTCTCAGACTTACTTCGTAGGGTTTCTCCCCCGTGTGGAGTCGGATGTGGACCTTCAGGTCGTTCGACTGCCGGAAGAGTTTGCCGCAGAAGCTGCACGAGAACGGCCTGAAAACGCACGAGATGAGCAAAAATTAAAAAAACTTTAATTGCAAAATTAAGGACATTTTTTTCAAAAATAATTCATCAATGGGGTCGAAAGTGGTATCTGCCAATTTTTACGCTCCAAGGATTCCAAAATGCTAAGGCTTGCCAGGAATAACCACATGGGAGCCGCGCAATCTGCCTCCAAAGTTCGTGATTTTAATTGATTTTTCCTTTGGAGGCACCTCAACATTCTCGCTATTTGCGGTTCTCCCCGGCCAAGAAGGGAGTCGAATGTGGTATCAGCAGATTCTTTAGGCTTCAAAGATTTTGGAATGCTATAGCTTGCCAGAAACAATAGCCTGAGAGCCTCGCAATCAGCTTCCAAAATTAAGGGTTTTTGGGGCAATGTAATGCTCCTCCAGGGCTCCTCCGAGGCTCCTCCGGGGGTCCTCCAAGGCTCCTATGGGGGTCCTCCAAGGCTCCTCTGGGGGTCCTCCAAGGCTCCTCCGAGGCTCCTCCGGGGGTCCTCCAGGGGTCCTCCGAGCCAAAATTTTTTTTTTTCGATTTCGAATCTTGTCATACTTTCCAGTCGACCTTCAAGTCGCCTTCAAAGTGGGAAATCATTGCTTAAATGGCAAACCACGGACAAAAGAACATTTTTTAAAAAAATGTGCAAAAAACAGGTCAAGGAGGGCTCTCGAACCTGTAGTCCTTGTGCATGAGCTCGTGTCTCCGCACGTCGTCCTTCTTGATGAACCCCTTGGCACACACGCTGCACCTGAACGGCTTCTCAGAGTCCTCCATGTGGGTGTAGAGGTGCTTCTGGTAGTTGTCCTTCTTCGTTCCAATGTAATTGCAGTGGTCGCATGCGAACTTCTGCTTCTCCTCGAATCTGGTATGCATCGACTGGACGTGTGACTTGCGAGCCCCCTTCGTCACGAAGCTCTTGTCGCAGTGGTCGCACTTGAAGTTCTTTACGTTGGCGTGTCTCTTCATGTGAATGTCGTAGGTGGCGGAGAAGGTGAACTTTTTGGGGGGCGTGCAGACGACGCAGGTAAATTTTTCGTAGTCCCGCATGTGCGCCGTCCTCATGTGGTTCAGGATGCGGGCCCTGGTCTTGCAGCATTTCCCACAGAAGTCGCACTCGTAGGGCTTGCTCGAGACGTCGTGGGTCAGCAGGTGCTCTCGCAGAAGCCCCTTGTCCCGGAAGCTCTGCCCGCACTGCTCGCAGACGTGTCTCTTGTGCATCCTCTGGTCGTGCTTGCGCCACTCCTGGGGGTTCGGGAAGGTTTCTCGACACACTGGACAAGTTCGGGTGGCGTCCGAGTTGCAGTACTTCCGGTGACAGCCCAAGCTGTGTCGGCCCTTGAAGGTTTTCTGACACCATTCGCACTTCAGTTCTTGGTCAGAGACGTCTGTTCGGCTGGAAGTGGGCTTCCTGGTCCTTGTTTTAGAGCTCCGGGGTTTTCTCAAAGTCTCACTCTCTGGCGAGAAAAAGGACTCGTCTTCAAACACCTCGACCTTCGGGAACACCTCGGGAGACCTCGCAGGACTGGCCTCCTTGGGTCTGTTCACTATCAGGATCTCCAGACGGAGGCTCGTCACGCAAGTTGGGTTCGGGCAGAACAGGTTCAGGACGTTCGTGGCGGCCATCTCGTCCTTGATTTCAGTCTCCTCGTTCGGGATAAGCGACACCGCAGTGATGTTGCAGGAGCCATCCGTTTCGATCTCTATTCTGAACGATTCCTGAGCCATTTTCACTGAAGGGAATTTTTTCCTCCGCGAATATTTAAAAGGAAAACAAACAACCCAGCGTAAAACTTTTGTTGACATCCCAGCTATAAAACAACAGGGTGCCACATAAGGGAATATTATTTAAGAAATTATTTTATTTTTTATATTAACGATTTACTCTCATGTTCTCCAACTCTTTGCCATGGACGTTCCTCTGGTGCGAGTTTTTGTTACCCCGGTCGTTGAATCTGCGGTCACAGAAGCGACAGGAGTACGGAAACTCGCCAGTGTGGATGTTCATGTGGTTCGTCAGGTCGCAGGCGTGTTTGTAGGCCTTGTCACAAATGGAGCAAACGAAAGCCCGCTTGTCACTGTGAACACGCTGGTGAATCCGCAAGTGCATCTTTTTCTCAAACTCTTTCTCACACCCCAGGAAAGGACAACGGAAGGGCTTGTCGGGTTTTCCCGGAATGTGGTTGGTGGCCGTGTGGTGCTTGAAGCGGACCTCCGAGACGCTCTTGAAGGAGCAGCTGGGACAGCAGTAGACCTTGGCTTCGGGGTTGTGCAGCCTGTTGATGTGATTTTCCAGCAACGTCTTGTGGGCGAATCTCAAATGGCAGATATCGCACACATAAGGTCTCCTAGTTATGTCGCGGATCTTGTGGTTGGGGTTGAAGTAGCAGTACTGTTCGTGTTTCAACACTGAACTAGCATACTTGCGCTCGGTATCACAGTACTGGCACGCGTGTCTCTCACGTTCCCCGCAGTTTGTCAGGCGATGTTTCGCCATAGACATCCTGTTCGTATTAACTAAGTTTCCACACAACTCGCAGATCCGCTGGTAGTACGAGGGATGCTCGTCCTGGACGTGGGTGAGGTCTCTCTTCTTTCCACATACGGGGCACAGGTCTAAAACAGAACGAGTCAGTGTTTTAAAATTCATAAGCGAAATGTCTTACCTCTGGAGATTTTCTTGGGCTTGAAGTAGGGGTCCCACCACGGCCGTTTGCGGTACTGCATCAACACGGTCTTCAACGTTGCCAGCTGTGCCTTGGCCAAGGCCACCTTGATCTCCTCCGCGTCCTCCTCCAGCCACTCCACGTCCAGCTGGGATTGGCAATTGGCTATATCCAGATACTCCATGTCTTCCTCAAAACCGGTCTCAAAATCATCGATGGGCTCGTCCTTGAAGTCGTCTTCAAAGTTGTGGCTCTCTGGACAGTCGACTTCGGGAACTTCGGTGGCTTCTACGACTTCATTTTTTGGCAGGGCTGGAGAATGCTCAACGCTGCTGTCAACTTTTATGTCCACAGCTTTTTCAGGTTTCGCAGGAGCCTCTTGGCTCCTTTCAGCCTTTTCAGGCTTCGAAGGAGCCTCTAGATGAATATTAATCTTTTTTCCTTGCGCTATTGGCACTGGCGAGGCAAATTTAAAGCCGATTTTGAACCAGAAGCGCGACTGGCATTTCAGGCAGCTGAACTGGCCCTGGCGGAGGTTCTTCAGATCGATGCACTCGTCCAAAATGAAGGTTTCATCACTCATCCGGGAGCATTCCTGCAGGAACCCGAGCGAGTCCACAGTCAGCACTATGTTGATGCGGTTGAAATCGTGTTCCATTGCTCTAATAAAGAGAAAAAGCTCCACAAACGCCTGTCGAGGTCCAGCGAGATTATTTTGTTTACTGAAAATTTCCCAGCGCGAAAACACCCGCCGCAGCCGCCAAAATTAACAACAATAACAAACAGACGCTTTTGCGAATTTTTTTCCTGTCTGTATTTAAGGATGGAAAAGAACTTTAAACGCATAAACTTGGTGCTAAGTGTTGACTCTGTTGGGCTCCTGCAGAATCTATCCAGAATAAGCGACAAAAACTTCCTAGTGGATGAGAGCATTGACCTGAGAAGCCTTCGGGAAGGAAGTTTCAGCTGCATTCAGTGCCAGGCCCACTACCGGCTCAAGATTGCCTTCAAATTCGAGGAACCCATTGTACCATCTCAAGGACAGCAGTTAGTCATTAAGCTTGAGACTCCAAAGACCAGTCAGACTCCGAAATCTGCTGGCAAACGAGGACCCTACAAAAAACGAAAGATCGAAGAAGAGACTCAGGAAGGAGCTGTCAGGAAAAAACATGAAGAGTTGCAGGCACTTCCAGAACCTGCATTGCACCACGAGGAGGTTGAAGACAAAACTGAGGATGTAGAGCTGGACGATCCGGAAAACTACAACTTTGAGTACCTGTTCCAAGACGACGTTATCGACGACTTTGAGAGCGGATTCAAGGAAGACATTGAGTATGTGAACGTGGACGACGTGGTCGAAGCGGGCGTCGAGTGGCTGGAGGAGCACTCGGAGGAGGTCAAGAGAGATCTGGCTGTTCGTCAGTATGGCTCCAAATGGCTAATGAGGTACAAGAAGCGGCCGTGGTGGGATCCCTACTTCGCCAAAAAACTACTCAAGAAAGGTAAGAAATTGATGGGAGTTCAGAAACAGCTAAACCAATAATATTTTTCAGATCAATGTCCTGTCTGCTATGCCAAGACAAAAAGCCCGCAAGAACAACAGGTGCACATACTGTCGGAGCATCCCTTTTATTACCACCACGTCTGCTACATCTGCGGCATCATGAAGAGGAGCTTAAGGTTGAGTTCAAAGCCCATGGACGACCATCTCGCCGATCATCTAGATACCAAGAGAAGCTACGTGTGCCAGTTTTGCGCCGCGAGCATACAGAAACGCCGTTCCCTTTGGTCCCATGAGTCCGGCTGTGAAATGAACCCCAGGCGGAAGAAACGCAAAGAAAGAACCCCCATACTTTACATCTGCGATTTTTGCAACAAAGGCTTCAAGCAAAAGCTCTCTGTGAAGTGTCACATCGACAGAGAGCACAACCCCGAGGCTATCATCTACTCGTGTGTAGAGTGCAACTTCAAAACTACGTATCTTCGGCTTTTCAAAAATCACTCGGATGTCCATGTTCCACGAGAAGAGTGGAAGTTCCCTTGCACCCATCCGGGATGTGACATGAGATTCAGGTTCAAGATTTCAATGGAGAAACACTTGTTGACCCACAGCAAAGAACGAAGATACCGCTGCAAAATCTGCGATAAAGGCTACAAGCAGTTGGGTGACCTCAACAACCACATGTTCGTCCACACGGGAAAGGCGTATTCGTGTTTGTTCTGCGACAAGAAGTTCCAGGATCGGGGGAACAAGAACGCCCACCAGCGAAACACCCATCCTGTGGAACTGGAGGAGTACAAGGTGAACAGATACTTGCCCAAAATGTTCCGGTAGTTGTCCAAAGGAGGGAAATAAAGATGGCTCTTTCTAATAAAAAGTATTGCGGTAGACTTTAATCCCTAACTCAACTTTTACAATCACCATTGTTCACAGAAGATACATAAAATAGTACAAAAGGCTTGATGCAATGCAAAAATAAATGAACGGCGCCTAGAGCTTGGACTTGAGGGCGTCGATCTTGTGCTGGGCGCGCTTCTGCAGGTCCACGAGCTTCATTGCCAGGCCCATGTTGCCCTGGATCTTCACCTTGCCCTGGAAGAAGGCCTTCTGGGGGTTGATGTTGCCCGAAATCAGCTCCACGACGTCCGTGTCTTTCATGATGAAGGTCACATCGGGTTTTTCTGCAAGATTCAAGGCTTGTTTCACATCCTGACAGCATAGGGAATCAGTATCTCAGGGGTGTGGCTCGTGAGATCAGATTGGGGACTCGTTGGGAGTCCCACTGATTTCAAGAGGTCACTTTGGAAGCTCCTGATATGAACGAAACCGGCGGGACTTGAAGTTCAGCCATTTTTTGCTTCACTAAAATGTCCGTCGGTCTATTCGTTTACTCGTAGCTTACTGAGACCAAGAAATTGACTATGTAGAGGGTTTATTTCTCACCTTTTCCGTTGTAGGTGACGGATCCCTTGCCAGTCTTAGCGTTGATGACCCAGTAGCCCTCAGCGCCGTCTGGTCCGTGGGTGACTCGGAAACCGTAGATGCCCCGGACGCGCTCAATGAGGTTCTCCTGGTCGTCGTGCATCGCCTCCTCCAGCAGCTTCATCATCGGGGCCACCTGGAAGCCATCGGGCGAGTCCTTGATGGCGGCCGTGAGGTTCATTTTCACCGGCGTGCGGACTTGAGGGTACCCTAAACGATACAAAGCCACCACTACAGCTCCCCCGAGCCCAATATTGTGTTGCAGAGCCAGCCTCGCCTTGGGAACCTGCCTCTGACCAGCCTCGCCTCGCAGCTGCCAGCACAGCTCAGAGCACTGCGCCAGTCCCGTCGCTCCCAGCGGGTGTCCCTTCGAGATGAGGCCCCCCGACGGATTCACGACGTACTTGCCCCCATACGTGTTGTCGTTGCGGTCGATGAGCTCGCCTGCTTTCCCGGGCTCGCACAGACCCAGCGCCTCGTACGTGATGAGCTCGTTGGCGGAGAAGCAGTCGTGCAGCTCCACTACGTCCACATCCTGGGGCTTGTAGGGCGACTTGGCGAAGAGCTTCTGGGCCGCGTTTCGCGTCATCTCGTACCCCACGATCTTCATAGCCGACTTGTCCGTGAAGGTGCCCTCGACGTCCGTCGTCATCTCCATCCCCACGACCTCCACGGCCTGACCCTCGAGTCCGTGACGTCGCACGAAGCTCTCGGAGGCCAGCAGACACGCGGCAGCCCCATCGCTGGTCGGGCAACACTGCAGCTTCGTGAGGTACTCGTGCACCTGCGGCGACTTCTGGATCTGCTCCAGCGAATACTCGTCCTGAAACTGGCTGTACGGGTTCTTCGTCGAATGCTTGTGATTCTTGTAGGCGATCTTGGCAAAGTGCTCTGGCTTCGTTCCGTACTTCTTGATGTGCTCCAGACCCGCGTTCCCGAAGAGCTGGGCCGCAATTGGGGCGCCCGTGATATCGTTGATGTCACTCATGGCGATCACGTGGGGCTCTACCGGGTTCTGCCGGTCCATGTACTTGGAGGTGAGCGATCCCCTTTCCATTTTCTCGAAACCCAGGGCCAGCACGCACTCGTTCTGGCCGTTCTCGACGAGCTGCTTGGCGAGGAAGAGGGCCGAGGACCCCGTCGAACAGTTGTTGTTGACGTTATAGACCGGAATTCCCGTCATCCCGACCTCGTACAGCGCTCGTTGGCCGCACGTTGAGTCACCTGCGGGGTGAGAGAGGCTTCGTGAGGCGAGAAAAGTCAAGGCGGTCCGTCGGCGTCGGGTCGAGAGGCTCTGAACACCGGTACATGCAAGAGAGGAAACGTTTCTTAGTCCGCGGACTTACCATAGACGTAACCCACGACGGCCTGGTTGACCTCGTTGTAGTTGACTTTGGCGTCGGCGAGGGCCTTCTCCACGGCCTCCTTCGCCATTTGCGGGTAGTCAAAGTTCTCACGGCGGCCGGGCTTCTCGAACTGCAATCCAGGAATTTCTATCATAGCATTAAATTAGGAGCGTTTCGACATGCATCGGCTCTCATTTCTCAACCGCTTGACGTAGAGCCCTAAAAACTTGCACACATCTTTTTTGACTCAAAATGAAAGGGGCTGTGAAATGATTGATTTTTAGCGCCCCCTTGAGGGAAGTTATTAACCAAAAGGTCCATTTTCCCATACAAAATGGGCTTAAAACTTTGAATTTCGGTATTAAAAAACTACTTATGGTAGCTTTATGAAACCACACATGAGTGTTGAGTCTGACAAGGTCCTCATGCTCCTTGAAGGAAACTTAGATAGCACTTCTAGAAAAAAAGTTATAAGGGTGAGAAAAAAATTCTCCTTGCAAAAATGCAATTTTTTTGTTATCAGACAACGGAACTCAAAAACCACCGAGCCAAATTCAGTGCGGATTCGTACACAGGTGTTTCTTAATGCAAAGACGTGTTTTACGAAGCGATTTGGCGATATCTTTTGTGGGAGGTGAGTTATGGGGGTAAAACCGAAAATCACCTGTTTTCGGCCACATTAGCTCCAATAGTAGGCAAAATGGGGAGTTGGTGAGCCGTGCGAAGCTAGGTGCGGAGCGGCGAGCGAAGCACGTGCGAGCAGGGGGTCTCCCCCTAGTTATTATTATTTTATCAATCGATAGCAATCTTTATCTGCCCCGAGCCCCAGCTCGGACTCTTAATCTGGATTGGCTGAGCTGCGGACTTTGAACCGCCGAGGGGGTCACGGTCGCCCGATTAACAACCCGCGAGCCATTTACAAATTCAAGTGGGGTCAACATCTCCAGACCGACCCCGAAACAGGTTGTACACAACTTTCTTCTACCATCATTGAGCACTTACGCAACTATCGCGAACTTGTACGTGACTGCGGACTAATAGTTTCACAGAGAAGCTATAATGGGCTTCGGCAATTACAAAAAATGGAAAACTGACCTTTGTCATGCCACATCCCACCACATAAACTTTCGGAATCGGTGCCATACTTGTGTTCTGTAGCTCGGAAAAACGTCAGAGAGATTAAGATTCGGGTTAACTTGATAGTGGCTCCTGAACTGCGATTGATCCGCGGAAGTTACACGCAATAAAGACGAGAGAGAGCAGCTGCGAACCTTCCAATCTCAAATCAAAACTTCGACTGAAGAAGAAGAAGAACTAAAACGCCTCCATTTCGACAGTCCCGAATTCAAAAACGTCGAGCTACACGAGATTGGTGCCCGAGGTTTTATCAGCTTCATATATTGATATTGCTGTTGTTTGCCCAAACCCCTCAATTATTCACAATTATCTGGCCTGGCTGCTCCATTACGTAAGTAGCGGATGACTCTCGGCTTGCCTAGGATACACCAATCGCAGTAGACTTAAAATTAGCACGTCAAAATGAGTAAAAATGTTCGACAACGAAAGGTAAATATTGCTGCACACGCCAGCTGCGACCCGGATTCCCCGAAAACGAGACTCACGGCGCTCGTCGCCTTATTTGCAGATGACAAACGAAGGCGATCGCATTCCCCTCCGAAATCACCCCAGGCGCAGCTCCGGCAAAGCCCAGAGCGGCCTACAGTTCTCATTCCTCTGCCTGGTGACGTGTGTCTGCATCTTCATCCTGTTCTTCGTCTACTATTCCGACTCCCTGCACCCCATCGTGGACCGCGTCTCGGAGCACCTCGGCTACAACAACAAAACCAAGCAATACGCCGTCATCATCGACGCGGGCTCGACCGGGAGCAGGGTCTCGGCTTTTGAGTTCCACACTGGAGTCCTGGACGGGCGTCTCGTTCTGGACTCGCAGCTGTTCAAGCAGGTCAAGCCGGGCCTGTCCTCCTTCGTGAACAACGAGCACAAGGCAGCGGAGCAAATCACGAACTTGATCGCGGACGCCAAGACCGTGGTGCCTCTGGAGAAGCGAGCTTCCACCCCGATCGCGCTGAAGGCCACGGCTGGACTGCGGCTGCTGGGCCAGGAGCAGGCGGAGAACATCCTGGCGGTGGTGCGGGATGTGCTGGAGAAGTCAGGGTTCGCGACAGAACCCAACTCCGTAGAGATCATGGATGGACTGGACGAGGGGCTGTTCTCCTGGTTCACGGTCAACTTCCTGCTGGGTGAGAATCTTCCCGAAGACCTTTTACAAAGTTTTTAATTGAAGTTCTGGACTTTCAATTGGCCCGTGAGTCAGAATTCCCAATTGAAGGTTTTGGATTCTCATTATGATTTTTAGATTGCAATTATAAGTTCATTTTCACTCAGATTCATGATAATCGAAAGTTAAAAGATCTTTTTCTAAGTTCGAAATCTTGTAGGTCGGCTGACGGGGAAGCAGACAGCAGCCGCCCTGGACCTCGGAGGGGGCAGCACGCAAGTAACATACGTGATGGAGGACGAGAAGGCCCTCAAGAACAACAAGGACCTCATCCACGGCGTCACCGTGCTGAGGCAGGACATGAACATATTCTCCAACAGCTACCTCGGCCTGGGTCTGATGGCTTCGCGGCACGGCGTCATGACTGAGGGCAAGAACATCACTTCCATTGAGAGCGACTGCGTAAACTCCATCGTCTCGAAGCGGCCGTGGAACTACGGGAACGTCGAGTACTCGGTGAGCGGCAAGGTGAACCCCAAGGCGCCCGCCACGAGACCCGAGGTGGACTTTGACGTCTGCTACAACCGCGTGAAAAAGTACGTGATACCGCTTGCCAAGCCCGTTCCTCAGGCTCTGCACAAGAGTCCAATCGCTGCCTTCAGCTACTACTACGACCGCGCCATAGAGACTGGACTGATTGGTAAGACATCTTGACTTCTAGAGATCTTGGCCCCTTGAATCTTGAAACGACTAAGTTTATCAAAAGAAAACGTTTCTGGAGTTTTCCGGCAAAACCTCGACCGCTCGTTAACGAAACTCGAATTTCGGGATTTTTGACCAAAAACTGGATGTCTCGAAAATAATTCCTGAAGCCTTCAATCGACTTAATTTAGCCACAGAATCACGATAACGAAGCGTTTTGGCCAAAAAAGTGGATTTTGGAAGAAAAAAAAATTTCACCGAAAATTTCAATTTTGGCCAAACCTCCGCTCGTTAACGAAAACTCGATTTCGGGATTTTTAGCCAAAAACTTGATGTCACAAAAATGGTCCCTGAGGCCTTCAATCGACTTGATTTAACCCCAGAAGCACGATTACGAAGCGTTTTGGCCAAAAAAGTGGATTTTGGAGAAAATCAATTTTTCACTTGAATCTCCGCTCGTAAACGAAAATTGAATTTCGGGATTATGGTCGAAAAATTTCTTGTCAAGAAAATGGTCTCTGTTTCTCAAGTTTTGGGCTAATGGTTGCTTAATTTTCTTACAGACGCCGTTTCAGGAGGCGAGATCACAATCAAAGACTTTTACACCCAAGCACGTGAAACGTGCGCAACTCCTAACACCGAGCAACCTTTTATGTGTCTAGATCTAACGATCATATCTGTTTTACTTGAACATGCATTCAAGTTACGGCCTTCAACAAATATTCAGGTAAGTGATTACCGAAGTTTGCCAAAGACTTCTCTAACGGAGCCTCTCTTTGCAGCTTTACAAGAAAATCGATGGATATGAGACCTCATGGGCCCTTGGCTGTGCTTTCAGTATTCTCACTCGAGGAAAGAGTACTTTTTTGTAGGAAAATGACAAATCACAAGTGTGAGATTTTTACTACCCGTAGAAGGTGAAAGGTCCTTATTTTAGACGCTGTTGAATGTTTGAGTAGATGCACACGGGTAACGTTAAGGGTTCAACCGAATAAAATGTGTAGTTATACAAAGAATGAGATGTGTTTATTACTGCTTTCCGGTCGACCCGAATCCTCCCTCCCCGCGCTCAGTTTCGGACAGCTTCTCGACCTCCTCCAGCTCGGGGTAGAAGATGCGCTCGCAGATGAGCTGGGCGATGCGGTCTCCCTTCTTCACCTCGAAGTCCGTCTCGGCGTGGTTGAACAGAACTACGCCGACGTTTCCTCTGTAGTCCTCGTCAATGACTCCAGCTGCAATTGTGGCTATGAGAAACGGCTCTTTAGCAGTCCCTATAGTCAGCTTACCTCCGACGTCGATGAAGTTCTTGGCGGCGAGACCAGAACGCGGGGCCACTCGGCCGTAGCAGCCCTCTGGCAACTCGACCTGGAGGTCAGTTTTGACAATGAATTTGCCTCGTGCTGGAACAACGCAGTCGTAGGCGCTGGAATTCACGAATTGAGAGACATTTTCTTGTCAGACAAGCGAGCTATACGAACCTCTTCAAGTCGTAGCCGGCGGCTCGAACGGACCCTTTGGAGGGAGCGAACGCGTGCTCGGTTAGCTTGGCGAATCGCAGGATGCACGACTTATCAGCAGGCATTTTGTACTTGTGGGTAGTTGAGACACTTTGAGAAAGCAAAAGGAACAAAGGTAAAACCTTAAAAAATGGGTAAATTCAAAGTTTTGTGTCGCTCGAATTGATCGGTCGATTTTTAGCGGGAAATATAGCGCCTCTAGCGGAATTTTCCTGAAGCAGGTTTGTGTTGAATTTCGCGCTCCCGTGGCGGGATTACTAACTGATCAGTCTGAGATGTCGGCAAAATTCCCAAACTTCCTGAAATAAGAAATTTTGTACGAGCTACAGCCGCGATGGATCCTATTTTCAGCGTTCAGCGCAAGTCTGAGACCCTGAACCTGCTCGAGAACACGTCCTTTGTTGTCTCCTGCACGATATCAAACTCTGGGATCGTTGCATTCTCGACCTGCGTCGACCTCCTCGAAGGTGAGCCCAATTCTTTCAAGTCTCAGTTGCTCAGAATCCGATTTCCAGGCACCAAAGTAGAGAAGTTCGGGTATTTCGTGTACGTGGCGGACATCAACGCCCCATGGCGGATCTACAACGTGTCGGCCTTTCGCCAGAGCGTGACAGCTCTGGAGTTCGACAGCACCGGTCGCATCCTCCTCACCGCCGACGGTTTTGGGGACATTAAGCTGTGGATGATGAAGGACTTCCTGATCTCCAGCTGGCACCAGGTGGCAGAGGCGTCGTTCCCGGGAGAAAACATCATCGCCGCCCAGTTCTTCCACAAGGGCCGCAAGATCCAGTACGTCAACGACAAGCTCGAGCTCACCTCGTACCTGGAGAAGTTCAGTCGGGTGAAGTTCCACGCAAGCGTGAGGCGACTGGGAGGCGTTGGGGCCGACGGGTGCATATTCGTGACGTCCACGGGCATGCTGGGGGCCTTCCAGTTCCCCGCAGAAGGCTTCCAGAACCAGACGGAGGTCGTTAAGCTAGAAACTGTGACGGAGAGCCTCGGTCTGACGCGGAACTTTTTCACCTGTGCCGACATCGCGTACGGAAAGAGGCAGTTCATGATCGCAGTCGTCAACGGACGAGCCAGCAGTCCAGTGGTTCAGGGCTACCGCGTCCTCGTGGAGCTGCAGGGAGACAAGCTGTCGATTTCGAGCAGCTCGTTGCCGAGTTTCTTTGTGCAGGAGGGAGCTGGGACGAGCTTGATGGGAACGAGTCTCTCGAGGATCCAGTGGTCGACGAAGGAGGACCCGGATATGCTTCTTGTGGGACTCAACCACTCGTCTGGGACGCTGATCGAGTCTTGGAAGCTGAAGGAGCAGTCGAAGCCGCTGAAAAAGCTGTTCCAGGTCAACAAGAACGAGGCTCTCAAGACCATAGTTTGGACGCCCCTGACCTCCTTCCACCACAACAGCCACACGAACTGCTTCACTGTGAGCCCCGCTCCTTCAGGACCTGCCTGTGTCTATGTCAAGTGAGTGCACCAATGTCCGTCTGTCTGAGTCACAAAGGCTTTACAAATTAATGTACTTTCAGCACCTCTGATGGACTGATCCACTGCCTGAAGCTCGAAACCCTGAAGGAAGTGTGCAAGGTATCCCTCACGCAGCCCCCCGAGGACGGAGCCAAGCAAGCCAGAGTCTCCCCGATCCGAGTAAAGTGTCTCACGACCACTCCGATGGGTCACCTGCTCCTCGTCTGCGACCACCTCGGCGGCCTCCACGCCTACCGGTGCTCCTTTATGCTTCGAGAGCCCTCACAGTACATGAACGGGTACCCTGCCTACATCGCCAGCTCACTCGAGTACTCCATGATCAACGGCAACGACTTCCTCGACATCCTCCTGAACATCAGACCTCAGACCTATGACGCAATAGTCGAGAAGCTGAACGAGAACTTCAACCGGCAGCACAACATCGTCCAGCAGTACTACTACGTGAACTACCTCGTGACGAAGATCAACATCTACCGCCTGTCGTCGCAGGGTCAGACCAAGGCGCAGGACCTCAACAACCTGCTGATGCTGCACTCCATCCTGATAGCCTTCAAGTCCCTTCTTCGGCCTTCGGACCTCACCTCGCACGAGGGTCCGGCCGAGAAGCTGGCCCTGGCGCTCTCCGAGTCCGTGCCCGACGTCGACAAGGTGCTCCTGAACCTCGAGGCCAAGGACTTCACTGTCGAGATGGTTATCTTGCAGAGTCTCAAGCAGCTCATCCAGTGGGTAGCGGACCTGGCCCTCAACATTCTCGCCCGCATCCCGGAGAACCACCGTCTGGGGAAGCCCCCGACCCTCGGGGGGTCCGGAAGTGGGGGCGGATACGACATCAGCCGGGACATCGTGGCGCTCAACAGCATCCGCGAACTGCTCGTGATGATCCGGATCTGGGGTCTCTTCAAGCCCCAGTGCCTGCCCAGCTTCACCCGCTCCTCGGACAACTCCGACATCCTCTCCACCATCTTCCGGCTCCTCACGAAGCTGGCCCTCAACCCGAACGAGCCAGACGACATCCTCATCGACGAGTGCTGCGCCCTCCCCAGTCTCGTCGTCATTCCCTCCCAGATCTCCTACAACGCCCCCCGAACGGGTCTCCTGTCACCCACCTTCCAGTCTCTCTCACTACCCCTGAGTCTGGAGTACGGGTGCGAGTGCGAGGCTCTCAACTTCCAGCCCGAGATGGCGGTGGGCTCGGCAGTGGCGGAACTCGGCTCGATGGGCAGCGAGTCCGCCATCGACGCCGTGAGGTACCTGCAGTTCGGAAAGTGGCCCAAGTCGCTGCGGAAGTGCACGAGATGCGGGGCCTACACGAGCCTCAACAGCATCGCCAGGACGTCGGCGACGAAGGCGTGGGAGCAGAGGTGGATCAACGGGTGTCGATGTGGGGGCTTCTGGCGGTTGGTCGACGAGTGAATGACTATGGATTATTTATGTTTAACTTTTTATACCTTAAGGCTAGTAAAATAAAAATCTGTCTCGTGGGTTCAAGGCACTAGGAAGCAGTTCCTTCTTTGGCATCGGTCAGTCTGTTGAGAGTCAAGTTGCAGAAATACTGGTTCCTAAAACTAATCTTCCGGAGCAGAGGGCAGCTGGTGAAGAGGCTCTTGAGGGTCTCGGAGATGTCCATCTTCATGCTTTCCACCGAGAGTCCAGTTACGATTGGGCCGTCGGAGACAATCGACAGCTCTTTTAGCATCTTCAGGCTTCCCAGGGGGCCGAATTCATTGAAGTCCTGAAAATTGGAATGTAAGAACCACGGAGAAAAATATCATTTCGTTACCTCTTTGAACATGAGAACCAGAGTCTGGACGTCCTTGAGCTGCAGAATGGACGGCAAAATATCCGGAGAAGCACCAACTCCTAAGATCTCGCACGAAACGAGACTCTTCTGGGCCGCGAGAATCTCGTGCAAGTCTCGGGAGGAAAGTTCGTTGTGGAAGTGAAGAGTGAGGCTGTCAAGTGTTTCGATTGGGCTCCACTTGAAGTCCGTGAGCTGCTTCTTTGCACACTCAAAGCCGCCAATCGTGAGCTTCAGCTTTGAGAGACGCTTCATCCGGGCGAGTATTTGGCTCACGAAACTCCCAAACACGCCATGGTAGTGCAGGTCGGTGACCTTGCTGAACGTCCTTGCCAAGTAAGCCCAGCATTTCTCGCACCTCTTCGAGCTTCCGAGGTGCAGAGTGGCGGTTTTCACGGTACTCGGGAGCGTTTTGTGCCCGAAGAAGCATTCTGATGTGTTGGAGAGCCCAAAAACGTACGCTGACATCTCGATTTCGTTGCAGGAGAGGAGCTTCGGGAAGTTTCCCAGGAGCTCGTCAGACATGCTGACTCTCAGCTTGTTGATTTGGATCTCCGAGTCGACCTCAAGGGGCTTCTTGAGCTCAAGACTGACGGATGGAAACATCCGCAGGAACTCTCGGAACGTCTCCCACTCGGAAACGTTCTGGATTACGAACTCTGGCCTTTCCAGAAGCAGTTTTTCCGCCACAACTTCGATCCTGTCGATCCTCCAGTCACTCAGAACTCGAGACGGGTTAAAGCTGTCCAGGTCCCGGTAGGCGCAGAATCTCGAGTTGGAGAGCTTGATGGCGTCCCTGGGGAGTCCCTTGACCTTGTCCTTGAAGGGTGCGATGAATTTCCAGAGCGCGGCTTCGATCCAGGAGCTCGTCTCGATAAAGATACTCGTCAGGTTCGGGAAAAAGCCTATGAACTCATGGAACCTCTCGGGCTTCCCACAGAGGTTGAACACTCGCAGAGTCTCAACGCTGCTGTAGATGTTGGGGCTGAACTCCACCGAGTAGGTCACGCTGAGAGCCCTGACTTCCTTCATTGGCACATCCAGGAACAATTTCGAGCCCTTCAGGTCCAAGTCTGTGACAGAGTCCTTGAGTCGCCCCACAGCGTTTCCCTCCACCTTTCCAATGCGTAGCGACGAGTAGACTCCCAGGGAGTTCTCGAATATCGAAACCGGCTCGGACCCGTCTCGGAGTCGACACTGGTCAAAGACGACGACCTTCCTTTCGTGGAGACAAAGGAAATTCCACCAACGCCAGCAGACTCTCGAGCACTCGTTCAGCTCAGTCCACGTTAGGTGTGAGAAAATCAAATCCAGGATCTGGAAGCAGAGGAATCGCTGATTGAGGGCCCGGGAAATGAGAAATTCTTACCTCGTTTGGGAGAGCTTCCATTTTTCGCGTGTGACCAAAAATATGTTGTTTATCAACACCCTCTCATTCTCCTCTCATCCTCAGTCAGCTGGTAACGTACTACGACGGTGGGGGAGAAAATGAATGCGGAACAATGAAGGAAAACCAGAATGCACATAATGAACGTTTCTTATCAGGGGATGTTTCTTATCAGAAAAAAATTCAACGATCTTTTCGGCTCAAAAAATTGCGCCGTTTTCGTGAACCGTTAATCTGGTCTTTCGACGAAACTTCCCGAGTCGATCGCTCGCATTACGATTCTGAGTCTTGACGGAGGAGAACGTTGACCAAAAAGCTGCGCTTTTAAATTCTGTGGAGTGGAAAATCCGAAGACAAATAGCTGTAAGAACATTTTTAGTGTCATAATTATCCTGTAATTAGTATTGCGTTAGTGGATTAGGGAATAGAAACTCTCCGGGAGCTGAAACCTCTGAACACGTGGAGAATCTTATTTGGTGTAACTTATTCCGAGGAAAAATTCAGGAGCAAGGGGTTCCGAGACTTCAATGCTGCTTCAGGAAGCCCTTGAAATATCCCGGAAACAACTTGTTTCTCAAAGTAGAGAGAATTTTTTGGCGTCGGCGTCGCGTCATTGCCTCATGGTTTCTAATGAAAGTTCTTGCTATAATTCCGAACTAAGTTCTTTCATTTTCCATCGTGTTGGCTGAACATGTTCCGTAACCTTTAGGAAGCCCTTTCATTTGAAGATACAGTGAAATCCCATCTCGAACATTCTGGCTTCTTTTGTTAATTCGCGCGTAGCTGCGTCGAAAATAAGGCGACGCTTCACTGCAGGGTTGTCCCATAAATCGAGCTCAGATGTTTATTTACAAAGTTGCAAGTCCGCCGCTTGCTGAAATGTGATCCTTGTAGTTTAGTCATATTGTGAATGAGAAGCCTCGGGAAAAATGGATAATTACTACCTCGAACCCATTTCCTTGCAGCAAATGGCAGATGAGTGGGATGACTTGGTACCGACATTGCCTGCGCCAGCAAAGGCGAAATATGCCGATCCCGTAGAAGCCTCTCACGGTAAGTTGAGATTTTTTGACTAAAATTTTGTTGTGACTTAAGAGAGGATAATTGCAGGAGACAAAGCTAAAACGAACGGGCTCACGGAGAATCGTCGTCAGACCTTCGGAAATGACAACAAGGAGAACGAGAAGCAGGGAGATGACCACAATCGTCGCAAGTACGGATCGGAGGGCAGCGAAAGCACCAGCGACTGGCGCAGTAAACCTTCTGAGGAGAAGTCGACCGAGGTCGAAGCGAAGACGGATGATCGTGCGCGCTACTTGAGCGAGGGTGACAGCGAGAGCAAAGGGGGCTTCAGCCGTCGTCGCTACGGAGGAGGAGATAACGAGGACGGCGATAAGGGAGGTCGATCTCGCTTCGGAGGGGGCGACAACGATGACAAGGGAGGCTTCAGCCGTCGCCGTTATGGAGGAGACGACGGAGGCGAAAACAAGGGAGGCTTCAGTCGGCGTCGTTACGGGGATGACAACAACGACGACAAGGAGGGGTCTGGGGGCTTCAGCCGGCGTCGTTATGGAGGTGACGGCGACGACGAAAAGAAGGAAAGCTCTGGGGGCTTCAGCCGGCGTCGTTACGGAGGTGACGGCGATGGAGATGGCGAGGACAAAGGGAACTTCTCTCGTCGTCGTTTCGGAGGAGACGGCGATGGTGATGGCGAAAAGAATGGCTTCAGACGCCGTGGACGCAACGACGAGGACGGAGAAAACGGAGGAGAGGGCTCTGGCCGCCGTGGACGCAACGACGAGACCGGAGGAAAGGATCGAAACGATGTGCCTCGCGAAGTCTACATCCCTCCCGAGCCCACCGAGGACGAGCAGGAGATGTACTCGGGCGGAATCAAGACTGGTCTCAACTTCGAAAAGTACAACGACATTCCAGTCCGGGTGTCCGAGCTGGTGGCCCATCCCCTCTACTCATTCGGCGACGCTGGGTTGCGTGAACTGGTGATGGCGAACATCAAGAAGTACGGGTATGAGAAGCCCACGCCCATCCAGAAGTACGCGATCCCCACGATACTGAAGGGAAGCGACTTGATGGGGTGCGCTCAGACTGGATCTGGCAAGGTAAGTCCCTACCTGGAGATCTTTCTGTCAGCTCACGATTGAATTTCTGTTTCAGACTGCCGCATTTTTCATCCCCATCGTCAACAAACTCCTCGAAGACGTCACTTTCGAGGTCGGAAAGCCCAAGGCCTTGGTCGTCGCTCCCACCCGCGAGCTCGTAATTCAGCTCTTCAACGAGGCTCGCAAGTTTGCCCACGGGTCCTGCGTCAAAGTGGCCATTGCGTACGGAGGAGCAGCTGTGCGTTACCAGAACGAGAATCTTGCCAAGGGCTGCCACATTTTGGTGGCAACTCCGGGCCGTCTACTGGACTTCATGGACCGTGGCTGGGTTACCTTCGAGCACATCAAGTTCCTCGTCCTAGACGAAGCCGATCGTAAGTGTTTACTTCCTTCCTGTGCCAGTTTCTCACTCAATATCGTTACCAGGAATGCTGGACATGGGATTCAAACCTGCCATGGAGAAGTTGGTCAACCACGAGACGATGGTCAAGACAGGAGAGCGCCAAACGTTGATGTTCTCGGCCACATTCCCCGAGGACGTGCAACTCTGTGCCGGGCAGTTCCTCAACAACTACGCCTTCATCTCGGTCGGAATCGTGGGAAGCGCCTGCCAAGATGTCCTGCAGACGTTTCTCGAGGTGCCCCAGAAGAGCAAACGCAAGCAGATCATGGAAATCCTCGCCGACAGCGATCCAAAGGGCACGATGATTTTCTGCGAGACAAAGCGCAACACAGATTTCCTCGCTTCGTTTTTGAGCGAGACAAAGATCCCAACCACCAGCATCCACGGAGATCGCGAGCAACGCGAGCGTGAGCTGGCCATCAAGGATTTCACTTCGGGCAAGATGAAAGTGCTTGTGGCAACTTCCGTCGCTGCTCGCGGGTTGGACATCAAGGGCGTCAATCACGTCATCAACTTTGACTTGCCCCAGAACATCGATGACTACGTACACCGCATCGGGCGTACGGGTCGTCTCGGCAACCAGGGCAAAGCCACAAGCTTCTTCGATCCAGAAAAAGACACTGCTCTGGCTCCCAAGCTTGTGGACATCCTGGAGCAGGCGAAGGTTCCCATTCCCAGCTTCTTAAGCTCGTACTCGGGCACCAATGCTGGAAAAAGCGCCTACGGAGCTGACGACATCCGCAACAATAACGCCGATAAGCCGAGCAACCCCCAGCCCCTGGAGAAGGAAGAAGACTGGGAGTACTAGAGCACTAAGTACTTCTTTCCTAATTAAACTCTCATTTTTGATTCTTCAAATAACTACTCTCTTTTCCAATAATGTGACCAAAAAAATATATAAGTTTAATCACAGTGTAAAGTAGAGACTCTTTAACTAAACAAAAAGGAATAGTAACCGAACAGCACCTTATAGTCTCTACACTTAAAAAGCAGTACCTTTTTGTGACCAAAGCTGTAGAATTTCTCCACTCATGAACAAATAAAGAGAATTTTGTAAAGTTTAGCCGCCGAAGTCTGACAATACCCCATAAATAGCCATAATTGTCAATGAGCCCCGCGTCAAGAAGGCCCGCGAGACGTCAAGAGGGCAGATAAGATAGACGCGGGCATATAAAGGGTAGTCTCGTAGTTCCCGGCTGATTTTCCACAGAGATGCTGAAGCTGCTTGTCCCAGTGTGCCTCCTTTTCACCCGGGTTGCGAGCCAGGACCTCCAGGGGCGCATCGTCAACGGCTCCATAATCCCCATCCAAGACGTGCCTTTCCAGGTAGCGATCAACAGGTTCGGTAGTCACTGGTGCGGAGGCTCCATCGTAAGTACCCTTCACTGACCTCTGACATTTTCTCACGCTTGAATTTGTCCCAGATCAGTCAGACCGTCGTGCTGACTGCCGCTCACTGCACCGAATGGCAGAGTACCTCCTTTCTCACGGTGCGCTTCGGTACCAACCTGAGGGCGAAAGGAGGCTCGCGGGTTCTAATTTCGAAAATCATCGACCATCCCAGCTTCAACAGCGACACCTTCGACTACGACGTCTCGATCCTCAAGCTCAGGTCCAGGATAACCTACAGCGCCAAGGTGAGACCCATAGCTATGCCAGCACAGGGTGAGGAAGTTGCGGTGGGTAGAATCGCCAGGGTCAGTGGATGGGGAGCCACAAAGAATCCCGCCCACTCGAACTTCTGGCTGCGGGCCGTGGATGTGCCCATTGTCTCCCAGGAATCCTGCAACGTCTCTTTTACTGGCGGCATCACGGATCGAATGGTGTGTGCTGGGTTCGAAAAAGGCGAGAAGGACGCTTGCGAAGGTGAGAGTTGCCGTTTCAGGAATCTTTACTAACTGTGGACTTCTTTCTAGGAGACTCAGGAGGGCCCCTGGTGGTAGATCGGAAGCTGGTCGGCATCGTGAGCTTTGGAGATGGCTGCGCTCTCCCCAAATTGCCGGGTGTGTATACGAGAGTGTCGGAGGTACGGGACTGGATTCGGCAGAATTCTGGAGTGTGACGCGGGTATTTAGTAAGAGGTGCTCGTGTTATCTTTATTAAATATTATACACGTGTTTAAGAAGGGACTTCCATAATTTTCAGTGGCTTTTGGAGACTCTTAGTCCGTGTGTCTGTGTTTTTACTGCGTTGAGCTGTCTAGAGAAGTGGAGAAAAATTTTTCTCCTAAAAAATATTCAATTGTTATAAAAAATGTCGCAGTAAAAATAGAAGTCGACCGCCTTAAGCGGCCTGTTCAAGCTCTGAAGCTCATCGGTCGACAATTGACACCGCAACAAGGTATTTTTCGGAATCGAAAATCAAAATTCTAGTTGGATCCCAAATCATTTAGGAAGACTTCTAAAAGGATTCGATATTGCTAGCAACACTAGCCTAGTTTTGCCTATTCTAGACCACGCCACCTTGGCAAAAGATTTGCGAAAAATTATTGTCATACGATAAATAATAAATAGAACTCATCTGACTTCATGGAAGAGCTTCATAGAGAAAAATCATCTTCCAGAGTAAACGAGAGCCTGAAAAGCCCTTTCGAGACATCGAAGGTCCTTGATTTCCCTAAGGCGACATCAAACAAAAAAGGAGACTTCATAATCCCCGGGAGGGATGGGGAAATCGGTATGAATATGAATGTGAGGCATGCATGAGTAACAATGACCCACCAAAGCCAGTGTAAACCTCTTGTTGAGCGCTTGTAGCTCCAGCGCAAATCACCGTGGTGCTCTGTGGCTTCTCCGATGAGCAGTGTGTCGCTTCTAAATGGCTCATTGTGTGCATTCGAGTGAGCTATAGCGTGAAGCCGCTATGTTGCTGTTTGTAAACGCAAAGTTGAGGCTTGTTTATGTAGTCTGCTCTCGCAGTCGCACGTACACCAGCCGAAGCCCGTCTCCGCGTCATCGTAACGAGGTATTTTTTTTTGTACGTACGGAGAATTACTCACTTACACTAAGCTACGCGATTCGACTCGTATACCTGCCTTCTTTCTTACCTGCCCGTTCACAAAACTACTCGCGCGTACGTCTTCAGGTATACCGAGGCTCGCTCTGGAGTCTGAGTGTGTGTATATGGTGGTGTTTGAGAAGTTTAAGTTCGTGTTTCAATCGAAACAACAGAAGAATTTAGTTTCCAGCTTTTATGTTTTCGATTCGGATGCAAAATATTCGCTTTCGCGTGTCTACGTGGACGAGAGGTGGTGATTTGGGCCGAATTTAAGTCCACTTTTGAGTGGAAAAGGTCGTAAAATAGCCGATTCGAGTACTTAAAAATAATTGCAGTCGCGGGCAGTAATTCTACAAACGATACCAACATCGCAGAGGTGAATACGGTGACCTTTCAATAAATGTTTTACAGTTAAGCCATAAAAGCGAGTGTCGAGACCCACTTATTTTCTCAAATTTCACGGGGCTCCATAGCCGAGGTAACAGAAGACGGGCGCAAAATGGAATAATTGTGTTAATTTGCAAAAATTAGCCCAACAGCAAGAGTTTTATGATACGATATATTTGAAAGTGAAGTGCAGATAGTGGAATTTGATTGAACAAGTCCTGCAAAAACAAAGCCAAAGCCATAGGAGAAACGTGACCAAGTTATTAAGACTGCAATAAAGTGGTTTCAGGCCTTGTCGCACCTCGATTAAAGAGCGCATTCCAGAAGTGAAAACAGAAATCGATAGAAATATAAAAAATAGTGCCACGGAGCGAGGATTAGCCGCGCAATTAAGGTTTCATATTTATCTTATTTGTGTCATGCAAAGAGCTTCCGGGACTCGGTCGCTTGCGAAAGGAGTGTTTCTGCTGACGCTCTAAGCTGAATGCGATTTGTGCCACGACAAGTTGAGCAACTCGGATGGAGACCACTTGGGGTGTCAGATTGATGACGCAAACTTGCATGCTCTGTTTTGACTTTTGTACGTTTGAGATAAGCTCCACGATAAGACGATTAAGTGCGCGATACTTCAAGGTTGGCTCCTTCGGCCCAAGACTCCATAAGCAACTGGGTTGCGAGATTGAAGGGGTGATAAGCGACTTCTGGGTCACAGTGGTTCCGGAATGGAGTGTGGGTTTCTGAGAGAGACTGCGCGAAGTTTGAAAGTCGTGAAAACCAGTTCGTCCAAAAGCCGAGACAAGCTCGAGCGACTTTTTGACGGGCTTATCGGCGAAATGCCGGTGTTGAGTGATTTCTAAGCCGCTGAATCCCCCCTTTATCAGCTGGGGCTCTAATTGACAGAAGCCATTCGATAAGTCGGGGAATGTGCCGCGTTTTTGCCATCCCCGAAGGCTCACTCGCTCAGCCAGTGACTAATCGAGGGGGACTTTTGCTCGTTTAGAAAGGCAGTGAGGTCATTAGCGCATTAATTTATGTATCTTGAGGCTGCATTGTGTTGCAGAAATATGCAAATAAACATATTACGAAACTTTGGCTAAAAGTACTTTATTCCGAACAATGGATGCAAAGTAAATAAGACAATATGCAGTTAAATGCATCTGACGACATGACTCATGGCTCTGAGGGTTAAAAGCCCCTCTCGTCTGCCTTTCTCAAATCTCAATAGAGTTACATGGATGACTTTTGATTACTTAGGTCTCAAACGCAGTCAATCAGATGCAAAACAGTAGATAAACTAAAATAATGAAATGAGAAAGGCACGTCGAAAACTTCAATAGCAAAATGTGATACAAAAAAGCAAAAGGTGAATAAAATAAGCTTATTATCAGATTTGATTCAATCAAGTATCAAGCCTTTTAATGAGCATTAACTTTCGTTCGTTTGATTTTAACATTTTTTTCTGCATTTCACGATGGATTGCCAACTGCCCAGTCATCGATCGAGTCCCCAGCAGTACAAGGTCCAGTTTTATGGCTGCTACCAGAGCTCCAAATGGGGAAACTTGCCTCCATGCCGCGATAAATGAAATAATTTTCATATTGAATGTGGGTGATGTTCCATTCAGATAAGTGACGAGTGAGCTTGCAAAATTGTGGAGAAGACAATGGCGATTTACTGTCCGATTCGAGTGGCAGACGTTACTCCCGAAAGAGTGACAAAGTCGAGAGGGAAGCAGGAAAGTCTGGGGGTAGAGTAATTAAAATGCCCATTAAAGAAGACGTCGGAATTGTGAGCGAGTTCTCAGGCAGGCCCGTTTGAAAGAGGCCATTGTACGTTTCCAGCATTGTCTTCCTCTTTCATGCTAAATTATATGGTAATGAGACAGGCGAAATGCAAAATGTTGAAGACAAAAATTGTTTACATAAGCACATTTTGGTCGCTCGCTACTCTTTTATTCGGAATTTTGTTCACCTTTCACATGAGCATTGTTTTGAATATAAAAAGAGCTCGGACGAAGTCATGTGGCGACTCCTAATGATGAAAATGTCTTCATAAATCAATCGTTTTCGACAAGAGCGAAAGGGCAGGGGTCGCGGGAGGCCTTGGGAGCCTTGGCGATTGCGATTCGGGACACCTACGGTAGCCATTCAGGTATGTAGTGCAAGAACTCGCCTCTTTCTTGGTTTTCGCGTGTCGAGAAACCTGTTTTGCGTTCTACGCAGTGGCGTAGCTAGGGAGTGCAGTTGGCCCATCACCAGACCTTTAAGTGATCCTAGTGAGATAAAGAAGGCATCTTAAAGGCTTGAAATAGGCGCCCCAAAAGTCCCAAAAATTACAAAAATACGTGTGCCCCCTTCGAGTATGGAAATTTTTCAGGTCAGTCGCTCTTCTCATGGAGTAGACAAACAGAGCAAAATTTTCAGCTAATTTCCGTGAAAGTTTGGATTTGAGACCTACTTGGATCGAAAAAAAAATCTCCCAAAGTACTTAAGTCCGGAGGC
This sequence comes from Forcipomyia taiwana, assembly GCA_963930915.1. Lineage (NCBI taxonomy): Eukaryota > Metazoa > Arthropoda > Insecta > Diptera > Ceratopogonidae > Forcipomyia > Forcipomyia taiwana. The sequence goes on along the minus strand of CAWVOI010000099.1, from coordinate 373,464 downwards.
TCATCTCTTGGTGGCTGTTTCTAGGGGTCCCTTTAGTGATCGTCACCAAAGATGGGAGCTCTAGCCCCCGTACTTTGGGAGCTAGAGAAAACCAAATCTTGGTGAAATTTTGTATGGGAAAACCATTGAGAAGAGCGACCGACCTGAAAAATTTCCATGCTCGAAGTGTGCCCCCCGCTTGCCTACGCCTCTGGTTCTACAACATACGCGTACGTTCTTCCACATCTGATACACTTTGCCAGCAATTAGCGTTGCTAGCTTAACCCCCCCATTCGCTGCATTTCTGCGAGTTCGAAGCCGATCAATCCGTGCTCAAGCGCTGCTTTTGGAGAGCTCAATGAAAAGCGAATTTGTGAAATTCTTCTACACATAATTTCTTAATTCCAATTTGATTTACGGCCTTTTTTGTGTAAGTGCTGAATAATTTGTTGCATTTTGCAAGCGCCGATGCCGAAGCCGTACGAGCTACGAGTGTGTGCAATGTGTTACATCAATCAAAATCTTCGTGTGCATTCCATTAATTACGCGTACATTTGTTTTCGGGTTACCGACCTTGCCGCATCACCGTCTCTATTGTTTTGTTATTGTTTCCAGTTCAAAAAAAAAATTAATAATTTGCATGCAAAGAAATACTCCGCAGTCCGCAACTCCGCATAAAGAAATAATTTCTTTTTGATTTGCATTGAAAAAAAATTCTTTCGAGTAGTCAAACCGTTTCCGTGCTCCACACCTTACCGCAATGTTGGTTTATGGTCGAGATGTGTAGCAATCTGGCTGAAGTCGAATCCGGTTGATTCGCAATCGTGAGTGGATTTGCGTCTGCGTCTCCGGAAGAGAACGATTTCGTGTCTGTGGAGTGCGGTTTCGGATGCAAATGCAGGCAATAGGCATTCTGGGTACCATAAATCATTGTCGATGTAGGTTTCACACTGTGGGCTCGTGCGTGTCTGATTTTCATTAAAACTCGTTATTGATTGTTCTGAATTGGTTTTGGACTTAACCCATTTACGGGTAGGGGCCCGAGGAGGGGTCCAAAATGGGTTAAAGAGTCGACGTACAGTGAGTTCTCCTCCCATGATGTCACCTTGATTGCAACCTAACGGTCGTAGCATCACAAACATGATTTATCGCAATCGCAGTTCTTGCCACATCTCGACACTCTGCGTTTTTGTAGTGCTTTGACCTAGAAAAAGCTACTAGTACTGAGTACTGGCAGTGCTAATAGATATTTACAAACCTAGCGCAGAAAATGGTTGATTACAGCAGGAAAACATGTTGCAAACGAGGGAGCTTTGCTCCCGAGTTTTGCAAGTTTTCCGTTGCTGTACTCAACCATTTTTCGCGCGAGGTTTGTATTCTATTTTCCCTTGCGAGCACCACGCGCAAATTTTTCCGAGTTTTGTACAATTCAACGGAATTTTTATTCAGCAAATTCAGCATCAATTTTTAATAAAATACCTTAATATTTGCATCTATTTATTAGCAAAATAAGTCAAAAAAGATAAGAAAAGAAGTCATTTACAGAATAAAAGTTTTGCATACTAATGCTGGTGCAGGTTATGGATTATACAATTGTTAAAAATGAATTTATTTTGAGCACCTGGTTGACTTGGAATTACGAGATTGTTAATTATTTTATCGGTGTGAGTCGTAGTGCCAGCGCCCGGTTCTCGGTCAGCTTCAGAGTCATCGCCATTAGCTTCAACCTCTGGACTAAAAACGTAGCTGCTGCAAGAGGGCTCGTTAAACTTGGGATGGAAACGACGAGCAACTTTTGGTTTGGGGCCACTAATTTCACCAGCAATCTGGTTACAAATTTTTCGCTTATTGTTAATTGAATCTTGAACGTAGCCCTCTGCGGTTGTTGAACTTTTCCAGCCTCCGTGTCTCTTCAATAACAAAATGTCGGCTCCGGAATCTGCTAATAGAGTTGCTGAAGTTCTTCGGAAAGAATGGCTTGTATAACTCTCTGGATTTGGAAAGTTCAGAAATTCTGCTATGTCTCTAGGCATTTTTCCAAACTTATTCATTCCGATGGGCTGGTTGGTGCATTTCCCGTTTTGAAAATTCAAGAAAAAACGAGGACAAATTGCATTTGTAGGCCTCAAATCCATATACTTGACTACGTATTTTGCAAAGAACCCTTCAATTACGAACGTGCGGGTAATCTTGGTTTTAGTGAAAGGAATTGTCACAATGATTCGCATTCCATCCGGGCCGTTTCGCGTAACATTTTCCGCTAGAGCCTCGACCAATTCATTTTTTCTGCAGGCTCCTAGAATTCCAAATATAAGCGCAACTTTGGTTGCCAAGAATATTTCGTCAGGAGCTTCATCGAAGAACTTTTTAAGCGCCTCTGAAGGGAAAACAGGAGCCTTTTTTGGGACGAAGCCTTTGTGATTGGATTTCAAAAATGCAATTAATGACTTATAAAAAAATATGTTGACACCCAATTTAACGTTGATCGTCGCTCTCAACATCGAATAGTGGGACGGTTTCGCTACTTCCGACAGCTCTTGAAAATAGGCAAGCAAAACTTCCTCACAAATTTCTGCAATCTACCAATTTTATGTTTTAGTTTCAAGAAATTGAAAAACGAAGAAACGCTACAAATAATGCTTCTATACCTGATTTTTAGCCATCCACTCATCAAAAGTCCTGTAAGCAGTTTCGTAACGCTCTCTGGATTTACTGGGAAGTAGCATTTCCATAGCTTTTTTAGCTCTTTCTTCAATTGCACTCGACATCGTTGACAAGAATTTAAAAATGGCTACTTTGAGTAAAATTGCTAGGGCAATCCCAAAAGTGACGCATAAAAAAATTTTTTTTTGACTAAGCTGACACGAAATTGGCACTAATATTTTCATCGTTGTCATTAATTGTAGTTTTGTTAATTTTACGAATTGTAATCATAGTATTCTTGGTACTTAGTCATAAACAAACAAAACTCTCAAAACCAGACTTAATTGATTTTTACTTGCCCTAATTATGAGTCAATTGGCGGCATCTGATGTCGCATTTTAGGCTTTTTAAACGGCAAATTTAAAAACGTTGCAATGTAATGTTGACTTTGACACTTGTCAATCGGAATAGTATTTTACAGCACTGCTGAATTCACTCGGAAAGTGAGGAAAGAAGGGCTATAATTGCCCCCGAGCGAGCTTGCGAGCGAGGGGAGGCAATATAGACCTACTTTCCGCAAGTCCGAGTGAATTTAGCCGTGCCTGTACAGTATTTTTCACAATTCCGCGGCCGCTGAATTAGCTGAATTGTGAAAAATACTATTCGCTCTGGATCTCTAAGCCGAAAGAATTTTCCGCTTAAGATTACATCACTGCTGGGTAAGAGGATGTGCAAAACTCGGTTTTCCACTTCCTAAGCAGAGCGGAAAGAGCATATTTTCTGGTGAAAGCGAGGGAAATGCTTTTCACCGTTCGTTTTGTTATCGCCGCGCCAAATCGCAGCTCCGGTATTGCATGTGAAGACTCTCTGGCACAATGGAACATTTGTTTGGACTCGGGAGTAAAATTTAGCGATTTTCTAAAACACGAAACAATATTGTGAGCCGATGTGCGGAGAAACTCGAGATAACATGTGTATTTACGCAAATCGTGGGACTCAGGATCGAGTCCGGTGCGACGCTTGAATGGGGCAGAAAGTGACTTGGATTTATGAGAGAGACTCTTGCGGGCACAATTGCTGCCATTCTGCGCCAGTCGGTGAGACGTGCGGCCTCAAAAGAGATCCGGAGCACAACGGATCCATTGATAGAAATCCGCAAACCTGCTCGCCCTTCTGTGTCCGAGTCGGAGACTGTAGAAGGAATAGCAGTAGTAAGTAGGAGGGGACAAGCGATTGACTTACCGAGGCTGGGTGCCTTACAAAAGCGGCTCAATTTCAGACTTATTAACACCCAATTACGTGCTCACGCGGACCAGTTTTATGCCCAGTGCGCGAGTATAATTTGGATCAAATATCTCAAATTAGCAACAATAGAGCTGTGATATAAGGTGTGCAATAAAAAACCCTCTTTCAGGCAACCTTGAATGCAGAAACAGCGCCAGCACCATAAACCGAAGCGGTCGGACAATTACACGATAGCCCCCGCCTGTTTCTCCGAGCGTATGTCTCGTCTTGGATTTCAGCACTCGAATTTCGCACACTTTAGAGCTGCAATTCAAAATATGTCGGCTCACAATACCGGAGTAATTGCGCTTAATTATGATCTCTGTGCATCTCGACGCTTTCTTTGCGCGCAACTACAATTGCGACTAATGACGGTTGTTGGGTCGATGACATAAATTGATGGTCTTGGGATTCCTCGTCACAATTACTTGTGTTGCTTTTTATTAGCCCTTCTCGGTAACGACTTCCTGAGCTTGCAACTTGGAAGACTCAAAAAATTGTCATATTTATTCCAACTAATTTTCACAGCCCACGAGGGGACTGGGAGGCTGCCCCAGTGTCAGAAGAGCTTTAAGGGGACTAGCCTAGTATCAACATTACATTACAATTCTCTTAGGAAAGGAAGACTATAGGGATAGCTGTTAGGGAAAGAGAAAAAAGAGTCTATCTGCAGAGGGTCAGCCAGGTATGCCTTCAGTTGTCTCTCAACCATCCTCATGGAGTGGAGTTTTTTCAAGAGCAGGAATGGTCCAGTCACGGTTATTCTTTAACGACCGAATACAGTCATCTCAGGTCTCAAGGGTTCCTCACGTTCCTAGGGTTATCGGCCACTGGAAACTGTTTGGTATGGTAGATCTGTCCGGCCTGAATCTTCCTTTTCATCACAACGGTACTGACCCGAATCAGTCCATTTATGGGGAGAATCCCAGAGGCATCTTGGGTATACAGTTCCAAAGTTGGTGTACCCCAAGTCTCGTACAGTCAGATCCTCAAGTTGTCAAACTGGGCTGGTGTCATAAGCCGAGTTTTACACTTCGCAGAGGCCCCCAAGCTCAAACAGTTACGAAACAGTGACAATTAAGCTCCATGAAATCCCGCAACAACTGGGTTCAGAAAGCCACTGAACGGTCTGCGAGCGAATTCAGCACAGGTGCAAGTACTCCGGAGCCATTATGTGCAAGGAGGCGTGAAATATTATGCTTCTTTTTTTGTTCATTACAAGTTGCAACATCGCATTAACGCGGTGTTCTCGAGTCCCGCGCACAATGTTGCAGATCAGCAGTGCAGAACGAGAGGCCGTGTCCGTGTGTGAGTGAGAAAATTACGAGATGACTCCAGATGCTTCCTGGCCGACCTCTGTCTCAAACTTACTATCGTAAGGTGCTTTAAAACACGATAAAAGGTGTCATAAAGCGTGATGTAATGGCGCGAGAAAAAACATTAGAGCGAGATGTGACAAACGCGATTACAAGAAAGCCGAAAGTCTCGCCATTGAAGCGGATCACGGGTCGGCACGTGGTGCTTTGGAAAACACTGTGTGATTATTATGTTTTGTGCTATGTAATCACAATCCGAAAGTGAAGTGTGTATTACATTGCTCGCATTTCTCTCGCTAAAACAGAAATTGATTAAAAGTGGATTGAAAAATGCAATGGAAAGGAAAATGTACAATAACCTTAGAGGAAACAATGCAATTCAAGCGGTTCCCAGACACGAGCCCGCTCTTATGAGAAAAAGTTTCCTTTCCGACAATCGTTATCGTTAATGAGTTTTTCGTGTTTGCACTTTCAGATCGGCAGTGTCAAGCGTGACCTTGGAAAATGAGGAGAGATAATGGACCCCAGTGATCTTGTAAATGGGGTGCCTTATTCGTGGTTGCCGGCCTACGGGGAGGCAGTTGAGAGCAGCCAGTCGAACCGCAATGTCCTCGAGACGATTCTGGAGGAGACCTCGGACGACGAGGATGGCGAGCGATGGAACCACATCGGCCACTCCTGGAACTCGGACTCGGATGGCCAGTCGGTGATAGAGGTGGATGTCAATCAGGGTAAGTTTTACCCAAAGGAAAACTTCAATTCTGATCCAAAAACACGTTTTAGATCCAGAGACTCTATCGGAGCGAGACTACATCTGCCCGGCAAAGCGCCGGAGACACGACTTTGACATCGGAGCAGGAGATGGATTCTCCTTCAGAAGACCCCACTCCGACGGGGACAGGTACAGAATGGACGCGGCGATGTTCATGGACTCGACGGTGGAGTACTTCAGACGGCCAGAGGCGAGGTGAGCCCGTTTTTATGCTCCAAAAGCAGCTCTGATAAGACGATTAAAGAGTGAATGAATCCGGCCCACGCATAAATTTAAACGTTTTTTCACCGCGAAGAGAAACGGAATCAAGAATGTCAAAAAATTTCACTGAATGGAATCAAACCACGCGATCATTCGCACGTTTAGTCTATTTTCCCAATACGCGTTGTGCGCCGTCCGGTCCGAAATAAAACAATGTTTGACTGCGGCGATGTGTGTGACGGCATATTTTGTTTTGGTTTTTTTACGCTCGAAAGTATGCCGCACTCGAATGTGTCGGAATGACAAAATAAAGGAGAATGAATGGGTGTACAGAGGAGATGGGGAATAGCCGAATAGTGCAGTCTATTATGACGAGGTTCTAATGACTGTGTCAGTGATATTTTTAACGCACACTGAGAGACGGATTCGAGTCGTAGGATTGACTAGCGTCAGCAAGAAAGACACGTCTTATGTAATGCTCAGAAGATGCGTAATTGCGGTAGTAAATTTGCCGGAGAGCGAGTGAGAGAAAGGGCCAAAGGTCGGACCTCGTTCTTGGTTTCGAAATACGCCGCAATTATAGACTTCGTCGGTTCAGAAAAACTCATTAATAGGGCGAGTAAAAATTTTATTTTGAGAAAGGTTTTAGTTGGCAATTCTTGGGTCTTTTAAACCTTTTCAAAAATGACTTCTAGCCGCCCTATTTATTATGAACCGAAAGCGAGTGTCCAGCGCTGGTTTTCAAGCTGCTTGACATTCAAGGGGCTCGAAGTGGGTCGTTCTAAAAGGCGATGGTCTTATTTGTCTTAGAGAAGATACTTGGGGATTCTTGGAGCATCGCAATCGCGCAATTAAAATATACGCAAGCGAAAACGCAACATACACAGCCGGCATAAATATAGAATATAAAATTCAGCGTGCGCTCATAAATAATTCAATTCATTCTACTTTAGGTTTCGTTTCGATGAAATGTGCCCAGAGCTGTACTCCGACTCGGACAGCATGTCTTACAACTCGCTCAGTCGGTCCTCATCCCTCATCCAATTCGAGTCGCTAGAGCGCCAATTCGACGCTCCCCCGCAGTCCGGCTCGACGCCCTCCCTCACGGATGCGGCACTGGACAGCAAGCTGAAAGATTTCCTATTCAACAAAAAGAACACAAACATTAGCAGCAACATGATTATCAACGAAACGAAGACGTCGTCGCAGTCGGGTCCGGTGCACCATAATGAGCAGAACAGCAGCAGCGACTCAGACACGTACTCGAGCGTAGGAAGCACCAGCAGCAGCTACTCGAGCGAGGAGAGCTACTACTTGAACCAGAGTGACAAGACGGCGAGCCTGGAGGAGGTGAAGTCCGTCTCGCCGGTCCAGAAGACGAAGGCGCGTGCCAAGAACTCGATCGAGAGTCTGAGCGAAGACAGCGGGTACTGCGACCAGAGCAGCTACAACGCGCTGAGAGCCAAGTCGAAGAGCAACCCGAACCTGCTCGCAGCCCACTCTGAGGTGGCGGACGATGAGCTGGGCCACAAGAGTATGGAGGACGTGAGTGTGAGCGATAGGATGACAACAACGAGGCAGCGTCAACAAAGAGTGGGGACGCTAGAGACGAAAATAGCCCTCGCACCGGTACGCTCCGCGCCTAAAAATAATCACTACAATCTTGTAGAGGATGGAAAAGTGTCGGAAAGTCGCGAGAGCAGTGTGAAGCCGCGCGTCCTCTCGACCAGTTCGCCCGACTTGCTGATCGAGCACTTCTACCAGTCGAGTCAGCTGGCAGGCAAACTCACGCGCAAGACGCTCTACCAGCTCTACTCCAAGTACCTGCACCGTCAGAGCTCCCAGGAGAACGATTTCTGCGTAGTCTCGAGCGTCCCCGACGACCTCAACTTGTGCTGCGACAAGGGCCGGGAGGAGAACTCGCATCATGCTGGAGACCGATTCAGCTGGACCACGGACTCGGAGTCGTATGCCAGCAAAAATGTGAATTTGTTCACGCTCAAGACTGACCGATTGGGCGAGCACCAGTTGCCGCCACCGACACCGACTCAAGCGCACACTCACATCACGACCAGCTATGCCAATCTCACTCTGCTGAATTACTCCGACGAGAATCTGTACAGCAGCATGAGTTTTGATAAGCAGCAGGCCAACAACCGCAAGTATGCTGCACCCGAGCTGAGCGTCGCTGAGGTCGACTCGCAGGCGGACTTTAGGAGCGAATTCAGCTCATTGTTGGATGAGATCACTGCTCACTTTGATCGCAACTTGTCTATCTTGAACGACCAAGACGAAGACTATGACTCGTATTACAAGTAAGTTTGACCCACAATAGCCACCTGACTAATCCATGACTCAATTTCAGTGCCTTTGAGGAGAAGTCCATCCGTCCCCCTCCCCGAAGATCGCCAGTGGGAGTCCCGCCAGCGCCTTCCGCGAGTTTCGACGGCCACTGCAGCAAGGCGGAACCACCTCGATGTCCTCCTCAGCCACCGCCCCGGAAATCGTCCAAAAATAGACTGATCCAACCTCCGTCTGCACCTTTATCAACATTCGCAGTTGCAGCACCATCGGACCCATATCTCGCTATCAATCAATCAACGCTGGTGCCAATTTTAGAATCGTCGTCGGACGAGTGTGATCGTCCTGAAGCCACCTCATCGCCCCTCACTCGCACACCGGCGGTCCAGCCGCCCCCTCTGCCTCCTCGCAAGCCCTTCACGTTCGACCAGGACCCCACGAACCTCGTCACGTGCTACGCAGCGAGTTTGGAGAAGTGCGACTTCGATCCCAGTACCGTGAGGATCGTCATTCCCAAGTCCACGACGGCCACTGCGAGTCGTCGACAGGAGCTGGTGGGCAAGCGGGGCGAGTTTGTGTGCAACAGCACGCCCAACTTGACGAGCAGTCCCTGGAGCGTCTATAAGGGGGCACAGGACGACGACTTTGAGCACCACAACTCCCTCAAGGACGTGACTTACTCCACGAACGAGAAGGGCATTTTGTCGACGGGATCCAAGGGTGGACTCACGAAAGGGGTCAGCTTCTGTCCCATCGTCTCGGAGATTAGCTGGAAGGAGACCAACATTATTGAGGATGACGTGAAGTCCATGGAGTCGGAGGATATGAAGGAAGTCGAGGATGAGCAAGGTGATATGAAATTCTTAGGTATTTAGGTTCAGGGTCGAAAAATTTTTTTCGTCAGTAAATTAGCCTCTTAAGTCTTTAAGTAGAGAATTTTTCCAATAGAACACTTTTTAAGTTTTCGGGTTCGAAACAGCAATTTTGAAGAAAATTAAAAAATTACCAAATTTCTACTCGTTAAGAAAAACTCTATTTAAGGATTTTTGATGCCAAAAATTTTGTCCAGAAAGTGATCTCAAATGCCTCAAAACGTTAGAAACTACCCCAAGAATCACGTGACGAATGGAAAAAGTGAAAATGAGAAAAGAAAAAAATTTCCCGAAATTCATGAGACTCGTTAAAATTAGTGATATTTTGCATGTAAACAAAACAACTCATTCCAAGGCCAGACACGTCATTTTTATGATATTTTCAATCCTCTCTGAGTCTCTGACATAAAAGCTCGTCAAACAATAAATCATGTTGATTTTATAAGCCGGAAAAAATGGGTTAAGTGTGCCTTAAGTAATGCGCATAGAAATTAATTTCCAATTACTTCAACAACGACAGCACTAATTAATTTGGAAGCGCAAAATATATTCAATATTTACCCTCGAAATTCCATCGCACACAGATCATGAGTTCGACGAGTCCGACGATGACTACGCCGATGATTGCAATGACTTCGGGTACCTCCTCCCAGTGCAGACGCACACATTCACAACGGCGATGACGATGTTCAATGATGATCATGAATCATTTAGAAGCGATCATCATGACTTGCTGCACACATACATCGAACAATCCCCCATGAACGTAGAAATCGTGAACGGCGACGATACAGACGCTGAAGCCGACATCGACATCGACGTGCCAGAAGACGACGGAAAGGTTGTGAATGAAACTTACTCGAATGTGCAGAGCAGTTGTAAATCGTACGCGGACCCGACAACGAATCGTCCGACGAGCTCTAGCACAAACAGCGCAGGTATTTATTTTGTTTTGATTTTTGAATTCCTGGAAACTCGCCTGCACTTCTCGTACCTGATGAGTAAAGTAAATGTTTAATTGCCCTCCTCACCCTCAGATATCATCAGTGACGGAGTGGAAGCGAAGACAGCAGCAAGGATGAATTTGCAGCAGAGCCAGAACGGAGTCAGCAGCATCGGCAGCAAGAATCAGAACAATAACGTTCTAGTGAAACAGTTTGAAGTGAGGAAAAATTTAATTAACAACAATAACCAAGCGAGTAACTCAATTGAGTACGTAAAAAGTGATACAATAAGCAAAGTGAACCTGGCGGACTCGCTAAACAATGAGAAGAGTGTTACAAAAGACGTGCAGAAGATCAAGAAGAAGGAGGGCTTTCTCTCGCGAATTGGGCTGAGGTTCTCGTTCCGGGGCAAAAAGTCCTCGAAAAACTCCCTCGTTAGCAGCCCCGTGCCCGTCGTGAACGAGGCAGTGTACAACCAGCTGGAGGAGCCGAAGCCGGAGAACCGGAAGGTCGTGAACAAGGCGCGGCAGGATATCGTGTTCATCCCTCTGAAGGACCCCAGCAAGGCCAACGTCGAGTCCTTCATTCGCCATGAGATCGAGGCAGCTGCAGGCGCGCCAAAGGAGCAGTCGCCGGTCAGCAGCACGGCGAGTGGCGAGGTAAACAATCACGTGTTGATATCGACAAAGCCACCCTTGCCGAAGCAGCCACCCCGCACGACGTCGGCAGGGGGTGGCAGACGGCCTCCCAAGCCACCACATGCGCAGAGGGCTAGTCTGTCGCCACCGCCAGCAGTGGATTGTGTCGACAGAGCGGCCGCTGGAAGTCGTCACTACCACGACATCGTTCCGGCGAATCAGTTGCGTTCGACACTCCGAGGTGGAGGCCCTCAAGCGATGGGCAGTGAGCAGAAAATCGGTTTAATCGAGACCAACTTGGATACGCATGAGACGGTGATAACGGGCAAAACGCGTAGTCTGATGGAGCTGGGGGGACCCCCGAACGCCCATCTGTTGACGCGACCAGCGACCCAGTACACGCGGATCAATGGGGACTGCGAGAACGCCGAGCAGCCTGGACGACCCCACAAGAGCATGGAGTTCCTGCTGGACAAGGAGAATCACCGCAACATCCTGGTAAGTTTGCTTGATACAAATTGTCGCTCGTTTCGTGGAAATCGAGTGTCCTTTGGCACGTCCAGATAACACTCGCCGGCGTGACAGAGCGTGCTATCTTATCGATTCGAGTGGTTGCCTTTAGTTGTTGACTGCTTTGGTTGCTTACTTATTCATGCTCTCCGGCCGGACTGAGACAATAGATTTCAAAATCTCCATTTGATTAATTTTCTTCCGATGAGTTTTGTCCTCTCCCTCTTCCCTCCCCCGTTCGGTGGCCTCTGTCATCAATTCGCTCAACAGCGACGTTCCCAAGTAGCAGGTTATAGCTTCTTAAAAATGGAGATATAATATAAGCATAGAGGGAAGACTGATTTCAAAAATATATTCCGAATTTCAATTTTTTTCGCCTTGATATTGTTCCTCGGCCTCTGCTGGTCCTCGATCGGCTCTAAAAGCTTGGAAAAGAAAGAGCTTGGAATGTAGAGTCCCGATCACTTCACCAAGTTTATATCTTTGAACTCAGTCGAACCAAAGAACGCTCTTACATCTTATATCTCTATTTTCTTAACTGATTAATATTTTATAAAATTGCTTGAATATTATTTTTGGGGGCTGACCAAGCCGAACACCAAAATAACCGCATTTCTTTCCTCTTTCATCCACCGCAGACCTACCGAAGCCAAATGGTGAGTTTGTTATAAAATTTTCGCCAAACAGACCTCGCGAGTCTCGAGTCGGAGACCTGTTTCACACGGTGTTAATTGCGCTCCGAGTCAGTACTCGCGTATGTGCCATGTTTAATTTACAGAAACCATTAAATGGGGTCTTGTGAGTCTCAGACAGAGTTAGATAATTTTTATTTGAGACGGCGTGTTTGCTTTATAGTCTCGGAATGGCATCCCATTGTCTTTCCTTGCATTTCGCAACGAGTACAGAGTACAAATGCGACTGAGTTACGTTTCGTTATCAGACCGAATGGTGGGTGAAAATAACTTGTTGCTTCGGGCTGAGTCTGCCAAAATACCGCTGACGTCTGGTTCTTTGCACGTGGAGGAGATTTATTCGCGCACTTAAATGAGATCTCCAGCATCTGGTAATTTTCCGAGTCGGGTTGGGAAAGGCCTGCCTCAAGCGATAATCGATCGCCTTAACCTCTACGATCCCGTCTGGCGTCGTCGAGTACGGCGGAATGCTCGAAATTTCATTGTTCACAGCGGAAGTTTTCATCTAATATGAATACTTGGCTGCTGCTGCTGCTGCGGTTGCGATAGACGCGGGCCAGAGTCGACGGCGAGCTCTATGGAATTCAATTTCGCTTGTGTCGGCCATGTTGAAACTTTTATGCAAATAAGATTAGTGTGTAATGTATCATTTTGTAAACAGAGAGTGTGTGACATGGATGTAGGCAAAGTGGCCACTGCACCTTCTCCAGCGACCTGCCGTTGACTTTGGACCCGGTCGGGGGCCACAGGGCACTCCAGAACGGGCGCACTCATGCATCGTCAGTTCCGCATATGTCGCTTGCTCTCACTCCCATACCAGACGCCGACCGACATTCAGCTGAGCGCAACTCCGAGGCAGAACAAATTTGCGACGAGTGTGTTGTCGCGTATCGCTATTAATAGGTACCCATTTACGCCTTCATTTGAGCTTTATCTCCATCATCATCTTGATGTGGTTATTTCCGGACGCAAGCAATATGCCCAAAACGATTGAAATGCTGTGGAAAAAAGAAATTGAAACGGAGATAGCAGCTAATAAGTCGGGTGTGTGTGAGTGTGATTGTCATAATTAAATTATAATGCCTGCAGCAGCAGCGATCGGAGTTTGACACACATTGGTAGGGCTTGGGTCGAATGTGTAATTACGAGTGGTTGACTTATCGCTTCCTAGTTGCAATGGCTGCTTTCGAGGTCTTCTGTTTACGGTGGGAGTTTTGTTTTTCCTGCTGCTCTTTGATTCTTACGTCTGTGATTGATGTCTGGGATATTCTATATTCGTATTAATATTCGAATATTTTTGAAATATTTGAGTAAATATTTTTTTTTGAATAAATATTCTTGTTCGAATAAATTTCTTTGACGAATAAATTTCTTATACGAGTCATTCACATTTTCTGAGACATTGTTATTTTAGCCCCGTGACTATTTAGAAGTGCCCTGTGCTCACCGTTCTTCCAACTAAGCCCTTGAATTTCAGCTTTACTATTTTTGACCCGAGACCCCTCGAGGGAGACGTTATTAAAAAGGACTTTCTCTCTCTATCCGGAACTCCTGGAACCAGAAAAAACCCTCTTTGTCTCTTTTACTAAAATTTCATCGATTTGAAAGATCAGAAATGTGCCTGTGATTCCCTATATCCATTTGTAACCATCAGAATTTTCCAAGTCCCACCCCTGCTTGCACCTGAGGTGTTAAAAATAGTGCTTATCTGTCACAAGTAGTTGCTAAATATGGCATCAAATCTCGGTGAGGGCTCCTGGCTGTGCAGTCAGTGCATCTCCCACCTCCCGTCTTGTCAGACAATGGTGAAGCGAGTGAGATTCAATTTGCCGGTACGTAAAACTTTCTGAATAACATCCGCAATTCCGCATCACAAATTGTTGACAGCCAGGAAACTTTTTCCATATATTGATTATGCAAATCGGAACGGCGTACGCGGGATGAACGCTTATTGAATTCGGCCACTACCTCGGCCTCTTCCACGGCCAGCACGAAATGCCTCATTGGTATTCCATACCTGTTGTTATCACTCACCGCAATTCCAATGCCCGTGAGGAGGCATTTGAAATTCATAAGGCCTTCCGAGTGCGATTAAGTAGTTTGTCGTAGGCATTTTCTTTTGTCAGTAGTGCCTCTTATCTGACGAGAAAGGTAATGGGAACGGTGAACGTTGACGGAGCAATCAAATTCTCGTTGTAATTTTTGAAGTTGTAAACAACTAATTTATCAGCTGGAGGTCAGACCTTGACCGCATAGTTGGTATCTCACTCACACACGCTGGAAGTGGAGAAACGTGTTTCGTGGAAACTTTATGGCTCTCGGGTGAGCCGTTGGGCTATTTCGAAGCCCCTCATGTGGGCCCTTTCGGGGTTTATGACCAGTTACTCCTCCAGAAGTTGGTTAAAAGCCAATTATTTTGTCTCTGCGCTGTCAGTGACCCTCAACTAGGCTCAACTGGTAGCAGACTCGAGATCCACTTGCTCACGAGGGATCGTTTATGCAAGCTTAGCACAACCTTTGTTTGCCCGACTCTCGTCGTTTTGTTTCTCTGTTTTCCTTTCCGTCCCTCTCTCGCAGAGTTTTTCATCCGAGGCAAAAAGGCGGAAAAAGCAGCACTTCAGTGGGAAAGTTTTTGTGTATCTCGCTCGTAGGCCAGATTTAGCTGCTCGTCACCAGCGTCGTACAAAAGACGATAAAAGTACCTCATTTATGGTTCTCATTGTCCCATTTCTCTTTTGAATGTGTTTGGGCCAGCTTGCTGGCAAACAGCGAGATGGTAGGCATTTATCCTTCTCCTCCAGATACGCTTTCGTCGGAGATAGCTAGGAGTACATAAATACCAACGACGGCTTGAATGGAGAGTGGGTCAGTGGACTTTGTATTCTGCATTTTAGATTCCACTCATTTCCATCCGCGCTCGGGTACTTTTGTAATCCAAGAAAGTTATGTGAGACACAACATGTACACGAGAAAATTAATTTGGAGTTTTTTTCTGGCTGTCAGCCAACGACAATTCTCGTCGCATGAGTCGCTTGGGCGGGTTCTTTGGAAGATATCATCTGAAGGTCTCGCGACTGCGACTGCGACTTTCGAGAACGGAGGAAGTGGAGTCGAAACAAAACATTCCCGATTGACAGATGATGGCCATTAATCATCATCAGTTTACGTGCATTTTTTTCGTGCAGTCTCGACTCGAGTGTCGCTTAAACACAAGTATTTACCTCGTCTCATCTGTTTATCTAATATCTCTCCTCACACACACTGTGTCAGAGACGAAAAGTATCGGATTTCTCGACTTTCTATGGACCAAACCTGCCAACCTTCACCTCGAATCCATAAAGTCGTAAGATCATGGGAGTATTTGCAGAAGCCTGCTGTATTTGCTCACCTTCTAGCATGAAATCATGAATCGTCTGTCGGTGTGTAATTAATTTATGGGAAAACATGCTTCAGAGCGACCCGGACTGGGCGACTTTCTAGTCGCTCAAATGATGCAACCTCATCGAGTCATTGTTTACAATTTGGACTTGTTACTCTCTGAATTGAACGTAGGAACGGTACGCTTTATTAATGCACGGATGCGACCCGAATAGATGATATGGGGGCAGGGGCTTGGAAGTGGGAGTTCCATGGGTTTGGATGCAGCGGCGATAAATATTAATACTTTCCTGTGAGCGCGTTCGTCTCGGTTCTGTCGATCTCCCAGCACTCGGCAGTTGCTTGCAGAATCTAAAAATAGATCTCTGGCACATGTGAGGTTCGCCTTTCCGGTGATGATGACATGGAAAATCGTATTACACACTTGTTGAAAAGGCGATGGGCTGCTGTCTGTGAGGTTTCAGAGGAATTCTCAACCGACTATCTCGGAGCTTCGATTAATAAATAATCGGCATACGGTTCGGGTTAGCGCAAACACGCGTGGATTCAGTTTTGCAATCAAAACAAACATCGGCTCGAGATTGGAGGAGAATCGAGCTAACAATATGACTAATTCAGAGCTAGCAGAGCTATAATGTCTATGATAATTGAGTTAGTGAGGGCTTATTAAAAGTATAACGACGTTGCACGCGCGTTTGAGGGCCATAAAAAGGCAGTCAAGCTTAAAAACTGTTAATTGATGGAACGCAGAGCGACAGAGCCGAGGTTCAGGGGTCAAAATTTGCTTTGTGTGCGATCTTGAGTTGGCCGAAAGATGATGGCGAGGCGGAGGGGCAAAAAGATGAGTGCCATCGACGAATGAAGGAGTCCTGTAATTAATTTTAATTGTCTGATGCACAAATTGCTAGCTGTTGAGTCGCTTTTGTATGAAATTTGTACTCATTGTTGTCTGCCTCACTTATTGAGAGCTGAAGTAATGACAGAATTACTTAAGTTATGATGCACGGAATTGAATCAACTCATTACTTGGGGGAAAGAAGGTCTCAGGGAATCAAAACAAAATTCCAAACTTGATGAGTTTCTTCATTCAAAGTCTATCACAACTTTCAAGGTCAATAAGGTTGAAGAAAAACCTTAGTGGGTAGGAATAATACCGATTCACATACTTGGACAAAATTGCCCTGGACTCGGTCAACTTAAAGACCGGTTGCAAATCGAAGACTAAACTTATTGGGCTCGTTTTCTATTTAGGCTATTCAGGAAAAATAATGTCCGCCCTGGACAGACCCTGGACAGAAAAATAAGCTGATTTGGCCTCATTCTAGCTTCACTTCACCATGAATAAAACACCAACGAATGTACCTAGCGAGCTAAATTTTTTTGCTTAAGCTCATAATAAATTTTTCTTTTAAAAATTAGCACTTGACAACCCTTAGCTTTTTTAAGTGGCTCAGAAAAAAAAGTCGAAAAAATGACCCCCTCAAAAAGTGTCCAAGTAGTCTAACTCGGCCAAAACAGTAGCTAAGAAGCTCAAATCTTGCATGCTATCCCAAAATTAAATGGAGATCACGATTTGACACCCACCGCGACAATAAAATGGCTTTTTTTGCGGTAGGACATCTGGACAGAATATTGAGGGCCTCAGGACAGCCTGGACAAACGCTCTAGCTCAGCCCTTTTAAGAGCTACAGACCTGGGAGGGGTATCAAAAGGAACATCTCAACGGCGGCTACAATAATCACTCACTAGAGCCGGTTGGACATTTTGTCCAAGTATGTGAACCAGCCTTTAAGCTAATGAGAGTGATATTTCAACACCAGAAAAAGATCGGCGTAATGGGCGCAAAAATGCCCAACAAAGCGATTTTCACACTCCATTGGCCGCTTTTACTCGAGTAGTCGAGGTAAAAGTCACGAAGACGCAGCAGTTAGTCCCATCTTTAGACGCAATTTAACCGCAATAAATCGGGTCCACAGACACAGCGAGCGCGGTAATGGTTATCAATATCATTCGGCGCCCCAACGGAAGTCGATTTCTTTTTAATACAGCGTATCGCAGCTATCCCGCTAGCGTCGATTATTTATTCATCATTATAGTCTGTTTAGCTCTCTCAATAGTTGATAATTAGCGAGTGATATTACAGTTTAGGTTGCTCAACTCAAAATTGATGGTTTTTGCCCACTTTCTTGAGCTCAGTTTCATCATGCGAACACTTTTACTCTCGTCTCACGATATACGATGTGTTTGCTTCGTTCTGGCCCGATGCACTTTTTCCCAGAAATCTGCAGTGCAGATGTGCGTTGAAAATTGTTTTGTTTTCAGAAGCTGAAAATAGTAGTCGGCCTTCTTCTACGTGTTGAGAAACGCTCCCGTTTTTCCGGGGAGTCCAATTTGTCTTGCACATTCCGGTATAGCGAAGTGGTGTTCCGGCATGCGACGCAAAAGCTGAAAATAACAGCACCCAAGGTTGCAGATGATTCTGTCATGGCATTGAGGCAGATACTTTTTATCGGAATCTCTCGGGTTGGTGCTAGTTTCGCGATAAAATCCAGTTGACCGTCACACTTGGTGGACGGGCTAATGGGCGGCTGATAAGCCTGTCATATATGAGAGCAGGGTGGGTATCCCAAGGCCTCTCTTGCCGCTCTAGTTCCTCCCAAAATCGTTTTCGCAAAATTAATTGGGCGCCTCTTCTCAGTCATTAACCCCAATTAGACCCTCTCCATATACGCCAGCGACGCCCCTGTCAAGATTTGCATGCGAGGCAACAATGTCAAAGGCGTGAGCTTCAAATAACTGCAATCGAGCAATTTGTAAACAAAAGAGTGCGACTCGGCGGCTAGTTGGTATGCGGAGAACCGAGCTCTCAGCGCGAATAAAAAGGCAGATACACGTCAGGCGGCAAGCGGAGACCTATCTCGCTAAATTGGGTGACATCATCTTATTATCGTTGGCATATTTTATATTCATTAATCATCATCGAAACTCTTATTGCTCTCGAGTGTATATCCAGACCTTTATGCTGTGTTTCCGCACCGTTTTTGTGTTTTGATTCCAATTACGCGGGGCTTTTCAGCAGAGAGGATTGACGAGCAGGCCAAGGTCGCTTTTTTGTTCTTCCGGAAAAAAATTGCTACTGAATCTATGACAATGGGCAGGTACTTGTTGAAGGTAATTTTTTGATGAACTGCACTCAATCATTCCAAGTTGAGCCCCGGCCGGCGGTGGATCGTGTCTCGCTGATTTATGGTAAATTTTGTCTTCATTTTCGACATCTGGTATCTGTCGAGACGTGCGGCAGAAATTCGAGAGCTCAGTGGAAAGCTGCCCAGGCTAGGCATTAAAGTTCCGAGATCATAACAATTATTTGGATCATTAGAAAATAAACATCCTGTGCAAGCACAATGAAGCGAACGAAAACGAAGAGATCGTGAACGGCACCATTACCGAATAAGGCCTTTCACAATCTCCATCGCCAACAAAACGGTAGTTGAATCAAAGTACTCTGCGCTGCTACATGCGGTGGCAATGGCGAGCGGCCTAATGCCTGCTAAATTGGATAATCACATTAGTCTGCTTTTTTCCCAAACGAGCTGGGTGTCAGTGTGTAAGTTAGCTCCGCTCTACTGCATTCAACCTCTTGAGACGCTCTCGCCTAGACTTTGGGATGCAATTCCGAAATGACAGAGGGGGGGTTCAATGAACCGAGAGTCGAGGAATTTGGTCTGGGCGAGTAGACAACCGCATTTAGCGGGAATATGAGCAATTTTTATGGCTCAGCGAGCTCCCCTCGTTTGCGGAACTGCTGACGAAATTACACGAGAACGGCGCCAGGGGATGTCTCTCTGGAGAGTCGTAAACAAAAGGGGTAGTCCATCGTAACCTCGTGCTCTCCAGACCTGGAAAAAGTTCGCCAGAACGAAGGAAATTATCGATTTTCGCCTTCCACTTTAAAGAACTTTTTCCGGCCTTTGTTGTGTCTGGCAGCCGTGGTCGCGACAGTTGAAGCACTCTAGCCTCGCGTGCACTTTTAATTCAATTCGAACTCGGATCGGGGCAACTTGGAGGGGACTCCTAGTGAGTGCAACCCGAAGAGTTGATGACCCGAGTTGTACAAGCGACTTGTACAGGTCCGAGCCCAGTGCGAACTCGTGGTTGCAGCTACATCGCCTGCGCTAGAAAATCCTCGAGGTCACAACATATTATACACAAAACGTCAGTCAGTTGAACTCTGAAATTTCATGTCCTACCACTTTCAATAATTTCTGTGAGACACTGGTGGAAAAAATTGGGGGAAAGATGTGAAATAAGCTGCGTCCGAGACTGGCTATGGATTCCCGCTGAAAGTCTCCATTATGGCTAACAGGAACAGTGCGAAAAGCCGAAGAGAAAAAAAGTTTTCTGCCACCCGATCCGAGTGAAAATGTGCTTCAGATAGAAAATAGCTATTTTGTTCCAAGTTTGAAATAATTTCTGTGATAAAAAGTTCATTTCCCGCACTGAGTTACGGCTAAGTTTGTAAGCAATGGTTGTAGTTCGGAGATAGCTAATGAAATAATTAAAAGTGCTAGATTCCAATAACCACAGAACAGTAAAATTAGAGCAGTGGATCTTGCAGTTTGAATAATTCAATGTAATTCAATGGTGCAGCATGATAATGATGACAACTGTTATGAAAGAGGTGAGGAGAGGCGGAGCAGCGAGATTCACTTTTTATGCACACTCTCGCAGTGTGCGCTTTGGGGCATTGAATCGCAAATCAATTTCTCTGCTCCACTTGACTTGTCGTGCCATCAAATCAATTTATATTCTGTGGGCTAGGGCACGCAGAAAAGAACAGTCGAATGTGTATTTACTATTTATAAAGTGGGGCCTTTTTTCGTGGTAGCTGCGGCGAGTGGAAACCATTAATTTGCATTTTTGCTGAGGTGGTCGAGGGCCAGTGACAGGCCGCAAATTTATACCGTTTCCGGGCAATAAAGCTTCCGAAGGAGGACGTCGCTGGCAAGGAGCTGCCTCCCTTCAATCAAGCATCTCTCGTCCCATTTAAAAGCATGCTCTGACCTAATTATTTCCTCGTACGTCATTCGCCTCCTCGTCTCAAGGAGCGTTCCCGTGTATTTGTCTCGCTTTCATGCCTTTCCTCCACTCGTTCGCATCCGATCGCTCTGGGCGAAATAATTCCATAGTTGCTCCCTTTGTTTCGTCGCCCGTCGCTCGTCGCTCGTCCGTGAGATGAGACTTTAAAATGACTCGTATTTACATTTTTATTGCTGCAAATCCCAGATTTTACTTTCGTCCCTGCTCGGCCAGAAAATTACCTGTAAATTTTGGCGACGGCGACTGAATTTGGGATTTACCAAATCGTCTCCGGGAGAGTCGTAAAAGAGTTCTGTCTCTGCTAGCCCGCTTCTCGGCATCTCAGCGGCGCTAATTGAATTTTCAATCGTCTAAATTGGCTCTGCAGGAGCTGAGCCACATGAAGCACGGAGTTTGACTTTGGCAGAAGGTCGCGCAGCAAGTCTCTCTGGGCGAGTATTCAAATGGCACCAAGATCAACAAAAGACCCAATCTGCACTCTGATTAAGGCAGGGCTTACATACACATACACGACATGTCTACACCTTTATTGTTCTCATTTGCATACCAAAACAGACCCGTGTGTTTGCATTGTTCCAAAAACGAAGCACGAAGTGTCTCAGGTACTCGCTTTCTCTCTCTAATTCGCTCGGGAGGATGTCGGCTAGATTCTGCAGATTATCAGCAACTGCGTGGATGTAGTGTGTCGAAAGAGTCCGTTCTGAATGCTTGACCATCGCAAAATCTCCGATTAAAATGAAGGAAAACTCGCTTTACGAGTCAGAGCTCAATCGCAGCTTCAAGTACTGCTACACAGTGGACACCAGCTCCTTCAGCCAGGACGACTTTGACCTGTTCGTGAGCGCGTTGGAGCGGAGCCACCACAACTCGACCAAGAAAGTCAAGCCACGCAGTAGGCGCGTCGAGTATGTCGAGGAGATCTACGAGAACATGTCCTCGGGAGTGTCCTACATGGAAATCGACGAGGAAGAGGTCTACGGGAGGCGTCACCTGAGCTTCTCGAGCGCTGAAGGAGGCTCCATGGTGGACATTGCGAGCGTCTGCAGCATCGAGTCGTCGTCTCTGAGTCGGAGTCGGGCCAACAGCTCTGCCAGCCTCCTGAACGCGCTGTCGATGAACAAGAGACAGAGCCTGAAGGATATTTTTAGCTACTTCGATGAGGATGTGAAAATCGAGGAGAAGGATGACGTCCTAATGGCCTACGATGAGGAGCGATACGACAGCCAGGTGTATCTGTACAAGAAGCAACAAAAGAGCGTCGATAGGATCGTTGATGAGTTCAACAAGATTAAACACGAGTATCTGAGCCATCCGGACGAGAAGGAAGTGGGTCGATTGGACAAGAATCGCATATTGTTCTTCGAAAACAAGTCCCAGAGCCGCGAGAGGGACTCGACTTCCGGCACCAAAGAGCTCCAGAGCCTGAGTCTGAGCTCCGTGAAGGAGATGCTCCCGCTCTTCAAGGACCTCACGTTCGAGAAGAAGGACGAGTCGGACCAGGACTCGCGAGTCACGGCGGAGGCTCGCTCGCTGAACGTCAATCTGAACACCCCGAAGCAAAAGTCCCTCAGCCACAAGTCCTTCAGCGCCAACCTGTCGGCCTCGAGTCCTCCAGCACCCCCAAAAGTCCCTCCCAAGCGCAAAAATCTTCCTTCTCCGATCCAGAAGGAGCTTCCAAGGGACCTTTCGAGTCCGCCAAAGAAAATGAAGGCTCCCACACCGATCCCGAGAGAGATGACAGAGGACATCTCGAGTCCGGAAAAGTTCACCTCGAGTCCAGAGAAGAAGCTCGTGGTCCGCATGTCGCACGAGTTCTCCAAGTTCATCCAAGACATGTCGAAGCTCGACGACTCCCACAACGTCTCCGTGGCCTCCTCCAACTACCCTCCGAAGCCCGACATCCCCTGGCAGACGCACCCGAGCCACAAGCTCGACACCTGCACCCAGACCTCCCTCATCGAGCCCTCCTCCGACCTACCCTGTGACTGGCCAGACGACGACTGGGTCGAAGACGACCTGGAGGACATTATTATCGTGGAGGACAAGGATCTTCTGTCCCTCGTCGAGGACCTGTTGGCGCTCTTCGACCTCAGTCTCTTCGACATGGTGCGTTCTCTGGTGGCCGAGAACCAGCACGTCAACTCGAACTGTCTCTTGCGGATCCGAACGTGGGGCAACGACAGTGTCAAAGAGTTCCACTCGTGGGCGGTCTCCGAGGAGGTCTACATGAGCGGACTCAGCTACGAGTCCTTCGAAGTCGGCGCCCTCATGACTATCCTGGTCACGAACCCCAGGAGTCTCGAGGAGAGCAAGATTAAGATTATGTTCAGTGCCGTTAACGAAGAGTGCGCGTCCGTCGACAAGATATCCGCTCTAGAGAGAGACTCAAAGGGCTTCCACGTCCTTCCCATTCACGTTTCTTTCATTTTGAAGGTCAATATCGCTCAGTGTGCCTTGACTCGCGTCCCGAAAACATGCTGACGGGTTCCTTTTCTTCGTTTCAGCCGCCAGAAAATGAACTTCAGAAGTCGCACGACAACAAGACAAACCTCAGCGAGCACCAGCTACGTGTTCAGGCCTCGTTGCAGCGCCTCAATGTCCCGGACTGGTACAAGAATTACGGAAACAACACCGCGGCGAAGGCCAATGAGTCGGGACTGTTGAGGAAGAGGAACTCGGACGTCGGGAGATGGACTGGCTTGAACTCGAAAACGACTTCTCTCAGCTCTCTCGGGTCCCAGCGCTCCGACCGAAGCCCCATCATGCTGAGCCCCTCTGCGCACAGCCATCACGGAAACACGGGCTTCTCGAGGTACTTTTCCCATTTTTTTCCCCCGCAAACAATGGGGCTAATTTTTGGGTCCTTTCAGATGGTCCACATCGCACTTGAATTCGAATCAGACATCACCAAGCGTATCAACACGAGGCTCCTTCTCCCGCGGAGTCCTGACTACGGGGTACCAGAGTGCTGGGAACACGCTAAGGGGCAGCTACCGCCAGCCCTACTTGGGATGGCGCAGCCAGGAGAAACTCTCTCAGCCCAGGACGCCGGCAGAGAGGTGAGCAGTACATTTTTCTGAAGGCATTTTAATTTTTTCTTGTTTCTTCCAGACTCGCTTCATCGCTGATGCAGCAGAAACAGGCCGCCGCGGCGGCGGCTGACAAGCCCCCGAGAGTCCCGAGGCCCGAGCACCTGTCTTCAGCGACCCCGACGGCATCGCGGCACCCACCTGTGACACCCGAAATCCAGTCTTCGATAAAAGAAGTGACCTCCGCCATAGTGCACTATGTAAATGATCAAACAAGTAGAAACTCTCGTAGCAGATCGACTAGTCCGAGTCAGAGGTATGTGAAGAGAACCTAACCCAGGTCCCCGGTCCCGGGTAGAGCAGCGAATGCATCAAAACTTTACTGTATTATGACGACCTTAATTTATGTTAATCCAGCATTATTGGTTTCCACTCCAGCACATAAATATTGGCTTACTTTCTTTCTGACGACTCCTACTGCACAGTATGAAGGCTATTAAACGACTAAATTTGTGGTATTTAGTTTAAGTTTTACCATTAAACTATCATGTGTTAACCGTCTCCCTGGTTTCTTCTTTTCCTATGTCTCTTCTTCCTATGTATGATTTGGGACTGACTAATTTTCATTTCCACCCTCCTGGAGCGAAAGCTCGAGCTGTCCATCCCCGATGCAAAACCAAATGTGACATTTCAGGTGCTGGCTGGAAAGCTCTTTTGTCGGTACAAAGCCACTAGAATCACCAAAAACACCTATTTTCGATACCGGGAACTCTTTTATATCAGCAAGCGCATTATCCTCATCTGTTCAGCCCCAACACCACCCCATTTTCTCCATAACTGGCACAAACGCGTCATCATCGGTGCATAGGAATTCGCGACAGAACGGTTCTGGTGAGTCAACTTATGTGTAGAAAAATAGTCAGACATTTGCATAAAACATTGAAATTTGCTGAGAGAACGCAAAAACAAGCCCATTTACAAACATGAGAACACATCTACACGCTATTATTTGAACTGTGCGATGTTACTGTCATTAGATAATTCATAGTTTTAGACTCGAGGAGGATTCTTTTCGACCCAATTTGTATCCTAAGTTAGATCTTGATTTAAGCGCGCACGACCTGCACTCGCACCGCTTCTTCCGCAGCGACACCCCTGGAAATTAACCGACCCGGTAATCACCTCCTTTTTTGTTGGCAAAAAAATAAGGAATGGTTCTGATTATTGCTTCCGCACGACTTCTGTGATCGCTTCCCACGCTATTCGAAGCGATTGCGATCTTTGACTCACTCCTTACAAATTACCCTAATCGAAATGCCCTGGAAGAGCTGAAACGAGTGCTAAACTGTGCTTTTCGTGCTTCATCTAGAATTATGTATTACACGCCCTGAATTACTATCAAGCGTTCACTTGTGCAACTAATTTGTGTTAGATGTATGATTACAATCTTTCAAAATGAATCGTAGTTTATATACATTTACTCAACATATTATTTATTATAATTACGTATGTTTAGTTTGCTTTTTAAGTACACAAAATATGATTATATGTTGCAGGAATTTTATGTAGACGATATTTATAGGTTACAATGATTCAAATAATAATTTGATTTAGTAATTTGAAAGTTTCTTCTTGCTTGGTTTGGCTTACACACTCAAAATTAATGTTGTTGGTTTCGGGAGCAGTCACGGGTTTCGAGCTCAAACTCATGGCTGCTCCCTCAGCGGCGACTCAGACGAGGAGGTAGGTGCTGGAAACGACTTCACGTAGCAGCGAGTACTGTGAACGAGAGAAGGACCTCGACGGTACTCGCGCTTAGTCTTGGCTTGAACATTTTATTTTGCTGCGAGCCCGCATCGCTCGGGGTAAGCTTCTTACAGTTACTCATCATTTTCATTTCCATCAACCACAAACAAGTATGCACTCAGGAGGCCAGGCTTTCATGTATGATTTTTGGTTCCTTGAGTTGACTCTTTTGCTTGCTGATTCATGTCTGTCACTTGAATGCAGTGCACTATGTTGCTGAAGGACCGACTGTACTGGAGAAAGTGAAAATACTACATTTTTTCTCCTCATATCTTCTCAACCTTACTAACTCTTCTTACATGTTTGTGCAGCTTAGTCTCTGAGTTTCTGTACATAACGTCGCGTCATTCGGAAGTGCAGTAATCATAGTTATGTCATCTCAGGACTCATTCTCATTGAATACTAGAACAGAAAAAAACAATCAGTTCTCTCAATCTAGTCCGCTATCGGCTATCGGCAGCTACGAGAGCGCTCAAAACTTAAATTTGTTCTTGTCTTTCGACAGTTCCAACATTTTCACTACCGCCAGAACGTCCTACGTCAGCAACTTTAGATGATATAGATGTAGAAGATGTTTTGGTTAACCTCTTAGGTTTGCCAGCCTCAAGGCCAGGTACGAACCTGTAAGTTTTGCTCCAATTTATTTACCTTTATTAATTACATTCCTGTTAATTTGTATCATTTCCGTTTGTATCTTATGGTTATGATTAAACAACAACTCCAACAACTACAACACCAAATATTAATTGAGTCAGATACAGACATACTCGTAAGAATACACGAAACAGTTGAAATTTTGGCATTCGGCTGAGCTAAATGCACAAGGTTGCGAAAGATAAGTCTTAGGTAGGAGCCCAGTAGCTAAGCAATTTTGGTAATTTGAGCCATTCATGTCATTTTTGAGACTTTCGCCCTGATTTGCTAGATGCTAGTCCGACATTTCGCTAGATTCGAGGCTGCTCCCTTCCTAACACGCTCCATTCTTGCCTCCCGCAGATGATACCACCAGCCAAGCGACTGATAACAAGAACAAGCTGCAAGTCGAGTCAAACTCGGAGCAGCGTAGACGAAGCGAAGGCGACACTCACAAGCAGAAACCCCCATTCGAGGACCCCACGGCGGTCCATCTCCGGAAACTCAGTCTAGACTCGTTCGAGACGAAGAGCGTCGAGCTGGTGCGGTGTCGGTACCCGAAGTGCGACTCCTCGACGACGCCGGCGGAGGCCAAGAAGAGCTACAAGAGCTGCCACAACTGCTCGCATCTCTACTGCTCCCGCGAGTGCCGGCGTCAGCACTGGGAGAAGCACCGCAAGGCCTGTCTGCACTCGCGGGTGTCGGCGCTGTGTCGTCAGGTGCTCTCCGCCTGCAAGGACGACCCCGACACGCTCCGTCACCTCAGCATGCTGGCGCGTCGGGGGTTCCTGGCGCAGGGCCGTGGCGTCATCCGGATCCTCTACCGCAGCCCCGAGAGCGCCGACGTCTTCATCAAACAGGGTTTTCAATGCCTCGGCGAGGTCACGTACGTGCGGTGGCCCGACTTGATGCCGGCCGAGATGGGTCCCGAGCTGTACTCGGAGCTCCTTCGTCTCAGCACCGAGTACAAGCCCGAGTCCAAGATGCTGCTCTACGTGGCCATCTGCGTGGTCTCCGAAGCTCCCGGCTCAGGTCAGGCCCCCGTCAAGTGGGAGCGGCAGCTCGTCTCGCGCTGTGCCAAGCTCAAGCTCTGCAAGTCCGTGATAAGCGACATGGCCCACCACCAGCCCGCGATTGCCAACGAGCCAGCCAACGACGTAGTCATTCTCACGTTCAACCTCTCGCGCAAAAACAGCCAGAAGATCCGGGAGCAGGTCTTCCAGAACGTACAGGCGATTCTGCGACAACGAGGCATCAGTCTGAGGAAGCACTTTGCGGAGGTCTACCAGCGTCTGGCGACCTTCGTGGAGGGCTCCACCGACAGATTCGTGCCAGTGACACTCCATCCCCGGGACGTCACGACGGGCCGCAATTTCGTGTGCATCATCATGGCCGTCACGCACGAGAGCGACATAAAAATTCCAAGTTGTGAAAACGGTGCCAAGGTCCAGGTTATCGATGTGACCCACCAGCTGACTGAGACTCCCCAAGCCCAACCCAAAGACTAGTCTTCAGAGGGCGCCACTCGCTTCTAAGGTGGCAATATATCACTTGTGCTAAAACGTAGGTTAACCAAGACGATTTTTACCCTTTCTTACACTCTCATTAGTAGCCTTTTCCACTCTCCCCCTACCTAAGTCGCGCGTTGAGCTTGTCGCTTTTGTCTTCGTACGTTCGTCTCCCTCTCACAGGCCTCACGGATGGCCCTCGTTAGTATTGTGTAAGGCAACAGTAACAAGAAAATAAACAAATTTACTATAAAACAATAACGTAAGAGCGCTGAAGAATAACAGAAAGATAAAGAAAATATTTAAATAATATACATACAAATATTTATTCTTATAAATTTAGCTAGCAACAAAATATTCATCATTCCCAGTTTGAACCTTGACCTCCATGAGCCGTGAACTACAGGCAACTATGATATCACAGGACTAGCTGACATTACATAGAAGCTGTTGATGAAGTAATAATAACCAAATACAGACTTAATATTAAACTACTTACGCTGATGTTAGGACTTAGTCAGCGACAAGACTTGTTCCGTTGAGTTGGTTAGTTTTCGTGTTGAGTGGGCTTCAACAACAAAAAAAGTTTAAGTGCGCCTTCACCAAAAATCATAAAAGATAATTTTGTAAGAAGTTAGGCTCTACTTTTGTTAGCAATCAAAGTTTCTATCGTTATTTTGCGGCTCAAAATGAACTAAGACAGCAATAAGTAAAGTATATATTTTGTGAGGAGCTGACAAAGCAAGGGAAAATCAAAATCAGTGTTTGATAAGAGAAGAATCGAGTGGAAACATGTGAATTTATGGCAAAATATAAGGATAAGCCTAAATTTGTATCGCTTAGGTTGGTTAGCTGAAACTGTACTTAGGTAATTTTCTTGTTAAAAATAAATTTCGAAGTAAATAGGTGCTTTTTCTTCAAAGTCAACAAGTATTTTTTATTGGAGAAAATATGTTGCACACGAGTATTTTATTAGAAAAATCGGGTACAAAACAGGGGTAAAAAACGTCTTCTCTTTTTTGGTCTACTTCTTTTGTCTTCTTCTTCTTCGTGTGATTGCATAGGTTCAGCTCCTACTGAAGAGCGCTCTGACGTCCAGCCTAAAAATAGGAGATGATTCGAGAGTCAAATGAATTCGGGGCTCACCTGGGGGCTAGCTGGTCTGGCGGCCGAAGCAGCACGTCCCTTGGTCCTGATCTTCGTGACGGCCTGCTCAGCCAAGTCGCACCTCTCCTCGGTCTCCTCCAGCTCGTGCTGAGCCTTGCGGAACTTGGCGAGGTTGAGGGCAGCAATCTCCTCGGCCTCCTCGATCTGCCTCTTGTAGGTCTTGATCTTCTGCTGCAGCTTGTCTACGAGGTCCTGCATGCGCTCGTGGTTCTTGCGGTCCTCATCCGACTGGAAGCTGAGCTCCTTGACACGTCTCTCAGCCTTTCGGAGATTCTTCTGGGCATCAGCGTGGCGACGCTGCTCCGTATCCAACTCATTCTCCAGCTCTCGGATGCGCTGCTCCAGCTTCGAGATGGCCTTGCGACCTCCCTTGAGAGCGTTGTTTTCGGCATCGTCGAGACGGAGTTGCAGCTCCTTGATTTGCTGCTCGAGAGCTTTGCGAAGCTTCTCGGAAGTCTGGGCGTGCTCCTGCTCAGCTCTGAGCTCGTCGGCTAGACGGGCAGCATCGACCATGGCCTTCTTGGCCTTCTCCTCCGAGTTCTTGGCCTCGTTCAGCAACTCGTCGAGGTCCGTGTGGAGCGTCTGGAGCTCGGACTCCAGCTTGCGCTTGGCGGATGCGATGGAGGCGTTCTGGGAGGCGATCTCGTTCAGCTGCTCGTGGGCATCGCTGACCTCCTGCTCTGCCTGACGACGAGCTCGGTCGGCGTGCTCCAGGAGCTGTCGGGACTCCTCCAGCTCGTTGGCAAGGGCGTTGGCTCGGCGTTCGGAGATGCCTAGCTGCTCTCGGGCCTCATCACGGGCGCGCTGCTCCTCCTCCAGGGCGGACTGGGTCTCCTTGAGCTGCTGCTGGTACCGCTTGATGTTCTTCTGAGCTTCGGCGTTGGCCTAGGAGGAGCAAGAAAAGATTGTAGACACTCGAAACGGGGCAAAATGAGTAAAGTACCTTATTTGCGTGGTCCAAGGCGATCTCAAGCTCGTTGATATCGGCCTCCAGTTTCTTCTTCATGCGCAGAGCCTCGGCCTTGCCCTTGGCTTCCGCCTCCAGAGACGCCTGGAGCGAGTCGAGAGCACGCTGGTGGTTCTTGCGGGTGTTGTCGAACTCCTCTTCCTTCTCCTGGATGCGGCGGTCGATCTCCTGGCGCACCTGGGACAGCTCCAGCTGGGCTCGTAGGACCTTGTTCTCCTCCTGCTCCAGTGCAGCCTCGGCTTCCTCCAGAGCGGCCTGGAGCTCGTCCTTCTCCACCTCCAGACGTCTGCGTGCCTTCTCGATCTCGTGGATGTTGCGGCCACCCTCTCCGATCTGGTCCAGGAGGTCCTTGACCTCATCAGCGAGGTTCTTGTTCTCGCGTCGGACGGCCTCCAGCTGCTCCTGGCCCTCCTCGTAGGCGCCCTTCAGTCGGAACAGCTCGGTCGAGTAGTTGCGGCACTCCTTCTGGGAGGCATCGAGCTCCGAGGCGAGGTCGTCCACCTTGATCTTCCACTCCCCGATGATCTTGTCGAAGGCCTTCTGCTTCTTCTCGGCGGCGTTCGCGATCACAGTGGCGCGATCCACCTCCAGCTGGAGATCCTCGACCTCGGTGGCGAGTCGCTGCTTGGACTTCTCGAGGGCCGTCGTCTTCTGCTGGAACGAGTCGAGCTGCTCCTCGGCCTCGCTGAGTCTCGTCTGGAGCTTTCTCTTGGCCTCCTCGAGCTCCTCAGCGCGAGCCACGCCCTCGGACTCGTACTTGCTTCGCCACAGCTGGACATCGGCGTTGGCCTTGCTGAGCTGACGGTGCAGATCTCCCTTGCCCTCGGCTTCCTCCTCCACCTGCTCCCGCAGGTTGTCGAGGTCGTGCTCGAGATTTCGGAACTTGCCCAGAAGCGTGGCTCTCTCGCGAGCCTCCTCGTCCGCCAGACGCTTCGTGTCCTCGAGCTGCTGCGAGAGGGAGATCTTGATCTTGGCGAGCTGAGCTGCCTGCGACTCGGCCTCCTCCAGCTGCCGCAGCAGGTCCGAGTTCTCGATGGAGAGCTTCTTCTTGGCGGCATCGAAGTCGTTCAGGGTGCGGTTCGTCTCGTCCAGCTTGGCCTGGGTCTCTCCCAGCTGGTGGGCCAGCTGCTTCGCTATCTTCTCCTGGGCCGACTTCTCCCGAGAGTACGTATCACAGGCTGTTCTCGTGTTGTTGAGCTCGTTGTACATGTTGGCTCGGTCGTGCTCGGCCTTGCTCTTCAGCTTGTTCAGCTGGTCCACCTGCTCTGCCATCTCAGCGATGGCGTCGTTGTGCTTCTTGCGCAGGTTGGCCAGAGTGGCCTCGTGCTGGATGTTGGCCTCCTCCAAGTCACGACGCAGCTTCGACAGCTCGGCCTCGCGCTTCTTGTTGAGCTCGATCTGGGCGGAAGTGGCTCCTCCGGCCTCCTCGAGACGCTCCCCGAGCTCCTCCAGCTCGCGGGCCAAGTCGGCGCGCTGCTTCTCGGCCTTGGCTCGGGCCTGGCGCTCAGCCTCGACCTCCTCCTCGAGCTCCTCGATGCGGGACTGCAGCTCCTTGATCTGCTTCTGGGTCTTGCCCACCAGCGACTGCTCGTCCTCGAGTTTCGCCGACAGGGACGAGATCTCCTTGTCCTTGCGGATCATGTTCTGCTCGAGCTCACGCTTGACGCGCTCCAGCTCCGAGACGGTCTCCTGCGTGAGCTTGAGGTTGCCCTCGACCTGTCTCTTGGCCTTCTCGATGTCCCCTCGCAGCTTCTTCTCGCGCTCCAGCGAGTCCTCCAGCTCGTCCAGGGTCTGCTCTAGCTTGGCCTTCACCTTGTTCAAGTGGTTCACCTTGTCCTCGGCAGCCTGCAGCTCCTCGGCCGTCTTCTGGTTCTGCTCAGCCTGCATCTTCTTCTCCTTGTTCAGCTTGTTGATGAGCTCGTCCTGGTGGGCGATCTCGTCGTTCAAGTTGCGGATCTGGTGGTCCTTCGTGGCCTTGTCCTGGTCCGTCTTCTGCAGATTGAGCTCCAAGTCCTCGATGTCCTTCTTCAGGCCGCTGATCTCCTGCTCCAGCTTCTTCTTCGTCTGGAAGAGGTTGTTGCGAGCGTCTTCCTCCTGCGTCAGTCGCTCCTGAGTATCCCGGAGCTGGTTGTCGAGGTCGTTCTTCTGGGCCGTCAGCTTGGCGCACTTCTCCTGGTACTCCTGCAGGGCTCCCTTTTCGCCCGACAGCGAGTCCAGAAGAGCCGTCTTCTCGGCCAGCAGCTTGCTGTTCATGATCTCGAGCTCCTTGCGCATCTTCTCCTCACGCTCGAAGCCTTCCTGGGCCTTGGCGGCCTTCTCCTCGAGCTTGGCGATCTGGTCCTCTACACGAGAGACGTTGAGGAGAGGCTTGATCTTGCTGTACATCTTCCACCACACCCACGTGCGCAACTTGATGTACTTGCGGAGGTTCCTCTTGATGATTTCGAGGGCCTGGCGCTGACCCTGCATCTTCTTGAACTCCTTGCGGGTCATGTAGCCTCGGCACCAGGACTGCATCCAGCTGAAGATCTTGCTCAAACGCTCGTCACGGATTTCCTCCATCATACCCAGGATACCGGCTCGGAAGAATACCTTGGTGTGACCGCATCGGAAGAGATCGGGGTCCAAACCCACGGCCTCGAAGCAAGCCTCGGCTGCCTTCTTCTGGTCGTCTCCGCAAGCTTGCATGGCGGCAGGGGCGCAAATGAGGTATCTGGAAAATTGTTCAAAGGTAGATTAGGGGGTGTTCTTCTTTCAGGGTTTCAGGGCTCCTAGTAAAATTCTACAAAGCTTTTACGAGAATTCTTCAAGAAGAAAATCCTTCTAGTCTTTGACAAGGATAATCTCTAAGCATTTTCATAGAGACTTTCAAGTCTTGTCCAGGAACACTGCTAAGCTTCTTAAAGAATTCTCTAAGTTTTCTTCAAGAATCCTTTAAGTCTTGTTGTAGGCTCCCCTAAATTTCCTCTGAGAAATCTTCAAGTCTCTGAAGATTCTTTTAAATTTCTTAAAGAGTTCTTCAAGTCTTCTCAAAGAATACTGTTAAGCTTCTACAAAAATTCTTCAAGTTTTCTTCAAGAATTCTTTAAATATTTTTCTAGACTCTCCTAAATTTTCTCCCAGAAACCTTCAAGTCTTCTTTGAGAACTCTCTGAAACTTCTTAAAGAGTTCTTCCAGTCTTCTCCGAGAACTCTTCAACTCACCGAAGTCTAAAGTCGGGATACTGCATCCTGTTGGGGAAGCCCTTACGACAAATACGGATGCCCTCAAGCACACCATTACAGGTGAGCTGATGCATGACCAGGAAGGGATCAACGACTCCGGGAGACTTCATCTCGTTGGGGATGATGCAACGCACGAACGAGGGATGGGTCTGATGCAGGGTGTGCATCAAGCTGTTGAGCTGCTCCTTGTAGGCCGAAGAAACAGTGGCAAAGGCGGCTCCCTTCTTGCCACGACCTCCCTTGGCAGCGGGTTCGGGGGCCGCTGACTGTCCTGGGTGGTCAGCAAACATGTCCACCAGCAGGGCGTTGGAGGACTTCTTGAGCTGATCAACGACGGTGTCGTTGAGGGGATCCTTGTTCTTCTCGAGCCATCCCGTGATATTGTAGGTTACGACACCGGCGTAGTGACCGATGGCAAAGTGGCCAGCCTTGAAGCCGGGCTTGGGGGGACGGGGCTGGAAGAGAAATTCTCTGTAGCAGCAGTCTTGGGAATGTAGTTAACGGTACCTTCAAGAATGGAGCCGACTTGCCCATGTGGTTGGCGAACATCTTCTCCACGAAGGACTGGTCGGTGGCCTTGGGGAACATAGACTCCTCCTCCAGGATGGAGAGGATGCCCATGGGCTTCTCGATGAGCTCGATACAGGCTAGCAGATCCATACCGAAGTCAATGAAGGCCCAGTTGATGCCCTCTCGCTTGTACTCCTCCTGCTCCAGGACGAACATGTTGTGGTTGAAGAACTGCTGCAGCTTCTCGTTCGTGAAGTTGATGCAAAGCTGGTCGAAGCCGTTTTCCTGAAAAGATGCCAAGTTATTCGCGCTTCTCCCAGGAGTCTGTAGCTCACGTCGAAAATCTCAAAACCGGCTATATCCAGCACAGCAATGAAGGACTTCCTCGACTGCCCAGTCTCGAGGGTGACGTTACACTTCTTGACCAGGAACTTGAAGAGACGGTCGAAGATACCCTTGCAGAGGGCTCCGATAGAGTTGTAGACCTGGTCCTTGGTGCATCCCTTGGTGACGAACTCCGTACCGACCTTGATGCGGGGCTTCACGAGGTTCTTGTACAGCTCAGCGGGGTCCGTTCCGAAGAGCTTTGCGACCCTCTCGCCCGCCTCAGTGCCCTCGGGCTCGGCCTGCTCACCTCTCTGCTTGAACTGCATGCAGCCCATGTGCATGGTGGCGGAGGTGATCTTGTAGATGTCCTCCTTCTCTTGCTGCGAGAAGCCCAGGATGTCGAAGGCTTGCTGATTTTTGGGAGAGAAAATGAGTAAATTTGAGGCTCTTCAGGAGGACTTACATCCGTCATCTGGAACTCCTCTCCGTCATCTAGATTGGGGACAGTGATCTTGCCCTGGGAGACGTTGTGGTAGTCGTAGACGTTGTTGGAGAGCAGGCACAGCTGCTTGACTCCGGGCACGGATCCCGACATGAGCTGGTAGAAGATGTGGTAGGAGCGCTCGAGAGACATCTGGGAGATGACACGGGCCTTCTCCAGCAGGTAGGTCTCGATATCGGCTCCGGCCAGCTTGCCGCTTCCCGTGAAGTGGATACGGATGAACTTACCCTGGGGAGGAGTGAAATTGAGGGCTGGTTTCGGCCAGACGGGGAGGGAAAACTTACGAAACGGGACGAGTTGTCGTTACGCACGGTCTTGGCGTTACCGAAGGACTCCAGGACGGGATTGGTCTGCACAATCTGGTCCTCGAGGGACTTCTTGTTCTCGTCAGCATTCGCCTTCTTGCTCGCACCGATGGTGGCAAAGTACGCAATTACCTTCTTGGTGTTCTCCGTCTTTCCGGCACCAGACTCGCCCGTGATCAACATAGACTGGTTGATCTTGTTCTGCATCATGTCGCTGTAGGCTCCATCGGAGATGGCGAACAAATGAGGAGGCACCTCGTTACGGCGCTTGCCACGGTACATCTTGGCGCAGCGGGCTGTGTAGAGGGGCCAGCGCTTGTAGGGGTTGATGACGATACAGAACATGCCGGAGTAGGTCTGGGGGAGATAGGAGCGAGATGAGGGGTCCGCTTACGCAACGGTTATGTAACTCACGTAGATGAGCGAGGCGTAGTAGCGCTGGGCCAAGTTGTAGAGCACAGAGGGGTCATTCAAGTAGGTCAAATTGGACATGTCCTCCGCCTTCTCGTACTTCGGGGGGTTCACCTGGTGCACCTGCTCCGCCTTCCAGTCTTTCGTTTCGCCGCGTTCGTTCTTGACCGTCACCAAATCTCCTTTCGTACCAATGATGGTGCCCAGAATGTAGCAAACCTTCTCATCGGCCACCCAGCAGGCGGTCTTGCCGTCGTAGGGCTTGGCCATGTCGATGCGCTTCATCTCCTCGGAGATGAAGAGCCATGGCGATGGATCGGGTTCTGGTCCAACCCATGTGTCCTTTACCATCTTGAAGTGGAGTTAGAAAGTTGCTTCTCGAAGAAAATAGTGGCTTTGGGTCGTCGATTGGCACGGCACCTGCGTCCGAAGATAGAAAAATTTAGTTCACTTCTCTCCGATATGGAAAATTTATTTCACTCCACTTCAGAATTACGTAACTTGAAGACCTCTTAATTTTTTTCTCAGAACTTTTTTCTTCACTCTATTGAATTACGTAACAATTTGAGTTTTTCATGATAGAATCACTTGATTTCTCAGTCCTTCAGAGGTTAGATTTATTTTTTCAAAGTCCTTTGAGGTGAAATTGCACTAAGTTCTAGATCCACGATTTTTCTAAGTCCCGGCGAGAAGTATCCAAGTGGTAATCCAAAGTGAGGAGCGACGTGCAGAATATAATCCTTGGAGGTTCGATACTTACGAGTGCACAAGAAGATTTGGCTGGCAAGATCGTCTGCAGCCACTTTTATACCCGCCGAGGCGTCACTCTGCCCCTAATTAACACATTCGCTAGTCTTTCGGTGTAATGATAAAGTTTAGAATGCATTCTTAAGTCGATTGCATGCATTTTCTGATACCGTTTGATTGACGAAAATCTACGGTTTCATAGCAACATTGTAAGATGGTCTATTCTCGGCGCATTTCGTCTACAACACTTGCAACAATGTAGTGAGTTGGGTGGATACGCGACGGTAATTATCGAAAATAGCTGTTACGTCGGGGAAGCAAAACAATTAATTGAGTCATTCATTGATTTGCAAGTCAATGAGTTACTTCATTGAATTATGCTGAAACATTTGCTCTTGATCGTGGTATTTAAGGGACTCTATTTTCAACTAGGAGAAACTTTTCTAAGGAATCCTAAACTTCCTTCTGATTTGGATCTCCCAGCTTGTCTATTCTAGCAACAACAAAAAATCGCTTCATGCTTTCTTTCGGGACTCTAGAGACAAAATTTTACCTTCAAAGAAATTTCTAAACTCCTTTTTTATCAATTTAAAAACTGCCTGAATAAAGAAGCACTTGAAAAATTGAAGTCTTTCTGAGTAGATGTAACACAAAACTATTCAGTACTTGATAAAGATTTTTATTCAACAATAAATCACTATTCAATTGACTCGACTTCTTGACAGAAACACCTTCTCTGGTTAAGGTAAAACCCCTTAAAGTTGCTGTCCCCAGCCATTTCAGTCTTCAGCAGCCTTGTTTCTTCCTCTCTGGTACTTGAAATCACTAAAAAATCATTATTTTACCTGGCCCTTCCTAGCACTGACGAGTTAAAGGACTGAAAACGGTTAGAGCTCTTGCAAGATTGTGGAATGGACTTCCTGGCTGCGATCCCTC
Organism: Forcipomyia taiwana; assembly: GCA_963930915.1. Lineage (NCBI taxonomy): Eukaryota > Metazoa > Arthropoda > Insecta > Diptera > Ceratopogonidae > Forcipomyia > Forcipomyia taiwana. Next base: position 336,761 of record CAWVOI010000099.1, on the reverse strand, counting down.
CTAACGCGTCCCAGGGAGTCGACTCCAAAATTCAGCAAAACAGCAGCTGTCTCGATCACGACCGTCCTGGACCAGCTCCTCACCTTCTCTCAAGCTCTGGCGAAAGCGACAACTCAATTTATACCAAAAAGTTCTTTTATTTTCCTCTTTTCACTTCTTAAACATTCGGTTCCTGAGCTACAAAGTAGTCTCCTGGGTTATTTCTGGCACGCCGAGAACGCTATCTGCAACATTGTGGCCTCCGAACCAGTGACTCTCAAACTTCTCCCTCGTGCTTTTTCTTCAAATGCTGCTTGAAGTAGGTGTGATGCTTGAACTTCTGGTGGCATATCTGGCATTCAAATGGCGCGTCCCCCCTGGAGTTGAAAAAATACTTTTCAGTCATTGGGAAGAAGAGACAAGCGACAAACTCACGTGTGAACCCGCTCGTGGACCTTCATGTTGGACCTCTGGAAGAAGGAGCGATCGCAGTACTGACACTGGAAAGGTCTGGTGTTTGTGTGCTCGTACTTGTGCCGCTTCAGATCTGTGTTGTGCTTGTACGCCTTCCCGCAGACCGAGCACACAAATGGCCGATGACCCCTGAAATCGAGCCTAGTGACGAAAATTGCTTCAGCAGACGATCGAAATCTTACGTGTGGGTCCGCATGTGGGTGTCCAGGAGGCTCTTTGAGCCGAACAGCTTCGGACAGAGGGCGCAAGTGAATTTTTTTATGTTCAGGTGGGACCTCAGGTGAGTCGTGAGGGGGCTCTTTTCGGCGAACTGCCGCCCACAGAAGTCGCACTGGAACCTCTTGAGATGCGGGTTGTGCACGATCATGTGTCTCTTGAGGTAGGACTTTTTCGCGAAGGTTTTGTCGCACACCTGGCACTTGAACCGGTCTGGGGAGCGCTGATGCTGTCGCTCGTGGTTCCTGAGCTCGTGCTGCAGTTTGAAGGTTGAGCCACACACGAAGCACTGGAAGTCGTTCCGCTGGTAGGGCCGTCGAAAGTGGTCCCGGTGGCCCTGCTTGTGGGCGAAATACTTGAGGCAGTACTCACACTGGACAGTCTTGGACGTGATGACTTTACCCCTGAAAGACAGACCTTAAAACCGGCTGACGTGCGTCCAAAAAGCTTACACTTGCTGCTGCACATCTCCGTGCTGCTCCTGGACGTGGGCTCGCAGGTCAGATTCCAGGTTGCAGGGGAACTCGCACATGCAGCAGAGGAACTTGGCCTCCTCTTCGGGCTTGACTTTGCTCTCACAGTCAGTAGCTATCTCCACCTCAAGCGGGAAAAAGTCAGAGGGCTCTGTTTTCACCACCACCATCTCGATGTCAGCCTCCTCCTTCTTGCACTGCCTCTCCTGGAGCACCAGAGACCACTTCCTCTCGCTCTCCAGACAGTCCTGGTATGTTTTGAAGGCGGCCTTCACCCGACGTGCGCACAAGCTGAAAGAAAACAGCGTGTCTCGAAGCCGACAAGGTTAATGGCATCATTTACCGGCACAATCTCTGTGACAGCCCGTCGTTTTCGGCGATCTCAACTCTCGTCAGTGTTTTGATCATGAATATCAGCGATACCTCGGCGTTTGCTCCAGATATTTCAGCTGACTTTGATAGTTCGACGTCCTTTAAGCAGACTCTGCACATTCGCTCGTACTGCTGAGCCTCCATTCTGACCCAGAAGCCCGAAATACTGGCAGTCTTGGAATTTTGTTTGGAAAAATGGTTTGTTTACGTGAAATTAACGGCGCGCTTTAACGACAACGAAGCGCAGTTTTCGAAATCCGGTTTCGCTGATTTCCAATTGATTTGAGGTCGGGAAAGCCCCACACCTTGCTGATTCCTCTTCAGAAGAGTGTCTCTGGGTCAGGCTCGGGCTGTCAGGGCGAAATTCGGGGTTGTTTCGACGCCGCGTTTGAGACGGCTCCTGATTGGCTGAGCGCAGAGTGGCCCATTCCGGCCAATCAAATCCCGTCTGAGTCTGCATTTATTGCGCAGAGACGGATGAAGAGCCCTAATGTAAAAACGTCAAACCCCTACGAAAGGCAGCGGAGTAAAAATGTTAGAATATTGTGCGTAAAACCGTAAAATAATAGCAGATATAAGTTGTAACCGGTCCATGAACCATCCGGGCGGCCAGTGAAAATGTTTTGGGAGCCCGCGTGTTCGAAACACGGGCGAAAAATGAATTAAAATTTTGACGGACATTTTGAGAAAAAAAACACACATTTTCAAAGATTATTTTTGCATTCATTTTGTATTCAAATCGGAGTAAAATTGTTGACATTTACATAAATTTGGTGTGCTGATTTGGTAGTTTGTGACTTTTAAGTTGGGCCACGGCTCAAAATTGAGAAAAAACGTGAAAAGAGGTGTTGCACAACGCTAAGAGCTAGCAAAGCAAAAAACAAAAAACAACATACATACAAGGCATAAGACAAGGCAAGAGCAAGCTGTAGTTCAAAATGGAAATCAAACATCTAGGCCGGAGTCTTGTTGTGTGTTGCATTGTTCTCACGACAGTTGTTGCGTACCAAGCTGGATTAGGCGAAGGTGAGTGGATATTCGGGGGTCTCTCAATCGCGGAGCAGTCAATCATAGAAGTTCTGTCTGTTAGTCCTGATTAGGGACGTCATATGGGCTTTACGTGCATTTCGCGGGCTGCAGTCAATTTGGCCGAGGTTTGTGCTGAATCAGCGAAAAAAGAAACTTAAGGTCGATAAGCGCGAATTGCGCGATGCCATACGTTTATTTATTGGGTTTGGGAGACAATGAATGAAAGTAACCCGATAGGCTTTTTTGTGACGCTATGATTTAATTGCAGCATCGGCAATAATCAAAAACCACAAGGACGACAACAATGGAACCTCGGAAGATGTTATTGAGGCGGACCGGCCGATGATGGCTCAGACGGAGAATGAGAAACCCAGTGAGTATTGCCCGAACCCCACTGTCTCCACTGTCTTCGCGGGAGAACGAGTTTTCGATCCGTACTACCTCGGTCCCAGTGTTGCATAGCTGAAACTAACGTTGTGTAGAAATTATGTTTTCGTAGGTTTTTGATATGTTGAACGCCTGTGTGTGGGTTTGTTTTGCGACTCGCGAAGAGAAGTGTGTGAGTGCTTTTATGTGCGCAAACTGGCTGCTAATTGGGGCAGCTAAAGAGATTAGAGTCGTGTTATATTTTACATAACAGTATACGCACTTTCTTTTGCCGATCTTGAACTCTTGCTTGAATGCACCGGAAAGTTGCGTTTAATAGCTGAGAATCTATTGTAAGCCATTTTAACCCATTAGCTACCGAGGGGTTTAATTTTTCTTCTCACTGGGTCAAGCCAGGAGTTTCATGACTAAGTAACAATAATAATTAAATGAATGTTTGCTTATATAAATCCAATTTAACCCGTATCAAGGATCCTGATTGAGCCATATGACTTTTCTTGCAGAACTGAAATGCCACTGTGACATTTGCAAAGACGACAATTTCATATGCGAAACGGACGGAATGTGCTTCACATCAAAGTCAATTGAAAACGGCAAAACACTCATACAATATCGGTAAGCCAAGCGATTTTCCATTCCGCTTCTTTGTTCCTTTCTCCGTATCACTGCTCCGGAGAGAGTCACATTTCTTTCGGCATACTTGCCTCTCTCGGTAAGAAATTGGCTTCGAACTATTTTGGTTCTGAAAACGAAATGATGACAAAATTCAAAATTATCTGAATCTCGAACGAAATATCACGCATTCTAGAAAATAAAATCACAAATAAATTAAGATCAAAAAGGAAAATTGTTCTTTTCGCCGGCAGATGTTTGCACTTTAACAAACTCTTGCCTCCGATGTTGATGACGTGGTGCAAAATCGGCGACCACGGACCGAGTGCCCGCCCCGTGGCCAAAATAGGGGGCCACGCTTGTTGCAATTCGGGCGACCTCTGTAACGAAAAGTTGGTACCTTTACTGTGGGACTATCGCGATCCACAAAACGTGATTCGATTCAATGAATCAGGTGAAGAAAATGAGAAAGAGAGAAAATAAATGCATAAATATACCTATAATATACATAAATAAACTTCCTTAGCGTGTTTCTGCGTTCCCATACTTTAATATAAAACCTCCAGAGCCGGACTGACCCCGAAAAGTGGGCCCTGAAGCCGTCTTGCCCAAGGATTTCCGCCAAATACACGAGCTAGCATTCCCAGAAACGAAATTCGTGCCCTTAAGGGCTCTCATCTCCGTCCTTGCTGGGCTAAACCAAGTGGAGGGAAGGGACTTGTTCGGAAATAGCAACTTCGCGGAGGCGATTCAAAACATTGCCACAAAATTCCGTAGCACAGGTTGCTATGAACAGTAAAAACAGCTTAACTCTCCAGCCGCTCTCTAATAATAACTAGAACAGAGATTTGGTCGCGACGAGCGCAGGAGACAGCTCAAATATTAGGGCGAGCAAAAGTCACATTTGAGTAAAAATTCCATTTTTTCGCCCTATTCAGTTTCATTAAAGGGCCGGCTGCCATAGTTTCAAGCTAGCCTCCAGGGGCCAGTCCGGCTCTGACTCGTACTAATCCTGCATAAAATTAACACTGTTTTTCTGAGAAGAAAGTGTGATTATTTTTCTCCTTTTTTACTAACTCGCTAACACACCAAAATACATATACATAAATATACAAAGTGACAGAACCGACGATTGAAAACAGTTAAAACGCGAATCGAGTTTTATGCACGGTTTTGATTCGATTTCGAGGAAGGAAAGAAAACCCATTTTGCATATTCGTGAAACGCGAACGCACACAACTCAGCGTTCGAGAGTTATCAACCTCTAATCTAATCTGGTCGTAAACAAACGCGTTTATTCGGTTTGGTCACATTTTTGACGTTCGAGATATGATTTATTCGGCAATGTGTTGATAAATTCCCTCGCTTGTCTTTGCCACGGCGCATTCCAGAAGGTTGTCCGTCCGTCTAGTCGTCGTCTTATGCAGCTCGCCAGTTATGAAACCGACACACCCCCGTTTGATAATGCATTTCGTTTTCAGACCTGTACATAAATACTTCGCTCCATATACGTGCTTACGCTCGTTATCTGCGAGTGTTTTTGTTTTCAAACAAGTCGACAACTCGCAAACATAATTAAAGAGTGAGAAAATACGCGCCTTCATCGCGATTATTTCATAAATTATTATCTTTCTACTATTGTTTTGATATACATACAAATCCACAATGTCAACAGGTGCTTAGCAAAATCACATACATTGGCTGACCGGTTGCCGTTTGAATGTTTATCATCAAAAGATAGGGAAGAAAAATTCAAAATTAAATGTTGCACCACAGATTATTGCAATAAAAATGCATTCTTGGACGTCGACCCTAATAGACGAGGTACCTACCTTAACCTTATCTTGATATCCATACTGACTTTTTTTTTATAAAATAAGAAAAGTTACTTCCTTTTCGGTTGTAGGTTCTTTCATTCCTTTATATAATAAAAATAATAATTTAGCTTGCTTGCGTAGCTTCACAGTTATTAAGCTTTCCTTTACACTCTATTATTACTGCAACCTAATCCTAAACCTCCTCACACCTCTTGCGGGCTGGAAAAGGGAAGAGGGACGAAGAATGTGTCCGGGGGAGGGTTGGGGACGGCAAAAAATTTGTTCAGAGGGGGCACTGGGAGTTGAACCCAGGACCTCTCGATCTGCAGTCGAATGCTCTACCACTGAGCTATACCCCCGCTGTATGAAAATCGATCTCTAAACGCGCACCACGTTCTACGGCACCACAACATTTCTGTGTACGACGACTTCGCTACGTCGGCATCTCTTAATCACCAAGCGAGTCTCAGAAGTACCCACAGCAACACGAAAATCACGATTTTATGGCGCATTAGATATTAAAGCCTTCAAAAAATGAAGCCAAGTCGCGAAATTCGGGCACACTCACACGAAATCCGCGTACGCGAGCGTTGGGAGGAACGACCGGAAACGTTGTCATAGAGACGGAGGGAAACACAAACACGGCGTGACCGCTGCCTGTTTAGCGGAGACACGAACCACAACATTTTTTCACACACTGACACTTTATCGTCACAGATGCTTTGATAAAGACAAATTGTACATCCTGGATAACAATATTTGGTGCGACCAGGAAGGCGAAAACCATTTGATGCGGTGTTGCGATGACTTCGACGGGTGCAATCTCTTACTCACCCTCCCACCTTTCAGGTCAGAGTACTCCGTAGGTGAGGTGATTTCCTCGTACTTTTACGTGGTGAAACCGAACAGTTTTGTCCTCATATCGCCATCATGTTCGCCGTCAAAATCCAGCTTTCATCTAGCCGTTTTGTCCGCATCCCGGGAACACAAAATGTGTCATGTTTTCTCATTGTCCTTGTCCTTGGTAAACATACATAAGATTGGCGAACAATGAAAAGAAAAACATGCGATCGAATTTCATCTAACCAGGTCAAATTGATTCACATATTGTAGATATCCAACATAAACCGTTGCTCGAATAAGTGTAAAATGGAAAGTGTTGTGTTGAAAAGTCAGAAAGAAAAACAAATATCGCTGAAGGTACAGAAATACAAGGAGTGACCCCGAATTTGAAGTTTTTAAAATCCAAATCCAGCACGCAGCTAAATAAAATTAATTCCCCTCCAACTCACACACTGACAGCCTCTGATGTCTAACTCTTGCATGCACAACCTCCTAATTAAAAAGACTAGTTTGATTTATTTCTTATTGGTTTGTGGTTCTTCTTAATTATGCATGTAAATACTGCTGCCCGCTTTTGTTTAGTTACCTGCATTTCTGGTGCGTTTTGCGAGCTACGAAAACCGGCTTGCAGAGCGCACCAGTATGAGCTAGTTCTTACGAAACTCGTACCGAAACCCTTTCTAATACCCATTTTTGCTTGTTCGCGATATCTAGAGCTTCAACGCCCGACATGGCACTGGGCCTACACCGTTCTCACAAGCTTCATAGGTATCGCTGTGGCCTGTGTGCTTGCGGTCATCGGATACGTGATTTATACGCGGAAAGTTAAAAATGAAGGAGCACGGCAAATTCTACCTGAGGAGTCTTTCTGCGGACCCAACGATCCGATTTTAACGGGAAAATCACTTAGAGACTTGATTGAAATGACAACCTCTGGATCGGGATCAGGTAAGGCATTTAAACCGGTCAGCAAACATAGCAACCTAAAATCATAGCTTAGTTGAGTAAAATAAGGATTTTTATTTCCTGACTTTTTGAAGTCTACAACAACTAAAAACATTTTGTTTGAATAAAACTCTCAATTTCGGGATTTCGATGAAAATTTTTGTTTCGAAAAAATGGCCTAAAATGACTTTATTTACTTCAACAAACACGTTTCCGAAAGTTCTATGCCTAAAAAATTGAAATTGAAGGAAACAAAATTGTGTGAAATTTTGCCACCCTCCACTGGTTGGTGAAATTTTTTTGCCAAGGAAATGGACTTTAAGGCCTGTAAATTACTAAGTTTCCTGCTGAAATATTTATCTGCAGTTTTTGAGTTGAAAAATGGGAGTTTGGGAGGAAAATATTATTTTACTCAAGCTCGTGCTAACTAGGTCAAAAATTTCCATCCATCACCTAGAGCTCCATGCTAATGAACTATTATTTCAGCTGGTCTGCCGCTGCTCCAGCAACGTTCAATCGCCCGTCAAATCCAGCTGGTGGACGTAATTGGCAAGGGCCGGTTCGGAGAGGTATGGCGCGGGCGATGGCGTGGAGAGAACGTGGCGGTCAAGATATTCTCGAGCCGCGAGGAGTGCTCGTGGTTCCGGGAGGCAGAAATTTATCAGACAAAAATGTTGCGGCACGAAAACATCTTGGGCTTCATTGCGGCAGACAACAAAGATAATGGTACCTGGACACAATTGTGGCTTGTCACAGATTATCACGAGCACGGATCGCTGTATGACTTCCTAGTTGCACGGACTGTTGACTTTAAAACGATGTTGGGCATGGCATTATCAATTGCAACGGGTTTGGCCCATTTGCATATGGAAATTGTCGGAGTTCAAGGTAATAAAAATTGTTATGATGGGGCGCCCTCGCCATTTTCCGCTGCGCAGTCATTACCATAAATGAATTAATGAGGTTCTGAAAGGATTGAAAATGAGGGAGAAATGCACTACTTGTGATGAGTCTCTCGTCTGGGGCAACGGAATACAAAGGTACTTTTTTTTTCAGGTAAAAATGCGGACGACTACAACGGCAAGCCAGCCATAGCTCACCGCGACTTGAAGAGCAAAAACATCCTGGTAAAGTCGAATCTCACATGCGCGATCGGCGATCTGGGACTGGCGGTCCGACATAATGTTAAGAATGATTCTGTGGATATTCCTTCCACCGATCGTGTTGGTACAAAGCGATACATGGCACCTGAGGTAAATCTTCCCTCTCCAAAAATGTGCAGACTGTAAAACTTTATCCAATTATAGGTTTTGGACGATACTATTGATATAACGCAACTGGATGCGTTCAAACGAGCCGACGTCTACGCCCTGGGACTAATATTCTGGGAAATAACTCGTCGGACGAACATTGATGGAAACTACGAGGAACATCAGTTACCTTTCTTCGATGTCGTGCAACCGGACCCCACGATTGAGGAGATGAAAAAGGCAAGTGAATTCCGAAAAGCAAGCTTCCTCGTAATCTAGGGTGCTTTTAGGTTGTTTGCTGCGACCACCAGCGGCCGGTGATACCGAAGGCCTGGCAGACGCCGGGTCCGCAGGAGAATATATCAAAGGTCATGCGCGAGTGCTGGTACCCGAACCCCATCTCGCGGCTGACGGCGCTCCGGATCAAGAAGACGCTAGCTAACATCAGGGACACGACACACGTCTACATAACGCCGTGAGAGCTAAGGAGTACAATAGAATTACGTATTTTCCAAAATATCCCGACGAAATGGTAGATGTTAGCGCCCACAGACCCTTTTGTTTGTTTGTTTCCATAATTTTAAGAAGACACACCCACACTACACGCATACAAAGTACTAAGTGTATCCTGTAAATGGTAACAGTAAGTTGAAAAGAGAGAAAACGCGCGAAAGTACTATTTTGAAAGAAGATATAACAAATATGTTGAAGCATCGTCGAAATTAAGAAGTCTATGACAAGAAGAAAGAAACAAAAATTACAAACGTGAAAGAGAGAATCGTTAAAGTTAGCTAAATCTAAGGTAGAGAGTATGATAACGTTTAAGTATTTAACTTAGGATCTTGCAGTAAGGCAGTTAATTTTTTTATCACTTCATCATTACCGTATCATCATCTACTCATTCTTGTACACCTTGACGTGAGACAGCTACACACACACACCCTCGTCCTTCCTCATCAACTACCACGTTTTTCCGACAAAATTGTCCGCACTGTAGATTGGTTACAAACTGAACGTTTCCAGGGACTCGACAAGCTCAAATTTTTACAAACAAAAGTAACGCAAATAAAATCTAGTCAAGGTTTCTTGCATTTATAAAAACACAAAACAATAAAATGTTTGCCCACAAGCCAAATCAAACCCTAGATCACTAGCCAAAGTTGATGCAAATGGAAGCTTCTGACCAATTATTCGTCAATTCTTACGTTCACCTCGCCCACATCCTCATCCGTCAGTAACTCCGAGATTAGCCGATGTTCCAGTCCCGCTCTGTTGTAAAAAAACCTTCAATCGCATATAACCTCGACGTTGATCTCAGTGATTCATATCCCAGTAATTGGTCGAAAGATGTCCATTTGATCAATTCACATATCCTATATAGCGAGAAAGAAAAACCCAAACTGACTCAAGATGGAGAGAAATATTTTAACAAGGACAAATATCCCTGAACATCCGTAACGTTCCTTACCTAAGTAAATAGTAGATATATGTAATATGCAACAACATTACATTTATATACAAATGAAAGATAAACAAATCTTAAAGTAAGATCTACATTATTTTGTTTGTTTGTTTGTTCAACATTTGAATAGCACCTGACATAAGATTAAAGTTATCGATAAACGCAAGTGTAAATAATTCAATATTGAGTTTCCTATTTTGTTTGTTTGATTACGATACTATTAAATATTATCATTATATGAACTATTTGCTAAATATATTATTACGTAAAACTTTATATCATAGAGAAGATTGTTTGTCCTACTGTTAAAGAAGAGAAAGAAAATCCTGTATCCAAGTCAAGTAAATAGCGAAACATTCCATGGAAGTCACCTGATGGATGCAATATCCAAACGAAACCTTCAAATAAAAGAGAAACAATTAAACAAACCATTAACAAAGCCAATAGCAAATATATTTACCGATTTTATAAATATATTTAAAACCTAGGGTAACTTAGCCATAGACTCGTAGCAATATAAATTAAACTTTTGTACTTCCCTCAAATTAGGTAGCTTTCTCGGGCGCGGGGGCGTCTCGGGGCCGCCAGCCTCTCAGAAATCTCACCTCTTCGAATGGAGGGCTGCGGCTCGGACACGCCCCCCTTCCCGCGGAACAGACACGTGAATTCTTTGTAAATACAGCAATTCAGTTTTCCACTTCCTCTCAATCAGAACAATTGAATTATATAGTTTGTTTGTGTTAAACAAGATAGAAAACCTCCATAATACACAGTAAAGACTGTCTCCAACCGTAACCTACCCCTTCCAGTACACACACCACCATGGAATGTTTCTTTTTGTGAAACCGAAACCTCATATATAAATATGTATATTAGCTCTTAGTTTGTCTCATTTGTTATACTTACATAACCTGTGTCCTTTCCTAAAACTTTAAATATCAATCACGATGATTAATTTTGTGCGCCGAAAGTTACAAAAAAGTCAAAACAACAAACACAACCACAAACCTGAGTCTTAAACCGAGATACAAAACAAATAAGAAGAGAACTACACAAAGAGATGCATATTTTACGAATAAAAACGTTTAGAAATATTATCATAATAACGAGTAATAAAAAGGAGAAACACTACAAAATCGAGTAAAGCTTAAATGGTATTGCAGAGAAGAAAGTAATGAAAATAATATATTTGTGAAGAAATGGTTACGAGGTGTTTTGCAGTTTTCCATTGCATTGTTGTGAGCTCATGTTAATACAGTTCAATATTCAACCTTAAGCGTACCAGCCCGGGGGCCCGATTTCAATCGTGAGGACCAAACCTCGGAGCCCCCGGGAGACAACCAAAAGACAATTCCTTGGATATTCGATGTAACTCAATAACTGCCGTTTACTACAATGAAACAAGTCAATCCAGCTACAATTCACAGTCACACAGTGAAGAGCGATAACACTAGATTAAGATTATGTTGAGTCTGAACAGCTGAAACTTGGCTGTACAGACTTAGCAAAATTTAGAATTCGTGCTCTTTATTTTAGAGAGAAACTCGAAACTCTTGTTTGAAATTTTTGCTAAATTGAGCACAAAAAAGATTTTGACCGCTGGTCCTCAAGCAAAGCCTCATTTACGATTAGGAGCTTTATTTCGTAGGTCTAGCATCTTTAGGTTATAGTTTATCTTGTATACGTATTGCTGCTTTTGGAATCCTCGAGTTTTGGAATTTTGTAAATGAAGATGGATTTTTGTTTGTGACACCCAAGAGCGTTAAAATTTAGACTAAAGTAAATGTAGGAATAAGAACTCCTAATATCTATTATACAAATTCAAGAAGTAACTTTTATAATCCGCAGATTGGAGTATATTGAAGTATATTGTGGAAAGCGCGTGAGAAGAAGAAAATAATGGTTGAATGCAAGAATTTTTAAACGTTATCTAAATCTACAAGTTAAAAAAGAAAATGGCAAAAAAAACTAAAAATAGTGTCACTTACAAGTAAAACTATAAAATAATAATGATAAGGTAGCAAAACATCCCAATGTGTAACTCGACAGTCTCCTTGAGAAATGTGTGACGACTCATTTGTATCTCACGTAAATAATTAGCTCCCTTATGAATGACTTTATGTAATTGAGCATCTAACAAAATTGATTGACTGCAATTGGCTGTAACGAATTTTTTTACGCAAAACGCAAAATTAAAATTGAGATGGAAGAAATTGATACAATAAACCTTTCGATTGAAGCTTTGACAAAATTGAAAATTTTGGAAATATGCAATGACAGAAAATTGAGAAACGAAATTATCTAGGAGTGGTTTAAAAAACCTTTTATATCGTTTTTACATAAATACATTTGGAGCCGGTTGAAAACTGCTCAAACACGAGATTTAATTTAGTTCATGCTAAGCATCAAGTTGATATTGCTTTAAGAGGAATCAAATGCAACAATTTTCTTTCTATACACATTATTTGCCTCAAGTTTCATTTCTTTTCAAAGGAAGGAAAACAAAAGAAAACTTTTACGAAGATTTTGTCTTACAGTTATTCGATAAGGATTATTTTGTAAGAGTTTATTAATATTTAGGAATGAGAGATAAAATAAAACATTACAAAATAAAGAAGAATGTTTGAAGAGCCCCTCGATTTGGCGAAATGAAAGGAATTGATGGTGATTGATTGTAGCGCCAATCTTCCGTGAAAACGCGAAGGACGACGAGATTTCTGGGAAATTCTAGTGTTTTATTCATGAGCCGCCCACTTCTGCATATTTATACCCACTTCTCTGCATGTTCCGAATCCCAAGGAGCGGATCGGCTCATTAATTCAATCTATTTTCTCGAGGGATTTACATCCGAATAGTGCGATACTGCGTGTTGGTAATACAATTTTGCGCGTCGAACGGAAACCAAAGTTTTGCTCCACAGGGTGCCTCTATGATGAAAGTTTTAAATTAAGTTTTTCCCCAACTCCCCCACTGGACGAGGAGCCTGGATGAGAGGTATAAATCGAATGTGCTCGTTCATTTGAGCCATTAGAAGAAAGCAGAGCTTCTGTTTCGTTCGAGGAAAAGACGCCCAAGGCTACCCAGTTCCCGCCATTATCAAATTTCAGAGGACAAAAAAGACGAAGAAAGAGAGACGTCTCAATTATGTTTGTCGAACGCCCATCCGGCAATGTTTGCTTTACATCATCATTAAATCGAACGGCACATCAGCGAAGTGAAGTCATGGTCAAGATGCAAAAAGCGTACATAATCTAGTTATCATCACTTTCCATGAACAAGTACAGATAATTTTCATTTTTATGGCTCTTTACGGCTCTCAGTTGTCGATGTTGATGTCGCTTGGCCGGATCGAGAAACGAGTCAAAACAAATATCGTAAAAAGATTAACTTGCTGTTTATTGTGCATTGTTCAAATTGATTGTATGATATTGAAGAGGATGGGCTAGAGGGGGGACAGAAATTGAATCTCAATTGACAATCTTAGGGTCTCTTAACATCCTCTCATCACAGTCTGAGGCCTTTTAGCCATTCTATTGCTGAGGACTCCAAGTTCATGATCTCCTCCATGTCTCCAGTGTAGCGCAGGTTATAGGTTACACCTTTACTGATGGGGGGGGGGGTCTAAAATTTCTATTTTTATCGTGACGTAATATTTGACCTTGCTCTGATGCTTGCCATAAAATTCATCCCACCGTTATTTTAGTCCCCCCTCTAGTACCAGTCCCTTTGGATATTTATTACGGATTCGAGAAAGAGACGTTTCCAATGAATATTTCAATTTCAATGCCGCTGAGCAGCGCGATAACCCCGAAACCTACAAACTGATTCTGGGCCCCGTTTTTGGACATCCCATCCGTCATATTCGGCCTCGCTGGCCTCTCGACTCCAAACTCGGACGACACGAAAGTGCCGGAGAACCGCGTGAGCTGGATCCACGGTTCATTTGCACTCTCTCAGCGTGTCTTGCTGAAAATAATGGCGATTGTGTGGTTAGTAATCGTAATGCTTTCGTTTTCTAATTACCGGTTATTTTGCAGCAGCTCAACTCGGTGGCAACTTGATACATGTACGTATATATATTCTGCGTTACCTTGACCAACCGAACTGTTGCAGCAAATGAGAGCAGTAGCACATGCACAGAAATGGGTCATGAACAGCACTTTTGGAAAATTAGGTCACGCTGCAGCAGCAGTGGCGCGCAGTCTAGGCCTGGCGAGACAGAAATGGGTGGGATATCGCATATTGGATGAGGCAATCAGGTGGCACGTGGGACCGCTGGCGTAACGCCTGTCAAGCCGGGGCTCGTTTCGTTCCCAGAATTGGGGAGAACAAGCGCTAATTTGAATTCCATTCGCATGTCGAGAGCTCGAGAGTGGTGCAATATTTATGAAATTATGCATTTCCACATGCGATATTTTGCTATTTTTCTCGGGACTCCTTTGCTGCATGATGTTGCAACGAAAGAGGCACGTGGGACGCCGATGAGAAAAGTTCAGGATAAGGGAAATAAATTTTTAAATGAGAAACAGACTGCACACCTGAAAGCATTTTTTTCAAGACAGGAAATTGTGTTTATTGAACAAAGCCTCTTCTTTCGTGGAATCAAAGGCTCTGGAGTCTGACGCTTGAGCTGCAGGATTATGTCTTCTCACATGAGCTGTAAGAGCGGATGTACGGGTGAGGTGAAGGCTGCAACGCTTCCGGACATGCTGTGAAAACTCGGGTGGGAAAGTGGCGACGGTCAGAGAGAGCTCGTTCGTCATTGTCACCCTCAATTAAACATTTATTCGGCGCTTTGGTGGCCGAAGAAATTCCACAAACTTCAATGCGAGGTGAAACGCAATTCCAGTGTGAAATGGAGCTTAATTCAATAATCCTCAGTATTAACCACTGTTTATAATTTCCTTCGCAGAAGCCGAAATTTTTTTTTCGCCGCGAATAAAAACGGCAATAATGAAAATCTTTCATTTGAGATAGAAGAAAGTGAGTTGTGTACTCACATATCAATGAAAGTGAACAAATATTGTACTTGAAATGAGACAACATTGCGCGTTCGTATTGAAAAAGTACGAGTACCTCGGAGCACGACCATGTCGTCGACAATCACTTGCAATTAGTGAAAATTGAGGTTGGATTAATTTAATGCGCACACGCGGTTAATTCTGCCCAGCTTAGCCTCTGTCGCTTCAATGACTGTGTGTACTTTTATGGTCAACTTTTTATCATTAAAATACACTTCGCTCTCTCGCTGGTGCGCTGGTTGCGGGGCGGCTCGGCAACACCTTGCTGATGTCAATAATTAAATTTTTTGAGTGTTCATTTGAAAAAGAAAGTCATGTGTTGTGAGCATGAAATCGATGACGATTGAATAGAATAACAAAAACAAACAATAAACTTATTGAGGGGTAGGTAAAGCCCAGAGGGAAAGCTGAGGTTTCTGAACTCTGGGGGCTTCATTTTCTGAATTTTAGGGATCTTATTTCGTCGAGACTCCCGTTTTTCGAGTCAACACAATTTTTTGCCGGAGCTGGTTGTATTTTTTTCTATGAGGTCTTAAAAGAATTCTAATGTAGAGTTTGGGAGACATAGGGCAAAAAGTGGTTAATGGGACTTTTTTAGGACTAGTTGGCCTTGTGAGCTTAAGGTACCTCCAATTGACCTCGAGTTTGAATGTTTTTTTTTGCTATTAAATTTTCGATTCGGCAAATATACCATTTACATACTTATCTTCTAAAATGGCGGCTCTTGGAGAGTCCAAAGTTGAAAAATTTGGCGAATTTGGCTCTAGGGTCATCTTTGGAAAATTTATTCGGGTTTCCTATTGGTTTTTCACCCATGTAGTACAAAAATTATAAATGCAAAATTTTATGCCAAACTCAAAAAACCTTTTTTTAAGTTTTCTGCAACCCTCCAAACTCCCAAAAACCTTCAAAAATTAAAATTTCGTGGAATTTCAGGGTTTTGGTACTTATTTTCTTCCTAGAGCTCTACACTTTTGGCTACTCGAATATCTCGAAGTCCTCAAATATCTCGAAATCCTCGAATATCTCGAATCTTAACAAAATCTCATAAACTGCTACATCAAAGCCTCCGTCTGGAGCTTGAAAGACAGACAGACAAGCTCTTATGACCGCAAATGTCTTTGCCTCCGCTCGAATCTGGCCAGAAGTCGCACCTTTGATGCACTGATACTTTCATTTTTACTTGCGCGCGGCCCGTCGAGAGCTCTAGAGGCAGATTGGAAACTTTTACCATCCCAATCACCCGATGAGATGCACTTTCGGCGTTTAGAAAGGTTCGCCAGATGTCTAGCAAGTCATCGTGGGCCGCGCACACATCGTATGTAAATATTAATCACGGTCGGGTATGCGCTAATTAAAGTCAATGACTCTTCTCGTAAGCTCGTTACACTCCACTCGACCGTTCGGATGCCAATACATCGGCAATCGATTCATATTATACTTACACACGAACGAGAATTTGTGAATTAAAATAACGTACGGGCAAGTTGGATGGATATCACTATCAAGTATCGTGTGTATCGGCTCTCGTAGCTCGCTTTTGTATGATAACATGCAGTAAGAATTTGGGGCAGTAGTACATTCCGTAGCGGTTATAATGTTGTATGAAAAGTGGCTAATGCTGTTGGTACCATTTCGTTTGTTCTACTGCTGACAATTCGCGATTGGAGGCAACTCTCAAACCCGCAATTGGAGGCCGGCCCCAAGGGTTACTCGCATCGCTAATTAGCGTGAAAGAGGAGAAACAAAGACTCGAGTAGAGGCGGAGAAAAAGGATGAAACGTCCTGGGGCGGAAATCTCTCTCTCGTTTCTTTGTGCAACCTCTGACTTTTTCTAAGTTGCAAATCAAATTATTTACGGCCTTTGCGCGCACAAACATGAACTTTGCAGGCTGGAGACGGATTCACATTCGCATTGGGGTGGCTTTTAAAAATTTCTGTGCGGGGGAAGAAACTTTTGACATATTTTATGGCTCTTTCTTCATACGTGAGCGGGTTCTAGGATGGGCCAGCGGGTCGCGTGAGTGAGTTACGAGCTCGGGGGCAAACGACATTTCACATGGGCGCCCTTTTTAGAAACTTGCAGTCCATGGGAGATTAAGCAAGCGGGCAATTTGCATCTCATCACGGCCAGTCGGCTACCGAGAGACGCGGAGAAGCGGAGGTGCAATTTCCATGAGAAGTAGATCCAAGAACAATTAATAAATAATTACTCTATCAAAGCAACTCATGCAAGCAATTAAAGTTTCAGTGCATATAAAAACAAATAAAACAAAAGTAGTCCCACTTTTACTCGGCACTGCAGCTCTGCAGTGAAATTTCTCACTGAGAGTCCGAGCTAATGAAGGCCATGGTCAAGTTGAATTCCAGCACCCACCGAATTTTGCCGAATTTTTGTCGAATTTTGGAGGAATCGGTTAATGACCAAAATTGGTTAGGAGATAAACGTTTTTTTGGGATTGTGGGACTCTACAATTAGCCATAAATCAGCAATAGGGAAAATGGACACTTTCTTCAACTTTCGAACTGTGAAAACTATGACAAAGGCTCCCTAGGGCCAAGTTTAGATATTTACATTTATTAATTTTTAAGTGCATTTTTCCTCGGATTGAGAAAAATTGCACTATTGCATCTGCTATGTCCGTCCGTATGTACGTCTGAAACTTTATAATTCAAGAACTAGAAGAGATAGAGACCTGCATTTTTCTGAATCCTGAATGGTCCGTAAAGTGAAAAGTTAGACATTTTAGACCCCCATTTTCCCTAGGAGGAGGAGTGAGGAGGGTAAACCTGTTGTATGAAACTTCCTTGTACTTCGTCCGATTGAGCTGAATTTTGGGTATGTTGTAGTTCACATCAAATGTAGCAAATCATAGAACACATACATGCCCTTATCACTTAAGGGGGCCGAGTGGAAGACCCCCGAAGTTTGTATGGGGGCCAGAATTCAGAAATTGAGTATTATGAATTCAAATAAGATTCCTTCAAAATATATACCTGGTAAAATTCACTTCTTAAACTTGATCTTCGATTTTGTATTTTAATTTGATTTGATTTAATTTGATTTGATTTTTTGGGTTTTGTAAATGTTCAAATCTGCTCACGAAAGAGACGTTACTGAGCAAGAATCAGAAAAGTAGGTTCAAGACTGATCAGTTTTGGTAGAGCATAGTTGAAGTAAAGCCAGAATTATGCACCCCTGAAGTCTTAAAGTGCATTCACGGAGCCTTGGACGCATCTCTGAGATAACTCGGAGCGGTGCATTGAGTGTGTGGGGCGAAGAAAGGCGAAACGGAGAAGAAGTGCAAAGCTGTAGAAGTCGAGGTTTGAGTAGCGCGAGTGTGCGTGGAACGTATGAAAGAAATGTTGAAAAGTGACGTTGCGCGAGCCATACGTTTGCGCAGCAACATAGTGAAAGAGGTAAGTTAACAGCAGCGCGAACCGAGGCACAGTGAAAGAAACTATATCGCCAAGCAGTTAGTCAAACTCCGGTACTGATTGAGGAAAGACGTGTTTTATCGCACCACCTCTGACGATTCGAAGACGTCGAGCGAGCGATGAATGAAAAGATCAATAGAGCCTCGAAATCAAGATCGTAAGAGTTTCGTCACCAAAGCACCGTTCGTAATTGTGTCTGGCACATATATTTGGAATTCCACTCGCTCATTTGTGTTATTATCATACAAAGAAGTGAAGCAGTGAGAAGATATAGAGGAATTAGGACAACGCCAGTATAACGAGTTTGGAAGGAAATTACAATTAAATAAAAATGCTGTGACGACTCTTGGCCTCGGAAATCGGAATCGGTCGAAAAGAACGAGCTGCGCTCACAAGCGAAAAACGAGTGAAGAAAATGATAATGCGGTTGGACGTCTAGGAAAGTGAGAAGAGAAACGAATTTGAGTCCAAGCGAGATCAAGATGTCCATGCGTCAAAAAAGTGTCATAGTTTGCCTAGCAGTTGGGATTTTTTTAGCACACACCACACCAGCGAGTAGTTTAAGCTCCACAAAAGAACGAGGTTAGTATTTCAAAATTATTTGTCTGGCTGTCTAAGTTCGCTATAATGCGATTTTATTAGCCTATTACTATCTACCTACTGTGCATGCTTTATCTGATTATTTTATTTTCAAAATGCAAAACACACAAATTCCTCACCATGAATATGAAAAACTACTGTGCGGAAGAACAAGTGAGTGAGCACTCCAGTAAACAATGTTATAGCTAGAAATGTAGGCCATCAAACTCGCAAATGATTGGATAAAAAACCTGAGTGAATTACTTTCTTGGCAACGTGATAAGAATTAAAATTCCCTTTCACGCTCGTTCGAAGCGTTTTCTCTCTCCAAAAAAGTGCGGAAGTGGCCCAAGGTCATCCGGCCCGGTGACAGGACACGCAGCCGTGGGAGAGAATTTAATTTTCTCAATTACATGCAGACCGAGGTAATTATAATGGCGTGGGAGAGGGTTCGCCCACGCGCCGGAGTGTTCGGCAATCAGATTATTTGTTCAGGACGAGACGCTAAAAAAGCTGTCTGACATTTCCGAGAACTCAGCTCTCGTGCCGCTAATTGACAGAGAGTTTCTCCGTTGTCGTCGCCAGAAGTAGGTCAAAGAGTCAAATCTCTGCTTCAGTGATGTAGCTAGGATTTTCAGCCTCACTCATTGGCGATCTTTCCAACATTCCAACATTGGAGAGTGCCCAGTGCCCCGAAGGGATCCAGTTTTTGCTTCTGACATGTCATAAAAATTATTGAGGGTCTCTTTCAATTTCAAGGGGCCCCTAAAAGATTGAAGGGCCCTTGAAAAGCTGTGCTGGGCCCCCAAGAAAATTTAAGGGGCCCCTTTTAAATTCCATGGGCCGTTCAAAATCATCTAGGAGCCCATTAAAATTCCAAGAGCTTTTTCGAAAGTTTTAGGGAGCCCTCCTAATCTTCGGTGGGCCTCTAAAAATTCAAAGAGGCTTCTTAAAATCTTTAGTATTCTTTCAAAAGTTTAAATTTTCTGAAAAATTTCAATTTTATAGAAAATTTTGATTCAAGGGGCTCCATCATTGTGAAGGAGTGGGGGACCCCGACCCCCTCGATTGTCAACACAGCCTTGCTCCACAATTGATTTGAGAGCCTTCAGAGCTGAAACAGCCACCCCCTAAGTCTTCTTAGAGCTAATTTGGGCACTCCAGGACTGAAAGGGATGTTCCAAGAGACGAAGTAGCCCCCTTTTACCTACACCCCTGCTCTGCTCTCGATTGTCCGTGAGTAAAAACTTCCAAGACGTGCTGATATGAATTTCCTTCCGAGGTGAGGCGTCATGTAACTCGTGTTTTGACGCGAGCACAACAGCCAAAATGATTGTAGCTACAAGAAAGCAAATTTCGGATCAAAAAATGAAATCATAAGCAGCTCACACGTTCACATGCTCGAATGAAAACGAAAACAAGAGTTAAATTACGGCAATTAAGTGCCGCTACTATTTACATTTCTTTTCAGTTTCTTAACCTTTGTTCCATATAAAATTCCGCGCCACACCGCTCATCTGCTTATCGGCTCGCGAATCGGAGTTTGGGAGAAATGCTCAAATATTTACGGATGACGTAGAAACATTAAAAATAATGGACAAAATCGAAGATGAAAGTTGGGCCAGAACGAGCCACTGCGAGGCACAAAAGAAAGAGAAACTTCTCAATTTGCATAAAAAGGTGCTATTCGACTCTGCTGCTGGACGCCCAAGCCATCGATCATAAATCAAAGTTTCCTTTCTTGTGCTGGCGCGCCGCAGCGCGGAGTCGGTAGCTCGGTGTCTGGGGAGCACAATACCATAGCGCTCGCGAGTGAAGCGGAAAGATAAAAAATTCAATTAGTTAATAGTTTAAGAAGCGAAATTCATCAATGCTGACCGCGATGAACTTAAGCGTGCCGCTGGTAATGGAAAACGCGCCACTTTCGACTGCGAGGAGGCTGGGGCCAGACTAGCAGGTCGGCGGAAAACACACAAGGTGATTGAAAAGTGAAAGAGGCGCAGAGTCGGAAGGAGGGAGTCACGAAATCGACAAGTAGTGATTGCATGGTGCAAGCTGGTGGATTCAGTTAGCTACGGTGAGGAGCAGTGTCACGTTTTTCGTTAAATGGAAAATTAGTGGTTGCTCGTTTTGCACTTCTTTACAACACCAACAAGCGGCTGGTGACTAGCGACATAGCTCAGAAACTGCTGGAGAGAAAAATAGAAACACGAATCAAATTATCAGCATTTTAATCGCAAATTGAAGGAGAAAGCCTTTCTTGTGGTTGTTCACCTGTTTCTTGCTTGGGATTTTCCCACTCGGCGACCACTTTCTCAACAATTCCGATGCTTTGCATACTTTTTCCCAAGTTCAAGGTTCCTGGACCTTTTTTAATTAGATCCCCATCGACTATTGATTAGCATGCAGACGCCACCAGCAGTCCCGTGGCTTCCTCGGCCTCGTGGGTGGCAAAACACCCGCAAGTGGGAAGTTTCATTATCTCGCCGTTAATTACTCGTGGAGCAGGAGTTCATGGTCGCCCTCAGCCATTTGCACTAATGCAATTTAATTGGGTAAATCCGGGTTTTCCGTGAGAGGAGTCGTTCTGGCACTAATGCTGAGATAAATCAGGGTAAAATTAGTCTCTAATCACAGTCGAGTCCCGAGGCAGCCGGCCCACACTCTCGAAGGGTCGTTAGGACATCATCTAATTAACCTCGATTCTCCCCAATAGCCTATTAGTCCAGCTCCGAGACGCATCCTTCCCATAAAAAGTGCCACGCCACATGCCTTGGTCAATGACATCTTGTTACCTTATCTCTCTCGATACTCGTTGCCTTCCTCCACATCTCTCGCCTCTCGGAGTACGTGAAGACGAGCATTTATGTGCTTTTTGCCGTCTGCCTTCCCGAGGCTGGCAGCAAGTATGAAGTAATATTCTATAATAAGCCACAACAAACGACAACACAAGGAGAAAATTAACAATTAATAGCCGTCTATCATTATCAATCACTGTTATGAATACACCTGGAGCGCATCATATCGTTTGTCAGCCTCACCTCACTAGCACTGATTGGCGATGCCTCTGTTGTTGCTAATTATGATGTACAGTTAACACTTTCATATGGGTATGTCTTCGCTATTCCGATCGGGGCCCACGTGACCGTTTAGTATGCGAGTCTTTGCAGTTCTTCTTCCTTTCTGCTCTTTGTTCGGAGTACGGTTTTCAAGTTCCTCTTTCTTTTGAGAACTCTGAGCCTTCTTTAGTTTTAGTTTAGTTTTGTTGATATTAAAACTCCTTTTAAGGGAAAAATTTTCGCAAGTTTTTTTTACTAGCATCTTCAGGTCCAACATCTGTGAATTTTTATTTGGAATTTCGAAAATTTTCTTTATCACTACCAATTCCAAGTTCATTTTTCTCGTTGCTGATTCTCAATTTAAACTCAATTCATAGTGCACCTTTTCTCTTGTAATTCAGAAAGCGTCACTTGTAATTCAGTTATTCCAAATGCTTTTCAGAGAGCTTCAAAATCAAATCAGATAGTATTATTTTAAATGCAGATATTCCAAAAACGTAAAATTCAAACCAGATATCGTCAATTGCAATTCAGAAATCTACTTGAATTTCTACTTCTAACCTCCGCCAACATTCTCTCACATCTACCTTACTTCATACAGAAATTGCGATTTCTCACTTTTCCAAATCCCTCCCAAACCCCGCTTTCTGAAAAGCATTTGGAAAAAATGGATTGCAAGTGACGGATTCTGAACTGCATTTGATCCTTTCTGGATTACACGTGAAAAAGGTGTAGAATCCGTTTTGGAGTGTTCATCAATTCCCCGAAGCCCCTAAGCATCGGTCAAAATAATTGCTAGCACCTTGTCAATCACAAAAATGATTGCTCACGACACTGAAAGCCGCTCATTTGCGGATCATCGAGTATTGCGAAATCCTTTAAGCGGACGAAATGACTGTTCCGTGGAAGAGAAAAAAAAATTGAAAGGAAAATAGCTCCGAAAGCACTTAACCACGTACGAATGTAACGCAATTTGCGATGACGTTTTTGCACATCTGGATCGCTGTTCTCAGCACCGGAATTGGTGATGAGTTTGCGATAAAAGAAAGACGAAAAGGAAAAGGTGCTGGCAAAAGTTATCGCAAGCAACGTGGTGGGAGTTATTATGAGGCTTTTTCATTACGGAATAATTAAAAACTTCCTCCTCACCAAAGCCTTGGAATGTTTCAAAGTTCTGTTTGTATGAAAAAGCGTGGGAGGATTACTGTAGTTTGCATTTGAAATACGAGTAATTTGGTTCATCCGCAAAGTTTTGTGGAAATAAACAACACGGAGGTCGATGGGAAAACTTTGGAAATTCGATATTGGATTGGCCCTCGCTTTCTCGCTTCCCCTTTGGAAGCTCGAGACCGTGCACGGAGTACGGATCAGCTGCAAAGTGGCTCTCCTCCCGGTTAATAAAACAATTATGTAAAGTGGAGTGCAAGAGCAGTCGAACGCCTTCCACAAAGCTGCATGCTGAAAGTGAATACGAGAGTACTTTCGTCTGAATCGCAAGCTGAAGTAATTATTTTCATCTTTCTTTTACTTTCTAAAGCATAATGTCATACACAAAGGCACAAGTGTTGTCGTCAAGCTACGTATTTGGTGAATTGTTTCCGCTGCTTTGCCTTCACGAGAAGAGTGCGAGTGAGAGGCGAGTGACGAGCTTGCATATCACGAATGGCGAGTCTCTTTGTCATGATGCGTGGAGAATGACCCATATTATCCTCGAATTTGATGTTTATTTTGGGTGAGCGCTAATCGACCGTCCAATTGAGTCATTTATCAGTGGCCGTAATGGCTTGAAAGAGATCTTAAGAGGGGGGTCTTATTAAAGAATTTTGAGGTCTTGAGCTTTCTTCTATATTTGTCCTGCTTCATGAGTTCAAACAGAGCAGAAGTCATTGCCTTGAAATTGAAAGCAAGCAATCGAAACGACTACGGGAGCTGAAGCCACACTCGAAAAGCTATCAAAGCGATGTGCGTCGAATCTCGAATGGCAAGCAAGCCGTGACCAAGAGATAAGGAAACACGACGCGGCGCTTTCAGTTAGTTTCCCCGCAAGTGAGCCAGTCGAAAGTGACGACAATGGGAATTCGCGCGACGAAATGAAGCGTGTCGACCCTGTGAGCCCCGATCGTCGTCGAGCCACGAGTCTTTGCGATTTCTCCGCAGGAATTTCACTTTCGATGTGTCGCATCTCTAACGTCTGTCTGCACTTTCATTTCAGAGAATAGGAAATTCTTCGGCGGCTACCGGATAGCGCCCAAGTTTTGCAATGCCACGAGGCTAGCACCCGGAAGCCCGAAGCCGCGCGGGCCCACGATCTGCATGTTCAACCACGAGTGCTCTCAGCGACAGGGCGAGGTGGTGGGAGCCTGCATGGATGGGTAAGTGACCTGGAAGTCCATCTCTGTATTCCTCCTCTCATCCCGCTTCTATGAAAGGTTTCTGTTCGGCACGTGCTGCTTGCTGAAGGGCGAGGAGCACACAAACTCGGGGGTCGGCGAAGCAGAGGCGGCCGATGACTACTTGGAGGAGATGCCCGAGTCCAATCTGGCGGCCGTGAGCTCGTACGAGAGGTACGGAAGCGCAGCCGAGACGGCCCTGGACCGGAACAAGCAGGCCCAGCAGGACCAGGACCTCATTGACCAGTTCATGATGGACCCGGCGATGGTCGAGAAGTACCACCTCCTGAACGAGGCCACGAGCTACAGCTACTCGACGCTGGCGCCCGAAATGAAAACGACCTACTCGACGGAGGACGAGTCCGGGTCCGACTCCGAGCCCACCACGAACCTCTACTTGCCCAGCATCGCGAGTCAGACGTACAGCGACGAGCTGCCGCTAGCTAATCGCTTCGAAGACGATAGCACGGCGACCGACTTTGACTACACTACTCGAAACGGGGACGAAGACAGTATCACGAACCGCGAAATCACAGACATGACCGATCTTCCGACGACCGCCCTTTTCCGCAAATCCACTACGGCTAGGCCGGTCCGCGTGACTTACGCGAAGCCCCAATTCAAGCCAAAGCCAACGAAATTCGCGCAAAACAACTATGTGTTAGTACAAACTATCTCAAACGACCGTTTCAATGACACTAAACATGACGTTTCAGAAAACAATATGGAATCTATCGAATCAATAATTCTGATGCTAAACGACACAAACCATGGCCCCCCCTACGCCTCGGGGGTCTCCTCCACAGAACCAATTCAAGGGTATGACAGCACAGAGACGACTCTAGACGCCACTTACACGACTTTTAGATACAAACCCGAGACACGAAAGCCCACCTCGAGACCCTCCTTCGTCACCTCCACCACGCTCGCCACCCGCAAGCCCACGACCTACTCCTCCAACGACTACGGCTCCTCCTCCTCCTCCTCCATCTACAGCCCCTCCCCCAACTACGTGAGCGTCTCCCAGTCCACCTCCAAGCGTCCCCCGCGTCCCTCGCAGAGCACGACGCCCATCGTGGAGGTCATCAAGACCACTGTGGGGGCGAGCAAGAGACCCCTCTCCAGCTCGACCACGAACCGCGTCAAGTCCTCGACCAGCAAGTCCACGACCAAGAAGAAGAACCGTCCGACTGCCACCTCCAGTCGCCCGGTCTCCATAAAAATCGCCTCGACCTCCACAAAGGTCCCTACCACAGTTCCTGCCACTCGCAAGCCTCCCTCTACGAGCTATGTCTACTCCCCCTTGCCGACACGACGACCCCAGGACACCAAAAGACCTCCCACAAAACAGTCCACCATCATCACTGTGGCCGACTTCACCACCAACCGACTGCCCCCGGAGTACGTGGTCCAGTCCAGGCCCGTGAACGAGAATCGACCCTACATCCAGATCGCCAACTCGGGCACCAGCGAGCGTCCCTCCCCCACGGTCCATATTACGCCCAAACCCGCAATTGTCGCGAGCAGCACGTACGGCGTCAACACCAAGCTCTCCACGGCTAGCGTCAGACCCACCTCTCCGGCCGGGCTGCCGCAGGGGATCTCCGTCATGTACAACCAGAGTCCCGCCATTCTGATCCCGGCCCCCGCGGACTTTGAGAACGAGGGCTACTTCGGCATCTCGACCACCGTGCGGCCGGGTCTGGAGCACACGGTGACCCAGACCTCCATCTACACCATCGTCCCGAACTCCCAGAAGCGGCCCGCCATTGAGCCCTACACCCCCGCCGTCGTACACGACGATGACACGATCGAAACCCTGCCGGCTAATGAGTTTGTTAATTTTCCGCCCGTGCGTAATCCCAATTTGAATGCAACCGGGTACATCGGAGTCGGCAGTGACGAAGATGATGAGCCCATTCGGAACACAACACCGGCTTTCATCGAAGACGAGGTCGTTCACAACAAATTGGATCTGCTCGTTAGCAAAATTGTTGCCAGTTTGCAGCCCAACTTCAATGGGTTGGCTGACATGGTGTACGATAGGACAAACGTTACGATTGTACGAGACACGCCGGAGCCATCGAAGCCAACGACGACGACGAGGAAGCCAGCCGGAACGAAGAAGCCGACTCCCAAGAGACCGACCACGAAGCCGGGCGCCGCCAAGCCCCAAGCCGACTCCCCTAGCACGACCAAGAGACCGCAGAAAGCCACGACCAAGAAGCCCGCTGGAGCCTCCAAGAAACCAGCCACCACCAAGCGACCCGTCACCAAGGTACTTTAATTTTACGAAGACCCAAATTTACTCTTCTGACGCGACATTTTTAGCTGTCGACCAGCAGAACCACCACGAAGCCCACGAAGAGAGCCACGACCTCCTCCACGACCGCCTCGTCCTCGTCCTCCGACTCTGACTACGAGTCCAGCGACGCGGAA
This sequence comes from Forcipomyia taiwana, assembly GCA_963930915.1. Classification (NCBI taxonomy): domain Eukaryota; kingdom Metazoa; phylum Arthropoda; class Insecta; order Diptera; family Ceratopogonidae; genus Forcipomyia; species Forcipomyia taiwana. Next base: position 309,976 of record CAWVOI010000099.1, on the reverse strand, counting down.
GAGAACGAGATTGAGACCGAGGAGGATACTCTGCCGTCGTTTGGGAACGCTAAAATCCGTAAGTCCGACCGACGTTCCCAACTGAGCAATTTTTAGTGTCTGTCTGTCTGTCTGAAACTTACAACTCTAGAACCAGAGGAGCTAGAGAGCTGAAATCTCAGCATGTTGTAGTCTGTCTAAAATCTAGCAAATCATGGAACTACATACATGTAACCCCTATCACGTTTTGGGACGGAGCTAGGGGCCCCTAAAGAAACACAATTTTTTGTTTTGCACATCAATTTGCACTTATGTGCACAACAATGCACTTATGTGTCGGATTTGTCCATCTGTCCGTGTGTCCGTCTGAGTCACAAAGGCTCCAAAACTGTTTGCATGTTGTTATGTATGGTCTGGAGGGTGGTGGAATCACTTTGGTTTTTCCGGAAAACTGTCTGGAGGGTAATTAAGGGGGTTTTCCCATCATATGAAAATTCCATATACTTGATACGATTGAGCTGAATTTGGATATGTTGTACATCATGTCAAATCTAGCAAATAATAGACCACATGTTTGCCTTTATCACTTAAGGGGGTGAGGTGAGAGGCCACCGAAGGGGGGAAAATTTAGTTGCTGCGATTGAGCTGAAAATCCGAATTTTTGTTTCGGATCATGTTCTCAAAAATGTGAAATAACGGACCTGGGGGGTCAATAAGTGGCAACCCTGGCGAACAGAAGGGCAAAATTTCTAGTTGAAACTTAATCAAGTTCAATATGACATTCAAACTATCCAAAACTGTTCTACAGAAGGCCCCTATCTCCTACAGAGTTGGAGCTAGAGACTCCTTTGGTTTCTACAGAAACGTATTTTGACAAAAGATGATCACTTTGACCCAACTTTACAACGATACAAACTTGAAAATGCACTTAAATGCGTTCGTCCCCGACTAAGCTTTTATCATGTTTTCTAACAATCGGACAGAAATTCAAAAGTAATTTATGCAGAAATGTTTAATCCATTTCGTTCACAGAATGCGGCGTCAGGCCCCAGGTCAAAAGCGGCAGAATCGTCGGAGGAAAGGCCGCCCAGTTCGGAGAGTGGCCGTGGCAGGTGCTCGTGAAGGAATCCACCTGGCTGGGACTCTTCACCAAAAACAAATGTGGGGGCGTTCTTATCTCCAACAGCTACGTCATGACTGCAGCCCACTGCCAGCCCGGGTGAGTATTTATAGGAAGGGACGAGGAAAAATTTATACCTTTTCTGTCTTTTCCACATTTAGCTTCCTCGCGTCGCTCGTGGCAGTGATGGGAGAACACGATATTTCTGGAGAACTCGAAGCGAAACGGGCGGTAACCAAAAACGTTAAACAAATCATCGTCCATCGGAGGTACGACCCGGCCACGTTCGAGAATGATTTGGCACTTCTGCAGCTCGAAACACCTGTTCACTACGATACTCACATTGGTACGGACGCGAAGTCGACTGAGATCCATTGTTACAGCGAATTTTTATATTCCAGTTCCTATTTGCCTTCCGCCGGATAGCGCAGATTTCACCGGCCGAAAGGCAACCATCACCGGCTGGGGTCGACTCAAGTACAATGGCGGTGTACCGAGTATTTTGCAGGAAGTTCAAGTAAGTAATTGTTATCTCTCGGCAGTTTCGTCTCACTTCTCTCTCTCCTTATCATTTCTCGCCTACAATAGGTGCCAGTTATGGAGAACAGCGTGTGCCAAGAAATGTTCCACACCGCTGGGCACAACAAGAAAATTTTGCCATCATTTTTGTGCGCCGGCTACGCCAACGGCCAGAGAGATTCGTGCGAGGGTAAGAGTCGAGCCACCTTTAGCTTTGGTAAAGACGCCGTCTGTCCGTGTGTCTGTTTTTTGTTGAGCCAAAAAAGGGCCCTTTTTCCCTCCATTCCTAGAGGAGCACTTCAAATTTTTTGTTTCAGGTGATTCCGGTGGGCCTCTGGTGCTCCAGCGTCCTGATGGCAGATACGAATTGGTCGGAACCGTCTCGCACGGCATCAAGTGCGCCGCTCCATACTTACCGGGTGTTTATATGCGAACGACTTTCTACAAGGAATGGATAAAGAGTGTAGCAAATATAAAATAGCAAATGTAGCAAATAAGAGGGAAAAGTATATTTAGAAAATTGTTATAGCTCGTACGTAATCTTCGCTAGCCTGTAAGTGTGCAAGTGGGCTGAATGAGTGAGTCGAACGATTGGGACGTGATAAGTTTTATTTGTTGGAAAAATGATAGTATTTATTATTTTTGATGATTAATCTATTTATTGTAATTATTTATGTTTGAAATAAAATTGATCAAAGCGATTCTCTCTTCCGTCATTCCCCCATTCGCTGTCCGGAGCGGCGAGCGACAAGAGTTCAAGGTTCCCTGTGTCAATCAGAGTGCACCTGACTCCCACACGTGCCCGCAAAAGCTCACTCATGCGAGGCTCTGCGACAGTTTTCGCTAGCATCTGTGCATTGTTAATTTATGTGACTCCTAACCTTCAGCCATGCAAATAAAATCGCGAGCTGGAGCCCACCCCAGGCGTTTCTTGTCTCTGCCCACAATGCGGGCTCTGAGGAGCGTGATTTCGGGTCTGACATTGTTATTCAACGGCGTGGCTCGTTTACATTACATTTTTCTCCACCTCTCTCCGTGCTTTGCTGTTGTTCTTTGGGGTGACGTCATTCCGAAAGTTGTGATAAATTTCCCAGAATCTTCAAGGCTTGGTTTTGAGGTCACTTGCGACTGCTTTTGTGTCTGAAGCCCCAGCTTAAATTTCAATTTTCCTTATTCAGTTCCAAATCTGGTTTACACAATGTGACTCCCAGTCTGTCCCTGAAGGGGGGATGGGTGCTCCGACCAGGACTTCATAGGCCGTCAAGGGCCCCTAGCGTCCTAACATCCACAGCCATTTGATCACCGCTCGCTGGCTGACCTCCGTGTGCCGTTGAACCTTCCTGTTGCTTTAATAAATCGCAGCAAGGTGTCAAGGCCATCTCTGTCCAGATCTTGGTATCGAAATGGTCCTCTGTAAACCGTGCGCCGCGCTGCCTCAAAACCTTCACATTCCTGTAAGAAATGCTCAGGGGATTCCTCGACCCCTTGAGAGCAGTGACGACAAACCAACGAGTCGGACCATGGGCCGTAATCGCAAACAACAAAAGCCAAATGTCCTGTCTCTTCCTAGCCAGCATATGCCTCGTCCTCCCTGGATCTGGACCCTTTAGCCATCTCTTTGTCAGTCTGCAGCTCCTGAAGCCAGTCCAGTACTTATGGTGCTGTTGACGTAGTCTCAGCTGCAAATGTGGTTTTAGAGAGGCAAGCTCCAGCTTTAAAAGTATCTTGAAGTCCGAGGAGAAAAATCCCACCCCAAAGCTCCTGCTTACTGATTTCCTTCCCACCCTGCAGGCACTTTAGACTACTCTCAAGATTGTAGCGGCGTGTGCGGTATTGATTTCAATTTTACTTTAATGCATCCTTCTCCGCCATAAACCGAAACCGAAAAGGCGCCCGTAAAACAGCCACCTACCTTCCTCTGCGGGTGAGGTTTCTGCTTTCTGCCGACGCTACGGTACCGAGGAAAGTTAAAACGGGCTGGTTTAGGAGCCATGTAGTAGAACATGCTTTATTCAATAAAATTTCTGTAACATCAATATACATTGTTGGTTAATTTTCCATTCTCGGGTTCTAGATTTTGTAAGCATGTGTGTTGTTTGACATTCCCATAAGCTCCATCATCGACGGCTGCGTGCGTCCCGTGACCGTTTTGTACAATAAATAAACTCTCTGCTGCTTGTGGGAGAACCAACGACTCGTCAAACCTCGGGAGCGCCGCGCCACGCCGTCGCTTGCGAGCCAGAAAGTTTTGATCTTCTCATGACTTAAAGTTACCTTTGTTCTTAATAAAGTTTATGCCTTTTGTTCCTATAGTCCAAAATATAGCTATTTTACAGTTTCTATGTTGTAAAGTAGGTATTTGATATGTATTTGATTCACGTTAAACAATATATTTCCTTCGTTTCCAAACGCTTGCTCCTTATGTACCTAGCAATTCTGTGCAACAATTTGTATATAGGCCAACAGTCATTATTTCCTAGCACTTTTATGATATGTTTGAGTTTCAATGTATGCAAGTTTGTATTTTTTTTTATTCAAAGTCTTGGAAACACAAGTAAAAAGCATTGGCCTCATTCGATGATGCTCAAGACAATCGAACTCTGCGTTATTCTCTCTCACATGTACAATAATGGACAATTATTTTGAAAAGTTAAAATTGCGTAATATAAGTATCTCATTAATATATTTCACCAATTGAATAAACTCTAATATGCCTCAGCCAGTAATAATTTTATTTTGTTTTTTGATTATTACTGATTATTTTGATTAATCATACATACGTCCATAGTTTATTTAATATCATCATAAAGAGTGTTGCTATGTTAAGTTATGAAGAAACTTTTGATTTGAAAATTACATCTTATGGGCTCATTTGTTCATTTTCGTGTTTCATTTTCTTCCTTCTCAAACGAAGATTGTCGGAACCAAGGGGCTGGTGTCGAACGAATAATTTTGATTGTCGGAAACAATAACGTTGCTGCTAGCAAAAATGGCATGGAATCGAACCTCATGTTGTCTCTTATTCAATTTAATTTTTTAACGCTAATAGTTGTGTTGGTAGTTGTAAATGATATGTGTAAGTCATTGGCGCTTGAAAGCATTTTGCATATTTTCCACATGAAGTCTCGTTAAACCTTACTCTTAGTAATGTCAAAAAGGGGTGACTCTTCTGATATGTTTGTAAAAGTACGTGTCTTAAAGAGCATGACAAGTATCATTTATCTTAGAATGGGGCTTACAAAGTAAGGGAGAAAGTAACTTACGATGTATAATAAAGATCTTAGAATATTTGATATGCTTTTTGGTAAGTTGCTGCTGTTGTTTTGCGTCTCTCGCAAGTCGCCGACGGGACGAAACATGTTTGATGGATCGCCAATTTAGATGGTGTTCAATCCATGGCGGTAGGAAGCGATTCTCTTCTCTCCGGCGGTGTGTTCCACCTCGTGCTTAACCTGCCACGAAAATTTCTGACTTCAATTTTCGAAACAATGGGCCCCAAAACCCCCCAGCAATCTGTCTAAAAATACCAACCCCAATTTTCAACATTTTGGATGCTGATACTGCTGACGGCTGAGGTTAAAATTATCGAATTACGTACTTCAACTCGTTCATGCTCGCAATAAATTATTCAGCGGCATTTCTGATACATAATCGAGTTGGTGCCGGGTCCCCAGGGGCAGACGAAAAAAGAGTGTACTAACCTTATCACTGGCAACCGTTCCGATGCAAATCAATGGGTCCTTGAAGTAAGAACAAACTTTCCGTGGGGCCTGACGGTGCCTTCGCTGGAGCTGGCAGCACAAACCACGCGAAATGTCACAATCACTCGAGGTATTACAGTCTTCGGCATATTGTTTGGCCAAAACCATCGGAGCACGGCACACAGTGGCTCCACTTGCGGCAGATTGGTCGCACACTAAACCAGATTCACAATCAGCATCACGCCGACACAACTCGCCCAATTTGCGTCCGTAAGCGAACAGGCAGTTGCCAATAATGCCATCGACATTGACACACACCGTTCCCGGGCAGCAGTGCTCATTAGCGACACACCGACGCCCGTAGCACTCCTCGTCCGAAGTCATCTCGTCTTCTAGGAAGTTGTCCTCCTACGTGGAAATTATCGTTAGACAATTTTCTCCCCCAAAGAGCCCCAAGACCTACCTGGAAGAAAGGCTGGCGATATGGACCTCCGTGGGCCCCGTACCCCAAGTTCGACAGCATCTCGGGCGAAAATCTGTTATTGAATTAAAGCGGCATTAATTATTCGAATCGGCTTGTCTTCAAATACAGCGGAGCAGAATTCGTAATGAAAGAGAGAAACGAATTGAAAATTCTGCTTGAACGAGTTCCCCGTCCGCCTCTCTCAGCCTCCTTCAGAGCAAGTGGCGTAGTTTATATTTTTGCCCCCCTTCTCTTACTTTCAACCCGTTTCGAGCCAAGTTATTTCATTTTTCTTCTTTACCTCATAGAAGAAAATTTTTCTCCCGAAGCTCTTAAAACTAGCTTCTAAGGCTTTTGAAAAATAGGCTTTTTCGACCATATTTTTTGAAAATTTCCCAAAATTTCCCAAAATTAAATTCATCCCAAATAAGGCTATTCAAAGGCTCAAATTAGGCTTCAAAAGTCAATGATAATTTATCAACATATATTTTTAAAAAATTGAGAAACCCTATGCTGCATATGATGTGGATGAAAAAAATATCTTTGCGAAGACATATTTTTTTAACTTAAATTTTTCAGACAGGGGGAAAAAGAGCTGAAATTTAAAAAATGAGCAAAATCGTACTACCGTTCGGCCCGGAATGGGTTAAACTTTGAGATAGGCGAAGATGGTTCGCCCCCTCCCCCCCCCCCTTTCCTACGCAACTGTTCAAAAGAAAAACAACAACGTGAAAAATTAAATGCTCTCTGCAGCGAGGTGAGGGAGGCACTTGAAGCTACAAGTGGAAAATGACAAAACAAACGACACCCACCTATTGAAAACGCCTCCCCAGGCCTCTGTTCCGGTGATAATGAATGGAATTGCTGCAATTGCCACCGCCCATATAACTGGCGACCTCATGTTGCTGGAGTGTCAGTCTACAATTTATTGGTATAATTGATGCGTTCCCTGGAATCGGCAAAAGGTAAAGTTATGAGTTCGGAGAAGTAATTGCAAATTGAAGCGTCATGGAAACGGCAAAAACACCCCACTGCAATTATTCTAAGAAAAACAAGCTGTCAGAAGTACTCGAGTCCGGATTAAAATGGTGCAGAAAGAAGGAGGCAGAGGATAAACGGCATTTAGAGGTAATGTAGTTGGAGATAATCGAGATGTCGTTGCCAGTTATGAAGAAAGAAGTCCGAGCAGATTATTGCCGTGTCGCTTTCATCCTGACACATCAGGAAGTAGCGCAAGTCCACTCCCAGGCGGCTTTGCTGAGCTCAGATTTGCGACCGTGAATCGCAAATTTCATAAAAAGTTTTAATTCTCCGGTAAACATTTGCTTTTTTGCTCCCAGCGACATCGACGGGGCTGTGAAAAGCATTTAATTTGCGTGTGGCTTTGTGGCTTGATGATGGCGGTACCTTTCTCCTTTCGTCATATTCAGTCACTTGTTGGCTTCGGTACTGGATGTGTGCTCTAAACTCTGCCACCCACTCACTCACCGAACAATACGATGATGAGGCCTTTTCACACACGGCTTATTCAAGATTCCGTCGAATGGGAGGGTGCCACAGTATATCCAATTTGGTACTTTACGCCTTCCACGTCATTGGAATAACGTGCGCGCTCCCCATGATTTCCGATCTCGGGAGTTGTGTGAACAATTATGGGGCATTATTTTTAATTCCGAGAACCTTGTAGATGAACTCTTCATTGAAGCCTGACGGGTTTCGTGTTATTTCGTATCGGCTTCGTCAAAGTTTATGTGCTTGCTGGAAAAACAGACACTCGCAAATTCCAATTATCATCACCATTGTGAGTGTTCCAAGGCTACCAGTGGCGGAAAAGTGCCATAGGGTTTTCCAGAAAAATCTCCTCTTTGGGGGACGGCATCAATTTCTCGAAACTGCTAGTCATGCTCGGTGGTGGTGTCACCAGACCTGTCGTACCTTCCGAAATTCACAATTTACAATCAAGCCTCAGTACGTGCCTTTCGGAATGACGTTCACAATATGCACTGCACAAATATTTCCACGATATCTCTAATTGGCACGTACTCGTACTGGCCCAATTTACCAGAAAATTCGAAGCAATGACGTTCGTAGCGAACATAAAGTTTAGAGGCCCGATATCCGAATCGACACGACAGATAGGCCCTTTTGTAATCGAATATAATGAGGTTTATGATGGCCGGTGCCCACGACAGCTGAATTAACGACTAGTGGCCACAAAAATAGATTTTATGGAAACTCTGTTTTGTGATCAGGGAAAAGACTCAAAGAGAACCACCCACGCAATTGCTCGTGGTACCTGCTGGAGGGTTGGGCGCCAGAACATTCCATACATTTTTCATGTATTACTTACTCGTGGCATGCCAGGCGTTTCGGGTGGAGGAACGGGCGCCTCAGGAAGGCAAAAGGCAAATTGTGTAAATTTTTCCTATTTTCACAACATCATCACGCGTTCCGCGGAAAGGCGTCACTTTTTGCTAAATTGAACCTCAGAACTGCGCGTTTTTAAAAGCCCGATGACAGCTTCATTAGAGACACGCGTGAACTCTGCCTTTAACCTTTCGGTGCGCCGCTTCTTCGACCCATCAGGTGGTGGAAAATTATTGCATATTGAAATTTTCCGCACGTAAGCGAGTCCCTTGCTTGCATTCCCGAGAACGGAACGTGAATGAAGGAGGACATCAGGTTTAGTGCGGATTCCACGAAGACGAGGGTTAACCGGTTTATGAGTTTGTTAAACCAATTTGGGGAAAACAAGAGAGGGAATTCAAAGGACGGCTAAAAATAGCCACGAAACGGACGAGAAGTGAGGATTTGAGCCGAATGAGAGCGGGAAAAATAAAACGTGCCACTTGTCTGCATTTTCACGGTGTAATGACGATCCTGAATCTTTTAGCAGTCGAGTCGGAGTGGCAGCATTGACGGAGCCAGATGATGAGGGAGACCCAAAGTTTTCGCTTCGCATGAGAGATTGCGAGTACAATTTCGGATGATGCCACTGGAGCATTGCCGGGAGCTGGGCCTTTTCAAGAGAGCAAGAGAGGTCATCTGTCGTAAAAACAAAGCGGCTGCCCCAGGCGTTGGCGTCGTTCCTCTTTATTAAATAAGCATGAGGCTCTAAGGGCTCCTGAGCTTCGTAATTGAGCCCGCCTCGAGAGCTGCCGAGATGTCTGGCAACAGAACGATACAACTTTGGAGATTTATTGGTCTCAAGTCTCATACCAATTTATGAACAATCGCGCCCAGAATGCATATTCCTGCCTGTGGAGCGGCAATTCGAATTTGTTCCCTCGCTCCCAGAAAATTCGTGGAAACGGGAGCCCCAGTAGGTGTGTATTTAAGGATCTAATTTAAATATTTCCACTGTGACGGTGAAAAAGATGAGGACAAATTCAATTACAGAGTAATTTTATTGAGGCGTCGCACTCACAGTAACTGCGCTTTATCTCGCCCCAAACGAGCCTCGGAATGGGACCTAGACTACATCTCGAGCCATAAAACGAGATACTGTCTGCAATATAGCTAAAGTTCAGGTTGATTTGACGATGTGTTGTAGCGCTGGCACATCATTAAAGCTGTGAATGAAGTCTGCTGGGCCCTGAAAGCCTGCAGTGAGACCATCAATTCAGATTACAGTCGAGCAAATTTATGTTTTGGGCATCATGGCTAAATGGGTAAGTAAACTCGGGGCTGAATAAAATTTGACTTGATTACTCTCCCTTCCAGGAATCTCCCGAATCGTTTCGAAAATCAAAGCACTCCGGCTGGCAGGAAACCTCACTGTTCTTGATGGGAACAGGATCCCTGAATGGAACTCGGGTGACTGGTTCGGATTCATCAAAGGTGAAAGCGTACAAAGTAAACTTTTACTTCGCCTCCTGTTCCTCGTACAGCATCTTCTGGTATGGAAAGCACATATGGACGGGGTTAAGGGAAGGGGAATATTCAAAGCAGAGGTGTCACAGAGGGTCTCATTTTTCAGTGCATTTTGTCTGTCTGTCTGTCTGTCTGTCTGTCTATCCGAAACTTAATAACTCACGAACCAGACGAGTTAATGAACTAGGGTTTTTTGCATCGTGTAGTACATGGTTTGTAAAGGTGCAAGTTAAAAGTTTCAGACCCCCATCCCCTCTTGGGGGGAATGGGGGGTGTTTTGCGTTTGAATGAAAACTCCTTACATCACATTCGATTGAGCTGAATTTTTTTTCCAATTCCAATTACTTGTAAAATGACAGATAAAAGTGCTCCTATCAATAATCTTCGACATCTTTAAAATCAAATTAATTCAAGCAAAAGCGGTGATAAAGCCCATCTGTGAATTTTTAAAAAGTTGAGAAGGGCTGATGAAAAAATTTTGCTTCAACATCTTCTCAATATTTTAAAAATGCACCCACGAGATTTATCATCGATTTTGCTTGATTAAATTTTTTTGTAGATCAAGAGGCTCTACACCCTTTTGTTTCTGTTCCTACGAACGTCACTGGATGGGGCAAGCAATCAAAACACCAATTCCAGTGTCTCTCGACTCGTCCGAAATTAGGGAAAGCGCAATAAAAATAGGCAGTGTTGTGAAATGAGGGACGAAGAGAACAACTGTCACCGGCACACCAATCAGATTGAAGGACAGAATCGCAAGAGCTCTTCTGGGGGGAAAAGGACGAGGATTACGGCAACCCAACTCAGCACGGGGGTTTCGATGACGACAAGGACTCCGAGACACTGAAGGCTGATTGGCTCCATTGAGGCCGACGTGACGCAAGTCCTGGGGAGAACTGGATAAATAAACTTTTTCCATTCCCATCTCTCCGTTTTATCAACTCACTCGTTTGAATATGCACTTATGTACGGTCCTCGAGTCGGCTCCACTGCAATTAAAAGCGAGTCGACATGAGGCTGACGTGATTCAGCACGAGCCATGCTACGCAAATGGCAGGTAATTATTCCAGCTCCTAATCTTCCGCCTAGCTGGTGGTATAATACACCATTTTCTCCGTGCGGTTTCGAAAGAGATGTCAAAGGAGTAAATTATGGTGGAAAAAAGTGGAAAATGCAACATGCAAAGTGGAGTGGCTGTCGACCTTGCTGCCTCTGTGACCTACAGCTTTACGTTCAAGCACCTCCGTACTCGAGAGTCGAGCTTTGAGGGCTTTTCACAGCCCGTTCCCTTCTCGGGTTCATCAAGGAAGTGTCTTCCTCGCTCGTTAATGCCATCGTAAGTTGATTGGAATCTCACCTCGACAAATGGCAGCAGTCGGAGAATATTAATACTCCATCGCTTTGTAAAATAGGCTGATAATATCGTCCTTCTCCCACGCAATCCGTGTCGCAGTGAGGAGAGGAAGCTTAGCCCGTGAAGCGAGAGACGTTTTGATGAATTGCCAGCTCCGTTTCGGTGGATCGGCAGTATCTATCGAGGACAGATTCACGTTTCCACTCCGGCTCGGCGCCGACATCTGACATTATGACGAGTAATTACCTAATTAAATTACCACCGGAGCACAAGTCGATGGGAAATCTGGAGGGAAACTGGTGACAGCTGTTCTCAAATGAGAATTTATATATCAGATATGGCCGTGTTACCGGAAACAATTTGCGCTAATTGAAATCGATGGTGTGACTGGTTGTGAGTGACCAACTCCTCGAGGACAAGGAGGCTCCCCTTCCGCAAGAATGTTGCGGGGTAGAAAAACAAGTTACAAGACTCTAATTTGTTTGTTGTTTGAGTTTCCAGCGACCTTTCGGTGGCGGCTGCAACAGGGTCGAGGCACCGTAATCTCATAATCACACATTTTAATCTCTTTAAGCGCGTAATTTATGTGTTTTGTCGTCAAATGCTCTCCTTTTCGGGCGCTTGTAGCATTACACGGGTGATTAATCATGTGACTTATGCTCGGACATGAATTTCGCATTATCTTTATTCATGCAGCCGAAAATGAGCACACCTGTCGAGTTTTGCAAGAGAGTAATCTTGGCTCAAGGTCGTGAATCCTTTGTAATGTAACTGAATGAAGATGTCTGCTGGGTATAGGGCAAATAAACAAGTAGGGGGAGAGGATTTTCCTGCCGTTCTCGAGATTTTGAAAGGAGATTAGTGCGAGATGAGGCTGGTGCGAGCGACTGGTATTTTGTAAGTAAGAGATTTTTCGACACTTGGGGTGTTACCCCAATCCGATCAGGGTTTGACGGTCGCTTTCCCTCAATTACATTCTCGGAAACCAAGTACCAACCGAAAGCGGCCGAGCGACCGAGCGGCGGTACACGGGAGGCAAGGCAATGAACTGAACACGCTTTTTCGCTCTCACTCGTCTCCCGTCGGGTCTGTTTTTTCCAGGAAGCATTATGTTTTCGCATGTAGAACACCACTCTTCTATTTTTGTGTTTCCTGCCCGCTTTCCGCTTTTTCCGTTTCCTGCGACGCCGTAGGATAAAATATTTCACTCACCTGGAACTCGTGTGTGAACCAACAAATGACTCAAAAATGTATTTTTCCCGAATGCCTAAACATGGGACACGAACTAGCCGAATTTTTTAGCAAAGGCTTACGTAATTTTGACAAATTTTTCACTTGCTATTGATTGAGTTCACGGTTTGCTCAAAGCAGGGCAGACAGTGGGGTTCCGGAGTTTGTTTGGGGCACTCTTGAATGCTCAAGCTACTGAATGGCGTTGTTGGATGGCCTCAAAAAGACTCTTCACAACTTGGGGGGTAGTATTGCTGGTACAAAGTTCCTCAACAAACTGACGTTATGGCGACGTTGTGCGATCTATAAAATGCAAAATTCTGTAATAATGTTTTGCTTGTGCCGTGTCGCTTTGTCGCGCTGCGAACCAAGCGCATGCGCTCTCCTTATGAATGGGTCAACCGAGTTTGTGTGGGTGTAGGAGCGAGCGTGTTCTTCTATTTTCCTTTCAAGCTCTTCGCTCCTTCGTTCGCCGTTTGCTTCTACATACACAAAGTGTTGCTTTTTACTCTACTATTTTGGCTGTGGTGCCGCTGCCGCTGCCGCATCGCACTGTGTCTCTCAATGGGGTACAAAAAGCTGAATAATTTCGTCAACGATAACGTCATTGATGCTCGTGCTCGTACATTGCAACGCTTAATCCTTTACGTGGCCCGCGCCCGGTCGAGGACTATGGTGTGGGAGGCGGAGGCGCCCTAAGAGCAACAGAATGCATGCTCATTTCGAGTGCATTACGTTAAAAAGCCATAAAAGTTGTTTACGATTAATGGGCTCGATTTATTTGATTGTTCGTGGAATGGAGAATTTTCCTCTTCTCCAACCCTTTTGGTTGCTCTTGAGTAAAATATTGCTGAAGGCCATTTCCAAGGCCATTGTAATTATTGACAAACTGCATTACTTCCTCCATGACGCACACATGTACGCAAACAAACGAGCAAGAATCCCTGTACAAAAGTTCTTGGAGATGGATTCAATTACATGTGTTAAATGGTAAACTTGTATGAAAAACTTGTACAAGTTAATTTGAAAAGACCGTTAAGGCCGTCACTCAAAGACTGTTGAGTTTCAAAGGGTCTCTTAGAAACCAGGTTGAACCTATCTAAAATAAGACTAGCGAGAATCTCAACGTTTCGTGCCACCACAGTTACTCCAGCTATCCAGGCCGATTAACAAGCTTCTTAAATCGGTAATTGGCTATTGAACGCCGCTCATTCGAGTGCATCTTTCCCCATAACTGATCTCCGAAGCCAATAGCCATTGTTCCAGAAATTAGAGAAGACACAAGAAGTGGAAGCCAATCCGGCCAATTTACATAATAATGCTCACATTTTATTACGCTTGATACAGTTTTCTTTACCCCACAATACAAGTTCTACTTGTTGCTTTCATTTCGTGTGCTGTGCGTGTCGGTGTCACACTAAATCACGGCACTCGACACTCGGCACAGATGTATGGAATTGGCCATTCTACTTTCACACAAACGTGTTGTGCTGCGCTACTGTTTGGCTCAATGGTCACAAACAACATATCACGGCGGTTCTGTGTGAAAAGTGACTAAAACGCAAAAAAAAAAGTGAGGCAAAAACTCGAGGAATACTTTATATTTGTAGGAAAAAAGTTCTTGTCCTCATTTCGTATATTGGATCGGCTTCGGCATAACTGTATCTCGGTGACTTGACTTACATAAACCTTGTCGACTTTCTTGCTGCTCTTCTCGCTTTCGTACACGTTTTTTGTGTGTGCATCGCCGTGGTCCAGAAGAGCCGCTGGAGCGTGCTCGATTAAAAGATTAAAGGTTGAGCAAAGCCCAGAGGAATGTTATCTTGATAACTCGCTAGAATTGCTACGTTTGGAAGTGCCGTTTGGATGAGAGAGGGGCAACCTACACCGCTGCCTGGAATTCTGATTAACCCATTGGCTACCAAGATTTTGAAACTGCATCAAGCTTTCTGAAATCGATTATTTAGGTTCAAACAAATTTTCCATTTGAATAATTCGTAAAAATTAAATTTTTAAAAAATATTTTCTAACACAAAAATATGCCCATAAATCAGAAATGGGTTATATTTTTTATAAAAAATATGGAAGAAAGTTTTTTGAAATTATCAATTGAGATATAAGCAAAAAATTTAACGACTAGCTGCTTTTGCTGCTCCTTAAGTCAAAATCTAAAAATGACTGTCAAAAGAAGGTAGCCAATTTCGAAAGAAGAAGGATGAAATTATTTGAAAATGCATTCAAAACTTTTAGTTTGCTCGTAATAAATTTTTAAAAGTTGATGGGTCACCAGTGACCCCTCGGTAGACAATGGGTTAAAAACGGAGGTAGAAGCTGGGTTTAGCGGAGGAGCGGAGCGAATGCGTGAGAAACGAAGGCGTAGAAATGGATGCAGAATCAAGTTCAAGGACACTTACTACCGCTCTTACGCCGACCTAGCTGAGGCAGCGAAGAATCTCAGTCAAATTCCCATCAAGATGTTGCTTCTCGAGTCCGGATTAGGAAAATTCATGCATGCTATTCAAGTGCGACCATGCGATGGGGAAAGAGAGCAAAAAGAAATGCAAAAACTGGTCAAGTGGAACTGGTAGATGCTAGAATTTCATGTCTAAAGGTGTAGAGGTTGTACGAGCATGACAAAACAGTATCGTTGAAACGGGAATATCATCTTGATTCACAATTAGCCAGCGCTACACACGGCTTTTCTGCAGAGCCAGCACTTTGGTACCTACTCCTAGCCAACAAGTGGTCTTGATACAGAAACAACAAACAACAACAATGGACTTGGGAAGTTGGACGAGAAGTAGTTCAAATGTGATTCGGACGTGACCTGCTCTACGACTCTCACAAAGCAATCGCGAAGAATCATCAGAAAAGGGCTTGGAGGCTGCGAAGGAAGTGCAAGAGCAGCAACTCGTTAAGCCTTCCCAGAGCGAGAGCCTGCTCTGCGTACCTCTGTCTCTGTGTACAGGTGAACTTGAACGTGGTATAGGTATTCTCAGCACATTGGATAGATAGAAGAAGAAGAAGAAATTGGAGTTAATGTGTGTAATAAAAGTATAATGTTATGTGTACGTACAGCGCCGACTGAATGGGCAGAAGAGAGAATGAAGTCGGTGGATATATCGGTTGTGGGGCTTAGATCACTGTTAAGTGAAGACAGTGCAGCGGATAAGGTCGACGAATCGACACACTCGGAGCAGCACTCCTCAGATTAACAATTTCTGCATTAGCACTATTTATTTTAGCTCAATAATAGAATATCGTACATAGCATAAGTAAGAGTGCACGTTTAAAATGGGCAAAACTGAGCCCCAGATCCCCCAGATTATGCTGCACCGTGAGAGAAGATAGTGCTGAAAGTTTTGAAAAATAAAATAAAAGCAGTGAAAAAGCAAATGCTAGCAAACAAGAAGCAGCAGCAAGTTAATGAAGAAGCAAAGTGAAAGAACTAGCCATTCAAGTCGCATTTCTTCTATACCCGAGCCCGACTCGTACACATTTTCAATTTAATACCGTTAGCAAATAACAGTTTTTATAATATTTTTATGTGTATTATACGATGATCGACATTATATTTACAATATCATTTTAATAACACACATCGCTCGTCAAGGCGTCAAGTCAGAGAGAAGATAAATATTAGAGTCGACGTCGATGGGATTGGAGTTTCCCGGAAAAAAGTGACAAATCTAGAGCCTTCCCGCGTATCCAAGGTGAGTACGAGTGACTGCCGGAGGCGCATTCGTGATTTAGAACCAGAACCCTCCATTGTGCCTCAGCAAGAACTCACCTGCAATCTTACATGTTTACATAATTTCCACTTCCGCACGACGAGATGTTCTGCTGTTACGTCTTGAACAAGAGTCTTCCACTACCAGTTTCTTTGCCGGCTCGGACTCGCATAGTGGGATTATAATGATGAGGAACAACTTGAGATGTCGAACCCTGATAGCTGCGAATAAATGCTAAAATTAGCAGTAATTAATAGTCTGTGGCTCTTTTGATCGCGATTGAGACGTAACAATGATATTCTCTACGGATCTTTTCGTTATTAGTACTAAATTGGGGTCATTAACTACTATATCTGGGCGGTAGAATATATATGACATGCGATTACTGTGCTCGTAGAAAACGAATTTGCCGGGTTCGGGTTCGTTTCTTGATGACAACATAATGAGTGAGGTCTTTTGTTTTCATCAATCATGTTAACGCACACGTAGCCTTATGAGAGCTCAAGTGAAGACGACGTAGGCGCTTCTCGTTATCAGAATTTTTGAACGTGAGCTGAGAGGCAACACCGAGTCTCCGAGAATCGTTTTTATTTCCTGTGCCTCGCGACTTTGTCGCATGGATAGCTCATTCTCGCAGTCATTGTCGAGGCGACTTCTTTCCATGTGTTTTGTTCCTCGCTTCCCCGTCTCACCTTCTGTCTAATTTCAGGTGACGAAGAGGAATTCTGTTGCAAACCGGTTTAAAAAAATTAATTCTACTTACTTAATACTAATGTCAAAAGAATGATTCTCGTTTGTTGGTACGCGCATGTGCCTTGCGTTCAAATTAATCCAGCACGAGCGCACGTACGGGGCTCGATAATTGGAGTCGATAAGGACAAATCCTTAATCTTTCGCAAGATGGCTGTCGCGACCTTGACCCCAGCTCTGGGATCTGACCTTGGATGATCTCTCTCTCGGAGAGACCGGAGCTCGCAAAAAGGAGGACTTCCATTGCAATCACGACTTCTGTGACTGACATTTCATGTAATTACAGTACAGCGTTGTTTTGCAGCTCTCGTGTGCTGGATTGTGGTCTCTGATTGCAAATGAGAACAGCACTCTTCAATTAAGCCGGACTCGAATGCGGGTGGAAGTTGGTGAAAGTTCGCGGTTTCTGATAAGATTGACTCACTTCCTTTTCGCACAGTCGCACGACGACGAAAGTGCGTCGACAATAAAAATCCAACAACTTCGACGGAACGGTTCTTTCGTTAATTATCACATTTCTTTGATACCGGCCACCGCGATCTCGGACTGGGAGTGAAAAAGTCTTTGTCTTAATTATTAAAAGCCCCATCTTTGTGTTCAAGCTAGGTGCTTTTTGCCTTTGCTCGACTCTAACGAAATAAGGTTCAACGATCGCAGCAAGCATAATGACAAATAACAGGTTGGGTTTTAATTGCGCTCATGCTTCTAGGGGGGCGCTCACCCATCGCCCAACACGGTCCCCGGGTCTCTCGGTCTCTCGCGTGTCTGCGGTGAGGGAATCCCGCGACGCCCCAGAAGCGATTCAGCTTCAGAAGAAAGATCCGACTTGATATAAATCAGAGAGACTTAATTGTGGGTTTCATTTCTGCTTTCAGATGTATGAACGAGGTGCAAAATGCAACAAGCCGGGCCGGAGCTATCCTGGGAAATACAGCCATCCAAAGCGGAGGAGTTGCTTGCTACTCGTATCCTTACTCGTAAACTTAGTCAACCTTAGCTTAAGTAGTCCAATTTACTCCCAGCAGTTCGCCAACTGTAAGTATTTATTCCTGCACGTGAGTCACTGCAAAAGAAAGTGGTTATTTATGATTCGTGGATTTGGGTATTTCGATCGCTCTCAGGGTGTTTGTCGTTTGCATCAGTCATCGTCAGCGACTCATCGTTCAAGAAATTTGCCGAGTGCGCTTCATTAGCAGCTTAATTCATATTCACAAAAATGTCGCAACCGGATTCGTGTCACTTGAAAGTGAAATGCTTTCTAAAGAGTCTCCACTTTGTTACACTGAGCGTGCAATGTTAATATTTGAAGTGCGTGGGGTGGAGAGCCCCAGATAGACATGTAAAAGCTCTCTGAGGAAAGACATTTTAACCTCCTTTGACTGAGCCTAGGGTCTCTAGAAGAGGTTGCTTAAATATTTTGGACATTTTAAGAGCCGAAAAAATTTCAGAGACCTTACAAAGTCCTGACGAGGGGTTTATAATATTTGAAAGGGTCTCCAAGTCCCTTGACCCATTTCAGGCCGGACATAGATCCACTCGAACGATTTTGCTCATTTTTGATATTTTAGATCTTTTTTGCCACAGTATGAAAAATTTGAGGTAAAAAAATATATCTCATACATATATATTTTGTATATTTTGCATATATAATACATACATATATGGTTTTTTTCAACCACATCATTTTGAGCATAGAATTCCTCAATTTTCAAAAATATGTTTTTATCAAATATACCATACATATTTTAAATATACAAAAAAACCTGTTTTTTAGTTTTAGCCTTTGAAAAGCCTTATTTGGGAAAAACTTGATTTTTTCGGTAATGTTTGACTAATACTCTTTGAGTCATTAAAATCTCAGACAAAAATTGAAAAAGACGAAATTTTGGGGAATTTTCAAAAAATGTTCGAAAAAGCCTATTTTTTAAAAGCCTTACAAGATAGTTTTAAAAGCTTCGGGAGAAAATTTTTTTCTATGAGGTTAAGACGAAAGATGAAATATTTAGACAAAAAAAGAAAAAGAAAAAAAAGTTTATAGTCGGAAATCCGACCCTTGGCTCGAAATGGGTAAAAAGCTTCCCAACTTTCACAAACAAAAATAAACTGTCTCCGTCCTAAGAACTTCCCAGGTTCCCAAAAACTATAAACACAACTTCCCGGAAGGTAGGTTTGCCCGTCAGTGCCTAATTCGGAAAGCAAACAACTTAATAGCCGCCAATTTATTCAAACGAGTGAGAGTAAATTTTATGGGGCTTCCCACACTCAACCCAATTCGCCAGCCACTGTCCCCCCATCCTGCGTTTCTGTTTTCGTGTAGAACTGTGCCACTAAAAGCGGGAAACGAGGTCAGTTACTTTCATCTTTCACTGCTCTACCTTGCCAAGCTGCGGCTCAGCATCATTCTACACAAACATAAGCTTTCAATCAGCGTGTCTCGTACCCAATCCTTTTAGAGCCCCTCATTGGCATTCGGTATGTAAATTATATAAACAATTTGCTGTTCTCGTACACGAAAAAGAATGTGTACTCGGTAAGTGTTGGCGTTGACCTATAAAATGCCAAACACAATAATGATCGCGCGGCAGCAAGTGAAAGAAGGAAGGAAACAAGGCAGAGTGAGCGAGCGATGGATTGTGAAGAAATGACGAAGAAAGAAGTGAAGACAAAAAGCCTGTGTTATTACCATAAATGCGCGCGACATTGATGGGCTCGCGTAGTGAAACCAACCAGCTATTCTTGGCCTTGTTTCCGCGATCCGTCGACCGTCCGCCTTATCTCCATTCGTCGTCTGAGCGAGTGTTTCCTTCAAAGGTTCGCGATCACGCGCACAAACTTAGAAGAAGAAATGCAGAGATAAATTATTCATGAGCATCGAGACGTCTATCGATGACCTTACATCACTCGTGTAGCGCTCCGGTGGGTCGTTGAACTGGAAAGTAGGTTAATCACATGACAGGCAAAATTCACGATGAGTCGCAAAAAGCAGTTTTGGCCCCGCGCTTCTCACGTGCCCCTTTCTTGTCCCTCTTGCAGTTCAGACGGGACGCAACATCAGACACCTGCCCTGCGTTGCTCGCAAGACCGGACTCAAGGGCATCTGTATGTTCGCGATAGACTGCCTCAAGTCCAACGGAACGCATCTCGGGACCTGCATCGACAAGTTCTACTTCGGGTCTTGCTGCCAGCTGCAGGTGAGCTCGTCTCTCCGTCTCTCCCCGAGTGTCTCTAAGCAGCTCTTTTCAGCCCGACGAGGACTCGGTCTTCCAGCACGAGATCACCGACAACAGCATCGACCAGAGCGTCCTCTCGACCCTCCTGCACACCTCCCCGGCCCGGCCTCTGATACCCGTGTCGACGATTTCCGTGCCGGCCCGCAGAAATTCGACAGAACCCTCCGTTCCGAGCACCGTTGAGAGTACCACCAGGAAGACCAGCAACAGCTCCTTCACGACGGAGAACATCCGACTCTCCACCTTCCAGATGGTGGAAGTGGCTCCCAAGAGCACGACTCCCAAGTCCCGCCCATCGACTCTCAGCGACCTGCCCTCATCTAGCTTACCACAGAGCAGCAGCACCTTGACTACGCGAGGTCAGCCGCAAACGACAAAATACTCAGCCAAGCCGAGCGTCGACACGCGACCCACGAAGCCGCAGACGACTCCCGAGAAACCCAGGCCTACCCTGAGCGCCACGACCCACTCGCTGCCCACGACCTACCGCAACCTTACGAACCGGGCCACGACCAAGGCTCCCAGACCCAAGCCCAGACCCACGGCCGAGATCGCCATCGTGCCTCCCAGCACCCTGGCGGACCTCGAGTTCACCACTGTCCAGTTCGTCTCCAGCAGCGCCAAGACGACCCCAAGTCCCATGTCGATCCTCAACAGCACGAGCTGGAGCACGAACCCCTCCCCCTCTCCCACAAGAAGGACCACCAACAAGCGGGTTCCCTCCTCGACTGCTCCCTCCATCGCCAGGACGACTCCCAAGGAAACGGAGCCCTCAACAGCCTACTGGACTACCCTCGGATCTTCTCTCTCCACGAACCGCCTGACCCAGAGGACCACAGAGACTCCCAAGACTACCCAGAAGACAGCTGCCCCCACAAAGCCCCCTCCGACGACCACTCGGGTCAAAACCACGCCCTCTGGAAGCACGATTTTCGTCAAGGTGGAAACCACGAGCCCGAGACGCCCCGTCACCACCACAAAGGTCCTGCTTCTGAAGACATCAACCGAGCCGGTTTCTAATATTTTTGACGAACATTTCAGGTTCCCACGACGGTCATTCTGAAAGACTCCAGTCCTTACTCGAGCTCGACGTTCGCGAAGAAGCCCGCCACTGCCACCATCGAGCGAGTCACGACCACTCCAAAGCCTCGACCAAAGCCCACCAAGCTCCAGGACTTCAAAGTGACGACCGCCAAGCCCACAAAGGCTACAGCCACGTCCCCAGTAGTCAGAACTACGACCCCCAAGCCGAAGCCTCCAGCTACTACTTCCACCACTCAGGCGGCTAAGACGACGGTAACGGAGGCTCCTCTGACGTCCAAGGCTCCAGAGAAGCCCCCAACGACCGTGTCGACGTCGCAGAAGCCTGAATTTGTGACGTGGACCATGTTGGATGACTCCACAGAGCCAGGTAAGCTCTTCCTTTTCAATAAGAATTCTCTAAACCTACGTTTTTGCAGCTCCAGAGGCTGTGAACTGGGTCTTGGTGTCCGGAGAACCAACTCAGACCTCGACAAAACCCACTCAGCCCTCAGCAAAGCCTGTTCAGAGCTCCACACAGCCCACTCAGACCTCCACTAGGTCCACGACTGCCGCAACTACCACGACTCAGAGCTCCACGACCACCACAACCTCAACTGCTGCCCCCACTACCACTCCCAAGACCACCAGGAGGACCACAACAGCTACGACGACCACCAAGAGGCCCACAACGACTCCAACGACGACTCAGAGCACCACTCGCAGGACTACGACGAGCACTACAACCTCAACGACGCCTCCCACGACCACGACGACGACCTCCACACTTCCACCCACGACCACTAAGCGGGTCTCTGCCCCGATCGTCGAGGACACGGCCACCCCGATCCTCCTTCTGCAGGACAGCAGCGAGGGTAAGTCTCCCGTAGGCCCCCCGAACACCCTTCTAAGAGTCTCTAATGTGCAGAATCCTACACCACCGAGAGGATCATCGGAACCAGCACCAGCACGAGCATCCAGGTCAACCCCGTTCCGCACACCACGGACCCCACGGTGGCCGCCACTGAGGAGCATACCCAGAACGTGACAGCCGGCGAAACGGTCGAGTTTTCCACGGAGAACCTCTTCGAGTACAACGCCACCATCCCGTCCCTCGTGTCGCTCTTCAACAGCACCGTCGCCCCAGAGTTCCTTACCCCGTCCACGACGTCGATGCCCCAACTGGAGGGCATCGATTACAGAACCAGTAAGTCCATTTTGCGATCCTCTTCCCGCAATTATGCCATGCACTGGTGTGTGAGTTTTATATAACAAAAAGCTGGTTCTCGACAAGCAAGTCCATCTTTGAAGGAGCCGAGTCGAGCCTGTGATGTGAGTAATCGCTGCTAGAACCCATTAAGAGCACAAATAACTCACAAGAATTACAGACGTAAACTAGTTTGAGCCGACCGCGACGCCGCAGTGGTGGTGGAAGAATCCTTGCTGGAGAGAGAGACAATCAGGTTAGGGCGGTTTTGTCTGCGTATTACGTCGACTCTGCTATTCCTCGTCAGGGACGTAGAGGGGGTTGCTTTCGGGAGGTCGTTTTTAGGGCTTCTCTTAAGGCTCTAGGGCGTCGTTTCAAAAAATCGGAGACTGCCTGCTCAAATCCTAGTTCCGCCTCTGATCACCATAACGATGATGGGCGTGCAGAGACCAATGATGTGATAAAGGATTACAGAATAGAGAATACCGGCTCCGTGCGAGCCGTAAACAAAAGTGACCTTGAACGTTGCGATCAAGTTCAATGATTGTTATTTTTAAATAACCTCATCCTTACGTCGGTCAGCGAGGCGGTCACAAACATATTTAATCGGTCAGTCATCGTGAGCCGAACGGGTTTCGAAATATTACGCATTCACGTTTGTCAGATCCATTTGTCAAAATTATTATTCAAGAATTCGGGGTGGCAAAAAGCTAGCGATTTTTTGAATGAAACGGCCGGGTTCAAGGTCCACCCCCCGGGGTTCCTGACTCGCGAAATGTTCTTTGTCCATTTTGGCGCTCAAATTCAAAAGACCGCGAGTCGAAGCAGAGCTTTGCTTCCGCAGACGAGCTTTCAGCCAAACATCTCAGGCTCCAAAAATCCCACGAGCTCGTGATTAATGACTCTAAGTAAGTGACAATCTCCGTCCCGTTACCTCTGATCGGGGTCACGGGGGTCAGACGACTCCAGCACGTCTCGTCGGCTATTGACTCGGACTTATTTTTTTGGCACGCATATTCGGAGCAGCTTAAGTGTCTATTGAACTAAGAACAATAAAACTACATATCCGATATCCCCCGAGGTAGGATCTACAGAGCTTATTCGAAGCCCCCGGAGGCCGTCGTAAAATTTATGATGGTAATCAAGTCACATAAATTCTCGGAGGCGACCATAAAGTCGCCATGCAAGTGTGCAAATCGCCGCTCTGTGTGAATTATTCGGCGCCTCTGGCTTTTCGAGTTTTTCTCCGAGTTTCGATTCAGATTTAAATCATTTCTCCACAATGAGTCAAAGACTTGTTTCGTT
This sequence comes from Forcipomyia taiwana, assembly GCA_963930915.1. NCBI lineage: Eukaryota > Metazoa > Arthropoda > Insecta > Diptera > Ceratopogonidae > Forcipomyia > Forcipomyia taiwana. The sequence continues at coordinate 286,494 of CAWVOI010000099.1, read as the reverse complement.
ACTTGCTGGCATTGCGAGCTGCGTGATAATGAACTTGACTCAGTACACAAAGAGGTCTGGGAGAGTTGGGGGCTCGACCCAGATTCCGTCCCGACAGCCACCCCCAGAGGGCCCATCCCTGAGACGGGTTCAAGTGGTCATCCTTTTGCCTCACAACTGAAACAGTGCGAAGCAGTGAAACCCAATACGCTGGCGTGTTTATTTTGGTTCTCGCGCTTTTATTTTGCTTCTTCCTTTCGTCATCTGAAGCCGAAACGTTCTGATTCTCCAGCAAGTCGTTGTCTGGGTTGAAGTCAGTCCCTCTCAGAACTCCAAAGAGCTCGCACACGCTCGTCTGCTGCCTCAAGCATATTGACTGAATTAAGATATTATAAAATTAATCACCGTGAGTTATCTCCGAGGAAGGTTGTAATATTCGAACACTATTTAGTTAGCAGCAGAGCAATTACTCGTGGTTTTGAGAGTCGTGAACAAAGGCTCTGCGTGTCTAGTTTCTCGAGTTGCGGTAAATTGATGAATGAATTGATAGTGCATGGAACAAGAGTATGGCACTGGCAGCTCTGAACTCAACTTTGCTTGTTTTGGCAGTTTGCGGAAAACGCATGTTCCCCGAGCCCCGCATAGTGGGCGGAGCTAAGGCGTCATTCGGCCGTTGGCCCTGGCAAATATCGCTGCGTCAGTGGCGTACCTCAACCTACCTGCACAAGTGCGGTGCAGCTTTGCTGAATGAAAATTGGGCAATAACCGCAGCACACTGTGTGGACAAGTGAGTAGTAGACGGGTTCAGTCACCCTTTTACGCTACTAACAATCGCGCTTTGTCTCTTTCTTCCTCCGCAGCGTTCCTCCGTCCGACCTGCTGCTGCGTCTCGGCGAGTACGACTTGGCCATCGAGGAAGAGCCGTACGGCTACCAGGAGCGGCGCGTCCAGATCGTCGCCTCCCACCCCCAGTTCGACCCCCGGACCTTCGAGTACGACTTGGCGCTCCTCAGGTAAGTTTTTCTCTTCCTTCCCTTTTGCGCTCCAGCTAAGTCCTGGCCTCCCCAGATTCTACGAGCCCGTGATTTTCCAACCCAACATCATCCCCGTCTGCGTCCCCGAGAACGACGAGAACTTCATAGGACGATCGGCGTACGTCACTGGATGGGGCAGACTCTACGAAGGTAGGCTCGAAAAAGGTCAAAGTTCAGACAAAAAACTAAATTTTGTTTTCGACAGACGGCCCTCTGCCAAGCGTGCTGCAGGAAGTGACGGTCCCGGTGATTGAGAACTCGATCTGCGAGGGGATGTACAGAGCTGCCGGCTACATCGAGCACATTCCGCACATCTTCATCTGTGCTGGCTGGAAGAAGGGCGGATTCGACTCCTGCGAAGGTTTGTGAAGTCATTTTTTGGCCAAATTTATTTTAAGGGGGTGGTTTTTCAGGCGACTCCGGAGGACCCATGGTGATCCAGAGACCAGACAAGCGCTTCCTCCTGGCCGGAATTATTTCTTGGGGTAAGTTCCACAAATGGACTTAAATGACCGATAAACGACGAACCTCGTTGCAGGAATTGGCTGTGCCGAGCCCAACCAACCAGGCGTGTACACTAGGATATCGGAGTTCCGGGACTGGATCAATCAGATACTGCAGTTTTGAGGGAACAGGAGAAGCAACAGAAGCAACGAAATGTGAATTAGTAAAAGATAAACCAGTGATAAACCGTGTTGTAAATTTTGACTCGATAACGAAGAAAATGAATTGAAAGAATTTTAGCGCTCTGACGTTTTATGCTACTTTGAGTGTAAGCCTATAAATATTTTGTGAAACTATTTATTTGTAACTGTAGGACACTTAAGGCACTTGATTTTAAATCCAAGACTTCCAAAATACTAATGTAGCGTAAGTTTTAACGTAGCGTAAATTTTAAATTATTTTCAAAGTTCTTACCTGTAAATAAAGAATTTCAGAGTCGCCCCCCGAGGCGGCGTTGGGAGGTGAAAGTGTACTATGAACGTCCCTACTTAAATTTAACGAGCATCTGTATTGCTCCTAGAAAGTAGCTAGTAAAGTTTGATAGAAGAACATAAAAAATAAATACATTTTTAAATCAAATTGGCTTTTCTTAAATCAAATTGACTTCGGACCTTTCGAACTTTTTGATTTTTCTCTCACGAAGGATCTTAAAGGTCCCCAAAAGTCAGAGTTTGATTTTTGGTGGATAGTCCAGCCTCAGGAGACCTCGTTCCCCAAAAATCAGGGTCATCCGACCGCTATTCACGAAGTTATCGCGATTTCGGATCAAAAAATGGCGCGGAAAAAAAGTTCGGGACTATTGCAGGCTCCGAACTTTGATTTGTATGTCAAAATGCGTGTCTTAGAAGCAGCTACAATTTTGTAAAAGGTTTTAGGCAGCTACAACCCCCGGTTTGAAAATTATCGGCCAAAATAAAGTCTTGCGGATATCAGAGTAAATCTTTCTCCACTCACCATTTCGCAACTAGACTTCGCCTAGTTGCCAATTTGGTATCGACAGATGGGGAATTTAATGTAGATTCCGGCAATACCACATTTGACAGGAATCATTCAAGTTTTCATCGAAAAATGAATTTTTTCTGAACCCTCTCCTGATAAAAATTTATAAAACCACGACTACGACGATGTAATCGCCGTTTTCGTTATGAAAACACGAGCGAAACCCCAGAGAACCTATGATGTGCGGAATGGGGATGAAATTACGCAACTTTTTTGCACAGGAAGTCCCTGTGAAACGGCCTAATAAGGCCGCAATGAGCGAAACAAACAAACATCCACATATATAAATAATACATTTATTTGAAACTTGGAACCCTGAGTATTTGGATGGGCATACCTGGCAGTAAAACATGACTTGGTCTAGGAAAGATATGAGTCTGAGCCACAGAACGATATTAAAATGTTTATTCGTAAATTTCATTGCACTGCGCGGCTTCGAGTTTAGTACTAGAGTTTGAATTTGCGCCAATACAAATACACATTTGTACTAGAGCTCGAGGTTTGAACTTATGTATGCCCACACATTTGTACTAGAACATTGGTGCGTAAATTTACTTTTCCGAAATGAATCCTCTGATGAAAATATTGACGTTGGAGCCCAAAGACGAGCATTTTTCCAGCTGCAGTGAGATCTAAAATGCACTTCAGCACGAGAGAACACAGTCTGTGTTGAAGTTTGGTGGATTCCGCGAAGATAGAGACGAAAACGCATATAGAAAATGGAAATCGAGGAGACGGAGGAGAACTCTTCGGTGATAGAGCTGGATTTGAACAACCTATGCAGGATTTGCGGGCTCACGAGCAAGATCCTGATCCCCATCTTCGAGAAGGACTCCAACGAGGGGGAGATTCTGCGGAAAATCGAGTCGTATCTTCCGATAAAGGTAAAATCCGTTGAACTTCAGCCATCTTGAATGGAAGATGTTTACATGTAATGTGGATTTGTAGGTTTTGAGCACCGACCTGTGCAGCAAGCTATGCATTCACTGCACGAACGCGCTCATTCTGTTCGACGAGCTGTACTTAAACTGCGTGGAAACGGACAAGAAGCTGAAGGAGCTGCTCCAGATGGCTCCGTCCCAGGAGCAGCAGAGCGATATCGAGGAGGACTCGGAGAACGAGAGGCTCGAAATCGACCTGGACAAGCTGGAGGAGCCCGAAAACGAGAAGAAATTCGAACCTCAATGCGAAGAGGAGATCTCAAGCTCAGAGGCTGTGGCCAAGGATTCCAATCAAAACACACTGAAATGCATTTACTGCGACACTGCGACCTCAAGCGTAATTAAATCTCAAAGGGACCTGAACGAGCACTACAGAATTGAGCATTTCGAGGCAGTGTTTCATTGCGAGATGTGCGACAACTACCTGGACCGGAACGACCTGATGCCTCACATGATTCAGCACGCCCTGGAAGCGCAGCCCTCGAGCGAGGCTCCGCAACCGAACCTCCCTGCGGTCGAGAGTCTCGCGATCACCGAGGTGGCTCTTCCCAAGCCAAAGGAGAACGGGAAAGCGGTCGTTAACGGAAAGGAAAATCAGCTTTATTGCCAGGTGCGTCAAACTCTTCCTCCCCGTCAGTGTTTAAGAGCTCTTTGGGTTTTCAGGTATGCCAGAAGCACTTTGGAACGCACAACGGATTCTCGTATCACATCAACCAGGTTCACTCGAAGATCAAGAACTACTCGTGCAACTTCTGCGAGAAGAAGTTCGGGATGAAGAGGATTCTGGAGAACCACATAAGGAACATTCACAGCAACAACAAGAAGGACTTCCAGTGCTTGAAGTGCTTCAAGTACTTCAAAACGGACGCCGCTCTGTACAACCACGAGGTGATCCACAAGCCCTCGAACTTCTCGTGCGAGCTCTGCAACAAGAAATTCCACTACAAGCACAACCTGGAGGTGCACAGACTCCTGCATTCCGAGCAGCGATCGTACAGCTGCGACTACTGCAAAGGGACTTTTAAGACGCGAAACTACTTGTCGAAGCACATGAAGAACCACTTTACCAGCATGAAGGACTTCTCGTGTCCGCAGTGCGACTTCAAGACGACCCAGAAGAGGTATCTGGCGGAGCACGTGAAGCGAAAACATTCCGGGACTAAGAAATAGGTGAATTCCGCGACTTTGGAAGGGCCAGTTCCAGTTCCAGTTCGTTCCTTAGTTTTTCCCCAGAAGCCCCGTTCGGAACTGGCCTCTCCGGCGCTCGAGTAGACAGAAATTAGAGAAAATCTCGTTATAGCCCTCCTGATTTAGAGCATAAGTTACACGTAGATTGAAGTCAATTGTGTGTTCCTCGTTGTTGTGTTTGTAGGCCTCGATACGTACTTCTTACAGGCCCCGAGTGGCCGACTCGCTTCGTTCCGATTGAGTTTTTGTTTAGACAGTGTATTCCCGAACTTATGAACAACTACCCAAAAGTATAAAGCATTTAATGTTGCTGCTAGGTTTAGTTAGAACGAGAAAGTAGGAGGTCTTGATGAATACTACTATATTATAGGCATAATAATTAATGATCTGTACTGTAAAACCTCCTGAAATGGCTGAGGGAGGTTGATAGGGTAATGTTATTGCGTTGTGTTATTATTTATTCTGTTTGCGAAATAAAATTGAATGTTCTCAATTTCACCAAAAATCCTTTTTAGACGAGCGAGATAAAAACTTTATTGCAAAACGAGGCTCACTCAGCCTTCCTGACGCCACGGAGCTCCTTGTCGCCCTTCTTCAAGGTCACGAGGTTGTTGAGCAGCTTGACTCGCAACTTGGACCAGATCAAGTAGTTCGTGAGCCCGAGGATCTGGGCAGCGTTAAGAGCGGCGGCCTCCGGGTACAAGACGGTTCCGCATCCGAGACCCGAGGGCACGTTCAGGCTGGACCAGACGTCGATGTCGACGTTGCTGGAGTTGACAGGGGGGCAGTTGATGACGGGGTACGTGGTGTTTCCGCTGAGGACGGGTCCAAGGCCGTTGGAGCGTCCTGCCACTGCGATGAAGACGAGGTTGCTGAAGAGACTCTCGTACTCGGCGACGATCTGGAGCGTCTCCTGGGTGCCCTTGTGAGCCGAGCTGACACGGAGCTCGGTGTTGAGTCCGAGAGCCTGGCAGTTCTTGGCGATCTTCTCGCAGTGCTCGCGGTCCGAGGCGCTGCCCATGAGAATCACCACGAGGTGATCCGACTTGGGAAGGATGTTGTCAAGCTGCTCGCTGACCCAGCGGAAGTTTCGCTTCACGGTATCGAGATCGGTGTCGGTGACTTCGGCGAGGTTTCGGTACACCTGCTTGTCCACCATGAGACGCTTGTCTCCGGAGGGCCACAGACGCCACGAGTCCGAGTCGATGACGTCAGCCACGAGGATCTCTCCGCTCTCGTCGACTCCAAACTCGATCTTCATGTCGATGAGGGCGCAGTTGCGGGACTTCCAGGCCTTCTCGAGGATCTCGAACACCAGGATCGTGGTGTGACGCATGATGTCAACCTCATCTTGGCCTGCAACGACGCAAGAATGAGTCGGGTTCAAAGGGCCGAAAACAATCCCCCCTAGTGACGTATTTCCTCCGCCTCGACACGCAATTTCAAAACATGTTTACTCAGAAAAAGTGATAATTCTGACCCGGAGGCCAAAATATGATGGGTCAAAAAGTTGGGGAGATAAGAGCTACTGTGACTAGCAGCAGCGAGACTCACCGATTACGAGGCCGTTCACGGTGAATCCTGCGGAGACGATCTGCTCCTCGCTCCACTGGGGGTCGTGGTTCTCGTCGTCCTTGAAGAACGTCTCCTGCTTTGGCGGGGCGAACCGCAGACCCTCCTTGATCCCGGTCTGGCGCTTCAGGAACGACCCGGTAGCGAGACGACGAGTGACCCACTCGATGGGAACCATGTCGCATTTTTTGGAGAGAAAGGCCTTGTCCGAGGCGAGCTTCACGAAGGCCGTCCTGACACCTGCAAGAACCCGAAATTCAGCCTCCTTCGGGACCACGGAGGCTCGACCTTACCTGCGGCGTTCAAGATCCCGAAGACCTTGGCGTTCGTGGCGTTGGAGATCTCCGCCTTGCCCTCGAGATCGTGGGCCCTGGCGCCGTCTCCAGCGGTGATTCTATCCTTGTTCAGCAGCAGCACATGTCCGGGCACCTCGGGCAAGTCAAAGACTTGCTTCGTCTTTCCCTCGTAAATCTTCTTTCCCAATTTGTATCCGTTGTGAACTGCAAACAAGGTTAGTGGAGGTCATGTCGCAAGGCAGGGGACTCGTCTCACCATCAGCCATTTTTGAAATGTTTGAAGAGACAGGAATGTAAGAAAATTATTAGAACTCCAGAAACTGAACCGTCTTCCGCGAACGACCAATTAAATCTGCTGACTTTTGCCGGCAGACGAGCGACTACGTAGTGAAGGTAATCTCTCTCTTGCGCTGCTTCGCGATAGTCGGCCCTGAGTTGGTGTTGGTGCGAGCCGAGATCACGAACATTACTAAATCTTGCACTCTTCCTTATCAGTTTTTTATTACACGCGCTTTTTCAACTGATGCAAAAATTGGGTATGATTTCGATGAAGCATTCAGGAAGAAACTCAAAACGGTTTTCTGAATTGATTTTAGGAAGTTATAGGAACAACAAATTTTTGAACCAAAATCCGAAATTGAAATTTCCTTAAAAGCGGATGTTTGACCATTAAGAAAAAATAATTTCTCAAATTTTCATTTTGTGGCTCTAAATCGTCGGAAACGTGATTCTTGAGGTAGAACGAGTCATTTAAAGGCTTTAAGGACTATTTTCTCGACAAAAAATTTTTCGACCAAAATCTTAAAATTCGATTTTCGTTTAGAGTAGTCAAGAATTTTGTGGGGTGACTTTTTTGCGTGTGATTTCAGCTTGTAGAGCCCGTAGAAAGGCGAGTTATGGCTTAAAAGTTGCGCAAACTCTCCTAGACGGGACCGACTTACATTTCGAATCTGGGTTTTGCGGGGCCTCGAAGTTCTTGGAGTTCCCCTAGAGGCCCATCAAAATGCCCGTTCTCCACTATTTCCCTCGGGACCTCCGGTTATTATATTTTTTCAGATAGCCCGTGGGGGTATCTGAGGGTGCTGTGGCTCTCTGGATGGTGGCAGCGAGCTCATTGACCACTAAAAAATATTTTAAAAAATTTGAACTAAATTTTGAATACAAGTTTTTTGGGCCAAAATGTCGAACAAAAATTTTTCCTTGGAAAACTAAAGCCCACCTACTCCTTTTGCCACACTCCAGTTGCAGCTCCCCCTCCCAAAGATATGGTAAAAATTAAAATTAACACTTTTTGAAAGCTCACAATGTCTTTCTCAAAGTTACAGCTAGCTTTTTTGGCTCAGAAGTCCCGTTCTGGAGCTCTGAAGGTTTTATTGGGTCAAAGCCTAATGGGCATTTTATGAATTTCATGTGAAAAAAACCAGTCTTCTCCGGTAATCATTTTCATGGACCGATTTATTGACAAAAACTATTTTAATTTAAAGTAAAACACAAAAAATAAATTTCATCAGTTTATTTCGAAGCATAACTATTTCAGTAATCCTACAGTTCTAGTATAAATAACAATCAGCACAAAATCTCAAACATTTCGTACAAATTGAAGCTCGGTAATCTTTCAACCCCGCTCACTTTAGTGAAATCACTGGTATACATAATTCGGAAAATTGTCATCGCTGAGGGCTCGATGTTCGGGATTTTGCGCCACGAAATGCTAATAACATAAATTACTAAACGAATTATTTACACATCATCATCATTTATGTACAATCATCCAACCACTTCCGTCTCATTCACGTCAAGCCAAAAACGCTCACTTGTCCAGCTCTTTGCCCAGCACTTTCTCCACCCATGGAACGAATTTTTGGATGTTTGTGTAGACTCCCGGCAGCTGCTCCCGGCCACAACCTGCGAAAGAGCGCGTTAATCCTGCGAAGTCTGGGAGGTGGTGAAGGGACTTACCGATTCCCCAAGACACGAGTCCAATAAGCGTTTTTCGTCCGTCCAGAGAGAGCGTCAGAGGACCTGAAATCGAAATCCAGTGTTGAACTTGGGTGAAACAGGTCGAATCTCGAGCTTACCCCCGCTGTCTCCCTGGCAGCTGTCTCGGCCTCCCTCCTTGTAGCCCGCACACAGGAAGACATCGTGAATCGTCTCTCGACGGCCGGCCGACCGGAACCACCGCTGGCACCTCTCGTTCGGGATCACCTCCACCTCGACTTCCTGCAGATTCAAGACTCGTGAACAACAGAAGGAGCTGCATCAGAGAACATTACCTGCAGCGTTGACGGCACCGTGCTCTGTCCATGGCGGGTTCGGCCCCAGCCGGCCACTGTCGCCTTCTTGCCGACCAGCTTTGTCGTGGGGTTCGGGAGACACACCGGCAGGATGTGCTGCTTGAACACAACCTTGCGGTCCAGCTTGACCTGAAATGAGAGACTCTGAACCTGATTCTTTTTGAGAGTCAAGGGACGGACGGACGACGGAAGCTTTGAGCTTTCATACCAGAGCAATGTCGTTCTTGAAGTCACTGGCTGAGTAGTTGGGATGCACCTCCTTGCGCTCAATGGCGAACTCCTCGTGACCCAGCACCTCCTCCTGTCCCCGCACATCCCACTCTCCCAGCCGCACCTTCAGGTTGCTATTTGGAGTCCTGAAAAACGGCCCAAGTCACAAAAGTCCCTCAAAGAGACGGAGCAGACTTACGTAGCCACGCAGTGAGCGGCAGTTATGACCCAGCGGTTGGATATCAGAGCGCCTCCGCAGCTCAGCTTCTTCATGAGAAAGCCGGTCTTGATGAGAGCCACCTGCCAGGGGTGCGAGCCGAAGACGGTAGAGTGGCCACCCACGATCCGGTTGGACCTTGTGTAGAGCTCTCCGCAGGCTGGAAAGAAACGGGAGAGGGGGTGAGAAAGGCACCGCAGATGGAGAACCGTGCGAACTTCGAAGCAAAGGTGCGAGTGCACGCGTGCAAGCTAACGCAAAACCGTGTGAATGCTGTGTTTGAAGTGCATTGAGTCAAGTGAGAAAATGGTGTACTTCTTTGGCCCTCGTCGTCGCTGAAGGCCGATCCTGCGACATCGTAGAGCGTGGTCATGGGCTTCTTCGTCGGTCTCTGGTAGATGGGCTTCTCCATGAACACCGGGTCCGGCCGGTTGGCGTACATCGGGCGACTGAAGACGGCGTTCGTGTTCAGGGGGTAGCCGTTCTCGTCGAAGATCTGGTGCTGGACGTTGTCAAAGTCGCTATAGACCGACGGGCCGATGTGGTTGTTGGAATCAAAGGTCGGAGAGTAGTCCGGCCGACTGGGGGGTCTCTGGTGACTCGAGGTGGCCGGGTAGCTGTCTTGGAACGAGGGCCCGTAGCCGCTTGAGACGGCGGGTGTATAGAAATTCGTGTATGGCGGCTTTTGCGTTGGCTTTATGTAACCTATCAAGTGTATCAAGTCACCTGTGGCGGCGGAAAAAGAGTTTAATTGGGATGAGTGAGCGATCTTGAACCCGCTGAGAGGCGTCTTGAATAATTTTTCGAACCACGGAAGACAATGGGGATTTCGTAATATTTGTGTGGTTACACATTGCTGACTCGTCTCTAAAGGCTCTAGGCCAAATAATGAGCGACTCTTATATTTAATTTAATTATGTTTATGCTCCACAATGCAGAGTACGGGCTGGCGAATTTATTTTTCACGCTTCACGAGCTCAACAAGTCGGATCCGCATTGCGTGTTCAAACATAAATGATACCAGTTTGTCTGGCCATTGTCTGACTTTTGAGTGCACCTCAAATTTTTCGTAACGCAGAGCGTCAGAAGAGTGCTTTCTTTTCTCCAGTCCGTTCAGTCTTCAGACCTTGAACACAACCGAACTAGCTATTGGGTCAGCGTTAATGACTTAATCTAGTTCGCCAAATTGATCCAGCGAACCCCAAGTGTGTTATTTGAAAGCGAAGATTTCCAAACGAGCATCGGGTTGCGCAAGGGCCTCTGCATTAATTTGATAAAAACTTTAAGCTCTACTTCTCGCAGAAACAACTCCGATTCACCTCGTGAGCCCACAAAGACGCGCAAATTTGTTAATTCGGAGGCTTCTTTTCCCCTCAAAGTGCCCCCAGAGCCACGTCTGGTGAGTCAAGGCCACTGCAATTATCTCGTCAGTTGCTTTCTTTTCGCTCGCCCGGGGTTACTCCGACATTCGTTCCAGTCCATTGCGCTCGGCTCGCGGCTGAGCGGCCAGAGGCTCGAATTATTGGTCAATTGGTCATTAGTTTAAAAAGGTCTCCAACTTTCACTGTTATTAAACTGGTGGGCAAGCAACTAGCCGCGACTTATTCATGTCAAGTGCTTGAAAGTAAAACTACAAAGCAAAGATTCAAGATCAAATTTGCCATGTTACAGGTTCCTTGCTACTTTATTACACTTTCTGGCATCAACGCGCAATACTTTCTAACTAACGACATTAAAAGTGCCGAGACAAAGAAACGAGACTCTGGAAACAAACATTGCTGCCTTGTTGGCCACAAAAAATGCATCAAACATGTGATCTATTGTTTCTCTCCGTGTTCCTCTATTTATTTTTTTGTGGCAGCGTCAAACCCGTTTGCTGCACGATCGCGGGTACGCTACGGCAATTACTGAAAAACTGGTTGAAAGTAAAAGTTTTTCAATCAATGGCAGGAACTCGTTGGATTTGTTGAACTTGAATTCACGCATCGCTACTATTATATAAGAGAGCAAATGGTTGAACGACCTGTCGCGTAAGTCGCCGCTGTGGGCGGGAGTTTTCTTTTTAATTGATCACTTACTTGCATTTTGGATGGCGTGAGAGGACACCTCGTTCTCACTCGTGGAGGCTGGTGAGTCCCGGCCGACGCAGCACGACCAGATCATGCCTCCGGAGCAGAGGTCGAGGGGTTTTCCGCCACCCAGCACGCACGAGATGGAGAGTCCGCAGTCGAACTGCTTGCCTCGGTGTCGGCACGTCTGTGGGATCACTGAAAGGAAAGATAAAGAGTTTATTCACCGACAAAACACAAGGAAGCAAGAATCAGCCAAAGTCCTCTTGTTCTTAACCTTCCAACTTTTGAAGAGAAACGAGAATTCAGTTCTTAAAAATTAGTTTTTTAAACTTCAAAAACAGTCTCCAAGATAATTAACATTAAAGTTATGTGAGTTTTTAAGGAAAATATTACAATTTGGGTCGTATGAATAGTAGAGCTCGTAATCAAGCACTTGTAAAATATTTGTTTGTTATCAAACAAATATTGAGGAAAAATATTTGATTGAAGCAAATATCAAATGTTTGCAAATATTTGACAAAAATTTCACCCATAAAAAACTATAAATAATTTTTAACACAGAATATTCTATTAGAAGTTTATTCATATTATTATATTAAGATACAATTGAGGATTGCCACAAAGTCGAAGAATTTTGAAGGCCTAGGTTAGCAAACCTAATTTCTGAATAAAAATTATGTTCGTTATTAATTTTTTATTGAAAATTAGGGTTGAAAATATTTGCTAATTATTTGCAAATATTTAAAAAATTATCAATCAAATATCAACGAAAATTATTTGATTAATATTTGTTTATTTGCAAATATTTAATAATTTGATTGTTGATTACGAGCTTTAATCAAGTCAGTCATAGCTGTTAGAGAGTTAAATTCCTGGCTCAAAGCTATATAAAATCCTTTAAAATCGTTCAATGGGGTCTTCTGGTACTTTCTAGAGAAGGGACCTCAAAGTAACTTACTTCGTCCCAGCATATCCATGAGGGAGTTGGACGAGTAACCGGCAAAGCTGGGCTGTCGTCGGTCCAGAGCGTCCAGGAGCAGCAGCTCCTGCTCCTGCTGGGGCGTCGGACCCGCATTGGCACACAAGAAATCCACGTTGAGGCACACCGCGAGCACAGTTATCACTTTCCATCTCACGAGACTCCGCTCTATTTTTCTGCCTTTTCTCATCTTTCCACTCGCAGCAAGCACTTTTCTACAGTCTTTGCGCTTTCCCAAAAGCTCGTATCTACCACTCGCTATTGCTCGCCTCCGCTTGGCACATTTTCATCAGCTCTCTCGCGTGTTCTTTCAAAACGAAGAGACCAAAAGTGAAACTTTTCTAAACTACAAATTCACATCCTCCTTCGCGGCGGTGCAAGCTTAATTGCTCATTTGTAGCACGACGTCGACGACGACCACGACGCGATCTAATGCAAACGCGAACTTAATTGAAGCGGAGAAAAAACCGAGGAAAGTTGCGAGATGTGCAAATAGTGCGACGGCTCGAGTCGGACTGATCGCAGAGTCGTCTTGAGCGAGTGAAATTTCTTTGCCCGCACGCACTCACTCCGCTATTATACAATTTCTTCGTCTCCAGCTCCTCGTTCATCGCGTTCACGACGCGCGACTCGCGACTCTGGGTAACTCATTTTCCCCCTTTTTCGAAGATCCACAAGCAGGGTTGCTATTCGTCAGGACTTGCTCGGGACTATCCCGATTTCGATAGGTTCCTTTGGTCTTCGATTTTTGTGAAAATTTGCATGGAAATTTATCAAATCAAAAAATGGCGTTTTTTAGTTTTTTCAAAATCCAATATGGCCGCCATATATGTAGGTCACCTTGAAAAACGGTGATTTTCAAAAGTGACTTACATATTTTGAATTGTTTCTCCTCAACCACATGATCGATTACAATTATCGAACACATTTTGGATTATGCATGAACAATCAAGTCAACTTATGGCTAAATTTATTTTTTCAACATTTTCAACACAAATTTTTTAAACCTACAACTTTCTCATTTCATGTTTTGTTTAGTGGCAAACATTCCCATGAAATTAAAAAATTAACCACTCATAGGTTGCAAGATAGAGCCAACAAAAGAGATATCCTGGTCTCCATACATTTCCTCAGGCGGTAATTTTTAAACAAATTCTCCCCCGGAATTGTCAAATTTCCAAAAATCAAAGCAATTTGACAATTTCGGAGGAAAGCTAAAATTGTCAAAATGGGATTCTATAATTTTCTATTTTTATTTTTTCCGTGGATTTTTTCCCATACAAAAAATTGTCGATTTTGAAACTTCGAAAGTTTTCCATCGAAATCTCCAAAAAATATCTTAAATTATACAAACTTAAAGGTGTTTTTTCAGTCAAACGCTCTCTTCAATCTCTTTTCAAAATATCTTGAGAGACTTCTGCTCCAAGCCATCACCGAGAGACACCTCTCCTGGCTACGAGCTTGACCAATAGTATTATTTTGGAACCACAACATTCTGGCAACCCTGCCCACGCGAGTTCATGTTGCCGATGCTCTCGTCTCAGTGTTGTAATTTCGCACAACAATTGCAGAAAAATGCCACACATGCAGGCGAGCGCCATACAAGGCGCTACGCACGTCACATAATCCGAGGTGAGCTCGAAACATGTGAGAAAAGGCGTGGAAACTTGGGTCTCCATGAGTGGAAGAAATGTGTGCTGATACAAGAGTGGATTGCAAAACGCGCAAATGAGCTCGGAGTCAGAGAAAATGAAATAGACTTTTTTCTCCGCACTTTGGTGCCTTACACATTTGCAACCCGTGTAATTTTGCCACATTAAAGTCACATAATTGCAACTGGCCTGAGAACTACAAATTGCCGGTGTACATTAGACCTCAACAGCGAACGACGAACCTTTGTTGCGGGATATGGGAACTCGTAAACTTTGATTATTGCCAGACCCGTCAGCTTTCTAGCCATTATTTACTGCACTCGAGGGCGCGTATGGGCACTAAATCAAATTCCTGGACCGCGCCGCCGATAGCATCGACGGAAGCATCAGTTGGTTACGCAACTCATTGTTTACTTTCCTTTTCACATTGTTTTGGAAGAGCGGCAATAATTTGTCATAACAAGTGCCATATGGACTGCAAACGCTTATTTCGTCTACTGCGCCTTGCCATCATCATTCGGATTGCTTCACTTCATTATCATATTAACGTAAACACCGTACGCCACGCCATGCCATGCCAGTATAATTACAAAGGTTTTGGTTCGGGTTTTCAATGTCGCTACTTTTACCATCTTTCTTTGCCATGTCTTTCACACATGCGACTTACGCTTCGTTTACCGCCAGGGATGGAGCAACGTCTAGCTTTCGGACTCTTGAATACCTGTAGAGGTGCTGTCTCGTTTTCATGCGAACAAAACAAGACCCAAGGTCTTCAAAATTTGAACCCTATAACCCCTTTTTGTTTTTTGAAGTTCTACTGTAGGGTCCCCCATTCGACCCCTCTAGGTTCAGAGGCCTACATTTGTCTAATAGGAACTTTGACTAGGTTAAAAATCAGCTCAATCAGAAGATACAGTTATTAGAGAGTCATCGCCATTTTGTGGGTAAAGACCCTTCCAGACCTTCTTTAGACCTCCTCTTAACCCCTCTCGGACCAAGGGTTCGGTTTTATCCTAAGGCTAATTCTTTTTATTGTCTAAATATTTCATCTTTTGTCTTCCTCTCATGGAAGAAAATTTTTTCCCGAAGCTTCTTTAACTAGCTTTTTAGATTTTTAAAAATGAGGCTTCTTCGAATATATTTTTGGAAAATTCCCCAAAATGTCATCTTTTTCAATATTTTTCTGAAACTTAAATAACTCAAAGACTAAAAGTCAAACCTTACGTAAAAATTAAAGTTCTTCCAAAATAAGCCTTTTTAAAGGCTTAAACTAGGCTTCAAAAGTCAACATATGATACTGATGAATATATGTTAGTTGAAATATATGCAAATTATACAAATATAACATGTATAAGATATATTTTTTTCTGACCTCCGGAGGCTAAAAGGAGCTAAAATTTCAAAAATGAGCTAAATCGTAAAAAGGGGATGAAAAATCTTCAAGCCCTTGTCAGTCCATCCCTGTCCACTCCAGACTCAAAGAGCCCGAACTAGCGACGAATGCAAGTTCGTACTGAGGTGGTAAGCGCGAAAAATAACAGCACTAAAATAATATGAATAAAAAATCAGTGAAAGTGAAATGTATGTAATAAGTGGTGTGTGATCAGCAGACCGCCGTTTAATGATAGGAAAAAAGAGCTGGGATTGCATAAATCGGCATTCGGCTGTCTCTTGCTCTTGCCTTTGCCTTTTCGGCGCTGGACTGCGGAATGGTTCCGAATAAAGAAATTGGCCGTAATACTCACAATCGATGTCGTTGAGATCGAAGAACTTTCCTTTTCCTTCCGGCATCTGACTCTGAATGGCGTTCCGCAAGTTGTACGTCTCAATGAGTTCGTTGTAGAGCTGATTGGCGTAGCTGTCGCCGGGCATTCCGGAGCGCGTGGTCATGAATCTCCGCTGGCACCGCGAGTCCATTACCACCTGCACGAGCATCAGATAGACAACGAGCAAGCACTTACTTAGCCCCATTTTGATCACCTCTTCGGCACGCAGTTCGCTCTCGAGGACTTGATTGAATAATTTGTGGTCGGATTTCGCGCTTAAGCCGTTTTTCGTTACACAAAAACCAGATTCACTTTCATTTAATCAAATTCACTTTCATATTCTTCTTGTTTACTCCAACTCGAAACCATCCGCGAAAATTGCTGTTTTTCTTCTGCCTCCAATTCCACACTCGGCGCCTTCTCGCTCTCGGTGATTACAATGTTTATGATTAATAGCTGTCGTAACAGTAATTGCTAAACAATGCGAGCCTAGCTATTAATGTATGCAAATTGCGCTCCGGAGATCAATGCTGTCAATTAACCACAAACGAAAAATTTCACTTTCTCGCCGAGCGAAGACAGTCAGAGGTGCATGCTTATTTGCGGTCTCGGGACGATAAAAACTTTGACACTTTGATGCGAGCTCACAGGCAATATCACAGACTCCTTTCGGGGGGAGGAAAAAAAATAAGTGAGGCTGAGGAGAAAAAACTGTGACAATGCGTTCGCTGCTGGAAATGCCCGAAGACTAACTACTTGGCTATCTATCTTGCGAGGCGCGTACGACTAAAATGTATTGTGAATTCGAGGGAAAAAAAATTAATACGTGTATGTTGCAGCTTAAGCTACTGTCGACGCTTACACGGCACGGAGATACACGCGGAAAGCTTGCTGATTATGATGAAAGCATGACTACCTGCTGTACGACTCTCTGGGAGCTGTACGACTCTCATTCTATGCTGCTGGTCCAAGGGTGTCTGACGCGCTTTAGGTGTTAAGTAGTCTGCTCCACATTGCGGGCGCAATCGTACCCCAGTTGCCCAAATTTGACTGCACTTCTTATGTATGGGTACTTTTGGGGAAAACAGGTGATGTCATTGACAATGACGGGAATTCGACGGTCATCGGACGTGAAGGGACACGAGAAACTCGAGTCAGCCGAGAGACGGCCTTTGTTCGCTCGGGTCAGCTGGCGGACAAGTTATGAGCACTTTCATTTTTCTTTCTTTCTCACAATTGCTCATGTGGAGAGAATGCATGGCAGTGGGTCATTTTGAAGAGCTTTAATTTATGTTGTGAGCTTTCTTCAAACGTTTGCTCAATCAAGGGCTTCGTATGTATATTTGGGTTATGGAGAAGTTGACCTTAGGGCCTATTCAAATATTACCTCACGGGCTGAGGGAGGGACGGGGGTAGTCAGCTGAACCGTAACAGCCGATACAAAGACAAGTGGGGGTCCTACATCTCGATTCTTACCGTAACGAAATATTCGAACGACCCTCTCCTCAATTTTGGTTCATCTGTTTTACCGGTAATTTTTGCATTATTTAGCTGGGCTCTTGTAATCAGCCTTTAGGCAAAACAAGAGGCCTCTCGCAATTCCCCCAACTCAAATCTCTTTAAACGTCCGTGTCTCAATTTTTTCAAATATATCCTAAAAGCGCTCATTCCAGTGTGGCGGGAAACGAAACTAACATCTTATGAGCCCTCTTGCATACCTTTAGGAGCCATCCAACAAATGCGCAATGTGCGCAGTGTCATCACCACAACACTGCGCTAAGCCAATCAGACGCGAGGAAACTGCGCTTGGAATAACAAGAGGCCAATCAGAAGCTGTTTCGAAAATATCCCCGTCTGACGTTTACCTGACAGCAGCAGATTTCTAAAAAAATATATCGCAAAATTACACAGAATCCCAAATAGTCCTGTAACCTGCAGAGAACCGTGACTTAGCGTGCTCCATTCCGTGGTACTCGAAGCGAAAGATGAGACGGAAGTGAAAAGCGCGGTTTCTAATCAGAAATAAGTGCAGAATCAAGGTCAACAAATTGCTGCACAACGACGACCTAAAATCACAGGTTTGCACGTAATTCCCGAGTCTCTGAGAGCTGGCTTTGTTGTGTGTGGCGAAATCTCAGACACGTCCTCACCATGAAGAAGATATTCAAGAAAATCGAACAAAAAAATGAAGTTGTAACGAGCACCAAAGAGACGAACAATTTCGTTGGCAAGGTCTTTTCTGTAGG
Organism: Forcipomyia taiwana; assembly: GCA_963930915.1. Classification (NCBI taxonomy): domain Eukaryota; kingdom Metazoa; phylum Arthropoda; class Insecta; order Diptera; family Ceratopogonidae; genus Forcipomyia; species Forcipomyia taiwana. The sequence continues at coordinate 268,545 of CAWVOI010000099.1, read as the reverse complement.
GAAAACGAGTGTGACGGTGGAAGAAATTCTTGCAGAAGGTAGGTCGTCGTCAATATCGAATGCGTTCAAGGTCACTTACAATTGATTATTATGTGCTCATATGATATGTAAAACATGAGTCATGCTCTCCACGAAGGAGCTGCTCTGCATATAATTGTGGTGGGCGGATATAAATAATGGTGTTGTTGTTGTTGTTATTCGTAGGGGGCTTCTCGATAGTGTTTCTCGTCAAAGGAAGTGGCAACGTGCGCTATGCTCTGAAGCGAATGTATGTCAACAACGAGCACGACCTCAACATCTGCAAACGGGAGATACAGATAGCAGTAAGTCCCTTAGGAGTTGAAATGGTTTTTATTGAAGTGTGTCCGTTTGTCTGTCCCCCTATTCGAGCATGGAAATTTTTCAGGTCGGTCGCTCTTCTCATGGAGTAGACAAACAGAGCAAAATTTTCAGCCAATTTTCGTGGAAGTTTGGATTTGAGACCTACTTGGATCGTAAAAAAAATCTCCCAAAGTTAAGTTAAGTCCTGAGGCTCCGGTGGCTGTTTCTAGGGGTCCCTCTAGTGATTGTCACCAAAGATGGGAGCTCTAGCCCCCGTACTTTGGGAGCTAGAGAAAACCAAATCTTGGTGAAATTTTCAAATACAAAAATTTCAAAAAAAATCGATTTTCTCTAGCTCCCAAAGTACGGGGGCTAGAGCTCCCATCTTTGGTGACGATCACTAGAGGGACCCCTAAAAATAGCCACCAAGAGATAAACCTCCGGACTTAAGTACTTTGGGAGATCCAAGTCGTCTCAAATCCAAACTTCCACGAAAATTGGTTGAAAATTTTGCTCTGTTTGTCTACTCCATGAGAAGAGCGACCGACCTGAAAAATTTCCATGCTCGAAGGTCCCCCTCATCCCGAGTCACAAGTGGCTTTGATTGCTCTTGCGATTCCCACAAGTGCTCAAAAGACGCTGATGAATATTTTAAATTGCTTAGAGTCGATCCAATTCTAAATACGATGAGATCATGTGAGGTATTTTCTCTTGAGGCGATAAAATGGGCCATTAAGATATATCCCCCTTCAGTGCCCCTATGTGGAATTAAGTGAATTCCCTTCTTCTACATGACCTTGAGAAATTTTCTGGTCTCAGAATTTAAAAGCTCATAATCTTCCGCAGAGCAACCTGAGCGGCCACAAAAACATCATCGGTTATGTCGACAGCAGCATCACTCACATCGGCAACGGCGTGTACGAGGTCCTGCTGCTCATGCCGTACTGCAAGACGAACGTGCTGGGAATGATGAACGCTCGGTTGGGGTCGGGGTTTACGGAGGAGGAGGTCCTTCAAATATTCTGTGATGTCTCGGACGCCGTCTCGCGGCTGCACCATTGCCAAACGCCCATCGTTCACCGAGACCTGAAGGTGGAGAACATCCTGCAGAACGAGGTGGGAAACTTTGTGCTGTGCGACTTCGGGTCGGCGACAGGCAAGGTGCTGAACCCCTCGGTCCACGGCGTCTCGGTGGTTGAGGAGGAGATCCAGAAGTACACCACGCTGTCGTACCGCGCTCCCGAGATGGTGGACATGTACTCGGGCAAGAACATCACAACCAAGGCGGACATCTGGGCCCTCGGATGCATGCTCTACAAGCTCTGCTTCTTCACCCTGCCCTTTGCCGAGTCGACTCTGGCCATCCAGAGCGGCAACTTCTCCATTCCAGACCATTCCAAGTACTCGAAGGGCATGCACCAGCTGATTCGGTACATGCTGGAGCCCGACGCGGAGAAGCGACCCAACATTTTCCAAGTGAGCGAGATTGCCTTCAAGCTGGCGGGGAAGGAGAACCCCGTCCAGAACCTGCACAAGCTTCCGGTCCCGCTCCTGGACTCCCTCCCAGTTCCCCCTTTCGAGCACGAAGCCAAGCGTAGCCAGGCCCAGGCAGCCAAGACGCCCAACACAAAAGGCTTGGCGGCTGCAGCACCGGAGTCAGGTACCAGTGTGGCCCCCAGATCGCGTCCCAAAGCCAGCCAAGCTGCACCAGCATCACACAACCTAACACTCCTGCCCCCTAGTCCCAGTCCCCGCAACGTTCTGTCCTCCCCAGCACCTCTCGACAACGCCGGGAGTGCCGCCAAGGCGCTCTTCGCCGCCCCCTCCGAGTTCCAGGCCCAGTTTGAGGACAACTTTCCACAGCAGCAGCCCCCTCAGCAGTGCTCCTCGTCGTCCATCAACAAGATTAGCAACGAGAAGCTCGAAAACCTGTTCCAGTCCAGCTACCCGGACCCCTTCAAGGACGGGGATAGCGGCAGTGGAGGTGCCAGCGCGAGTGGCAGCAAGAAGACCAGTCTTGAGCTCATCAACTCTGTTCCCCAGAGCGAGTCCAGCCAGGGGTCACCTAGCTCGGGTCAGCAGCTCCTCGGGGCTCCCAAGGCCGGACATCGGCGAAACGTCAGTGACACTTCGGCTTTCAACAAAACTTACGCAACCGAAACCAATCAATTCCTAGCTCCTTATGACCGCTCCGAGAACTCGACTCAGCAGCGGACGGATGACCTGCTGGCTCCGCAGGGGCAGATCGCCACTTCCGTCTCCAGCTCCGAGCTCGTGACCGGACCGAACAACAACAACAATAACAATACAATAAAGGGGGGCAAGTGGAACCCGTTTGAGGACCCGCCATTTGATCAGTTGACTGAAGATCAGGTGTTCGGAGCCGAGTTCGATAAGATTCGGCAGGAGGGGAGTCAAGGAAGTGAGTATACCTTGCGTTGAGACTTTTGGACATTTAACCCATTTTTCTTCGCAGGTATTAAGTCGCTGGTGACGCCTTCAGAAGCCACTCCTGCGAAACCTGCAGTTCTGGAAAACGCCCCGGTTCAGGCGGTGGCCGTGGAGGAGGAGCACGACCCCTTCGGCTCGGCCCCGTTCTCCATACCGTCGGCCACCAGGGAGAAGGTGACAGCAGCTGCCACCAAGAAATCTGGAGGTAATTCCTAATTTTTTCATCAATTTCCTAAGTTACTGTCAGCTATTTCTCCGGAATGCCTTGAAAAGGTCGCTTTCATGTCTTCTAAAGGCTTTCTGTTTCGCGCAGCACAAAATCTTACTTTAAGATCCTTAACTTTAAGAACAGTGCTCGCAATCTAAACTTTCTCCTCTTGAACTAAAATACATAGTAGCCACTTTTGTAAAGTAAGTCTGCGAAGATGAGAAAAGTCGCTATTGCAATCAATGTCGTAGTAGATTGTTTCGTAGAGTGTTGTAAATAAATCAGCAGAAGTATTTAGAACTAACCAACCGAATGAAGAAACCAACGCACTGTTGCCTAAACGATGTCTGAATGTTGTCGTCGACTCGTCGCGAGAGAATTAGAGTACACAAGATAGTCAAGATTGAACTCAATACAAAGCAGATATTAATGATGCCAAATACAAATTGTCCATCTAGTCCAGTCACTTTCCGAACAAAGTCAGATTCAAAGTCAGAATTTTCTTCCTTGAATTTTCATATCTCAATTTCGAATTGTCTTGCATGAAATGCAGTATGCGCATTGCATATCTTATATGAATTGTGATTTGATTATAAAATAATGATAATTTGCTCTTAGTTTACTATTTTTATAAGCGACTCTAACCTGAATAAAATTAAATCGAGACAGGCTTGAAACAAGGACAAATGCTAGAATATATGAGAGAAGGAAGAAGAATATTTTCGTGATCTTTAAAAGTTTATTCTTTTATTCAGAACAAATAAAGTATAGAGATTATTCATACACAGAGTCAGTAAATTGTGCTATATGATCGATGTACAGTCGAATCCAATCGCAAATATGAACAATAAAATAATAAAAATGCAAATATATACAGAAACTGAAGGAGAGTTTGAATAATTCTTACTAACTGTAGACGTAAACTGAATGTTGGAAGGAGCGAGGAGATTTTTTCAGACTTCTAATTGGTGGTGGCCTTTTCTTTCCCATTCAGTGAAAGAGAAAATGTGGACCTGAAAAAATCTTCTTCCTGTCGGTCCGTCGCCCTTTCTTCCTTTCCTACACTGCATGCTTCAACACTAACAAAGTCGTCTTGATCGGGCAAGGATACTAACACTGTGTACCTATAGTTCACATCGAGCCGGTGTTGCTTAGAAAGTTCTCATTGTAGTGCAAGTCTAAAAATCTGAGACTCCGTTTTTGTGATTTCAGCGGTGGTGCAGCGGTCGTCGATGGAAAACACGCCCCGAGCATCGATTTCGTCGGCGACGGGGAAGAGCATGCGGTACCAGAACTCATCGGACCTGTGGGTGCTCTCGCCGACCCAGAACGAGAACCTGATGCAGCTGACGAGCGAGAACTCGGAGGACGTTACCTCCCTCATCGGCGGCCACCTGGCAGTCAAGCCGCCTGCCGTCCCCGAAGCGATCTCGAACTCGCCCAGCAGCTTCATCCGGATGCCCCTCGAGGACCGTAACAAGTACGAGAAGCTGCACTCTGGCAACGACGTGACGTCCGACGATTCGGACGAGGAGTTCTACCCCTCGGACGTCACCAACACACGCACAATCTTCAAGCAGATCGTGTCCAACAACATTCCGGAGAAGATCTCGGCGGTCTACCACAAGGTGGACAAGACCCAGATAAAGCTGCCGACGGTGAAGAAGCTGCGACTCAAGGCTCCGACTGTGAAGCCTCCCGGCGAGGAGGCCCGCAAGCGCGAGAAGAAGCGCGCCAAGGCGACCGCCCCCGTGTCTCAGAACGAGCCCCAGAAGTCGGACTCGGAGGACTCCATCGGGTCCGCCAGCGACCTCAAGGCCGACGAGTGCGAGGGCGAGGACTCGGGCACGCTGAAGCGACAGACGAGCAAGCCGGATGATGGGATCAGTGAGAGCGTGCAGACGTGCGGGTCGAGCGCCTACCACGCCGAGTGCGAGAGCGTGACGACCCACGAGGACGACGTGAGCCGGGTGGTGACGAAGGTGCGCTTGAAGAAGCGAGACCGCATGACGGACTCCACCAACACCATCATCGACGGACAGCAGCTGACGCCGGAGGAGGACCTCATTCACGGAGATAAGCCGCTCCTGCTGGACGACGAGCTGGACTACGACTCGAGCGAGCACACGGACGCCCGCAGGGAGGAGAGTGACGACGACCTGGACGTCTTCGCGATGGCCCCCTTCCGCATGCCGACGGTCCTACCGAAGCGCAGCAAGGGCGTGAGGCCCAAGTACAAGCCCACGGCCGTCACGATCCCCGAGGACTCGAACCTGCTGAACTTCGAGCCGGTCCCGGAGTCCTCCTCGACGCCCAAGAAGACCGCCCCCGAGCCCCCCATATTCTTCCCGGCCTCCTTCACGGCCGTCCCCGCGCCCCGTTCCACGGACTTGTTCGGGTCCGAGCCCTTCCCCGTGCAGAAGCTGGACCCTCCGCCGGCCGTCGTGACCGTCAACCAGGCGATAGTGGTGGAGACGGCCCCCAAGAGAACCGCCCCCTTCGAGGCAGCTCCGACCAGCAAGTACGTGAACTACAGCCACGTCGTGGTGGAGCCGGTGCAGGACTCCATCCAGCCCATAGCCGACAGCGAGTTCATCAACTTTCAGTCGGACGAGGAGGTGATTGGGTCCACGGACACAGATGAGACTGAGAAAAAGTACAAAAAAGACAAGAAGGAGAGGGGCAAGACGAAGGAGAAGCTGCCGCTGAAGCTGACGGTGCACAAGAAGAGCAGCTCGAGCGGGTACAAGAAGGTGCTGAACAGCGTGGAGGACGGCAAGAGCAGCAAGAAGTCGAAGAGCGCCGCCTCGCCGGACGGGAGCAGCTACGTGAGTCTGAACTCCAACATGAGCTTCAGCAACCTCAGCTTCGAGGACTTCCCGTCCGACGACCAGGACATGCAGGGACTCACGAAGCGCACGGTGCCCTTCGAGGTGGTGCGCAACGAGAAGATGCTGGCGGAGGCCGAGAAGAAGTTCGGCTCCCTCAAGCGACGCAGCAACCCCTTCTCCTGAGGGTCGAAGTACAACTTTATCTAAAAATCTCGCATCCCAACTCGAAACTGATAACTGAAAACTGAATACTGAATTCCAAAGTTCAATTATACATTGCCTACAGCTGCTTTCAACCTTACCAAAAAGATTTTTAAGCTAGACACGACTACCTTCGATGGTCAGGGAATTCCTAAGAAAAGAAAATGTGTTCTGCATTTCTAGAATAGGTTTTATTAAATATTACGATTGAATTTGCATTCAAACTGTGTTACTGTTTGGCAGTTTGATGAGAGTAGAGAGTAAATAATAAGAGAGATGAGACAGGAGGGAACTAGCGGAGGACCTAACCTACATAAAAATAACCTGTGAGTATATAATAATAACCTATTTATTTACTTTACCAGTACGTAGAGCTTGAAAAGTATTCGAAGTAAATGGAAATGATATGCTATGTTATTAATGTTATAAACTTCTATCAATGAAATAAATAAATAATTCGAGAAGTGGAGTGTTTTTTTAACAATGAAGGTATATATATTTTTCTTAATAACCATCAGGAATCACATTTATTGCATATTCTTATGTTTTTGTATGTGTATTGAACATCAGTGGAATATAAGGACTTCTCATTCCCTTTCACAAAGTACGTAGATTCATATATTCGACCATTTCTAAATATAACTTTTGTTCTACTATGTTTTAGTATAAAATACTTTCGTTTGTATCATATTTAAAATATTCCATTCACACAGCACTACTATGAATGGTATTTATACTTTTGAGTTTAAGGTAAGCACTGTGTCTCCTCAAGACCTCGTTTTCATAAAGAGAAAATCATTTTTCCACACAAAACATATTCATCAAATTTAGATCATCGTTCGCTACGTTATACTGTTAAATTTCTGCTATATAGGCATCGCTATAAGGGAATTTCATATCATCATTACTTTACTTTAGATATAAATATTTTTCTTGGGGCCTGGGGGACTCCGAGCGCAGCTTGGCTCTGTGGAGATCGCGGCAATTCCTCTTCAATTCCTCGGTTTCTTGTTACAGCCCAAGAGTCCCCTGCTACTTGCTAGAGTTTTATGCTTGGAGGCAAGTGTCTCAAAACATTTGACTCCAAGCTTTTGAGTAAGTACATCTCATACACATGTCTAGGTCTGTTAACGCTTATCAAAAGGTTACACAGGTAATGAATGGTCAGTTATTAGTTGCCTACCATAAATGTGACTTTCGATTTGACAAAGGTACATTTGCTTATGTGCTCTTGTAGCTACGTAATTATTTATTCATATGATTTATGTAATTCACATTTAAAAATGATGTTGAACGATCACCATACATGCGTTAATTCAGTATTTTACTTTAAAATTCATAATTCAACTATATATCAATAAATAGGTAATTAATTACTTTATTGAAAAAAGACACCAATGGACGTTTTAATTGAGGATATATAGTAATCATATGATTCGCATAATGCATATTCTTGCTCGATATAAGTGTTCCTTCTAGCGTCTGCGTCTGCTGCTCGGGATGCTAGATTGAGGCGACAGATAATCTACCTAAGTGGTCTCTCGATAAAACAACGTCATTCTATAGAAAATTATGTAACGCGATGCGACTGGAAATCTTGCTTTGGTACAGTTTGCTTTAGAATATTTCCTTATATGTTTGGGTGTGGGTACTGAAGTCAGACTTAGCCCAGGACCCGCTTCTTCGGTTTGGCTCGCAATACCTTGAGGGACACCTTGCCTTGCGCCGTCTTGAGAATTGCACTACACTCGTCATAGGACTTATTGCTTATGCTCTCGGAATTGACATGCGTTACGATATCACCTTTGTGGAGACGACCATCGGCCTCTACGACGCCACCCTGGATCTGAAACGACAATGGGGCCTCTCAGTACTGACCCGTGTCCGAAATTGCGACGCTACTCACTATTGTGGAGAGCACAATGCCGTGCGGGTTGCCGACACAGAAGCCAACACCAAGATTCTTGCCTGCCTTGCGCTGTAACTCAACCTCGAGTGTATCTGTTTCGAGTGGGTCCGCTCGATGAACTATGATACGGAACTGGAAGGCCGAAAAGGCGATAAATGGCTTGCCGCGGGGAAGGAGACCCACATACCTTTTGTGTTAATTGTTTCACAGCTCTTTGAACTTGCTCCCCATTTAAGTCTGGTGTTATTTTGGTTCCATTGATCTCCAGAATTTGATCGAATGGTTTCAGTCTCTTGTCTTTAGCAGCAGGACTCTCCGGGGCAAGGTCCACCACAACAGCGCCCGTCTGAAATGTTAACACAATGTATTTTGGCACATTTGCATATCTGTCGGACTTACCGCCACCACCGTGTCGTTTCCACCCACGACTATCATACCTAAAGGCTGCATTGAAGTAACAATGTCAATGGTTGTGTTTTCATTATTGTGGATTTCGGCAGTCGCGGGGTCCGCGGGCACCTCCTTCGCTGGCGAGGGCGCTGGCTTCGGGGTCACGGGACGGCTCACTCCTGTGGGCGGAAATTTGAGGGTAACCAGGGTGACTCTCTTTCTCACAAACAACTCACCCTTAGGATCCGACTTGTTCGAGATAATACTGTTGCTCTTGCCGTCGCCCTCCTTCGTCTCGTCCTTCGCCTTGTTGGGGTTGCACACTGTGAGAGTCACCAAGCCCTCCGTCTTCTTCAGCATCGCAGCTGCCTGCAGCAAAAATATGTCACTTAGCACATTCCTGAGAGCGTCCCGTCTAAGCTTATTACCGCTTCATAGTTGCATCCTAAAAGCGAGTCCTTGTTGACGGCGAGAATCATATCTCCGATGTTCAAGCCGGCCTGCGAGGGAGCGCACACGGAGAGAGGAGATAAAAATAGTTGTTGTTGTATTCCTCGCCTCGGGACGTTTTTCTCCGGAACTCATTAAATGTAATCTCTTACCTTTTCTGCATTCGAGCCTTCCTGAATGTCCGATATAAAAATACCCTGCCCGACTTCAGCATGTTTGCCTTCAATTATCATAATTCCGAGACTCTGGCTACCCTGCTGCAAATTAATAATCAATTTATCAAAGCTGTGTGCGCAGTCCGAAAACTATGATGATGAGGTGGTTGTCAGAGACACGACACGCCAATGATTGACAATAAATGGCTGGGGAGGGCCAGCGCTGCCGCAATCTGGGCTCAGCAACCCCCCTCACGGCACGTCCCTGAGGAGCTAGCTAGTCGACTAGACACCGAATGTATTTGTTTTCAAACATTTCTAATTGAGTTTGCGCCTCGTTATCTCAATCCGACGCGGCCTCCCCCAGAAGTTGTGATTTATGGAAATAATTCATCTTTCTTGATTAATTTCCTGCTTCATAGTGATCATGACTGACTGACACTCCGTAAACTTTTGTGTCACGAGAGTGCTAGCTCCCATCAGAAAACGGATATTGATTAATAAATCAATCAAGTTAATGAAAAACATTATATAAAATTGGCAAACATTGTGGGTATGCATGTCAGAGTTGCCCCGAGCCTGCTCACGCTTACCTTCTTCACAGACACGGTGCGTACGTTCTTGAATGATGCGAAAACGTCCTGGAACAAAACGAGGAATTTATTTTCGTCAGAAATTATGTGATGGGAGGGAGATAAAAAAGGTTTGCGGGACGACCGATGAAATATTCATACCTCATTATCAATTTCAACCGGAAATTGAGTGACTGGTTTGACTGCAAGGTCTTCTACGGCTGCTTTCCGTCTGTAACGAAACAGGGCGATGAAACTGGAGATTCTCTTAAAGCGTCTGGCGCTGCTCGTGCTCATATTTTCTCTAATTATTGTCGCGACGGTATCGAGCAACACCGACATCTCCACAACTACACTCTTGAGCAAACAGATTGGTATTATCGGGAAATTAGTTGCCCGAGGCGCAAATACAGGTGTAGAACCGCAATCCCACTACTAGAACGCGCGGTCGCTCTGTGCGCTCCGGTCCCTCCCAGAGTCGCAGAGCGAGAGAGCACGCCATGGTCAGCTGTCTCTGATAAAGCCGATAGCGATAGCAAACATAGGCACCTCGGCAGAGCTCGCAGACTCTCCGAAGATAATATCAGAACTGTGTTGCCAAGGTAAGCACATGTTTGTCTCCGAGTTTAATCAGCTTTTTGTGGCCAACGATATCATTCCTTATTGTACTGCGCTGGCAGATGTTTTCCCAACTTTTTCGTCCTCGTCCTCGCTCTCGACACGAGTGAGAGTCGACACGAGCAAGTTTCCTTTTATTAGAACTTGGATATTGGAAATTATTTTATGATTTGTAATTTGTCTCGCATTCAAAACTTTTCGAATTAATCAAGCGAGTCAAGATGTTAAAAAGTGATTGCGTCGCAAATGGGGGGAAACTACCGACATATTCGAGTTGTACCTGCTAGTTCTAGGGAAAAATCAATGCGTGACAATTGAATAATTAAATGCTTGTCACAGATTTAAACTGTTCGAAGTTCGGTTGTTATTGTTCGCTTTCGGAACGGAAGTATTTTGGGCTCCACATCAGGGGCGTGTAAGCAGGGGGAGTCCATGAAAAACATATTTGAAGCTAAGTCGGGGACGCACGGAATTACAAAATTTTCGCCTCATACTAACTTTGGGAGCTATAAGCTCCTCACCCTTAGGTCATAGAGATTTACTCTAGTACTGTTTTTTGCTGGATATAATGCTATCTAACAGTTGCCAAAGTTTAAGCTCAATCAGTTCAATTTGAAATTTTGCCCTACTGTTCGCATGGGGAAGTCTTGGGTGACCACTTATTGACCACCAGGTCCGTTATTTTACATTTTTGAGACCATGACCCAACACAAAAGTTGCTTAAATTGTAATTTTACATGACCATTCTGAATTTCAGCTCAATCGAAGCTACTAAAATTTTTCCCCCTTTGGTGCCCTCTCACCCCACCCCCTTAAGTGATAGGGGCAAACATGTGTTCTATGATTTGCTAGATTTGACATTATGTAGAACAAATCCAAAATTCAGCTCAATCGGATGAAGTATAAGGAACTTTCATACAACGGGAAAACCCCCCTAGTTACCCCCCAGGCATGTTTCCGGAAAAACTAAAGTAGTTTCACGACTCTCCAGACCATACATGACAACATGCAAAAAACCGCAGGTCTCTAGCTCTTGTAGTTTCTGAGCCTTTGCGACTTGGACGGACGAACGGACAGACAGACATAAAAAAGGCTCCCTTTTCCACACTCGAGTCAGTGAGAAAAAAATAAACACGCTCTTCGACCCATCTTTGAGGCAATAAAAGTAATTGAATTGATCTGTCTTCCACCCAGAATCATGCTGCCTCCCATCGAAGATAAATGAGCTTCCCAGACACCCGAACGTGTCGTGGGTCGGCTCCGGTCACCCGCAAGACCCTCTCGCAGACGTTGAAAAATAGATGTATTGCTCAGCCATGCGATATCGGTTAGTAAAATTCTACCACATCTGACAAAAGCTTCCGTTGACGGGAAAAACATACCGCGAGCAATTAGGGGAAGCTTCACCTGCTCACAATTCATAACCGTGTCCCGTGACTCCTCTCCATTCTATTATTGTTATCTCAACTGAGCTAATGTTCCTAACAACACAACATAAATCAGGTTTCGTAGCTCGGGGTGATTCCACAACGTAACATGCACCTTTTTCTTTCGCCCCTCATTGTGCTGCGAAAATGAGGCACGGAAAATGAAGACGTTGTCATACGGATTTCGCTCGTCCATGCACGTCGGAGGTGGGGCGAGTTCGGAAGGTTAAGCGAAATGGATCGGGACGTACCTGAGCACAATCATCTTTAGCACTGGACCGGGTAATCCCTTGATGATGGCAGATGCGTTCAGGTGACATCGCCCGTGCAAGACAATACCATTTACCTAAATGATTAAATAAATTTGAGTAATTAATCACGTCCTTTGGCTGCCAAAAACCATCTTATTACTGTCGGGTTGTCGGCGGAGAGGCAAAGTGTCTCCTCTCCCCCGCTCGGCTGTCATTGTCTTACGCAAAGCCCAACATGACACCACATTCTTGTGATAGCACTAAGAGCATGTACGTCAGACAATGGCAGGAGGCGAATGAGCAAAAGTTTGACATCGCGCCTACAATTAGACCGAGGTAAGGCTTGTCCTCGAAAACATTTTCCAAGCGAGTACCAGTCGTTTGCATCCCGTTTTCCCGCACACCCGCTCTCTCTCTTCTTAAATATTTATCTTCTCCGTGTAACTTTACCCAGACAATAATAATCTAATTAATGTGTTTGCTCTAGAATATGTCAAATATTTTCCTCAAAGCCTCGACTCTTGAATTGCTTAGCCAAATAACATGAGCCCGGCAAATGTCTTACCTCAAGGATTTCATCGCCCACTTCCAAGCTTGTTTGCTTTGCTGCCCCCTTGGGATTAATTCCGGCCACAAAACATGCCATTTTGTTACGGTCTCGATGACCAGCAAGTGAAATTCCTACGTTGCTGTGCGACCCACGATCAATGGAGTAGCACAGGACTTGGCCCAGGGCCCCATACCGCTTTTTAATTTTGTCTAATGGATAAAAATTGATAGCATTGAATGAGCAAATCGGAGGAATTGAATAAATGGCAGAACATAACACAAATAGAAGTTGTGGGGGCTGATGGGAACAAAAGAAAATTGGAAAGTGCTAGTGAAAGAAATCATTTAGTCATGCAATTCACCAAATCGAATTGTGCGGTTAGGCGGGCAATCGCCTTTGGATCGGTTCATAAAAGATGTCGGTGAATTGCACCGAAGGCTTCAAACATTCATGCGGCGAACACAAATATTGATTGAGCATGCAGGGTGTTCCGTTCCCCCAATAAATCTCGGAACTACACTTCAAAACGTTTCAATCAGGGCGGAAGACATACATTCAAATTTGGCGGAAAATCGATGAGCGACCCCGGCAGCTCAGTCTCAGACGATAGTAACGAGTCCGAAGCCGAACAAAGGGGAGAATGAAAAACTGTGCTTCAGCTTCACAGACGAAAGAACAATCAAGCAAATTAACTTATTTAAATTTCCCTTTTTGTGCTCATGCCCGTGCCCGTGCCTGTGCGCCGGAGAATAACTATTCCTCAGCTGTGTGAGGCTGGCGTAGTTGGGCTCGAGCCAGATAAGAATAGAAATGCTCGTCAAAGATAACGTTTTCATTTTCTACATACGCCTTCCACGCCGTTCGGTGGAATCATGATCTCAAATTCCAATTTAGCAGATAAGGACGCAACTCGTTATCTTGAGAAAGCACATATTACAATGACGACTGCAAATTTTATTGAAATTTTCTGACGGTGGAAAAAATTCCCCGAAACCTAATCTTCCAATGTCCTGACAGAGCCATAAATAAAGCGATAAAATAAGCCAATAAAAAGAGCACGGAACTGCAAGGCACTCAGTCACTGATGATGTCTTGGTTGCAAACTTTTCTGCTGCTTGCGTGTCTGCCAGCAATCTCGTTGGCCACCAGGGGATGGAGGCTCTGCGACAAGCATCCAGCGCCACTTTTCGTTGACGTAGAAAATTGCGACATCGTTCCCTGTACCCTGAGCCGAGAGACACCATTCCGTCTCAACTCGACGTTTGCTTGTCAAGAGTTTTCCAGGCATTTGACGACGAAAGTCTTCTTCCGAGACGCGGCGACAGGGGTCCAGGGGGAGTTTCCTCTGTCGAGCAGCGAGCGGGACACCTGCAGGAATCAGTGTCCCGTGTATCCTGGGGAGGAGGTTTCTTTCGCCGTGAGTCTGCCAATCGTGAAGACTCTGACCCCGGGAACGGAGCTGGAAATAACTGTGGCTGTTGAGGGCGAAAGGGGGGCCATTCAGACTTGTTTTGTGCTTTCAGCTCGGACTGAATAAAATCGCCAGTTACAGGAAAGCCTCCAAATCCCTATCAGAGCCCACCTGCTGATTATCTTTTTCGCAAAAACTGACCCAGGACGGCTCAGTTTCTGACGCAGCATGACTAATATTAGCCTGGGACTTCTACTTTCGGGCGCAGGTGTCACGCAGCTGCGTTGTTTGATAAGATCTGATTTGGCTCCCGAAATCTGCCGATGGAATGGAGATAAGCCCAGCTCAGCCTATAAAAGCCCAAAGAGTATTCCAGAAATCAGTATTCGCAGAAAAATGTTCCGCTACGCACTTCTCTTCGTCCTGCTCCCCATCGCCCTCGCCACTCGAGGCTGGAGGCCCTGCAATGGGGTCCCTTCTCCCCTCTCCGTCGACATCGAAGGATGCGACCAGCCCCCCTGCATTCTGCACCGAGGCAAGAACATCTACATGGAGTCGACGTACGTGAGCGAGGAGTTCGTGGGCCAGGACGGACTCAGCACCTACTCGGACTTCCACGAGCTGGGAACCGGCATCAAGGGCAACTTCCCGCTTCCAGAGAACACCAAAAATACCTGCAAGAACATGGTGAAGGGACGCTGCCCCGTCTATCCTGATGAAGAAGTCACGTACTCCATGTCCATGCCCGTGCTCGTCATCTACCCCAAGAACTTCGACCTCGATCTCACGATTTACGTCCAGAACGAACGCACCGTGAACCAGACCTGCTTCCACATCGTCTGCAGAACCTCCGGCTAATAAAATGCCAACCTTTAGCCCGTCGTTTCACTCCGCAAAGTTCGCTGTTGCCAAGATAAAAGTCCGCCTTATCGTAGCTATCGCCTTTCAATGAATTTCAAGGGTCCTTCAGTGTGTCATCGAAGGCGTCAAACACCTGCACCCTCCACATTATTTTTCCTCTGTCGGCCCATTTTTATTTGCCGGAGATTAGCGCGGACCGAGGGGCTCCCTATAAAAGACGGCCCTAAGAAACTCTGCTGCAGTCACTCAACATGCTCCGACTTGTCTTGGTAGTCTCGTGCTTGTCAGCTGCCCTCGCCACCGACGGATGGCGGGCCTGTGACGGCGTTCCCCAGCCCCTGAGGGTCGATATCGAGGGCTGCTCTAAGGCCCCTTGCGTCCTGCCCCGCGGGAAGGACATCACCATGAAGTCCTCCTACGAGAGCACCGACTTTGCCGAGAAACTCGAAACCTTCGTGGACTTCCACGAGCTGGCTTCGGGCGCCAAGGGCAACTTCCCGCTCTCTGGACCCCAGAAGGACACGTGCAAGAACCTTGAGAGCTCCCGGTGTCCCGTCAGCCCCAGCGAGGAGGTGACCTACAAGCTCAAGATGCCCGTGCTCACCGTCTACCCGAAAAACCTCGACCTGGACCTGAAGGTCTACGTGAGGGACGCCAAGAGCCAGGTCCAGACCTGCTTCCAGGTGCAGGCCCGCACCTCCAACTAGCTACTAGACTGGCAATAAACGTGATTAGACAGGAAACTTTTTTTGGTGCAGATCGAAGCGAAACAAGGTCAGCAGAGGAACATCTGTAAGTCGGTGCTTGACCCACTTTTTCTCCTCCAAGCACGTCTCGGGCTCTCGTGTTGTTCTACATTAGCTGTGCTTTGTTTTCTGAATGTCTCTCTATTGTTCCAACTTCGTCATATTGGGCCACAGTGAAGCCATGAAGCCGTTCGAGCGAGAACCGAAACCGGGCTTTGCGGGAGGGAGAAAAAACGGACCATTATTGCTTTTTCTGCCAGCCGCAAACACATAATAGGAAAGCAAGAAGACCGTCAAATCGACTCGGAGCTCGGCTACAGTAAAGTGTAACTTGTGTCGTTAATTATGTTGATGGTTTCGGGCGACTTTAGGCTCTTTGGAACAGAAGCAGTGCAGTGAGCTTTGTGTGTGCTCCAGATTTGGCATGGAGTCTCGATGCAGTGTATGAGGTAGCTCGCGGAACAGAAAAACATTACTAAAGCTTAGTCAGGGAGGAACGCATTTAAGTGTTACAAAGTTGGGTCGAAGTAAAAATCTTTGGTCCAAAATTTCGTTTCTGTAGAAACTTAAGGGGTAACTAGCTCCGTTCTTGATGGTGGTACGGGTACACTGTAGAACAATTATTTGCTAGGTTTTACAAACCAATCAACATACTAAATTTTCAGCTCAATCGGAGCAACTAAAATTTCCCCCCTTCAGTAGCCTCTCACCCCTCCCCCTTAGGTGATAGGGGCAAACATGTGTTCTATGATTTGCTAGATTTGACATGATGTATAACATATCCTAAATTCAGCTCAATCAGGTGAAGTATAAGGAAATTTCATACAACGGGAAAACCCCCCTAGTTACCCCCCAGGCAGTTTTTCGGAACAACCAAATTAAATTTACGACTCTCCAGACTATACATGATAACATGCAAAAAACCGTAGGTCTCTAGCTCTTGTAGTTTCAGAGCCTTTGAGAGTCGGACGGACGGACAGACGGACATATCGGATACATAAGGACGTTTTTTTTCAAAATGGATGAAAATGCACTTAAGAAAAAAACATTGAAAATGAGGACGATTTTCGCGTGCCAAGAGGCTTTTTTTGGCTCTGGAAATCGTCTTGGGCATGCAATGACACTGTCGCGTGGAGTGGAAAGAAAACATTTGCGCTCCAGATGAGCCGACGAACACAAGTTGCAAACAATGGCTAAGCAGTCATGCAAATACGGGCACTCATCATGCGAAAAATGATGGCATTTCAAATCACCTTCAATTTCCTCCTCCTCTGAAACTTCCATTCTGGTCATACTCGTAATGTCAAATCGCTTATCTTTGAATTAATCGTGAAAAATATTCAATTAGCCACAAAAACAAGAAAAACGGCAAAGCAGCCCCGAAATTGCGTTCGGGCTTCATGTGAAAATTCTCCGCGAAACGACGGCACACGCGAATGTCAGGCACCGTAATCTGGATGTGCTCTGACGGCGCGGAATGTAAAATTTGAAATGTAAATATTTACTCATCAATTGATCAAATTCGGCAGCGCTCCGGCGTGTAAAATCATTCTCCGACATGTACTTTCGCGAGATTAGTTTCGCCGCAGAAGATGAAAATTCCCCGTCTTTTGGCCCGAATGAAATTTTCAATTGTAAACAGCGTGTTTCTCGGGTGGGCGAGAGGAAGAGAATGGGACTGTAAGTGGATAAAAATTATGTTCCAAACAACCTTTCAGCTTGACGCCATCTCGGACCAGATAATCAATTTATAATTATCCAGCGACTCTGATTTGATAAATAATTCAAGCCAGAGCACATAATAGAGCTTTTTATGCAGCTGCCAGCCACGTTTCCGAAGCCAGGGCGTAATTAGTCTCCTTCCACAGCTGCACGTTGAATATTTTTCGAAAAGTATCACGTTTTGGGATCCGATGAGCCGGACTACTTGATACGTCTGGAGTGTATCGAGTTTGATTTGCCCCGTGCCGGTCCCATAACGCTTTCCCCATCTCAGTGAGTGTTTTATAAATAAATTATGAGCTGCTAGTTTCCAGCATAATGAAGCTGGTGCATTCCTTATTTATATAATGGAAGAGTGACGAGGATACGGCGAGGAATATAAATAAAAACATGACGGGAGCTTAGCTCAGGCGGATGCATTTATCCGACTCGGATGCTCAAGCTCCAACCCCAATCTTGGGACTGGGAAATGCATGAAGTTGTGGTAATTTAGAGCACATTTTTGTGGCTTTTGATACCAAATGAGTCTTGAGAATTGTGCCTTAGTGTCAGTCGCTTCTAAAAAGTTCCAGGGGTCTCCAAAAAATTCTCTTCTTGGTTCAAAGGGCCCCTAAAAAATTTATGAGACCTTAAAAAATGTTATGCATACAAGGAGCCCTTTTTCAAGACCCCTTACATTTTTCCACAACCCTATCCGATGTCCACCACTGGCTCGTGTCTCCAAAAGACCATAAAAATATGGTCTAATAATAGAAAAGTGCAGCTTCGCTGATAACAGACGGCCGTCCCACTCTCTCGCTCCTCCGCGAGCTTGATTAATAGTCGGTTGAAAGGTAAAATATATTAAGAGCTGTCAATTTCGCATTAACAGCGTGCTCGTGCCGCAAAAGCGACTGGAATGGGACTCTGAAGGGTACGCAAATGTGTCAATCGATCATATAACTTGTTATTTGCAAACACACTCACCCAGAGCTGCCGCGAGACACATTTTATAATACAAATAACACGTCAACAATACAATTAACAATTTCTAGAGGCGCTGTAGCTTTGCCTCCCGTCTCCCCCCTCACCCCCTCCCCTCCTCCCCTCCTCCCCCCGGTGGCGCGACTCGACATTTATTATTCAAGCCGCGTAGCATTATAATTCTGCATCCCTGCGCCATGCCACTTGCGTTTATACCTCATTTGTCACTAGAAGATGTTGTGCACAAAGGCGGGAAAAGTACTTGACGGTATAATGTTAATGTCACGTGCTAGCGCCAGATTCGCTTGACACACGCTCGCACAGCCTCCGAGCGTCACAGCCTCCCTTTGATCTCCCAGATACTGTGTACAGAAGTCTCCCTGTGGCTGCTTATGCCATAGTTTGGATACAAGCGGACTGCGAAAAGGGTGAGGAGCGGGACAAGGCAACGCTTTCTAATTGAAGGAAAAATCTAATTATATCGTTAAGAGGAAAGTGGGCGAATTGGAGATCGGACGGTGTCTCTACCATCGATTGCCACTCGATGCTTTCCTTCCTTCTGCGGAAAAACAGGCCGACTTTTGAGTGGCGACTTCCTGGAAGCCCCAAGAGAGTTTTCCCCGAAGACCATTAATTTTCCAGCCATTTTCTCTTAATCACCAGTTCTGCAAAACACTTTATGACGTCAAGTGTGAGTTTGCTGATGCGTTACGGGTTTCCTCAATAAAACCCCCCCATAAAAGTTGAATGCTTGCCCAGAAAGTTTATTTTTTCACCGAAAGAGCTATTGGGGTGGAACATGTGTGGGGAACGACCAAGACCTTGCCCCGACCTTGCAATCTCGCTGGACAACGCAAATCAAGAATGGATATGTATTCAAATTGAAACGGCGCTATTCACAGGCCAGGTATTAAAACTCCGTCGCCACTTCTGCGTTGCAGCCCAGAGGCGTACCTTTGGTAAGGGGTAGGGTTTAATATCGGGAGTCAAGAATTCTCGGGTCCTGGGAAAATCAGACTTTCAGCTGCCGTAAAAGGCCTGAATTAAGCCCTACAAGCTCAATAGCCGATTATTGGGGCCGTTACCCGGTCAGATTGTCGCCTAAAGATGTCTACACAGATTGGTCTCCAGTTTAACATATTGCAATTGAACGTCGAAAAACTGTCCAAAACGGAATCAGAGTCTAAGGACTGGCTTTCGCAATTGGACCTAATTTTGTGAAGTTGTCTTCAAAATTAGGTTTAAAATTCCAAAAAAAAAATTCCTGTGAATCTCGGGAATTTAATTTCAAGAAAACATAATTGAGATTGAAGATAACATGGTTGAAGAAGAAACCGAAAACGGCGATGAATCCACACTAGGGAGAGGGATCTTCAAACCTTTAGAGTCTCAAATAGATATAAATTTGATGAAGTAGGTCTCTACTGAAAGGAATGAACATGTATAAGCTCTCAGATAGTAAATCTTTGAAAAAAAGTCCCACTTTCTTGAATTCTAAATGAAGGGAAATTTTCTACAAGAACAATTCTCTTGAAAAATTCCCGAACAAGCATGGGTGACCAAGTTCTGGATGCTTTTTGAAGGTCTTCGTTCAAATTTGGAGTAACCTCTGATAACATTATTGATTTTTCCCGATTTCCCGGGCAACAGAAAATCGTTAAACCCTAATTGGTGGTTCTCTCCTAGGTTTGTATAAAACATTGGAGCCCCCAAAAATGATTCTGGTATCTCAGTCACTGGTGCAACCGAGGCCGGGTCAGCGAAGGAGCCCCACTCGATCCGTCTCAGCGCTGACAGTAAGTCTGACATGTCGATAATCTTCATTTTCCCATTTTCATAATCTATACCGCTATCAATCATCTCATAATGGGTTTCGCTGCAGAGAATTTTCACATTTCGCGAAGCGAAGAACGCCGCTGGCTCTGCGTACGCGGGGGCACTATTCAAGAGTAGTGAGAAGTAGATGATGTGGGAGGCAGTACACAAATCCGTCATTATTATCATACCTAGACGAAAATTGTCTCATTCGAGGCGCGCGTTTAGCGTGCAGTGTAGAGGTCCGGGGCTGCTGGTGCCTCTGCTACGGCAAGTCGCATTCGAGTAAGATCTTTTTTTTCTGCCTTTCTCGCGTGTGCGTTACATACACCGATATACTCGTATTATATGATAATAATGAATCGTAACGAATGTTAAAAATGTGGGTTTTGTGCAGAATCAGAGTCGGAGAGGCTCTGAAGAAATACAGGCGCGCGCAATATTCTAAAATCTGCTGTTATTCAGTTGTTGTGGCAATGCGATCACAAATTTAGTTAGAGAGTACAATTGTTGGTACACATCGGCTACACTATTGTTGTGAGTTAAATTGTTATTAATATCTCCTCTGCCTCTGCATACACTCCGTACGGCCGCTGGGCATTTGTCATAGATTATTACAGAACTATCATCCTATGTATAAAATGCGACCAGCTCATGTCGTTTGGATAATAGCACAACGATTCGATTCGACTTCACATATCACTGGTGCCCGATTTTCGACACTGCTCCTCTTTGCTTTTCACCATTTTCCTCTCCCCCACGAGCGTTTGCCCTCACAGCTTACTTTGGATACATTAGCCGATGAAAGGTATTAATTTTTATTTAGTTTTGAGAACAGAAAAAGAACAAACACACATAACACCAAATAACAACAAAATCAACTGAATTTTTCCTACACACTGGGCACCAACAAACTGAAAAATTTTCTGTGCCCACTGACGACGAGGACGAGAAAATCTGTCTGGCACCCTGGCTGTGGCTCGTACACATTCTCCCTCGTCTCTGATCTTGCGCTAGCTATACATACCCCGCAGAGCTGTGCGCGACGCGGCTACTCTGAGTTTTCCGTGTGCACGCGGAGACACGGAGACGCAAGAGAGGAACACAATGGAAGAGAGGAACAGGGCATTTCATTCATTAAACTTTACACACTGGCTGCCAGTTGCTGCAGCAGTACACGCGAAGGCAGTTCTCAGAAGAGAAAACGGGGGGGATTTGCATATGTGCTGTACTTACGGGCCGTGTAGCCGAACGAGTCTTCCTCTTCTGGGTCCGCAGCTGCCTCTTCTTTGCTCCTCTTCACGTTCGCTGCCGATGCGCGGTCGATTTCCACACCAGCCTTGGAGTAGGTCCTGCCTTCCAGGTCCCGGGTGTCCTCTTCGTCCTCCGAGTCCGATCCCTCTGACTCTGAAAAAAAAAAATGTCAAGGCCGTCAAGGAGACTCTTCGCCAGAGGACCTCGAGCTCACCAGTATTGCAGATGGGTGTCTTGGATCGAATGCTGACATCGTCTCCGTCAGTTCCGTTGGGAGCCAGGCTGTCCCTAGGCTTCGAACCCGCCTGGAAGAGAAAAGTATTTAGGAGGCTTTACGACGAAGACAGACAGACAGACGAGCAGCAAAAAAGCTTTTACGGGCAATCTATCACGTACCTGAATAACCTCTCTGTCGGGGGTCCGGCGAGGCGTCACGGGAGGGGGCGGCTTCTTTATGAAGTCGAAACCCGTCTCCTTCTCGCCCGCAAAGCTCTTGTTGAGGCTTTGTACTTGCAGAACCAATCGGTCCCCAGCCTGCTTGATGGTTGAAACGGCAACCTCGTGAGTGGCCTCTCGAATGTCCGTACCGTCGACAGCAAGAATGCGGTCGCCCACCTTCAGATCCCCGCATTTGAATGCCGGACTGTTTTCAATTACGTTTTTGATGAAAATGCCAGAAACAACGCTCTCACCCACGTTCACCTAAAATACACGTTCAATTGTTCTTTCAGCTCCGTTTCATCCGTGCACCATGAGAGTTATTGCCTCTGGTGGGGGCCATGTAATAACTTTGCATAATAAAAACAGAATGGAAATGCAATTTGATATGAATGGGGGCAAGCCATATAAAAAGACATGTATTAAGCTGCTTTCGAGAGCTTATCTGTGTTTTCACCTCTACCTCTACCTCTACTCGACTTGTTGGCACTGTGCGTCTGATCCCGATCAGACACATCCAAATGGCGCGAGACCACTCAGAGCTGTTTATGTAGCGGAAAAAGCCAAAAACGTCTGTTTTACATTTCCACTGTTTGTCAACAGACAGCGAGGCTAAATGACATTCTTTGTCACATTGTTTGAATAGCGGCACTAAAGTGAAATGAGCGCCAATGGCAACAATTCAGAAAATTGTGGTGAAAATGAAAAGCGCAGAAATGAGGAAAATAATATAAACATTGCGGAACATAAAGCTGAGAGGAAACGTTTTCGGGGCGTCACGTGAAAATCTGCGCGCCTCATAAACCTTAATTTAGTGCATCCATTCTGGAGGAAGTCCTAGCTGCTGAGTTATGGTGGAGACGTGCTCCAACTCCGTCACTTGTGCATGCTATTGATTTTCCTGTGCCCGCTTTTTTTCGTTGTTTTTCCCTCGCCTCTCTCTCTCTCCTCGCCACTTTATCGTCAATAACACTTATGGCAGTACCATGTCTTCCGCATGTAGGAACCCCCATTAAATATTGCCATTATAATGTGCTCAATAATGGTATTCTGCATAGATGTACAGTAGTGGACGAAAGTATTTGGTTTGCATCAAACTAGGACACCCTTCAAGTGAGTCGTCAGTGTTCTCAGATTGCCTCAGATTGCCCCTCAGATTGCCTCTCAGAAGGCCTCAAAAAGAGCCCATTATTTATCAAGCACTTATCAAATATTAAAAATGTTTGATATAAATTTCCTGATCATAAAAACTCATAAATTATAATTATTCTTGGCTTCAAATCATGAGTAAAAATAAGTTTCTTTTAATATTTCTTGTGCCCAGCAACTTCATCAGATTTTTAGGGTTAACTATTAAATTTCTAATTTTTTTAGACCACTTAAAATTGAAGAGATAGAAAAAGAGGTTATTGCAATAATCCAAGTAAACAACAAGGAATTAACGAAATAGCTCTAAAGAGCCAGAAAATTAGAGAAAGGGGTTGGAAAATTTTATTGTGAAAGTTTTAAATTCAAAATTGACCTGCTTTGACACGTTAAAAATTCAAAATAAAGTTCGTTAGTAACTTTTGTTGAAAATATGAGCATTAATATATTTGATAATTTTTTGTAAATATTTGCAAATAATTGAGAATTATCAAACAAATATTGGCGAAAATTACTTGATTGATATTTGTTTGCTTGCAAATATTTGATTACGAATCTAGCCTCAATTGACCTCTCAAGGGAACTTTTACACGAGAATAAACCCGAAAAGGACCAGGAACTAATGGCCTGCACTGTACCTGCATATACGCCTAACGTAGGCCGCACACTCGTCTATTTGCTTGGCAATGTAATGAGATTACTGTGCGGTTTTGTGCCAGCAAAAGTGCTGAAAACGGCTTTGCACGACATTTACTTAAGAATGCACATATAGGTACAGAAAGACACATGTCTTCGAGACATGTGAGCCCGGAGCGTGTGATGGGGCGTGATTGGAGGTATTTGCCACAAATCACCCTTGACTCCAAACCCTCCAACCTCCCCCCCATCTCGTGCGCTCTCCCCGTAGCGAGAATCCACTTACCTTGCCACCCACGATGCTGATTCCGAATGACGTTTTTCCTTCCCGCTCGAGAATCACCTCTCTCTCGGGACCCCAGGCGGATCCTTGCTCTGCAAAAATTATTTTAATTTTAATTGAATTAAGCTGAACCAACAGTTTGCCCCAATTCTTACCCAAGTTGTACAGGTTGTTGTTATCTACTGTCGGGCAAGTTACAGTCATCTCGAACCTTGAGTCAGCACCGATATAAAAAGGAAATCTTCTTAATTAACAAAGTTATGATTGGTGTAATAAAGTGAAACTTGAGCGAATTTCTTTCATGCGGGACTCGTCAAGCTGAACTGAATGGAGGTTCATTGAATGGGTGAGGCATGAGCTGTCGATGAAGCCCTAGAAGTGCTCCATCAACGGTGAAGTAGGCGCACATAGGCGATGCGATGTGGCCTGATTGCTTTCGCTCACTAGAAGTGAGTTTCTCGGAAAGGTGACAGTTTTGGGGAATACTAAATTCTGACCCCATTAAACTTTTACGTGGAGTGGAAGTGGCAAAAAGGTGCCCCAATTTTTTTCAATTATGGAAATTGGCAGGCTCATACATGAAAGTGTACAATTTACATACTTCGGGAGGAGCAGTATCTCGTCGGTGTCATCGTCATGTGCAGCCACCGTCTGCTTGTCACCGTCCTCCTTCGCCTTGCTGAAGAAGGCAGCCACCTGTGGTGTCTCATCATTCTGGAATGTGTATATTTTGAACAAGTGCTGCTTCTGACTCCTCTTCGGGATCTCATTCCAGCTCAGTCGTCGGCGGTAGTCTTGTTCGAATTCCTTTTCGAGACGCGGCGGTGGGACGGAGGAGCCGCTCTTCTCCCCCCTCTGGCGGTGGTGCTGCTTGTGACGGTGCTTCTTGCGCTTTGAGCTGCCACCTCCACTACCGGCTACCACTTCATCGCCGACTCCTGGCAGATAATGAGATCGCTGACGCTGTAACCTGATGCCTTGCTCATTATCGTGGCTATTATCGGAGCCTCGTGCAGCCACATTTGAAGCAATATCAGTGTCTCTTCTCCCACTGACATCCAAATCGGTGATGTTCGAGTGGGACCGGGACGAATAAAACTCCCTGAGGCACACATCAAAGTCGTTGTAATATTCGGTTCGTATTTCTCGTCGGCAGTGCTTCTCCAAGTGCTTGTCACTCATTAAAATTTTCTTGTAATGGACAACGTATTTGCGAAAAATCAACTCAAGCAAGTTTTTGTTAATCTTGTTCCGGATCAGACCGATGTCATTTTTATTCACGCTCTCAAAATCAAATCTACGATACAAATTTGACTCATCGGATGCAAAGAAGGCCAGGTTGATCTGGAAGAGAGAGATGTATGTAAACAAGGGGCCCGTTGCGATGAAAGAGAGTAACCAGAAGCGCCCCGTTTCCCAGAAGTTAAGTAATTAAATGTGATTCCATCCATTAATAAAACCTTCAGCCTTCCGATTTTCGTTTTCCCTCCGCAAAGATTGCCTTCTCATGAGAAAGGTCTCGGACAGAGACGTAACGGGAAGAAAGGGCTGAAATTCTTGGAAGCATCCTTTTCACTTCTGAATAGATTTCTTAATCAAACAATCAAACATTTGCAAATAAAAAAATAGCAATAAAATAATTTTCGTCAATATTTGATTGATAATTTTACAAATATTTGCAAACAAAAATCAAATATTTCAAACTTAATTTTCAATAAAAATTAACAACGAACATAAATTTTAATTTAAAAATTAGGTTTGCCACCCTCGGCCTTCAAAATTCTTTGATTGCATGTTATTATAATAATATAAAAAACTTAAAAGAGAGTATTCTAATTTAAAATTATTTTTGTCAAATATTTGCAAATATTTACAAATATTTGATATTTGCTTCAATCAAATATTTTTCTAAAATATTTGTTTGGTAACTAACAAATATTTTACAAGTGCTTGATTACGACCTCTACTAAAAAACGCCCATAAGCGCTCTAATTGAAGGAGCCCCAGCTACACCACTGGCCTCGGGAGAAAAGAGAAACGTGAAGAGGAGGAAAAACAAGCCAGCATAACAATAAATAAATAATTTTACAGAAGAATGAAAAAAGAAGAAGACGAGACAAGAAGGATCCGTTTGGAGCATTAAAATCTTTCTCCTTCCCTGAATTATAAATAAGCCGTGATGAGTCCCCGTCATGCGAGGCGAGCGCGCGTTCACGCAATAAACGTTCTCTCTCTCGGCTCAGGGCAGCTCAGGACTGGGTCAAATGTGTTGACCTTCCGCATTAGAGAGCGCAAACAGGTGCAGAAGTACACGTCCTCGTTAATAAGATGGAATTATTTCCTCCCCATCTCTTGCCACCCCCCTGCGTGCGAGTCTTGTGGCCGCGTCGCCATTAATCCCCAGCCAATTCACTTACCATGATCCCACGAACCACGATGAGGCGAACGGGACGAATTTGCGTCTTCTCACCTTCCTCTTCGAGTCTACTTTCTACGCCTCTTATGGTGACTTTTGGTGCTGCGAAGCGCGAGCTGCGAGCTGCGACAGGGATCAATATGTTCAGTGTTGACAATGACTGCTGCACTGTTTACTGTCCATTTCACGATGTTGATTTTATCACATCCGACTTTTTACAAGACACGAGTCACGACAACAATTGGAAATAATGTCACTGAGGTCGCATATACGTTGTGTCAATAAATCACGGAGCAATAATAAGAAGAGCGTCACAGGCTCGAATTTTCTCACACAGAATGGGGGGCATCAATAATATGTCTAATGGCCTTATCGCACTTGTAAAATCACTATTGCATCCGTTTTAATACAATTTTCTTCCTCCGAGCGCCCCGGGGCCCTTTTTAGAGCTGATAAACACATCGATGGATGTTTTTCCTGAATATTAATTACTTTAACTTGTTTACGCCAGCAGGTGACAAAGTTTTCCATACGAATTCGGAAAAACACTATGGAGCAAATCTCGCAGAAAAATGTACAGGAGACACGAATCTACGATGTGCGATGAGGAAACGCGAGGAAAAGTACCCACACAGGCTCACGGAGTGCCCGAGTGTTGGTGCCGTAAACACAATAATTGCGTGGTAATGCGCGCGTATAACGAGGACTCTCTCGACTAGGCTACGAAAAGGATATACGGGGATGTGGCACACAAAAGAGAGAGGACAGTGGAGCGGAAAGGAGTAACTCCGCTCTCCATCTCCTCGATTTCGCAGTTTCGCACACTTTGAGTAGCTTGTGAGATCACGCGCCACTGGGAATGAGGTCATGGAAACTGTGACGTCACAGGTACACGATGACGTCGGTTGAAAAGAGCCTTGAATTGGTATGCAAAGTGGGCTGCTATCAGCGATGATGGTGCTTGAGCGAGTTAATGCAGCTTGAAACTCGTTCTCCGTGAGGTACGGCCAGAGAAGTGGATGCTCCACTTGAAGCATAGCATAATTAATGCTGGTCTGGTGATTAAGTACCGTGTTCAGTGGTGGAACTCTGAAGTCTAGAGTGCAGGTCTCCTGAGAGAAGTCTCCTATGATGGTAACATCACAATTTAAGGCAATTCCAGTGGCCGCAAAATTGCGGCAATTTCCAGAGCAAATAATCAGAATCAGGGCAACTAATTTCGCCAAAAATCGGGCAATTTTCTGTAGTGTGATACCACCATGAGAGTCCCCCCTCTGGCTCCGTCCCTGGTCAACATAAATTGCACCTACTCCGGTTATGCTAGACATCTTATCTCATTCTTCTTTGAGTCATCACCTCACATACCTCCCAAGTATGATCGTAGCCAGCAAATTCATTTCATCAGTAATCATTCAATTAATTATATTGAGTCGATTAACACGAGCCATTCGCGCTAGGGACGGCTACTACTACGTGTCTCCGAGTGGCCAAGTGATTCCAATCTACGTTGAGTGGCACAACGAGGACCTCAACTTGAGGTGCGTGGCAAACGCCGAGTGGACAGAGTGCGTGCCTCCGTGCCCCTGGACCTGTCAGCGCATCTACGAGTACCAGTTCTTTGCTGTAAGTTCGGAGTGACGGACCGCCAGTCCCAAAACCATAAACTTGATCCGCCAAAAGCCATCGTAATCGGTCCAATAAGTTTTTATCCCTCAAACGCCCGTTTAATGGGGAAATTTATGGAACCCGAGTAAGCCGAGCTTACTTCCAGTGACGTACCTGGTTCTGCTCTGGTGACTCTCGGAGACAAGGAAGCTCTGTCACTGTCGCGTATATCCATAAAACGTGTTTAAAAAGCAGTAAACTCTTCCAGGATCTCGTGTGTCCCGGGTTCTGTCGACCAGGATGTAAATGCAAATTCGGGTATGTTCTGACAGAGGACTACAGATGCGTGAGCTTCACCACATGCTTCCAGAAATGAGACGCCTCTTTTCGGAATAAGTTTTATTCAACGCCGGATTTCGTTACAGCTAAATTAAAATGGTGTAATAAAATATATTTGATGTTCTACGTCAAAAGGGAATTTGGATAAAACTACCTAGACAGATTTGTTAAAGCAATCAGTCTTGGGGGAGTCACAAAAGAAACTCAAGGTGACATACAAAATGGCTGCTCGAGAGAGATTTCGCTATTGATTGACAAAAATGAGACTGGGCTCGGCGTTCGCGGCTGCATCGTCGACTACTAGCTTCAGAGCCGTCACCTTCGATGGCAGCGGCCCGTTCACAATTCCTCCGTTGTTCTCCTGATCACTCTGGCTGCTCTGGGATGGCGACGGCGATGGCGGGGGCACTGAATACGCGGCTTTTGAAGTTTCGCTTGAGGATATTAAATTATTTCTAGTACTGCAACTACTACTGCTATCTAAGGCCTTTGAGGTGGCGACATTTTCACTACTACTGTTTAAGCTGTCTTCCTGGTTATCTTCTACGACAAATCCGTTTTGCGTGGGGGCCTTCTCGTCGCCCGCTTCCTCGTCCTCATTGGGCTGCTGGCTATCGTTCGAGTCCTGCGAGTCACAAACAAAGAGAGCATTAGGGGGCGGCAGGAGAGGGAGGCGTCCAATTAAACAATCAATTTAAAAAGCAAAGTTTGAAGCGAAATTCCATAAACAGACGCAAGCTTAACTAATTCTATGAAATGGATTCATCAAAGCGGCATGAGAAAGCAAAATTGAGCAAAAAATGTTTACTCATTTCCAATCGATAATTGCCTTTTTTGTACCATGGAAAATAGATGGTGGAAAATTATCAGATCATGCGGTGGCACCAGGAAATAATGGCTACGGGGGGAACTCGAAACGGTGAACTGAATACGAATACGAATCATGGCTGAGGACGGATGAGATAGATGTGTATAGAAAAAGGTAAGAGACAGACGAATGTAACTTCAATCCAAAACGAGGGAAATTCAAATATATAGAAAAGGTAATATAAAAGTTTATGATTCCAAAATTGAGTAGAAACAATTTACCAAGGTGGCGGGCGCATGTGTGAACTAGGAAGAACTGGCGCTAGTCAGAATTACTTGTGGCAGAGGAATTTATGCATAGCTGCTGCGTTTTGGCATAATATATGGATGTTTATAGCAAGAGGCATAAATGATTTCGTTTTGGAACATTTTATTTTTGAGAGTTTTATGGGGCGGCAACGGCGTGCGAATATAAAACGTCATAGATGCCAAAAGAAAATAAAAGAAAAGAGAAAGGATTTTCATTAGGCACTATTCGTTCAATTCCAGGAGGCTCTTCTTCAAATACGAATCGTACATTAAAGTCAATCAAACAAACACGGCTAGTCTTGCGATGGGGGTGTGTCTCAACCCTTTGCAGGCAAGAGTAAAGTGCTCTAGGTACAAACGAAGACGACTGGTCTGTCGTAGAAAGATCCCTCACATTTCGATTTCGGGTGACTTGGGCCAATTTGGGATTAGTGCTTCATTCTCAGAACAGAATTCAAAACGAAAAAGTGTGCAGTTTCAGTCGACAACACAACTCGTCTTGGCATTGTGCTTCGTTACACAACAGTAATTACTTAATCGACAGTCATGTGAACTAGAACTCTCAAGTGCAATTACGTTTTCATCTAGAGGGCATCTATATCATTTCAATGTGCGCTGATTGCAATCAATCAATACTCTTTTCTAGATGCAATAGTTATTAAAGCAAGAAACCAAATGAAAAGGGCACATCAATAGTAACTAAAAAGAAAGAACGTCACCAACATCTATCTATGCTACGCTATCTCTAGTCTACTCTATTTAGATAGGAGGTGCAGAGTAAGAAGGACATCTACTGATACTGAAAATTGAATACAAAATGTGGATAATTACAGCAATCATCATTATATCACATTGAGACTGGGACTCTTTGAACTCCTTTATTCTAGCTCTAATGACCTATAAAGGAACAACAACACAGGTAAACGGTTGAGAGCTTACTTCTCTAGAGTTCTCTATCAGAATCGACCCAACTCTCGTCTATGGCTAGCGAATACTCTGCTCTCTTTTTAGTCAAATTCTGTTCTAGGTTCAAATTTCCATAATTATTTACGAGATTTACAAGGCGAAGCCTTCATATATAAGAGACTATAAGGTAGTGGAAAAGTGCAGAGGCTCTGCAGCTGACTTACGACCGTGAACAGCCTTCGCTCGCCAATAAACACAACGAACGGCTCGCCATATGCCCTCAAAGTTCAGTTAAATTACAATTATGTACAGAACAGTAGAAAGGGGGGTTAGAGGATAGACGGAGGCGTTTGACAGAGAGTTCGAGAGGGGAGGACGCAGGCGAGGGCTTACCTTCTGGAACGTCTGGGGCGGCACCTCCAGGTGGACTCCCTTCTCGCACAGGCCTCGCAGCAGGTCGATGCCCTCCTGGCGTCTGCTGCCCCCGTACCGGTGCTCCCACGCGTCCAGGAGTCGGTTGTAGTAGCGCGGGCAGTCGGTGTAGGCCAGGTAGTGGTGAGAGTTCTGCGTTGGGAAAATTCGCTCCAGCGGGGAGCTCCGGGCCAGCTCGTCCTCGCTGATCAGCAGGCTACGGACGTCGTCGGGGGTGAGGTTTTCCAGGATCGAGGAGAGGTACTGCAATGAAAGAGCGTCAGTATGTGACATTTGGGGCTACCTTGAGACTGCTACCTCTTCCCTGCTGTTGCCCTTAATTGAGTATTGATTGTGCTTCTGGCGCTCCGCCTTGCTCAGACCCGTGCAGTAGATGCGCTTGTCGAAGCAGAGGGACCCCTTGAGGCCGAACTCCTGCGCAATCTCGAGCTGCTGGTCGGCCGGGATCTTAGGTGGGACTTGGAACATCACGGTGTTCAGCAAGGCAGTGACGAGCGGCCCCTTGACGTGGGCATCGAGGGGCGAGGCGCTGTGCAGGGACGGCGAGATGTTCACCTCCAGCAGCCACGGGATCAGCTCAGAGTCCAGGATCACGTCCACCCCGAACAGCTCGAAGCAGTTGTAGCGACTCTGGACATTCACCTTCGTCATGGCGTTGATGGGGGCCTCGCCCGCCAGGATGGTTCGCAGCACGAGGTTCTTGAGGGCGCTCCAGAGCATCGTGACGTTGTATCCCTGGTCCGCGAGGTAGCTCCACAGCGACTTGAGCGTCCACTTGTGGCCCTGGCACGCGTTCGCGTCCTCATTCTTCGTGTAGTTTGACGACAGCTTGTTGATACTGTAGTTCGTTAAATGCATGTAGCGGTCGTTGAGGGTGTCCACCTTCTCGCTGTACTTGACGGACGCGAACCGGGCGAGACCATCGGAGTGCATGAAGACGCGGAGGGGGTTCATGCTGGTGACTAAGACGTACAGCCGCAGGTCAAACTTGCTGCCGTTGATGAGGAGGGGACGCTCGATGTACCGCTGGACGATGAGGGGCTTGCGCTTGGGGATCTGGGCCCACTGGTTCACGACCCGGATGCCGGTTCCGCGGGCCGAGGCGGGAGGCTTGATGATCCACTTGACGTTCCGCTGCGCGTAGCGGGGCCACACGGAGCGCAGCGTCTTGAGGTCCGTGGGGATCACGAAGGTGCGTGGCATGAACCCAAACTCCTTCTTGCCGTGCTTCACCATCTGGTTCTGCAGGTTGCGCCACACCCGGTCCTTGCGGCCAATCTGGAAGCTGCCGGGCAGGTGGTTGAACTTCTGGTAGGACCGCAGGGTCTTGAAACAGGGACTCTTCATGTGCTTGCCCCACGTCCCCACCCAGTCGTTGGTCTTGCGGAGCAGCCGGAAGCCCGTGTGGAAGAGGATGCGTCTCACGATGACCGGCGTGATGGTGGTGAGCTTCCACTTGAGCACCTTCTGGACCACACCTGGCAGAGCGGGACCCTTCTCGACGTGCGTGGCGAAGGTGATGTATGGCGGGCAGTTGGGGAATAGACTGGGCGCGAAGGGACCCGGCAGCAGCTTCATCTCTACCTCCTCCACCACGCTCTGGACCGTCACGGTCTTGTCGTTCACGATGGCGGCGCTCTTGCTGAGGTGTGTCTTGTAGTTGTCCTCGGGGTCCGTCACGCTGCCGTCAAGGTCATCATCGGTGGTCGGCCAGGCGGCCAGGTCGTCGTCATCGTCCTCCAGACTGTCCACATCCTCGGGTTCCTTGCCGTTCACGAGCGAGTGAACCGAAGCCGAGTCCTCGTCCTTGTCCTCCTCCTTCTCGAGCGACGACTGCGGGCTCAGAGCTGGCTTGAGGACACGCGTGGGTGTCTTGGATTTCCGCAGAAGCGGCGAATGGCGGCGGGTGGGCGTGGAGGGACGGAGCTTTGAGCGCAGTCCTATCACGGGGGACTTGGATTTGATGCGTTGGGTCGTGAGCACAGCTGATATCTGACGAGCGGGAGACGAGGCCTTCTGGGTCATAATTTTGGTGGTTGTTGCGGACTCGAGTGGCGGGGAAGCAGCTTCTCTTGTTCTTTTCAGCGACACCTACGAAATAAAACTGATTAAAGCGCGTTGGATCGATTAAATAGTCGGCATGCAGAACAGCAGTCTTGAAATTATTGGCATTGACCTACAAAATCTCTTCCTGGCATCACTGCGCGGTCCGCTTACTTCAAGGTCGGAGACACTGGGGACTGCCGAATCTCGATTTTGTCGAGATGACCTTGAGGTTTCTTATTTTGGGTTTTAACTTAAAATTTTTATTTTAAAATATTTTTACTTTAAGCACAAAAGGCAAATCTTAGATAAAAATTGAAAACAGAAACACATTTTATGGAACATAAGCACAAAAAAGAGCCTAGCAAGGGCTCAGAAAGAAGCTAGAGAGTTGAATTTTGGTTTTTTGGGCATTGCAAAAATTAATTAAAATTTTCGGTTTAAAAAATCTTTGGAGTCCTCAAAACCCTTGTTAAGCTCAAAAAGCCAATAAATTTGGCTACTTTTTTGATCGCAGAGAAAACTTTCTCCTGGGAGAAAAATACGGATCAACCTAGCCCCACTGTAAAGAAAGCAAGAACGACAAGCGACTTACGTATTCGCGACTGTTGCCACAGTTTCGCAAGTTGTGACTCACGCTGTACAGCTCGTGGGGCTCCGACTCGCTCCTGGCCCTTATCCGTCTCCGGTTGGCGTCAAAGACCGTGTTCCGGGGGTTGAAATGGCCCTCCTTGAAGACCTGTCCCGTACGAGGTCGGATGCTGTTAATCCGCTCCTTGTAGGCGTCCATCTCTCTCAGGTAGGTCTCCTTAATGTCGATGATGTGCGGGTAAAAGTGGCCGTTCCCGCTCGCGTGGTTCTCCTTCGCGCTATTATCTCGGACACGCGGCAGGAATTCGCTCGATGGGACCGTCTTTCCATTCGCATTCGGTGACGCGTAATTGTAGTACTCTTGAACTTTTATCTGGTGCGAAGACTTGATAGTGTAGCTGTTACGTAGGCTCTGCTGGGCCGACTTTATGGCAAAGTGGTCTGTGTTGTGCTTCAGGTTATAGCGCTCAATTTGGAGACCTAAGCTGGGGGCCGACGAGAGACACTCGCTCCGACAGCGTCTCCGGGCCATCTTCTGGGGCGTGAGCCGACCGTTGCTGGGGCCATTGTGTTTGAAATCCATCGAGGGACCTGCAACAGAACCTGAATTAGCGACACGTTTTTTAGAATTTTTTTTTCTTCCGCGAAATGCGACTCACTTCGGTTCGCCCGAACTAACACAATCTGAGGTATTTGGGGTTGAGGAAAGCAGGGATGAGACGTGGAACGACCCGAAGGCGGCAGTTGGGGGGCCAGGGAGTGCTCGAAAGTAACGAAAATTACAGAAAACTAGAAAATTGCCGATGACAGAACAAAGAGCAGCTTGAAGTTTCTTTTGTTGTGACAGCTCCGTACAGCTGTGTCTATGCAGGTGTGTGGGGGCCTCGGTTTGAGCGCGAAAATTCAAATTTCCCGTTGACGTGGGGGCTATTCTTAGACGGTCTGCTCGTGTCTGCCGAAACAATGTCACTGCGGAATGCAAAAATAGTCCGAGCCACTTTTCGCTCGTCGCCCAGATTTTCGGGAAATGCTTTTGGGGTAATCGCACATGACTCGCGTGGTTTTTCGCGGTTTCGCGCCACACACTGTTTTGACGAATTTACGACTATTTTTAGTAAGTGTGTGCCCGAAAATAACCCACACCACGCTCTTCCACCTCGAGTAAATTGTTATGTTACTGCTTTCCGTTTCAGCGTTCTGTAACTTCTGTGAATGAATGAGCGCGATTGATGACGCCACAGTGGAATGCGGGCGATGATGAGTTTCGCCTTGGAATTATGACAAAAAGCAGATCCATTAGTCAGCCTTGAAACTTTTAAGTGCGCCCGAGTAATTAGCAGAATTGTTGGGGCTTTTCACTTTCCATTTGGGTTTCGGGCAGCACCTAATAAGGCGACTTTTCTCGCTGACTCATCATCGCACTGCACCGAAATCGAAATAGGCGGTCGACTAGCTGATTCATTCTTTAGCATTCTATTATTAACAGGTAAACACTCGGGTGCTCGTGAGGAAAGTCTCGGACACAGGCAAGTTCAAGATCCAATGATTTTGGCGAGCTCCCCCTTGCACTTCTACTGAAAGTGCAAGATACCCATCATTCATCACTCTTGTCAATGTGGCTCGACATTCGTGTTACAGCGGGCGGACGCGATTGTTGATGCAATACAAATAGAATATTTAATTAGGGTTCCTTCCAGGGACGGGTTTTTTTCCTTCAGGGACCCTTTTTCGAAGACCTCTTTTCTGAGAATTTAACCCATTTCCTCACGCAACAGCAACTTTGGAGTTTTTTGCTTGAATATTTGATTCTTTGTTTTTCTTTCATAGAAGAACATTTTTCAAAAGTAGCTATATTGGCTCTCAAAGATGAGCCCAATTTTAGAGATTTTTTTTAAAAATCGCAAAAATATTATTTTTCAGTGGTTTTCTCTGAAATTTTCAGTGTTTGCTTTTTGATCCAATTTTTTGAGGAAAAAATAAATTAACGGTAAAATAAGGCTTCCGATGGGCTCAAATTAGGCTTTGAAGGTGATCATATGAAAAAACACGTTTTAACAATATATCATACATATATATGTTATATATTATACATAGATATACATATTTGTTTGACAACATATTTATCATATTGGGACCAAACAAATTCAAATTTATGAAAATAAGGGCAGAAATGAGTTTAGAGTCTAAGAGTTGAAGGACCCAAGAAAGGCCGTCCCCCGTCCTTACCTCCGCCCCTGGCGCTTTCTATGTTACTACTGCATGTGTCAAAGCCGCCTGCCCCCATAAACTTTCCCAATCAACCCAAAAATAATCGCATATTACTTCTGATTGGGTGGCGAGCTGGCGAAAAACAAGGAACATTTTATTCTGACGTTAAAAGTTAGCATTGACACCCCGATTGCGTGACAATCACGTATGGATGACTTGTTCGATTGTTTATTCGGGGGAGGATCTTGCCAGTGGCGGCCTTCCAAAGAGGATTCCAACCAGCACACGGCCTGGAATTCCATCCTGGCTCCACCACTCGCTCACGGTCACGAAACCCAACGCATCGTAAAGCTCGGCACCAGTACGAAATTTTTTATTCCGAATCAGTTGTCTTTTGTGGAAATTTGATGTTACTTTTCAATATTAAAATGTTACCATTTACATTAATTTAATATAACAAGCAGCTTGGTGAAATTTTTTTCATCGAGAGAGGGGGTTTTCCGATTTACTCGGGGGTTACTCGGGTCAATAACCAGGCGGGTTCAATAAATAGTTTTCAAACTAATTTCATAAACGTCATCACCTAACTTTCTGATGGGTCATGAAACATCAAAGTGCGAGCGCTAACTTTGTAGCTGCATGTTTCGAAAGAGCACACTGCAGCTATTTTCTTTCATTTCGCACTTGAGCACTGCAACAAAGTCATAAATCACTGAAAGATGTTCTGCAAAAAGTGCGCTAAAACCTCAGTGGGATTCCGCTGCGCCACCATATATGCCCACGCGACTGCTGAACGCGTCGGGCGGCGCGGTGTCAGGGCAAAGGATCGCGAAAAATGTTGGATTTTGGCATGTGCGCTTTTACAATAATTAAAAGATAATTTGGTGACAGTTTGCGAAGAAAAAATGACCGAAGCCCCGCTTACATGCACCGGCACTCGTTAGTTCCCAAGGTTTCGTTGGCGTGAGAAATTATAATCTAATGACTTTAATTGGAATTAAAAATGTAAAGCGTCATGTCGATGGGTGAGTCGTCTTGAACACGTGTCTGGTGTCGCTCAAGCTCGAGCCTACCTACCCATTTCGAATTTCGACTCCTCAACTGGCCTTGGCCTGGCTCACACTGGCTCACGTGTTCCTTCAAAGACCAGTCTCCTACTACAGCCCTGGTCTTTGGAAGAAACTTGGCTTCCACTCATAGTTTTGGTCCAACTTTACAGACAGCCCCATGTGCCACAAAAAAGTGCATGATGGTTTTCCCAAACGTCAAACGTGCATGCATAATTTTTACATTTCCCCCAACCCTCGCCACACAAGTGTACGTGTGACATGTGAAGAGTTGAACCACTTTCGATCGATTCTGCCCCATTTCGCTAAAAATACTATTTGTGCAAAAGTAAGTAACCACCCACGAACTTTCTTGCAGTTTTTCATCGCACCTACTTCACCCTTTCTTCATACATCCTTCGCACACTTTCCATTTTCAGCTCGTACCAATTCCACTCGTTCGTTCAAGGAGACAGCAACCGTGCGATTGAGAGACACTATGCTAATTAAACGTCGACTTTTCGCTTTTCGCAATTTTTACGACCCAGCAAAGCTCCGACCTTTTTCGCGCAACGATGCGATAATGACGGTATGATCTTTGTACTTGAGCCGTGTAATGATTTTCCACATCCACCTCCTTGCTCAACATTGGACGACTTTGCGCTCGCCATTATCCGCACACACAGGCACACAATTGATTAAATTTCATTTTTTTCGACTCTTCAAGACACGGCTTGATTTGTGGCTAATTATCTCGGAAACGGATGAGTCTACTTACCAATTCGAAATCACGGGGAAATTGGTGAAGGACGAGAGAGAGGTTCACTGAGATTTTTCGTTGCAATCTCCCATTTCAGTAAATGGGAAGTGGTGATGATGAGACACACAACAAAACGGCTACGGCGATTTAGATTCTGATTGAATAAATTAATCTTTTTCCGTCGCACCTCCTGCGCTGTTACGTCCGTCTCTTGGCTCCTTTCGTCCAAAAAATTTTAAACAAAATAAAGCAAAAATTCAGGTGAGAGTTGGAACAAGAGGGAATTTGCGATTCAATCTCGTCTCTGTCTTCTTTTCGACTGAAAAGTAAATAATTTTTCTGGGTTCTCGAGTATGTAAAAATTATGTGCGACTGCAGAGCGCTTTCTTGCTTTCACCCAAACTGCTCTCGGTTTCTGAGGTTCTCGTCGGTGCTCAGATTGGTCTGACAACAGCCAAACATCAGGCAGACATATGTTTATTTCGTGTTTCCTTGTCATAAATAGGCTCTTCGAGGCTTTTTGAGCGATTGAGGCAGAAATCCGGCGACTATTTGAGGTTCCAAGAACTAAACACAGCAGCTTTGTTTTTGTATTATTTTTTTCATTCATAATCATCCCACCAAAACGAGGCACTCGTAATATCCGGAGCTCGGAAGAAGCTACTTCGAGTGAAAGTCGCCCAAGTCTGGGGTTCTGAAGTGAGTCCAAAGTCTTCTCATTAGTAAAAGCTTTATTGAGTTCAATCTTTGTTCTTTCACATGTCTTATAAAAGCAGCACATTTAATAATTTTGTGCGTCCTTAAAAATATCTTTAAGTAGTCAACTGGTTCAATACTTTATGCACAACTGGTTTATACTTGAGATTCTTAACATTAAGTAGATATCGGATAAAACAACAGTTATAAAAGATCTGTGAATGTGCCGGTAAAAATGAGAAGCGAATAAATATTTGGGTAGATTCTCGGGTAAATGATTGTGAGTTTAAGAAAGGCACACTAATATTTAGCTGGATTCGAGTATAAGTAAGGAGCTGTTCACATATTACGTCACGGTCCAAAGGGGGGGGGGGTGTCGGCCGCTCTGTGACAGTCAGTACAAACTCAAGTACTGTTGTATAGGACAAACCGTGACAGAGGGGGGGGGGGTGGGGGTCGAAAATCTCGATTTTCACCGTTACGTAATATGTGAACAAGCCCTAAGTCAAAATGAGGTCTGGTAGTTTCTTTAGTCCGCGAAAGCTTGGAAAGGCTGACGCACGACCACTGGAGCCTCGGGGTCCTCGTAGTGGAACGGTGCACGGTCCACCTTGCTCAGCTCGACCGCCTGCATGGGAGCCTCTACACCGTCGACAGTTTCCCGACGAACTCCGGGCTCCTCACCAATCAGGTAGGCCAAGTTGCTGTCCTTCCAGCGCCCTGAGTTGGCGTTTATATTTTTGTCCTCGCAAACGCACAGGAATAGCGTGTCCACGACCATTTCATACAGCGAGAGAATGATGTGAGCGATGAAGAAGCTCAGGATGGAGATGAAAATGACGACGGCAATGTAGATGCTGACGTCTTCTCGGTTCTTGAGCAGGAAGATGGAGATAATCCCGCAAATGGCGGCTACTGCAAGCTTGCCGAGGAACAGGATGAAGTCCCCAACGCCGTTTATGGTGGCCACCTTAAAGGAAAAGGGAGGAAGAAAATTTACCATTGGGATTTTAGACCAAAACTTTTTTGTTGAGAAAACAGTCTTTCAAGTCTTGAAATGACTACATTTACCTAAACAAATACGTTTCCAGAGATTTTGGGTTGACAAAGTAGAAATCAAAGAAAATTTTTTTTTTGTAAAATTCTTAAGTTGACCAAACCTTGGCTCGTTAAGAAAATCTCGATTTTGGGATTTTTGGTCAAAAAATTTTTGGCGATAAAACAGTTTCAGAAGGCTTAAAACAGATAGATTTACCTTAAAAAATACGTTTTCGGAGATTTTGAGTCGAAAAAGTGGAAATTGGAGAAAACATTTTTTATATGAAATTCGTAATTTTATCAAACCCTATACTCGTTAAGAAAATCTCGATTGTCAAGAAAACAGTCTCCGAAGGCTTAATATGACTAGATTAACCTCCAAAATCACGCCTCTAAAAATTTTGGGCCGAAAAATTAGAACCAGGAATGCTCACCTGAATGGCGTTGGACGTCAGAGCCTTCCATGCTACGCCAGCTGCTGGGCAGAAATTGAGACTCTCGATGGCGATGACGGTGTAGGCGTTGTGGTTAAGATATCGGATGAACTTCTCGAGCAGGTAGAAACAGCAGATGCAGCACTTCAGGCCGCACTCTGCACACCCACTCTGCCCCTCCCCCTTCTTGAGCTTCGCGTAGATGTACATCAGAATGAGTCTGGGGATCTTGAAGATCGTAATCAGGAAGGACCCCTTGGCCACTGAGCCCAAGTGGTACTGCACCAGCTTGCTCGAGGCGGCCAGGACCGGGGAGTCGACGGGCTTACGGAAGTACCAGAACACCACGGCGCCGGCAATCGCCATCTGCTGGCACGCAAAGATGAACTCCGAGACCCAGATGAGCGCCACGAGGTAGTAGTAGGTCATGTTGTTGAGCCACTTGACGTTGGCGAACTCGGCGCTCAGATAGGTCCGGTAGTTGTCGACTGAGTTGGGGTTCGAGTTGTTCAGGATGGTCGCGTTGGCTTCCTCGAACGGGATAGTCTGCTTCTGGAACGGGTAGTTGGCCGTCGAGAGACACAGGATCACCCAGCCCCAAAAGACCAGATATATCGTGAGCGAAAGGAACGACAGGATGGGAGGCAGGATGAGCAACGGGAGCTGCAGCATGCACTTGCCGGCCTCCTCAAAGAGCGCCGCCAGACCCTTGAGCTTGTCCTTGATGACGTAGATGATGATGATGATGGAAATCATCACGACTGTGGCGATGACAGCGAGCGCGAGAATGGCCTTCTCGTTCTTTATGACTCCCTCGAGGTAGCCCCCATTCTGCTGGAGGGTATTGTTGTTTTCCTGCTTCACGTCGTAGTACGCCTTCCACAGCACGACCGTGAGGACGATGCTGACGAGACCGACGGTGAAGCAAATGAGGTAGGACACGATCTGGGTCACGCAATGAAGCATCGCGATGACGATGATGGAGAACAGCACGGCCAGTCCGCAAACACCCAAAATGATGTGCCTGAAATCGATGATATTATTCGTATTGAGCAGTGACGGAATTAACTTTTGGAAGCCCTAAGCACAATATGTTTGGAGGCCCCCCAAAAATCTCTAAGAGGCCCCCTAAAAACCAGGGACTTGCACCTTTTTTTTAGGTCGAGGGACCCCTTTTCCAGCTGTCCCCTTTTTTGGCTAAGAGGCCCCTTTTTTAGCCACTAAAACTAACCACTAACCATTTTTAAATTTTAGGAGATGTTTGGATGAGATTTGGCAAACTGAGGGTTTTAAAATTTCTGCCTTTGGCAGAGGCCCAAGACTAGTGCCTAGTTCAGCTTGCTTTTGTTTGGAGGCCCTAGGCACGTGCCTAGTGTGCCTACCTGTAAATACGTCACTGGTAATGAGAGAGGATCATACTAGAGGGGTAGTGGGGGGGTAATGGTAGAGGGTTATCCCTCTACCATTAGACTCTATAACGTACCAAGAGATGTAAAAGTCCCTCAAGACCTCACGGTAGGTGTCCCAGGAGTTGAGCAGGTCGTAGGCGTTGCGGATCTTCGTCAAGGGCGCATTCTTGTCCGACGGAACGCATCGGTGCAGGACGGATCGCTCGTAAGTGACTGGAAGGTTCGGGCAGGGCCCAAGTCTGTCATGGTACTCCTTCCGCCCGGACTTAAGGTTCTCGATATCAAAGTCGTAGCGGCAGTAGTTGTGTCCGGACTCGCGGTAGTACTCGTAGAGGTCCGTCGAGGTGTTCATGTTCCGCTTCGGACACCGCTTGACGCACAGCTTGAGGGAGTTCTCGATGTGGAGCAGGTCGAAGAAGTACAGAAACTTGCGATCAGTCATGTCCTGTCCCGAGAGAGGAAGTCCCAGCAGCTTGTCCTTGTTGTTGACGCCACAGGTGTTGCCTTCAATCAAGAACATCAATATTATTCGAGCCCCACTGTCATCCAGTAATTAGATTAGGATTTCCCTTCCCCCGTACCAAATATTTCACTAATGGAGCCATCAATCAGGAAGTAAAAATAACATAATTTGACGAATCGACTGCCTCGTGACCTTGAACCTCAACTTATGTTGAGTGTTGGGGTAGCTTCGAACCCGCACTTACCGAATGAGTCATATCCATTGATGAGCCGCAACGGGTTGCCGTGGATGAATGAGAATACCTAGAATTTAGCATTATGATAATTACTTCACTTGTTCTGTGTTCCACTAAATGGTTTCTGTACTCACAGCGATGACGAGGACTCCAAGCGAGAAGAGGCAGAACAGAATCAAGAACAAGATATCCGTGCACCCCTTCTCCCTGAGCACTTCCTTTTGGCTTTCGGAGCTAAAGCAACCTCCCATGGCTACTTCGAGAGGGTTTCTGAGCTTCTAATCGGCGTATCGACACTTAAAAGACTGGAGGAATTCGGGCGCTTCACATCAAAGGGAGTGTTTGGGTTTGAAGTGAGCAGCGTTTGCTCTAAGCCGAGGTTTGAGGTTGCCCCGGGTTTGAGTCGAAACTTTGCGCCTTAGAGCATGCCCGCGACTCAAACAGTTTGAACGGAGGTTTGACGTTCAAACGTCAGAGTTCTTTCGAGTTTTTGAAAAGCAGTGCAAATCAGAGTAAAATCCTGTAATTGTGCATGACTTTTGAAAGGGGACAGAACGAAACCATGGGGTGCGTATAAGTGTGCCATTTGCGCGTCCCCCAAACTAGAAAGGCGGCCCGAAAAGCGCGGATTTGGGAAAATAGGTGGAAAAAAGTGTAGCCGTGTCCGCCCTTGTTGAGCTCGAGACCTAGCTGAAATCCAAATCACTTCACTTTGGCACCGCGGTTCCACCTATTTTTAATCAAAACAACCTTGAGTGCTCGCATTAACCCACTCGCGCAATGTTTCATTGAAGCGTGATTCGCAAATTGTCCATTTTGTAGGGAGCAGCCTATTTTTACGTGCCAAGCTCATGTATTTCATATTGATCCGAAAACGAAGAGGACATGGATTACAGCGAGCACGAAAGCTATCGCCGTGAGCTTCTTCTACGATTCCTCTCGCAACTTGTATCGCATAATCAGCGTGGAGGGAAGCAAGGTGAGAAAGTTTTGAGCGACTTTTGTCAAAAATCGTAACGTGTGAAATGTTTAGGCTGTCATCAACTCGACAATTGCTCCGAACATGACCTTCACTCAGACATCACAAAAGTTTGGTCAATGGAGCGACGTGCGAGCTAACACCGTCTACGGCCTGGGTAAGAGCCCCCGAAGCGTCTGGGAACAATCCCCTAATTGGAGGTCTTTGCAGGTTTCGCTTCCGAGGCCGAGCTCGGGAAGTTCATCGAGAAGTTCCAGGAGGTCAAGGAGGCCACCAAGAACGCCATGGCCAAAGCTTCATCCAACGGTACGAGCCTCCCTGACCCTTGAGGGCCTCCACTGACGGTTTTTCGTTTCAGCCATCACTCCAGTGACGTCTGCCAACGCCTCTCCGGTCACAGGACGCGCCTCGGTGTCTCAGAACGAGAACTACGACAACTCGAACATTGAAGTGAGCTCCCTCTTGTCCGTCAGTCGGCCCTCTCTCACGCCGGAATCCTTTCAGGTTGCCAAAATCGACAGTCCCTCGCATCAGAACACGATTACGAGTGTTCTGAAGCAGACTAGCGACACGGGAACACTCTCGACCAACTCGTCGGTGGACGCCTCGTCCGCCGACCATCTCAAGTACGAAAACGAGCGATTAAAACTCGCTCTTGCTCAAAGGTGAGTAGTTGCCGCTGAGAGGCTTTACCTGATATTTCGTTTCCGCAGCTCCGCCAACGCTAAGAAATGGGAAATAGAATTAGCCACACTGAAAAGTAACAATATGAGATTAACAAGTGCTTTGCAGGTAACATTTAATCCAATTTCTTCGCGATTCCGACCGGAAAATGCCAATTTTCACGCTGCTTACTTCTTTTTCCCGCTTCACAGGAATCCACTGCGAATGTAGACGAATGGAAGCGCCAATTACAGCTATACAAAGAAGAGAATCAAAGGCTCAAGATGCGTTATCAGGAGCTGGAGGCTATAAAAGCGGGTAGTGGAACTGTTGTGACGGACGGCATTGTTTCAGATGAGTTGCGGCGCGAGATTTCGCTGCTAAAGAGCCGGATTGAGGACCTGGAGAAGGAGCTGATGGCTCAGGAGAAGGAGCTGCAGGCGGCCAACAAGAGCTTAAAGGACAAGAATAACGATCCGATGGTGAGTTTAATATAAAGAGATGGTATCCTGTAGAGTAGAAGACCTCATCACCAAATTGACGTTTCTTTGAAAATTTGGCAGCTAATTTACATTGAACTTTACATCGGTGGGGAACAAAAATTATCAATATATTTTTTCGAGTCATAAAGACCTTGAAACACAAAAATAAAGCTCTAGGAAAACTCAGAAATTTCTAATGAGAAAGCAGTCAGGAGTGAGACCGAAATGATCGACACAAGAAAGGCCCAAATTTTGGACTTGGTGGATATCTAATTGAATTTCTCACTTTAACTTTTGGTTCCAGACCTGAAACTATTTTTCTTGACTGGCCAAAAGTTCCAAAAATCCAAAATGGGTTGGTTTAAGCCAGAAAAGACTCACTAAGTCCGAAATTTCAACTTGCTCAACTTCTCCGAACTCCTGACGGCCTTCTTCTGAGGGCTTTCTGAGTCATTCTAGAGCTTCAGTTTTGTGTTTTGGGGTCTTTTTGACCCGAAAACCGATACAAAATTCTCAAATGTCTACTCTGAAGGATACAATTTCAATTTTTCAATATAACCAGAGACGTAACCAAAGGTGTACTCCATGATTTTTCTTCAACAGGTCAAGCAGCTCACAAATCTAGTATCTCAGTTTTCTCTGCACATCAGCGAGCTGAACAACGTGCAAAAAGAAATGGACAAACTGTTGCAATCACAAAAATGTACTTGAGAACACGTAGAAAATTGTCGTAGTAGTAGTAAATCAGCCAATGCCGCCACCGCAGCAGCCGTCTTATCCGCAAACAACAATAATAACTTGACTACATCAACCTCCGAGAGTACATTAGGCAGCAAGCTAAGTAGCAGCAATGGGAACAAGCAATCGCCAAAGAAGCTGTCCCCCTACGCGGGGGACTACGAGCGAGACAACATGAACAATACGTCGCCGCCACCCAAAACGGCCACAATTCTGGTGTCAAAGACAAAAACAAAAACAGGACTTCCACTCATGCT
The DNA here is from genome assembly GCA_963930915.1 of Forcipomyia taiwana. NCBI lineage: Eukaryota > Metazoa > Arthropoda > Insecta > Diptera > Ceratopogonidae > Forcipomyia > Forcipomyia taiwana. The sequence goes on along the minus strand of CAWVOI010000099.1, from coordinate 224,080 downwards.
GAAGAAGAACTCGACGAAGAAGTAAAGATTAATATAGGAGTATAGGGTTAAAGATGAAAGAAGAGAAAATCTGTGTCTGTCAGGTGTAGCTCATAAAGAAGCATTTTTGTACCGTAATAGCGTGGAGTAGAAAAGAAGCCATAAAGTTGTCTTTTATAGACTTTCTAGCATCTCCTCGGGGAGAGTTCTCCCCCTTATCAAAATTAACGGACGTTTTAAAAATATTTTCTACCCTCGTAGATTTTGGAACCTTGATAAAATTGGCAATCGATTTATGATAAACTCAGTGTTACTGTTAATGGTATCCAGTATCCACCTGCAAGCCGAGAATCAGTGTCCAGGTGTAATCACGCACAAAGTTACCAGGAGCTAACTGAAATGAACCACCACTCTTGCTTTTACGTAAACTTTAAGGATATTTTGGCTCGATCTCGAAATTCGAACGGCTACTTGGCACCTCTACGAAATATTCGAAGCTTTCTTAAATCAAACTTTTTTCTTACATCACTGACATTACTAAAGAGAAGGGGAGGGCCAGGACCTCCCACATGTTAAATTAATGCTAGATACTTACAAAATATTTAATCACATCACATTTGATATTATTCTCGGAGAATCAATGAAGTCTCAGCGAGCTCGAAAAATGCAAATCTTACGTATTAAAAGTACCTTATAGGTATTCGTGAACCTCTGGTTATTAGTAGAGTAAACCGACCCCTGTTGTCCTCATTTTCGTCTCACGCCCTTAGTTTTACGCAGCTTTCAGATGCGCATCTCCGCATGCATGGCAGACTTATTGGACCCTGAATGAATTTTATTATCCTCGAAGCAGTTATATGAAATGCCACAGTATACATGGAAGTTACATAGAATATGGTAAAATTAAAGCATGTAAGATATATATTATTAAATATTATAAATAAACCTTGAATATTTATGAAATTTGACTCGGTGTTTTCTTTTCGCGAGAAACTCTTCGGCTCTTTTGGAACTGAAAAAGAAACCCTCGTGCTGAGCACGAAGGCGTTGTAGCGAGAAAGCTGGTACTTCGGCGTGTTATCAAAATATTTGTGAGCTCGAGTGAAAGTCGATTTTCGGCCATATGTAGATTCCTCAGAGGCATCTGAGGTATAATGGGCTTGAGAGGAAAAACTATGCCGGTTCCACCCTACAAACGCTGGACAACTTTCATTCCGAGCTCGCCCCCTCCCCCTCCACTTGCCCTACACTGTCTGATGCGCTCTTGTAACCATCGATATGAGGAGCAGAAGTTTATGAAAAATAAATAGATGGAATGCAGAAAATAATAATGAATATAATCATTGAGTGCACACCTTAATCACATATTAAACCGTTTAATTGCAGTGAATTGCTGCGAAACTCGCTAAACGAGGCGATTCGATGAGTTTTGTTTGAATAAAAAGTAAAAACGAATTCCGTTTGAAGAAGCTGAAGACTGATGGTTTAGCGAATAGGTTAAGTAGCTCGTGTAACTGATAAAGGAGTTTGTTGTTATTATTTTATATACGAGCACATGATGGAGATGCTATCACGCAACAGGTGCGACTCGATCATGCAATCTCGTGTGTTTGGTTTGGCTGGTCAGTGGCTGGTTTGTGGTTGTGCAGAACAAGCATCGCAAGAGGTGCGAGATTCCGGTCCCGGTGGTGAGGCTCGGGAAGGGCTGAACAGTCCTGTAGCCGGAATATTCAGGGGCCCAGAATAGCTCAAGATCCTTAACAAGCCTCAGGAGCTCAAAAGGACTCAAGGGAATGGGGCTTAGAAGAGCTTGTAAGAGTTTGAGCAGAGCTTAGAGGGTTCAAGAGCATCAGAAGGGTTTAAAATAGCTTAGAAGAGGAGCTCAGACCCTCCTTAGAGCCTAAAAAGAGCCTCAAAAAGCAACAAACGAGGCTTCCCGGTACCGGAGTCCGCCTCACCTGCCTCCCCGATGGGTGAAAGAAGAAAAGTGGAAATGTAACATGTACAAGCCGCGCAATGGAGCACCATAATGTACGGAGAATGAAGACGAGAAATTGCATTTTCTTTCTTCTGCTTCATATCTAGCGTGAAGCAGAGCATTTAGATGCATTTATAAGGCGATTACATTACCCAGTACATATTCAGTTTGCCTTTGAATAACTATCAGTGAACATCTAATCAGCACCACCTCGTGTATGGATTACAGTGCCTAAGAGAACCGAAAAGCAAAAGAGAGTCACTAAGATAAATCTAAAAGGACACGAAGAAGCTAAAAACCAAAATTAAAATGAATAAGTTTGTGCAAATTGTGATCGTTGCGTCCTTCACCTCGTACGTGGCTGCTGCCGCCGTCCACCAGACAGAGTCGTGGCTCGGTCCCGAGTGGGGCGTCGTCCAGAAGGTGTACGACGATTGCCAGGACAAGGATGACTTCACTGGGTGCCTCAAAGGCAAAGCTCTCACCGCCATCTCCCGCGCCGTAGATCAGGTGAGTCCTTTGACCCCCCAAACCTCCCGAATTTACACGAACTCTGGGCCCAGGACTCGATCCAGCTGGCCGATGGAATCGTCCTGGTGAAGGAGAAGAACGCCACCGTCAACGAGGAGATCCAAGGATTCACAGATCCACGCAGCCTAAGTGGATTCAGTGGTATCGACCGCGCCATCATCCAGAAGCTGGGACAGTTCTTCAACACCCACAACGTTCGTGTCGACATGACGGGAGCCGGGAGGGGCAACAAGGACAAGAAGGGCCACCGATACGTCATCGCCGCCCTCCTCACCGCCATGGGAATCGCCGGACCTCTCGGCTTGAAGGCTCTCGCCACCATCGCCGGAAAGGCCCTCGTCATCAGCAAGGTAGGTGTTGGCTAGCGTCTCTCGTGCGTCTCTTCAGAGAAAGTCTGGCTTTTCTAGGTCGCCCTCACCATCGCCGGAATCATCGCTCTGAAGAAAATCTTCTCGAGCGACCACCACGAAGAAACCAGCTTCCAGGTCCACGCTGGAGACCATAACCGGTGAGTCCAAATCGGGGATTCCCGAGAAGAGCCCCCCCTTATTGGGAACTGCTTGCGTCTCTTTGCAGACGAAATGCCTACGTGGTCCGCACCGTCAAGCCCGCGGCCGCCGCCAGCGTCGACCCCTACCGATACTACTACGACCAGCACTACGGGGCCACTGCCTAAGTCAAGGTCGTGATGCAACGTGACGAAGAATTCCCAAGGCCGCGTAATCTAGATTTCTCGTAACTCGTAATCATCATGTGCGAGCATAATACGCCTACTTGCATATCGTTGACTTACTTTCTAACACGCATCAGGTACTGTTGTTTTCTAGCAAGCATCAATGTTAAATATGTTTCATTCAATGATCGCATATTAGTTATGATAATTGAAGCAAAAGAGAAATGAAGCAACGCATGCTCGTGTGAACATTTGCAATTATGTGTGTATGTGTTATACACGTTTTGTTATTAATTTATTATTTAATATTTTATAAACAACACGAATATTTATTGCTCTGTCCTATTTATTTTGATTATTAACAATTAGATAACGTAGCACATAGAGGTAAATTAGATGCTTCGGATTCACAGCGTATCGTATCGTATTCTAATAGCTTAGTAATGATAGTGAAAAGGAGTGAAAAGTGAACTGATTACCTTATTTGAGTGGCTAAGAAAGTCATCGTCGAACATGGAAAAGAATAAAAATTACAAATTGAATACTTTTTTCGAAGTTAGCAATTTATCAGAAACAAATAGCTGTAAGAGTAGGAAATTAATCTCATGGTGGATGATGACGCTTGTGCGCTGTCGAGCAGCAATCGGAGAAATCGGAGGCTAGCAGCGCAGAAAATTGTCCCACTGCCAACCCGTCCAGTAAGTCGTTACGAGTACCTAATGAAATTATTATCGCGGTGGAATCCGCAGTCCTGGCTTCTTATATGATTGCAATTAAAGATGTTTTATCATGTCACGATGTGTTTTGGTTTCTACAGACTGGTGTTTTAACCCATTTCTAGTCCTCTGTAGAAGAATTTTTGGCTGAAACGTTCTTGGATCAGGTTCAAAGTGTACCTCAATAATTTTTTCCATTCGGCTCTGTTCTGAGCTTATGTCTTAAGTTGCGTCCCAGACCTTCCGTGAATCTCTGCTTTCTTGATCATCTTGCTTCTACAAGTCAATTTGGGTCTTTTTCTTCCTCTTGATCCTTGAAGATTCCACTTCAACGTGACTCTTCTCTGCGAAGAGTGTGGCCGATTCATCTCCATTTACGCTTTTTTAATTTCGGCTTCAATTGGTTTTTGATTGGTCACTTCCCACAGATTTTCATTTTTAATGACATTGGGCCAGAAAATTCCCATTTATTAACACAGATCTGCAGTTTTTGAAGATTAGACTTGCTTAGTCCCCATGTTTCGAACCAATAAAGCAGCACACTAAGTACAAAGCTGTATATTGATGAAGCAATCTTCATCTAGAAAAACGACACTATAAACACTCAGAATGACAACTTTTGCCGCGGTTATCAATATGACAATTTATTCACAAAAAATTTTGAAGAAATTCAGCAGGCTTTGTAATTGTTTTCCAAAATATTTTTTGAAGAATTTGTACTACTGTATCCAGTTTTTGTAAGTTTCTCTCGCTAAATTTTACAAATTATTGTAAAAATTGGATTATAGACTGGTGTTGAATAAAGTCACACAACTGTGACGAAACGTCCACCAAATTTGGTGTTTTCATAAAAAGTGAAAAGTCTTAAAATCATTGATAATAAATTTTTGTCCGTCTTGATAAAGAAGGTGACAGCCAAATTTTTCTCAAGGACCAAAACACATATCCAAAACTCAAGTAGGCCACAAAATGTCGGGCAGAAATGGGTTATTATGGAAACTAAAACAAGAAATACAATAATGGGTAGATTTAGTGAGCAGCGGAGGGACCATGAGACCCGGTGGAGAAAATATCGTGGGTCGAAAGTTTGAAGTAACAAACGCTTGTGAGGTTTTATGTTTTAATTATCATATTTTACGCATTTTATATCCATTTCTTTCCCTCACCTTTCTTTGTTGTTTTATCAGAACCGTGTGTGTATTGTTATTGTATCACCTTTTTATCACATTTAAGCAGCGATATTTTACGGCAGTAAACGCTTTAAAGCTTCTCACACAATCATTTATCTCGGAGTCACAAACTGTAGCGAAGCTGAAACCTTACCCACCCACTGTGAACGCGCAGTGTTACTCCAATCTGCTGCCTTTCGGTTGTTGATTAATTTGTATATTTCGCTGCTCACTCGGATATGATAATTAAAGAGTCGCTCGAGATAGGCCAGAAACTCCCAATCACGTAGCTTTTCCATTTCCGCATCCGGCCGTTTCATATTGAATGGTGGTCATATTTTATGCGAGCGGAGCTGGCGGAGAAAAAAGGGCGGCAGCAAGGATAGATGAAGAAAAATGAAAATAAAATTTATCATCAAACCACAATTGTTGCTACGCAAAGATAAGGCAGCCCAGAAAAATTTTTAAAAAAATTGATCGTGAATCAAAGGAGGCCACGAAATCAAAATTATTGTAAAGACTTCACTTGTTTGAGAGATGCAGAATAAAGCTGACGTGTTGTAATAAAATTGTTGAAGAAAGATCTTGCTTGTCCCCTGAATTGCAGGTATATTTGGCCCTTCGAGAGCCCGGAGTCTTGCTTGTTCCCTGAAGCTCAATTGAATCCTGAATTGCAGGTATATTTGGCCCTTCGAGAGCCCGGAGTCTTGCTTGTTCCCTGAAGCTCAATTGAATCCTGAATTGCAGGTATATTTGGCCCTTCGAGAGCCCGGAGTCTTGCTTGTTCCCTGAAGCTCAATTGAATCCTGAATTGCAGGTATATTTGGCCCTTCGAGAGCCCGGAGTCTTGCTTGTTCCCTGAAGCTCAATTGAATCCTGAATTGCAGGTATATTTGGCCCTTCGAGAGCCCGGAGTCTTGCTTGTTCCCTGAAGCTCAATTGAATCCTGAATTGCAGGTATATTTGGTCCTTCGAGAACGCACGAGCCGCCATGGAGCTACGTTCTAGCACTAAAAGAACCCTGGGAGCCGTCCCAAAGAAAAAAACGGCAGAAACCCATGTGGATACTCCAATGCCTAGAAAGGGGCGTCCACAGAAGAGAAAGCAGGCAGCCAAATCAAAAAAGCCTCCTCCCGTCCAAGAGACATCAGATTCCGACGACGAATCAATGACTTCCCGTACAATGCAGCAGCTTGCAGCCCCTAAGAAGCTTTCGGCTGCACAAAAAGCACGTCCTGCAGCCAATATCCAACGAACAGCAAGCCTTCATCATGTTCGTAGCAATCGCTCTCAAACTAGTAGCCGTTCCGTGTATTCAAGTCGAGCAATGGAACTCGATGAAGAAGATGAAGCTGAGCAAGACCGGCTTCGAATCGAGCAAAGGAAGGCTGAACTGGCCGCTGAGGTTGAATTGCAAAAGATGGAGCTTCAAGCAAACTTCAACCGTAGACGGCTGGCGAGAGAAAGAGAGTTGGAGTTACTAGCCCTTGAGGAGGAGCAAGACGCAAACAACCAGGAACGCGTTAGAAATTGGGTTGCAAGGAATGAAGAAACGAGACATGTCCCTGGCATCAGACGAGCTGAATCCTTTCGAAGCATCCGTGAAGAACCTCGTCTTGCACAAAGTATGAGGGCTGCATCCATTCGACAGCCCCCTGAACCCACGAGACATCCAAGTAGCGATGACGTTTTGAACCAGGCGTTCAAAGCCTTGGCTCTCCGGAACATCAGGGACCTTCCTAATTTCTCTGGTGAAATTATGGATTGGCCCATCTTCGAGAATGAGTTCAATTCCACCACTGAAGAGTTCCACCTGACCGACCGCCAAAACTTGAGACGTCTGATCAAGTCATTACAAGGAAAGGCGAGAAAGGTTGTTGAGCCGTTGCTGAGCAACTACGAGAACGTGCAACAGATTATGAGGACCCTGAAAACCAACTTTGGTCGTCCTGAATGGGTAGTTGCTAGTCGTCTGGAAACTCTTCGAAACTTGGAGCTTGTAAAAGAAGGCAGCATCGAGTCGTTCAGAAATTTTTACAATGCTGTAATTGGAACCGTAGTGGCTTTGAAGAGCGTGAAAGCAGAAGCTTACTTGATGAATCCAGAACTCGTTAGCCACGTCTCGGAAAAGCTTCCAAATTTTTCACGAGAGATGTGGATTCGCCACAAGGCTCAACTCGTCAAGAATAATGAGATTATTACGTTCAAAACATTTTCTTCGTGGTTGGAGGATGAGATGGAGAACCAGTTGTGTAAGGTCGTCCCAACGTTTGGCCCCAAGAAACAGACGAGCAGCTCTAGACAAAAACCTGCTGTTCTCAACGTAAATTACGAAGAAGAAGCTGTTTCAGCCGACGAAGAGCCTAGCGAAGATGAAGCCGTTCTTTTCGTCAACCAAGGTACCAGATCCTGCCCCCTCTGCAAGACTTCTGACCACTCCAACCTGATGAAATGCGAAAAGTTCCTGAAAATGACCATCGAGCAACGTCGAGCAACCGCAAACTTGTGTAAAGTTTGCTACGTCTGCCTCAAGTCGAACCACAATCGTAAGAACTGCAGAGCAAATAGGACCTGCGAGAAATGTGGATCAAAATATCATCACGAAATCCTGCATCCCGAAGAAACAAGGGCTCAAACCGCTACGACCCCGAAGGCTGAATCCTCATCCGATATTAGCGATGTTTGCAACGTGAACCTTCCATCTTCACCAAACACGCTTTTACGAGTTGGTAAAGTCAAAATCCGCTCCGGAAACTCGGTCAGAGAGATTTTCGCGCTATTCGACGAAGGCTCCACCCTCTCCATGATCGATAGCGACCTAGCTGATGACTTGAATCTTCAAGGACGCGTGTCACCAATCACGTATCGCTGGACCAACGGTATCACACATCACGACAAGCAATCGAGAAGGGTGCATTTCGAAATTTCGGGACCAAGCAGCAGCTCCAAATGGTTCCCATCCTGCAACGCACGCTCCGCAAAGGACCTCAACCTGCCACAAGTGAAGTTTGACCTCGACAGAATCAAGGAGCTCTACCCGATGATCGACGAATCTAAGCTCAGAGTGATTCAAGGAGCGAAACCTCAGCTCCTCATCGGCTCAAATAATGCTGGACTTATCGTTCCCCTTGTGACGCACCAGACCTCAATCAAGGGCCTGCAAACAACTCGTTGCCACCTTGGATGGACCGTCCATGGTGAAATCGACCCGGAATGCCCTGAAGAGTCCGACCAGTTCCACATTTATGTCTGCTTCAACGAGACTGAAGACATGCACCTGACCAGCCTCGTCAAAAAGAGCTATGAGATAGAGGAATTTGGAATTAAGACTCAAGTTCCACGTCTCTCCGAAGAGGACCAACGAGCAATCGACATCGTACAGAAGACCCTGAGAAGATGTGACGATCGCTTCGAAGTCGGACAGACATACAAATTTAACAGCTTCGCATTCCCGGAGAGCAAACGTCAAGCTCTTAGGCGCCTCTACATCATAGAGAGGAAGTTGGACCGAGACCCAGAATACGCTCAGCAGTACTGCCAGAGGATGGAAGAGTATTTCGAGAAGGGCTACGCAAGAAAACTCGAGCCACATGAGCTACCTGAGACGCCAAACACGTGGTACCTGCCCCACTTCAGCGTCGAGAGCTCAAACAAGTTTAGGATCGTTATGGACGCAAAAGCGAAATCCAGTGGATTCTCCTTGAACGACCTACTTCTCAAAGGCCCTGACTTGGTCCCATCGCTGATCGGCGTCCTGATTCGCGGAAGGAGCAAGAAGATAGCGTTCACAGCGGATATCAAGGAGATGTTTCACCAAGTCCGAATCAGAAAGGAAGACCAGAACTCACAACGATTCTTATGGCGCGGCATGAATCGAGCAAGTCCCCCCGACGTCTACGTGATGGAAGCCATGATCTTTGGAGCAGCTTCGTCGCCATTCATAGCTCAGTTCATCAAGAACTTCAACGGAAAGGAGCTAGAGGAATCGTTGCCAGGAGTAGAGAGATCTACTGTTCGACAGCACTACGTCGACGACGTGTTTGACGGCACCAATACTGTGGAGGAGACCACGCAACTGATTCAGAGGCTTATCGAGGCTCACCAACACGGAGGATTTAAATTGGTGAAGTTCACCTCAAACTCCCCCGACGTCATTAAAACTCTCGACCCCGCTATTCTTGCGCCGAACTCCCAGAGCACCACCAAGCTGTTGGGTCTGATTTGGGATCTAGGTGCAGACGAGTTCGTATTTTCACTGGAGTTCCCCAACCTGGACCCGCGATTGAAGAACCTGGAGCAGATCCCCACTAAGAGACAAGTCCTGAGTTTTATGATGGGAATTTTCGACCCTCTTGGAATCCTGAGTCCGATTACAATTCATCTGAAGATTCTGTTCCAAGACCTGTGGAGACTCGAGACACCATGGGACTCCAAACTACCGGAAAGTATTCAGCCACGGTGGAAGGAGTGGCTAGAAGAGACGAAGAAGCTCGAAGAAGTCAGAATTCCTCGATTCTACTTCCCGCTGATACCGTGCTTCGGTAACGTGGAACTTCATGCCTTCTCCGACGCAAGTGACAAGGCGTTTGCTTGCGCTGTCTACCTTGTTCATCGAACCCCAAGAGAGGCTCACGCAACGCTGGTGATGGCTAAATCCAGAGTAGCCCCGAAGAAGCAGCAGACCGTACCAAGATTGGAGCTCCAAGGCTGCGTGCTCGCCAGTCAAATCATGAAGACGGTAGAAGAGGAATTGGACATGGAAGTGACCCACCGCGCACTTTACACAGACTCAAAAGTCTGTTTGCGCCAGATGTCAACACAAGAGCGTTTGATCGCCTTCGTCGCCGCCCGAGTCAACCTAATCAAGGAAAATGGCCACCCACCGTCAATGTGGCACTGGATCCCCTCAGCCTTGAATATCGCAGACGCTGGAACGAAATCGTCAAAGTTCGAGATGATTCACGACTGGATTCGAGGCCCTGAGTTCCTGCTGGAAGATCGAAATACCTGGGAGAACCAAGAAGATGTCGAGCTCACGGAAGAAGAACAAAGTCTCTTCGTGAGTGACCTGCAAGAAGAAGAAGCCCAGCTTTTCCTCAACAGCCAAGATGACACCGATCTGTCCACTTTGCCTAAGATAGAACATTTCTCAGACTTCTATCGCTTGATTCGAGCCACTGCGTTTACTCTCAAGATAGCTAGGGTATTGGCGCTCCCAAGAGAAAGAAGGCCTAAATCAATCGCTATTGGTGTCCGAGACGTAAGAGAAGCTGAAAAGAGGTGGCACATGAAGATCCAAAGGGAGGCCTTCCCAGACGAAATACGAGCTCTCCGAACAAAGGGTTTTGTTAAGACGTCAAGCAGCCTCTACGAGTTGTCACCATTCCTCCATGAAGGCGTCTTGAGAATGAGAGGCAGAATACAAGAAGATGGTCACCCCTTCGAGGTCAACAACCCCGTCATACTTCCCCACGACGCTGTCTTCACCGAACTTCTCGTACGAGCCTTTCACGTCGCAAACGGTCACCAAGGAACTGAGACCATCATCGCAAACCTTAAACAGCGACATCGAATTTTGAGAGTTCGATCAAGAGTCAGGAAAATTGCCAGAGAATGCATCACCTGTCGCGAGCTGCGAGCCAAACCCAACGAGACTCAAATGGGTAACTTACCTGCAGAACGAATAACTCCCTTTGTTTTTCCTTTCACCTACACAGGAGTCGATTATTTTGGGCCCCTGCAAGTCAAAGTAGGCAGACGACTCGAGAAACGCTGGATGGTATTGTTCACCTGCATGGCTTCAAGAGCCATTCATCTTGAAATCGTCCCATCTCTTGATACAAGTCACTGCATCATGGCCCTTAGATGTTTCATCGCATTCCGTGGGGTCCCTAAAAAGTTCCTCTCCGACAATGGAACTAACTTCGTCGGAGCAAACAACGAACTTAAGAAGCTTGTCGAAGAATTGGATCAACCCCAGATACAAGAGACAATGTGCGTGAGAGGAATCGAATGGTCGTTCATCCCCCCCGGAGCGCCACATTTCGGAGGATCTTGGGAAAGACTTATCAGGACAGTCAAAGTTGCTCTCTCCGCCATGTTGAGAGAGCGCCACCCCTCCGATATGGTTCTCAAAACAACTCTGTGTGAGGTCATGAACGTCGTCAACAACCGACCTCTCATTCCCGTGACCGAGGAAGCGACTGAGATTTTGACCCCCAATCATCTCTTGCTGGGTCGAAACAACTTCATGCAGTACGACCACGAGTTCGACGAACGAGATTTGGACTGCAGAGCAGCGTATAAACATGCCCAAATCTATACAGACCGATTTTGGCGCAAGTGGCTGAAACTGTATCGCCCAGAACTGCTTAAGCGAAGCAAATGGAGAGACGACCGCAATTATCACGAGTTCAAATTGGGTGATCTTGTAATGATTATCGACGAAAATCTGCACAGAGGAAACTGGCCCAAAGCAATAGTGGAAGAAGTACGACCCGGAAAGGACGGTAAAATCCGCACAGTCAAGGTCCGAACATCTAAATCAAGCTTCATCAGGCCAATTTCGAAGATAATTCTCCTACATCCAGCTTCTTCGTCCCCGGAGAATGTTGCTACGCAAAGATAAGGCAGCCCAGAAAAATTTTTAAAAAAATTGATCGTGAATCAAAGGAGGCCACGAAATCAAAATTATTGTAAAGACTTCACTTGTTTGAGAGATGCAGAATAAAGCTGACGTGTTGTAATAAAATTGTTGAAGAAAGATCTTGCTTGTCCCCTGAATTGCAGGTATATTTGGCCCTTCGAGAGCCCGGAGTCTTGCTTGTTCCCTGAAGCTCAATTGAATCCTGAATTGCAGGTATATTTGGCCCTTCGAGAGCCCGGAGTCTTGCTTGTTCCCTGAAGCTCAATTGAATCCTGAATTGCAGGTATATTTGGCCCTTCGAGAGCCCGGAGTCTTGCTTGTTCCCTGAAGCTCAATTGAATCCTGAATTGCAGGTATATTTGGCCCTTCGAGAGCCCGGAGTCTTGCTTGTTCCCTGAAGCTCAATTGAATCCTGAATTGCAGGTATATTTGGCCCTTCGAGAGCCCGGAGTCTTGCTTGTTCCCTGAAGCTCAATTGAATCCTGAATTGCAGGTATATTTGGCCCTTCGAGAGCCCGGAGTCTTGCTTGTTCCCTGAAGCTCAATTGAATCCTGAATTGCAGGTATAACAATGGATTCTTTTTATAAGGTTCGCGCTATCTGCTCCACCTCCATCGCATCGGAGATCTGGCACGGGTGGCGGACGACGCGGGGGTATAAAATACCATCGATTGCATTCATGATTTTAAGGATGTGCCGAACCAACTGCCAGTTTTATTTGCAAAAAGGCTACTTTAGTGGCTGGCACAAGACGAAACGAAATTGAGTTTGAGAATATAAAAAATACAAAAGCCAGACGATGGCGAAGAAGGTAGCTCCGAATGGGCGGTAAATAATGGGGAGTGCTGGCATGGGGCAAATTTAGTAGTAATTTTTCCATTGTTTCTCAATCCATATTTTTTCCACTTCTATTACATTTATCACACCATTCGCTGCTCCCGCTCCAGCTCCGTTTCGCCTCCTTCTGTACATGAAAACTCTGCACTGTGCACGCGTATATGAGCCTGGCTTGGCACACAACTCAATTTATGGGCGATACGTTCATGGAATTGTAAACAATATCAAAATGGAAAATCCAAAGTTGAACTGCGCTAAGAACGTGCGAATAAGAGCCGAATCAAATCGTGTACTTGCTGCGAGGCAAGTGCAAAAAGCAATGGTTGGAATAATTCTTTAAAAAATTATGTTTTTACCCTTCGAACTATAATCGAACCTCGGGATTGATGAAGACAGACAGACAAGAAAGTTGAGGAGAACCCCAGCAAAGTCGAACGTAGGTATAAAGGAAAGTAAAAAATCTATTGAAAGTGCACGTAAAATGGAAAACAATAAAAATCCTAAGAAGGGAAAATGCATAAATCCTTTTTTCCGAAGAAAAATAAATCTCTGTAGTGAAATAAATAAAAAAATGGTGTCTAGATTGTACATAAAACCAATAAAAACAGTGTTTGCCTTCATTTTCATACTCATTCCGCTCCTCCGCCCGGTCTCATGGCAATTGAGATCCTTCGTCTTGTGCCTCAAATTTTCCTTTCCCATTTCCCTCCTCTTCTCAAACTTTTTTTATGATAATAAAAATAAATCGAGTTCGAAGTCGGGGAGAAATTGAATCGGCTTCGGTTTGGTCACTTCTGTTTGTCTCTCCGGTCCGTCGACATTTCTGATCTCCTCGCAAATATGCCCTTTTTTGCCAGCTCCGAGTCATGCAGGCAGACACAATTCCGAGAACGAATGCCACTTGTCGTCAGTCTTCCGTCTAAATCCATATTTCCTATTAAATCATCATCATAATAACTTATCAAAATTTCAAAAAGATATGGCACAGAATGCGTTATGAAAAACGGCCGCATTCCTCGCGAAGCTCCATTCCGCTCTCGATGCTCTTTCACGACGATTGACGATGATGACAGCGAGCAAAAAGTGGGCCACATTGCTTCATGCGAATTGATTTATATGAGAATTTGAGCGAGCAATCAGCCGAAAGTGATATAGAAAAGGGAATAATTAAAAAATAATTAATTATATACGATAGTTTTTCCATCGTCGTCTCTCTTGTGATCGACGTTTTTGCCACTGCCCGCCCGAATATTTTCGTTTGCGTTTGACGAATTTATTATTGATGGGTCTCGCGACGATGGCAAAAGTCAAAATTATCATTCCTTCCTCCGGTTCCCTGGAAAAGTGCAACTTGCTGCTGCTGGCGCCCACCACATGAGATATCTAAAATATGCCCGTTTTTGCTATCAACATTCCCATACGCTGCCGTCCTAAATCTCCGATCCCCGACTTACTTCGCTGCATTCACTTGGAAATGTTCCACGTCTATGCGCATTAATTGAATTTAAATGGAAAATTAAATAAATTACAGTGATTCGGAATAAAATATTTGAGCCAATGATTCAACAACAATGAAAGAATGGAAAAGAATAGGAGAGTCTTCGTGAAACAAAGCGGCAAAAAATATTATTCATGTAATTCCATTCTGACACCGTGCTATTAATGAAGCGGGGCACTGCGACTACCTACCCTCGGACGAGTACCGACGACCTCGCCGCGCCGTACGACGGAGAAAAGTCCGCGTTCTGGTGGAAAATGAAAAATGCTATCAGTCGGGGTGTAGGTCTAGGGGGACTGCGCAAAATGAAGGAAACCCCGTAATTTATTAGGCATAATAATGATGACAATAAAAAATGTATTATATTCGAGCTGTTTTATGTAGCTGAGCTGGGGGAGGAGGCACTTTTTTCCACAAAGCGGGGTAATTAATGATGTTCATTTGCCTTTATTGCAATTTATCATTGACTCCGGCTCCATTATGAATTGTTCTGGCGCTGGAGGTTGCTGTTCTGTTATTAATCTAATAATGTTGGGGGAAGAAACGCATTACTTAGTATTTAACGAGTCAACCTACAACTTTTCTAGAGCTCAAAAAACAATCTAGAGCTAATAACGCAACTTTGAAGCCACAATGAGCTAAAAGAGGGCCCTGAAATAGGCTCCTATAGTAAAAGTTTACTTCTTGAGAGGACAGAAATGGTCATCAAGAACCCCCCCTTACCTACGCCACTGCTAAAAGTTCAAGTTCTTAAATTAAAATTGTCAAGACAAGACTAACTTCAGGACTTCAAGTAATTACAGCCAACACCATGAAATTGCCTGCGGAACTACGGAGCTGGAACCCGAGAACTAAGCCTATGCCTCAATTACTTTTATCCATATCGCAATGAGGGTTTTTATGTGGGTAACGGAATTGACGAGAATCGCTGCACTACCTGATAAAATGCACTTGTCTGCTGATTAAAATTCTCGGGACGCCTCTCAAGTACGTAAATGCTCATGCTTTCGCAAGCCGGCAAGTGTACAGCAACATTGTGATCAGCTTTGAACTAGACCACATTCTTATAGACATCAAAATAATAATGCGCATTATTAAGACGTGTCCAAGTGCTGTGACATCTTTTCCCTCCGATCGTATCGCCGGTAATGGTATGCAGGCGGTGTTTCACATAAATCATTACATAAATTGAAATGTGGGCTCGCAAATGGATATTCAGTGAGTGCTGCCGTCATAACATTTGAATAAATGCGACACTACGACAATATTTTAAAACGATTAAAGATATTAAAAAGAGAATATTTGCCATATTTCGGTCAGTGTGTCTTGCATACGGCTAAAATATTAATGATGAGGCTGTCAGACTGTGGGAAAATACGAAGCCTGACTTCGCATTTCGGGCTGGAATCTTTCCCCGTTTCTTATCATATCTAACAAGCTGCTATCACGGCGATTTTCGAGTTTAAAAGACAAGCTCACAGCCAAGATAGACCAGTAGTCGAAAAATGGCTCTGATATTCAAGTATCTCTTGTTTCTCCTGGTCACCTGGACCTCTCTGGCTGAGGCTGATGAGTCCCTTCCCACAATTTACGGCACTGCCATTGGGAGGAATATTTACTTTGAAAATATCACTTTGCCGAGAGAATTTCCTCGATACAACGTCAGAGGTCACAACAACGCGTCGGCGATCACGATAGTAAACTTCGAAAACAGCAAATTAGCAGTCTTCAGCCCGGATTTCTGCCAAACTTACAACAACCTTGAGACCATCTGGGCTCAAGATACCTCCATTGAAGTCATTCTTCCAGGATCCCTCGATGACTGCCCGAAAGTCGATAAGGTGTACTTCAATAGGAACCTCATCAAGGAGCTCCCTGCCAACTGGTTCAAAAATTCCATTCGCCTCTATCGCTTTGGATTCGATTACAATCTTTTGGAAAAACTCCCAAACGATCTCCTGCCGAGCTGGACGAACTTAAGCCCTTTTTACCTCAGGCACAATAACTTCAAAGAGTTTCCAACAAATATCTACAACAGTGATCACAGTGCAACCTACTACGTTGAATTCACCTCCAATGACGCCACAGACCTCAATGCAAGGGAGATCAAGAAACACCTGCCGAGCCTCTTGACCATCCATGTTGGGGACAACTTGATTCCCTGCTCGCGGATCCCTGGAATCATAGCTGAATTCGCAGAGCTCGGTGTTCGTGTCCTATCAGGAGAAACCGAACGGAAGGTACGAGAGCAGCAAGTCAGATGGGGTTCAGTTGATGGCATTTCGTGCGTTGATGATTCTTAGTCAAAAATTCAATTAAGTTGTTGAATCAAAAGTTTCGTTGGCAATCTTAAACATTTATCAATATCAGCTTGGTTTTGGGTCCAGGGCTAATAAAATAAATACTTAAATTAATAATTATTTAACTCAATATTTCGGCCGTTTTTGTTCGAAAAAATTTTAATTTCCCTTTTCATCATTTGAGCTTCTGAGTAAATCGTTTGATTTATTCACTATGGTTAAAATCATTTTATCTTAGAGATGGAGCTAAATAGTTTTTTTTCCTAACAATTCAATTTAAATTTTTGGCAAACCTACAAATATTTTAAGCTGCTTGATACTTGTATTACCTTTCTACATAGATGTTACATAAAAGATGTTTGTAGTTTGGAAAAAGTCATCGGGATTACACTTTTTGACACCCCAAACCACATATCAAACTGTGGGAAAATACAAAGGCTGATTTCGCATTTCGGGTTGGCTGCACAAAAATGACGCTTTTTGGGATCTCCATTGAAGTTGGACCTTCTACTTGCAAAAACCCAGTCCTTATCATATCTGATAAGGACCGCTATCACTGCAATTTCCAAGTATAAAAAAGCCTCACAGCCAAATACAAACCAGTAGTCGGTTAAACCACTGATTCGCATAATGGCTCCTATTTTCAAGTGTTTCTTGGTGCTTTTTGTCACCTGGACCTCTTTGGCCTTGGCAGATGAGTCCTTTCCTACAATTTACGGCACTCTTCCCTTCGTATCATTTGATATTTACTTTAACAATGTCGACTTGCCCAAAGAATATCCTCGATACAACCTCAAAGGCCACAACAACGCATCTGGGATAGCGACAGTTCACTTGAAAAACAGTAAATTAGCAGTTTTCAGCCAGGATTTCTGCCAAACCTACAACAATCTTGAGACCATCTGGGCTCAAGATGCCTCCATTGAGGTCATTGTACCAGGATCCCTCGATGACTGCCCCAAATTAGACAATCTGTTCTTCGAAAGGAACCTCATCAAGGAGCTCCCTGCCAACTGGTTTAAAAATACCATTCGTCTCTATGGCTTCGACTTCGACAACAATCTCCTGGAGAGTCTTCCAAACGATCTCATGCCGAGCTGGACGAACTTGAGCCCCTTCTACCTCAGGCACAACAACTTCAAGGAGTTCCCATCAAATATCTACAACAGTGATCACAGTGCCACCTACTACTTTCACTTCAGTTCCAACGACGTCACAGACCTTGATGCGAGGAAGATCAAGAAGCACCTTCCAAATCTCCGAGACATTCATATCGGAGACAACTTGATTCCCTGCTCGCGGATCCCTGGAATCAAAGCTGAGTTCGCAGAGCTCGGGGTTCGTGTCCTATCAGGGGTAACTGTACCGAAGGTGCGAGAGCAGCAAGTCAGATGGTCCTCCGTTGATGGCATTTCATGCGTTGACGAAAGAAATTTCGGAACACAAATAAATGAGTAGGTAGAGAGAAAATACAAGTTTATCTAAATCCACTGCCAGCCGATTTGCAAATCTTATCAATTTGATTAGCTGCAATCACTCTGATTTCGTTCAAAGTCACCCAAAAATCCACTGCAGACATCAGTCGTCGGGTAGATTTCTCAAAATGGGTACTGTTCTGAAGCATTTCTTCCTTCTTTTTGCAATCTGGGTTTCTTTCACTCTGGCCGAGGATTCCCTTCCCACCATTTACGGAGTCAAGAATGAAGTCAATTTCAAGTTTTTCTTCGCGAAGATCTCCTTGCCCAGGGAATTTCCTCGCTACAACATCAAGGGCCACGAGAACGCATCGACAACCCACGAAATTTACTTTCAAGACTGCAGACTAGCTGTCTTCAGCCCGGATTTTTGTCAAACTTACAACAATCTCGTTGCCATCTGGGCCCAGAGCACGTCGATTGAAGTCATTCTTCCCGGGTCCTTTGACGACTGCCCTCTACTGGATTGGGTTCACTTCCAGAAAAACCTCATCAAGGAGCTCCCAGCTGATTTGTTCAAAAACACAAAAAGCCTTCGCCAGTTCGACTTTGACTGGAACCAGCTGGAAAAGCTGCCTAACAACCTCCTTCCAGATGGGGACACAATGGGAGTGGTCCCTTTCATGCTCCGCCATAACAACTACAAGGAATTCCCAGTGAATATCTTCAACGAGCACCGGAACACCTTCTCCATTCACTTCAGCTCTAACGACGCCACAGACCTAAACGCCAGGGAAATCACGAAGCACTTCCCGAGACTAGCATCAATTTTTATCGGAGACAACCTGATCCCCTGTTCCAGAATCCCGGGAATCAAAGCTGAGTTCGCAGAGTTTGGAGTCGTTGTAGGGTCTGGAGTCGCTGAGCCACCTAAAGCAAGAGAACGCCAAATTATCTGGGCCTCGTTTGAGGGAATTTCCTGTGTTGATGATTTCACTGATTAACAAATAATAAAGAGAAAAAGTTTTCCCAGACGTCATATGCAGATTTGACAAAAACACCTATCAGATTCGATAAGAAGCTATCACTTCGATTTTTGTTTAAAAACCAACGATTAGTCTGGGTTAATTCCAGTTTTTAGGTGGAATTTGCAAAATGAAGACTGTTCCAAAGCTGCTATTTCTTTTGATAACCTCTTGGGGTAGTTTTGCCAATGACGATCTCCCCACGATTACCGGAGAACTGACTCATGTAAGCTCTTTGTTGTTCCAAAGAGTGAGCCTTTCTACGGATTTTCCTCGATACAACGTCAGAGGACACAACGACGCTTCAGCGATCGAGGAAATCCATTTCAGAAACAGCAAGCTGGCAGTCTTCAGCCCCGACTTTTGCGACACTTACAACAACCTCAGATCCGTCTGGGCTGGAAGCACTTCGGTGGAGGTCATTCTTCCCGGGTCCTTCGACAGCTGCCCCAAGCTTTACTGGGTGGTGTTCACCGAAAACTTGATCAAGGAAGTTCCTGCAGACTTGTTCAGAAACATAAATTTCCTCAACCACTTTGCCTTTGACTACAATCAGCTGGAAAAGCTACCAAACAATCTCCTACCAGCCGCCTCAAAGAGTGACATCTACTCCTTCTATCTTCGGCACAACAATATGAAGGAGTTTCCTTCCAACATCTTCAACGATCACAGGACCACCTACTACGTCTACTTCAGCTCCAACGACGCTACCAACATCAATGCAACGAAAGTCAAGGAAAACCTCCCGAACCTGGCGAGGATTTCTATTGGAGACAACTTGATTCCCTGCTCCAGGATTCCAGGGATCATAGCTGAGTTCAAGGAGCTGAGGACTACTGTCGACTCTGGAGTAGCCGACCCTCCCAAGAAGCGGCAGCAGCAAGTCAGATGGTCCTCGGTCGAGGGTATTACGTGTGTTGATGATTCTTAAAAACGGATTTGTGAATAAATTTATCTGGCAAACGATTAGTAGCTCTTTGATAACATGCTATCAACTCGTATAAAAGGAGGCTAAAATTGAGCTTCCAGTCAGTTGCTATTGAAGGATGGTGCTTCCAATTTTGAAAATTTTTCTGCTCCTGTGCCTTGCTCGGGCTCCTGGTACCTTGGCAGATGAATCACTTCCTACGATTTACGGAGTTTTTGGAGTTCACGGAGCTTACGGAGCAATGCATTTCCGCAATATAACATTACCCCGACAGTACCCTCGATACAACATCAAAGGCGACACACACGAAGTAGAGATCATATCTGTCGAATTCAAGGACAGCCAACTGGCAGTATTCAGCCCTGACTTCTGCGAAACATACAACACTCTTTTCACCATAGAAGCAAGAGAATCAGGCATAGAAGTTATTCTTCTTGGTTCCTTCGACGCCTGCCGGGGACTCAGCAATTTAATTTTCAGCCAAAACAAGCTCAAGGAATTGGATGCAGGCTTGTTGGAAAACATAGCTAGTCTCCGGGTTGTATCACTCAATTTCAATCAGCTGGAGGGGCTACCGGACAACTTCTTGCCTCCAGATGAAAAGGTCAAAACCGAATGGCTTGAACTTTACATGAACGACCTGAAAGAGTTTCCTGCCAACATATTCAATAAGCATTACAGCTTCCGAATAGCTCGTCTCAGTGGAAACGATTTCACGGACCTCAATACAACTGAGGTAATGGAGAGCTTACCGTGGTTGAGGACAATCTATTTCACGGACAATTTGATCCCGTGCTCCAAAATTTCGAGGATCGTGGCTGAGTTCAAGGACTTTGGAGTTAAGGTTGAAATTGGAGCAATAGGTGGTTACAAGAAGCGGGAGCAGCAATACAAGTGGGGTATGGTTGAGGGCATATTTTGTGTCGACGATAAATAATGTTTTCTTGGCTAATAAAGCTTGAGACTTCAAGTCCTAGAGCATGGAAAGTTTTTTTCCCACTTTTACATGGAGCGGGCGAGTCATTGTTTTTCGTGTTCCAACTTTGGAGGCTGCTTTCGAGGCTCTCATGCTGTTGTTCCTGGCATGCCATAGCATTCTAGAATTCTTGAAGTTCAGAGAAAAAAATGTGAAAGTAGGGAGAAAATCCGAATTCGCCCGAAAAAAAATTTCCATGCTTTGTTGAAACGGGTAGGTCTGTTTCTAAATTTGTGGCTGAGAATAGAACATGATCTCATGAAGCTCCGATTAGCTGCCTTATCTTATCAAATTAATTTTTGAATCAGAGCGAACCAGCCTCGATTAAGCGAGTCCGCTCCCCCAAGTAAACATTAGGGGTAGCGAGTCAAGTTCACAATTATGTACCGCAATCGAGGCAGGCTGAGCCGCAGTCACATTGTCTGGTGCCACTTATACTTTTAGTCGTCGCTAGCTATTCATTGACTCGCAAGCAAACCCATTCACCCGACCACTCGAGCCGATTCGGCTCAAATGCGGGTAGACTTTTACATGCTTTACACCACCATTACACTTGTTTCCTTGTGCCTTCGCCAAGCCACGAGCAGCTAGCTCGGTGTTGTATATTTATCCATTTCACACTCTTTACATGTTTGAAGTGCTCAAGCTCGCGCGCATTGTTTGAAATCACTCCAGCAGCGAGCGACTTCTCGAGCCGAATGTGACACGGTGATCATGAAATACTTGGCTGTGACTCTGCGAGTGCCACGACAAGGAGGCTCGAAGTGGGAAAAATACGAGTGACGAACGGCTGAGAAAGTGGAAACACAAGCAGACATCAGACACGCACATGGGAATGATGGAGCAAAGCGGAGGCAAATGCGGGTAAGACGTCAATTAAATTCTTCCTTGTCTTGCCCCGATTCGGTCGACGTCGTCTTGTTGTCTGTCTATTGTGTCTGCTGCCTCGCTAGCCGGCCCCGTGCATGTGTACGAGGAGATGGTGTGAAAATGACCTGCTCCAAATTGATGACTATGTGCCTTCGTCATCGTCTTGCTTTGAAATTCAATCCTCCATCCAACTACGATGTCTTTAAGGTCATTTACACTGTTTTTGCCCGACTCAGGAAACATGCACTAGGTCAGGAAACTATACGAGAGATGTTCATTCATGGAATCCGCCGCACCGCCGCACGCTCAATCGGCCAGCATAAACATCTTCGTCTTGCCAGACGGGAGATTAAGACCAACTCTTGCCGTTTGATCGTCCTGGGGCGAACAACAATGTAGGTAATTTGTTTGGCTGATCTCGGAGGATGAATTTTGGCTTGTTTGCTCCTCGTAGTGCAGGGAAAGTGACAACATGAATTTTAAAAACGGAACAGACCCTCAGACCGAAATCTCTGTCTTCTCCATATTAAATTTGGCTCAACTATGATCCGTCTAGGAGTATCGGTGTGAGCCCCAGACCCACAACAAACGAATTCTTTTCCGTCTTGTAACAATGCGCCGAGCGACCGAGTTATAAAAATCCATTTTACCTTTGATAAGCTCGCTACAAAGGGATATGTTGAATAAAATTTCCATAAATAATTCATTAACTTATTTTCCTCCGCTCCATACCAACTATTACGAGCGCCTTATGCAAGGATTGAGCGTTTTTGTGAATACATAAGCCAGCGAACGCACGGAACTCACCCTCGCCTGGCATAATTTCGATGAAGTGTGTGCCACCAATGAATGCTCGATATACACTCCGGGTTATGTACAGTCTCGACGAATAATTTATTAGCACAAGTGTATAATACGAGCGTTCCCCTTCTCCATTATGAATATTAATAATCATAAGCTGTAATAATAATAACACGGAGCGCAGTGTACGAGAGCAAAGGCGGAGCTTCGTGCACGGGCGCATGCAGGTAGGCAAAGGAGAAGCGAAGAATTTTATGAATATGTGTAATAAAGCGAGCGAGTGGTGGAAGGAAGAAAGAAAAAGAAAACGAAGAGAAAAAATTACCAACCTCAGAATATTAAAGCGTCTACGGAGCACGAAGCGGCGCAGTAACTTGAGTGTGTAATTTGTATGATATACCTTCTGTCAGAGCTGAGTTGTGTATTTATTTCATATTTTTTCATATCCGACTCGTGAGCGTGTGTGCGTGAGGTGGAGGTGGAAAACTGGTAGGAAAATGGAGGGGAGAGGTGCGCGTCTCTCTCGGAGTCGCCAGTCTCTCACTGCGATATACCGATATGCGTATATCGTATATCTTATATCCTACATATCCGTATGCTCCATATGCCGTGTCGCGGTGTAGTGGAAAAAGATGTTTCAGTTTTGTGCGACGACTTAGTAATGTTCAAACGTTGGTTGAGATCAAAGCGAAAACGGCTTTCGGAATATAATAATATCATATTTTATTTAATACACACATATAACATAAGAAAATCTGACAACTTGCAACTCTGATGAAAAGTGATTTAGCGCAATAAAATATGAAAGTGCGGAAGTGCGAAACTTAGCGAGTGCCAGAGGTGCGGGCAGTTGAGGAAAAGTGCAATAAGCTGGAAAACATGGAAACAATTTTGTGAATTCTGACGAAAGTTGGCACTTCGAGAGCGAGAAAAGAAACGATTTTTCCGAGTGACTCAGACTAAAATGATACAGATAGACGGATTACATACGGCATCAGAGGAAACATGTAGTCGAGAAGGTTAGTTGGAGCTTTCTTTATCTCATTACTCGTCAAAATTTTGATTGTCGCGCAAAAGCGAGAGCAGCAGTAAAACTTCTATAAAATGCTTTTCACGAAATGCCGAGATTGATGCGCCGAATAAAAAATATAAGGACAATGGCAGACACACTTCTGAGTGCTGGCACATTTCAAAGCAGCAGAAGCGGGCGAGGAACAAAAAATTTTGAGTGGAAATAAATTTTGATGAAAAATGAAAAAGAAAATACAGTCGTAGGAAAAGCGTCTGATATTAGTAAGACAAATGTGAAAATGAAGAGTATAGTAATGTCGCTATTGTTATGAGTGAAGCGGGCTAAAAATAGTGCGGAACAATATAGCGCGTTATATTTGTTGCTGTCACAGCCGAGCCGACGGTAATTTATCAGTTGAAACGAAATCCACCGATCTCGCGCTGGCATGAAATTTTTTAATTAGAACTCGCCTCGCCCGATTTCCAGGCGTGACTGTGGCAGTAACGATGTTTGACAGCGGACAGTTATGGAGGCGATTTTTAATAATTTCCAATTCCGCTACACTCCCAGAATGGGGAAGACTAATAAGATGTCATGAGTTATGTGCGAAGAAGACAGTGATGGAGGTCATTTATTGAAAATGTTTTGTTTTATTGAATTTAGTTTTTACTGCGGTCTCGCTGCCCGGACAAATGGTGTCTCGGAATGGCTGTTGAGGGGGAAGCAGAGATAATCTTTATAAAAACATTCAAGTTTCAATATTTCGGTTATCAGCCATTTTAATAATCCATTATTCATTAACACTTTTCCGCCCAGAGTTCACAAACTCGGTAATCAAAATTTCCTGTTAGATCGGTTATAGACACCAAAAATCAATAAATTGAGTCCAGTTAAGCTTTATGACCTGCACCTCTTGGAGCCAATTAAATTCTTAGCAAAAGTGTGTCATTAAATAGCAGCTTAAAGTTTCCATTAGAAGTTATTAAAAATCTAACAGTCGTCGAATTTTAATGGTCGTTTCTATCAAGGCCGCCATATCCCAACATTATAAATTCACGAATTTAGATAAGCGTCAATTTTGCAAGTAGTGCCATCACTCAAAACTAATGACAAAAGTATGTACCAAAAACGAGGAGAGAAAAAAAAATCAAAGGTGGTCTAGCAACTGCTCTTCCCAATCGAGAGTCGTAGTCGTAAAAAAGCAGAATAGAAAATATGAACCAGATCAGTTAAGATAATGTAAATAATTGAATCTTACTACCTTGCTACCATCCCAGTCCCCTAATAGATGATTTATTGTTTTATTGCACATGTTTAACAAATTCCAGCCAGCAAACAGACGAGGTTTTTCTGTACATGCATGATAAACAACTTTTTATGCCATTGTGTAGTTGTTGTTAGCTAAGTAACTCTTCAGATAGCTTTATATCATTTTCCGAGTGATTTTAGAAGTGATCTGGAATCTTGTCTGTTTGTCTTTGAAGCGGAAGAACTATGATGTTTAGCTCAACGGGATTTAAATGGATTTTTAACTCCTAATTATTTTACCCAAAGTTACTTTTTCAAACAAAAAATATAACTTTTTAACTAAACGAGTGATCAAGAGACGAAAATCGAAAAATTTTCCCCAAAAAAGGTCAAACTCAACCCCCTCTGGGCTTTACCCAACCGTCATAATGGATGCTCGCGCACAGATCATGAGCTGCAATGTGTTTATTGTTGTTACTATCGCGCGCCAACAAGCAGCTCCACTCCTCATATACCTCTCCAACTGATATACATGGTTGTGTTCCCATAAAAAGTACCAACAAACAACATAGTGCAGTTGATGATGATGAAGATCATAAAATTCCATTTGTATTTCCCTCCAGAACGCCCACCTAGCTGAGCCAGCCCGAGTCGAGTGTAAAAAAGCAGCGCGTGCTTCATGTTGCGAAGCGAAACTAGACACATCGCCATACGTTTTCACGATATGCCCATAGAAACGAGCTGGGCTCATGAGGGAGGTCCGCCGAGAGCCTCTCTCTCTGCGTTCCGTCTGTAGCAACAAAGTCATTAAAGCTGCCTTCGACATCTGCTGAAAATTTTTATGGATAACGGCAATAATCTTTTATAAGCCACGCATTTCCACGAGCAATAGGTGGTTTTACTGCGCTGCATGATTTATATTTTGATGAATCGCCATAACATTTTTAAAACAATGTGGTGTAGAACATTAAATGCCTCGAGTAAAGTAAACACAGACTGTTTCTTTGCCAGCAAACGTGGCAACGAGCCTCATAACTTCAATGCATGCAAATTTAAACGTCACATATCATATTTTTTTAGCAGTTCTTGCGGACTTGCGATGATCCAGTTTCACCGCATTTTTGCATACCCTTTTTAAATTCGAGTCCAAATTTATGTGTGCATGCAAAACATATGATAATGATGGCAGCATACATCAGCATTGAATTTGAGAGGCCAATTTGAATGCGGACGGTTTCGAGGAGCCCGTCCAGCTCGGGCCCGCGTGACATTACCAAGTTCATAAAGCAAAAAATAATTGACGATTGAAAATGAATTCAATTAGATTTGACATAGCGAATCGACGTTCCCATTGGCCGGCCACGAAATTTTGAACTTCGCGGTCAATCAATCGACGAAACCTTTGGACCCATATTGTCATATAATATCGTGTATTTTTTCCGCTCGACGGGTACAAATAATGAAATGGAACTCGCTCGAGTTGCCGAGTGCTCGGAATCAGTGTGCGCATACTTTATTAAAATATTTTGCCATCCATCATTCCATGTGCCAATGAAGTACAAAATGGACATACCTTACCTACAAACGCGTATACATGAGTAGGAACAGCGCATACACATAATAATCATAATAATCAATGGACTCAAACCAGTTTAAGGCGAGCAGGCAAGGCGAGTAAGAAGAAAAATAAAAATTGAAAGGGCAAAAACGAACACTTCGCACACACTCTTCGCGGTTCGCCGTGAGGTCCGCGAGTTTCCAGCCCCGTGGGGGTCCCCCTCGTCCACAAAGGGGCCGTGGAAACTCCCGCGTCAGACGAGCAGCAACGCGAAAAATTCGACGGTCTCCGTACTGACGGAGCAGTCAGAGACTCAGCACCAAAACGACGGAGAGGAGAAAAACTGCCACTCGAAACCTGCTGCTGTTAGTTAATGTAAACGCAACGTGACCACAATCTGCCTTGTGCAGCTACTGCATACCTTCATGTTACAATAACACGCATATTTTATGAAACACAAGTGTCATATTCAATTAAAAACTGATATAAAATAGCGAAATTTATTATGCGTTCTCGCCATATACATCAATTTTTATATAAACCACTGACTGAGCGACATTTTCCTCCTCCGTATTTTGCAGGTGAATCGCATGAGAAACGATCCACAGAAGAAGCAACCGATATAGAGAGAGAAATTACTCCGAACAAGATAGAACAAAAGACGTCAAAAGACATGAGCGGGGAGGACAAGGATGAGCGGCGTGGTCGCGACTCCGAGGACGAAGAGGAGCCCCTCGACGCAGCCTCGCTGGCCCACAAGGCGATGGCCGCAGCGCACCCCTTCAACCCGGCCCTCTTCTCGCCCGGGCAGATGCAGGCCTTCCAGAACGCCGTGGCGCAGTTCACGGTGAGCGCGGCCGCCAACAACATGGACAAGGAGACCCTCATGAACAACGTGGCTGTGCTTCAGACTGCATTTTTCACGCTGCAGCAGCAGCAGATCCTGCAGTTCCAGCTCATTCAGCACCTTCAGTCCCAGCTGCTGAAGAAGAGCGGCGAGAAGACGGAGGACGACGAGCAGGAGGGCGAGCTGAAGGACGAGGACCTGCTCCCGAAGCCCCCCTCTCCCCTTCGAAGGCTCGAGGAGGACTCCCAGACCGAGCTAGATCTAAGGTAGGACGACTTCTGTCTTGCATATTGAGTGTAACCCCCTTTTCTCTCCCACGCAGTCGAAAAAAGTCGCCCAGCAAAGAGCGCGAGAAAGTTCCTGAACCCACTACCGAACCCAAACACTCACCCTCGAGTAGCGAACACAAGTACCAACACAATTTTTCACTAGCTTCTAACATAATCACCGAGTACGACTCGCCGCCCAGCGAGTCCAACTCCCTCGCGATGCTCGAGAAGAAGACTCAGGAGGTCCTGAACTCGGCGTCGCAGGGCATCCTGGCGAACAATCTGCTGACGAGATTGCCTTCGCCAACGACAAGGACGCCGCCAACGGGCGCAACGACCCCTTCAAGCACCGCTGCAAGTTCTGCGGCAAGATCTTCGGTTCAGATTCCTCGCTCCAAATCCACATCAGATCTCATACTGGCGAACGCCCCTTCAAGTGCAATGTGTGCGGGTCTCGGTTCACTACCAAAGGCAATCTGAAAGTGCATTTCCAGAGACACACCGAGAAGTACCCGCACATACCAATGAACCCGAACCCCGTGCCGGAGCACCTCGACAAGTACTTCCCGCCCCTCGTCCCGCAGGAAGCCCTCAAGGAAGTTCCTCCAGCGCCACCAAACCACATGCCGAACCCCTTCCCCCCGCGAGTCATGTTCCCCGACTTCTTCCCGCGTCCCCGCCCTTTGACCTCTTTGGCGGTCCCCTCGAGCTGCGGAAGCCCGTGGATCTCTCGCGCGAGAAAAAGGGGTCCCCGCCCCCGCCCGAAGACCCGCCCATGTCCCCGAGGTCGTCATCGACGAGGGGCCCAAGATCAAGGAGGAGCCCCTGGACGAGACCCTCGACCTCCTCCGACAAGAAGATGTCACCGCCCCCGAGGTCCGACCCCATGGACGAGGACGTGCCGACGAAGAAGGAGGAGCGCGAGTACAACCTGCGGAATAGCAGTGGCCACAGCCACGTGGAGGTTTCCAAGATCCCCAGCGTTTCTCCCCCAGCAGCTCCAGCAGCACCTCCGGTTCCTTGTACCAAGACACTGTTCTCGACCCCGCATTCTACTCGGCGCACCTGCCCCGACCCGACAGCAACGACAGTTCCTGGGAGAACTTTATCGAGATCTCATCCGAAACGTCCAAGCTGCAGGAGCTCGTGGACAATATCGATAACAAGACCACCGAGCCCAACCAGTGCTTGGTTTGCAAGAAAGTGCTGTCGTGCCGAAGTGCCCTTCAGATGCATTATAGGGTCCACACCGGAGAGCGGCCGTTTAGGTGAGTCGAAACGTTCTTCACTTGACGAGTCGTCCGTCTGTTAGCTTTGTCTGTCTGTCTGAAACTTTTAACTCACGGACCAGAAGAACTAGGGAGCTGCGGTTTTTTTGCATCGTAAAGGGCATAGTCCGTTGGGTAAGAAGTTAGACATTTTAGGTCCCCATTTCTTCTAGGAGGGGGGAGTGAGGGGGGTAAACCCGTTATATGAAAGTTCCTTATACTTCGTCCGATTTAGCTGAAATTTTAGTATGTTCTAGTTTGTATAAAATCTAGCAAATTATGGTACCACATATAACCCCTACCATGTACAGGGACGGAGCTAGGGGCCCCAAAAGTTTGTGTGGAGGAAAAATTTTTTACTCAAATTTAACAAGTAAAAGTACTCCTACCAATAACCTTGGATATCCAAAACTAGAAAAAATAAATTAAATCAACCAAAATCGATGATAAAGCTCATGGGTGAATTTTAAAAATTATGAGAAGGGCTGATGAGAAAATTTTTGCTTCAATTTTTTCACCGATTTTGTTTGATTTAATTAAATTCAATATTTTAATGTTTACCCACAAAAACACTAGTCCCATTTCCAACTTTAACTAGCTCGCCTTCGAGCCTATAACCAAATACAAAATACCCAGAAAACCCCTAAAAATTGCAGATTTCAATCTCGAATTATCTGCAGGTGCAAAATCTGCGGTCGCTCCTTCACCACCAAGGGCAACCTCAAGACCCACATGAGCGTGCACCGGATCAAGCCCCCCATGCGGACGCTGCACCAGTGCCCGGTGTGTCACCAGAAGTTCTCCAACATCTTCGTCCTGCAGCAACATATCAGGCTTCACACGGGCGAGATGACCGACCTGACTCCGGAGCAGATCCGGGCAGCGGAGATCCACGACCAGCCCCCCCGTCTGCATCCCTTCGGGCGGCCCCACCACGACTCGGACGACGACGATGCGCCTCCGAGTCCCCACAAGCAATCCGAGAGCATCGGAATCACGCGCGAGAACCTCCGACCGAGACCCCGTTCTCCAGCTCCCGAGGACCTGCGGGCGATGCACACGATGCACCGGCTCTCGGTGCGGTCCAACGAGGAGCTGTCACGGGACTCGTCGCCGATCAGCCAGGGCTCCGACGTGAAGCGGATGCGGTCCTCTAGTCCCCTCCCATCGCCGCCCATACACACTCGTTCACCGATGACGACTCCCCCGGCCGAAGTCGCCGTCCGTCCTCCATTCCCGTACGGCCCTCCGTTCCTGGGCATGCCTCACGTGCTGCCGCCCTTCATGAACCAGGCCCCCTTCATGCGCAACGTCCCTCTGGTTCCTCCGTCGGCCGCTGCCGCCATGCCGCCCTTCGGACTCTTCGGTAAGTTTTTGCCCCTTCTTTAGCTCCAAACCGCGAAAATACCGTTCTCGAGCTCCTCCGATGCACCTCTTCAGAAACACTTGATTGCTATTATTAGGGTTTTCTTACTTACTGGCAGGTGTTCGTGGAAATACAACAACGTGTAATATTTGCTTTAAGACGTTCGCATGCAACTCGGCACTTGAAATTCATTACCGGAGTCATACAAAGTGAGTATTTGGCTGTCAGCTTTGATTTGCTGTAGAACGTCTCGTCTTAGAATCGGGGTTTTCCGCCACTTTTTCCTACACCTGTCCGTCTGTTGGGTTTCTCGTAGTAATTGAACAAGACCATATCCTGTCCTTGATTTTTTATTCTGACCCGTGCTGAAGCCCACTTTCACTAAAATCGATGTCGTTCTGTTTTTCAGAGAGCGCCCATTCAAGTGCACTATCTGCGATCGTGGCTTCTCTACAAAGGTGAGTGACTGCCTCAAATTTATTTTGATCAATGGAATTTCATTTCACTGTTGGCTCAATCCGATGCAATCTGCACACACACACACACTGCACCCGTGTCATGCGTAATTTGAGAGCGACAGTTTCTCTAATAATAGCGCACATGAGTCCATTTATTTTTATCAAGTTCAATGAACGATAGTGAAATTAAAATTTCTCGCACAATTTACAATCCCAGTGACCGTCTATTTTATTTTGCAGGGCAATATGAAGCAACACATGCTGACCCACAAGATCCGTGACATGTTCGGCAACTCCAATTCGGGTGACGAGTCACGCATGTCCAGTACGTCACAGGAGCAATCAACTACGCCTCGTCCGGCATCCAAGGAGGGTGCAAATTCAATCAACTTCGCAATCAAGCTGGAAAAGTCGCAGTCACCGGATTTGGCGGACGGCGACGCGCCCACGAGTGGATCTAGTGCAAAGGGCAACAACGCGGGAGGAGGCTCCCCCAGAAGCGGCTCCCCCTCCTACGCCTCCGACTACAGCCTGAACAAGGATGCGGAAATCAAAAAGTGGTGCAACAAGTTGAGTGAGATGCCCGAGAACATCGTAGCGAGTTGATAAACTCGCCGCGCCGTCGTGAGTCGTGATAGAGCCAGCAACTGCAGCATTGATCAAAGAATTAGTTAAATGAAATAGAGTTCGAGAATAATGATGAAATAATATTTATTAGGTTATGTAAAACTTTATCAGTGTGTATGTACAATGTAACATATCAATAGTAAGCTAAACCACAAAAGACACTACAAGTAAAGGCTTGGAATCATGATTTCCGTTTCCATTTTTTATGGTTTTCAAATAGGTTAATGTCGAATGGAAGAGGAGATTTAATTTGACCAATCAATAAATGAGCTACCGAAGCAAGTAAGAAGCAGACAGACCATTGCAGGCGATATCAGAATTAAAACTCGTATGAATATATAAATTTATTGCTATATTGATGAGGGAATAATAAAAATTGCGGATATTTACAAGGCTTATGGCGGCACACATACCGTATGTATGCAAATTAAAAATGAAACCTACAACACACAAAAAATTACACAAAATTGGTGAAATTAATTATCAACCTACACATCAGCAGTAACCGTATCGCAGCACCAGTTTCGTGTACATAAAAAACTGAAATTTTATTGTGTATAATATTGATATAAAAGCAGAATAATATCAGTGTGTAGTGATCGCGGCGAGTCGCAGGAAAGAGAAGGAAAAGAGTGAGCTGAATGAGACGAAACAGACACATGGCTTGGCTTGGCTCGGCTCGGCTCGGCTCGACCAAACCAATCAGGCAAGTTAGCACGTAATCCACACAATTTTGGTTGAATTAAATTATTATGCAATACCTACACACAAGATAGAAAAATACTCTATGTCAGTAAATCAATGCTAAATGTTTAATTTAAAATTTAATTATAGCTTGAAAAATCCCTAAGCTTATAAAACGAGCACAGGCAGCTCTGTGCTCGAACCCCAGGATTTGTGTACCACCATAGAAAGGTAAATGAAATACGGCAAGCAAAAAGAATACAAAATATATAAAATTTCGATGAAAAGAAAAATATTTGTGATAATATGTTAATTTCACCTCTCTGTTTTTTATTATTATCAGCGTCATTAATGAAATAATAAATTGTATAATAATAAAAATAAATAAAATATTGTATTGTGCGTAATCTAGCCTCATTTTTTTCGATTCGGGTGGTGGCAGCTCCATTATGTCTCGTCGGCGTATAGAGGATAAACTAGAGGGGTCTCTGTGCTAGCACGAATATAAACTCGATCAAGAGAAATCACGGTTACGAGACGAGATTCACGGTAATTTTGGTGTTACGTCGAGTAGTTGGACTTTCGAATAAAAAGCCGCCATAACCATCGATTTTTGAAGACAAGTGCTCCCTCCCTCGGATTGGCTGAACGTCATATTTCGTATAATTTATTCATTAATCACATCACACGTACTATAAATTTATACTCCCAACCCCGTTACCCCACCGAAAATGATGTTTAGAAATGATATTGTTCCGCGAGCACACATGGCGCTTCGTACACGACGAGCTCTGCTGTAGGTCTGCGTTTTCCTGCGCCAATTCTCTCAGCGATGATGAAAATTTAGAGATGTACGAGGAATAAATGTGTACACAAATTCAAATGAAAGTCATGCATGTACTACGACAAAAGCCATACACACTGTTCCTCTGCCGCCACACAATAATGTGCTTGGGAGGTAAGTTATTGCAGGAAAGGTGGTGGTGGCGCACGGAGAACACGGCAGGGAGCAGAGAAATGTTGCGGTAGCAAACGCAGAATTTAATTTTTGGGAAAACGGGGGAGCAGCATTCGCGAAAATGGTTCTTTTATGCATATTTTAAATGTTTTTATGATAACACACGGTGGGGTAGGAGGTGAGAAGTGACGAGGAGCAGCGTATTTCCATGTTGTTTATCAGGTGTTGTGTTTCGGCATGTTAAGTAGGTGAATTTGTAGAATTAAAATGTACAATCCGAGCTCGAGGAAATTCTTGTTTGTAGTCGCGAGTTTAATGGGATCGTTAAAGCCGCAGCTTGGATGTTTGGGATTGGAAATAGAGCAGTTTTTTGCGCATTTTCATCAATTTTGAAAAAATTCACTTATTTGTCCGATATGTCTGTCTGTCCGTCCGTCCGAGTCGTAAAGACTCCGAAACTACAAGACCTAGAGATCTGCAGTTTTTTGCATGTTGTCATGTATAGTCTGGAGGGTGGGTGAAACACTTTGTTTTTTCCAGAAAAGTGCCTGGGGGGTAACTAGAGGGGTTTTTCCATTGTATGAAAGTTCCTTATACTTTGTCCGATTGAGCTGAATTTTAGATATGTGCTACATCATGTCAAATCTAGCAAATCATAGAACACATGTATGCCTCTATCACCTAAGGGGGTGGAGTGAAAGGCCACCAAAGGGGGGAAAATTTAAGTTGCTCCGATTGAGCTAAAAATTTAATATGTTGATGAACTTGTAAAACCTGGTAAATAATTGTTCAACAGTATTCCCGTACCACCACCAGGGACGGAGCTAGAGACTACTTAAGTTTCTACTGAAACGGATTTTTGGACAAAAGATTTTCACTTCGAGCTACGATGCCGACTTGAAAATGCGTTCGTCCTCAACTGAGCGTGTTTTCACAGAAGTCAGGAAATCAGGGCTCAGGCCCCCCTGACAATGTACAAAATTGGAGGCAATTTAAAGGGTTCCGAGCGTCGCCTGGGCCGAAACAAGAAAGAGACAAATGGCGTCTATTTTTCAGGGGAAGCAACCTTTCCCGGCACCAACGCTTTACGTGCGACCGCAATATTGCGGCAACATATCGCATCTAATCAAAACCGTCCCGGACCCACCTAAGCGATGGCTGCCACAAAAAATAAACCACATATTTTGTATGATGAAAAACGGACCAGATCGTGTGGGGTGGAACGACAGGCGAATAATAATAATTTTCCTTGTCTCTCGTGTACGGGAGCGCGTTACAGAGCGCACAACATCTCAAAAAATCGCACACACGTAATATTTTCAAATATGCGCGCCGGCGATATAAGAAACATCCCCTTTCAACCCAGCCAGCGCGCGCTTGTATACTTGTGTAGTTACTGAGGGTTGTGGTTGTGCAATCGGCGGCCAACAAGAACCAATAATATTCTCGCAGACGAGAGATATGAACAGAGTTATGAAATATTTTGACCGCATGCGTAATACCGAGCGTCCTCCATGCAATTGTATCGGAGTATCAGACTATCAGGTAAGAAAAAGGGTGAAATATAATATCCTCCGCTCGGTTCGGAGTTTAAAAAATACACTCTCGGAGCCGGAGGTGAACGAGGAGAGGCGAATGGACGAGAGCCGAGGCGAGGCGAGACGGGGGATGGGAAGGTGGAAACGAGTATCGACGAAAAAAATGGTTCAGGCGCGCGAGATCCGATCGCCCCCACCCTCCACCAACTTCTTCGGCTGCGTTGTGTGCACACTTCAGTGCTCCCAATAACATTGACTGACCAATACGATACCATCTACGTGACAGGCATTCAAATATTACTTTATATATTGCTGCCGATGTTGCCACATGTGCTATCATCGGAAATATGGGGGTTCGGAGGTCGGGCGGGTGGGCATCCCCCCCGTGTACACACGTTATTTTTCAAAGATGGCGGTTCCGATGCCCATGAGTCGTCATTAACTGTCAATTTCCAGCTCTCCATCGATATGACGATATGGAACGGAGTGGCAGAACAGAGCATTATCTGATTTATAGCAGCCAGAACACCGAAGGGAAAGTTATTGCATTACTCAGACGGTATTGATCTGCTAACCCATCGTCTGCCCGGCAGATTGGGAGGGAGACGGAGGTGGAAGTTGGGAAGAAATGGGTTCCTGCCCCGAGCGGAGGGATGAGACAGAATAATTGTAATTTCAGTTCTCATTAAACGCTCACTATTCCGCTCATTTATTACCATCCTCGTATTTTTCTGATGTTTCCGTGCACATGCCTGAGAGACCACAATCGATTGGTGCGTAGGAGGCTACGTAAGTTCTGACATGCGGCATTATATTAATGCCAATAATTTATATTTCGCTGTACGATGGGAGATGACGACATGGCAGATACATAAAAGACTTACAAACGATGACTGTACGGTAGAAACGTCGAAAGTGAGTTGAAATTGGGGGGAAAATGATGCAGATATTTATCTTCATCATTGGCATCGCTCAGTCATGACTATGCTGCTTAGTGCTAGCAAATGCCTGACTTTTTGTCGGCGGTAATCAATCAAATTGTACAAAATTTTATGGATGCCAATTTCGAACATGGTTTCTCATAAAATTGGCTTTCTTCTGATTGGGAGTAGCGATTTTTCATGCCGATTCTGAAGGGGGAAAGAGTCATTAAACTTAGTCAAAACCATTGTTCACCTCCTCCAGAAGAGCTGCTGAGCCATTTGCTCGTGAATTATCCGAAACTAACACGAGATGGAGTTAATCAAAAGGCACCTAGTGGTGTAATACATACTCGTTCGAGATACCCAAGATATAATAATAATAGTTAACAGCTATTACCCGAGCTGCTTCACCAATTTGTCTCGGATCGAGTTAAAGTCTTCATAATGTCTCGTCTGAGAGCTTTATTAGATTGCCTCGCTCCGAGAACCCTCTCACACGAGATAATCGTATCTTATGCACGCCCACATCTTAATCATAATAGTTAATGGCATCTACATTTACCGATATCTGTCTTCTCGCTGTGGACTTCAAACAAACGGCGCTCTAATTTTAACGGCCCGTTTTTTTTCGTCCAATTTCACCCTCAAAGGTCTTTTCCAATTTCCAAACAATGTAAACCAATGTCCTCTGAATTATAAACATCCAAATTAGCATCGGGAAAACATTATTCGAGGAAATCTTGAATATTGATGAGTCGCAGCAAAGGAAAATTTAGCATGAATAAAGCGGCGCAAACAAACGGGAAAATTAATGAATGAAAAACGAAGAAAAAGGAAAAAGTAATTGAGAGGGTAGAATTTTAATTTCGGTGAACTTAATGCTCCGTTCGCGTCCGGGCCGACGTAGCTTTCAGCTCCCGAGAAAAAGGCGCTTTTGAATTCGCTCAAAGAAAGCGGATCTCTGACCCGGTTCTGGCGGGGAGGCGAATAATAAAAATCTCTTTGCAGCTCCGAGTTGGAGAAAAAAAGTTCAGGCAAGGACTGTTTTAATTGCATTTCCTTTTTATCATTATTTTTCGAGATTTCATACAACTACACAAGATCCTCTTTGGTTGTCGGTCGCAATGGTTGGCCTCTGCACCGTCCGCCTCTTTTCTTTTCTTCTCCCACCATTTCTCTTCAAATGAAATGAATAAATTAATGTTTCTTTAATTATGTTTTTATAACGAATGGATTTTATTCAAATGAAAATGAAGAAATGGGAGGCAGGCAAGCAGCCTGGCAGAATGTAATTATGTACAACAACAATATTTTTTCTACTCGACGTTCTGCACGATAATACCTCCAGATTTTTCATTATGGCGCAATGTTTTTCCCTCACTGCCTGTCGTCATTCCGAATTTAATATTATTTTGCAACTTGGCATTTTTAATTCAGCGTTTTTTTTCGAGCACCGACGACCAGTTACCGTGACTCAGAAGACAAAGGAGCGGAAGGTTTGAGCAAAGAAGTACGACAAAAAAATTTCCCTTAATTAGTTTGGAAAAATAAAATCTTTTGTCGCTGGAAGTTGAACAAAGTTTCGAGGCGATCCCGGAACTAGGCCCGCTCTGATGGATAGGTGAGCCTAAAAAGGGAAGATTAAACACAATATGTAATGCAAACACATTGATTATATTTGTCCAGTGACTGTGAAATTGCGCACTTGTTCCCGGGTTAATCTTGCTTTTGTTCCAGCATCTCGCACTACATCCATCCTCTATAATTTTGACGGGCACATGAAGCGCGAGAGAGGATGATTTGGAAATTTGTCACCCCACATATGCTGAGCTCGCTACCAAAGGGTGTCATCATCTCTGTAAATATTTAACGCATATCAGCGTGTACGCGCAACCCCCTTCTTTCGGGTCTCTCGAGTGAACGCAACGCTGAACAAATTTATTACACATTTATGGTATTAAATAGATACTTTTAATATGCAAGCCGAGTACATTTTTCGGATATTATTCCATTAAACAAGTGAGTGAATTGATTTGAGAGAGGAGAGCCGGGCCCGGGGAGGAAAAATGATGGACCAAAGTGTTGCTGTCGATGTTAAATATTAAAGGCACCATTTGCGTGTGTGTAGGAAAGCGTGCAGATGGTGGAGTGGTCCTTAATCGATTTCCCTTTTTGGGCGAACTTTCCTTTTTCCTCGTTACTCGTCTTTGCGTTCACGCGGACGATATGCAGGAGATAATTTATATTACTGGTTTTCCCATTCAAACAAACAACCCCACGCTCCTACATTAGATTGATTGAATTAATTGCTACATATCCCAAACATGCATTATACATCAGGGGGGTTGAAACGGGGGTTTCGGAGGTGGGACGGTAAACGTTAGTAAGTCATTTTTTGGGTAGAGGGAAACTGACCTATCTGGCTTCCTAGACGGCAATCGCGGAGTATTCAAATGTAAATCGGAACCAAAATTGAATTTAGATGTGAGTCAGTGGCGTAGCTGATGTGTGTTTTCACTTGAAATTCAGATTATGTCAAATGTAATTCAGAAAGCATCAATTGCAATTCAGATATACCAATTGCTTTTCAGAAAGGATCAATTGCAATCCAGATAATTCAAATGCAATTAAGAAAACGTAAAATTCAATCCAGGTATCGTCAATTGCAATTCAGAAATCGCAGAATTGGTTCGTTGATTGCATCATCTCAAACATCTCAATACCAATTACAGATAAACTTAAAAACTGCTTATTTTGAAAACTATTTTTGTGTTCTTGATTAAATAAATGATGAAAATATGTCGCAAATGGTACTTGAACTTCCGCTTCTAACCTCCGTTAACATTCTCTTAAATCCGTTTTTGGGCCTAAACTGTGCCTGGAAAAAAAAACTTG
This sequence comes from Forcipomyia taiwana, assembly GCA_963930915.1. Classification (NCBI taxonomy): domain Eukaryota; kingdom Metazoa; phylum Arthropoda; class Insecta; order Diptera; family Ceratopogonidae; genus Forcipomyia; species Forcipomyia taiwana. Next base: position 186,087 of record CAWVOI010000099.1, on the reverse strand, counting down.
ACGTCGTTCATCTTGATTTACTAATGCCGAATTGCAATTGATGATTTCTGAATTGCAATTGACGATATCTGGATTGAATTTTACGTTTTCTGAAATGCATTTGGTGTATCTGAATTGCAATTGATGGTTTCTGAAATGCATTTGGTATATCTGAATTACAATTGATGCCCTCTAAATTACAAGTGAAAAAGGTGTAGTTTTTACATCAACACACATCAGCTACGTCACTGACGAACGCGCAAAAAATACCAAATAAATTCCTCCAATTTAGCGAAAACCTCATAAAGTTTCAAATATTTTCCGCCAGTTTTATTTTTATTTTACAGCCGCGAAACATTTGCCGATAGCACGGAGCCGACATCCGCGTTGGGCCCGAAACGAGTAAAAAGTATCATAATCATACATTCGCATTGGGTAAATCGTGAATGCGAAAAACGCTTTTCACGCATATAAAAATTGATATCCAACCAATACCGCCATGGCAGGCGAGTGGGAATGCCGTCTGTTTGCATGAAATAAAGAAAATTATTACCGGCGATGAAACACTCCCCAAGCCTGCAAAGCAGCAAAAAGTTGAGGGTTTAAACGAGGGAAAAATTGATACGCTTACCTCGCAAAAATGCTGCTGGAGCCGGGGCCAGGGAGCGGGAGCAGGGATGTGGAATGGGAAGGAATAAAAAAGAAAAATACCCAGGCAATATAATTTGAATATCAAAATTTACGATTTGTAATGATATTATATCGCGTTTTGCATACAAATCTGCGCCACGCTTCTCCCTCCGCCATGGAGCTCAGCGAATATCTCATGCCTCGTACGCCTCCATTCCACCATATTGCACTGGCTGGCATCTCGAATGCCTCTCTCGCTATTTACAGAGTAATCCGGAGCTCTATCTTGCATACTCACATTCATACTTGTGCTTGTGATGAGGGGCCATAAATTGGGAATTGGGGGTGTTGGCGCGTTATTGAAACTTTTTTATTACACACCATGCCTGATATTTTAGCGCCGAGTTTATTTTATGGCAATGAATGAAAAGCGTCACGGAAAATATCAATAAAGTGTACTTGGTGGAGGAAAAAAATGACGCCATTTTAGAAAGTGTCTTGGGGAAAAATGGGGTCGTTTCGTCCAAACTTTGATGAGCAAAATCTAGATTTAGGGTCCAGGGAACTCTCCCAGCACGACGCCACTTTAAAAGCCGCTAAAATCACGCACAAAATCCATCCTTAACCCGCTTCATTATTCAATTTGTGCATTCAATTTACACTGAATTAGCCATATGTCATTTCAGAATTTAATAACCTCCCTCAACTTCATAATCTCTGGCCGGATTAGAATAATTTTTCAATTTCTGACGGAGGGAAGCCGAGTTTAAAAATTATGACGAGACAACTTTATGACGGAAAACACCCATCTCGCGTTAAGGGGTAGAAACAATCCGCACATGTTAACAATGAGGACAAGCGTGAAAAAAAAGTCCACACAAATGCCAGAAATTCCCGATATATATTTGGGAGGTTAAGTAACATATTTGCTAAGGAGCGTGAAATTAATCTGGCTACTGAACAGGGGCAATTATTCATAAATTACCAGCGAACTCTGACACGGATTCACAGATGGTGTTCGGCGGAGCGTGAAATTTTCCGATCGCACCTCTGAGACTCGGCTTTAATTTTCACTAAGTGTTGTCGCTCTGAGCTCCTCCAGTTCTTTGTCTCGGGCCAGTCGATTGATCAAACATTGCGAAGCAATAAATTCCATTTATCTGTGTTTTATTTTCCGTTTGTCATCGAGGACCGAGAATAAATATAGGCGATGGAAAAAAAGAAAGAAAATATTCGAGCCGGACTCCATCGTAGATTAAATTGTATCCAATCGCTAGAGTCCATCTTGAGAGACACTTAAGGAGTATCCTTTTTCTACCTGGAGGCATCGCAGTGGGGCTCGGTGGAAAATTTTATGGCAAAAGGGTTATAAGCTGGGACAAAGTAAACATAAAAATACACACATCCAACATTCATTTTTCCAATAAGGTAGAAAACCACTCGCCACTCGCCGGGTATATGGATTCGGAAAAATGTACTGAAATAAAAAGGTGGTGGACATTTACTTTTTATTTATTTATTTTATGTCTGTAGCAACAATGATTCGATGGATAACAAACTTGGATCTACCTATCAGAAATTTTTGTGCGGCCGTCCGTCTCCTCGCCTCGATGGAGGACGGCAGGTCGGTGCGGCGAGGCTACGGAAGGTTGGAAAATGACATTAGATTAGATAGACTACTGACGGAGGAGCGTGCGTTGCTGCAAAAAGTTGTTCCATTTTATCTTTATTTTATTAAAAGAACATAAAGCAGATGTTCCATCTTTTTAATGGAGTCCCAATGCGGCTTCTAGTCCCTCTTATTAAATTGTATTTTTAGATGTCCTTTACGGCGATGGCATGGGCATGGGACAGAGGGCGAGCGTGTTGGTATTGATTGATTGTTTCGCTTCTCTTTTCATTTTTCATGCGTTAGTTTCGGGTTGACCAACCCAGATGGGTCACCTGCCAGCGTCTCTATCGAAGCTAGGCGTGGCGAGGTCAGAGACTTGGGCTCCTTGGGATTAAAATGCAAGTCAGGAACGGCTAATTGATACAAATAGCAATGACCGATTATTTATGGTCGAGTTATGTTTGCACTGCAGAGCTCGTCCTCGTAATGAAAGATACATTGTTTATGGTCCGAAAGCAAACACTGAAAGCAATAAAGTACACGACGGCAGCCATCATCAAAGTTATTGCAGAGAAATAAATAAATTTACTATGCCATGAATATTATATTAACTATATTTTATTGCTTACCCAGCGTTGCAACGAGCTGAATAATCAATGTAGCCAAGAATCAAGCGCAAGGGTGGAGGCGAGAGGGCCATTTAGCCATTTTCCTCGTTCGCCATAACACACATTATGTGCTCAACACGTACATGCAAGATCGTATTATCCTGGTTATTGCAATTCGTAGCTCTTCCCAGCAGCCACACGGTCCGGTACAGCGGCAGACAGGCATGAGCGCACTCAAAGACGGCAACTTATGAAAATAATACATATTTCAGATGGACTCCAATAAATTATTCCTTGTAATCTCCGGCTCTGTGTTTATTATTCTCCATACGTTTTCTCATACATGTTTACATATTGCAGCTAAGTAAGATGGTGAAGTGGCTCTTCTGTGTGCTCAATGAGCCAAGACTACCCTTGATGGCGATTGTGGACAGTGAAAAAGCGACTGCGACTCCGAAAATGGACAAACATAAAGAACACGAAATTAGATTTCAATAACCTAAAACACGACAAATCTCGTCCGAATGGGGTTGTTTGAAGCACTGGAAAAAAGATACTTTTCATGAATATTTGATTTCATCACAATATGACAAACATTCGGACATCAATTTGCTCAATTTATTAGAAAAATTGTCGAAATGCCCTCTCGACGGAAGCCGGCCGGGGACATGAAATATGCAAGACAATGGGCAGAGTAGGGGTGTGAGTCGCAGTATCAACAACTTTTTTTTCTGTTTTTGTTTGAGTTTAAAAACTACAAAAATAATTAATTAAATCATTTCACTGGACTCGAGCGTCGACGAGCCTGCGAGCTGGTGCCATGAAACGGCAACAAAACAGCCGTGAGGCGAGTGTGCATGCAAAAGACCACTCAATACTTTGAAATTTTTATTTCGGCTCGCAACAACGAGGAAAAAAGCAATTTATTTTTATTCAATTGAATTTTATTTGATTTCAATTTATTTTTGCTAAAAATGTCTGGCATATTTTATTTTTTACTACAGACTTTTTTAAATTTTCGCTCGTCCTCTTCCTTTTACCCCGATGCACACGCTGCGCTGCGTTGTCTGCTCTGGTTCGTACATACCTTAGACATAGCCGTTCGTAGAACCTAGACTGGAAATGTCCAAACTATGTTTGAAGGACTGACAGTGGACGTCTAGGTACCATGCTGTCTAAGGTACACACAGATACACAAATAACAACTTTTTGGAAAAGCATGAAAGCAACAACTCTGTGACACAGAAAAAAAGCGGCAGGCAGATCATCACTACGCAGCTCGCACTAATGAAAAGTTGTTTTTCAACAACGGCAGCGAGGGCAAAGAGGATGATGAAATCCTTTTAGAGTGCATGTGTAGGAAGCTGCCGCAATCAAGCGGCCACTAATGCTAAATGTATCTGCGCTGCCGTATCTATTTCAGCTTTTTATTTACACATATGTCATCTTTCATCCCCACCAGAAGAGGATGCTGTCGTCAAACAGAGCACATTAATTTGCTCCTTTTCCATTATTATGTTTGCTCAACCTTATTAGATTCACACATAAGTGATCATAAATAATATCGGGTGGAACTCCCGCTCTGACAGCCGAACAATATTACTCGCATTCGGTGTGGTTCGATTTATTGACACCAATTTGAATTACAAATAAGGAGCTTGCCATTATGATTGGGAACGAGAAGGAGGGCCCGGTCTTCCCTCCTGATTTTTCACGAGAACCAGACAAAGAATTCAAAGGCCTCGCGCTCTCAAAGGAATAGCTCCGAGTTGCCCAAAATGCAATCAATCAACTGAACGCTGAAAAGAGGGCTTGCAGATTCCAGAGCTGCTGCAGTTCGGAATTTTCCTTTGAGCCGGAACATTTCAGCCATTACGGAGATTAACGGAGGCACAAACGAAATGGAAAAAGATTGAGCAATTGCTCTGTAATCCCTGAGTAATCCTGATTTATAAATCAAAATATTTAAACACTTGTCAGATTTTATCACCACCACCGCCTTTGTGTTATAAGTCCTTAAGTACCCCTTTAAAAGCACTCCGGCATATTACGTAATGCAATTTATTTATGAATCCCATCAAAATGATCCGTATTCCAAACATTTTCCACATTGTACAGTTCACATCTCCTCCGGGAAGCTCTCGGGGCCGGCACAAGTACGCAGACATTTTTCATTACATTAAATGCACAAGTGGGCGACAGTTTAATTTAAATTTTTCCGAGCAGGTTCATTCACTTTCGCACACAATTGATACAGGACTTTAATCTTTTCAGTACGCTATTGTATTGATGCTTTATCTGCTCAACGCTCATGGAGACGGAGGCGGAAAATTGTATGAAAGGCATTCTTTATAAAACGGCGTTATAATCCTCTCCAGCTTTTGACCCTACGAAATGTTTCGATTATCAGTTTTGTGAATGCACAATATTTTATCAAGTGTTTTATTATGCTGCCAAAGTATCCAGATTTGCATTTTTTTGTCAGGAGGGGGCGCTAATCCGGGCTCAAGGCGGCTTTTCCACCTCTCCCAAAAGCGCAATTTCCTAATGAAGCCCAGTGCAAACCGTGGTGAAGCCGCACCATGATGGAAACTCATCAAAGCCAAAACCCTAAAACACATAAAGATCACTTTTGCTAACTAACTGAGCATAACAGCATGCTCGAAGCTGCCATCCCAAAACCATATTTGCATGTATAGAGAACAACTACGATTCATTTGCATATTTGTCAATATTTCTGCGAAAGACAAATATAAATGCAGTGAACGGAAAAGTACACAAAGAGTTGGATAGTTAGACACATATTTACATTAGTTTGAACATTTCATGCACTTGTTCGTTCCAAAACTGCTGCCGAAACCGTCCGTACCTTATAAAGTGTGCATGCAGTTAAGCTTTATTTTATCCCGAAACATGGACAAAGTGGTAGCTCGCAGGGCTGGAGAGCGTCAGTGATGTGGCTGTGCTCCAACAGTACCGGCAGAGCGAGCTCAAAAATATGTATGTTTGAATATGGATAAACATAAACAATGTGGATATTCCTGTGTTCTCCTCTGCCCTGCCACTGATGCGATGCTGATGCCAAAGTTAGGTTGTTTGCAGCAAAATGTGTGTGTCCCAGAGACGGGTCGTCTACACGTGACTCGAAAGGGGATATTTTCCCGCTGGCTCCGTCCCTGCGTGCTATGTAAGCACCATTTCCAGCTCCTGCTCCTGAAACGCTTCCCTGCATCTCCTTCTCCACTTATTCCGATTCATTTTCTGTTATATTCATTTCATATAAAATATGTGAATCGAATAAATTTGCCAGTTGCACACACATACGGACCTTGTTTGGGCATTAGAATCGTCTATGGTCCTGCACGTACTGGATTTGCTGAGCAGTGGGGCGCAGGAATAGCAGCAGCATCGGCAATGGCAGCAAATATAATCTAAAACTACAAACTATAGGTACCAACGGAGAGCGCACGTCCATATGTTGGGGATGGAGATAAAGAACGCAGAGTTTCAGCAGAAAATAATAAATATGGCATGGAGCGGATTGAGTGGGAGGGAGGCAAGAGGGGGTAGCGGACGTACACACGTCGAACCTGATGGCAGCTACAACACCAATATGACTCGGGTCGGGACTCGGGGGTGAGTGGGGTGAGGACAGGGAGGAAGAAGGAGCAAACGGAGTTGCAGCGCTGAGCCGCGCCGTGTAGCCATAAAGTACCGAAAATAAATACACAAATATAAAATCATACCTAGATGACCAGTTGTAGCCTTGTTGCTGCCATATATCGGTGGTGCCGTGCGGTTATGAGAACATTTCTATCGTTACCTTGGCAACTCCCTTCCGAGCACTGCGCGCTGCATCGTCGTGGACGGCGTCTCCACTTTGGTCAACTTCGTGTGGGCCGTGGGGACGGGGCTGTATATGATTCTAATAACTAGATGGGTCAAGCATGTGGTTGTGTTTGGAGATACGAGCGCTTGTACGGGGAGGAAATGGCCGGGTGTGTGGGGTGGTGGCCGCATAAATATAGAGGAATTTTTGTCCATGTTGTTTTGCGCGCGTGTTGCGTTCGATTTATTGGTTGGCCATCATAAGTGCGGTGAGGCAGTGGCGTCTCCGCGTGTCTGTGTGTGTCTCAGAACGAAGTCGCGTCGCTCCCTGCCCGGCCAAATGATCTCCGGAATAAACGAAAATAATTAATACGCACAGAGTACATAAAACGGAGCCTTCGAAAGCCAGACCTAAGGGGTTTCAATGGGGAGTTTTCTTCTTCTTCCACTTACCGGTCTTTGGCAATATTTAGGGCTTTACAATTTTTGTGTTTTTTTCACAATTTCAAATACATTTTTATGTTTCTTCTTCTGGTGTTGAAAGGTTAACGTTCACATAAAAATTAAATTTCAGAAGTTTTACTGAAGTCTAACAAATAAAACAGAAATATTTAGAGATGAGTTTTCAGCCAATGACTCCCAGGAAAATGACTTCTCAATTTAAAACTCATCTTAACATAGTCGTTTGTGCCTCCAGAAATCCTCTTCAATTATATGAAACAGAAAAAAATTTTGGGAAATTCCATGTCCAACCTTTTTCTAAGCAATTTTTTAAAAAAATAAATACTCTCTCTTTTCACTTTGAAATATCTCATAATACAAATAAAACAAAACAGAATTATTTTAACGATCAATTGTCCTTGAAATTAACCTTGAAAACATGCACAATTTTCGTCCATTTTGAGCACAATTTAACTACCATTTTTGACCCCTTGAGAGTACAATTTTTAAAAGGCCTGGCTATATTTCTACAGACGGACAAGTAAAATTCAGAAGAGCATTTCCCCCACACGAGAGCCAGAAGTGCGCCTCTCATGCCCCTTCAAATGTTGGTGAATCAGCAGAAGCGCCAGAATGAATGGCGAAACACGTACGGAGGCGACTCGGGCCGATCCGAGCGAAGAGCCGGAGAAATAATGCATTATCAATATTGAAAGTGGTTTCAACTGTGTACACTCTTCACCTCATCGCCGAGCCTCGACGTCCGATGAAAATGCCCTCGTCGACGACTGACGGCCTGCCGATATAGAATAGATAGTCGGAGGAGCCTGGAATGAGTAACAGCGAGCGCCAAAGACCGCATACACCGCACACTCTAAATATGTATTCATTTTCTGGATGTATACGGAATCATGTGTCCAATGTTATGATGGCTGCCTGGCAGCGACCAGTTTTGCTTGCTCGGCTACTTTTATTGGCAGGACGCGCATTTTGAGCCCCACATGTACGTGTGTGCTTGCCGCTCGGCAATTGGCATCGGCATGGCAGCATTAGATTCGGCCGATACCGCATCGCTGCCACAGTTGAGCATCACACCACTTTTATTGAGCTCACCCCCACGCAGCCACTCTCTCATCCCCCCCCCCCTCGTCATATTATTAAGCAAGCACAATCTATCACGTTTATTGCAGTGCCACGTAGACGGAGCGAAGACGGGTCAGGGATAGAGCCTCCTGGGTGGCCCATTGCCGATCGGGACGCCAAGGTATGACACAGGATTCCAATCAAATATAGCGACTAATGGAACGGCCACTTGCAGCGTCTCTCGAGTGCTTTCAATTTTGCATTTTTTCACTCTCTCCCTCTCTATCTCGACCGCAATTTCGCGCCCTCCAAACTCGCTCCAGTGTCAAAACAAAGAGCTCTCAAGCTTCCGTTCGATTGATCAAAATGTCGAACATCTCACCCATCATGAATCTTGAGTGCATTTCTCCCAGACCGCACAGTGGCGCAAACCAGAGTGGCGGGACTCTTGTCGTCTCGAAGACACCCGAAGCGGATCGCTGTGAGCCGAGACATGCGCCACATCTTACCCCCTTTCACGATTGGATAAATATATGGAAAAACGCTGTCACGTGTCAAGTCATTTACTATATTTGTCTCAGAGATATTAAAATATTAAAGAGTGAAACATAAATACAAATATTTGTTTTGCCGTCGTGCTCCCAGTCCAAAGTCATTTACGCTGGCTGCCACGTGACCGGGATCACTTTGTTGTCTAATATGGTAGTTAAATGGAATATCTCTCAGACAAATCAGTGTCAAGCCCCTGACTTATGCTCCGAGTTATGATTTCATCGGAAATATAATTATGTTTACACTAGATTGGTATCAATATTGCCGCTGTCATCGGATTTTGCACGCGCTGGGAGCGAGAAATGATTTTATTATGCTAATGCGAGGGCGTAGCTAGACCGAACGAGCCGAAGAGCGTCCAGAAAGGAGCAGGACTGCAAACGAAATTATAATTGAAGAGCGAATTTTGATCCTGGCACATGGATTGCAAGCATTTCGGTTGAATGATCAAAAGGCAGAATACTCGTGTGGCGGAGCACGAGCCAAGAACGGCAGGCAAAAGCAATCAATTTTGTTTTATTTTATATATTTGTACGTTTGTGGTATTTCTATTAAATATTTTCTTTATACCACCTCCCTGGAAAATGGTTCCAATGAACTGTCTACACTTTTCAATTTCTCTCCAATCGGTTCGGGCTCTTAGGGATCGTTCAAATATTACTTCACGGTAAAAATTGAGATTTTAGACCCTCACCTTCTTTCCTTGGGGCCATTTCAAAATAATCTGAAAACTTTCGACAGCGAATTTTTTCCGATGAAACTGGGCAAATTTGTGGAGTTATTGAAATTGAATTTTTTGGCGTGTTAAGTTTTTCAAAAATCGAACATGGCCGCCATATAGGTCACCTTGAAAATTTGAGATTTGCGAAAATGGTCCTCACGTTTGAAATTGTTTCTCCTCAACCACGGACCCGATTTAGATGAGTGAGCTATTTTTAAGAACTAGATTTAATTTCCAATAAACTGACGATAAAAAAATTTATTCAAAATATATCTTCATATTGTAATATATATTTATTGTTTGATTAAAATTTGGGCCGAAATTTGCCGATATTGAAATTTCTCGACTTTTGAGTTTTGTATATTTTTGAGCTGACAACCTTCAAATCTAACATAATACCTTTGTACTTATATGTCTAAGAAAAAATTTTGGCAATGGACCTCCTTGTTCACTCTCAAAAAGGCACTTTAAAAGTTGATTTTTGGCTTAAATGGGCATTTTTAGGAACACTTTACTCAAGCTACGAGAGGTCTAGAAGCCCAAACTTTTTTTGGTTTAAAACATAACTCTAGAATCAGAGATTAAAAGTTGTTTCAATCTTCTTTGTACTTTGTGAGCTGAGAAATAAAATTTTCTGTGAAGGCCTATCAGAGGGTTTTCACTGTTTCTAAATTTAATGTAGCTCAAACTATGTCTCCGTGAAAAAAATTAATTCTTAGTTCACAAAGTTTATTTTTTGTGTCATGATAAAGCGAATCACCCCTACGACCGTGACGTAATATTTGAATGAGCCCTTACGGGAATACTGAAGCCGAGGTGAAACATGGCAAAGGCACTTTGAAACATACTTGACCTGCCATCAGCATTCGATTTTAGTTTATCATCTTGGCATCGCAAATGTAATAAAATGGCCTGTGCGGTGGGTAATTGCAGCGAAGGAATGCGTTTGATTTGTCAAAAGCCCGGAGGGCTTTCTGTCGTTGAAATGGCCTCAGATTTTTTTGTTGTAGCTAGAGCAGCTCTGTCTCAAATAGAAATGTCCTCATGAATAACGAATCCTCTCTACGGTGAAAAGCGAAAGGGAAGCGGCAAATCTCGTTAACGCATGTTATATGGGGTGTAAATTTCACGAATATTATACAAAAATTGCAGAAATATTTCCTCTGGGGTCACTTTTATTGCAACCCGGTATTTTTATGCTGCCGCCTGCCAGAGAGCAAGTGCGTGTCGGTCAACAAGCCGGAGTTAATATGATTGTTATTTATTCAGAGTCGACGTCGGCTTACATCCGAGCCATCTTGTTGACAACGAGAGACATTTGCGATATTCATGAGGGCATGAAAATTTTTCGCAATTTGGGAAAAATATATGATGCACATGGGAAAAGCGGCTGCCATATGGACATAAATAATGCTAATCACTTCCGGGGTGATTCCATGCGAAAAAAAAGGAAGCGAAATATGACAAAGGCCGGAAGTCGGAAGCGATGACGACGAAGGACGGGAGTGAGTAAGTGACTTCAGCAAACAAGACGGTGCAAATATTAATTTCAAGTTGGTGTTTGACTTGTAGCCTCTGCTTGTTAAACAGCGGGTTGTTTGAAGACAGAAAGTGGCTGGCTTTGCCGAGTTGAAGGGAGTGAGCTTTTAATTATGTAAAGAAATTTCTCCATGAAGCCCTTCCCCAACCGCCTTCGCGGAACCCCGCAATCGAATCTGTATCACTTCCAATCGCATCAGTCCCACTCAATCGCCATAATGTCGCTTTATTCGAATAAAAAGCGTCATTTTGAAGCGGGATCCCTATCCAGCATTGTGTCAATAATACTCAGGACTGATTTGGGACCGGGACGGGATCGCAGTGCCTATGATCGGAGGTGGCACGACATGATGACAAAGTGTCATTGGCGAATTGGCGAGACGCGCGTACCAAATTGAAATTTTCATCCTTGTTCAACAAAATATTGTTTTTTTACTTTTTATTTATGCACCCCAAACGCCCTGGGGACATGTTACACAAAATATAATAAATGTATGGAGAAAGGAACGTGCGAGTGACGCGCTAGGAACATTGTCACCCGTTTAAATACCCACTTTGCTTCTCTTCTGGGAGCGGAATTGATAAAAGAGCACTTTGTTGTTTTTCAATTCCAGTTCCTCCTCTGCTCTGCTTTTGTCATGCTCCTTTATTATGTCATTTATTTTATTATATTTACAATTTTTAATACACGTCATCCAATCCAGGGGCAGCGCATCCCTCGCGCCGCTCAGTGAGCTCAGGTCTCGCCCCGTCCGTCCCTGAAATGGCAAATAAGTGGCATCTGTCTGTTGTGTAACAAGATGAACTAAGTGTGAAATTATAAACAAGTGTACTTTTTTATTGTTGCCGGATAGATCGGCAGCGTTCCTGGTACGCCGCCCACAAGTGCGAATGCCAGGGAGAATTCTTCTCGCTTCCCTTTTCCACTCGAGCCGCTCGAGTTCGTCACATTGAAATTAATTTGGAAAATATTATGGTAAAGTACCTACTGTGCGTGCATAATTTGGTCCTTGTCGCACTGCAACTCCGGAACACATTATCGTTTTTATTAATATTTACTTTCAAGGGTGATGAATTATTAAGGGGACTCCAGCTCGTCTGGGTATTTGTTTTAGTTACTCTCACAATTGATTGCACAGATGAACTCAATATTTCCAGCTTGTCAACACTCGCTCGTTAATCAAATCTTGTGAATCACGTTTGATCATTCTTTTATGGACGCAAGAGACACGCCACGCCATGCCATCCCGGGTGACATCAAGTGGTCTGCAGTAATGGAATTAGCGCTGCAACGCATGCGGGTGTCGCCTTCCTTTGGTGTCTCGGTTCAAGTCCTCGGGCGAAACGGGTTGAGTAGGAGTACTTTTCTGTTCATGAGGGTCGTTTCTGGTCTCCAGGAGGAACGCCATTGGTAAAAACTATTGGAAATCATTAGCATTTTTTCGGCCTAAAAACTCTGGAATGTTCTTTACTTAGTCGATTGAAGGCTTCGAGAACTAGTGGAGGTAAGGCCATTTTATTGAATTTCATGTCTCTTCAGGAACTCTTAGTTCTGTCAAGATGGGTCTGTAGTAATAGAGGTTTGTTTGCTCTTAAATACTACTTTAAAAAGCGTTCCGAAAGGATGAAGAAATCCGTAGAACTTGAAAAACTGCCATGCTGAAAATTCCGTCCACCCAAGCAGACCAAGCGTGCCGCGCTGTTTGTGAAACACAACCGAGTCACAACGTTTGGCGACGTCTGTTTCCTGTATGTGTGTGAACTCACTTGCGCACCGATAGTGGAGAACGGAGATGTACGTGAATGCTCATGCGCGCACGGGAGACCGTTTGAAGCGCGTTTGAATGCGCCGGTACACCGTGCCACGTGACTTGCTGCAAACCGTGAGTTGCTGAGGAAACCGACTTGCTTGAGTATAAAATCAGAATGTCCTGCCGCTACAGCTACCCCCTTCCAGATTTGGAAAGAAATCGTCAAATCTCTGTGGCGCAAAGGCTCCGGTGGAAAAGGAATGTCAAGAGGCGTGCGTCCTGGCCTCAAGTGCGCTGCTCGGCATTCGGGAGCATTGGAGTTCGTGGTGTTGAAAACAAGAAATTGATTGAGGTGCGGGAACGGCGATCCGCATTCTGCGCTGGGTGAATGAACGAAATGAAGAGTCGAGATGGAACTGGAGTTTGCATGGTAGGTCCCAGGGTTCCCCTGTGCGCAAGTTAACACAAGAGTCGTGTCGGAAAAAGGACAGGAGGAATCGTGCGTGGAAATAGGGGATGGTGCGTGGAAGCAGGGGACAGTGCGTGTGGCGCAATCCTGCGAAATCCAATCATTGCGGACTTGGGCGCCGGCGTGTTGCGAGAAAAAGTGAGATGCACTGGCGTGATGCATCGTTGGTGCAAAGAGTCAATTCTGGCGCATCCAATTCTCCTAACAGCCTACACAGGACCGCAAAGCCCTTCTGTGGCACCATTCAGCCTACGCAGGACCGCAAAGCCCTTCCGTGGCACCATTCAGCCTACGCAGGACCGCAAAGCCCTTCCGTGGCACCATTCAGCCTACGCAGGACCGCAAAGCCCTTCCGTGACGTCATTCACTCATTCATTCAGTTGGGGTCCACCTCGTTGCACCAGGTTGCGTCCGCGTGCACAGCTCACCATTCGCAGGTTCGCTCTTGCGTGCAGAGGTGGGAATGCTCGATCGGTCAGTCCAGCCTCGTTGACGGGTGGAATGTGACCTTCTTGCGGCCACGCACGCCAACTGCTCGGAGACGAGGTTCGGAAACCTCAGGGTTGAGACAAGGGGCCATGTGAGCTGGTTTCACACGGTCGAGTGAGATGGTAAGATGCCTACCGTCCTTGTCCACGACAAAACTCTTGCGCAGTCTGCGAACAATGGGAAATGGGCCTTCGTATGGTCCTTCCAGTCCCTTCTTGACCCTATCAATCCGAACAAACACGTGAGAGCAGTCCTTGAGATTGGTTGGAACAAAAACTCTCTGGTTCGAGTCTGTTCGAGTGGGGGAAGATCGAAGGTCTGCCATTCGCTGTTTGAGAATCGTGACAAAGTTCACTGGATCAGAGAGATCGGGTTGGGAACCGACGAAAAATTCACCAGGCAGGCGTAAACTTTGGCCGTAGACCATATCTGCCGGTGTGCATCCGAGATCGGGACGATGTGAGGTGCGAATGCCGAGTAGCGCGAGAGGGAGAGCAAGTGCCCAGTCCTTAATCTCACCGAAGCATCGTAAGGCAACCTTGAGTTGACGGTGGAAACGTTCCACCAGCCCGTTTGCTTGTGGATGGTAAGCCGTGGTCCTGATCCTCTCCGAACCCAGAAGAGAGTGCAGTTCTGACATGAGTCGACTCTCAAATTGCGTGCCTTGGTCAGTCGTGACCTTCAGGGGACAGCCAAATCGAGCAACGTATTCCGAGACAAAAGCACGTGCGACTGTCTGTGCGGTCTGATCCGCGATTGGAAATGCTTCGACCCAGCGTGTGAATCGATCGACAATCGTAAGGATGTAAACGTTGCCCTGCGAGGGAGGCAGGGGTCCTACCAAATCCATGTGGATGTGCTGGAAACGCCCCTCTGGAATAGGAATGGGCTGCAAGGGAGTTCTGGTGTGACGAAGGACCTTGTGACGTTGGCATTGGACACAACTCCGGGTCCATTCACCGATGTCCTTCATCATGCTGGGCCAGAAGTACAATCGCGAGACCCTCGCTCGTGTGGCACGAATGCCTGGGTGTGAGGGATTGTGGAGCATCAGGAAAACGTCCCTCCGCATGGAGTCGGGAATGAATGGCCTGCTCCTCCCCGTGGATGTCTCACACAGGACCTTGAGATTCGTCCCGGGAATGTCAACGAGAAGAAAATCCACCTTCGAGCCAGGAGAGGGGTCACGCAGCGGCCCGAGCTCTGTGTCCTGTTGCTGAGCCTCAGAGAGTCTCTTCAGGTTCACAAGAGTGGATTCCAACTCGGAGATGCGTGAGAGAGCATCGGCGACGACGTTGTCTTCGCCTTTGAGGTACCGGATGTCCTCAGTGAATTGGGATATGTACTCGAGATGGTGTGTCTGTCTCTTCGAACGCTCCGTCTTGGACTTGAGGGCGGTAGTCAGGGGCTTGTGATCCGTAAGGATGTGAAACTGCCGTCCCTCAACGATGAAACGAAAATGCCTGAGAGCCATGAAAATTGCAAGGAGTTCCCTGTCGAAAGTAGAGTACTTTCGCTGTGCCGAGTCGAGCTTCTTGCTGAAAAAACCCAGGGGTTGTCGAACTCCGTTCACCTCTTGGTGAAGCACGGCACCAACAGCGATGTCTGAGGCATCGGTGGTGAGGGACAAGGGAGCGTCTTCGACAGGGAAGGTGAGAGAGACCGCGTCCAAGAATGCCTGCTTCGCTGCGTCCATGGCAGCCTGACAAACTGGGGGCCAGAAGAACTCCTTCCTGGAAAGCCTTGGCTTGCTCTTGGCCGAGCAGCGTGCCTTTCCTTTCCTGCCATCGTCAAAGAGAGAGTTGTGATCATAGATGGGAGCAAGAATGTGTGACAGTCTGGGGATAAACTCGCGGTAGTAGTTCACCATTCCCGCAAACTGTTGTGATTGCTTGAGAGTGGTTGGGGCAGGGAAATCAGTAATGGGCTGGATCTTCTCAGATGAGGGTCGGACACCAGAGGCAGAGATCTCGTGGCCCAAGAAATTCAACTCGGAGACTCCCAAAACACACTTGGAAGGCTTGATTCTCAGACCATACTCATCGAGACGAGCAAACAGCAGTCGAAGATGCCGCTCGTGCTCCTCAGGGGTATCAGAATAAACGAGAATGTCGTCAGCGTAGACGAAACAGAAATCCAATCCCAAAAGAACCTCATGCATGAAGCGTTGGAACGTTTGACTCGCGTTCCGGAGGCCAAAGGGCATGTGAGTAAACTCAAAAAGTCCGAAAGGAGTGATCACAGCCGTCTTGTGGACGTCCTCCGGGGCAATGGGGATGAAGTGGTATGCACGAAAGATATCGACCTTCGAAAAAATCCTCTTCCCGGCCAGAGCTGCCGTGAAATCAGAAATGAATGCCATCGGGTAGCGGTCGCCAACCGTAATGGCGTTGAGAAAGCGATAGTCTCCGCATGGGCGCCAATCAGGAGAGTCCTTCTTGGCCACCATATGAAGTGGAGAACTGCAGGGTGAAGCAGAAGGCCTGCAAATGCCAATCTCGACCATGTAATTGAATTCAGCCTTGGCGGCCTTGAGCCGCTGGGGGTCGAGACGCCTTGCCTTCATCCTGGGAAGGTCGCCCTTGGTCTGAATGTAGTGAACCACTGAGTGCTTCATGGGGATCCTGAAATCCGGCTCACGAGTAAGGTTGGGAAATTCAGACAAAATCCTGTGAAAACCGCCGAGGGAAAGAATCGTCCTGGGCAAGGGAGTGTTGTCACCGTAGACAACTCCTGCAACTGAGATGCGAGTCGAGAGATCAATGAGCCTGCGGCGCCTCAGATCGACTGCAATGTCGTGCTTACCAAGAAAGTCTGCACCAATGATCGGTTTCGTAACTGACGCGACGAGAAAAGAGTGACGAAAGGTGCGGCGCAGATTCAAAGAAACTTCCAAAAGTTTGTAGCCAAACACCTTGATCGTTGAACCGTTGGCGGCGTCAAGGGAAAAATCCAACGGTTCCTTGAGGTAGGGAAAAAATGACTGAGGAATCACGGAAACATCGGCACCCGTGTCCATCAAGAAATTGATCCTTGTGAGAGGGTCTGTGATAAAGAGACGGCGAATTGTGTCAGAAACGGGACCCTCGTGTGCCGTCATGACACTTGGCCCCTTCAGTTTCCCGACCCGGCCTTCGCCATGGTGCAGGGAGCGCCCCCACACTTTCTGGCCTTCTCGGCAAACCTGGCGTGGTAGAAACAAAGCCCACCCCTGGGGAAAGAGGAAGAAGTTCCGGGGGCTGGAGATCGTCCACGAGAGCGACCACGGGAGCGTGCGCGAGGCTCACCCTGGCCGGAGGCCTGCCTGGCCTTCGCAGAGAAATCGGACATCCACTTCCTAATCTCGGCCAATTCGGATTCGATACGAGCCTGTCGAGAACCTGTGTCCACGGCCGCGAGGGAACTCTGTCGAGCCTGGATCTCGTTGATCTCATCCGCGATCCTGAGTACCGTGTCAATCGGCTCCTTGTCGAAGGGCTTCAGGGACACCTCGAGGGCTGTGGGAAGACGGCGCATCCAGAGCATACGAACCAGCTTCTGGGATACCGCAGTGGTGGAACCAGCTGCATTGAGCATGGCGCGATAGAACGCAGAAGGCGTGCGATCTCCTATCTGAATGCCAGAGAGCAGTTGCTCAATGGAGGCGGACTCACTCTTAGTGTAGCGCAAAATGAGCTGGGCCTTCATGTCCTCATAAGGAGTGACAGAATCCTGAGAGGCCTCCATGACGTCCAAGACGTCCTGTGCCACGTGGGAAGGAAGGGCCTGGACAAGATAGTCGTACTTGGTACGAGACGCTGAAACGCGCGAAGTCCGGAAAGTCGCCTCGATCTGCATAAAATAGACCTTCGGGTTTGCAACAAGAAACTGAGGGATCTTGGGAGCGTACGCGTGCATCTGAAATCCAGATTGAGTACTGGGCAAAGTCGAGGAAATGGGAGTAGTCATCGCGGTGACTATGACGGTCGCTCCGTCTGAGATCTGTGAAGAAGACGCAGTTGTCATGACAGGGGTCTCTGGGGCCAAAGTAGCCGTGACCTCGGAAGCGGTCGTGGTCATTGTACCGATAAACTCAAGCAAAGTCAGTTTCCCTGGATCAACTCACCAAAAATTGCGAAACAATCACGCTGGACACGATGAACCTGTTTCCCGTGGCGCGCGTCCTCCTTCTCCTTCTGCGACGTCAGCGAGTGTGCGATGGAAACGGCTTGGCTGTGTCTACGATGATAATTCGGGAGCTCTTGCGGTCCAAAACAGCTAGGACGTCCTTCCAGGGAGCACGGTGCTTGAGTGATGGCGCTTCAGGTCAGTCCGACCAGCCAAATTCTCCGTCTGGGTCGCTCAGATTCGTGCGGTGTGGTGGCTCGCCACGAAATCTAACGCCCGAGGTTTTGATTTGTGCGGCGCGGTGGCTCGCCACAAATCAGGAAACCCCAATTGTCAACTTTTCCCAATTCGTCGTGAAAACGACGGGTCGCCTCGGTCCGCGGCGCCGGGATTCTCCTCTTGGCCTTGATTAAAGGGCGGCCAAGCTTCTCGAAACGTTCGAGGTCACCAATGTAGTAATAGAGGTTTGTTTGCTCTTAAATACTACTTTAAAAAGCGTTCCGAAAGGATGAAGAAATCCGTAGAACTTGAAAAACTGCCATGCTGAAAATTCCGTCCACCCAAGCAGACCAAGCGTGCCGCGCTGTTTGTGAAACACAACCGAGTCACAACGTTTGGCGACGTCTGTTTCCTGTATGTGTGTGAACTCACTTGCGCACCGATAGTGGAGAACGGAGATGTACGTGAATGCTCATGCGCGCACGGGAGACCGTTTGAAGCGCGTTTGAATGCGCCGGTACACCGTGCCACGTGACTTGCTGCAAACCGTGAGTTGCTGAGGAAACCGACTTGCTTGAGTATAAAATCAGAATGTCCTGCCGCTACAGGTCACAATAGGACCTTCGGGACTTCCTTGACCTTTGACTTTCAGTACTTTAATCTTATCTTATTTTAAATTCCATGTAAAAAACAAATATTTCTCTCTATTTCTTTGGCCTGAAATTTTCTAGAAAAAAATGTCTCATTTAAAGGCTTTAAGGACCATATTCTCGAGAAAAAATTTTTCAATCAAAATCTTGAAATTTGATTTTTTTTAACGAGCCATTTATGAATTTTTGAGCCATTTTATGAATTTCATTTGAAAAAAAATTTCTTCAATATCCTCTTTTAAGGCCAAAACGCCTCGTTATCGTGATTCTGGGGCTGAAATTAGACGTTAAAAGGCTTCAGGGACCAATTTTGAGATAAGAAAAATTTTCGAATTACTACGTTAAAAAGCAGTTGTACCTACAGTTGGTATCAGGATCGATTCCTTACCCAGGTAAATACCAAAATGAAAATATGAGGGCAGAGTTTTAATTGCTTTTTCTATTCTATTTTAATTTTGTCTCCAGCGCCATTTTAGAAGAGATTTTCCACCGAACCCCACCGAAACGAGCAGAAAAAGGTCCTCCAAAACGTCTGTCATGATTAATAAAATCTTTATCTCGAATTTTTGGATGATATCTTAATGCTTTTAAACCTCCGTCGTTGTCGTAAAGGAACGGAAGACATTTTCCACCTTTTCTCTCCGTCCCTAAATGAAGAAGTAATTAACAAATTTTCCAGACACGGAATTGTCGCACGTTTCCCCTATCGCATCACCACCATTTATACCTGACTGAACCCTTTTTTACGTTAATGGCTTCAAAAGACATTTCACTCCAAATGAAAATATAATTATAAATATTTAAGATAATTATCTATATATTTATCTGTCATATCTCTCAGGTTGTGCCGTCTCGTCTCGCCTCACCTCCCGTCTCGCGCCTCGTGCTGCTAAAATTCAATTAAAATTTTATCTTGTGTGCGACACTTTGCGCCTCCTCGTCTCCCGAAACTCGAATGGTGGAATGCGAGTGCTGGCGCGCGATTTGTGTGCATGAAGACGTCAAACAATGAAGCGCAGATTTACGGGCGGAAGGCTGCTTCAACACCCTTCTTGAATCCTGGTGAGTGACAAGCTCTAAAGCAAATATTTAAACACATTGAAACACTTTCGATTATGAAAATTGACACCCCCTTCGCCACAGCATGCGCCTAATAACTTGCATATGGATCGTGGCACGACCCGACGCAAACGTTAATAATTCCAAACACTCGAGACCCTCATTTCGCTCCGAGCTCTACTTTGAACTCCGTGAATTAATGAATATGTTGATGGTGATAGGAACACGTGCAGCGCTAACTAGAACCGCACGAAAGTGACTTTGACCAATACGCTTCCGATGTGGGATCGCGGTCACCGAAGGTCTGTTTATGAAATTTTTAATAAGAAATTTATTGAGTGTGAGAAAGTAGCTGGTGGCGGAGGCGTCAGCCGAATACCAATTAGCCTCGTATCACCGGACAAAGTTCGCGCGAAGTCGTTAGTTATGACATTTCCAACTGGCGTTATCGCGTCAGAGGCGGGCTTGGGAGTAGGGTTTGCTTAAAACAGGTTTTCTGTTTCTGTTTTTGCAGAAAAAAAGCTGTGATTATTCTCTAAAAACCACTGACAAAAAAGTTTACGAGTTTTGTAGTTTTTTCTCAAATTGAATTATTTTTAATTATAATAGAAATTAATTTTAAGCTGATTCATCTAAAAATCGAGATCTAATTTTTAGACAAAAAAACACTTCTTACATTATTAGATTTTCAGATAAAATATAAAAAGATTTTCTAAATTTTCAGTTCTTAGCTTTGATTTTATGAACAAAGTTTCGATTCAGATTTCAGATATTTAAAATAAGACTCAGCAGTTTCCTTAAGATTTAAATTTTAATGAAGAAGTTAATCTACATAGTGACTCTTATGAGACCGGCTGTCTTTTGCCTTTACATTCTTAGTAGATCTCAAACAAAAATATGAAGAAAAATTTTCGAATCCTTGAGGTTTTGTAACAGTTTCATTGTATAATCTTTCATAAATAACTTTCTTGTCTCCGTTGAAAAAATTTTAAAAAGAGTTAAAAAAGTTTTTAAAAAACTAAACATAAAAAACAGGAAAACAGGTCACAAAAACAGTTTAGAAAAAACAACTATTCCTGTATCGTTAAAAGAGCTGTGAAAAACCCTACTTTCGAAGGTTTCGGTTGAGAAGGAGCTCCAGAGCTGCCCCTGGGCCCTATTAACTCGAAATTAATTTGGTTATCAGGAAATTGGGGATTCGAGTCACGTAAGCCCGGTGTTATTAAAGTGGAATTTACAATCAAGCAGAGCTGGCTTATCTTAGGAGTGCTGCAATTATGACACATAAAAACACAATATCGGCACCCTGACGGCATTCCAAAGTCATAAAGAACAATGTAAAACAGGGAAAAAATTAAAAGGGAAATTGAAAGCAAGCGACCCTAATTTCCAATTCATTTCATAATAATTTGATGGAAATTGAAGTAATTGAAGGAATTATGTATAATTTTCTACCGCCGAGCAGCCCACCATCAAGTGATGTCGAGCGAGCGAGTGAGGAAAAAATAGAAGAAAATGAAGCTCATTCGCGACTCACGGCACTGCCTCTGGGTACGGGACAGACAAGACGAACCTGGGCGTTTGGGTTTGGTGGAAAAGGGAAAGACGAAAAAAATGTCGGAAAAATTAGACTCTACGATATTCTGGAAAAGCCCGCTACACGATGATGAATATTTAAAATTTTAAATAGGGGTGTCTCCTTGCCGGTTGCCATGTATAAGTGGTTCAGTCGTCATCGGCTTCGAGCTTGGGGGGATCGTCATTTATGAGAAATAAATTAAATTTCATGGTTCCCATTCGCTTGCACCATAATCGCAAAGATTAGCATGATGAATTTATGGTCTCTTACAGCTACAATCGTTGTAATCCCCGCCATAGGACGCGCGTTCTGTAGCCAAGTGATTTAGTCGATTTGACTTTGACACTTTATTGAATGGAAATGCGAGTTGGGGAGAGCAAAGTTGCCATTTCAGCTATTCAAATTTTAATTCTGGCAAAGTCGACATGCAACAGAAGGCACCGGAGTTGCACTTAAGAGATTTACTAAAAGTTGTTGTGATGCCGGGAGGATTCAGGAAGCGGGATTCGTGGAGAAACTTTTAGTGAACTTTATTGTAATGTTTTCAACAATTTTATACCTGCAGAGACGTTTAACTTTGCATTTTAATAACACACCTCGTCTTGCATGAAAATTATATTTTACATTCCCATTCAAGAAGAGCTCCGTGAAATTAACGATAGCTCTGTTGGAAATAAATTTTCTGCCACCGTGGCAGATCTGAGGGGAGCAAATCTGCAAAACGTCTCAATTTTATGTGGAAACAATAAAAGGAAATCGAGGAAAAACGCTTTCCACTTCCCAGATTTCCCAGCAACAGCCATGCCGACATCAGCGCCAGCTTATCAAGTTTATATAAAAGTGAGAGGCGTGTCTAAAGTTCCTCTAATATCATATCATATTTTATACTCCACGTTCATAACACAACATCGGAAAAATAAAAAGACCAAATAAAAAGGAAAATGCGAAAAAAGCTGAGATGCCTTTCCGTGTATGAATTTTTCGTACCGCGCCGTAGTCGTACGGATGTTCCCTTTTCAACGCATCCTGCCATCCTTGTCTGGCCCACACACCCCCACGTACAGCCACGCCGCTTCCACGGGCCCCATGCTGAAGAGGCTAAAGTTCGTGGTGGTAATACGAGCGATGTATAATAATTTTCATATCCATATAAAATAACACAAACATGGAATGGATAGAATATAATTTGATATCGCATTGGGTGGCGGAGGGGTGTCGGAGGGGGGCTGCGTGGCGGCCACCTCAACGAATATGATACGACGACGGCAACGATACGATGAGCAGCACACGGAGAAATATATTTTCCGCTTTCTCCCTGTTGCGCAATGAAAGATATTTTTATGAAAACGAAACGGAAAAAGGGAAATGCGAGTCGTATGCGAGCACGGGGCGTGTGTGTGGAAATAGTTGAGCGTCTGGTTTGTCTCAAATGCAACCCGTTCTGCACACACAAGACTTCGTTTTGCTCTTTCTGGGAAAACTTTTTAATTATGTTTTTCTGCTTTCTTTTTCCCCGGCAATTTACTGTTGTTTTCAAGACATAAATCACCTCATGCACATGCGTGTTATGAAATATTATCATTTTCCCCCGGTTCGGTGTTGAATTTGCGAGTCGATGATTTTTAAGATTTACCGAGACAGCTTCGTGATCTATACGTCGATCAGGACCCATAAATTCCGAAGGCGCTCAGACACCAGCACATGCCTTTATTAATTTTTTCGCGCTATTAAAATATAGACTGAAAGACTTTGGAACAGGGACGTAGCAGAATTATCGAGGTAAATTTGACCAGGATTTTTAAACTGCGTCTAGTTTCCTTAAATTCGTTGTTTTGGTTGATAAAAATGTTCCATCAAATTTATAAAATTTATTTAATAAATTTGTAAAAATTTATAAATTTATAAAAAAACGTAAAACAAAAATAAACACATATTTTAGAAAAAGATTAAATTTATTGAAAAAATTTTTACCAAAAATATAGTTTGGACTCAACTCTAAATTTTGTGTAAGAAAGTTTTTAGAAATTATAAAGTTAAGTATTTTTAGTGGTTTTTTAAAAATGAAAATTTAAATCCAATATGGCGGCCAAATCGAAAATTTTCACGACTAGCTACTTTTGCTGCTCTCTAAATCAAATTTCAAGATTTGAAGGATAAAATTTATACAACAAATAAATTTTTAAAAATTAATGAATTCTCGTTAGCCAATGGGTTAAACTATCAACTTTCAGCTCCTGCCTACGTCTCTGCCCGAGATGTTCAGTTTCATCCATCAGTCTTTGACTCTCTGCACCAGAAACTCGCCATATTGTTCGTGCAATGTCTGCATGCCCGCTCAAATGGACAAGAGAGCGAGCAAGTGAAGGATTCTAAAAGTGCATAATTGCAACACATGTTTTCTCATGCATTTTTCTGCAATAAAATACATAATCACATGTTAATACTTTTGATTTCATTTCAACTATAATATCATGTCCATTTATTTATCTCACATTCACATTATTTGCGAATAAATATACGATACCTCTACCTACCTTGACTAATGACAGCTTTTGCGCACACAAATTACACAAAAGCGCGATGCGATCACCATATGATGATTATTATATTATGTGTTTTTGTTTTTGTAGCCTGTACTCGCCCCTCGAATGCATGAGAATCGTTTTGTATTAAAAATAAAATAAAAGCCATAATAACCACATGTTTTATAGCCGCCACCATTCATTCCCAGGTAATAGTCAAATTAAATGACAAGAAAATTGGCCAAGATGAGAGTTCATCGCAGTGAATCCGATTAAATTGTAATTATTGCCATATTATTTCGTTTATTATAATTTCAGGCCTGACTCCAAACATAATCCATTTCCTTCTCCGGGCGCGCGTCTGGCATATGGGAAAATTTGCGTGCGACTCTGAGAATCCGTGCGATCCGGATGTGCCCCAAAAAGAGGACTTGCGTGCCAGCTTCGAGAATAATTGGAAAATCATTTATCATCTAGTCAATAAAGCGCGCGGCAGGAAGCCGTTTTGCAAATCTACCCCAGGGTGACCAAATTGCTGGCAGGCAGGCGGGTCATTTTCAGAAATTTCATATAATCCAATGACGCAAAACTGTCACGGAAATCTACTGTTTGTTTTGTTTTAAACATCAATTTTGTGCTACAGCGAGAACCGAGGCCTGGGGAAAATGGAATATTGCGTATGCAGCCAAGGAAGGAAAATCAATCTTGTCAATATTGACTGAAGATTATCACATTAAATGCGCAATATCACGGTGATCCGGCGCTTAATACAGAATCATTTAATAAGCATCGGTGCGAGATGCCGAGAAGCGAGATGCGAGTTTAATGAAGAAACGCAGAAAAAACAGTGGCGAATAAATTTAATTTAGAGGATATCAGTGTCGTGGTAAGATAATCCGTGTTGATTTTTTCGCTCTCCCCTAGGGCTGACGCCGATACCGAGGGACGGGGGAAATGTATCTGTGTTCCGAAATTAATGATAACAAATTTTTAATTTCCCGGCCGAAAGGGATGTAATTGAGATTCCGAGCGAGAAGATGATTATGATAATGGCCCGAAAGTTTCTGTAATCCCCCAGAATGGAGCAAAAAACCCATAAATCCGCCGAGAGCTCCTATAAATCGCCTTGAAAGGGTTATCAATATCCATGGAGGAACAATTAAAACCTTCATAACCGTTCCGGGTGCAGCGAGACGGGCCCAAAATACCAATCAGATGCGGTTGAATCACCGGCACTGATGAACTATGGCCGACAGCTGGGCAATCTATTGTCTTCCCGGGCCTTGTGCGACAATTAATGAGTAATATCTGGGATTCGTTTGAGATATTTTTAAAAAGATATATAATAACAAACACGCTAATGCGGCTCTGAAAAATGTTCTCGCTTATGAAAGAAATTTTTATCGCGCACTGCGTAGATTTTCCCGTCTCCTCCGACTATCGGATCGGATGAATTCAAAGTATTTGAACATTACACAAAATCTAATGTGTATGATTATTCTCGCCACCAATTATCGTCATGTGTAGCACGACAAATCACTCCGAATTCCTCGACACCGATAAAGCGTGTATTTCGGGCGGAAAAAATGCCGACCCCACCGCTCGAGTCACGTGAGACGAGCCTTGGGCCCGATCTACTGACTCTTGCAGAAAAGTTCACACGATTCCCAGTGACTCTTTTAACCTTATCAGCCTTTGACAGCATAATTTTCGACGTCTCGAACCACCGAGACCAATAATTACTGCGGTACTCGTACAATTATACGAGCGAGGATAAAACTTCTGTTTCTCTTCATGATTTCCTTTGATTTATATGTATATTTATTTGAATAATACGATCAAGTACGGATGCATTTTGCGCTCTTGCAAAAATTAAAATTGAACTAAGCAAAACAGATTATACTAATGCTTGCGAGCTCTTGATTTATATGTGAAATGCACAATAAACCATGTAATTCGCATGCAATGCAAATTGCAGTTGAAAGAGAAGGATGAGAGACTGACAGCTGATCACAGATTGCATGAAAAATTTTTGTTTCTAGCAGCTATTATCGCTTGGGCAGCTGAAGGCTTGGGAAACCTCGCTTGCTGGAAACGAGGCAAGGGGGCACGTTCAAACCGAGTTCAAAGATTCCCAAATGCTCATAAAACACAACTAGACATGTGCCTTGAACTCACACGAAACCATTAGAAAAACAAATAAAGTGTAAATCACACGCGAGTTCATATTTTTGTGATGTACGATTTAATGATGATTTGGATTTCATGTTAATCATAAAACACGGACACCGAGAGAGGCAACAACAAACAGGGCATTATGAAATCTCAGAAGCTCACATGTGCCAGAGATCGTTTATGATTTTTGTGGTATGTATTTTAATTATTTTGTATTTTTGTTATAATTATCTATCCATCATCATCAGCATAAGCGTTTACGAGCGGCTTCCGGACATTTGTTCGCTGGCGAGCTTCAATAAACATCTTAATATCATCATCATAAACCTCTGCATCATATCTGGCACTGGGAATGCCTCAGAAATAGCCAATATTTACATTTCAAACAACGGTCTCACTCGCATCCATTGTTGAGCAATCTCGAACGTGTTTCGCCTTTCTAGAAAATTGACAAAATTTCAGCGTGGAACGCGAAAAAGCCGAACAAAAAGTTTGATTAGGTTTTTGTCACAAACATCGTCTCGGGGAGAGAACGTAAGATGGAATTTCATAAACAATGGAACAATTCTCATTGTACCTGCCAAAGAAGTGTGAAGAAGGTGAACTGATACATTACAAATCCGAGTGTGTTGTGAAAATGATTTAAATTGGAAAAACATGACGCATGGTTGCCGAATAGGGGACACCTGTGTTACAAAGAAATCCCGTCCAGTCTCTTTTGTTTCCGCCGGCCCCGATGTATCATTATGTTTTTTGTTTCACAAAATCAATTGACTTCTTTCTTGCTCTCATTTTTTTCTGCAATAGCTGATGATCAAACATGTGTACTATAATGTTGTGTGACTGAGGTGTGACAATGCCAGATCAAATATTCATTATTACTTTTGGTCAACTTACGAAACGGTCCGATTGAAAAGATTTCACCTTGTCTCGTTAGAAAATTGACTCGATTCGTTAAGGTCCAGTTTTTGGCAAGCGTTTTCAGGAGCCCTTATTTCTTCGCAATTGAGACAACTTGTCCATTCAAACTCATCCAGAACATATTTGGTCCAGAACCTATTTGCAATTCGGTAATTATAAGTAAAGTTGGCTGAAGAAAAAATTATCTATCGAAGAAAGCCTTCAGATATTTATTTCATCAGCTATTTAAGATTTTCGTAATTTGATTTGTTTGGATTAAGCTAAGCCCTTAGTTTCATTCCTCGAATAATTTCTTGGACTCGAATCTCAACGTGATCAGGTTCATGAAGATGAGGTAGGCCTTTTTGGACGAAAATCCTTCCTGATGAAACGTCAACGTTCGAAGATACAGTCCCATTACAAGTCTCTCTCTCAGTACAACATCACCAAATTTCGGTTTGGTGTTTGTTTGAACTTTTCCATTGTTTTTATTTTTAGTTTTTCAAATGTCTAGTTTTCAGATTAAAATATTCAAATCAATAATAATTTTTTTTTAAATTAATAATCTGGACACAATATTTGGTAGACTAATATTATATCTAGACTAAGCCAATGGACAAAAATACTTAGTAGAAAGTTATTAATTTTGGACAAAGAAGTTTTACTTGTGATTATAGATCGTGGACGAAATTGTTTAAGGTCGATTTAAGTCGTATCTTGGCTACTATCACTAATTGAGACTCTTTTGATTCCCAAAACCTTGCTGATTCCATTCAAGAAGCTTACCATGGCTTCCTTTACGAATTTAGGCTCTTTAGACTCCAAAAACTTTGCCAATTTCTTTCAAGAAGTTTCCATTTTTTCCCAAATAAATCTCTTTCTCTTCTTTTTTCTTGAGCTCTGGGTTACTATAAAACACCTTTGAAGCCCTCCAAAGTCAACTGGAACGGTCAAAGAGAAAAAATCACTACCTTTAATCTCGGCTCAAAACAAATTCATATGCGAACGCGATGTGGGGTAGAAGGAAAACCGTGTCATCTGACAATATGTGTTTTTCCATACGTCAGATATGAAATGGCATCAATTGGGTGATATGTGAGCCGACTGCCGAGAAGCGAAGCTCCTCTCGTCTGCCTGTTTTTCCATCAATATATGAATGATGCAAACATTGAAACTCACTTTGTATGATTTACCTAATCTTTCCTGCAATGCGACACGGCTTGGCACTACTCTGCCTCGCTTCTTTTTTCCCAAATCTCGCAAAACTTCTCATCTCTCCCAAGGTTACACGAACTCGGGCCCGGCTTGCAGGTATGCGTGGAAAAGTGATTGAATTTACCTACGTCAATCATGAGAGGGAAGCAAAATAGCGTAATCAGTGTCAAATTCGAATCAATCTTTGTTCAATCCTACGGGGATCCGCTTTTTATTCACTTTTTGGGACTTCTTATGATGCTGATGATGCTCCATGAAACGGTGACAGTGACGAGCAGGCAGTAATGATGGCATGCTTGGGAGCGTCCGGGGACCGGATTAGAATCAGGTGAAAACTATGCCATCATAATTTAGCCGTTCTTCCGCAACTGCCCAATTTTGCATATGAAAGACCTGTTACGGCCTACATGATATTCACAAGTGCAACACGATATT
Source organism: Forcipomyia taiwana (assembly GCA_963930915.1). Classification (NCBI taxonomy): domain Eukaryota; kingdom Metazoa; phylum Arthropoda; class Insecta; order Diptera; family Ceratopogonidae; genus Forcipomyia; species Forcipomyia taiwana. The sequence continues at coordinate 157,524 of CAWVOI010000099.1, read as the reverse complement.
TTAATAATTACACTAGTCCCAATTAGCATCACAATGAGCCCCGACAATCACTTCCCGCCGCTCCGTTGTGATCTAATAACTGCCAAATGGAATATTATTTATTGCACTCATCGCGGCTGGACGTCGTCCGAGCTCTCGATTCTCGAATAAATCGAACATCATCAAATTGAGCCTACACAGGGCCATCAAATTGTCCCGCGAACAATGATTTTGGGCATGTCAATTGATAGCTCGTCGTCATGAATTATGATGCCGTGGGCTTGTGGATAATAAATTATAAATGTTTTGTTGAACTGCATCATATTAAAAAGCGAATAAAACGACAATATCTCGGGAGTTCAACGCAGTCTCTGAACCTGAAACTTACAAACATGGACAGGTGTGTCGATGCGGGCCGCGTACGCGACTTTGTCATATTTATTTATGATATCACAATTCTTCTCTATAATAGCGATACAATGGCCCGATCGGACAAATGGAAATGATAGCAATAAAGGCAATCAAATGGTCGTTTGTGAGCTTGATAGATCGCGGGCCGGTTTTTTTTTGTGAAATTTAATATTTCTCGTAATTAAACTGCTGACATTGTTAATTACTCGGCATAAATATAAATGACGCGCCATATTTCTATGGGGAGTGCGTAAGTTTTACACAAAAACAGCTCAAGGGAATCATCCGGCATCTCTCCGTTGTTATTGAATCGCATTTATTTTGTATTTTTCGGAGCAATCCCGGCATCCGATCCAAAAATACACATCCTGAGCTCGCGACCGAGAAATTCAATGCCGCGTTTTTCATCTTTGGTCCGGGAAAGTCGTGAAAAATTTAAGAAATCATACATTCCAGCAGCCGATGCAAGGGGAAGCGATCCGTATATTAATTTTTGTGTATCTTTATTATTCGAGAGACTCGAGATGCCATGCGTGTGCCCATAATTTATCAATGCGTGGTTTTCATTTTACTCGGGACGCGTCTAAATTTCACTCGGCTGCACATGTGACACACAAGTACCATATTTTTCGGTATTTATAGCTCTGCATTTCGACTGCTTCTGTAAATCATCGAGACAATGCGGCATAAATCATAATTGATGCTTCTGAATTTTTGGTCGAGCAGATTCTCGGAACACTTTGCATTGAAACGGGCCCGAATCAGAGACATGGAAGTGTATGCAAAGCAGTCACCGAAGTCTGGGTCTCCGAATAATTATTTGGAACAAGTTGAAAATGTTAATTTTACGACGCTCAGAGGTACCAGTTGTCCAGAAGATGAAGCATTTATCAACACAAGTCATCAAAGAATCATAAAAAAATTATTACTATTTGGGCTTTCGACACAAAGGAGAAACAATAGAAAAATGAGATTGTAATAAAACAACGACACATTTGGGATGGCAATAAATTTTGTAAATTTATTGAAAGACAGAAATATTACGGCGAGATAACTGTCTCTCACGAGAGCACCAAGAATGTCGCTCCTCATTCATCGGTTCATTCATAAAAAGGTGTATCTGACCCATTGTGGTGCAAGGACACGCACATCCTGGACAGGTACCTCTAAGTAGCAGGCGCCATGCTCGGAGAAGGAAGCAAATAAATTATTGCCGCATAGATTTATGTGTCGCCAAATATGTGAATCATCGGCTGCCAGACTATTAATCAAAATTGAAAGTTTTACAGGCAATTTATTACTCTAAAATACTTAAAATAGTTCGATAATTGATTTTGCGCCGAAAAATCTGCCTCTGGCTGAAGAGAGCACTGACATAAAGTTTAAAATTTAATTAAAAATTAATCTCATGCTCCAGTTGAGGCACTCAAATCCGCTTCGACAGAACGCTCATTTGTCAATTAGGGAATGCGACTCAAGTGGTCTCTTTTCTCCGCCGTCTGACGTTGGGAGGAAGAAAGTGCAGGAAAAAATGGCAACTATCTTATTCCCTGCTCTAATTACACAGAAAATTATTATTGTGCGAGATGTATTTTGAGCATGCATGCTGTATGGGAGATAGAAGACTACAAAACCTTGTTATTATCTTGAGTTTGCAATCCGTCTGAAACGTGATCGGCGAGAGAGGGAAATCGTAATTTCTGGCGCACCAAACAAAAGAACAAGAGACGGGGAAAACTGCAAAGGGCTTGCCCTGGGGCGACTTTCCCTCCAAGACAGACGGACTAGAGGACGTTTCTGGCCTCTGGTCTTCGACCACGGGGAACAAAGGATGGGGAAATCAATGAATTGAATGATGAGATAAACGCCCTAAATGCTGCATGTGTGTACTAAATTTTCCTCAGAACGCTGTAATGTAATTATTTTCATCTGCAGAATTAACGATTAATGATTTTTGCGCCCGTTCACCGCACATTAAAGGCGATAGTGTGGTCTGAGACTCCGGTTAGGTGGCCAGCGAGTACGAAAATATTTTCCTTGATTACACACGCACCACACGCCTTCGCGTCGTCAGCAGTTTTGTGTTATTAGTGCGAGTAGCTGCTTTTGGATTCGGGCGATATTTGGCATTCAAAGTCAACTCACACCACTGCATGAGGAGGATGTCAAGTGTTGATTCAAATTATTCATTTAATTCACATAAAAGCTTATCTTATGACACATTTTGTAGTACAGGTTTCGCAGCAATAGCGTTTAGCATAAAAATGTTTTTATAATTATGTGAAACCGTGAGGCTAGTTGACGACGTCCAAAATTATTACGACTTCTTGATAGGAATTTTAATAAAATTCGCGTCTTATTTCATGATATGCCCATACAAATTATTGTAATAAGCTCATATGCCCAGTTTTCGGAGCCTATCGAGCCGTAGGTAGTGGTTTACTGTGGCGATAACACTTTTGAATATTGTGTATTTTGCGCCGCAAAACTTGGGACATGTGATATGAATTTTTCAGTGAACTTGAAACCCCACTTGAGGCTGACAATTTTATTTATTATTTTATTATTATTCCGGTCAGCCTTCGCCAATTTGATAAAACAATTCAATAATGATTAACAGATTGTGTGGTTTTCGTCCGTTTGACTGACGGACTGTGAGAAATTGGCGATGAGGGGTTTTGATTGATTTATTTGTCTGCAGTCTCATTATTTTTTAGTGCATTTTCCCTCAAATGGAGAAAAAATGCACTATTGCATCTGCCATGTCCGTCTGTCCGTCCGTCCGTCTGTCCGTCCGTCCGAAACTTTATAACTCAAGAACCAGAAAAGATAGAGACCTGCGGTTTTCTGTATCGTGTAGGACATGGTCTGTAGGGTGGAAAGTTAGACATCTTAGACCCCCATTACCCCTAGGGGGGGAGTGAGGGGGGTAAACCCGTTGTATGAAAGTTCCTTATTCTTCGTTCGATTGAGCTGAATTTTGGATATGTTGTAGTTCTTATCAAATCTAGCAAATCATAGAAGACATGTATGGCCCTATCACTTAAGAGAGCTGAGTGAGAGACCCCCGAAGTTTGCATTGGGGAAAACTTTATTGTCTCCGATTGAGCTGAAATTCAAAATGGGCACGTAAAATTACATTATTAGAAACATTTGCTCCAATACATGGTCTCAAAAACGTAAAACAAGGCATCAGGATACTTTTGAATATAATCTAGTGGCTCCCCTTGGAAGACAAATGGGCGAATTTTCAAGATCGTCCGATTGAGCTCAAACTTTGGTAACTCTTAGAGGGCTTTTATTTGAGCAAAAAACATTCCTATAGTATTCTCCTATCAACTAAGGGGGCGGAGAGGAGAATTCTCGAAATTTGTATGTGAAGCAAATTCATGTGGATTTGCCTTTTGGGCTAAAATTTAAATTATTTATTTAAATTACCGAAAAATGTTGGTAAAGTTTAGAAGTAAAAATTTATAAGTAGAACTTAAGAGTTAAAAAGATAAATTAAATTAAATCAAATCAAATTAAATTAAATCAAATCAAATTAAATTAAATCAAATCAAAATACAAAATCGAAGATCAAGTATAAGAAGTGCATTTTCCCGGGTTTATATTTTGAGGGAATCTTATTGTTAATTGATCAAGAGTTCAGAAATTGAGTATTATGAATTCAAATAAGATTCCCTCAAAATATAAACCCGGGAAAATGCACTTCTTATACTTGATCTTCGATTTTGTATTTTGATTTGATTTAATTTAATTTAATTTGATTTAATTTAAAAGCTGAAAACTGATTTTCTCAGGTGGGTGACGCATTTCCTGCCTAGATGAAACCAACGTGTGTCGGCTTGTCAAGACAAAAAAATCCAGTTTCAAAAATTTAGTACCACAACGCAATAAATCCGTAAATCAACAGGAACATAAAAAATTTACAGAAATCGACGTCTATCATGTTTTGGTCTCGTTTCATTTCGGGCGATTAAAAAAGTTATTTTATCGATTCAAATGATTTGTACGTTCGTGTGTAAGACAAAAACTCATCAATTGAGCCTGCGAGCAGCGCTTTTTCGTGATTGTCATATATACCCGCTTCACTGTGATTGAATGGTTCCATTACAATGGTCAGTCAACATTTTTTGCCTTTTGCTTGTATATTCAAATGGTTATAATAAAAATTTTAAATCAATGAAATCCGGCTGGTGCGCGAGACCTTCCTCTCACTGCTAGCCAGCTGGCCGACGGAGAGAGAGGAATCGCATTCGGCCCCACCGCCATTGAAGAGCTCTCATTCACGTTTCCGATTGAAACCTGCTCATGTTCAATTCCAGCGGCAGCATTGTTTGATTGAAATTAAAAATTTATATGTGTATTAAAACGGATTCTTCCAGGTCTTTCATTGTTGATAACTTTTTAAAAATATCATGATGTTTTACAGCACACAAATTGAAAGGAGCGCAAATGAACGGGTCAAACGCGTACGCGGGAATGGGTGACCGGTTAATGTGGACAAAATCGGCGTGCAGTTTGGATTAAAACGGGGAACAATTTCTGAAAATCATCCGAAAATTTACTATTTTAATTCCAAATTGTTCATTCATACTATGAGAGGTTGAGAGGTAATTTAATTCACAAAAAATCGGGCGTTGAGAGTGGAAAATACAATTAAAATTATATTTCCGTTAATATACAGAAGCAAAAACACCTTGGAGGCGTAGCTAAAGCGATGATTTGTTAAAAATAATTGAATAACATAAAAATATAATGTACGGGCACACAATGGGAGTGCTACTTTTCAACAGCTACCTGTTGATGGATGATGATCCATTATAATAGAGCGAGGTGCTTCTGAATACTTTTACATAGGGTACGTGACTCAATTATGGACTTTTGTACCTGAATGAATCGATCGCTTTTTGTGCGTGGACTCGAACGAAATCCACTTTTCGGCTACCGGATTGCGTCAGCACTTTAGTCAGTTGGGTCAACAAAGCCGCGGGAACGCTTTGTGGAGGGCCGAAGGGCCTTTGTTGTGTCTTGGGAGGGGCTTCTTTAAGTCAATCGCCCTTGACTCTCAATTGAACGCTTCCTCGATGCTTTTCCAAGCGACACACTCCGTAATTTAATACTACACGTTCTCGTGCACTTCTGAGATAATCAGAATCGAGGCAACGCAGCTCCATGAGGGTGTCAGTGTGTCGAGAGCCGTAATGTTGTCGCGCATTATGTATCCCATTGACATTGTATTCCCTTTTTTCGCACTCACTTTCACTAGAACGACGTCGACGTCACTATTTTTCCGGCGTTTCGCTTTTTTGCACTCGCACATAGTCATGCACGATACATAAAATGTAGTGAAATACGAAACTCTACATCATTGCCGTTTCATGGAGCAGATTGCTACCAGCACATTTAATGCACATTATGTGTGTTATGCGTCCCTCTATCGTACATAAATGTCGCACTTTACATAGGCACTTTGAAGGTCAGGAGCACATCACTGACCTTTCTGGCATTCTAGCACATTTGGAGAGAGATCAAACCCGAGTTTCCTCTTGATTTTCCATATTTTGGGCTCCTAGAACTCAAGCGTTAGACTCCCCCCCTTAAGAGATTTTATACGCCCACCTTTTGGGGGGCTCTCCGGGCTCTGTCACGGTCCCCGTTCAGTTCGTATAAGGCCACCTATAATAATGAAATTTTCCAGAGTTTTTGAAAAATTTCGTGTCATATCTAATGAATTATATTTAATTAAGTTTAAAAAAAACCAAAATTTAAATTAAACTCTTAATGTTAAATTTAATTTTGAAAATAAAAACCAAGAAATCTTCCTATTTTTGGTTTCATTTAGTCATATTTGGTACCCCCAACAGGTTCTAAGGGCTAGCCTTATACAAAGTAGACGGGTGGAAAGGCTATTTTTTGAGTTTTACTTTAAAATTAAATTTAACGTTGAGAATTTAATTTAACTTTAGGTTTTTTTTAAAATTCTTATTAAATATGACACGAGACTTTATATTTAGTTTTTTGGCATTTTCTCAAAAACTCTGGAAAAATTAATTTTTGTAGGTGGCCTTATACGACCTGAACGAGGTGTACTGAACTACTTGCCTTTATACCGTTTGTCACGGAGTAGCTGACCCCTTCCCACCCTGAGATCGTGGCCCTTTAGGTCTCGAATAGTCTTGGGGTAAGCCTGTAAAGTCTGTACCATGACAAGAAATGCCTAAGAGAGTCTGAGACCCATCTCACAACTTAGTGTTAACAAAACGGCGACGCGACCATGGCTTGCACGCATGACCAAAATCGATATAATTTATAAAATTATTTTCACACACTCCGAGCGGCTTTTGCGACATCGCTTCCATCCGCTTTGGTGCCTCATATGCGCGCGAAGGACACAATCCTCTATATTGCGATGATAAATAAAAACATAATTTATTGCACAAAGCGATGAATGGGTTATTGGATCCGGGCAATGTGCGGTGCGGCGGCAACCCGAAAGTGTAAGGTGAGTAGCGAGCGTGCGACTGAAAAGACAAAAAGTTTGCGCATCTTTTGAACACAAACGACGCAAATGTTGGAGGAGATTTCAAATAAATATTTGCAATCAAAAATATTCATGGTTTTTGAAACACCTGAGAATTTTATAATACGCACTGTTTTTGCTTTATTGGCATTTTTATCACTCGATTATATTCGTTCGGTGAGAAATAATTGAAATTCATATTTTTCTCTGCTCTTTTGGCAGGGTCACACTTACATATACAGAATACTGTAGCCTCTTTTTGAGTTAATAGAGACCCAAGGAACTTTTGAGGGGTTACCAAAATTGTAGATTGGGGGCCCAGAATGCGGCCCTGTCCCTTAAAGTCGCACTTGGCTACTTTCACACGACGCAACGACGGTGATGGTGACTGGAGGAAATCGGCAAGGGAGTCATAAGAATTATTTATGCGAGTGCCGAAATTAATGCACATTGGGGTAAGTTCGAGTTTGAGAAGAAATTACATCACCTCGTGTCGGCCCGAAATTACTCCACATTTGTTCATTCCGGATTTATTGCCGTTAATTTTTCTTGCAACATTTAGTGTTATTGCCACCTCGTACCTCACACACGGAGCACAACCGTTAATGGCCGGGAGTGGGGACTGAACCTAATTTCGGCCTCTAACATCCATGAAATTATTTTTATCCAAATTTTGAAAGGTGTGTAAATTAAAATTTGAAAATGACTAAAGCTGCATTGTTCATTGTTTCTCATCCATCGAACCATAATCAATTCAATTATAACATTTTTGGATCACTTTGTGTGCGAGAGAAAGAGTGTCTGGTGGGTAAAAGGCACCGCGAAATTGTGCTTCTCACCTCCCAGTAATCAAATTCTGGTGAGACGAATGGGCAGAACACCGCTTCCACACCTCTCCTAGCCCCTGTCTCGCCCCCAGAAGGCGGCAATAAAAGGAAATCAGCATGCGAACAATAAAGCCTGATGAGACCGAGTTATCTCTCCAATACAGAGGAGAAACATATCATAAAATAAACTTTCTAATCTCGTCTAATCTTTTCATACGTCGATATATGCAATGAAAAGGAATTAGTTCGCATAAATGTGGATCTCATAAAGTTCCTAAGCACCCCATTAAATCACTACTCCCTTACCTCGGCCTCGCTATTTTCTTTTATTCATCTCGGATACGAGGCAGCTTTGCTCATAATACATTTCCATTAGGTTTCCACACAAGCAGACAAACACTTTTGAGATGTGTGGCAAATCCTTATCCAATTAAAGAAAATAATAACTCAATTTCATGGGTAAACACCCGCATTCGGCTTGATGAGGAGCCATAATCGATCCGATAGTGACACAAGTGCGAGTCGATTGAGCAGCTTCGAGTCTCTCTGTCGGTGTCGAGGACAAAGGAAAAAAAAAATTAATCAGCTCGTCAAAGTTGTTTTCCCAAATACCCCAGTGTGGCCACAAATTGATCGATTCACGTGCAGCCAATTATCATATTTGCCCGACTTCCTGCTTCAAAACATACCCACGCAATTTAGTGGATAAAAGTGCGGTTAAAAATCAGTACTGGAGTGCATTGAAAAAATTATAGCCGCGGCCGGCCCGGTGGGTATGATAGGAAAAAAGGGTATGTTTGTGGTTGAACTTTTCACCACCGATATACCACTCGCACGTAAGCTTGCATTCGTGCAGCGATGAAAAACCTTGATTGCAATATAATAACACGGCCGGCACCAAGTAGCATACACATGCGGAGAAAAAATATACCTCCACCATTAATTATCCTCATGCATTATACCGACGTCGACGCGATACTGGCGTGTAATCGCGCAGGGTACTTGTTTGATGCAACCCACAATATTGGTGTCTTGCTCGAGTCGTGTGCACTAACTAGCTGCTGTCGATGTCGAAAATAAGCAGGCGCATAGGTGAATTAAACTCGAGTTAAACGTCGACACGCGATCAACATTTTGTCTATCAATTATTAACCACAATAAAATAATTTGATTTGTGTAATTCGTCATGTAAATCGATATGTCATGTCGAGAGCGGACTTGAGGCCTCAAATCCACTGACATGACACTGTGGACGTGTCAGGTTTGTAGTGAGAGGGGGCTGACGTAAACTAGCGAGCTTCTCTCCTTAGCATTTCTAGGGCCTCTCCTGACCAGAAATCTTAGCTACGGGCCTGAGACCTACCCTGGTGATTTACATAACTTATTAGCCGTTTTCTGGAAACCATTTTCTGAGAAACAAGGGTGTAGCTAGGATTCTAGTCGGTAGAGGGGGCTTCTATATGTGTCATTGACATCCACCAGTTAAATTAAACAGCTCGTTCTTCTGATGAGGGTCATGTTCTGGCACTCGAGGTATTAACGAACTTACAATTCTAGTGTTTTCGTGGATCTCGACGGTGAGAATAAGGATCCAATTGAACTATTTTTCTGATTAATCCATGCAATTCCATGCTAAGCTCCAACAATTATATAAATAACTTACAATATTTTTTTCTCGACGATCCAATAATTAAAATCAAAGAGTCTAGCAAACTCTAGGCTCAAGTAACTACTAATTTCTAAATTCCTAAACTCGTCTCGCTTCTTCGAGACTCGGGAACCAAATTCCTAAATTTCCTATGTCACATGAGAATGCTAGCATGCCAAATCCTGGAGGCAGAGCAATTGGGTCCCTAAGTCAAAGTCAAAGTCCTGAAACACCTCAGAAGTATCTGAGCCTTCATTCTTCCATTTAAGTTACACCTCTGCTGAGAAGTAATGAGGCTCCTGGAATGTTATTTTTCGCAGTTAAAAATGGCGCTGGAAAATTCGGGCGACAAAAAGTGAAAACAACGCTGACCAAATAGAAAAATGCGATAAAATTTGCATACAACAGTTTTAATTTTTCTCCGCGCCATATTGGGAGGCTGCGGAGCGCAAAAAATCCAAAAGCCGTACATAAATACGTTATTTTCGCTACAAGAGACCAGACGAGGCGAGGTGGTGGCAAAAAGTTCCCATTTATTCTTCCTCCCAAGGTTTATCTCGGCGTATTTTCTCATTTCTCTCTCCGAGCCTTGCTTTTTTCCGAAAAATTCACCTTCATTCTTCGTGTATTTTTTATAATTACAAAATTTATTATTCTCAGCAACGTACATGGAGCATCCAACCCCAGCTTGTACACACCGCTCCGAACAAAGGATCTGCATGTTAATTTTTCCATATTTCCATGCTTTCTCCGACTGGGGAGCGAGAGTCCGTGCGCACCCAGGCTCTCGCAATGGCGATTATACACATCTCCCTTTATTTAATTCGCAATAATTCTTCTTTTTTACGGGACATAAAATTACCTTCCATACATCACATTGAATTTTTAATGACTCGTTTATCTTGTGCTCTCGGCTCTGCCTAAGCTGCATGCCTTTTTCTCGCCGCACAGCTTTCCGAGTATCGTCGTCCTTGCTCTCCTCTCCCACCTTTTGTTTGTTTAGCATAAAGATAACCAGGGCTGCTCGCTTCACACGTCGGACCGTGGTCGCATTTTATAGAGCCACTTTCTGATAAATTAATGTCGGTTATAACTCATACGCTAAATGGCGTCCAAAAAGGCAGGGGTTAGCTTGGGCTCAGTTGGTAGGCATTCAAATTCGATGGTCAGAAGATGGGAACACAGTATCAATCAAAAGTGCTGCAGTCATAATTTTGGTCCGATAATATCTGCTACCTGGTGGCTAGAGAGGAGATTCCTATGCAAAAACGGTGCCAGCAAAGCCCAGAGAGAAGATGATTCACGACGCACAGATACGATTTCTGTCGGTTCCAAACGCATGAGTAGAGCTTAAAAAATTTTTAAAAATTCTGGGAAACATTGACCAAAAATTTGATAAAATTTTCTAAAAAAAACGTTAGGTGATTTATAATTTTTTTATTTTATCATTTTACTACTTAAACATTTATTTATTTAGCCAACATCGACATTTTAGACTTCTGAAATTTTTTCTTCTTCCATGAAATTACATGTAACATCGCAATGTTTGATTCAAAAGTGAATGACGTCGATCTGACAAGAAACATGTATTTGTTCGTTGAAAAGGACTTTTAAATCCACATCGGGATTTTTAAAGAACTTTTTCGAGTTTCTTCAAATAAACCTGATCTCCAAGCTTGGTCGTTGTATTTGTGAGTTTTATGCAAATCGTCTCTAAGTATTGCCTCGAGTCTTTATGATTTTGCTATTTTTTGTCAAAAAGGAAGAAAAAAGCTACAAAAGCCTGCAAAAATTGTTAATAAAAATTACATTGTTTTTATTTCAAAAATAGATCGAAAATTCCTAAAATTGTTATTTAAAAATTTTTTGAAGCCTTACTCATAAGCAATCCAAACTAGAAAAAAGTCCCACGCCAGTTTGGATGTAACATGAGCCCAACGGTCAGCTGGCTATCAGTGTCATAAATCTATTTCATAATTTTGTCAGCCTCTCCATGCTCTCCGAGTGAATTTGATACATGGTTGCTTCATAACGCTACTAATTAATATTTTACGATCGTCACAAATTCGTCGTGCTGGACGAGTCGAGTCTTCTTTAGCGGAAAACGAGGTTATCACGTCAATCAGATGAATTCAATTCGGAATATTGCGGTTTGCTTGCGAGCGAGAGACGAGCAAAGGCAGGGGACAGCTGATGGAGCGGGAGCGGGTCTGAAGTTTTGTGAAACACACAAAATAGCAGAGAATATAAATAAATAATACACAGAGCAAGTGTTTGTCTTGAATAATTGAGCACGGAACATTTTTCGCAGAGAGCTCGGTGCAGCGATTTCATTGAATTCAGAGACAGGCAGAGACACAAAAAGCGGATTCGAATGCCCAAAGAAAGAAACCAATGTCTTATCAACAATCGACAATTCGCCGCGTACTCATTCAATTGATTCATTCAGTGTTCCGCGATCAGGACAAGTTTGCGAGGCAATTTATAATACGGATCCCGGAGTAGAGTGTAAAATATGTACGACACTGTCCAATTACTTTAGCTAAACTGCGACACAGCCATCGCTTGATTGAAATTCGAGTCCACCGGGGTTTGGGTCGCTCTCGTCTCTGTCCGTCGGTCTGCGCGTGCCTCTCCAATCTCCGATTCCCACCGCGACCGGATCGGCGGTCGGGGAGCAAATATTTGTGTTTTATCGAATGGCTTGCATCAGCAACCACTATTAAATTATCATTATGATCATAAGTTATATCAATAAACTGCTCCACAGCACTCTCATATTTAATTCAATTTTTCGTTGATAATTTATACTTCATCACACACTTAATTAGCATATAAACATTATATGAAATGCTATTTATCTGGTTTCAATCAAAACTTTTTTTATTGTTTCTACCCAAAATTATATGCAGCCGAGGTAGAGGCTGCAGAGGTTGGGGCATAAATTTAAAATGGTTTTATGAAGTGGTGCCCAAATTTTATTTGATTTGTACGGAAACTCAAGCAAGGTCGCTGTGGGGTTTGTGTAATATCGAATTAATTTATGATGTTTGGATAAAAATATTTATTAATCGCCTTTCGTGTGTCTGCGACTGCGAGAGAGATAGTGACGGATCAATCAGGCTGAGAGTTGTGGGGGATTATGTAAGCAAGTCCGCTTAAGTGGCTTCCCGTGAAGCAGATTGGTGTGTCATAACTTAATGTGAGTTCACTTTCCTGAGACACAGCTCCAGAGGCTCGCTCACTCGCTCTCAAGGTAATCAGTAAAGCACCATACTGAATTGCAATTACTAATTTCTGAATTGCAATTAACGATATCTGGATTGAATTTTACGTTTTCTAAATTGCATTTGGAATATCTGTACTTACATGATACTTTAGGATTTGGCTCAGACGCTTTCTGAAAAGCATTTAAAATAACTGAATAGCAAATTATCTTTTCTTAAATGCATTTGGAATACCTGAATAGTAATTGACCCTTCCTGAAATGCATTTCAAATAGCTGGATTACAATTAACGCTTTCTGGAATGCATTTGAAATAACTGAATAGCAAATGATACTTTCTTAAATGAATTTAGAATTGCTGGATAGCAAATGACGCTTTCTTCAATGTATTTGGAATAGCTGGATTACAATTGACGCTTTCTGAAATGTATTTGGAATATCTGGATTACAATTGACACTTTCTAAAATGCATTTGGAAAAACTGGATTGCAATTGATGGATTCTAAAATGCATTTGGAATAACGGAATTGCAATTGACGCTATCTGAGTTACAAGTCAAAAAGGTGTAGCCCTAGAAGCAGTTCTTAGACTCAAACTGAAAGGTTAAAGCCATAAAAAGTTCCCTCTAAAAGCCACCACAGATCAGAGTTCCTGAGAAAAATCATAATAAAAATGTAACTCACTCCTTTCCCATCCATCAACGGAACGCGTCACGGTTGCCCTTTCGTGACACATTCCCGACATTCAGTGGCGGTGTATGACAAGTTATTACATGGCCAAAGCGCCAGCACACATCTGTCTGATTAACCCCAGCTGTAAAATGTGCCATCACTCGCGACTCGGCACCAAGTCTCCTCACCCATTTCGTCAACGTCAACGCCGGCATACTTCCTTCGCGTTTTTATTAATGATGATGTGTGGTTGGTGTCATAAAGTGACAAACGTACTCGTGTATCAAAACAACACATCAACAAACGAAACATTAACATTCATCATTAAATAATATTATATTAACATTATGTATGCTTTTCAACACATACTCGTCGTACCAAACACTCGTAATCTAGATGTTCACTTAAGAATTTATGCGCCACACAAGCGTCTTGCCTACACTGCCGACCGTGGCCGAGAATAGAAGCTAAACAAACAACTCGAGTCGTCTTTGATCTCGGAGTTAGATTATGATATGCTATATTAATGAGTTATAATTGTCTTAGCAGTTAGATCTAAGTAGCTGCTGCTATGCACAAAGCGTTTGAGAGCTCATACGGCATTCAGCTCTGGCCCCGTCTATCTAATTACAGGATGCCAATGGTTTGCTTGCCAATCAACCAATCCATCGATTGACTGAGTTATTGGCATTCCTGGTCAGCCACGAGGGTCTGGGGTTCGGAGGTGGAATGACCCTTTGAGCGAGCATCCCACAGATGGCTCTCCAATTTGTACGCGTCGGGCCTGGCAATAAAGCAATAATCGTTATCGCCCAAAACACCAACCTGCACTAAAACGTCAGACATGGCCCAAGGATGATTTTATGATGGATTAAAAAATCGCCGGATAATACGACTTTTTCGACGATCGCGCGGAGAAGACGGCCGCGACGTAACATTTTAAAAACTCTAAAGTGAAATGATAATAGTTTAATTATTACCTAAGCACATTTGCATATTATTTTGATGCCTTTTCAGCCGCACGAATGTCTCGGCCCAAGGATAGCAGTCTGTCCGTCCACGCCACCTGAGTTTGCCGTCACCCCCGACCAGGCTCTCGGAGCGGAGCTGGGCATGGGGCGCGCATATCAAAACCATAATCAAAGGCACTGTCCAGAAACCTGTCAAAATTTTATCATTTAATTAGGCATAATTTGGTAATAATACGTTCACGTATGTGTGCGGCGAATAAAAATTTATTTCACCCGTATTTTTTCCACGTTTTGCTCACCTTCGTGCGTATTCAAATGCTGGGACTCGTTTTAGTTAAAAATGTGTGATTATTCCTATTCTTTTATTGCTTATTGATATTTGTTTTCCTTACATTCGTTCTGGTGCGTAAACCAGCCACGCCAGCCTATAATACTGCGTTTTTATGTGTGTTTGGATTCCAACTGTGATCATTTGAGTCAGTAGCGTTAAACCCAGCGGGGGCCTCAATTTAGAACCGAATGTCCGTTGCAGGTCTCCTGAAGTGCTTGTGGATTGGGAGCAGGCTTGCCAACTCGTCGAGTGATTAGAGCGGGAGACATTGCCGGGGGGCTGAAAAAAACATAATATATTTTAGTGTACATTAAATACATTTTCAAATCATTTTTAAGGGTTTCAGAATACTTTTAATATCTGTAATATGTGGCTTAAAATATTTCAAACACCAAAACCAGGGTCAATATTTTGAAAACGCACAAAACTTTAAGATTGTGTACGTTTGGAAAGGGCCCAGCATTTCAGAATTACTTCGAACAAACTTGAGGGTTCCTCTTTGAAAAGGACAAAGAAATTGCCTCATGATAAAAATGCCAATTTATTAAAAATAGACATCAGCAGCAAATGGCAAAAATCACTCTAGCAGCCTTCAAATTTAAGCTTTCTCCAGATTTTAATTTTTTTTCTTTTAATTTTGCCTTAACTTAAAACTAAAAAGAGAAAATAGTAAAATAATTTGGTTTTTCTGAAATTCAGGAGGGGGTGCCTTTGATCAGGATTGTCGCCTACGAACTACGACCTCTTCAAATAGTTGTCAAGTAATCTGTAGAAGGCTTCTTTTTCAAGTCCAAAATTTTCAGTTCCTTCAAAACGGGATTCCAATAGCCAAATATTTCTTTTTCTTTGTTATCATTTTGGTTCAGGATTTAGGAGTATTGGCAACCCTGCTTGGGAGACTGGGGGGTTTTTGCGACCCCGAAACACGCGGGCCATTAATCAATAATCATTTATGTGCCTCCGTCTCGCAATCATATCCATAAATTGCAACAAATATTTATGACGTTAATCTATAATCCACTTTTTTCGCGCGCGCAGCCACATTGCGTTTCGTATTTGGAAGTCGGTAATTGCACAATATTCGCGTATGGAATAAACATATATGCCAAGAATTGCAAAGAAGAAGGTAAATCAAGCAATCACTCATGGCACAGAAACCGCATCTCTTTTGTCCGCGGCTCCCAAGCTCCGAGTCTTGTCATCGAATCATTATTATTAATATCTTCGCTACCGTTTCATACTGCAACTCACGACTATTGCGGCTGCAGCGAGGGTATGAAATACGCGAAATTAAAAATGAAACGTTCCATTCATATTTTTTGTTGGCACTCGTTCTCTCGATGATTGATAAGTGGCAGTCGATTCGCGACACGATACTCATTGCGGGCAATGCGGGTGGTCAGTGGCTCAACTGGGCTTCTCATTAACCGCGAGATTCTTCTACAATCTATAGAAATGGAAACCAATGTGGCCCAGACCCGTAACTAGGGGAGCTAGGGTGGGCTTAGTCCCCATGAGAAAGTCTCCTGAAGGGGTTCGGAATTTTTGAACCATTGACATACAAATATTAGACACCTTTGGGGCTCACTTTTTAACTTCAAGGGGGACCTTTTAGATCAGTCTGGGGGCCCTATTTGATCTTCAAGGAGCCCCTTTCAAATTTCATGGGCATTTATAACCATCCAGGAGCCCATAAAAATTCCAAAAGCTTATAAAATTTTCTAGGGATCCCCCAAATCTTCAGATAACCTCTTAAAAGTGTAAATTTTCTGAAACATTTAAATTATCTGAAAATTTTAAATCAAGGGTGCCCATAAAGCTTTGAGGGAATCACCTTTTAGGGGTCTTTAAAGACCGCCCTTGTTAAGAAATAAATTCTAAAAACGCTTCAAATTAATATGAGAGTTATCCTACTTTTGCTCCTAAGTTTTCATTTAAAAGATAAACTTTAAAATTTTGTTTACAAAAATATGTTTTAAAAATATTTGTAAGGGCCCCTCGATTGTAAACACGGCTTTAGGTGGGGGTCTACACTAGGGGGTGCCCATTTCAAGGTCCAGCCTACTCGGTTTCTAGTCCCCGTTACGTCTCTGATGTGGCCCCTATAGTCAAGTTTTGGAAGTCTTGGTATACGCCCCTGACTTTGCTTCTTCCTCGTTATCTCTCGCACTTTGCGGAGCAGTGTGGGGAAAAGTAATGATAAATTCGTCCACATTCATGACTTTCGGGCAACAATGGGGCAATTTACTTCAGCATTAGCTTGACAAGCACGGAGTATGCAAACAATTACTCCTCATCAATTAAATCACGAAAGACTGCTCAGTAATTTTCGTTTTCATGACCTACTAAAATACAAAACAGAGAAACAGATGAAACAAACATTGATAAAATAATTCGTGGGTATTTAAATGTATCTACACTTTTATTGGGAGCCAGGGCCGGACTTCCAGTTCCGTTACGCCAAAGTTCACTCCGGAGTCACCCCTGGAGTCATTCAAATTAGCTTGTGCTCACCTCTTCCTCAGTTTCACCATCAGCCAGGTTTCTTTTTTGTGGTAAAACTTACACGAAATTTTATTACGATTATTGTAGCGTCAAAAATTGTATTTATTTCGTGTTTCTACATAACCATCACGAGAGCCATAGCCATGGCTTTTTGTGTAACAATCAACTGCCTTATTATATGCAAATGAGGTCTCATATAAAACATGAAATATTACTTTTGAACCCATTTTTCAGCTGTCACAAGACAAAGCCTAGACGGAGGCCAATGGCATCTTATTAAGAAGACACCATCTTGAATTTTGAGAGCTACCCGGATCGCTCGACTCACATGGAGTGCACGCGAGATGTCAACCGAGACAACTCATGATTGACACAAATAATTGTTATTATTCTTTTAATCAATCGCAATTTAAAATTGCGCTTTATGTAATAGGAACTCGTGTAATATAATAATTATTGTTGTTTTTTTAAAAGGCACTTATAAGCACACTATTTTTATTATTATTATTATTTATGTGCGCGCATTAATAAACGCAGCAGACTATATAATGGTCTTTGTTGTTGGCCTGCCTGTATTGAGGCATTGACACAACCATATACACTTACATTATTGCTGCAATACGTTATAATTATAGCCCTTCTGAACGCCAGAGGCGTAACTAACAAACGTCGAATCGCGTTTCCGTAAACAAATTAAAAAGTGCTGATCATGCAATTTTCAGCTCACGAATGAGCTTGCTGGAAATTGAAGGGGCAGGCGCTAGAGCGCTTTGTCAATCATACGCGTCATTCCGCCTCGACCAGCTGATTGCTGGGGGGCTTCCTGCTGGTGAATTTAAATGGTGATTTTCTTGGGACTCTTTGGGAGAAGGCCTAACCCATTTCGGACTGGTCATAGATCCACTCGTGCTATTTTGAAAAATTTGAGGTCAGAAAATATCCATCTTATACATATGTTTTATGTTAATTTAAGAACAAGTGTTCATACATTTTTTTTATCATTTACTTTTGAAGCCTAGTTTAAGCTTTTTAGAATGCTAATTTGGAAAAACTTTATTTTTCACGTAAGGTTTGACTATTAAACTGTAAGGTCTTTAAGTTTCAGGAAAAAATCGAAAGAGATAAAATTTTGGGATATTTTTAAAAAATATGTTCGAGTAAGCCTCATTTTCAAAAGCCTTAAAAGCTAGTTTAAAGAGCCTCGGGAAAAATTTTCTTCCATGAAAGAGACACAAAAGATGAAATTTTTAGACGAAACAGAGAATAGCTTTCTATCTATTATGTTAGAAAAAAATTCCAGAGTTAGTTGTCGAAAATGGGTTGAAGAGAAAATAGACCTTGGACTGAAAAAGGATATAACAACCTTCTATGGGAGTCAAGGAAGGCAAATACTGGATTTGCAGGCAACCCTGAACCGGTAACAGGGGCTTAAATCATAGTCGTCGGCCTCCAACAAGGTGCCCCCATTTATATTATACTATTTATTGTTATTACTGCGTTGTGGAAATAAACAAATTGTAAAGACTGGGCCTACTCCAGCACCTCGCATGAACAATTATAGCAATAATAATTGTAAACGCAGATAATGGAAGGCACGATATTAGGTACGGGCAAGGAACAATGAGTGTGATACAATAATTGCCGGAAACATTTTGTAAAAAGTGCAAAACGACGTTAAAAACTGAATCGGCATGCAGTGAACGAGGCGAGTTGTGCAACGCTGCTACAATTCGGTGTTGCGCGCATCACAAGTGTTGATGCAAGTTCCAAGGATGATGAAGCAATGATCGACCAATGTTCACACCTCAGCTCTTAATTTACGAGAGCAATAAAAGTGTTTTATAATGTATTTTCATTTTTTCTCGCCACATTAATATATTATCTCGTCCATTGTGCCTGCCTCGTTTGCTGCATCTCTCATTTCGCAGCCATGCATTGCATTTTGCATCGATTTAAATACGATATATACACATCGCAATTGAGTGCACAAAAGTATTTTTTAGCAACTCATAAAGTTGTTATAATTCGAGTTCGAGCCTTCGCAGCATCGCTCGGCAGCACGAAGAAGTGCATTGCGAATTGTAGTGAGGCAGCAAGAGGCTAATATAGTGGCACTAATCAGGGTTATTATGATAATGAGACTTCGATTTGTGTGTATTCTGAGGCATCTGTGGAACGGCATAAATGAGGATGCAACGCGTTTATGACAGATGAATTGCCCATTGAAGCGAATCGGCCTGGGTTTATGGGGCAACTGGGTTTCTCAAGAGACACCTGGACGAAATCTCTCGGATCTTGCATTTCTTGAGGAATTCGAGGCGCAAATTTCTCCGTTTTTGCTCCGGATATATTTTACATTTCAGGTCAATCGGACGAAATTTAGAGAAAGAAACCTCTGGGCCATTTCAAAATAAACTGAAAACTTTCGACAGCGAATTTTTTTGATTTCGATGAAACTGGGAAAATTTGTTTTCATAAATTTTTCTCAGTTCACAAAGTACATAGAAGATTGAAAAACAGTTTGGACTTCCAGACTTCTCGTAGCTTGAGTAAGGTGTTCCTAAAAATGCCCCTTTTAGTCCTAAATCACCTCTTCAAGGGTCTTTTTGAGTACGAATAAGGAAGTCCATTGCCAAATTTTTTTTTCAAACGTTAAGGACAATTTTTTTTAGGTTTTGAAAAGCTTTAAAATATACAAAACTCAAAAATCGAGAAATTTCAATCTGGGAAAATTTCAATTTTTGGCATATTTTTGGCCATAATTCCCAAACCAAGAGCCGGAAATTCGTGAAATTTTGTGTGCATGTTTATCACTTAATAAGACAAAATAATTCAAAAATTTAGAATTTTCAAAAAATAATTATTTTTATTATTCAAAAAAATATATATGAAAATATATTCTGAATAAAATTTTTTATCGTCAGTTTTTTGAGAATTTAATGCAATTTCTAAAAAGTGCTCTTTTATCTAAATCGGGGTCGTGGTTCAGGAGAAACAATATTTCGCATATCACGAATTTTTATAATGACCTTTATGGCGGTAATGTTGGAATTTCGAAAAACTGAAAACGCCAAAAAATTTATTTTCAATAACAGAACAAATTTCAAACAAACGAAAGTTTTCAGTTTATTTTGAAACGGCCCCTCTGATTTTTTACGGTGATTTGTTGAAAAAATCAAGTTCCTTCATGACTTTGAAGGACATACGGACGGACGATTATCATTTTTGAAAGTGTTGAAAATGCACCAAAAAGGCCACTGGCGGCTTCCTTTTCATCCGCTCGGTGTGAGAAAAATTCCAGTACCTCCACGTCAAATAATTAATGTCATACAACCGTCATATTTCAGCGCGTAACACAAAAAGCAGTTTAGACGGGGTTGACTCGCGACGACCCACGGAAAACTGCGTCGTTGTTCCGATTTAAATCAGTTTTGAAGGAGTCGATAGCGCGTCTCTGCATGTTCCTCTCTCCGCTGCCTGGAGACTTATTAAAAGATACCAACGGCCATCCTGCGATATACTTATATTTCGAATCAATAAACGTAACTTAGTTGGAGCAAATGCAGAGGTAAAATGTTGCATTTATTAGTTTGGCTCCTCGCGAGTGCGACTCTGCGACTCTGCGCCAAACAACACGTACTGTGCATTTCTTCCTCTCCACCCTGACGCCATAAACTATGCTTGGTCCGCGTCGTGCGTTAATTAATGCAAACCGCAGTCGCGACATTCAGAACATGTCGATTCCTTTTATTGATAATAAATTTAATAATAATATATTTGTTATTCCGTCCTGATGGAAGCACACACACGTTAATTGACTTAAACGGCGATGTCCTATTGTACCTCCTATCGCCTCCTTGTATCGATCTCCCGAGCAAAAGGTTAATGGATCTTTTAGCAGCGTTTTTAATTTATCGCCAGAAAGTCGCTCAGAGAGTTATGAAAGGGCCGCGGAGCCTTACTAAAAGGATCATTAAATTATAATTTAGCAGGTTTAGCGATAAGCTTTATTATTGCACTTTATTTCAATTAAAAATTTTTCTCCTCTCTTGTGCATCACTTCGGGCTCTGTCCGTCTGTATCAAGCCACATAAATTTATGATAAACGACTATTGACATGTTTATTGACTCTACCTGGTCAAAGAGTCGATAAGGCGAGCGGCTTCTTTTTCACTTTTAGCATTACGCTCGCCTGACCGACAGAGGGCACTTACCCGCACTCCCGTCCCATTATGCGTCGATCCACTTATTCCTCTTGAATCGGATTTGAATGATTTATACAATAAAAACGTGAAATCTGAGTGACTGGAGGCACAATATTTTGGTTGATTTGTGGTGAATGCTCGCCGTTGACTCTTAAATAATAAATGAGGTGTTATGAATAGCAGCAAGCACTGCTCTCTACACCTTTTATCAATACGCTCACATGCGTATAACCGTGATATGGGGAAGTGCGGCAGCGGAGGGCGGTGGTTCGTGAAGCATAAAGTCCTCAACTCAAATTGAGTCAAGAATCAATCAGCATAATCAATCTTTTATACGGCTGCCCAAAGTGGGCCGAACACGCACGCCAACGAGGAAATGCAAAATTGTGGTTTCTGGGCTGCGGTTTCCTCCAAAAAGCGCCCTTTCGACGAGTCTGTCCGTCCGTCTGGGAGAGCGTTACCCTCGAGTCTCTTTTTGCCTTCGGTTTCGGGGGAAAAAAATTGGCATAAAAAATAAATGACGGAGGGTAGTCTCGAGAGACAAATGCATCACTTAGCATGTACGAAAGCGGCGGTTGAAAAGGTCACACATGTCCCGTAAATGGGCAAAGTTTTGCGTCAAAATTGTGATTTTTTTTTTGTTCCACTCCGCCGAGCCGTCGTGATCAATCGATGGGCCATTATGCAGAGAAAGGAGTGAGGAGAGCGTCGACTCGGGAACGCGAATAGCAACCGAAATTGAGACGGATAAACAACGTGTAATGATGATTAATAGTCAAATGTAATCTTTTAAGTCTTATAAAAGTACCACGTTGTCAAAAATGACTCCATTACCGCGCCACTCCGATGAAAAATGATGTGTAGACACGTCGAACAATTTGTTAAAAGTCTCTCCATTTATCAAAATGTTTGCACTTTATGATTTGCCACAGCCAGCTCTGGTTGCTTGCAATTATTAAATCTCTGGCGGTCGTTTATAAGTCCCATATTTGACAAATTGTC
The DNA here is from genome assembly GCA_963930915.1 of Forcipomyia taiwana. NCBI lineage: Eukaryota > Metazoa > Arthropoda > Insecta > Diptera > Ceratopogonidae > Forcipomyia > Forcipomyia taiwana. The sequence continues at coordinate 135,222 of CAWVOI010000099.1, read as the reverse complement.
TTCGTCATTGTCTGTTCGGGTTTATGGGAATCACGCGAGCCAAGCGTCTCCCCTCCCAGCATCCCTTAATCCCTCAAACGAAGCGTTTCTTATCATCTGTGCGAAATATTTGATGAGATTTATCAAGTGGAGTGGCAGCAGAAAAAACAGTGCCCCTAATTCAATTTGATGCTCGGCTCGAGTGGGATTTTGGAGCAAAAGTTGGGTAACTTTGTCGTCATCTCAGTTATGGCAGAGAATCGGAGTCAAACATAGACGTGCACCTTCATACTTTGTGCAAATTTATTCCGACGTTAGCTAATTTTGATTTGAAAAAAATGCTAACGCCAAAACTGGAAGTCGACACAAGGTAAGTCTCTCTGACGAACTGCACTTCGCATTAAAAATGGAATTATTAAGCACTATTTTTTTCTCGCGCTCGACTTGCGGCACATCGGAGTTCGGAGTCCAATCGAACGTTCATAAGTTGTCATAACATCAGTACTTTGTGTGAATTACATCGCTGATGATGATGAAAACGATTAAAAATGGTAATAAATGGAATTCCAGAACCGACCGGGCTTTATGCACACGTAGAGAGGCACACACGCGCTACCTACGTCGGAGTTTCAGAGCCAGGGGTGGATCAGAAGCGAGAAATTCCCAAAAATACAATTTTGCTTCAAGCAAAACAAAGAAAAACTAGATTGAAAAATTTTTACCCGGATTTTTTCGTCTCAAAAATGACTTTAATGAATAAAAAAGGACTAAATTTACTTCAAACAAAGATATTTAACGCATTTTCGGGATACCACCAAGAAAAAAATAATTTTGGACCTTACATCGAATATTGGCCAAATCTGCACTAGTTAAGAAAAGTCCTAAAATGTTCAAAATTTTACGGAAAAAATGTTCCCTGACTAGTTTTAGCTTCTGGAGCATGATTTCGGTAAGTTTGGGCTGAAAACGTTCAATTAAGAGAAAAATATTTTGACATAAAATTTGAAAATCAGCTAAACGTGAACTCATTAAGAAAAATTCAATTTTGGTGGGTGTTTGGTCAAAAACTTTTTAAGTAGAAAATAGCCCATAAAGTCTTAAAATGTCTAGTTTAGCTTTTGGACCATGTTTCCAGTGATTTTGGGTTGAAAACGTGGAATTTAGAGAAGAAAAACTTTTGACATAAAATTTAAAAATTGGCTAAACCTGCACTCATCAAGAAAATTCCAATGTTAGGAATTTTTAGTGAAATTTTTTGAAAACAAAAAAAATCCCTGAAACCCATAAAATACTTGAATAACCTGATGAAACAATTTTCAGGATATTTTCGCTTAAAAATTGGGACTTGGAGACTTGGAGAAAAATATCCTGTTCCAAAATACCCTTCCCCATGTCGCCACTTGCCAACTTTAGCCGGCGCAGTCGGAGCTGCTCGTCAAACTGTCCCGCAAAAACGCAACACAATTTTTACGCGACGTTATTGTCGCCAAAAGTGCATTTCGTCAATGGTGGCAACGTGGTGACAATGTTAAGTTACAACACTCCAGTAGCTCGATGCATAATTAATTGCAACGCGTATATTAATTAATATAATTAGTCACGATTTATGGGAACATTTTCCATTTCCATATCAATTCATTACGATCTAGATATTTTGTGTCTAAATGCGAATTATTTACAAATCTGTTTTGTGAGCGTTTTTTCAACCTCTCCATGCATCATTCCTCCGCGCACACCGAATGCAGTCAAATCATTATCATAAATGTGTGGATCGAATTCCAACATAGAACGTACCCGGGCTGTGCAATATGTTCGTCTCATCTATGCACACACGAGTGCAATCGTTGTCTACGAAAAACAGTCATATCGCTCGTTAAAAATCTGTCTCAAGCGAACTTCCACGTGAAGCGAATTCGGAATTCCTAACGCAAAACGCGCATTGACATTGACCAAACGGTTTCAGGTACTAACGCACACTCTAGCCTGCCTAATTAATTTGGAATAATTAATAATTAAAAGTTAATCGATTGGTTTCGACTTGCGAATATCACACGAGAATGGCACGCTCCATAAATGCGGACCGAGAAGGTTTCATGCGAGTGTTTCGCGATTCGCTGGAAATGTCGAGTGCGTTTATGGCTGTGATGCGAATTCTTGCGCGATATTGTAGCTTTTTCACGTCAAACTCGCCTCAGCGCTATGATATGATTGTATCAATAATTCAATAATTTTTCAAAAGTGATTTGTACTTCTTGATTGGGCAAGCATGACGTGAATGAATGCGAAACAATTTGATATTTGTCAGCTACAGCTGCTTTAGTCGCTTTCAAGTCTTGTTGTCTCCGCTTCTGAATGTGCCAGAGCTGGAGTCTAGGTGTACGGAGAGGGTTCTCAGATCTAAATCACTAAAATGACCACAGACCATTCGATGACCGTACATAGCTCAATCATTTTGGAGGCTTACTGACACTTGATGGGTCCGTTTATTAAGATACTAAAGGGCTCTTGCTCCGTCCCTGGTGGTGGTATGGATATAATCTAGAACAATTATTTGCTAGTTCTTACAACTTCATCAACATATCAAATTTTCAGCTCAATCGCAGCAACTTAAATTTTCCCCCTTTGGGGGCTTCTCAGCCCACCCCCTTAAGTGATGGGGACATATATGTATTCTATGATTTGCTAGATTTGACATGATGTAGAACATATCCACAATTCAGCTCAATCGGATCAGGTATATGGAACTTTCACACAACGGGAAAACCCCTTTAATTACCCCCCAGGTAGTTTTCCGGTAAAGCCAAAGTATTTCCACCACTCTTCGGACCATACATGACAACATGTAAAAAGTTGCAGGTCTCTAGCCCTTGTAGTTTCGGAGCCATTTTGACTCAGACGGACAGAATGACAGACGGACAGACAGACATATCAGTCATATAAGTGCATTTTTTTCCAAATTAATGAAAATCCACTAAAAATTCAAAGCCAACATCCTTCCAAATTTTACCAAGAACACACTAAGTGCCTGAGTCTGAGAGAAAGGGTTCATAAGTAGTAGCTGACAGTCTGAGGACTATGAACCCGCAAAACTTTCACATATTTCGCGATTAATAATTTTATTCCTTTCAGCAATTGGAAAGTCTCGCATGCAAAAGGCTCATTACCATTTTTATTCAAGTCAAGTGCCCAAGTGCAAAATATGTGAACCAGAAATCGTGCCAAGTAGAGGCACAAATATGGGCACGTCACAACATAATAACTCGCATAATAATTATCAGGAAGTCGCTTTTATACTCGTTCACTGATCTAGATTCGGATTCGAAATAATCGTAAAAATATGTATTCTCTGCACATTCTGCGAACTCAATAAAGTTTGAAAATATTATAACCGATGACGGAATGAATGGTCGATGGAGGCAACTGGGCAACAATGGGAATCGCAGTGAATCAATAAAAATACATTCCGGACGTTTTACAATGAATTTTTGAATTTTAAAGGCGAGAAAAGTAGCACTTGCCATCATTTTTTGCCCGGTATTCCTCAAATATTGTTTTAATTTTTGCATTTTCGTTATTGTGTTTCGCCTCCGCTCCTCCGCTCCCTCTCCTTCTGCCTCGCCTCACTCTGCCTGGAATTTGGCATTGCTTGATCTTCTGATACGTTCTCTCTGCGCTTTGTCCTTTATCCCTCAAAGTAATCTGATTTACCTTACGCTCTCAGCAGCAATATTTTCTGTTTTTGCTGCCGATGGCCGATGCCATGCCGTCCGAAATATGTATTATCATTATTTTCATATGGCCAAATAATATTTTTTGAAAAATATTTGAGCTTACATACCCACAAATATTTGTGCGGCTTTGTTTCATCTCTTCTCTTTGTGGCAGTAGAGCTCAGGTGGCAGCAAAGAAGGGCCTTGGATGCTTGACATTCTTGGACTGGGAGCAAAAACTGACACTTTGTTGCACAACGAGCAGTCCCAGATCCCTGCCAGAACGTCATTTTTCGAGGTAAGGTCATTGATAGCGCGTAAGTTACGAGGGGCTCTGAGGCAATATGATATAAATTATTTATGGGTCTCCTTAATCGATGCAGACCATCGATGGGAAAAAAAACATCTGATAAAGCCTCTTCGACCGATGAGTCCCGTAGAGTCCTGCAATCTCGCCTGTCTGTCAGTCTGACGTCTTCTCGGTAAACTAACGCGGCTGCCATGGGAAAAAACATCGGATAATCGTATTCATGCCTCGAGCTCTTGTCGAGCAAATCGTCTCAAATGTGTCTCAGATGCTAATATTGTTTACAATTTTGAAGAATTTGAATTTGATTGATTAAACATATTCAATATTCTGTCATCAGTGACCCATTTATTACCGTCCCCGATGTTTTTATTTATTTTTTATTTCTCATCCGATCTCCTTTGTAGTATTTCATTTGCCCACTCTGCCTCATTTTTCACCTCATCTCTCTCTGTTTTGATTCAATTATACGATTGATTCAGATGCCTTGTAATCTCTTGTGCTGTGAAAAATGAGCTCAGCATCGGGCACGAAAAATTTATGCGGAAGAACTCAAATATTCTTCCACTCGAACGCGTAATACCCCTCATTTGAATTCTGTAAGATGCGTTGGGACTCCTCTTAGATAATATTATAAATGCTCCTATCCGGCAAAGAAACCGCACGAACGTCTCAAACGCTTTTCATCGTATACATTTTTTCGGGATTGCAATTATCCCAAGAGATGAGGACGAGGAGGGCGACTACATTATATTCGAGTCAATTAAGCAACTGTCAGGCAAATTTAACATTGCCGTGTACCACGACCATCATCGTTTGCGTCGTGTTCCGAAATTAGCCTTATACCGACGAGGACGAGGGGAGGTTTCTTCGATGAGGGAAGCATGCAAAGACATAAATGTTGTAATCATAATTAGTATTTCGTGTTCCATAAGACTGCATCATTAATTTTTTCAGCTCAGATGCCAATTGAAATAATTACAAATTGCTATTGTTGATTTACACCTCTCCGTAATGGACATTTGCCTCCGATATGAGACGTCGTGTCAGACGCTTACCGAATGCTCAAGACGATAGCCAGCTAGGCAGGGACGGACTCCTGCTGTCAACCTCCTCCTAGCAAGCCTCTAGCTCCCGCACCAGCCCTGGGAAATAGTGCAGCCTCCGGATTGAAATTCAGCTCACGTTCAATGTTTCAATTTAATAAATGAAAACCCACTCGACAGCCGCTTTTTATCTCCGCTCCGAGCGACTCTGACCATGTTTCATACAACTTAATGATGCAATGGACTTTACCTCTCATATTTTCCATTCACACCGGCCGATGCCTGCCATTCAATAAATTTTCTCCGAGCTCACGTTTTCTTTTTTTCAGCAGAACTCTGCTCTGTCCGGCTTATCCCCGACTTAGACTGCGGAGGAGCTTGTCAAAGAGTGTAAATATTTTTGGTAATTAGCATTGTTTTGGACAAACAGGGACGCATTAATCACGGGATTATGATTTGTTCCACTTCAGGGGCGCATGCATGGAATCTTGAGGGATAATCCGGAGGACAAAGGAGCTCCTGCTCCACACGTAGGCGAGAGTAAGTGGACAAAAATGTAGTGAGTATCGTATATTTAATAAGATTTTTGTTTTACAACCCCCATGAGCATGTTTCTTGCATTATGGTGAGCACATTATTTTGAACGTTTTATGTCCGCACTCATCCGCACCGTAAAGTGTATGGGTTCGGTGCCCACAGGAGCGGAACTCGGCCCGCTGTTCCCCGAGGGAAGCTGGGAGAGAGCTCTCAAAGTGGATCATCTTCAAGGGCGCACAGTGTGTCTCTTCAAAATGGACATCGGAATTGTTCAGAATTTTTTTTAATTTTGAAACCTAGTGGTTATTCCTGCATTTGAATTTTTTAAATCGGCTCTCCCGTTCCGGAGATATGGACCTCCAAAGGGACCCATGTCTGAAAACCTGAAACTCAAGGAGTTAGAGGGTGCATACTTTGAAAACTTGTTACTCCGAAACAGCTTGACAAATTTGGCTGAAATTATGTGTGGTTACTAGTAATATTTTTAAATTGTTAAAAAAATATATTATATAAAATATATAGCTTACACATATATGTTATATATTTTTATTTGAAAGTGCGAAAAGTGCCCTCTCACCACCAACTTCAAGATGCTAGAACCTAACCGTGGACAAGTTCGGACAAAGCATGACCTAAGGGTTTAAGGAGGTTTAAGCTGCCCAAAAAAACTAAAATCTGAGAGCCAAGATATGGTCATTACAAGTTTGAAAATGTCAACAATTCAATTTTTCAAAAAAAAATTACGAAAAAGCTACTTTTTCTTTAATTTAATTTTTAAAACTTTGGAATTAAGCTTTGTAAAAAATAAGCTTGCAAAATAAAATTTAAAAAAAATTCCTTGGAAAAGTAATAAGTTTTTCAAACTTTTCCAAAGGAGCCTATCCAAAATGGCGGCCGACCGAAATTTGCTTTATGAATTCGGACCTTTCGACCCCAAAATCTCCCGGATACCAAATTTTAGCCGGATTTCACCACTCCTTCGATTAAAGTGATCCTAAAACGACCAAAAGTCACATTGTGGGGCGCTTTCAAGAAGAGGCAAATTGTGGGTTCCACCACTGGACCGCTATCACCAGTTTTGATGTGTATCCTGGAAAGCACAAGACGAAGAAAAATTCTGGCGAAATTGAGAAAGTTACTGCACAACAATATGAAATTATGTTTTCCATTATATTTGCCCAGACGTGCACTATTACGTTTTACGAGGGTAACGTGAGAGGAGAGGCCATCCTCGAAGCCCGTTTTACGGCTCTCGGGTCGTTCGTCATTTTTCACGAGTGCCAGCTCAGAGGCCCGTGTTTTGGCAGCAGCACCATAAATATCAATTAAGCGTTAGTTTTGCGAACGCTGACGGATAAAAAATATGCCTCATCCAAAGCGATAAGATCAGTTTAAAGTGCAGGCATATAAATATTGTGTATGAAGTATTTGTGAGATTTATATCGCCGAGCTTGACGTACTTAGGACTCATTCACGTCAAAAGTGCCTCTTATCCCTGGGAAGAGAGAGCGAGATGTAGGGGAGTTTCGAGCCTTGAATTTTTCTAGGATGACTAAAAGGACGAGAAGTGAGGAATCCAGAATCCAGATAAGGCAGAATAAATTTATGTGTCCCGGTCTAATCTTAATGAGCTATGTCCTATTGTCTTTTGTCCTTTTAAAAGCGTTACAACGTTTAATCGGTGCTCTCGAATTCCTCCCAAAGAGAGTCACAAACGACGCCTGGAGGTCGGCAGAAATTCCACTAAAAAGTTGTGGACAAAAATCATAAATAAATCACAAACCTTGAGAGATCTCTGAGGTTAGTCAAGGAAGCACACGAAGGAGACAAAAGAGATGGCACAAAAGAGTTGTAAAATGATAAATAATAATTTTATGTTTTTGCTCATCTCATTTATTACGAGTACGAGTTTCCATTTGTAAAAAATTCCCCGAAGACGACTGGAAATCAAAGCGGTCAATGACAATTACATTGTGCTCCTGTGGCGTGCAAAAGGGTACTACACAAAGAGGTAATTGCTTTTTGTCGACAATTTGCAGTACTTTGTTTGCATTATTTATTATACATAGGTAGAGCAGGCATTTGTCAAAATTTTGCACTTTAGCCGAACTGCTCCTTAGGGTTTCTGAGAGGTCCTCATTTGCATTATTTCTCAAAACAGGTTTCAGGACTTTTTTTAAAGGTCCCTTGTGAGAAAGAATTTAAGAGCGAAATAAAAATTCTTAAATATTGAAAAAAAAAAATTTTTCAAAATTCAATAAAAAAAATATTAGAAAAAAGTCCATTTCGACCAACAAACCATTCTAGAGTAATATTGCATGATGTCGTACAAGGGAAAATCAAGAAAATTATGATCCAGAGCTGTATATAAGCCTGCGCTGGTGTGCGTGAAGAAAATCGCAGGGGAACTGAAGGAAGGTCCGCCCCTTTTCTCCTCCGCTCTCTTCGGGCTCTCTCTGGCCTCGGCCCGCAAAGGTTTTGTGTGTGTGCGTGCTCAGCGTGGCGTTCTTATGCCTCGCATAGTGAAAACCAAGAAAATAATAAAATTCGAACTAAAATTCAGTGGTGCTTTTACGGCGAATAAGCAAATTTCTCAAGCGCAGCGTCGTCGTGAATTTATTCTGTATATTTTCCCGTTTTGCACAAAATTTTTCCAGATTCTGCGTTGAGAACGGGGAAAATTGCCCGGATCGCGGAAACTCTTTTTCACAACGGCTGCAATCGAAATGTGATACGGAATACAGTGAGACGTGTGTGAAGAAAATATTCGTGAGGTGGGTTCCCGTGCCTTGATCGCCTCTAATTATTTGACTAAATAAGCCTCAGCAAACACAAACAGACCATCATACGCGGCAGAGTTATGAGCGCGCATAGAGCCCCTGTACGGCCTGTGTATGGGAGTGTGGCTGTATGGGAGTGTGTACAAAATGCAAATATGACAGAATGATGAAAATGATGAAAAATAGGTGGGGCTAAAGTTGCGGTTTCATGAATAAACACTCTCGGGATTTTCTTTCTCGCAATTTGCTCAATTTAACGCGACTCCTTGAGGAAACTCAAGACGAGTTATTTCCACTTTTCGCTCCCTTTGAACTCCTCGCTCATTCATCCCACAAACTCAAACCCAAACTCGAGCTCACAAAGGAGGCAGAGGCACGCTTGCAGGCACATTATATTTCTTACAGGTGTCCGGTGAGTTGAGTGGAGGCAGATGAGAAGGAGCATGAATGAAGAATATGCCGTAGTACTTTTTGAGTCGTTGCCCGATTGCAATTAGTAAAACTTTGCGAGAACTCGCGCAGTCCAGTGCAACGTGAATGAGGAGCAGCAGCGCGACGAGCGACAAAAAACGAAAATGTCTAGACGAAAACAATATCGACCTGTTCGTGTACAGGAAGAAGATGACAAAATAAATGATGATATTAGTAGTGAAAACAGTAAAGTAAATAGTGGTGTAGTAAAATCGATAGCTTCACCCCCGAACGATGCTCCAGCACGAGTTTCGGCGCGCGCCTCAAAAGACGACGTGGCTGCCTCAGACGATGGTGGAGGCACAACAGCAGCAGCAGCAACCAAACCACAATCATCGGATCCGAATTCAAATGACGATGGGAGGCTGGAGTCGAGTCACGGTGCGTATTTTCCTTGGCCTTTGCCAATTTTTTCATCTCCGGAAAATTAAATGGAATTGCAATCGGAAAACTGTCAGAGAGACAATGTGCAATTTCTATCAAAGGTTCATTATCGGAGTCCCCTCTCGATTTTGCAATTCAAGAAATTATGATGCCGGGAAGGGTTGAGCGGAAGAGCTTTTGAATCGGCTGATGAATAGATTCAAATGGGGATTAGAAATTGAATGGGTTTTAGCTTAACCCTTTGAGGCCAAAAGACTTCCATAGTAAGGTTTGTCCGTCTGTCTAACCTCGTGAATCTCTCAGGAGTCCATAGACTTCTAAGCTTTGATGTGCCTCTATACCTTATTCATCCTTAACCCTTTGAGGGCAAAAGACTTCCATAATAAGGGGTGTCCGTCTGTCTAGTCAAGAGTCCAGAAACTCTGCTACACACTCCTGGAAGGTCTTCTAGACTTCTAAGCTTTGATGGGCCTCTATCCCTAATTCATCCTTAACCCTTTGAGGTCAAAAGGCTTCCATAATAAAGTTTGTCTGTCTTTCTACCCTCGTGCATCCCTCAGGAGTCCAGAATCTCTGCTAGACTTCCAAGCTTTGATGTGCCTCTATCCCCAATTTATCTTTAACCCTTTGGGGTAAAAAAAGCTTCCATAATAAGGTTTGTCCGTCTGTCTAGCCTCGTAAAACCCTCAGGAGTCCAGAAGCTCTGCTAGACTTCTAAGCTTTGATGTGCCTCTATCTCTATCTCTTTGAGGTCTAAATTAGTTGGTTGTCTGAATCGTCTCTCTTTAGAAGTCCAGATCTAGAGATGAGGCTCCTAACCCTTTGAGGTCTAGAATCTATGCAGGCTACCGGTCTCTGCGTGAGGCCTCCTCTCGAAACAAGATGAAAGCCAAAACCAGTAGTCTCCTATCGTTCTGGGAAGTGCGATGTTCCTGAAAAGCAGCTCAGGCCTGGTGGTTCACATGCGCTCATTTCGACCCATTATGTCCAGCTGCTGGTTGTATAAAGCACTATCTGACGTTATCATCTCATCTCATGTGGCTCGGTTCTCCACTCGCTCCATCGTACACAATGTTTTGACATTTCTTTCTCCCGCTCGCCGTTAATAGAGACTTTTTATTACACTCGCCGTTCTGCGCCAAAGCTCTTTCATTTTCACATCCAGCGACTCCTTTCAGCGACACCACCTCGCCTCATTTGAATTCTAAATTTCGACTGCGTTCTCTCCTATCGAGGCGATCTGATACACACGCGATTTGGGCCATCATCTTTATAAATTTTGATCAAATTATTGGCAAGTGTGTAAGTCGGAATGCCGTAGACGCTATCTTTTGCAGCGCATAAAATTGGTTTTTAATTAATCGTCTACTAGATTCGCTGTTTTCTGAAGAAGCCGGTGCCAGGCCTGCGAAAATGTTTCCTTATCTAGCATTTTTATAAATCGAAATGACACTGATAGGTTTGATAAGTCTCTCGTTTTTGTTTTGCCCAGGTTTAATGGGTTTTTGATTGGGAGAAAATATAAAAACAAAACCCCCAGTCGATAAAAAGAGCCATTTGGATCGGGTTTCTGGGTGAGAACCGCCCAAAAGCTACCATCTATCATATTCCCCAAGCGGAGTCCCACAAAGAAGATATAAAATTCTAAGGCTGTGGGAAAAAGCGGGCTTATCAGATATAAAAACTGAAAAATGTGCAATCAAAAGTCCCATCAAATATTTCCAAACATGTTTTTCGGATCAGCACACAATCCATAATTTAGCAATTTAACATAAAAAAGTTGCGACATTTCCATTTAATTTATAATTTATAAAACAAAGCCATCAACCTTGTAGCGCGCGTAAAGGAGAAAGATATAAAGTTAGCCAGTCACAAAACAGAAAAAAGAACTAATGATCATAATAATCATATTCATGACACATTATTCGAACGAGGGTATATAAAAAATTCGAATCAACCTGAGAAATCGATGTGTTGATGATGGCAAGGAGATGAAATGTGAACAAACAAAAAAGAAGATGGAACCGCAATAAAGTCAAATTATAAATGTCAATAATAACGCACACACCTCATTAGCATTTTGAAATATGGGAAAATACAGATGCACGTTCGTGATGGACCTTTGAAGTCGCTTTCGGATAGGCCGAGCCCGTACAAAGGAGCTGGAACAATCACAATATTGATGGCAGAGACTTTCGTGTTTTGTGTGTTTCATAAATTAATAAGAATAAATTTTAATTTTTTTTCCCGAGCTCGTAGGTGTCCGAGATGAAGAGATACACATAACTGGGCTTGAGAGATCGTTCTCACGACTATCACTAGGACAGCTGAGCTCAGCAGTGTCTGATTTTTGCGACTTTCTCATGTCCGAAATTGATTATAGGGAAATAGATGCTATCTGGGTGCCCAAATAAGGCGATTCTTAGTCTGGTGGGGAATTCTGCGACGAGTCTTTCGATTGCCACTGAAATTTTCTAGCTTATCGTTTATTCCCAAAGTTGTAAATGTAAGCTTAAACTCACTGTTTCTGGCTCTTGGGAACAATCCTATTTTATTTCTTTTTCTATTATTTATTCAAAAATTTTCAATCTTATAATTAATAATTTACTCCTTATTTTCCTCTACTACTACTTCAATAATTGTGACCTAGAACAAGAGGTCAGAATACACCTTGTTTCCAATTTAACTTAAGCTCACCAGCACTAATTTTAATCATTTAATTTTTATACGTGTGCTCTTCTTGAATTTTTTTCCCAATGTGAGCTCTAAGCTGACGTCGCTTTTTAACGTTCTTGCATTAAACATCTTGCATTAAACATTTCTATCTTCTATCTTGCATTAAACATTTAAAAGGTGGGAAAAGGGCCTATAAAAGGAAAAGAGCCTATCTCATCCTAACACAAGCACAAAAGCCCTCTCAACCCCCCTCGTCCAGCCCACCTGAACCGGCATCGATGTAAGCCCAGTGGTACAGAAACCAGCTTGATTAGATTATTGTAAATGAATATCAACGAAATTGTATGCACTAATGCAATTAAACGCACAAACTACATGCAAATTACATCAAAACGTAATGCAAAATGCGCAAAACCGTTCATTCAACACGGCTCCGAAAACTATTTCTATAATTGGATTATACAAACATATTGGAAGGGGTTATTGGCATTGACAAAATATCGACGTATCCGTCAGAATCAGCACTGGCCTATTCGGTTATCATAAGAGCGCATTTCTGTGATAAATATTCGGGCTTATCGGAGCGGGGGACATAAAGAAAAAGGAAGAGATAGGGAGAGGAATGCCGAGAGAACCTTATCTTCACGGATCTAGAAATGTGCCGAATGCCGATTATGATACACCAGAGTCGAATTCATCTGGGAATTGAGCAGCGGAGAGCTGGATCGGAGTCGTAAGAAAAAGTCGCTGACAAGTCAGAAGCCATAAAATACACGCACTCATGGCAGTTTGTCTCTTCGCCTCCAGCCTTCTCCTTTATTTTATTAATAATTGACATTATTTTTTGATATTAATTAAGAAGATATCAAAAAAGAAGAAAAGAAGATGAGAGCTCTGTGTCCGGCGATACAGCCTCGGCTCCCAATTAAGAGAAATATATGATTCCTATTAAGAATATTAATTAGTTCGTATTAAATTATGTCTCGTGAATGTGGCAAAGTAGCTGCTGGAGTTGATTTTGTATAAACATCGCAGGATTAGCTCATTGGTATCCAACTGTTTAACGACCACTTACCGCTACTTACTGTCTCTTACAACGACTGCTGACCTGCTCCAATCCGCGTCCGAGTGCAGGGCGGCCTCCCAGCATCTCCATTGACAAACGACCTCCGACTGGTACGACGCGCTAAATGGGAACATATTTTTATGTAAACAACAAAAAAAAAGCAGGAAAATTATAAAACGTCTATATAAAACGTCCCGAACGTCTACACGTTCGGGAACGTTTGGGCAACGTCATTATTAATTTGGTGTACGTGGACGAGGTCGCAGGAAGGCATAAATATCTCTCATGAAACAAATCGGTTTTAATGGGAAACAACCCGAGGTTGTGGATCTTGGTCAGTGGCGTAATTAGGGGGGCAGTTCAGTATCCCAACTTAACCCATTTTGACCCCTTTTTCAGCTCTTTTTTTCCAGAAAGTTCAAGGTAAAAAAATATATCTCATACATATATATTTTGTATATTTCGCATATATTTCAACTATATAATACTACATACACATACTCAATTTTTAAAAATATATTTTTCTCAAATATACCATACTTACGTGAAATATACAAAAAAACGTGTTTTTTTAATCATTTTCTTTTGAAGCCTTATTTAAGCCTTTGAAAGCCTTATTTGGGAAAAACTTGATTTTTTCCGTGATGTTTGACTATTTCTCTTTGAGTTATTAAAATCTCAGCCAAAAATTGAAAAAGGCGAAATTTTGGGGAATTTTCAAAAAATATGTTCAAAAAAGCCTATTTTTCAAAAGCCTTAGATTCGAAGCTAGGTTTAAGATGCTGTGGGAAATAAATTTTCTTCTATGAGGTAAAGACAAAAGATGAAATATTTTAAAGCTTTTTTCCCTTTACCGTTATGTAAGAAAAAAATTCCAAAGTTTATGGTCGGAAATCCGGCTCAAAATGGGTTAATAGGGACCTACTTTAGAGTCCAACTATCCAAGTTACGTCCCTGAAGTTGATAAAATCAATGATTATTTGATACGATATGATTTATATCTTTTCTGGAGGAGAAAGGTGTAAGCCACCCAGCGCGGAGGAGTACACCTCGTTACCATTTTAACGATACCTCCGAGATCAGCAACATCATAACGAGTCACGATGACATTCTAGCAAGATTAATGCCGTTAATTAATAATAATGTGTTATGCGAGGGTAATATTGATATTTATTAACTAAATTATCATCATCAAAGCGAGGTCACGCAATGCCTTTGTGGTTCCCAATTGAGTTATGAGCAGCACACGATGCCGCACATATGTACAAGCTAACAAATTTATGGGCAGAAAGCCAAGGTATGCTCGCCTCTACGGCATTCCGTATTCCAAGGTGTGAATAAAATAAAACAATAAATGCTATTTTATTTTATTTCACTTTACAACAATCCACTATACAGTATTATTATTACACCGGGCATGCGATATTCAATTTCAGTTTGAGCTAACAATGAAAAGCGTGAACGGGAAAACATGGGAGTCATAAAGAAAATTTATCCAAAGACTGCCCGCGCATTAAATATTACGAATATCGGGTCACGCGATACCCATTTGCGCGACATTCTCCGCGAGCAGCGAGAGAGATATCTTTCTCGTGAGGAACATTTTGTGTATCATTTGTTTTAATTTATTACGAGCCTTTTTATATATGAAAGGCCATTATAAAAATGAATATAAAATGTATTATTAATTTATGATTCCTGTCAACACTGAAATATTTCATATTCAACGACAAAATATTTATTATCGTGCCGTAACATGGGAAAAAGGAGATTGTCACGGCAATGGCCAATGATTCACTCACTCTCGCGAGCTGCATCGCCAGCGTATTGACGATAGTATAAATCAGGGTCTCAATTACACTCAGCAGCTTCACACTGCTGTCAGTGCAAGGTGTAAAGTATCGGATTCGTGTAAGGCCTCTAGGAGCTCGGGCCTTAGGAGAACGAGTTTGAGTCTCGCGATAATTTATAATTTTGCCAGTCAATGCGTATGTTATCGTCATGTTAATCTCCAATAGAAGTTATGAATTTATTTGATTTACTTTCCGCAAACGAGTTTCGCCGCGCCAGTGGTCGTCAAGCCGCCTATCTGCGCTCAGGTAGCAAGTGGCTGGTGCTCTCGGGGTTGGGAGCTGATTGATGGCTCTGCGAGTCTACACGCAAGTGCGACTCAACTTAATCTGATATCCAGCGAGCGGGGTAATTCATATTAATTTTTATTAGTGTCACTAATATTTTAATGATTCATAGCGAAGATGCCAAGATATGCAGAACCGGCTACGCTGCGGCCATTAAGCCATTAGATCGGTAGTCAGTCAGTTAGTCGTTGGAGACTTTGTAGCTTTATGAGGCCTCTATATGTCACTGGGTTGTGTCTCTGAGCGGGTTTTCCCTCGCCCGAGCTCGTAAATTTCCCGGTCCTTTCGTGGAACGGGGCAGAAGCTCTCAGAAACCATCAAGAGGTAATAATTTCCAATAAAGATTTTTTATGACCAATCTCTTCATACTTCCCTCGCAATATTTCCCGGGATTTTACCTTTCAAAAGTTGAATAAGTGGAATAAATGGTCAGCAGAATGTGTTTAGTTATTATATTTTTATTATTATTGATGTGCTCTTTCATGCACCGAGGCCGAGTCCGAGTTGGAGTTGGAGAGAAGAAGGGATTCATTTTTTATTTATGTCCGAGTCCATCCTGCTGGTCCCGGGGCAAATGCAAGAACAATGTAGCGCAGAAGGACCTGGCATACGGCAAAACTGATTTATGGGAATCATATTTAATACCTTTGCTCGGAATCAATTTCACTTCTGCCGCCCCATTGATTGCGAAAATATTGAGTTCGAGCCGGAGTCGGGCGAGCAATTGCCAGGAGGGATATGAATCAATCCCAATTTTATGGGTCAGTCAGGGAGGGCCATCTGTTGGCATCGATTTTTGCGGTGTCGTCTCCCCTCGCACTTTTCAATTTGGTGGTTTGGAACTATTACGGAATAGCAAAATATTGATACCATTTAATCAACACGCGGAACTCGAGCCACATTAAATATTACTCTCTTGAAGCACGCAATTCTCGTGTTATGGCAGCGCAAAGCGGTGGTAATGCCTCAATTTAATTTATGTTTACTTTTTGAGCGCAAGTTTCACTTAAACTTGTACACGGCGAAATAGAAACATTATTAGTGCGAAGGTGGAAAATTACGCCTATTCCCATTTTTCGCAAATTGTTATTTATAATCAACTTTTTAAAATTGTTTCCATTTATTTATTGCCCGCCAAACCGCTTATTAAGGCGCCTGGAAAACCGCAATTAAGATGCCGTTTGAGATAGAAAGGCTTCTACGACTTTTTTCGTCTACTACTTATAAGTCTACACAATAATTTTGTCTACAGTTTAAGGTCTATTGAATACTCGTCTACTCTCAGATTTATTTTTTAATAAGTCAAGTTCGCAATTTTCCTCAACTCCTAGAATAGTAACATCAAGCCAAGGAGGGCGAATTCTAGAGCATGCTGGGTTCAGGTCTTCGAGCATGGAAATTTTTCAGGTCGGTCGCTCTTTTTATGGAGTGGACAAACAGAGCAAAATTTTCTGCCAATTTTCGTGGAAGTTTGGATTTGAGACCTACTTGGATCTCCCAAAGTACTTAAGTCCGGAGGCTCATCTCTTGGTGGCTGTTTCTAGGGGTCCCTTTAGTGATCGTCACCAAAGATGGGAGCTCTAGCCCCCGTACTTTGGGAGCTAGAGAAAACCAAATCTTGGTGAAATTTTCAAATACAAAAATTTCAAAAAAATTCGATTTTCTCTAGCTCCCAAAGTACGGGGGCTAGAGCTCCCATCTTTGGTGACGATCACTAGAGGGACCCCTAAAAACAGCCCCCAAGAGATGAGCCTCCGGACTTAAGTACTTTGGGAGATCCAAGTAGGTCTCAAATCCAAACTTCCACGAAAATTGGCTGAAAATTTTGCTCTGTTTGTCCACTCCATATAAAAAGCGACCGACCTGAAAAATTTCCATGCTCGAAGGTTCAGGTACACCAAACGAAGAGTTAACCAAATCAAAAGCAGAATCAGAGCCTGAACCAGTCCATTTCGAGCCAGAGTATTAAATCCGAATTTTCAAAGTATCCATATTTATTTATTTTATAACCTAAAGTAGACTGACTAGAAACTAAATTGATGACATAAAAATAGTAGACTTTAAACAGTAGACTAAAAAATGCTCTGTGGTCATGTCACCCCTTTCAATGGTTAATTGAATTTTTCCGACTCCCGATTCTCGGGATTCTCGCTTCTGCCTTGGGGAAATTCCACTGGAACTGCGGCGTTTGTAAATCAAAAGTCATCCACCCTAAATAGACACACACGCGCTCGAGATTCCACTTTACGACGATGCTCTCGCCAAATATGTGAGCGCGGAGATCCAGTGGATTTGGAGGAATCGTTAAAATATCACCATGTTGTGGGAACCAAGATGCGAGAGTACCCAAATAAGCCACGTAGCGTGTGGTGTTGCGGATAATTTGTGATTTTGACAAGTTTATTAACTTTGCCGACATAGTGCAGACGTCACGCGAGCAGGCGACTCCCCCCTTTCCGTAGGTGTGCGACGGAATATTCGTTTCTTTGATTTATGACGCCGACTTTCCTCTTGTCACTTGTATGGTTTGACCTTAATCCGATTTTATGTGTTCCATATATGACTCCCAATAAATAATTTCCACCTCAGCAAATTGCAGATACACAATATCAAATCTGCCATCTTCATAAAATATAAAGCAGCTGTGAGAGGCAGAGAGAGAGACTCGGGCGTAATAAACAAAAATCCATGGTAAGCCAGTTTGCGCAATATTCTCGATCGTATCCCCAGTGGGAGATGACTAGATTTAGTTTTGATGTCCATAATTGCAATAAAAATGTAACGAATACCCATCTGCATACCCCGGCATCCTCCGTTTATGATATTTTGATTTTTCCTATCATCCTTTATGGTTATTGCAGGTCCATTCTCGGGCAGGACATAAAAATATATTTTTCTATTGGGAAACAACGGGAAACTTTGGTGATTGGGAAAGTTGCTGAGCACGAGAATCACGAGAGGTGGCCTCTGGGAACGCGGGAACGGGGAACGGGGAAACTAAACATTTTGAGGGCAGAATGTCAGGGTAAATAAACAATCTGTCTCTCCTTTGAGTGCGGTGTACGACTGAGAAGCGGAGTGTAGTGGGTCAGGTTAGTTAAAGTAAACATATCACGAATCAAGGAATCAGTTGACGCGAGCAGCGCTGCGATGAAAGCGTAAACAGAGGAACAGGAACGTGAACAAATATGATATTGTGGGCTGCTGGTATTAATAAATTAAAATCATATGAATTGGGTGCTAACTCACTTCAAGTGCCACTCAAAAATGCGGCATTCAAAAGTCTGTTTTATGTCAGTTGCGCCGCTGACCGTCGACACGACTCGGCTCGCAGCTCAGCAGCAAGTGTGATATTAATCTCCTCCTTTCGGTCCGCTCCCTGGCGCGAGTGGGCAAAAGCCGTCTCTTCTGTCGGTCCGCAGCGTGTGGACCCGCGTTCCTGGGCTTTCCTGCCCCGGCTTTCTCGTGCTGCACCGACCAACCGTGCCTTTGCTGCAATTCGGATAAGTTATTTGCTTATTATTACACTACTATTATCATCATCGTGCTGCAGCGAGTCGCCTTCATGCACTGCAGCATTCGCAAATTCACATTATGAGCTCAAAGGTGCCGCTCATTTCATTGGCCGACATTGTCAAAGCGCACTCTCGTCATTCTGGGAGATGGAGAGGAGGAAAAGGGAGCAAAAGTGAAATACAAAAATCAGTGGATCGAGTAAAATGGCCATGCAAAGTTGATTTTCTGCCCTGAAAAGACTTGATTAATTGACCCCTTTTGCTTCCTCGCCTCTCGCTCCTCGTCCCGATGCCTCCGAAGATAAAACCATCTAATATGCGGGTAATGGTTCGGAAAATTATGAAGGGTAAACATTCATTATCAATCCGGGTGGGTGCCCTTTGTGAGAGACTTTGACGACGGTGAATATTAGATTTTCCTGCCACTTGCTCCTTCCGCTTGCCATATTCGAGGAGGGAGCATCATGTTACAGAAAAATAGCGAGCATAAACATGACATATTGATATCCTTTCGCAAACGAGTGAACGACTTTTGGCGCGTACGAGACGATGATTATTATTATTACCCAGTTATTGAAAAATGAGTCGAAACCCGTTCGGAGTAATAAAGTGAGGGGGTCGGGTGGTTGGAGGGAATTTCAATTTTCTTGATTATAAAATATGAGATGGGTTGCGAGGATCGGTGGAGGAGATATGAAATAAAATATAATCAACTAGAGTAGAGTTATTGATACAGAAGTCGTATAATATGCTGGAAATTTATTGACGTTTTGCAGAATCGTTCTTGGTTTGTTCAAACATTACAACTACGTGAGATGACTTTCAACTGGGTAAATTTTATTTATTGTGCATCGACGTTTGCTTCTCCTTCGAAAGTCAGAGGCGGTTCCCCAAGGAAGCTGAGGAGAACTCTGGACCAGGGTTGCTTTTCTCCATCGACTGATTTTGGCCTACGCTGACTTTTGGGCGGTTTAGGATCACTTAAACCGAAAACTCAAAATGGCCTCCGGAATTTTTCAATATATTTTTTTTTTAATTTTGGAACATGGCGGTCTTTTCTGCGTTTGAATTTTGCCAATCGAACCTTCCGTTCCGGAGATATGGGCCTCCAAAGGGACCCATGTCTGAAAACCTGAAATTTTGGGAGTGAGAGGATGCTTACTTTGAAAACCTGTTAATCCGAAACACCTTAACGGATTTGGCTGAAATTTTTTGTGGTTACTAAAGTTATTGTTAAGTTGTTAAAAAATATAATATATAAAATATATAGCTGATGCATATATGTTATATATTTTTATTTGAAAGTGCGAAAAGTGCTTTCTCACCCCTAATTTCAAGATGCTAGAACCTAAGTGTGGACAAGTTCGGACAAAGCAAAACCTATATGGGGGCTTAAGCAGGTTCTTTTGTGAGTTTGTCCATATGGGGCTTAAGCCTCGCAAATCTTCGCAAAAGATAAATTTTTGCTTTTTAATAAAAAATGGCCATTGATTGTCAAAAAACAAGCTTGCAGAAAATGGAGTGGTGGTGCGGCCAACCAAAATTTTTTTTATGGATGTGTACTTCTTAACCCCAAAACCTCCTTCTCCTCGTACCACGCTTTCGATTTAAATCACACTGTGAAACCCTTCTGGAGAGTCCACCCCTGGAAAATATTTCAGATTTTATTTGTATTGGCAACACATCACATTGCTCTGCTTGGCATGGTTTACGATCAAACATGATTTATTTAGATGTAAATCTGCAATATTCTCCAGACCAGGGCCTGGAAGTGGCCCGAAAGTTACAAGTATCGAGTGTTGTCCCAGCTGACTCGAGGGTCGCTCAGATAAATCAGGAGTCACCCTCTAATGAGTCTATTTTTAAAACTAATTACGACTCGAGCGCGGTATTCCCTTTCCGTGTACTTGCGGACATGTGAAAGGCAGTAATTCCTCCAATAAGTCAAAATTTCTCTCAGTCTCGGGAACAAACACATGGAAGAGTCCCCCGGAGAATTGGATTGTTTCTTTCGGTACCGCACGTCCCGAGATTAATGATTGAGGAGGTGATGGTTCTGCTTCCTGGAAGACGCGGAGGAGAGAGAGGTCGTCGACCAGACCTACATCGCGCCACTTTTATGGGACTCTGTACAAAAATTTATAATTATACCAGAATGAGGAGTATCATTGCGTTGTTACGGCGCGAGTATAATATGGGTTTTATTGAGGCAAAATACAGTCAAAGTCCATTAACTCGCCGGTGTCCGATGCGGTGCATCCAGCACTGGATCATAAAACAATAATAATGTGTGTAATGAATTAAAAACAAAAAAGAGCCCAAGCACATTTTTATAACATAATTAGACACTTATTAATGATTTTTATGGGCACTTTTCTGCAGCACGGTGCATCATTTAATGCGATTCTGATAATTTTAATAACTTTCCTTCCAGGCAGGCAGCCTTCCTCGCTTCGGCTTCGTGCGGAATTGATATCATTTTTATTTTATTGTTATTATTTCTATATTAAACCCGGCTCTTCGCTCGCTCGCCTCCGGGTATTCCCGCAAAACGCACATTGCCAGTTGTCTCTCATTTCGTAGCAATTTGGCTGTTGCCTGACCGTTCGGGGAACCTATTTTCCGGAGCGCCGGGGCAAACAACTAAGACCGACTCGGCACACATTAATTAAATTTGATTGACAAAAATCTGATAGGCTATCATCATTGGCAATCACCGAATGGTCACTATGTATTGAGAAATAATCCAATTAGTGGCGGCCACAAAACATTTTTATTACGCCCGTTTTGTCGGAGCGGGCATGAGCGAGAGGACCTCACGTTTGAAGGTGTGTCGCGTCATAATTCTCCGCTACCACCGCCTTGTCACCCGTGCGATTGCCATCGAGGCCTTGTTACTGTGCTTCCAGCGTGTGGAAAGGGCGCAAAATGGTCGATTCTACAAAGTTATCAGCTATTTATGACTCCACATGGAAAGGGTTCGCTGCCTCGCTGCAGAAATGGGGTCACGATTTATGGGCAAAGTTGTTTTCGGAGGGAAGGAGTCGGGGCAGAGGCGTAGCGGGGACTTGTAACAGGTTTTACCCTTGACGGCTCTTAGAACTGAACACAGACTCTGAGAGTTGAAATAGGTTCCTTAAGGGCTCGTTCAAATATTACGTCACGGTAAAAATCGAGATTTTAGACCATTTAGACATTTTAGATCCATTTTCCCAAGGGGTTAAAGGGAACAAAAGCTGCTTAAAAACTCCTAGTTTAAAACCAAAAATCCTTGTTCAATCAAGGCTTTTTTGTGGTCCGGAATCATAGAGCTTATTTTAATAGAGGACAAGAATTGGGCTTATTTTTATAAAGGAACAACTGGCAGCTTTGGTTTACCATTTTCGTGAAAATTTGGAGTCTTTTGAAAACCCAATATGGCAGCTTTATGCATGCCCATGAGAGTCATACTTATCAATAAAATAAACCCCCCCAACTCCCCCTATTTTGTGTCACGGTCATGTCACGTTTTGCCAAACCCTCACCCGTCCTAGGACCGTGACGTAATATCTGACAGAGCCCTAAGAGTTGGAAAAACTGCCCACGACCTGAGGCTCCGTGACAGTATGGAGAGGAAGTGGGGGTCTAAAATCTCGATTTTAACCGTGACGTAATATCTTAGAGCGAGCTCTTGGAGTCAAATTGGCCGCTCTAAGAACTATAATGAAAGCTTCTACAACTTGGAGAAAGCTATCAGATCCAAAAGGAGTTTTCTCTGAGCTGAAAAAGGCAGATCAGAACAGTTTCTAGGACTCAAATGTTTGTTTTAACACCCCCTTGTTTACGTCACTGAATCGGGGAGTCTCCAGCGGGGACAGCATCGCAAAAACTCTCCTCGAAGTTGGAACAAAAAATACGAAGGGTAAGGCTGGCTGGGAGGCATATTAAATTCAATCAGATTATGTAATGTGATAATGATACGATTATTTTTCATTTCATATACGCCGTTCCAGCAATCTATTTGCATAAAATTTTTCGCTCGTTTTTACCCTCCTCGTCTGACGTCTCCCCGACACCGACGTTTTTAACACCCGAGGAGGTTTCCGTTGCCGTGTTTGCAAACTTCAAAAATATACACGCGGAAAGCTACGTTTATCTATTTTCACGTTCCGTTCTCGCAAGTATAACAATCTCCTCTGAGGCCTCCATGTGTGCGCTCCGTAATTCCGTAATTTCGCTAAAGGAGGGCTGAGGTGCACCAAACACCGACTCACCATCACCGTTTTGATGATGATTGTAAATTTATTCCTCCTAACGTGTAACAATATGTTTTGTTTTAACGGCGAGGCTGCAAGGCCTGCGACGACGTGCTCGCATTATGTAAAAATACATATAATATATAAAATAAATATGGTGTTACACGGCTCGGCTGTGGCATTTTGAAGTAATGAATGAGCTTTTGATAAATTGCTTTTGAATACATTACAACAAAATGCTCATTGTTGTGCGCGCAGAGCGCATGCAGGCTCGACCTAGGAGCTGTCAAGAGCGGAGAAGATAAGCCACGACGATCTAGATCGCGGGCCGTGGAACGAGGAAAAGCTTTCAGGTCCGACTCCGAGCTCGAGCTCCCCGGGCCGCTCCAGCTAGCGAGAATAAAGTAGATTAAAACGTTGATGATACACGCATATCTTAAAATTGAATCGAGATTGTATGAAATCTCATCAAACACAATAAAAATGTGTGTATCACAACGGAATCGCAGGATTGAATTAATATGATGACATGAAATTGATTGAATGTTTCATTAGACTAATGCAAAATAGAACGACTTCTTCTCGTTCGACGAATGTGAATCAATTTCACATATATGAAATGACATCGACGACTACGAGGACGACAACAACAACGGCAAAGATGCTGATGATATAAAATTGTCGTTTATCATGGCGTCGTCCCCAGTTTTATTCATGTCTGCAGCAAATCTCTAGATTTTTCGCAGATTAAATTTTTACGTTGTTCCCCAGCCCAGCCCGAGCCTCTTTTCCAGCCTGCCTTTGTGTCACTCTCTGCCAGTCTCGCTCCGGATTGGATTGCAGCTTCTATTTCTTTTTGATCCACGCAATCATGTCGTTTTGAAAGGTTTGATTTGTGCCAACTAGCCTCAAACATGGCTTGTAACGTTGTCGTGCTTTGTGCAGCTATCAGAGAAAACCCCGCCCGTTCTAATTCAGAACCTGGGAGTTGTACAACGTCAGCATTTTGTTCGAAATTTTTTAACTCACGAATCAGAAGAGCTAGAGAGCTGCGGTTTTTTGCATCGTGTAGGAAATTTTCTATATAAGAGGAAATAGTATTTTACAGCACTGCTGAATTCACTCGGAAAGTGAGGAAAGAAGGGCTATAATTGCCACCGAGCGAGCTTGCGAGCGAGGGGAGGCAATATAGACCTACTTTCCGCAAGTCCGAGTGAATTCAGCCGTGCCTGTACAGTATTTTTCACAATTCCGCGGCCGCTGAATTAGCTGAATTGTGAAATAGTATTTTACAGCACTGCTGAATTCACTCGGAAAGTGAGGAAAGAAGGGCTATAATTGCCCCCGAGCGAGCTTGCGAGCAAGGGGAGGCAATATAGACCTACTTTCCGCAAGTCCGAGTGAATTCAGCCGTGCCTGTACAGTATTTTTCACAATTCCGCGGCCGCTGAATTAGCTGAATTGTGAAATAAGACATTTAAGACCCCAATGACCTCAAGGGGGGGAGTGAGAGGGGTAAACCCGTTGTACGAAAGTTCCTTATACTTCATCCGATTGAGCTGAATTTTGGATATGTTGTAGTCTGTTCTAAATCTAGCAAATCTTGCTGCCACATGTGACCCCTTTAATGTACAGAGACGGAGCTAGGGGCTTCTAAAGTCTGTATGGACGAAAAAGTTTTTTATTCCATTTGGAGTGAAATTCAAAAATTACTAGTAAAATGACATAAACAAAAATTAAATCAAATAAGCAAAATCGATGATAAAGTTTATTGGTGCATTTTAAAAATATTGAAAAGGGCTGATGTCTATTCTAAAATAATTGAGTCAACTTCAAGGGCTCCAAAACAGTTTGATTCGTTCCTTCTCGTTGGACTCTGAGGCAATTAGACTTAAGAGTACGCCTTTGAAGCGCCTGGCGATACGTCTCTTCGAGCATCTCTCGATGAAAAGGAGCCGAGTGCGCCATTGTAGTGTAATTAAAGGACTCAAAGGAAGGATTTCGCTTTGACAAAATATTATTTTCATGCACTCCTCTTGATTCTTCCATTGAATCCATTCTTCCCTTTCTTGCCCTAAACTATCTTCAAAACATTGTGCGGACGAGTTTTTTCTCCTTGATTGCCCCGTCACAGAGAGGCAGTTATTGTCTGCGGCTTGTCTCCAGGTAGCTGTGTCATTTTTCAAATATTAATTTCATTAATATGACATGGTGATGACAAAATTTTGTAAAACAGGATAAAAATGTTGTGTATTGTGTTACCTTCACGGTATTTCCTTTACTTTATCGCTCCTGTGCGACATGCGACACAGTGCGAGGGAACTATGCCTTGCCGATTGAGCGCACAAACTCAATTCACTCTCAATGTAATTATCATGGGACATTTTTCTATTCTAAAATATTGGATTACAATTATGAAATGAATCGAAACGATGAAATTTAATAATAATACATAATAAAAAACATAATCCTGACATAATTAGTGCACGCTTGCTGACGCCGAAACATGTCGAGGGCCCGGCCCGGCCCGACTGTGACAGAGAGAGGAGCCTTGCAACTGTGTTTACTTTCGCAATTCGCTTCCACATGACCGGAGCCAGAGAATAGAGAGTGCTGCTCTGGGATATGCGAGTACGAGCGTAATAAAAAATGCAGACAGGAAAATGTCCCCGAAAAGTAAACAAAACTGAACAAATATATCGAGGATGAGCTGCAAGTACTGCACACATTATTAATGTTGAATCTTTAATGTTTGTATCAAAAATAGAGCCGGTACCCAGCAGCGGATTAAAATCCAACCGTTGGTTATGCTTATGACGAGCGGACGGGAACCAGATTTGATTCTCAAGCTCTTTATCTCACACTCCAGTGGTTGCGCATCGTGCCATTTTTCCAATATTTCTTTAATCTCCTCTGAATATTGATCGAGATTGATACGAGAGCTAATGTGTTAAAATGGGGCTTCTGTGTGTGCAGGCGAAGAGGTATTCTGCATAATATGCAAATGAGGGCCCAAACGGGGAACGTCGTTTTGTCATTTTTATTAGTCGTTTCGTTATCTTTGAAGCTCCGTTGATAGTTTATGGCCGACTGAGCTCGAGCTGCCTCGCTCGATCGGGTGTCGGGGCGACCCCCAAGCAAACCTCAGACCTAAAGTTCTACCAAGACTAGAGGTTAATCTCGATGATTCTCGGACATTTAGATTTCTCGTTTCTCGAGAATTATTTTTGAAATTTCTCGAGAAATTCGGAAATTTTTCTCCACAATTTTCTTCATATTTTTAGAGATATTTTTAAAAATTGTTACTCTTCTTTCTAAAAATTTCTTGCAATTTAAAGGTTTAAATTGAAGGTTAAAAACTTGAAAGAAGCTTCTCCTTGATTTGTTTTATTTTTTATTTTAATTATAAGATTAAGACTCATTTTAATAAAAAATTTCAACTTTTTGAACTCTGAAAAATATTTTGGAATTTTTTTCACTTAAGAGTGTAAAAATTGCTCCCCTACACCATAATTCCTTTGTTTATTTCTTGAATGTTGTATTTAAATTCTCAAATTGTTGGAAGGACAAAGATACCGAGGAACTTTGTTTTCTAAAATTCTCTGTTTAAAAAACATGAAATTTTGTAATTTTACTAGAAGTTAAAAATTTATCGACGAATTTCTCGATTTCTCGAAAAATAGAAATTCCCGAGTAATGTAAAGCTCGTACCATCAGTAACCTGAAATTTAGATCAGAGACAAAACCAATCAGCTCACGCCGCCACCAACGACTGCACCACGATGTAATTTTAATAACCAACTTTCCCAAGATGTCAAGCCCTGATTTAACGTTAACTCCCGAAAATCATGTCCATGTTTGACAATCCAAACAACAATAACAACAAGCATGTGCATGCGGACGCAAAAAAAAGTGGCCCGGCAATATTTCGGCAATTTTTTTCATCTCTCCCATCCGCATCCACGTCCACATCCACGTCCTTCCACCACTTGCATGCATGACATCGTGTAATGAGAAGAGCAGCGTCAAAAAAATTTGAATTTGAATTCATATGTCGACGGGAGTCGGGAGTAGTCGCTTGCTCCATCATTGGGAAGTCGAAGCCGCAGCATAAAGGTGCACGCAGCAAGTTGGACCAATAACGAGTTATAATATTTCGTTGCTTTTTACGCTACGTCTACATGAACTTCCATAAATACGTGTGTGACAGCCTCAAGCCATCGCATAACATATATCGAGTAATATTATATTTGAGTATGGCTGATTCGATTGGATTCTGGATTGACGGAATGAATGTACGTTCCCTCTCGGTGTGAGCGTGCATTTGTTGTTATTGCAATGTGCCTCGGCCTGCAACTCGGCCAGATCGAGCGCGTCAGCGTCAAGCAAAAAATTATAAACGAATTGATTCAATAAAGGTGGAGTTTTGTTTTATATTTTATTTTATTAAATTTATGTTTTTGAACAGACATGATTTTTTTTTTCATTCATGTTGTCTCGTTTTTTATCTGTCAACCTCCGGTGCTCACTCAAACACACAGCTTTTTGCGCTCTTTTCCGTATTTTTGAAATTAATTGAAAAATTTTTCTGACGGAGCGCATCAATTGTTGTGCAGGCCGAGTACAATTTGTGTATCTGTGCGATATATAAAAATAAATGAATTGATGTGTACAATTTGATTGAGCGTCTATTTATTATTTGCTGGGCCGTCGCCGTGCAGGATGTAATTAAATGGAATACATCTCATTTTTTATGGCTGCACTTTATTCATTTTTCCATGTCCAATCGATGCGTTTTGTTGTTTTGAGCTGATTGAGCTTGATTGCAAAGTTGACTGACTGCAGCCATTTTTTCGCGTCAATCGTGATTGTGTGTCCGGACCTTGGAAACGTGCCCTTTACGACATTCCTCACGCACACGGAAACTACTCACGAGAGACTCTTAAAATGTGACAAATGTGCGTACTTCACATTCTTTAACCCCATGTCCCGACGAACTATAGTCGAATAAATAAACACATTACTGTCATAAATGTGAGCGAGCATGAAATTATGTTCTGGTTCTCGTAGGCCATCAATTAACACCCGCATCGTGGGGAGCGGAAGCGAAAGAAGCCGTATTAATTATGAAAATTACTACATTAACATTTCATTAACCCTTTTCACGCTACGAAAGGACTCTACTCCCGGTCTTCATGAAGCTTCGGTATTTATTATACTGTATGAACACCAATCTGCCTGAAACTAACAATCTGGGAGCGGTTCCGCCCTCTATCTCAGAAACTAAACATTCAAATTAAAAACGGTCTTAATTTTCGTGATCAGCGACCCCCAATTACTCAAGAAAATGTAGTTTTAGGAGCTAGGCAGTTGAACATTTCGAAGTAGGCCCATTTTCCTGAGACCTCGCGTCAGACCCTTGACTTTGAAATACTATAACTTGGTTTGAAAACAACCGATTCACCTGATTTTTCTTTTATTTTAAAAGCAATGAACTTAAGACTCAAAAATGTATGACATTGGAGGTTCAAAAAATATGGTAACTAGGTCAAAATCAGCAAAATGTCACAAATTTGGAAAATAATTTCGACCTTTTCCAAATTTTAGCCCATTTCCCAGTGTCTGAGAGCACTGTTACTGTACACATTTTAAAACTGTAGCACATTAGCTGTAAAACAATAAAAATATCAGAGGAATAGGCCATAAACTGACGCCGCTATGCTCGTTCAAAGTTGGTAGGAACCGCTCTCCCCTACGGAGATAGTGGGGGCTCTATATCAAAAACTAAACATTCAAATCCAAAACGGTCTTGATTTTCGTGAAAATCAAGAAAAGTTGGTGTCAGATGTGTTCATACAGTGTTATTATACTTGTCTGTCTGTCTGTCTGTCTGTCTGAGTTGAAGAAATTCACTCACACTTTCGTCGTGTTTTCGTATTCAAATGCGACCAAAATGGCCTCCGCTCGGGTTCATCTCATGCATTTTAATAAAATGGAAGGGTTTCACTGTCATAACATTAATGCCATTACTTCCAGGTGAAGAATTTCACATAACAAAAAATGAATGAACGAATTTCAGTTGCAGTTTCATGCGCATAATCTTAAACACGCGCTTTTTCGCCAACTGAAAGCCTTTAATATATTCATAAAATATAAACGCACCACCTACAAGTCCGAAGACGACGTTTTATACCAACTCACAAGTGCGCTACTTTATATGTATCTTGCCATTTTTGAATTATTTTCATCGTATATCGGGGTGCCATAAATCTTCTCAAACTGCACTGATTACATTTTGTTGTTGTTCCAACTTGTTCTTTTAAATGTTCCGCAGTCAGGCAGTTAGCTTACAATGATACCAGAGCGTTCGGTATCGATTTTTGCGATTCTCGGCTTCGTGCATATTTGAGCATGTGGAAGGTGAGACCGAGGCAGAGCGGCCATGAAGGTTTTTCAAAACTCTTTCGGAGCTCATAATGGATTTGGTATCGATGAGGCCCCAATCTGTGAGCTCGTTTGAGTGGATTTTCAATAAAGCTTGCCTCGGATAATCCCTCTTTGTGAAAGCCCGACCGAACGAGAAATTAAGAAATATTTACAGAAAATTTACTCTGCATTATCTCATATTGTGGTTATCGGCTCATAAATTTGCCAGGGAACATATTCATTGAACATACACAAATATTTCTTAAATATTATTAAACACACTCGCACGGTGCACGTTAATGCCCAATAATACGCTTTATTGAATCCACAGCAAAACTAAGGCGAGCATAATGTACAGCCGATAAAATATTAATAATACCTTAAGAAGAACACCACATTGCTGAGAACATGTATCTCTCTCTCTGTATAATGTATATCTCGACTACAGTGGTGGCCGAAAGTAGCGGGGAAAAAAGTACCTCCTTACAGGGCTCCGAGAGAAACGCGCCTGCTGTAGCTCGGGAGAAGCAAGCAAAGTGCCGCAATGCCAAGGCAACTATGCGACGAACATTCTGCATCTCGAGAACACAATATGCGACCCGATGAGAACGGAGAAGGTGCTTGTTTGAAACTTAATCCATGCCATACGATTAACACGACAAAAATGCCGAAAGATTATCATTTTCATTTTTACCTCTTTCGGCACTTTGCTCGAATATGTTGGCCGTTTGATTTGTGTAAACCCGCAAATGTGTCTCGAAGGTGGTGTTTGGCAAGACAGCCTCGTGACCACCCCTTGGACGAGGTGGCGCAAGCCGGCTTCACACAATTAATAGAAAAAACAACAATGAGGCCAAAAAAGCCAATCAATCATGTTTAATTTTATTTAATCAATCAACACGTTGTACTACACATACTTGCTCGTATATCTAGGCGGTAACGTGTTTGTGGATTTAAACAAAATAAATAATTAACCAGAGTGTGATTTTCGGACAAATTGGTTAAAAATGTGTGTGCATGTTCATTCACCACAGCTCTCTCACACACACACGCACGCACGCGGTACAGTCATGCATGTTGGTGGCCGTGGCTGGCTCTTTAAAAATCAACTGATCGGGCCTAGTGCAGCGTGCGGTGCTGATGATGTTTAAAATTGAAAAATAAACGCACGAGAAAAATCCAGCGCGGTTTTGTGGCACATAATTGCCCGTTGATGAGCTATGGCCCCAAAGGTGCGGGGTTGTCATCGCCCGAAATTGATTGTGTGACGCAAGACTGCCATTTTTCTCCCTTTCACCTGGCAGGAGTGTCAAATTTCGCTGGGTTAATTTCGTGATTATCATTTGAGGTCACTCTGCAGCTAAGCAGTCTCTTTCAGTCGTCTTTCAGCAAGACAACGATCCTAAGCACAAGGCTAAAACCGTAATGAACTGGTTGGAAAGCCAGCAGTTTGAGACCATGGATTGGCCCCTCAAAGTCCCTGAAAATTATTGAGGCCCTCAAAGTACATTGGGAATGCGTTCAAGACGAATGGGAGTCAATTTCTCCGGAGTACATCGAAAGTTTGTACGAAAGTTGCCCAAACAGAGTTGCAGAACTAAAAAAATTTAAAAAATAAAATAATTTTTTTTTCAAATTTAATGTGGAGAAAATTCCCATTGACTGCCAAAAATTCAAAACGTACTTTTATAACTCATTAAGTGGAATTTTTGAAATCATGAAACTCCAAATTATTTTTCAAAAATACAAAAAGGTTTTCCGAAAACCAAAGACACAAAATATTTTCACATTGAACCAGTTTTTTCGGTCACTATCCAATATGAGGGCCATAATTTCGGGCCGATGAGAACTACGCTTCTTAATGGGTTCACATAATGGCCGCCTACACCGCCACAGAAAACAATGTTAGTGATCATTTATATTTTATATGGACACCAAATTAAAAATGATATAAAATTTGATGCACCAACGAAACGCGAGCTCGACTTAGGCAGTGGGACCCGAACCGGCCCGGAGTTGCATCTGCATCAAAATATATGTATATAACTCCATTTAATTTTTGTTGTGCTCTGTTCTGACTGAAGATTTATTACCACAAAACATGAATGGACCAACCAAATGGTCAGCCAGTCATCGTATAATTATCATTATCGTCATTCATTTTATCTTCTGCTACGCTTTTCGATGTTTTCACGTTCGTCTCGCTGCATTTTCTTTATGTTTTTTTTTGTCTGTTAATAAACGGATTATAAAATGTTACATGGAACAGTCGATACATCGCATGCAAGTACCCATTTTACGGATGATGAGGATGATGGTGTGTGTCTCCTCCACTCGTCGTCCACGAAAGAAGAACAACAGAAACGATATAAAAATTATTGAATCCGACCAGAGTCGAATCATCGACGTCATTTAACTCGTTTATCGGGAGATCATATCTCATTTTGTGGAAGGGCACCGATGGCAGGATGTTCACTCTCAAAATTAGAACCTTCCTTTATTACCGCGTTATTTTTTGTCTTCCTGGCTCTGACTAAGTGAGTGTACATCGAAAGAATAAATAAACACCGCGCGTCAAATATTAAACACCCAGATTAACGCACCCAACCGACTATGATAATTATTTTTTAAACGATGTTGTGTTAATCGTCGAGGCATCACGTGTCTATCATAAACAACTTCCATGTGTGACTTCGACTTCAGCACTCAATTAAGTTTTCATGCCATCATGCACCGAAGAAATGGGAAAAATGCACGCAACTATTTTCCGAAGAAACTTTAATCCTCCCGACGTGCGACGTGCTTCATAATCCCCGCAATAGGCTTTAATGTTTTTGTTTTTTCACCTGAATACCTACAAGTTGCTCATTTGCTACCATATTAATTTCACTGACGAGTGACGTCGCAAAAGTCAATGCTATAACCGTTCTGATTGCATGTTTTCGATATTAAAATAATTCAAATTACGATATGAAGCCGCACAAGGCCCGTCCGCTCATGCGCCTCTCCCACTTGCGAGCATCGCGATTCCGCGGAGCTTGAAATGCAAACGAGAAGAGCCGACACCGACACACCCAGCATTTATGAATTATGAGTGCGCAGAAAATATGATGATTGGCTCGGGAGGCAAGCAGGCATGAAAGAAACGCGCGCGTACGAGTGAAGCGGGAGATGAGCGAGAGGGAGCGAGACTCGAGAACCGCCCAATGATTCAAATGAAGACAAAATTTATTATTATTAAATGCATTTCATATGGTTTATTTAACTTTATTTTATATCTCCATTCGCCGGCCCGTTCGCTCTGCACCAACCAATGCACGGCCGCTGCAGAATTTATTATGTTATTATGTATCTGTTCAGAATATCAAAATAATATAAAGAAATATCAATAATATCATTTGTGCATGCAGATTGGCTGTGTGTCTTTCTGGACTACCTGGCAGGCCAGCCCGCTCCATGTAGGTTTTATGCAAAGCAATGTTTGCGAACCATGGGGCCGAACAATAGAGATAAAAATACATAGAGTGAAAATACCCATATTTCGCCTCAGGGATTGTCAAATTTGACAGATTCTAAAATATATAAAAAGTAAAGCCAAAGGGTGCATTTTCAAAGATTTCGAGAGACCAAACCTTGAGGGCCTCTAGCTCCGTCCCTTTACATAATAGAGGATACATGTTGTAGTATGATTTGCTAGATTTAACACAGACTACAACATACTAAAATTTCAGCTCAATCGGATGTAATATAAGGAGTTTTCATACAAACGTAAAACACCCCCCATTACACCCCAAGAGAGGATTGGGGTCTAAAATTGTTAGCTTGCACCCCTACAGACTATACCCTATACGATGCAAAAAACCGCAACTCTCTAGCTCTTCTGGTTCGTAAGTTATAAAATTTCAGACAGACAGACGGCAAAGCTGCCACTTTCAAAATGCTGAAAATGCCTGTATTTCCATTCTACACTTTTCTATCTCTATTGGCGGAACATAGGAAAAATAGTGTTTTTGAGGACTTAAATTAAACTAACTATCATGGTCAGGAAGTCGGCGTTCTAACTAACAACTTCCCAACCACAACATCCTTGTACTAAGCCGACGCGAAATCAAAGAAAGTGGTTCATTAACATTCCGGCAATGTCTACCATTTTATCAAAAATTATAATAATACCAGTACGTGTCCTTTCCAAACACTCGTACTCGACTATTTAGCTTAAACCCTCAGGCGCTCGGCGCTCCAGCCAGTTTTGATGGCGAACAATCAACCGCGTCTACGTATAAAATATTTAAACCAAAATTATAACCCTCCGCGTTTATCCCTTCCTTTATGTCTCCTCCTGCCATCCCTTTGTCGCGTTTCACAGCCCGACAATAGATCTCTTCATCATCACGTTTACATTCGTAGCGCCGAACGCGACTTTTACGCACCGCGGCAGCCTCTAGCTTAGGAAGGGACGCAATTAAAACTTTCCAAATAAATATTTTGTCAACCCGAAAGGAACAACGACGTCTTGGATATGTTTTTATTCCAGCTGATACCAGCTTTGAATTTATAATTAGAACATCATTTTCCTCCTCGACTCCGGCAATGTGACTTTGAGAGTCTCTTAAGGGCTCTCCTCACGCTCCACAATGGGAAAAACGCGAATATCTGGTGGAACAATGCAAAGCCATGTTTACGGCTGCGATATGCAAACAATAAATTTCGTATTAAAAATATTTATGTCCATGCCCTTTTTAGGAAAGTCCGACATAATGCCGTCCCGGGGCCGTCTCGAAAAGCCGGAGCGACGAGTATTTACTAGTTCAATGTTGAATCATCCCGGTGCTAGACAATGTAGCAGTAGAATGTACGATTCCCACGACAAACGGCAAAAACTCTCGCGCACTGCTGAAATTATTAAAACAACGAGTTAATATTGTGTATATATTAACATCATTAATCTTCATCCATTCATTTGCAAATATTGTGGGTATGCTGAACAAATATGCACGAGTGAAAGAAGCACATGTAAGCGGGAATGTAACTGAAATATAATGAAATGGAAAGAAAAGAAGAGAAAAGAATATGGGAACGGAAAAAGAAGAGATAAAAGGCTGAGTCTGACAAAATTAAAGCTGAGAGACAACTCACTTTGCTCGGGCTTGTGGCTAGTTTTGCTGAGTTTAAATTTTAGTTTTGTGTGGAAGCCATTTTGAATTATGAGGGGTTGTAGTTTTGCGACCAACATCAAGATACAAAGGCCCCTTCATTTTCTGGGAACCAATTTGAAACGATAGCTAACCCGAGAGCTTTCAATTAAAATATACAAAACGGCCAATAATAATATGAAAATGATATTCTTTTTTGTGTCCAATTTACATGCAAAAATCCATATTATTATGCATAATTTATGACTTTCAGCGTACCCACAATAATGTAGCGTGTACTTGAGCGCGACTCAATGAGGAAATACAGGCGGAGAGCGCAAGGAAAGACGGAATGAGAGAAAAATGGCTGGCTGGGCAGGAATATAAACAAATGACGAGAAATTAGCAAGCAGCCTACCTCTTTTATGCAAATATTAGCGTCATTGAGTCGAGTCAAGCGACTCTCGGATCATTTTCTCTGCGAGCTGCAGACTGCAGTTCAGCTCCATTCAATCCGCGTATGAATGAGGTTATTATTATTGCATTTGTTGCAAATATTATTGTTCTTGCTGTTGTTGTAGGCAATTTATAACATGGAAAATATTCAAATTGTCTTCTCATACTCGTACATCTATTGGATAGGCCTCGGGGCAGCAGCGCAGCTCCGAGCGAGGCAATATATAGGCAATAATAATTGAATGAAGACATCATTGTTGGCAATTAGTGTCTTTTCAAGTTCAAGATTATACTTTATGTGCACCAGAACGTCTCTATGTCGGCCGTGGAGCTGCAATATTCAATAAATAGATGAATTAATTTATTGCCAGCGCGGAATGCCGCACATTAATTAAGATACTTACACATTTATTTTCCCTGCTTGTCATCGCTTCTTTTCTTCTACTTCATTTCACTTCACTCCATTTGAGCCTTTTAATGTGTAGATTTACATTTTTGTCCGTTTTTTGTGCACTTGTCTTCCACGGAAGTGACTTTTGGTGGCGATACAACAAACCACAAAAATTAACAATGCAAATTCACGAGCAGAAACGGCGAAGACGGGACCGGCCTCTTTTCCCAGGAGAGGTGCAAAGCCCAGAAGCCTCTCTGACGGACACCGAAATTTCGTACAATCATAAAAATATCTAGTTTGGAATTCTTTAGCGAAATTCAAGTTAATTTATTTATTTTTATGCAGCAGTGGCGCGACGCGGCCGTAGATGGAAATGCAAGCATCCGCTCTCTAAAAAAATTCTGTCGTGTTCATTATGAAAAATAAAAATAAGGGAAAATAAAAAGTGCGGCATTGTAATGGAAAAAAGTGGAGCACTCAGACGTAATATATTTTTAGAATACGTTTTAAAAGTGCCTTTCTGCATACTTTTATCAAGATTTGTGCGCTGGCATTCGCGGCATGATTTTTTGCCGCCACCGCTGGACTCAAATTGAATTAAAATTTAGCAACTGCAGGAGCGCGAGTGCTGGCAGATAAACATAAATTTATTATAGTTATTATAATTGTTATGATTATTATCATTTAATTCAACGGATCGTATCGCCCGAAAACTTATTTTGACGAGTGCATCGCACCCACCTAACGTGCTGCCCGCGCCACGTCCACGAATTTAACTAGGGGCAACATTTTAATTAGTAATAAAAAAGTTATGTCGATATTACACAACTCACATTTTGCACGCTGACTTTGATACACCTAATTCGAATTATACAACGCCAGTTAATCCCAAACTAGGCGCACATTCACCAGATGTGGCTCTTGGGGCCTCGCACTGTACTAGGGTGAGTTGTTTACGAGGCAGGGACAGAGGCGTATCTGGGGTCAGATTCCTCAAAGATCCTCTCAGTGATGAGCCAACTAAACACTAATGACCAGGCCAGATCAAATACCTACTTAAAAACTTAAAAACATGTATTTAATATTTACGATAAAATATTTATTTATATGTTCAATATTCACGAAAAAAATAAATGTTTTCCTAGTTAAGCCTTGTTGCAATTGATTTTGAAATTTTTGTGTGAAATTTCGAAAGCAAAGGAACAACAAAAACCCTCTTAAATTATGTTATGAAGAAAAATAAATTGAAACACAAAACGGCCACCTTGAAGCTCAAGATTATTTAAATGTACATTTAAATATTGGCAACGTATTTTAGACATTTTTTTCTAAAATTTGTGTGAAGGTCTAGAAAAAGCAAAGACATTATGTAATCTCTAAACACTAAAATACTTAAGTTTAAATTTAAGAAAATGTCGAAGGGGTGGCTGCTTTGTCCCAGTCTACCCTACTCTATATTTTAATACCGAGAGACTTATTGCCAAAGAAGGAGCGGTGAGGGGAGGGCTTCAACTTCTGAAGATACGATGTACATAGGTGCTTTAGAACCGTAAAACTGCCATGAAAACATGTCAAATTTCTAAATAAAGTCCATGAACGGCTTTTTTACGAATATTTCCAGGAAGCCAGTGAAGGTATGAAGCAGCAGTTGGAGTTTTGGAAGAGAATTTCTCCTCTAAGTTTTTCTTTGATGCATCCGAAAAATTCTCAAAAACTCAAAAAGAGGTCAAAATACTTGCAAAAAACTCAAAGACTCACAGAACGAAAGGGCCAAAATACCCCCAGACCCCTAGAGCCCTGCTAATGACAATGGACAGAGCCGATTTTGGCACCCAGATACGCCACTGGGAAATGATAATAAAGATTCCTATTTATGGCTCACAACTCCCGAGACCAGAAATGAAATGTGTCGAAAACTTAAAAAGTTCATAAAGACGACTAGCGCCATAAGTATTTAATAAAATTAAGTCCCTGTTCCGTGGAAATCCACCCTACGAGGGGAGTCATTGGCAACGCACGTAAACGGCTTCAAATGGTGTCAAATAATCTAATTTTGACATCCATAAGTAGCGACACACACGGGTATATTCATGATAATCCGATACATGTGAAATTTGAATAATTTCTCTTATCCACATTACGAAAATAGGAGCACACTCGCGAGCTCTAGTCCATGCGTAAATTATAGGTAGCGCATATGATCCAGCTGGATTAGAGTCGAGTGTGTGCGAGCAAAGTCAAATTTCATAGGTGAGGGTGGATTTTGTTTGGACGAGGTTAAATGAGGTTAAGAGATTGCGTCTCTGGCAGCGAGGCGCACACTCGTGTCGGGGATTAGGCGGCTCGAATGACTCCAGTTCTCGCAATTCCGCAATAATTGGAGGTTAGTCGCGCTCACGAAAGCATGAAAGATCAAAATTAATATGTAGTCATTTAGCAACAATTTGTTTGAGCTAATAGCGGAGGAAAATAAAGAATTGCATGCGAGATGCCAGATAAAGAAGACGAATACCTTGTATCAGAGTGTTGAACGCATTGTGAAACCCGCACGAAGGAAATTTGTTATGTTTTGGTCTATGAGCACACTCATTTGGACACTGAATTATTTATAATAACATTTTTATCTCCCTTCATTGTTTCTAGAGCGCTTCCCTCGCGTTTCTGAATTTTTAATTTCAAAATTATATATAAAAGAACGGAGAAGAATAATGGGAATCAAACGCGGGCATACGTAAACAAACACTTAGCCTGATGCCGTGCCTCGCCACACGGAAATGCACCTGTTTTTGGTTAGAAAAAGACTTTCCCTCCGCTCCGGCGCGATAAATAGCGATAAAACCGTACTCTAGTCATAATTTATTTAATTTTAATGCAACAAATACCGTATAATTGGAGTTGAAATTAGTGAATGGGTAAGCACAACATTATTTTAGACACCTTTGGGCAGCTCATTGATCATTGTGGCAACATCTGCTGCTTCCTCGGGCGAGCCGAATTCGTTTCTTCAACCGATATCCGAACAATGACGCGCACAGGAAGGTTAAGGGCCCTGTCTTTGGCTCTCTCAATACATTTGAAGTTAGAAATGTCTCAATCAGAGCGTCTCTACAGGGTGAAAGGAGCCTCCAGAGCCTTAGTTTAGTCCCCAAATCAGAAGACGGTAGAGCTCGAAATCAAACATTCAAATATTTGCAAACAAATAATTATCAATCAAATAATTTTTGTCAATATTTGTTTTTAAAAAATATTTATCAAATATTTGAGGGCCCATATTTTCAACAAAAGTTACTAACGAACTTAATTTCCAGCTTTTAATTTGCCAAAGCAGGTCAATTTTGAATTTTTAAACTTTCAAAATAATAATATTTTCCAACCACATTTGTTTCTCTAAATTGTTTCAATAAACTTTTTTATTTAAAATGTTCTTAAAAAAAACTTAGAAATTTAAAATTAAGCCCAACAAATCTGATGAAGTTACTCGGTACAAGAGAGATTCAAAAGAATCCCAGTATTCTCATTATTTGATTTGCAAACACCAAACTACATAAAGCATATGTGTGAAACAAAAATTTATGAGTTTTTATGATCAGGAAAATTTTATCAAATATTTTGTCTTAATATTTGTTTGATAACTATCAAATATTTGATTTTAAGGGCTTGATTACGAGCTCTAGAAGAGGCTGTCCCTAGAGCGGAAGTAGACGGGACAACTCACTTCAGTCTACACCACTGAAAAGACCCCCAAATTGAGCAGTAAGGCCGAGAAAAAGACGCAGAGTCGTAAATCAAATGCTCGCCAGTTTTCCATCGCGCACTAAATCAACTCCCCGTCATGCCGAATATTTATTGGCGCACATTTTCATTCTAATGATGCATTTTATATTCCTAGAACTGAGAGCTACTGGTTTCGCAACTCCAGGAACCATCGACATCGGAAATAAATTGATGCGAGAGCGAAAACATATGAAATACCATAAATTTATTGGCGAATCAAAAACACAAATCTAAATCACAAATTGACAGGTCGAGCGGAGCCGTGTAGGGTCTGCGTGTGCAAGGAGAGTGGAAAAAATTAGGCCGAATTTTGCATAGCCTCATTAAAAAGACACAAGACATTTGTAAAAAGTCAGCCAGCATGCGAGTGCCGAGTGGAGTCTGGGCGACTTATTGTCTGATAAGATCTCGCCCGAATATGTTTTTCTGCCGTCCATTTTATGCTGATTCCCACCTCCGCTCGTCCCGATCTCTCGTTTCAGAGACGCGCTAAATCAGTCATAACGAGAGGGTCGGCTGCTTAATGAACCAGCAACGCCCTCGCTTTCGCTATCTCCACTCCGAATCTCTGCCACATCAAATTCCATTAATTTTTCACAGCTTTTGTCTGCTCTGGTGTGGATTCAAAATTATAATCATAATAGAGACGAACACAATATGAGCATCGGTCCGAATGGATGCTATTTTGAGCGCTATTCAGCCCGGACCGAGGCAGGCCGGCAGTCAGGAAGAGACGAGAGAGAGATATTCCCCGTGATATATGGCTTTACCTGACATTTTTGTCGCGTGTCAACCCCATGCGGATTTACTCAAAAATACGACATTAGCCTGGGGTTACGGCACCCTCAATGGAATAATTCACAGAAATAGAAACAAAAAGGCACAGATTTCCTCGTGCTTTTCGTCTTTTCCAGAACCGAAGAACGCGAGGCGAGGCAGAGACTTTGGATGATTCCAAAAATAGTCGCGTGTCGCTTGTCGTAAATTTCAAAATATTTTTATTTTCTTTCGGCATTAAAGAAAGCATATATTAAAACAACGGAATAATAATACGGCCCGGAACGGGAGGATCGGAGATGGGGAAAAACATGAAACAAAAATATGAAAATCGCTTTGCTTTCTTCACGTTTTTATGACTTAATTGCTTCTTAAACGGTAGCAGTTTGCGTTGAGTTTGGGCATTTTATAGTCAAATAATCCTGTTGTGAAGAAGAGAAACGGTCTTGTGGCACGTCAATCACTCATCGTGAACAGCTCGTGGTCAGAGTTCACGTCAAACGTGCGGAAGAAGGTGAAGAAGGACATTTTTCAGAGACGAGTATTGACGTTTTTCGCTTTCAAGTGGAAATTCGACACACAAGTCTGTGCTTGAGGTCCAAACAGGTGGTTTCTATTTGAGCTTGAGCAGTGATGGATTGAACTTTTGGAGGCACGATATGTTTGGGGGCCCCCCAAAAATTTCTAGGAGGCCCCCTACAAAAACCAAGCGCTCGCACCTTTTTTGAGGTCGAGGGGCCCCTTTTTCAGCTGCCAGAGGCCCTTCTTTGAATCGAAAATTATAATTTTAAATTTTTGAGATCGAGAGGGCCCCTTTTCCAGCTACCAGAAGGTCTTCTTTAGCCACTAAATCCACTTTGAATCGAGAATAACCATTTTTATGTTTTAGGAAATGAGTGGAGGATATTTGGCAAACTGAGGGTTCAAAATTTTTGCCTTTGGCAGAGGCCCTAGGCTAGTGCTTAGTTCAGCTTGCTTTTGACGGAGGCCCTAGGCACGTGACTATTGTGCCTATATGTAAATCCGTCACTGAGCTTGAGTCTCAGGTGATCTTCTTGAAGGTTGTTGAATTTCTCTTCATGAAAAGCAGACTTTAATTAGTGACTTGATGTTGAGCTCATCAAAGCCTCGTCAATTCTCGGAATCATTAAGGAGCGCTAATAGGCCCAATTAATTACATTTCGAGTTGCATAAATGCCCAACACGCGCAAGAGTATGATATGTTGACCTGTCATAAGAAATCTCAGATTATCGCCCATTTAGGTAAAAATAAGTGATTTAAATGAACGTCTCCATATTAACAGCTGCCTGCCACTGCAACGAGCAGGCGACTCTCGGTCACAAAAACAGCGAAAAACGAAAAAAATATAACGCAACATTGAATAAATTACAAAAATATGGACATTGAGATGCTAATTAATTAAATTTTACCATAAACGTGTGCTGTATATTGCTGTATGTGGCGAGTAACCAAGCCATCGGGTTGTCGTGGCACTGCATAATTATTTCAGATTTTTTATTATCCGCCATCGCCGAGCTGGTGACACTTGTTGCTGGTGATATTCGTCAAATTTTTCACCGTCTCCGTCGCATTTGGATCACAATCTGAGCTCGTTATCACAAGGTCAATGGGTGGATCGCGCGAAGGAGAGAGAGAGAGAGGGAAATCGTAAAACCACGGGCTGATATGGGAGTGATCATTGTCGTTAAGTAGGTAGCTGAATATCACATTTCACGCAGCAGGAGATGTCAGTAAAGATCGCGATCAGTGCCTTTTGAATGGCTCTGGTGCGCTGAGGCCAGAGATACGGCCGCAATGTCCGCATAATCACATAACTAATTCAATTTGATGCGACTAAGCGAGCTCAAATCTAGTCATCGGGAGCGTCATAAATCATCGCCACTATTAGCTGAATTATTCATCCATAACACAATTTAATTATGTCGAATTATTTTTAACATGCAGATTTGCCGCCGCACACTATTTCCCAATTCAATTTGGAACAGTATTGTAATCTAGCTGGGAACGAGCCTGCGATTCCGATTGCGATTGAAAAAAAAAAGATAATGTAATTGTCGCCAGTAAATCCTTTTACATTATGCACGCTCGTATCGAATCGGTTATAAATGATTAAAATGTAAAATGATAAAATATGTTGTGTCTAAAATGTTAGGCTGGCCCCTAAACACGTGCATTAATAATCATCCCGCCACCATTTACAGCTCGATGCGATTGAAGGGTGTTCGTCCCCATGAATTTTCATATAAAGAGTCTCTATGCAAATATTTGCTCTCGTCATCCGGGGCTGGAGGGTTGAATGCTCCTTAATTTGCAACGGATGTGAGTTATTAAAAATTATCTCTTTGTCTTCACGCTTGCTTAGCTGACTTCAGACCGTCGCGAAAGGGTTTAATAATTGCGACTAAGTGAATTAGATCCCCGTCAACCAACAGAAGGAGTTGGGGAGGTTGGTGGAAAAACATTTTTAAAGCTTAGTCGGGAACGAACGTATTTTCAATTCGGCTTTGTTGCCAAATTTTGTCCCAAATTCCGTCACTGCAGAAACTTATTAGACCCCTGACTCCGTTTCCACAGGTCCAAGAGCCTTAATGTAGAAGGAATTTTTGTTGAATTTTATGTCATCAAACATTAACTCGAGTTTCAGCTCAATCGGAGCAACTAAAATTTTCCCCCCTTCGGAGGTCTCTCACCTTACCCCCTTAGGTGATAGGGGCAAATATATGTTCTATAATTTGCTAGATTTGACACGATGTATAACATATCCAAAATTCAGCTCAATCGGATGAAGTATATAGAACTTTCATACAACGGGAAAACCCCCTTAGTAACCCCCCCAGGCAGTTTTTCGGAAAAATCAAAACCTTTTGCCCACTATCCAGATCATACATCAAAATACCGCAGGTCTCTAGGTCTTGTAGTTTCGGAGCCTTTGCGACTCAGACGGACGGACAGACGGACACATAAGTGCAATTTTTTCAAAAACCCAAATATTCGTTCGGTGCCTGGAAGAGGCTCTAAGGAGAATCAGAGACTGAAGAGACTCCAGTTTCTGATTCTCACTCTCCAGTACTCTTTATTGAGCGCCTGTCAAACGTCAAGTTAGTTCTGGGCCATGGTGGACTGAACCCACTTGGTGTAGTAGACCACGCTAGCGAATCCGTCAGGCTTTCCGAAGGCACATCCTCCAATGACGAAGTTGGCAACTCCGAAGAGCACCTGCTTTCCATTCTTGGTGTAGACCGCTGGGCCGCCGCTGTCTCCGTTGCAGACTCCACGTCCCTTCTCGGCAAACACGCAGATGGTTCCCTCGTGCTTGATTCCGGTCTCACGGCCGCACTGCTCCTGGCTCAAGAGGCTGGTGGTGGTGTACTGCAGGGTCTTGGCGACGGCTCCTCCGTTCACGAGACGTCCAAAGCCAGAGACGATGGCCTCATCGCTGAAGGAGGGGAGGGAGGTGGCGAGGGTGATGGGCTGGGTGAACTCGTTGAACTGGATGTCTCGGTCGACCTTCATGAGGGCGATGTCGTTCTTGAAGTTTCCGTAGGATTCGTGGACAAAGTACTTGGCGACCTGGTAGAGGGCTCCGTTGGCACCTTCGGCATCAACCGTACCAGTGAAGAGGTCCAAATCGGCGGCATTCGATCCGTCAACGCAGTGAGCGGCAGTCAGTACCCAGCGCTTGTTGAGGACGGATCCTCCGCAGATGAAGGACTTTTGGCTGCGGAGAAGCACCTGGTGCGGGAACTGGCCGGGCTTGGCGTCTTTGCCGTTGACAATGCGGCCCTCGGGGCGGGCGAAAGTCAGGGCTACTAGGGCAGACAGAAGGAGGACAAGCTTGATCATGGTCGAAAGTCAGGTCGAAACTGGAGCACTGAGAGAGGACTCGCGGTTTATATTTAGCGCCTTATCGCCAGCACACGAGACTCGAGATAAGCCTCGAGTGGAATTGCTGACGATCTTTGTGGTCAAGTGGGGCACGAGCCCCGTGGATATTCCGGAGGAAGCCAGGGATTACGCGATAATCTCCGTATTAAATTCCCCGAGACGAAGTAATTGAAGTTATGAGGCCAAAAATAAAACAAAAGTTCTCGAACGGAAGTTGTAACCGAGTCCCCTGACATGCGCTCGTTCGGCCCGGAGCTAAAAGAAAGCCGCCAGGGCATTAAATATTCCTCTCAAGCCATCAAAAACATTGTCACATTCAGGCATTTCTCTCATGCTTCACTCCGCCGACTTTCTTCTCTCCGTCACCGTCACCGTCCGCTCGTCCCGACAGAAGAAAGGGCCGCTAGTCCCCCGAAAACAAGCAGCCAGGCTTCATTTCTCTTTTC
Organism: Forcipomyia taiwana; assembly: GCA_963930915.1. Lineage (NCBI taxonomy): Eukaryota > Metazoa > Arthropoda > Insecta > Diptera > Ceratopogonidae > Forcipomyia > Forcipomyia taiwana. The sequence continues at coordinate 91,066 of CAWVOI010000099.1, read as the reverse complement.
CAGCCTTTGATATTTATTGTCATCATTATTATTACGCGCACACGAGGAATGAAAAATGCATTTTTCGATTGATATGAGGCCGACCGAATACTACATTGTTTGATTATGTCACTCGATAACAAATCATTTTGTCAGCAGCAACAAACTCGGTGTCATCGGTTTTTAATTGTGTCGCATCGCATGATGAATGTTTTGAATTGTTAATGATCGGGCTAGTTATGATGAATAAATTTGTATGCCATGCCTCTCGCAATCTCGCAGTCTCGCTCTCGCGGTGTTAGATCTTAATCCCGTGACATCTTGCTTCGCCCGCCAAATCATAGCTAGCAGATTGGATCGGCGCGCCTGGGCCTGGCCCCACATGCAATGGTCGAGAGCGGCGCGGCTATTTTGATTTAAACGCTTAGTCACGACTTTGTAGTAATTTCAGCGGTATCAACATTTTTACAAATTCAACAAATACCAGCTTTTCCTCGTTCATGCCGAGAGTACTACTCGATTTACGGCGTTTTCTTCCTCCTCCTCCTCCTCCACTGCTTCCTTGGCGTTCTTCACGGTGCACACTTTGCCATGCCGAGCACCACATCAATGCCTTCTTGACTATTTTAACTTGTGATCGAATATTTAAATTGAACACTATTATTTATTTCGCTTTTTTCATTTTTCTGCTCACTTTAGTTCTATTCTAGTGCGGTACTCGACTTGAATGCATTTAATAAAATATCAGGCGTATTCTCTTACAACGCCTTTCCTTCTCCCCCCGTCCCGCTTGCGTCCCGTGCATATCATTTGAGCGGAGAAGCGTAACATAGAAAACATTTTTTGAATTTGTGCTCTATGATGCTCCCGATCGCGATTTTTATGTCGCGAATCACGGGCTTTTAATTAGAGAGCCAGTGATCAGTCGCGTACTCGGACTTCTGGCACCATACTGAACTTGAATTTGAGGCACTTTTTAGAACATGTACAGCATTTTGCGAAAAATGCACTATTATGGCCACTTTGCCGTCTGTCTGTCCTTCTGTCTGTCTGTCTAAAATTTTATAACTCAAGAACCAGAAGAGATAGAGAGCTGCGGTTTTTTGCATCGTGTAGAACAAAGTCTGAAGAGTAGGATATTAGACATTTTAGACCCCTTTGATCTCTAGGGGGGGGGGGAGTGAGGGGGGAAACCTGTTGTATGAAAGTTCCTTATACTTCGTCCGATTGAGCTGAATCTTGGATATGTTGTAGTCTGTGCTAAATCTAGCAAATCATGCTGCCACATGTGACCCTTGCCATGTACAGGGACGGAGCTAGGGGCTCCCAAAGTTTGTAAGGAAGAAAAATTGTTGTATTCCATTTGGTCTGAAATTCAAAAATTACCAGTCAAATGACAGGTAAAAGTGCTCCTATCATCTTGGACATCCTCAGCTAGAAAAAATACATCAAATTAAATTAAGTAAAAGCGATGATAAAGCTTATGAGAAGGACTGATGTCGTAAGTAACCAGTCCATAGAATTTTGCTCTAACAACTTCTCAACATTTTCAAAATGCACCCATAAGCTTTATCAAGCTTGATTGAATTTGATTTTTATGTCACTGCCCAGGAATAAAATCTGGAAGAGCTGAGTAGAGAAAACTTTGTCTTCAAGTGCAAGATTATCATTTTTTTACGCACTACCTGAGCTATAACTTTCCATACTGCCCTGCAAATGTACCCGTCAGAAGTGCCATTTTATAGCGAAGCGGCAGCCATAAAGTTCGCGAGCCGCAATAACTTCAAATTGGTAACGAGCCGAACGATCAATAATGAAGTAATACAGCCATTTCATAAAGTTTGTGTAAGGTTACCAATGTCAACTTGTTCCAAACATACGGCCATTAATATTGTCGATATAAATTTTTGTGTGCAAAAATTTACATTTGACATGCATTTAAAATAATAACAATCAACAAATAGCAATATTGACATAATTTATTAAAATTTGAAAGCACTGCCTGCACTCCAGAGTGTGCAAATGTGCATTACACGCTGCGTAAATTCATTCAAACGTCTCATTTTGAGTTTTATTTATTATTAATTTTAGTTATCATTTACATTCCATGATTATTAATGGCTTCATAATGGCATTTAACATCCTGAGAGATCCTGACACTGGTCACGCATGTGACCCTCGCTCCTGCTCTCCTTTCTATGGCTTTTATTGCTGATCCATCTGTCCCATTTCGTACTTTAAAATCTGCACGCGCGCGCCGGACAATAGCCGGACATCAAAGAAGCCAAATAATTTTGAAAAATGTATCAAATAATGAAATTGTCACATTATTATTGCCTGTGTCCCGTGCCAGTGTGTGTATTGACCAGAAGGGTCGAAGGGTAATCGATTGTTACAATGAGTTATTGTTAACATTTTTATTATTATTAGTATTGTTATTTGTTTAGAGTCCCGTGCTCCCTTTCGAATACGGAAACGTATTAAGAGGGTGGGTGGTGGTAGTGATATCGGAGCGACAGCTTCAACGACGCAGGTTTGGGTATCGAATCGATGAAATACGACCTAATGACCATTTGAATGATAGGGATTAAGTTTAATAAATGTGTTGTTTGTGCAGAACACTGAGTAAAATATGACATTGTGAGCAGAGCTGGGCATTGTTATCTGCGCACCGGGATCACGAGGTCTCCCGTCTCGTCCCGTCCCGTCCCAATCAACCGGCTGATGTCCAATTGTTGGAGTGTTAATTAAGGATTTGCCGATTGACCACTAAATCTTCCGCACGTGACATTTGCTTGAGAAGAGGATTACCGGGACAGATTTGCTCTTTTTGTGATAACCACTAATCCGGCCGGCTCGGGGAAGAACCTCGGATTGCTCCACAAAAATGTCCGGGCCTCAGTGAGAGTGTAAATTAATATTCCCATAAATTATGCGACGGATAGATAAATTTGAATTTTTGATTAGGAGACAGAGGTGTAGGTGGGATTTGAAATAGGTGGGGGCTGTCTTCCCTGAGCCAACATTCCTCTAAGAAAAAAAGAAGGACTTTGTATTTTATTTGATTAAATTTGACTTGATTTAATTTAATTTAATTTTTTATAATATAATTTTACGTGACTATTTTGAATTTCAGCTCAATCGGAGCAACTAAAATTTTTCCCGATATAAAATTCGGGGGTCCCCCTCTCGGCCCCCTTAAGTGATAGGGGCATATATGCGTTCTATGATTTGCTAGATTTATTGTGAACTACAACATAACCAAAATTCAGTTCATTGGGATTAAGAATATGGATCTTTCATACAACGGGTTTACCCCCCTCTCTCCCCCCCCCTAGGGGTAATGGGGGTCCAAGATGACTAACTGTCTACTCTACAGATAATTTAAAACACAATGCAGAAAACTGCAGGTCTCTATCTCTTGTGGTTTCGGAGCATGTGCGACTCAGACGGACGGACAGACGGACAAATCAGACACAGAAGTGCATTTTTTCAAAATTGATGAAAATGTATTTTAAAGTGGTCCTTTGAGTCCAGAAAAAAAACCTACTTTAGTCCCCCCAGCATTTACGCCTCTGTTCCAAGGCATGCAGGGAATGGAAGCGGAAGAAAGTTGTCTTTGTCGCGAGGTCGAGGAATTCCGATCTATAATTAGCTCTCCATGAATATGGAAAGCATTTCGACGAATACTAATGTGCAGAAGCCGCTATTTAATTTCGGATCGCTCCCAAATCCATAAATCGAGGTTGACGTTGGATATTCATAACTTTGAGGCCGCCGAACTGATTGATTTTTATGGGCTTTTAAACAAATACCAACAAAATATTTTATTACGTGTCGGAGAGGTGCGCTTATTAACTAAATTCACGTGGTCACGAAACCCGAGAGCCCAGCAAAAAACGGGCCAGAACGCAGTACTCCATAATTATAGAATTGTCGTGCGTTTTGACGATAAAATTGCCGCGATATAAAATCATTTTTGCTCAGACGGACGGATTACACGATGACCTGGATACAATTTTGATATTATTATGTACAATCTGCAGTACACGAGCATCATTAGTCTGTCATGATTGTGTTATGGATGAAGAGAGAAATAAGCGGGCTTCCAGCTATTGACGGTTTTGACGCTGACAGTTGATATGGTCTTATGACGAAACAGCACGCAAAAGCAAGTCGCCCGCCATTCCTCCAAGAATATAACCATTGCAATTTCGTGCAAGGCTGGCTCGCTCTCTGAGGCTGGCGAATCGCGCGCCGCAGCCGCGCCAATTTGCAGGCAGTAAGTGTGCATTTTGCAAGAGAACTTGGTGATTGACACCGAAAGAATGCAAAATCAAAAACGAACATCATGATGAATCGCAGGCATTTAATTTTGTATTTTAATTATTTATTTATCTGTGATGTGAGCATTGAGCTGAACATTTTTAATGATACACTGCTCCGCTGAATCGCATTTTAGAGACTTTTCTACGATGCGATGCAATGCACCAGGCCGTGCCAGTGCAAGACGATAAGCAATGCCCGATGAAGATAGAGCGAGAGAATATAATCAAGCAGCAAATTGACGGAAAGATGTTATGCAAAGTTGATTGTTGATGCAAAGTTAATCGTGTATAAAATATGCACAATATGCACAAATAGCAATTTTATCTTCAAACTGCCATTCCTAATGCTGCATTTTTTTTCTCTCTTCGAGACTTCGCGACTTCGCGTTTCCCTTCCCCGTACTTATTTCTTCACTTGATCCATACTGCGCATTGTTGTTGTTTCAAATAAAATTTCTTTTCTTTTCTGCCAAACAGGCAACAGCCGAAAGAAAGAAGGCAACGGGAAAAAATAGAGTTAACTGCGACTTGCGAGGCAACAAAGAGGGGCAAGCATTTCTATTTTTCCTATTTCAGAACATATACTTTTTCAATTCGCCGCCGTTGACTGATTTTATTATGTGCACGATGATTGTTCGATTTGTGCTGCAAATAACATTGAACTATGGCACCGCAAATTGTTGTCTGCTCGATTGCAAATAATGCACCATCGCATCGCTTCGCCGTTTACGTTACTTTCCTATGGCCAGGGTCTGTGAGTGAAGTGGGAGCTGACTTGGGGATAAAGCCAACCCTGTAAACCTTAGATTCTTTTGAAATACCTTCAGAGGGTCGAGGGACTTTTTCTCGACATCCAATTTCGTGAGAAGGCTGAAGTTGACCTTGGGGCTTTTCTCCAACTGAAATCCTTTTCTTTTGTTTTTTGCCATCCAAGACCACTGTAGCCTCTTCTGTTATTGTGCTAGTTCCCTTAGAGCCACAAGGACTGGGGCAGCCCTCGGTATCTGTAGAGTCTGTAGCTTCACTGATGTAAATTTTTCGGAGTCTAGAAGTTCAAGGTGAGGTTCAGAGAAGTCTTCTGGCACTTGAAAGAGTACAAGAAAAATTTTAGGAGCTCCTATGTTAAAAGACCCGACATACAATGTGACCTACAATGCAACGAAATTCTGCGTAAATCCCTGTAGCTCCTCTGGAGTATCTCGGAGGGCAAAATATTGTTCTAGCCGTAGTTAGAACTCTTTGAGATGTAACTGATGCCGAACTTTTTTTTGCCCTGGAAGCTTTTGGTAAGGAGCTAGAGGGCTTTTTCGGCCAATTTTGGGGGGTCCAGGCATAGGAAAAATTCGGTAAAAATTTTTTTTTGGAAAACCTGTTTTTCTTGGCTAGAGCTTCGTTTCGGATGTATTCGGCCTCAAAACTGAAATTTTCAAAAAAAAATGTTTTTTGAAAATTTTTCCTATGCTTGGACCCCCAAAATCAGCCGAAAAAGCCCTCTAGCTCCTCACCAGGAGCTTCCGGGGTCAACATTTGAGCACCATCAAAAGCGTCTTAAAAAGTTAAAGGAGCTTCGCGAAGATTATTTTGGGATTGAAGCCCCCCTTTGGGAGCTACGGGGCTAATATCCCAACTCGAAACCGCAAAAATTGACTAGGCAAGGGTAATATATCGGGTTAAAGGCTCCTAGATATGAATCTTGGTGATGTTTAAGGGGTAAGTCAAAAGAGAAGAAAGTGAGCTTGAAAATTTGAACGACTCTCCAGACTGACAGACAACGCTTCTGCGCCCTTTCTCGCGCTAAAAATACAGCCCTAAGACCAAAAATCTCACTTGCACTTTGCGTGCGCGCTCGCCTATCCAATCCGAAGTCTCTTATAGAAATTGAAATGTGAAAGATTTGTTTCTACAATATTTTTTCTGAGCTCTCGTTCGGCCCCGGCTTCGACTTCGGCTTGGCCGTTTTGTTATTTCATTTTGAAATTTTTCTTTTCATTATATGCATTGTGTACAAATGTATCTAAAATGCGATTAAGTAGTTATTTTTATCATATAAATCACACTGCTGTCAACATAAACGATCTTATTAAATGCATATTGCAATTGCAAAAAGTGAGTGCTGGCGGCACAAAGCGCGCTACATGCGGTGCAACGTTGGTGAGTGAGTGAATGTGCATATCTGCTGCACATTATTCCTTCAAAACCTAAATATTTCAAATATTTCTCAAGTTTGCAGTCGTCGTCAATATTGATGCAAGCTCTCTAGCATGAATTTGTGCTGTAACGGCTATATTTCGCATTCGCTGCACCACTTCGGCAATGCTTATCGTGTTGTTATTAAATTAAATCAGATGGATGGAATTCCTCTCTCGCACTTATCGGGGCTGGTGTGTTTTGACGCCATTTTTCTCATTACCGCAATTTTCGAATTTCTCCCTCAGCCTTACTCGGACTGGACACTGGGTCTGCTGCTTAGAAATGAGGCAGCTCTCCTTCAGTGCACCCTAACCCGTTTGCCTAATTATCTTTATTTCTCACTTGACCCAGACCTGTCGATTCCGCGGTGGCTCGTTTTTGACTAATAAAAATGTTACAAAATTAAGAAACTTGCACAAATACGAAGAAGCACAAAAAATTGATTACAGGATGTCAAAATCTATTCTCTTTTTATTTAGATTTCAGGTTAAAAAGGGGAAATTTCAGGGCAAGATTTTTCATATAAAATTCATAATTTGGCCAAATATTGACTCGTTAAGAAAATCTCGATTTCGAAATTTTTGGTCAAATTCTTTTGTCGAGATAATAGTCTCTGAAGTCTTGAAATGGCTAGGTTTTCCTTAAGATAGACATTTCCGGAGATTTTTGGTACAAAAAGTGAAAATTGGAGAAAAAAATTTTATTACAAGAAATTCGTAATTTGGCTAAACCTCGGCTGGTTAAGAAAATCCCAATTTTGGGATTTTGGCTCAAACATTTTTGGCGAGAAAACAGTATATGAAAGCCTAAAATGGCTAGATTTTCCCAAATAATTACGTTTCCGGAGATTTTTGATAAAAAAAGTGGAAACTGGAGAAAAAAAAAATTTTTTAGTAAATTCGTAATTTGGCCAAATCTTCACTCATTAAGAAAATTTCAATTTTGGCACAACAATTTTTTATCGAGAAAAAAATCTTTGAAGGAAATCTTTGACTAGAAATACCTTAAAAGAACGTTTTCAATTTTTTGGGCCTTAAAAGTGGGTATTGGAGAAAAAAGTTCAAGGCAATAGCATATTTTTGTTTGAATAAAATGTGTGCTTTAAATACGCGTGTGAGGCACCCACACGCGTTATAATTGCGGCAGGCCGGCAGACTCTCGTTAGTGTGACGCTGTCATGAAGGTTCAAATTTATGGAATTAAATATTAATTTACAGCGCAACATCACGAATCAATCGCTTTTCTTCCCCGGCTCTCGAGTGATATCATAATTCACGAGCCTTATCGCTCCCTTCGATCGATCCCCGATGGTTGAAATTCGGTTGATTCGTTCTATGGGATCGAGAGTCAGCGTGTAATGGGAAGGTGTGGGAAGGAGGAAGGTTCGTTCACACTCGACTCTCGAGATCACAATGTGCTGCTGAAATGTCGCCAGGAATGGCGAAAAATGTCCCAATGCTCATGCTGCGAAGAAATTCTCGCAAATAACAAGTTAAGGTCGCTGATGAGGCCATAAGCCTCAACTTTATATTAATTAACAGAACATATTCAATGCATATTTTAGCAGAGCGACATGAATTTAAATATTTTATTTATTTATATATTTAAATGCATGGGCCCATAAAAATGTATTATTCTCTCGCTCCAGCACAATCCAAAGTACACATCCACACCCCAGGGACGGAGCCGGACGGAGTCCCGGTCATCTCGGGTTCTGGAGAGGGGCTCTCGGGTCGCGCCGCTTTGCATAACAGTAAGCGCATGGAGAGACGGAGGAAGGGAAGAACTATAATAAAACACTTTACTAAAGAATCGTGAAACTCCATTTCATTATCCATAAATTCAATCAAATTAAAAAATTATTTAAAAAATGTTTTTCTTTTTGTTTTTCCTTCTTCATTCACTTTGTTGCGCTGTATATTATAACATTATAACTTCCACTTTTGTAACCTTAACCCTAAACTTTGGAATTGTACAAACCGCGCGCACCATCTAAAGGACAACGGCAACAAAGCGAAGAAGAAAACGAGAAATACATAGAAAATACAAATGAATAAAATAGTCTTGGCCATGTTCAGTTTTGCATTCAATGTGTACCTTAATTCTCCTGCTCCAGTCTGGCACCAGAGTCGGGGGTCCCCGGTCTCGTCTCGCGCCGCTCTCGCCGCTGCCTCGCCCGGCTCTGCGCAAGTGTAATGTTTTCGATTTTTATTGAAAGACTACATACATTTTTATAATCTCAATAAATACATTAAGACATTGATATTGCATCAGGAAAGCGGAGAAACTGTTCTCCGAGACATTCTCATTGCTCGGCCAACTGCTACTCCTCTTGCACTCACTGTTCATATTACATATTACCAGCAATAATAACAATAACATAATGTGAATGCATTAAGGAAAAAATTACAGTAAACAGTAAAGTAACACGGTGCAGCAGAGAGATTCTCATTAATTGATTATGGCAAGTTTTCAGTCCAGAATTTAGGCGCCATTTTCAGTGTACTCTGCTACATATTGGTTAGGCTGCAATCATAATCAGCCAATCTTTTTCGTCTTTCTCTTCTTTTCTTATTTTGTGAATATCATATTTACTTTGTTTCACTGCACGGACTGGGCTCCGGATGTTAGCTCTGCTCTGGGATGGGAAGAAAAAATTTGGCTTTTTTGGTTTCCAAATCTCACGAATCTCCCGAATCTCCAAAGATTTTAATGTCTATTTGTTTTTTTGGAGTCCCAAAGGTTTTTAAAAATTTACCGGAGACTTAACCAGGGGGTTTCTTATTTCTTAAGGACCTGTTCACATATTACGTCACGGTCCAAGGGGGGGGGGGGGGGGGGGGGGGGAATGGGGTGTCGGCCACTCCGTGACAGTCAGTACAAACTCAAGTACTGTTATATAGGACAAACCGTGACAGAGGGAGGGGGGGGTATCTAAAATCTCGATTTTTACCGAGACGTAATATGTGAACAAACCCTAACGAAAATATTGGTGCCCTAACCCTCTACCAGGACATTTTTCTTTTTAAAAACAAAGTATACTATCTTGTTGGTTTACATAGGTTCACAATAAATTTTAGGTTCACAATGAAAAGACTATTGGTTTGGATGTGAAGTTTATGAGTTTTCTCCGTCTAAAAAAATTAGTTCAATTTTTCAAACTTCTAGAAGCCTTATTACAAAAACAAGCTATGACTAATATATAAAACCATGATTTTAAAAAATCACAACAAATAAGGCTATAACTGTTTAAAAAAATAAAATCCAAGGTGGCGGCTGATTTTTGACTGATTTCTGTTTTTGTGTGCAAATAAGAGAACTATGGGACAAAAAAGAGGTATTAAATGAAAGGTCAGAACTTTGGCTCTAATGTTAATAAAATAAATTTATATTTGAACCAATATTTTTCTCAGAAATCAGCATTTTTTCCAGATTACCCCACTCATTAGAGGGTTAACTTAGCTTAAAATTGAGTAGTCGATCTTCTGACCGAGTTTATAGTTAAAAATAGTCTTGTTCTTTCAAGTGAAAGCCTACCTCGAGCCAAAGAAAAGCCGCCAGCCAAAAATCGATTGAGACTATTCCCACAATGTACAAGGAAACGGAAACAGTATCTCAGCTGACGTCGACATTTTATTTAGGAAAAATCGATATTAATGTTACAAGCGCACATCACACACTCCCGAGTCTCTGCTATGCCGGCGTTGATGGCCAGTTATGAAGCGGGCATCGGAATCGTCCTTCTCCCCATCCGCCCGCACTCTCTCGTCTCCCGTCAGGCCGTCAGAAGATGATACGCGTTTTCATGCGATAAAATTTATTTTAAGCGCTTTTCCCGATACCCTCTGTCTCTGTGCCTCTCTCTCGTTGCGTTTATATGTGTAATGGCATAATAACATTACTGCCTAAAACGTTTAGACATTTTTGTTGTTGCAAGTTATATTGTGATTACGTCCCAGAATGTGCGATGCGTGCATTTTATATGGCGGCAAAAGCGTATTATTTTCAACATTGCACATGGGCAAAGCGGGCAGGCCGTAATATATAACAAAGGAACATTAAATGCAAACATCAAATATATTACAACATGGTTAGCAAAATAGATCTAAACTGCAATATTGTTATAGTTTTGCTCCTCCGTGCACTCGTGAGCAATGGCGAAGGCCTCCTAAGCCCCCTGTCAGTCGTTATATTTGAGGCGTGACTTTTGATACCTCCATATGCTTTAATAATTCCGCTCGCATATCATAAAACATAACTTGTTGGCGTACATGAAAAAGGCCATGTACGGCAGAAGGAAAATTAAGGCGGGGCCCAGGAGCTGTCATAAGTTTTTCATCTTTCCCCGTACATTTTCATCCTGAAGTTAATTTTTTTGTTTCGGGAAATTCACCTTTGAGCGCTCTCCGGGAGAGCCGAGGCAGCAGTGTGAGTGCCCTTATGTACTCGTCGCGCTCACGCACACCACAGGCCGTACGGAAAGCGGAGAAAAGAGGGGAGGGCACGCACACTAGCGGCCAAAAGTGTATGGCGAAAGTGTATATGAAAGCTGAGAGCAAACGCCTGCCAAGTGGCCGTCGGCGATTCCCAGTCGATATCGAGTTTCAGTCTTTTGTTTCAGAGGGCACGAGATTAACTCCGGGGGTGCCCTAAAATCGATACTCCCGAATGACCTTGACATTTGCCAGCGAAGGTGACGGTGACGGTGATTGTGTGCTCCTTCAGCACCGGTGGCAGTGCGGCAGGAGCAGCGGTAGCTTATTATTTTGTTTAAATTTTCTCGCAAACGGAAGATTTTAGATAAGCCGGGTTTCATTGTTTACTTATTGCATTATTAAGAGGTTGGCTGTTCCGCAGAAATGTTCGCGAGACAGGGCCGAAGTCTGCAGCAACTGCAGACTCACACTCTCTCGACTCCGTCCCTGGAATGGGGGGGCTTAGCTCGACACAGCTTCTGAGTTGGAGAGCAGAGCAGCGAAATAGGATAAAATAATGCATGTAATAACGTTCATGGTAATTGACTAATTTGCTTCAATTGTTCACACTTTTGCTTTTTATTGTGGTCACATATTGCAGCGTTCGCTCTCGATGCAACAGTGGCACAGCACAGCTCGCGCGAGATAAGTGCAATAAAGCTGTTGGGCCGTGTGTCGCGGACCCAATTGGTGGCCGTGTGTATTTTCGTGTGTTTGTTGTTGTTGTTGTTGCCGCGATTGTACGCCAAATCTGGCTCTTGTTATTGTTACATAAATTTTGCAAATCGACCTCGTTGCCGATTATGATTTGAATAAATCCATCGCATCAAATCTACGATAGTGAATACCAATCGGGGATTATTTGTGCAAGCGAATTACGTCATATGGAGATGAGAGTCGGGGGACGGGATAAATAGTCCACCTTGAGCACAGAAAATGGCGCACGTTTTCCAGCCTCCGGGGTGCGTCACGAGAGTTCTCTAGAAGACGAGAGTAAAGTCCTTGGACTGTTCACGTGACAACTTTTTTGTCTTGTGGCTTTGAATGATTTGATGGCGTTCAAAGAAGGATCTAGAATCAAGGAGGACCTCTTGCTCCCGGGGAACCCCTTTAAAGAGGTCTCCTATGGGAACCCTAAGGAGAGTACTGAATCCATAAAATGAGGCTTTGAAGGCTCTACTCTGTTTAAAATGGCCCAGCCCATTGCAGAGCCATTTTGAGCCCTCAGGGCTTATTTTAAGATTTTGAAAATTCTATTACCTGAGAGACAAGCTGAAAATCCTCGTTCTAAAGCCTCAGGGCTTTTTCTAAAATAAATCTTTCTAACCAGCATAGCCTATTCTAGTATTTTCATTAACATCAAAGCCAACTAGGGCTTATTCTGAAATATAAAAAAATTTTGCGTCAAAGACAAGCCCGAAATTCTCGTTCTTGAGTCTTAGGGTTTATTGTAAAGGTAATTTTTCTAACCTAATTTTCCAGGAAATATGTTAAGCATGCTTCTAAAGGAATTGAGATTTTGGTGTTCCGATTTTCAAAATTGAGGGTTTGTTAGAATTGTTAGAAAAAAAAATAAATAAAATTTTTAAAAACTACTTTAAACTTTTGGGTAGGGTGACCCCCATTTTCTAACTTCCTTTCGATACCAATGAGGTCACTTTCTTAAAAGTCCTTAACCTTTAAAACTGGACTTCCCAAGCAAAAGTTATGAGAGTTCTAAGAAAATGTCGGGACGGTGTAGAAAGTATACTTTACGAAAAAAATAGTAATAGGCTCCCCCAAAAGAGCAGTTAATTCTTAAGCGCCGTTCCTGCTACTCCCCTTTTGACCTCACAATTCGTCAGTTGTCACGCTTCGTTTGCATAATGTTTTATTATGAATCCAATAGCGGGCAGATCATCAATTTCCAGTTGCCACTCTTATGACGATCTCTGCACGTTTCTCGGTCTCTCGTATTTAGAACGTGAAGGTTTAGCATCATCCACGTGACGTTTTGAATCTCATATTTATTCTCTCGTTTCAGATGACGATCCATCAAAAGTCAGTCTGGCGATGCTCCAATCCACGTTCTTGGCCTTGCAGCAGCAGCAGCTCCAGCAAATGCACCTCATCCAGCAGCTCCAGTCCCAGCTGGAGTCAGATGAGGGTAGCTCCAAGGACGAGCCCAAGGACGCGCCGGAGCCGCAGAAGCTGAATATCATGAACCCCTCGGAGATCATAGATCCCGACATGAGCGACTCGGAGGCAGCAAACCCCCTCGAGCTGCTCCAGAAGCGGACGCAGGAGGTCCTCGACAACGCCTCGCACTCCATGAACGGGGGCAACATGGCGGAGGAGCTGGCATATCAGAAGAACCAAACGAAGGAGCCTTTTTTCAAGCATCGGTGCAAGTACTGCGGCAAGATCTTCGGGTCCGACAGCGCTCTGCAGATCCACCTGAGGTCCCACACGGGCGAGCGACCCTTCAAGTGCAATATGTGCTCGTCGTCCTTCACCACGAAGGGGAACCTGAAGGTCCACTACCAAAGACACACCCAGCCAAACTACCCGACTCCGGCTCCTCCGCATCCCCGTCTCTTCCCGCCCTTTGCTTTCGCCCTCCGGTCCCACCAGGAGCTGAAACGCCGACGCGAGGAGGAGGAGCTGCTCCGGTCAGAGTCGCCGGAGGAGAAGGTGGAGGAGCTGAAGCCCAAGATCAAGTCACCCTCACCGAAGCAGATCGTGAAGGTGGAGGAGCCGCCCGTTGCGAGTCCGAAGAGCGAACCCAAGACGGTGGAGAAGAAGGTACTCTTTCCCATCCCGAAGTTCGGGACGCGTGACAAGAGCTGGGAGAACTTTATCGAGGTCACCAAGACCTCCGAGACCTCGAAGCTGCAGCAGCTCGTGGACAACATCGAGAACAAGTTGAATGACCCCAACGAGTGTCCTGTCTGCCACAAGGTCCTGTCCTGCAAGAGCTCTCTTCTGATGCACTACCGCATTCACACGGGCGAAAAACCCTTCAGGTAGGTGACTTTTCCATGGTTAAGATTTTCCACAAAATTTTCCATCTTGATTTTTCCCAAAAACTCCACTTCTTGATCCTTTCCATGAAATTTCTTTCCATTTTCCCATTCTATTTTTCTTTTCCTTTCATTCCATTCTTTCCATTCAAAAAAATTTTCCACTTCTTTCCCAAAATTTTCCAAACTTTGCTCCTAAAATCCTACTTGAAACCTTCTCTTTTCTATCCTGATAAACCTAGAAGCTATTTTCTATACATTAAAAACATTTTCAACTCCTTTTAAATTTTTTATAAAATTTTTTCAAACCTTAAAGCTGTTTTCTTCCCATGAAAAATATTTTCCATTCCTTCTTCAAAATTTTTAAAAAAATTTTCCCTAGTTGCCCGACCTCCCACCCTAAAATCCTACTTGAAACCCCCACTTCTCGATCCTGATTAACCTAGAAGCCCCATTTTCTTCAGGTGCAAGCTCTGCGGCCGGCCCTTCACGACCAAGGGCAACCTCAAGGTCCACATGAGCATTCACCAGGTGAAGGAGCCGTTTGCGGGCTTCGACGCCTGCCCCATCTGCCACAAGAAGTACCCCAACATTCTGGAGCTGCAGCAGCACATCCGGAGCCACTCCGAGGACCAGCCAGTCTCCCCCACGAGCACCGACTTTGCGTCGTCCACGTCCGAGACGGAGTCCGAGGGTGCCCTAGATCTTACACCACCGAGCAAAGGCAAGAAGACGTCGCGGATTCTCTCGATCTCTTCGCAAGGTGGGTAATTGTGTGCATCGGGAAGGTGGCGGTAATTAGCAAGACTCGTGCCTTTAGCCTAATAAGCGAAATGGGGCGTCTCACAATTTAATACAATTAACAACTCACGACGTCGAGGTCTCGCGAATCGACGCGCGACGCGACACTCCCAATCATTATCGTAAATTCACCTCCGTCGATTCAAAATCCAAATCATAAATTCAATGTTTGTATCAGCACGCACTTGCCGAACATTGTTTTGAATGTTTTATTCAATTATAAATGATTTAGAGGCAATTCTGGCTTATTTATTTTCCATGCTCTCCGTACTCGTCGTACTCCCAGACACATTTGCAAGTGCTCCGGCTTCGGATGATGGTAATGATCAACAGTCTGCCGAACATGTAGCTCCTGCAACTGCTGCAGATGAGGCACAATTGCTGCAACCGATGATGGAAAATAATCATAATCAAGGTAACAGCATCGGCGGCAACGTAATGTGTTCATTGTGTGGAAACGACGAGCAATCAAAGGTAAGTTACAATGTTCCTAATTGAAGGCACACAACTTCATTATTATTTTCCTCTCGGCCGTTTGTTCTCGCAATGATTTATCGTCCCCTTTTGCATACTGCGCTCGCTCGTTCTGCACTCCGTGACTTTCTAGACCTTCTACGGCCGTCCTATTGCCTCCAATTCGAGACGCGAGTGGCTCAGCAAGGTCAGGTGGTACTCCTTGGAGACCTGCCGAGACGAAAAAGGAAGTAAAAAGTCTCTTGATTTATTTTTGTCTGTCACGTAGTACTCCAATTCCAATTATAATCGCAACATTACGCTAATTTATACTACAAAACCTCTAATTATAGTAGTCGTCGTCGCCGTTTACGTTTCTACGACACGGGTTCATTCATAGAATATTTTGTAAATATTTGAGGGGTAGTCAAGAATTTTATGGGGTGACTTTCTTGTGACTACTACATATTTTTTTTAATTCGCGAATTTCCATGATATGGGAGGTATCTGAGGGTGCTGTGGCTCTCAGGTAATCAGAAAAAGTTTGAAATAAATTTTGAATACAAGTTTTTGGGTCCAAAACGTCGAACAAAAATTTTTGCTTGGAAAACTAAAACCCACCTACCCTCTCTGCCACACTCCAGTTGCATCTCTTCCTCCCAGAGACATGGTAAAAATTCAAATTACCACTTTTTCCCCGTTCTGGAGCTCTGGAGTTTCTAATGGGTCAAGGTCTAATGGCTACCGTGAAGGTCACCCCATCAAATTCTTCTTCCAGGTACTCTTACACTTATGGTCCTGGAGAGTCTACATGACCCTTTTTGGCGCTTTAAAAAAGTCTCGGATTGTCTAAAAAATATCAAAGCCCAAGGGACCCAACAATCTACATCCCTCATGGACAGACCCAAATCAGAAACGCGTATATTTCATATTTTTATGCACACTTGCAATGTTGTTTTAATTATGTTTTTATTGTTCATACAGCGCACAGTCACCGGGTGTACGTGTTTTTATATAAATAAACATAAATAATAACTTTTTAGTCTCGGGAGAGTCGCGCGGCTTCTCGAGACAATTGTCGTCTTTTTATTACACGTCTCATCGCAAAAGTTGGTAGAGGAGTCGGTATTTCTCGCATATTAAGCTTTTCTTCGTTTATTTGCGAATAAATTGCAACGCGAGCGAGTATATATGTTTAATTTATTCTACAACAATGTGCAAAACGAGACATCTGATTTTACAGACGGCCACCTTGACAGTGCGTGAGAGAGAGCCGGAGTGGCGGGAAGGGCGCACGTCTGGAGACAGTGGAAGCTCGGTGACCTCGGGCCCATCCGAAATAATAAAAAACGATGTTCGCCCAGACGCGAGATCCATTTGTCAAATGGGCCGAGACAGGGCCCATTAAGAAGACAAAAGATTTTCAATTTTCATAATTTCTTCTTGTAATTTATACAGAGCGCCTAATGATAGCACAAAAAATATATATTGCCAACATTTCTCGGGAAATGTGCGACAACAAATCATTTTATTTTGTCTTCATTCGTCTCCCATTCCGCGATCTAAGCCGCATCTGCGTGCGCAACTGTACAAATCGCGGATTACTGATTGTCTGAATATTTTATACACATAATTTTATTAAATATTTTATTGTTCGTATTCCGACAGACGCGTGTTTGTTCCGTGCTTAATGTGCTATGCTAGATTGTCAACCAACCAGGCAGAGGCGCTTTGTTGTTATTTCTTCGCAACAATGGCAAAAATTTATTAAATTAATGTGTTAATAGCTTCTTCTCCTCGGATGATTCTTGAAAGACGATAGTCATGCTAGAGGGAGCCGCCACCTGTTGCTCCATCAATCTGGGTCGCAGCCCCCAGGGCTCACTTTCGGGGGGGTCTCCGAGTCTCTCAGACATGTCTGTCGAAAATAACACGGGCGGCAATTTGTCATAAAGTCGTTACGAACAAGCCGAGCTCGTCTTGCAAATATTATTGCGATATGGTGCACTAATAAAATAATAAAGTTATTAATAATGAGACAGAAGTAGCGCGAAATGAGATCAAACGAGACTCTGAAGGTGTTAGATTCGAGGCGCATCGACGGCGGGTGTCTGCGCTTCTGCTCCGTCTGACTCATGTTGACACGCTGCCAACATTATTTATGAAAAATGACTCCGCTTTATCTCTGGTGCAGCGTCTGTGCCCGCCACTAAATATATGCGTTGGGGAACCTATTCGTTTTGCTTGGATTTCAAACAATAGAATTCTGTTTAATCCCATAAAATTATTCATTTCAAATATTTACGAACTTTGTATATTCCTATGATGCAAAAGGCCGTTAGATTAGATTTATCTGATGCGAGCCGTGATCATAAAACAATGCATTTAATTCGGGCTCTGGCTGCGTTCGAGTGATGGGCCAGGGCCGCATTCCCCCACAAGCCCAGGTTTCCCCGTCTTCCGGCTTCGGCTCTGGGTCTGACCAGTAATCGAGACAGACAGCCTGACTTTGTTGCCTCACTGTCCCTTTTCTACGCGAGTATGACCGAGAAATGCCAGAAATGCACCCATTTACGAGCCAAGATGGCAATTAAAAATTTTATTGTTTGTATAAAATTCATCTTTACCCCGAAATTAACGACGTGCATTCATTAGCTCTAGCTCCTGGACGATAAATCAGCTTACCTCCATTTTACAATTCCAGACTGAATGTTTCTGTGAAAAGGCTGTTAACTTGTCCAAAAAGGTCCCGGAGCCCATGGAAGTGGACTCGCCAGAACCCGAGCAGCTCATAGAGCGAACCGTAATCGAGAGGAAGGTGCACGACGAGAAGGAGGAGCCCGTCAACACGAAGCACTACTGCAAGATCTGCAAGAAGAACTTTAGCTCCAGCTCGGCCCTACAGATCCACAACCGCACCCACACTGGAGACCGTCCATTTGTCTGTCACGTCTGCTCCAAGTCCTTCACTACGAAGGGAAACCTCAAGGTAACTATTTAGGTCTCTCTAGCGCCAGTTTTAAGTCACTCTCTGATCTTTAGGTGCACATGGGAACCCACATGTGGACGAACGGGGCCTCGCGACGAGGTCGACGGATGTCCCTGGAGCTGCCGCGTCCCCCAGACTTCATCCAGGGCCGACCGGATCTCTTCTACCCGTTCTTGCCGCAGTTCATGCCCCGAGGACCCTTCTTGATGTCCCCATCGCCGTCTCCGGGCAAGTTTCCGTTCGGACCCCCACCGTTCTCCCTCCTTCCGCTCCATCGGCCGATGATCGAGAGCATGCAGGACGACAACAGCAACTCGTCCGTGGAGGACTTGTCGGAGAGGAGGGAGAGGGTGGCGTAATGCAATTGTGAGGTTATCAACTAGGAAATACTGAAAACTGATCTCTCTAGTCTTAATGTGGAACACAGATGTACTCATGAAATCAAAATAGTTCGTTTCTCCATATAGAGTTATGTTACTGATCAAGGTTACTTTTAGTTTTTATTAAAATGGATGAAATAAAGTTTCAAAAATGAGTCTAACTTTTATTTCCAGAAACTTGAAAATTAACTGACTTTGAGGTTTAAGGCGGATCTCTGTCACGGACCGAAAGAAGTGTCAAAACGGAAATTATAGCGTTTAACATCGAGAATCGAGAACGAGAATTCTCGAGAAATCTCAACGTTTTTGAGTTCTCGTTCTCGGAGCACAATTCTCGAGAATTTCTAGAATCATTTTCAAATTTTTATTTGATGATTTTACACGTATTTTCTTACTTATCTTTTTGCTCTAAGCAAAGGCCGCAACTTCTGTTTTCCTGAATTTTAAAATATTTAAAGTTTCGAAGACCAAATTTTCAATTTCTTTTTGGTTCTCTTGTAGATTATGCCAGTTGCTAAAATTATGATTTGACTCAAAATTTTGTTAAAACCTTTTTTTTTGGGTCCTATAACGTTCCAATACAAAGTAAAATCTTTAAAAGGAATATTTTGTTAAAAATGAAAAAAAATCAAGCAAAATTATGAGAATTTAAAATGCCACAAAAAAGTTTCAGGATTGAAAAGTCTTTAATTTCAGGATCTTTACTTTCAGTGTTAGAAATTTTTTGAAAATTCTCGAGAAATTCTTGAATTCTCGAGAATCGAAAAAGTCGAGAATCGTTTAACCGTAGTAAATTATGGCCCAATTAGTTCCTATCAAATCAAAGCTTATCAAGTGGCGTTTAGATTAACCAACAGTAGCTAAAATTATGGCTTGTATATTTTTTCTTGGTACCCAGTACTCATTCTTCTGGTTTCAAAAACAGACTTCACTCCATTTGCTTCCTCAACTTGGAGTTGGTTATCCAAGGACGCGTTTTCAAAGCCGTATATTCTCACTAAGGAGTCCATGTACTTGCATCTCAGACAGCCATACTGTCCCTCCCACTTTCCAGAACCGACTCCTCCGATCTCACTCACGAGCGATCCCCCGCCATACTGCGTCTCCTATAACAGAGTTTTCAATAACTGCTTTTGGTACCAAAATTCTCTTACGTAGTACAAATCCGTGTCGATGAGAGTTATCACTACATCACTTCCCCCGTTGTAGAAAAATTTCGCCCGATATTGAATTTCTCCTTCGAATACTTCTGACGAATTGAACTGAGTATCCAAAAGTCTCTGGCCTGATTTGTAAGCCCCAGATTTCCAATTATCGTGCCATCTTTCGCCGTTCACGATTCCTAGAAGAGCTATCATCACCAAAAACGCGAAAATTGCGAGTCTCATGTTTGTGAGTCGACGCTTTTCAAGCTACTGAGGTTCATTTTTCAGAAGCCTGAACCGAATGCTATCAATCTTGATAACCGTTTTGATAACGAAATTGCCTTTTCCTCGATCAAGCTCTTCTTTGGACATTCTTATCTGTGAAACAAATAAAACCCCGCTGATTTTCTTTCGAATCAGTCATTTTCTAACAAACCAGAAGCCCGCCATGAAGTGCTTAATTTTACTCAGCGCTCTTGTTCTTCACGCCCACGCTGCCCTGAGACATGGAACCAGCTCAATTGGCGAGTACAAAATGGGCCAGAGACTCCTGGACGTCCAGTTCGGGTCATCTCCCGTTTTTACTATAGGTAAGGAGATACGACACTCCTGCTACTATGAGGGCGAGGATAATGTTGTTATTTCCCACATTGAGAGCGAACTGGATTTCGTAAGAGGATTTGATTTTCTTTAATATTTTTCTACAAAACTTTACTCAACAGGAGTCTGATACCTCAATATACTTCATTTCGACTTACAACCCTTCCGGAATAGGAAAAACCTACTGGGACGGAGCTGTGGGATGCTACAACTGCACAGTTCTCGACTCCATTTGCTATGTTTGGGGCTTCGACAAGTAAATGAATAAAGGTTTTCTGAGAGTCAGGTTTTTGGAGACTGACGGACAGCACGTGACTTGATTACCGAACTTCCTAAAATAGTTATGACTTCATCCGTTTATCAAGTCTGATAATAATGACCAATTGATTAATAATCCCCAAATCAGGAACAAGAAATAAATACGGAACCCCCTCGAGGCCTTTGTCAGTACCTTCCAAACCACCAAGAAGTCATGAAAGCAGTCGCTCTTCTCCTTGTTCTATTCGTCTCCTGCCTTGCTGAGATCCACCAGGCAAGCTACAGGACCGGCGAGCTCCACAAAGGACAACGACTCCTGGACGTTCAGCTCAGGAAGTCTCCGTCATACGAAACGGAGCGACCTATCGAGTTCCACTACTTCTACGACGGGGGCAAGGATGTCACTATAACCATGATTGAAGCCACTCTGGACTACGTAAGTACCCGAATTCACCTTCCCTAGAACCCAGGAGAGCTTTTCCGTTCCAGAAATCACAGTACTACGCGACCTACAGGACGACCTACAACTCCTCAGGAGTCGCTAGAGGGAGCTGGGTCGCCGACATCGGGTGTGCCAAGTGCCAGTACCTCGACGTGGTCACCAAAGTTTGGGGTCTCCACCATGATTGACGTGATGTAAAAATAGAAGTTTGACTAATAAACCCCTTATCTACGAAGCTTATCAAGTTTGATAAAAAAGGTATAAATTCAGGCTCCTGGAAAAACTTGCTTCAGTCATTAGGAAGACGCGGGCTTGCAATGAAGATTTTCGTACTGGTCTTACTTGCCCTTTCCGGGCTGGTTCAAAGCAAGAGAGCGTACAGCAATTGGAGGTTTGGGGAGTACAAGTCGGGGCAGAGGCTCTTGGATGCCCAGTTCAACTCTTCCGACGTGTTTGACGAGGAGCTTGAAATCCATCAATTCTTTAAGTTCAGTGGTGGGGAAAATGTCCTCATAACCTACGTAGAGGCGGATTTGTATTTTGTAAGAATCTTTTTTGAGAAACTTGGACTGAACTGTATCCTTCAAGGAAACGGAGTCGTCCCCGGGATCCTTTATGGGAGGATTTGGAGGAGTGGGTTCTGGTAACTGGGAAGGAGAGGCTGGTTGTGTCTCCTGCAGGTACATTGATACCTTCGTCAGGATATATGGGTTCGTAGATGCGCCAGCAGACCTCAAGGAGCAAGTTGAAGCAGTAGCAGAGCTGAAGTCATCAGTCGAGACCAAACGAATGGATAACGGCTATGAGGAAACCATTTATAGAACCGAAGTTTCCGACTAAAGCTTGCTTGAAACGATAATAAACGATAAGTTGCTTTAAACTGATTTGTGTTTGAAATTTTCGATAAAAACGCTATGGGGTTTGATTTGAAAACGCTCACAGACGCTAGTGTTTCAAACATGTAAACGCTACATTTTAACGGTTCCTCTCTAAGTAAGCGTTTTTGCTAAGTACTTCGAGTTGGTTGAGGTGTCACTTGGCAGAATTGAGCTGCAATTAGCCACGAGTCTTCCGACGTCGCAGTGAAATGCACCTTTGCGTAGTATCAGAAGCGTTCGCGCTTCAGTGATTTCATCTAATCATCGATCATCTATAAAAATTCTGGCATTAGAAATGAGTTTTTTTGTCACGTATGTTAGTAATCTTCGCAATCTGCCGTGCTGATTAAGATCGAGCGGAAACCTGTTGGCCAATTTATATTTGTAACTGGTTCTGGTTCTGATGCTCCCGAGCGTATTTACCTTTCAATTAAATTTTAAGACAAAGGACGGATTTGCAGTTAATCTGTTTTCTCATCCACTCGAGAAGGAGGACTAAGAGGTGAAATTTGCCAAGCATCGCGAGTACAATAGTGAATGATCGCCACGCAGGCGCGAACACGAGAATCGAGAGGCGCTACGACCGGGCACTGAGCATGATAACGAGCGAGCTTCACGCCGAATTCTTTTCAGTACGTTCGCTGCAATCGACTCATTCTTTGTCCGCGTCGCGACGAAAGCAGACGTACATAAGTGTGCCGCTCCGAGAGTCGTGTTTTGGAGTAAATAAAAATAAACTTTCGCGGCTCGATTCGGGCCACGCTGAGCTGTTAGCTGACCCGTTTCAGCTCCGTGAATAGACTGGGGCGTAGTAAAAGTGTAATTGAAGTGCTCTGACCCACAAACGCCCGACAACCCTGACACTGGCAAAGGCATGTTTTATTATAAATTGATACTTTCGTCGGCCTGCATCGTTTAAGTTATTAATTACTGGTACAAGAACAGCTCGGAGTGCAGTAAAGTTTTATCGCCGAGTCAGAGTGCAGTGAGCAGAAACTACAGAGCAGTAGTGAGCAAGAAGATGCAGGGAAAGACAGGTATTTTGCCTTCGATTTCGCGGAAGTACCCGTCAGGAAGAGATGGAGCGCTCAAGAACGGATTCGTGTAAGTAAATGGAGTGCTTGCAGCTTGATAAGCTAATCAGGTCGCGCTTCGATAACAAAAACCCAGTGCGAGATGAGTTGGGCATTCTCTATTTATAATGGAATCTTATCTGCAAGGTCGTAAATCAGCTCTGCGAGTTGGCATCGAGATATCGAAGCTGTGAACTTGCGATTGAAGCTTGAATGAGCTTCTGATGGGAAATTCTAGCCAAGTCGAAGTCGTAATCGAGCCAAATTACATGCAATTTCATTCAATTTTCTGATACACTTAGGCAGTAGAGGAGCTCGGGGGAGACTGACGTTGAAAAAATTGCGGTAAAACTCCCCAGGTTACGTCACTTGCCTCACAAAGAAGCTTTATTGCAGGTCAAGTGAAGACAATTGAGTCTAAACTTCAACATATTTGCAGTTCTAGAGTAGCAACTCCGATTCTGGTTATTTTTGCTCAGTCCTTTTGGATAAAATCGCCGAAACGCACGTGCAAATCAGTGGGAGACGGCTCGAAGACGAGTTTGGTAGTCGACAAAAAATGCCTTTAATGGGACGACCTAAAAAACGCCGACAAAATAACCTCTCGATTTTGGTTCTCGATCAACAAAATATGCGTATAAAATATGATAGATTTCTGCAAAAAAAAACTCCCCAAATTCCAGTTCCTAGAAATCTTATACGACTCTCGAAGCCCACAAAAACAGCCTTAGGTTTGTCAACCCCGCCAAGGCCAATGAAATCACTAATGAAGTAGCTTTAAATTAGGACACTAGAATGCCGCCACGTTCTCCTCCCAAGTTAACGTGGTAATGGTAGCCGGCTTCTTAAAAGCCCAAACTGCTACTCATCCTTTTTTGCGCGTCGCGAGACCCACATCAGCATGTAGAACAAATTTAAGCTAATTAAGAAAGTACAGAGCGTACGCAGAACACAATCAAGGTCGCTCATTCATATTCGTCATGCTCCGTTTGACAAAAAGCTCGTTGTTTCTGCTATCATAAACCTCAAATTATTATTTTTTTCCTTACAGCTGGCTCGAAGGTCGCCGCAGAGATGAGGAGGCAGAAGGACTTTGGCGCATCTACGACAACCTGTATGACTTTAAAGACTTCATCAAGAGCCATCCGGGTGGCGAAGACTGGCTCGTGTGGACTCAGGGCTGTGACATCACCGAGGCCTACGAGTGCCACCATCTCACGTCAGCGCCGGATGCCATCATTCCCAAGTACTTTGTGCGCAAGGCGAAGAATCCCCGGAACTTCAAGTTCACGATGCACGAGGACGGCTTCTTCAAGGTGCTGAAGAAGAGGGTGGCCGAGAGACTCCCCACTCTGGATCATTCCAAAAAGGACCAGTGCAAGGTAAGAACACCTCAAACCTAGAGCATGGAAATTTTGGTTTTTTTTGGCTTTTTTATGGAGAGCGCGAATCCTAACAAACCCTTGTCCCGAGATGAATGACCCTGAGGTTTGGTCACTACTTGGATTGAAAAAAATTGGGGTTTTTTTTCGGCCATAAAGGGAGTCGAAAGTGGTGTCCATTTTTTCTAGGCTCCAAGGATTTCAAAATGCTACGGCTTGCTAGGAACAATAGCCACGCAATCAGCCTCCAAAGTTTGTGATTTTTCCTCTGGAGGCACCTCGACGTTCTGGCTATTTTCGGTTCCTCTCGTGCATGAAGGAGGTCAAATTCAGTATCAGCAGATTCTTTAGGCTCCAAGGATTCTGGAATGCTATAATTTGCCAGGGACAATAGCCTGGGAAACTAGCAATCAGCCTCCAAAGTTAAGGATTTTTAACATTGCGCCAAACACCCTCAACTTTGGAGGCTGATTGCACGGCTCTCAGGGTGTTGTCCCTGGCAAACTATAGCATACCAGCATCCTTGGAGCCTAAGGAAAAGATTGATACCAATTTTGACCCCCTTAGGGTCGTGGAAAAAACCTCAGGGTCATTCATGTTGGGACACGAAAACGATGGATTCGCCTTCTCCTTGTAAAAGTTGAAAAAAATCAAAATTCCCATGCTCTAGGACCTCAAAGCCCAGAAACTCGACTGATTCCTTTACTTCCAGTGGATCATCGACTCGCTCTTCGGAATAACACTAGTCCTCGCCGTCCTCTCCGCCAAGCTAAACAGCTTCCTGGTCGCCAGTCTCGCCGGCGTCTTCCTCAACTACACTGTGATTGCCGCCCACAACTTCTTCCACCAGCGAGACAACTGGCGAATGAAGCTCTGGAACCTCTCGCTCATGTCCTACCGCGAGTGGAGGATCTCGCACGCTCTCTCCCACCACATCTTCACCAACAGCCTCCACGACCTCGAGGTGTCCTACTTCGAGCCCTGGATCAACTGGCTGCCCTCGGACAAGATAAAGCCCCGCGGCATCCTGGCCTACTACCAGTACGTGGTCACCCCCATCGCGTACGCCGTGACCTTCTACATGGAGTTCGCCAAGAGAGTGGTGGCCTCGATGCAAACCAAGGCCAAGATGTTCCATTCCGATGACATCTTCGTGCCCCTTATCCTCCCCGCCGTCATGCTGCTCTTCGGCAACCCAGACATCGGTACCGTGTTCCGGCTGTGGCTCTTCACTATCCTCGTTGGAGGCTTCGTGTTCGGAGTCATCGGCCTGAACGCCGCCCATCACCATCCCGAGATCAACCACGAGGGAGATGCCCACAAGTAAGAACTGCCAGACTTGCCCTCGAGACTGACTTTTCTCCGTTTCAGCCCTACTCTGGACTGGGGAATATTCCAGCTCGACACCGTGATGGACAGGTCGGAGATCAAGGGAAAAATCGTTCTGACCCTCACGCACTTCGGAGACCACGCGTTCCACCACATCTTCCCCACGATCGACCACGCTCTGATTCCCGACCTCGACGACATCCTGGTGCAGACCTGCAAGGACTTTGAGGCCGACTTGAGGAGCACTCCGTGGTGGAACCTCGTCGTGGGTCAGTTTGAGCAGATGCTGAGGACCGAGACTAACCCCGTTCCTGTGTCGCTCAGGAAGAAGAAACTTTAATGAACTTATACAATATTGATTAAACTGGGACTGTTAAGTTAATGCTGTTTTTCTGCATCGTCA
Source organism: Forcipomyia taiwana (assembly GCA_963930915.1). Classification (NCBI taxonomy): domain Eukaryota; kingdom Metazoa; phylum Arthropoda; class Insecta; order Diptera; family Ceratopogonidae; genus Forcipomyia; species Forcipomyia taiwana. The sequence goes on along the minus strand of CAWVOI010000099.1, from coordinate 64,959 downwards.
TTTCGTTCCACGTCAAGTCAGGGATAAAATTAGACTCTAGCGAAATCTGAGAGAGGGACTGAGAATTTGTTGATAGCAAATCGTGATGGAAGGGGAAGAGGTCACAGATACTCTGAAATATAAACATAAACACAATCTTCACGGGCACAAAGAGCTGATAAGCGTCATTGATAGGAGCCACGGGTCCGAATCTAAATCCAGTTTTCGCTTGACTTCCCCCAAAACCAGACGTGCTCGAGCAGCGATGACGGGAACTACCGGGATTGCACCCTCAATTTCGCGGAAATACCCCACCAACAGAGACATTGGACTCCGAAATGGTTACACGTGAGTCTCTTCCAGCAGTGTTGGAGCTCTAGCGAGGCAAATCCGTTTCAGCTGGCTCGAAGGTCGACGTCTAGACGAGGAGGCAGAGGGTCTATGGCGGATCTACGACAACCTCTACGACCTCACGGATTTTGTGAACAAGCACCCCGGCGGGAAGGACTGGCTGCTCTGGACCAAGGGCTGCGACATCACCGAGGCCTACGAGTCTCACCACCTGACCTCTCTGCCCGACTCCATGCTTCCTAAGTACTTTGTGCGCAAGGCCAAGAGACCCAGAAACTTCAAGATCACCTTTGAGGAGAACGGGTTCTACAGGACCCTGAAGCGGAGGGTGGTCGAGAAGCTCAAGACTCTCGACAAGTCCAAGAGGAACCAGACTCGGGTAAGAAGTTCTGCTTCTGAAGTCTCGAAACTGACGCTTATGTTGCAGTGGATTATCGACGGCTGCTTTGCCATCACCCTGATCCTCGCTGTTCTGGCGGCCAAAACCGGGAGCATGCTCCTGGCAGCAGCCTCGGGGGTCTTCCTCACCTGGACCTCCATCAGCGCTCACAACTACTTCCACCAGCGTGACAACTGGCGCATGAGGCTCTTCAACCTCACGCTCATGTCGTACCGCGAGTGGAGGATCTCGCACGCTCTCTCCCACCACATTTACCCCAACACCCTCCACGACCTCGAAATCTCCAGTTTCGAGCAGGTTCTCCCCTGGCTGCCGAGTGACCAGCTGAAAGCCACCTCCGGACTCAAGAGGTACCTGCCCTGGCTCGCCTCCCCGATCCTCTACGGCCTCGTCTTCTACCTGGAGTTCCTCAAGCGCTATCTCAGTTCCAAGAGATTTGACTTCCAGGTCTTCTTCTGGGACGACTTTGCGATCCCCTTGATCGTCCCTGTCGTCATGTTTGTCTTCGGAACTCCGCAACTCACCGTCGTGATCCCCATGTGGCTCCTCATTCTCTGGGTGGCTTCATTCACGTTTGCAGTCATCGGAATCAACGCCTCTCACCACCATCCCGACATCTTCCACGACGGAGACGCCGTCCAGTGAGTCTCTTTGGGACCTATCGAGCTCCAAAGATCAAGAAATTTTTTTTCAGTCCCTCAGTCGACTTTGGAATGATGCAATGCGACGCTATCATGGACCGAGCTGACTTGAGAGGCAACCTGATCCTCACTCTGACGCATTTCGGTGACCATGCTCTTCACCATCTCTTCCCCACAGTCGACCATGCCTTCCTCCCGGACCTCGAGCCGATCCTCATCCAGACGCTGAAGGACTTTGAGTGCGACTTCAGGACCAGCTCCTGGTGGAACCTCATTTCGGGCCAGTTCGAGCAGCTCACCCGCGTCGAGAAGAACCCAGTTCCTATCGCTCTCAGAAAGAAGAAGCTCTAAATCCTACTTCTAGTAAATTTTGTAGCTTTGTTTGGGGAATAAATTGTTTTTCTGCTTGAACCAGAATTAGGAAAAGCTTTCTCCGAGACTCTCTCAAAGGTTATCTCGGCCTCAAGGTCTCGGCGATTCCAAAACAGAGCCGATGTCTATCAATTTACTCTATCAGCTCTATAAACCGGCAAAAATCGTTACGAGAGTCACCAGAGTTGATGCTGATAAGCCCCCTAATCGTGGTATAAAACACAAGAGCTGCACATTTGTCAGCTTTATTTTGTTTTCGGAGACAGAGGAGAAAGTCGATGTCTGGAATAACTCCGTCAATCTCCCGAAAGTACCCCACTAACCGCGACATCGGGGTCAGAAACGGGTTCTAGTGAGTTTAGAAACTTTTCCAAACCTCCCTAGACAGAGTCTTCTTTCAGCTGGCTGGAAGGTCGCAAGCAAGACGAGGAGGCTGAGGGCATCTGGCGCATCCACGACAACCTCTACGATCTCCGGGACTTTGTGGACTCGCATCCAGGGGGCGCAGACTGGCTGAAATGGACCAAGGGCTGCGACATCACCGAGTCCTTTGAGAGCCACCATCTCACGGACAAGCCTCGCACCGTCCTGGCCAAGTACTTTGTGCGCAAGGCCCGGGCTCCCCGGAACCTCAAGTTCACGTTCCACGAAGACGGCTTCTACAAGACGCTTCAGAGACGAGTTGCAGCGGCCCTCCCGACCTTCGACCCGCAGAAAAAGATCCAGAGCAAGCGCATCATCGAGATCCTGTACCTCTTGACCCTGCTCTTCGCAATTCTGAGCGTCAAGTTCGGGAGCTTGGGCATTGGGGCTCTGGCTGGAGTCGCCATGAGCTGGACTGTCGTCTCGGCCCACAACTTTCTGCACCAGAAGGACAACTGGAGGATGTACCTGTGGAATATCTCGCTGATGTCGCACAACGAGACTCGCATCTACCACGCGCTGTCCCACCACATCTACGCCAACATGCTCCACGACCTCGAGATCTCGGGGTGGGAGCCCTTCCTGAACTGGATTCCGAGCGACAAGCTGAAGCCCACCGACGCCCGCAAGTACCTCGCCTGGGCCATCTCCCCTCTGGCCTACAGTCTCCTCTTCTTCAAGGAGTTCTTCGTGCGCATGTACGCCACCTTCGTGCTGCAGCAGTACAAGTTCCAGCCCCTCGAGTTCGTGCCTGCTCTCACGGTCCCTCTGGCCATGTTCGTCTTCGGCCGACCTGACCTGGCTCTCGTCCTGAAAATGTGGCTCTACGTCCTGCTCTGCAGCAGCTTCTACTTTGCCTTCATCGCTCTCAACGGGGCCCATCACCACACCGACATGGTTCACGAAGGAGACGCCTTGAGGTAGCAACTTATGAAGTCTTAAAGTCAACCTCCCTGATTTTTTTTTCAGCAAAGACTCTGACTGGGGAATCTTCCAGCTGGACACGATATGCGAGAGGTCAACGTTCCAGGGACCCCTCCTGTTCAGGATATCTCACTACGGTGACCACTCGCTGCACCATCTCTTCCCCACCGTCGACCAGGCCTACTTCCCAGACATCGAGCCCATCTTCCTGCAGACCGTGAAGGAGTTTGACGCCGCCGTCGTGAGGGAGTACAGCGCTTGGGAGCTGATCGTGGGTCAGTTCAAGCAGCTCCTCCGAACCACCGTGAACCCTGTGCCCGTGGGAGAGCGCAAGAAGAGAAACTGAGCCCCGACCTTGACTTCAAAGCCCACTGAGCAGTCAAATGAGTGATTCAATTAGCGCAGTGGAGCTACTTATAGGCTCTGCTCGCTCAAATCTCGGCAGTTCTCGGAATGCTTTCCTCAATAAAAGTCGTTCTCATCTCCGTGACTTGGAGCTTCGCTTTCGCCAGTCCTCCCTACGGCGTCGAGCGTCGCATCATCAAGGGAGAGCTCGCCCGTGAGGGTCAGTTTCCGTTCTTTGCCCAAATCATCATCAAAACTACGCAATCCGATAGTCCCATTCTTTGCGGCGGCTCTCTGGTGGCTCCCAACAAGGTTCTGACGGCCGAGCACTGCGTCCATTCCGCAGAGAAGATTCGGGTGTACTTTGGCTCCACCGACTTGTACGGGGGAGAAGCTCACGAGGTCTCTCGCGTCGTTCACTTTGCAGACAGCGCCTTGGCGGACATCGTAGTGCTTCTCCTGACTACTCCAGTCCTGAGCGTCAGCCCCATCGAGATCATCGACCGCCCAGTGGTGCCTGGGGAGGAGTGTGTGGTGATGGGGTTCGGGCGGACCGAAAATGGGGGCTCCACGAAGCTGAGATACGTCCGGCTGCACGTCAATCATCCCGACGAGATCAACCAGGTGCCTCTGCACAAGGTCCAGAATCAAAACCAGTACTCGATTTACGTCGGGCTTCGTGACCAGGGAGACGCCTGCTTCGGGGACTCCGGAGGCCCGCTGGTTTGTGGCGGCAAGCTGGCAGGAGGGGTCAGCACGAGCGCGTTTCTGAGCCAGACCTGCAAGAGAGAGTTTCCCGACATGCCCACAGCCTCGAGGTTCGGAAATGTCAGGAAAGTCCAGAGATTTGTGGAGGCAATAAAGTAACTTGAAACCCTAGAGCAAACCTCAAGCTCATTCCGGTCGTAAAAGTTTAACGGCTTTGCGGCATATCATTCAATTAGCCATTAAAATCAATTATTTTGCTATTGCTGTTCGAAAACATGGCCGTTGAAAATACGAGTTCGGTCGTAAATGTCACTGCTTTCTTCACTCGAGTCTCCTTTGAAAAATGAAGTCCAAACAGCAATAAAAGGTCCCGTTACTTTTAAAATTTATCAACATTATCAACAAATTATGTACAACAGTTATCATACATTTTCACATTTCGTCACTAGTTTGCCTCTGTTTCGTAGGACTGTTTCCGTCTTAAGAAAATTTTTAAAAATTGTGCTATCTAGTCTTATTCGAGCTAATCATAATCGTATGGTATAATTCATAGTATTTATGTAGGTATAGTTAATGTCTCTAATGCTAAAGCAATTAGTAAACCTCATTCATTGTGGAAACGCAAAACTAGAACAAATAAATTATGATACAAAAGACACCAGGGCTATCGGGTTAAGGCATAAATACGTGAAACAAATTGATAAAAGGGACCAAAAATGTTAAGGGTTAGTTCAGCGTCATTTCACAGAAACAAAGCCTGGACAAGCTGGTAATGAACTCCACTATCACACTCGCTGTGCACGTTATGGCAATCTAGACGCAGAGATGCAAGTGGTGTTTCGTTTAAAGTGACTTCCAGTCCCCTCCAGAAGAGCTCAGAGTACTCGGTTAGATTGCCACAAAGTGATCAACTAGACGTTGATGATGTGCGATATCCAGTCGACGGTGTGGGCCACTCGATGGTAGATCCCCGGTTGGCCCCTCGAGGCGCACGAGTATCCAGCGGAAACGATCCCTGAAAGCATGATAGACATTTTAGGTCTTGGGGGGCTCAAAGTCAATCCTGAGGGCAACAAAGTAAGGATGATAGTAATTTTAGGTCTCTGAGGAGCTCAAAATCAATCCTGAGGGCAACAAAGTACGGACTCTAGAAACAAAACTCACCTATCAAGTACCACCGGTTGTTCTTCTCGTGCATTAGTGGGCCTCCAGAGTCACCTGAAACGAGCCATTAGCCAAACTCAGCACTATAACACTCGTACTCACCTTGACACGAGTCCTTTCCGCCATTTCTGTAGCCAGCACACAGCATCTCCGGGTAGATTACCACGTTTATTCCGTTGGAGCGATGCCATCTCTCGCAGACCCTGCAACACTCGGTCAGAAAAGACCACCAGAGTCCAGGGAGAGCTTACCTGTTGTCGATCACAGGAACGTCGACTGCCTGAAGCGTCTTTGGTCTCAAACGAGATCCGGGGTTCAGGGCGCCCCACCCGGCGGCCCATCCGAATTTCCCGAGAAAGTCCTCGTTTTTGTCCGGCAAGCATATCGGAGCTGTGTGAGCAAAGAGCAAACATTGTGGTCATTGATCTCGGGCCCGAGTAGCCATATCATTCGTACCAATGTGCGGCATGTAGTGCACCGGCCGTTCCAAAGCCAATACTGCAACGTCAAAGCGATCGGCTTGCGGTGTAAATTTGAAGTATGGATGCACATGAATGCTGCGGACACCAAAGGTATATGCCGGTAATGGTTCAATAGCTGAGTTGATCACATAATCTCCGAGGGTCACATGAACTTGTCTTGGAGTAGCTCGTGCGACGCAATGTCTGCATTTTTGTTACAAATTACTAATTGAGCGGAATAACGACGATGAACGCGGGGAGGGAGGGAAAAGCTTTCTAGAAAAATGTGGGCAGCAAAAAGCGAGGTGTTGAAACCCCATTTAATTTTCTTCTCGCCAAATCAAACCGAAAAATTTGATTCACGGGCTCAGAGTGCCATTGGTTTTGTAATAGGCTCTTACACAATAATAAAACAATAAAATTTACCCAGCTGTAACAACGTGACGTCTTGATACTAATGAGCCTCCACATCTGGAAAGCATAGACCTGTTAACGTCGTGGAAAGAAAAAAGAGAGGAAGAAGCCACCATTAGTGTTGTTAGTTAGGTTAGTCACTCACATCTCTACGACTCTACTTCTACGTCTCTCTAAAACTGCGAAAGGTCGCGTCGGGAATCGCAAGGGGCGAGGTCATGCGTTAGGCAACTTACACGTGAAACCACTCAAGGATCCGAAAGAGCCGGTCAGTAAAGGTTCTGGAAATGAAACGATGAAACCTCTTTGAATCCAGGGTGTGAAAAGTTTTCCATGCTCGCACTCGCGCACTTTCGGAGCCTCTCGATCGAACAGAATTTTCCATTCGAGGGGTGTTCACTCTCAGGATTCAAAAATTACAAGTTAGAGCCAAATCTTTGTTTTCAAGAGGTCAATTTATCTAAGTTAGAATAAGCCAAAATTTTTGTCTCGAGAGCTTATGGGCCTGTTTCTGTCAGCTGCTCCGTTACAGCCGATACAAAGTCAATACAGGAATTTTCGAATATTTATATCTTTGTCCCGTCCAATTTGTAGTCCGGAAAAAAAATTGGAAGAAAAAATTCAGAAACTGTACCGGCCTATCCCAGCTTTCATAAGTCTCCCCCGGAAAGGGAGACTTCATACAAAATTTGTCGTCTGAGGGAGACTTTTATTCTAGCGCGGGGAGACTTTTATTCTAGCGCGGGGAGACTTTTATTCTAGCGCGGGGAGACTTTTATTCCAGCGCGGGGAGACTTTTATTCTAGAACGGGGAGACTTCATACTGGTCACGGAAGGACTTGTTCATACAGGGTAGCGTATGGAACAAACTATGACAGAAGGTGAGTGGGTTTTTGCCGTGACGTGATATTCTCCGAAAAATTTTCAAAATAAAGAGAAAAGCACTAATTGTTGGCTTTTTGGTTCACTTTGCGCACTTCCGGAGCCCCGAGTCCGCCCCTTCCGCAAGTCTCGCGTCTCGCAAACAATAAAAAGCTGCGCCAAGCCTATCCAGGCCGACACAGCCGGAATATGATGAGGCAACGCTCTGTTATATTTCGAATGCAATTATGATAGGCGCAAGTGTAAACACCGCGGTTAGGTAATCCGGTGCTCACGCTCTTCGGTGGATTCGCCGAGAGCGTGGAGCGGCGGTGGAGCCACGGAATACAAAAAGAAAGTGTTCCGATTTGTGTGTGCGATGTGATGTATGTCTCTTCCGCTTTTTGCGCATTGAAACCTCGCATTACAGGTTTGCTTTTGCACACACACTGCAGTTGGGTGATGTTGTAACAGGAAAATGTTTTTCTCTAAAGCAAATGGGGGCCCAGAGCGCGACTTCAATCTGCAAGACAGTTGCATAAAAGGTTAGCGAGAGAACCGGGTCTCGCGAAACCGCACAAAAACGATTCAAACGCGCGACGTAATGCGAATTGCAAGTAATTTGCATGCGTCGTGGGTTGATCAATTTGGACACACTTGCTAAACGATTACGGCACATGTGCACTTACACATTGTTTAAAAACTACTTTCTCCGATACATAATATTACCTAATCATCTCCGAGCTGCTGATACATTGCAACACTCGTTTGGTCTGGTCACACGTCGCGGTCGCGTCAACCCGAGTCGTCTGTTATGGTCATTTTCAACGCCGTTTCGAAACACCCAGTTACTGTTTTGAGTTAGTCGCCACCCCTCTCATCTACTTTGTTGCATCTTATTATCATTTTAGTTTGCTAATTTAGTCAACGTCCAACATCCGAACCCATCACTCCGTTAATCAACTGAAGGTGCGACTTACCGAGAGGAACCAATCCGGATGTAGGCCTGCCAGGGATAGGAGCCGAATCCCGCGTCGTCTCCGCCCACGATGCGCCTCTGGGCCGTCTGCTTCGCCAGAGATATTCCACAACCTAAATGAGGCGAGACTGTTGAATCCGCATTTCACAAAATCTTCGTATGTTAAACTAGAAATCCAAATAAAACTTCCAAACAAAGACATGCCGTTGAATGATAGTTTTAGTAATAGAGTTAGAGAAACAAACACAAACAAAACAAGACACTAAATATGTTAAGCAACATGCTTCTACTTCTACTCGAGAAAATCTACTCGCGGGAGTGCGTTAGAGTTGCAGTATTAGTGGCTAAGGGGGCTATTCTCTAATTCGTGGTTTAATTCACTAACAAGCATCGCTAAGCTACTACATTATTTTGTACACCATGCTCTTAATCACGTGCTGAGATGACCTCATTTTGAAACTTTAATCTGAATCTGGCGCTGATCGGCTATTAATAGCCCCGCAGGAAGCCCAATTTCTGCACATCTTCAACACCTCATTCGCGGGTTGCACCACTCCAGTATTTAGCCGCAATTCGCTCGTTCCAGCACCGATTTCTGCTGGTGTCGACACCCTCCTTCACACGAAAATTGGTCAACAAACGGCCATTAAAGAGTCTTTAGCGCGACTTGCCTCAGAATCGGACGGACTAGCGGACCAAAAAGGTGCTTCAAAACATGCCCACCAGCAGCCAGTTCCAGTTTATGCAAGAGGTGTAAGTGAACAATCAAAGAGAAAAGCTGAAAGGACTCACTATTATCATTCTGAACGGGACCGAATTCTTTGTTTGGAAGATTAGTTAGATTAAATAATTGCTGGGTGTCGGGTATCTCGAGATTCGCTGACTTGGCTGTTCGGTGGCAACATCCCCTGAGCATTCCATTGCAAGTGCCCTGAATCAGTCCAGTTGACATCCAACAGAGCAAGAAAAACTCACACGTGCCTCCGTCACTCTCGCACTGGAGCTCAGAGCGGGAACGAATGGGCGGCGTTGATGAGGGCTTTTGAGGTTTTGATGGTACTTGTGGCATGTGGTGTTGGGGTAGTGTTTGATGGTGTATCAAAACGACTACATGAAAGGTTTGTGTTAAGCTAGAGAAGGTTTGTGTGCCCTTGGGGTCATGAAACAACCTTGACTGCGGCTTTCATGACAGCAAGTTCAGCTTAATTGGCTGTTTGTTTTCTGAAAATCCGAAGCATCCACGATTGTCTTTTCTCTTTTCCCCCCATTCTGTCTTTCTCGCTTTGCGCATCATTAGCAATTTTCGTGTTTCATAACGCGTGGACGTGAATGAACCTCTTGCAACGCCTCAAGCAGCTAAGTGAGTGAGGAGGCAGCGCCAGCATAAGCTCACGTGTAATTAAAAACGATGACGCGAACTAGATAAGTAAGCTGCGAGCACGCGATGATTCTCCGAGAGCAATTACGCGAGTCAGCTGGTGCTTCTGCGCAACACTTTCGCTCTATGTAGTGAGGATAAGTGCCGGAGAGTTATGAAAAAAATTGTTTCGCAGATTAAGAAGCAGGTTAGTTGCTGCGGCCTCAATTTCTTGCGCATAAATTTGCCGCAAATTGATAGCCATTTTCATTAGGCCTGCTCGTCTCTTGCCCACGATTTCCCAAGCAATTTTGAAATTTCAATTAACATTCGTCGGACCCCAGATTTGAGTGATTGATGACCCGGTCGCGACGAGACGAGATATTTTGGGACGAGAAATATCTCTTCTGCATATCCAGAATTGATCTCTGTCACTGTCCTTTTCTATGGTTACGCTGATATCCCCTTAACCCATTGGCTGACAAGATTTTCAGCTTCTTAAAATTCGGAGTTTTGGTTCCACATGAAAAATTCGTAAAAATTAAATTTTTAAAAAATTTTTCGACGAAAAAAATGCCCAGAGTTTATTTAGAGTTAAATTTATAGAGTTAAATTTAGAAAAATTTTTAAAAAATAATTTGGACTCAACTCTAAATATTGTAAAAGAAAGTTTTTTGAAATTGTCACGTTAAGTATTTTTAAAGATTTTTTAAAAGTGAAAATTCAAAATTAAATTTCACGACTAGCTCCTTTGCTCTCTATAAGCCTGCGAGTAGAAGGATGAAATTATTTGAAAATGTATTCAACATTTGTCCTAAACTTTAAATTTAGCCGGAATAAATTTGTAAAAGTAGTCAATTTCCAAGTCTATTCTAATCCCTCCAAGAGATACTTTGTAAGCCCCGCAACCAACGACCATGACCTACGGTAAAAGTTTATAATGCATATAACAACATAACACTGATTATTACTGTTATTGATTCACGATCAATTTCGTAATCGCTATTGCCCGTAAAATAGATGTGAGTATATGGTTTTGCCGCTGCCCAGTCGGAGCTTACGTTATGTGCGGGGTTCGAAAAAAAAAACGCTGAAAACCGTGACTTGTCCCCCATTGTATCACATGCATGTATACCAAGTGTATTATAAGCAAATATGGGACCAGACGTTGACAGAAAAATGGATGATTCGAGGCAAACACAGCAAACTCGCTACACAAAAGAGTGAAAGTGAATTTCTTTTATACGACGAACGGAACGTAGCGAGTCAATGTGCGACATGCAGACACCTTTTAGAGTGCACCAAACACATGGGTTTACTAAATCAATTTTTTACTCGCTCGCTGTGTCTGTGCTCGTTTAAATTGATTGAATAATCGCTGATGGCGCCAAAATAATTGGTCATTTGGGCCGTAAATCCGCCCAGCAGTCGGCCCACCGCGAGCTGGAAATTTCGGAGAACCGTCTTCCGGAAGCAGCCACGCGAGTTGCTGCACGAGGCGGAAGTCACGAGTCGTCGAATATCTTTCGCGAGAAGGCACAGAATATGCTCCAATCTGGTGTTGACATTGCAAGAGTTTCACTTTGTGCGAGACAGGCCAAGCCGAACCTACCTTTGTCTTTGGAGGAGGTGGTGGGAGACGTCGTGTCTTCGGGGCTGTCGTCGAGGGAGAAGTCGTTGCGGATGTCTTGCACGGCAGCCAGGTCGTTGAGGCCAAAGTTCTGGTCCCTGGAAGAGAGCTAGTGAGTGGGGAACATGGGAGAACTGCCATTGCTTACTTGAAGATGACGCTGTCGCTGCTGTAGGGAGGTCCTGGGGCGGAGGGGAGGTCCGGGATGGGGAAGATGACCCGGGGGGTGCGCGACTTCCAGGTCGAGGGGAACTTCTTGACCACGGGGACCTCGCCAAAGAACTCGATGGGCTTCGGGGGGAAGTAGTGGCGGCTAGGGCTGCGGTAGTCGTTGTTGGCGTAGTAGATGGTGGTCGGGTAGCCGCGGATGACCCTCTGAGACTCGGCCGGGTGCTGGTCGGGCAGCACGCGGATGGGGTGCAGGGAGGTCTCCGAGGCCACCTCGATCTGGTTGCGGCTGGAGCTCTCGCTGGTCGAGACGCCGCCCGCGAGACCCCCGAACAGCTCTATCAGCTTCAGGTGCTCGTTGCTCTCGTCCAGGGCGAACTCGTTGTGGCTGTCGAAGAAGGGCCGTCTGTTGCCCGCCCCCTCGAACGCCGCCGCCTGGTCCTCGCTGTAGCCTTGCGGCACGAACGGCTGCTCCGGGTACTTGAAACCCGATCGACGCGCTGAATCAGTTAAGTCTATACTTTCTACGATTTCTACGACATGACTAGTTGTTGCTGATGTGCTGTTATCACGATAGTTGTTGATTTTGTTACTTGGCGCGGCCTCCAGTTCGCTCGCATTCGAGAGATAGAGGGAGTTTGGAGAGATGTCGGAGCGTCTGTTGGTCGGGACGTAGCGGAACGACCCGAAATCATGGTGCTGCGGACTGCTGTCCACCTCGTACCTCACGTTGTCGACGATCGAGAAGGGCTGGAATGGCGGTAGCAGGTTCTTCGCCTCCCTCTGCTGGCCCACTGTGCCCTGCTCTATCCGCAAGTCATCTGCATTGGCGGCTATGAAAAATGCTAGATAATGGATCACTAAGAGTCGCCATTTGCTGGGACTGGGACCTTTCATGTTCTCCCTTTTGCAACCGGAACTTTGAGAAAATCATTCACTTGGACTTTTTTCGCACCTCTCGGACATCACAATGTTGATTTAGCTCATTTGCAGGTCTGCTCTGGCTGCTTTTACGATACGTCTCTCGGCTACCCCTCGCGCTGCAGTGGAAACGTGTTTCGAATTTCACTTTTATATTTATATATATTTTTTGTTTCTTAATATTATATTTGCTATATATATATATTAATCAGATCACTCTGCGCTTCGATTTGCTTTAGTTAGCTTTGCAATTGCATAAAATTTCACTTTTGCTGCTGCTTTGCTCACTCAGCAATTTTCTTGCAACTCTCAGAGCTCAATGCTTTTCCTTCTTCTTCTTCTTATTATTATTTTCCCCGTTTTATTGCACTTTGTGGAGTCTCTCGTGCCGTGCTCTCTCGCCGCCGCAATTGTGCTGTCGCTGTCGTCGGACGGTGCGAATATTCTTCTCTGTCACTGCTCTTCAACCTCACAGCACAATGCCACGATAAATTCAACAGCTCCAAAATCTGCGGTTTTAATCTGAAATTAAATACAAAACAAAAATTTCACTTTTGCTCGCTATTGAGGTACACAGCGACGTCACGGCGCCCCAGCTCACATTTTAATATTCAAAATTGGCGCGCGCGAAAGAGACAAAGGTTTATGCAATCTCTCGATCTACATAATTTCACATAATGCCCCACATGCACTCACTCCATTTCGGCTGCGGCCGATGAGGAGGGTCAGGTTTTCGCGGTGAAAGGCCTTAATTGTGCTCTAACCGTCTCTCCAAACAATAGACCGAGAGATTCATCGGCTGGATAAATTTCTTTAACGACCTTTGAGGATAGAAAATTAAATTTAAAGCCTGAAAGCCATCAATAAGCCTCTGCAATTAAAAATCAGTTCCGCTCGTCATCGTCGTGGCAGAAACTTTTGTTCTGCAAACCGCATTTTTCTCCCAGCAGCGCGCAGAAGTGACATCAAGAGGGCACCGTAAGTGTAACAATGAAGGCAATAAACGAAAGTGAAAGTGAGGCGAGGAAGAACCACAACTGAGCGTCTGGAATGAGGAATAAATTGGCGTGTGCATCCACCAAAAATGGTAATGACCTTTGCATGCACCTCCACAAATCAGTTATACATTTTTAATTACTCGCCTCGGAATAATGCGATGTTGAACATTACCGCCTTTCAGCAGGCGGAGAAAAATGTGCAGGCAATAATGCTGAATGTAAATGCTTTGAGGTACATGAAGCATCGCGAGCACAACAGAAACGCGAAGAGGTGCATTACCTAAGCATAGGAGCGTTCGCCAATCCGGCAATGCTATGTATGCAATGATAATGGTTAAAATAATAAATCTCAATTACGTATCATGCATTGGTGATCATCGTATTGCAAAATTGATGTAATAATACGAATTTTTCCTTCAATCATATTTTCCTCTCCGCGTGCCTTCGAACGGGGGGCGAGGGCACCCAAGCGGCTAATGTGCAAGTGTTTTCCATGCTTTTGTTCGGCTCAAAATCGGATTTATGAGATCTCGGGTTGGCAACATTGACGTCACGGTCTGGGGAGCAGCAGAACCCAAATCCACCCCTCCCCGAGATGCAGTCACTCTCCTCCACCGTCAGCGCAACAGGGCATGAGAAGAGAAAGGAAGATGACTCATGAAAATCCCCAAAAGTCATGCTGAAACAGTACGTAATAGCTCAACAGACAGACTACAAAAAGCAGCATTCACAAATGAGGTAAGCCTCTCACTTTTCTTTTATTGCACGCGTCGCACTGCGAGACTACGTAGCTTGTATCCAAGTGACCTTGCGCCAGAGCACGCGCAGCTTGCACTCTGCGGCCGAGGCGACAGACGGACACCGAGATCCGAGAGAGAAATGAACACAAAATGGCCTTACGAGCTGCCACAGAGGTGGTGCTTGGACGACATCGAAATTGTAGACCATTAGCGGTTAATTATAAATGAAAGTGTGTCGGTTACAAGAAATAATAAAATAATTTTCAGCCACAGTGACTTATGACGGGTGCTGTCGTGCTGGAGAGGAGAGCGTATTTCATCTCGTGACTTACTGTCAGTTGGAAATTTTTTCCGGGGTCTCTGGTTACTAAAAGGATGCTATAAATTTTTTTTGGAGTGTGATTTGAAATTTATAGTCACTGGGGAGGCTCAAAAAGATTGACTAATTTAAAGTTTTGGCCTTTGAATTTCAGGCTAAATTGTCCTCTACTTTAATTTTCTCAACCAAGTGCGAATAATCATGGAAGACAAAAAATTAAATTAACTGAAACAAGCAGAAACGCAAATAAACCATTTTGCATTCAAAAAACACGTGAATGTGCGAACAAAAAGAAAATGGATCCCCCCTGTCACAATCCGGCTTACATAGTTTTGTTCAAACAACGGATGGTCCGCGGAATTTCCCATATTAAACCTCGAAAAATACACAAGGCCATTATGAGCCACGTAACATGGGAAGTTCCCATGCAGCACCCAGCAAAAAGGGAAGGCTTCCCAAAGGTCGCATTCGCAATGAGGGCCACTTGAGCTCAGGAACGCACCTCGACTCAATCATCGTAATCGCTTCATTACCGAGTCAATGCAGAGCAGAAAACTCAATCTCTTGATTCGATAAAGTTAGCCTTTCACTCTCAATCTCAACGATTCATTACTTACATGAAAATCGATGCGTAGCTGGGCAGCTGTAATAATCCAATTATATATTGAGTTAATGCAGCAACACTTTCAATTTCCAATCAGTTTATTTTCAATTTGATTAGATTTGTTTATTGCTTTTCTTTCGCTAATGATTTTAAATCACATCATCTGTTTCTTTGTATCAGCTTCATAAATTCAGTTTCCACAATTCTCATATTTTATGCAAGCACTTTATCTCCTCTCTACGACAATTATTTATATTACTTATTGATTTATTTGCTTATTTGCGAGATTTTCGCAAATGAGTGTTTGGAAAAGGAAAAGTTGTGGCAAAAAGAAAACAGCAAATGTCGAAAAAGAGGCTAAATTAATGTCTGTCGGGAAAAAATAATGGAGCACGGAACTCACAAAATACAACTTTCTTCTGCTGAGGTTCGAAGAAGTCTGAAGTCTGGTGAAAAATGAAAATTATTGTTGTGCTTTGTTTCACCTACCACGCCGTAGCAGCCGTAGAGAGCGTGTGGAGTGTACGACGAGCGTGCCAGCGTGTGCTGTATGCAAATGTGCATACGAAGGGTGTTGTGCAAAAGAGACTTGGATGGAAACAGGCGATGAACCCGATGCAGTTTCGATTCACCCCGGGAATTCGTTTTGAAACCTCCCTTCCAACACCTTTTGGGTCGATTTCCTCATCCAGAAGACACCCTGTGATCCGATGTTACGCTTTTCGGTCAGCTTACTCGCATTGTTGCTACAGCAGAGGCGTAACTGAGAGGGCTGGCATTGATTTTTTTTTCGGAATTAAATTATTATAAAATTTTGAAATCAGAAAAATAGATTTTTAGTTGTTTCAGCATTTTGCCAAAAATGCATTATTGTGGCCGCTTTGCCGTCTGTCTGTCCGAAATTTTATAACTCGAGAACTAGAATAGTTAGAGAGCTGCAGTTTTTTGCATCGTGTAGGGCATAGTCTGTAGGGGTGCAGGCTAACAATTTTAGATCCCCATCCCCTCTTGGGGGGGAATGGGGGGTGTTCTACGTTTGTATGAAAACTCCTTATTTTACATCCGATTGAGCTGAAATTTTACTATGTTGTAGTTTGTGCAAAATCTAGCAAATCATGGTTAAACATAAGTCCCCTATCATGCACAGGGAAGAAGCTAGGGGCCTTCAAAGTTTGGTCGTGTTAAAATCTTTGAAAATGCACCCTTTAGCTTAATATCCGATTTTGCTTTTTATATATTTTTTATAAATCCTAGTTACACCTCTGTGCTACAGTATCTACTTTTTATCGCAGCAGCTCGTCGTGGGCCGTATATGTACCAACATACGCCGTTTTTGTGGAAATGTTACGTTGTTCGCGAAGTTGTAAAGCAGCTCGGGTTCGTAGAGCAAAAACCGAATACGCGTGCGAGGCAAAGACGCGAAGATGGAACGTCAAAAACAATACGGCTTCGATGAGAAGAAAAAAATACAAGAAGCCGTCAATTATGTGTTTGGCTTCGAATTAATTGATTGATGTCATTATTAAGTAACACCCTGAAATTTGCTTATCTCGCGCTCATCTCACGTTTTTGTGAATTGTGATGGCGACGCGATGGAACACCAAAATATTTAAGTAGTTTATGTAATTTACACGACACCAGAAGTCGCCTCTGCCGAACTTGGAGCTACCTCAGAAATGCGGCTCGGGCCTAGGTAGCAATTACGACCATTAGCAGCTCAATTAAATCAAAGGTAAGGTTTTTGCTCCTGCTCATTTCCATCGGCATTGCACGCAAAACTGCCGATCGAGAGTAAACAGTAGTTTTGCATGATTTCGGTTCGATGATCTCGGTGCACGCATTTCTCCAAACCCGAGGCTCAAATGCACATATTGCAACGTCAGGAATGCGAAATGGATTTCCGATTTTTGGTACTCGCACTCGCCAAAAATGGGAAGTTTCGAGGCCGATGACTGCCAGAGGAAAATTTCTTCTCAAACAGACGTCAGACAGTCAAACAAAATTACGCAAATGAAGCGAATCAGAGACAAACAAACTTCTTTTTTTTGGGAACTCGTTATCTCAACTCTCTTCCGACTTGCGCAATGTCTGGCCACAATTTGCTGATTCACTATCACACCTGACGCTGACAGCTAGGACCCTCGCACGAGACACATCGCGATGTAATCGGATTAAGTTTTAATTCCGGCGTTACATGTGTCTCTCTGAAAGGCCTCTAAGTGGGGCTACAAATTGGGCGAGCGGCGCACAAAAACAAAGCAATTACACATATTCAAATCTCGAATGCACCTTTTGTGTTCACTCCGAATCGAAAATATGTAATTGGAGGCAATAACATTTACTCAAACTGACGATTGCCGTAATTTTGGACTGTCTGAGAGCAGTGAGTCGAGCCAATTGAGCTGGCTTGCTCCGAATCATTGTTGTTTTCGAACGCATTACGACACTGTTGCTCTAAGACGAACTGTCGAAGAAACCGTAGGGGAGTCAAAAAATCAGATCAAAAAGATTTAATCCGATTTCAACAGCTTACAAACGCGGAAACCATTTTCACACCGCTCTCGGACCTCACGACCAATTGCATCGGCTTTCGACACATCGCATCGAGACCCCATTAAAATCAATTTACCTCTCTCTCTCCTCGCCAAGAAACCTGCTTGACAGCAAGACTCGAGAGTCGGAGGACTACGGAGTTCAAGATCGAAGAAATTTCGAGGTGTAACGGAGCCATCGATGGTCAAAGGCAATGGTGTGTGAAAAAATAAGCTGCACACTGAAAAAGAGGTAGCAACACAATAGTTAAAATTTTACCTTGCCTCAGGCGAGGTAATGTTCATTAAAATCGCTTTTACGTAATACTTTACCTTTCTTTCTTCTTTCTTTCTCTCGCAGGCCGTGGCATTCAGAGCTCACCAACTTTTCCCTTAAACGACAGATTGGGTTTCAGCATGCAGTCTCGGTACGCAATCAAGGCACAGTTGCATCCGCAGTGGCGTAACTCCAAGTGACTTACAATGGCTCGAAAGTACCGCTTAAAGGTCATCAGATAAAATTGAGAGTTATTGAACGTTTACGATCATTTCTCCGGCTCTTGTAAATGACGTTATTGCGGATATTGTTCAAGGTCGTTATGCAGAAAAGTGAACATCTGCGCTTTTACAAGCTGACGTCAGAGCGCGAAAAGAAATTGCAGCTACGAGAGCGATTTCAAGAATGCAAGCTGTCGCCTAACCTGAAACTCGACTGTAATTTAGTTTCACTTCGCGACTCGCTCCGCGACGTCCGGAATCTGAAGGCGTTTGGTTCCTGGAGGGACCGGAAATTTGGGCAAAAATGCATAAAATTCACAAAATTAATTCCCGAGGCACTTAAAATACGATCTCATCCAAAAGCTGAGCGCTGAAGTCATTAAATGTTCCGAAACTGCCTGATATGAAAGAAATACACTTTCACTCCTTCACAGTTTAAAAGCACAACACCACCACGTAGAGATCTCTTTGAGCAAGCGTAAGTTATGATTTATACGATGCACACACCGACTGGTTGTTCATTTTGCAAAACCGCGCGCATCGTCGCGATTATATAATACTTATCTGGAGTCAAAATACAGCAGAAAGAAAAATAATCTACATCATTAATATGGCCATATTGAACGAGGCTGCAGCTCAGTCGGAAAAAGTACGTGCGAGTTCGGGGAATGTGGAAGTTCCTCGCATGCAACCGAACGAACTTATTGATCGCTAACTAATGGGCAATAAAATTGGATATTGCAGCGATGCCGTACTGCTGATTTGAAATGTGTCTTCCGGTCTCGCTTTGCTTGCTTTGCACAAGAAGTTGTGATAATGCTGGGCTTCACGCACCTTGAAGAGCGCAGCGTGGGCTTCGGAGCTGCAATTTTCAAAGCGCACAAGGTTGAAGGAAATGTCCAAAGAGATAACCGCTGCTGATCGGCGGAATGGCAAAAACGTTAAGACATAAATTCATTACCAGACCTTTCTGTATGTTGATGGCTTTTAGGTACGATATGGTCATTTTCGACGATACAGTCTCATGGGTCTCTCACAAGAGGATCACCCTTGTCAGCCCTGCCTCCAGACTGCTGTTTCGGCTCTGCCCAGAACAAGAACGCTGCCTGGACTTGGGAACACTCACGCAAATTGGCTATTTGTTTCCTGAGTCTCGACATTATGGACGAGCATTTTAGAGGTGAAAAATGTAAGAGTCTAATTTTCAATGCCTTATAGTATTTTAGAATTATAAAACTGAACCCAGAGATTGCTGGACTTCTTGAGTTACGCTATTGGAAATTAACCGAGAAATTGTAAGTCGTGTAATAAAACCTGGTTCAAAAATTGATCATGTAAAAATTGAATAGATTGTCTGGATAAATTATTGGATCTCCGACTGTCGCCGTCCGGATCGTAAGTCGTATAATTGTAAGTCGTTGGACAAAACTTTGTTGCAGAACTAATTGATTTAATTAATTGAATTAATTAAAAATCGCTTGATCCTCGATTGTCACCGCAAAGATCCAACTGAACCCACCCTAATTGAGAGTAAGTGATTTGCCTTGAGTACCAAACATAATTTCATTATTTTGCAGAAATAAATCCCTCAATATTACGAGTCGTTAATTTAATCTAACTCTCGATATTGACGATATTTATAAGGCACCTAATTAATTTCTTTGTAAAATGACGGTTTTTGATTAACATTTCAGTGTGTAAAATATGCCGTAAAATTAAAACTTTTACGCAAAAATGCTTATCATAGTTTTTACTCTACCTTTTACGTAGGCATTCCCTATGGTTAAAAATTTTCCCTGGAAACTCACCGGGTACTTTTTTCAGGAAAATATACTGAAATTTTAATCAAAAATTGTCATTTTACAAGGAAATGTATGAAGTGCCTTTACTTTGGGCATGTCACCTATATAATCTTGTAGAGGAGAAAAATGAGCTTGAAAATGAAAACGCCGTATAACCACACTAACCAACAATTTTATTCACGAGCAATAAGATAAGCCACATTCTAACAGAAAGGTATATTTCCCATGTTTCTTAGACATCTAGACACCACATCGACTTCTTGCCTACAATCATGGGATACTCCCTATAACTTGCATACGGACTATGAGTAGCTATGAGATTATTGACTGCACAGCAGATTGGGTAAATACTAGAGATTGAGAGGAAACACATGTGAGAGGAACTCGTTGTCACACACTTGGCTTCTGATGGCCACACTTAAAGCAAACTCTGACATTTTCGTAGCTTTTATCCTGGCTCGGCGTGAAACACAAAGCGACGCTTGGCCTCTTCTCGGCACACCGATCCTCAACATTGACACATTTAGCTGCAGTTGGACATTCATTGGGTATACTTTGGCTATGATACGATAACTTGGTTGGCGCAGCTCGAGACGGGATGTCGAAGGCATCCTCGTGCACTAGGCAGCTGCGTCTGTGTATTCTACTAGTTCCCAGAGACTGGGTGTTGGGTGCACTAAAACGACGACGACGAAAACGACACTCATCAAAATACTTGTTGTAGAACGAACACTGAGAGTCCAGGGACTGTTTCCTGGAACCACGATGAGACGACACTGAGGGGGTAGATACAGCTAGGGTTTGGTTTTCGTCGATTCTGTCTAATGACGAGTTGAAGGAGGAGCTTTTGGTTCGTGTCTCTGCTAAGTGGAGTCGCTCGGTCTCATTCGGAGCCACACCGCGGATGTCCCGTGTCTCTTCCTCCTCAGAAACTGAAACAGACGAGTACTTTAGACAACCCAGAGCCCACAGTCACTCTCTCTCTCTCTGGCAAAGCGAGGACACTACATTGACCACGACACTTAGCACGACACTCAGGAGAACGCTACAATACCTTCCCTTCGTACCTTCTTCAACATCTTCATTGATCGCTCCGTTGTTAATGTCTTTGACGGCACCGTGGACCACCAAGTCCATCCTGGAGTCCAGGGAAAATTGCTTGCCTGCGAAAACCGCGAGAAAAGAGTCTAAATCTCCTCAAAAGAGCACCTTCTCACCTGACATAAGGATGCCTCGGACTCTTCTTCGCATGGCCGGAGAGTCTTGGTTCTAAAACGGGAGAAAAGCGTTAGCGTGGTCTGAGAGAGCGCGGGGAAATCTAAAAGCAATTTACAGCGATTCGGATTCCGGCGTACGCCTTTGCCAAAAACTCGTCCGTATCGAAGATGGCTGCGAACGAACCATTCACAATTTTCGGACTCATTGGCGAGTTGGCGAGCAGGAGACTAGATCCAAATGCCTCGTTCTTTTCACGAGTGTCTGCAACAACAAAGTATTAGTGCTCCAGCTAGCTTACGTCACACTCTAGGGCCAGAAACAAGCCTACCTTTGAGCGAAACCTTCGCGCGTTCTCCCACTTTGATGCCCAGCTCCGTCAGCAGTTCCGTCGTTACGTAGCGGATCTCGTTCCAGTCCTTCAGGATGTCCTCCGTGGACGTCCTCGTGGATGTGACTGTGAACCTTATGACATACTTGCCCTTCAGAGACGCCGGAACCGCGTGCATGTTGCCGCGGTTATTCAGGCGCTTCAGCAGCTTCTCAGTCAGTTCATTCTCTCCCTTGATGCGGAACACGACCATGCCGAGGTGCCGGGCAGCCGGGACCTCAAACCTGCCGTCTCCCAGAACCAGTGCCTCGAACTTCTGTGCCAGACGGACGCCCTCCCGGATGTGCTTCTGCAGCCCCTTGATGCCGTAGTTGCGGATCGTGAACCACAGCTTGAGGGCTCGGAACCTCTTGCTGAGGGGAATCTGCCAGTGCATGTAGTCGATGGCGAGTCCCGAGTTCTCGTGCTGCAGATAGAGGGGCTCCACGTTGAAGGTCCGGTGCAGGGCCGAGCTATTTCGCACCCACATGGCGGTGCAGTCAAAGTGGACCATGAGCCACTTGGACGGGTTGAAGGCGATCGAGTCGGCCCTGTCGATGCCCTTGAGCCAGCTTCGGAACTCCGGGCAGATGAACGCGCTTCCGGCGTACGCGGCGTCAACGTGCAGCCACAGCTGGAACTCCTGGCACACTGCTCCTATCTCCTCCAGGTTGTCGAAGGAGCAGGCTCCCGTGGTACCCAGAGTGGCGCAGACCTGGGGGAAAAGAGCTCGTTGACCTTTCTAAGAACTGGCCATGTGAAGGTACTTAACCCATATCCTACTCAGTAGTCAGGGGCGAATAAATGAAACGGCATTTTTTTAAACAAAAAAAATCAAATCAAATCAAATCAAATTAAATCAAATCAAATAATCGAAATCGGGGATAATCGGTTTTTACACACAATCTTTAGTGACCACTAGCTCAGTGATAGGGGTCACATGTAGCTCCATGATTTGCTAGATTTTGGCCAGGCTACAACATACTTAAATTTCAGTTCAATCGGATGTAAAATAGGGAACTTTCATACAAACGTAAAATACCCCCCATACCCTCTCTAAGGGAGTTAGGGGTCCAAAAAATCATTTAACACCAATCAGTCTTGATTTTTAACATGAAGCAAAAAACCACAGCTCTATTGCTTATCTCGTTTTTGAGTTATGAAGTTTCGGACAGACAGACAAATCGGCATTTTTTCACAAATTTTAGAAAATAAACAATTTCGAGTATCGAAAGTCCTGCTCTCTCACAAGAGAAATGGGTGAAAATGGGTTAACTCTCGCCCACAGATATCGTGTTACTCACAATCGAAGGAGATTAAAAGTGACGTCACTTCGGAAATGTCTGCGGTTATTTTTAAATTGCTTTCTTTTGATTTGACGGCACCATGTGCGAGTCGTACGGAGACTCTGTGCGCGCTGCAGTAATAATGAGGTCCTTAGGGACCAAAAACAATCCGATTTGCACGAAATAAGCAAACTCACCGAGTGAAAAACGGTGAGGCAACAAATGAGGGCAATTAAAAAGTACCAGGTGCAAATCTTACCCAAAAAGGTACCAGTCCCGACTCGATGTCCTCAATGATGGCCTGTCGAAGTGGATTCCCGCGCAGCGACAGCTTCTCGTCCGCCTCAATGAACCGCATTCGGACGAGCCCGATAAGAGCCGCCTTCTCGACGCTCGAGTGCGACTGGTCCGAGCAGTAGGCGACGAGTCTGGCGTTGATCTCCGAGTCCTGGTAGCCCGGCGTGTGCTCGTGGAACCGTCTGATGCCCTGCGTTCTGCCCGCCAGGAGACAGACGAGCGTGGACTCGCTGGCCGTGGTCTGGATGACCCCTCCCCCCTTGCTGTCTTTCGAGAGGTGCAGGAAGTCGTCGGGCAGCCCAATCATCTTCCCGAGCCAGTTCATCACGACTATCTCCAGCTCGGTGACGGCGGGCGAGGAGGCCCACGTGAAGCCGAGACAGTTGACGGCGTCCGCCAGCATGTCTCCCAGGAGGGAGGGGAAGGAGTTGAGGGCCGGGAAGTAGGCGTGCATGTGGGGACTCTGCCAGTGCGTGATGCCGGGCATGATGACGCGTTCCACGTCGCTGATGATCTTGGACCAGCTCTCGCCCTCCAGCGGCGCCGCGTTCGGGACGAGGTTCCGCATGTACCCCGGCTTGACGTTCGGGAAGACTCGCCGGTCGCGGATCGTCTCCAAGTAGTCGGCTATGTAGTCCACCATTTCCTTTCCTGTATCGAACGTGTGTGGAAAAGTCTGAGTCACCGAGTTGCAAATTCAATTCAGTGTAATAAAATTGAAATGAGGACAAATGGGCGCACAAATTTGCCCTTTCACTGTTCATTACAGTTCCCGAGCGCAATAAAAGGATATTAGAGGATTTGCCTATCTGCGGAGCAAATTGTTGCGTTTTCAGGGGACGCGACTCGGCAAAACTTTTTTAATGCAAAAGGACAAGTTTGCGAGCAGTTCTAACCTCTCTTGCGGTACTCCTCGATATCCATTTTGGGCGTTTTCAGGGGTGTTTTGCTGTTCTTGAGTAGCTTCTTCAACCACCGGGGAGAGACTGAGGTACCGTGAAAAGAAATCAAAGTCGGAAGCTACAACACTTTGAGGGTTTCCTTGAGTGGCTCACGGCACTTTCCCAAGCAACAAAACTAATATTTTACATACGGCACGTGAGTTATGAAGAATACAGAGTACTGGATAATGTATCAGTTTTGCACCATCACAACTGAAAATTGGATATTTGTGTGAGTTGGGGGTAGTTGCTGAAAGACAAACTAAAAGGAAATCCCGCGTCTTTTTCCCGACTTTTCTCGACCGCTTTCCTCGAAGAACTGGCGGATTCTGAGACCCGTCTTCCTTTTTATACCCTCGTTGCGATCTTTCCTGTGCTGCTACCCGTCCTGCGCCCTGTTCCGGAACTCCCGTGTTGGCGCAATCAAGAAAATCACGTTGAACTTCAAGGAAACTGAGGCGCACTAAAGCAAAGCGTCGCTGCAGCAGATCTCCACAGCGTTTCGTAGCGTTTCATTGCGTTTTTTTCGTTTGAATTTTCTTGGGTGGAAAATTTCCAAGAACCTTCGATGTTTCCCAGAATGTGAAAGAAAATGTTTCGGGAAAATTTCTCAAAAGAGGCATCAATCGTTTCTAAGAGTATCGTGCTCTTGAATGAACCGGAATGTGCGCGACGACCAAGCTGCGAAGGTGAAGTACAACAAAACGAAGAAAATGTTCCATTTATGGGGCTGTCCACAGAAACTTCTGAAAAACTAATAAATCACAGAAAATGCTCGTACGGTGATTTCTGGCCCCCAACTGCCGGAGCTCCTCTGTGGACGAGCCCCTCCAAGGCTGGTAAAATTTACAGTTTTATTTGTTGGGAATAAGTGTTAAGAACGTTCATTAACCTCAGTCACATAGCGGTACCACGGTATTATTATTGTTGTTATTTTCATTCCATTCCGCGACTGGTTGGTACGTCGGTCGTCGTCGTCATTTCGTTGTGCCAAAGAGAGTGTAGGCTACATGCGAGACTCCAGCTTTTGTAGTCATGCATGATTTCAATGTTAGCATTGGCGTGCAACAAGTTTTAAATGACCACAGTTAGCTCTCCAAATACGCTGTTCTCAAGCTCATCCACAATATGCCAATAGTTGTAATTGCATGATAATGAGGTGGGCGCTTCACAGGTGAAATATCGATGGCTTCTATCGAATTCAAATATTGGGTTTGCTACCTACAAAAGTGATTCTCGGAAGGTCGATAAACTTTCTTCAAGCAGCCCTCGAAGGCTCGCGGCTGGGATTTCCGAGAACTGTTAAGCGCAACTTTGTCTCTTAATCTCGCAAGCTAGGCTGTAATGAAGATTGCGTGCAAGTATGAGGAATGGCTGAGCTTGAATGCTGGAATTGCAGATCAAAACAAAAATAAAGTACGGTTACATGTAAGCCTGCCTCCGAGCTCTTGCAGGTTTCGACCTCATTTCGTTTCATACGAATATTCACACCGCATTTCCACATTGCCCGGCACGACCGACGTACTCACCTACCTTCCTACGTTAAGTACAGTTGGTTCTGCTGCATTTTATTTTAACCCGAAGAAATGATAACCGTTGTCTGCATACGCAATTGCTTGCTATTTCGCGAGACGTATCACACAAGTAACGTTAGAAGGTGTGTTCCGTACATTAGCATACATGCAGGCCCAGGTTTGGAAAAAGAGCTGGTTTGTAGTGAGCAAGAGCCAGCAAGGCAAAACCAGTAAGGCGAAGCGGGGAAGAGGTGAAGAAAAGCAACAAATGGCATGTTAAGTGAAACATGCCTGTGTGTACGCAAATGAAGAAGAAGAAGAACAGGAATGCGGAGAAAGAGGCAAAGAAAAAGAAAGATCGGGCGAGATGAGCAAAAATGTTCCCTTCTTTCTTTTCCTCTCGCATCATGTCGCGGTCGTCATTAAAATACGGGAAAGTCTGATCCAAAAGTTCCCGTACTGAACCTCTTCCGAATTGCCCCCAAGGCGGCATCCAGAGGTCCCAAAACTGTTGACCCCCAATCAGACACACACATTCGATTCCCGTTCCCGTTGTGGAGCTGCGGAGCTGCGGCTCGAACAACAAATTGTACAACAAAATAATGGAAGAGAAAGAAGCAGAAAAAGGTGTACATAGTGGTCATGAGACACCACAGGAGTAACGAGCTGTGCCAATGTTGTATGGGTGCTGATGGTGCTGGCTTGGCTTGCTGTAAGAGGCTACGTTCATCGATGGTTACGTTGATGATGATGATGAAATAGAATAACTGTTTTAAGTTCTACAAGAACCAACTTCACCGTAGTGGCTTAGTAATCATCCGAGTGCCCGTTTGTTGAGGTCACAAACCCGCGCGTGAACCATTTTCTTGTGCATTCTGTTATTTTTCACTGCTATTATTTTGTGTTTAATTGTTGCTCCCGTGCTTTCTGTGTTTTAGAAGAGAAAAATAATAGAAACAAAGAATTAATTCGGAAAAAAGCAAAGTGTTGAGCGGTACATTACCATTCAATGATTTCATTGTCTGTGAAATATTTTGTGCTTTGTTTTACGGCTAATAATTATTACACATATGTAGGTACATGCATATTCAATGCCACATTGCCGTAATTCATGTGATGCATTATGCTTTTGATAATTGTGATACGAATCTAAGTGGATGCCACAAATTGCATGGATAACTTTGAGAATCTAACCGTTTCTCCAGTTGGCCAGAGCCAACGAGTGCTAATTGCTCGTCCCTCTTGACGAAAATGCGACCTTGAAGATTTTTGAAACTTACATTTTTGGTGATTTTTCCCAAGTGACCTTGAACTTGACTCCTTGAGGGAGGAATTTCTCTGACCCGAAGGATATTGGATTACGTTCACAGAGAAGATCCTCGCAGCCAAAATGCCCAGCACAATCCGAGGTGAGTGAACTCTGCTGACAGAGAAATAAATAAAAAAAAATTGTACATACGAGCTGCGTACGCACTTTACGCACCTGCCTGAGAGTACAGCTAACGCTACTCGGGCCCAGCCAATGCCCAAAAATAAAACCAGTCGCATATGTGTGAGCGAGAATGCCGAAAGTATTTTAATACTGAATGAATGGAAAAAAATTCATAATGAATATCTTTGCAATAAAATTGACGGTCATTGACATCTCATTCTGCGCGAGAGGTGTACAGCAGCATCATTTCGGCGCGGCTTGGCGTTTCGGCGTTAGGCGAAAATTGTCTGGGTTCACGAACAAAGAACCTTAATCACCGTTGTGAAATTGCAGATTCGCGTGATGAACGCTTCTGACAGAGAGACCTAATCTTGACATATAAGACGCTTACCGACTTCCGGCTTAGAGTAGCCCCTCCTGCTCTTGTAACGCTTAATATTTACAACAGACTACGTACATAATTTAGGGTAGTGTGTTAATCAGATACTTGCATTCGGCATCATAGAACACCCCTTGAACATGCAGGCACACTGCCGACCGACTCTCTCCCTCGTGAGCTACATTTTTGAAAGAGATATGCGACATCCACAGGCCAGACATACGGAAATATGTAAACAAACATGCGCAATGAAGGGTTGGGGGAGCTTTTTCGTGTTTTTCCGAGTCACATACCGCAGTGTGGGGCGTTCTAGCGCGTACACGAGCCACTTTTGTGAGAGAAATACCGATGCACTGTTCAGTGAGTGTTTAATCTGGGGATTTTGGAGGAAACTAGCGACCAATCTGGGCTCCGAATGGGTCCAAAAGCTGCACAAGTGGAAGATCTCGGTGGCCGAGAAGTCGACTGAAGAGCGGGAGCTGCAAGTTTGCGGGAAAGTGAAATGTGAAGTCAGTGAGGGAAGGGAGCAGTGAGACACCAACGAAACGCACAAAACACGAATTTACTTTTCGACAAAGGAGCAATATTCTGAAAGACTGTCGGTGTTGTTCGTTCACATCCACCAAATCGCCGGAAAATTCGACCTGGACCTCGAGCGTCAATCATTGTAACCCCCGATATTTTCCTTTTCTACACGAAAACACCTCTCTCTCCGTACATCGGAGCGAGAGTACAGGACGTGGACGCCATTGGGGAGAGAAAAGCTCCACACGGAACTTTCCTCCAATTTGTTATTATTGATTACGAAATAACACAGTGGCGTGCAGGAATACGCAACACACACCCGTACGTACAGCCAGTACACGAATTTTCATCGAGTGCATACCGTCGCGGAAAATTTACAGGAGCAAATAAAAAGAAAAACACTGGGAAAACATTCGAATTCAGTGAAATTTATATGTGAATCGCAATTTTGTACACATTTACATTCATCCGTGTTACCGAGTTTCGTTTGATAATGTGAAAATTTAAGACTGATTTTGATTCCCGAACCAACCGACTGCAACCTTTTGCGCTTTTTCTAATCCATTGAGAGGCGGCTGTTTACAATAAGTGCTTTCAGAATTGCGAGATCCCCAAGTCAGCTCGGAGGAGGGCTGATCCCAGAAGTGCTAAACCGTTTCGGTGTTTGTTGTGGGGAGCAGAAGTAACCCTAGACGGACGGAAATAGGAACAGAACTCCCCTTACTTGTCCCATTTTTGAGTTGTGTGTACGCGTAAATGTGGGATACAGAAAATCGATAACTTTTTTACGTAAAGAATTCCGCCAGGACGTGCATAAGGATGTCGTAGTGTCGTCGCCATAAGCACACCCCACGTACGAATCATGTTGTATTTTTGGAAAAAATACATTGCAATAAAAATTGAATAAACAATCATAATAATTGATTTCGGAAGTCGGAACCGCCGGGCCGATTCGAGAGGGAAGATTTTGGTGCGAACGTTGGAGGAAAAATCAGGCAAAGTGGCGTCGCCAAGCGAGAACAGTAACTCCTCCAACAACACTATCACGATCCCGCTAACGCAGGCTGTGGCGCTGACGGCGTTGGAGAACACGTCTCTCGTGGTGACGGAAATCCAAATAGCTGCCACAAGCAATACCAGCACAGCTGGCACCCAAACGACTCGCACACCTCCCCAGCCTTCGAGCCAGGCTGCCACCAGCAGCAGGTTGGAAAGCAGCAGCGTCATGACAGGTAAGCTCTCGACTCTGTTGTGTCTCAGTTTCTCGTATCCTCGATTTCTCCTCGATTCCTCGATTTCGGGGAAATCAATACGTTCCCGTAAAAACATTTTCCGACAGCCGTTCGGCCGAGGCGCTCGGGGGAGAGCGGAAAATTTGATTAGGATCATTAAATCCTGCACGAGACTCGCCTTCCTAGATACACGACGATGAGCGCGCACGAAAGAAAGTTCCGAACGCAAAGGCCGAGTTGCGTTGCTTTGCGGGGAGAAAGAAGAAAGAACGAGCGACGAAAGAGCAGATAATAAAAAACATGAAAAGTAAGTTTCAGAATAGCGGTAAACATATTTATCTACAAACATTACAGTTATGTAATAATGATATCGATACCTATATAGCTCACACAATTTATATAAACGCTCTGGGATACCGAAGCCTATGTAGTCGCGCTACAACTTTACTAAAAGTAACCAGCACTACCAACAACAACAAACAACCGCGTTGTTATTATTCACTTTGCTTTACACTTTTCTTCTCTCGCTCATGCAACTACTCGGTGTTCATTCGTGCACATGTTATGCTCTGACCGGGGAGTTTCCAGGCCCATCCTTGAGGGAACAGAACGCTCGTGGAATTTTCAATTCCCGAAAATCGTTCGAAAACGAAACTTGGAAAACTTCCGTTTAGAATCTCTCACGCCCCGTCGTCGGGGAACATCTAGCTGGCTGCAATATCGCTTTAAACGGAATGATGTTGGCAACACGTAGGTACATAAATCGATTCTGCTCGCTTAAATTAGTTGAATTGTGCACAAGAAAATTTCCCCGACTACCGCATTGGGAGATTCAAAAGTTTCGCCGGTGGGACTTGTCCCAGCAATTAGCTCCCTGTTTCCCTCCTTGATTCTTCAAAACTTTTTAGTGCATTTTCATTAATTTTGAAACAAATGCACTTATGTGTCCATTATGTCCGTCTGTCCGTCCGTCTGACTCACAAAGGCTCCGAAACTAACAGAGCTAGAGACCTGCGGTTTTTTGCATGTCGTCATGTATAGTCTGGAGGGTGGGTGAAACACTTTGGTTTTTCCGAAAAACTGCCTGGGGGGTAACTAGGGGGGTTTTCCCGTTGTATGAAAGTTCCATATATTTCGTCCGATTGAGCTGAATTTTGGATATGTTATACATCATGTCAAATCTAGCAAATCATACAACACATTTTTGCCTCTATCACTTAAGGGGGTGGGGTGAGGGGCCTCCGAAGGGGGGAACATTTTAGTTGCTTCGTTTGAGCTCAAATTCAGAATGGTCATGTAAAATGAGAAAATAAGCAACTTTTATTCCTCACAATGGTTTCTCCTCACAATGGAAGGTCAAATATTGAAAACTCAAGAATTCCCCTGGCGAACAGAAGGGCAAAATTTCAAATTCTACCGATTGTGCTAAAACTTTGAAAAATAGTTCTTCGTCCCCGACTAAGCTTTAATCATGTTCTTATACTTTCATGACCCTTTATTTGTTTTAATTTCACACAGAGATCCAATCCTCGTAGTCTGGCGAGTACGTGTTGATTCCGGGTAGACCGTTATTACACTGGGGGCTACCTGCCGAGACAATCCCGACCTGCTTCACCTCACAGCTGTCTCCATCCGCTCTAGAGCAGGGAATCACCACTGGGGCTCCAGAGTCACCCAGACAAGGCCCCTTTCCTTTGGCTCCGGACGTGCAGATGCGGCCTCTGTCCGTGGTCAGGAACGGGGACCACATTTGTTGGCACTCGCAGTTCGCAATCAGCTTGATCCCGACGCATCTCAGGCAGTTTGCTAGCTTGGGCACGCCACTGTCGACAAGACCCCAGCCCGCGACTATGGTGTCCCTTCCGGACAAGCTCCACCTTGTTTCCGGCTTGGCTCTCTTCACTGTCTTGACACTAGAATTTTCCTCGATCGGGTGGATGAACTTCACCATCCCGATGTCGTCCTCTAGGGTGTGCTCGTTGTACTCTTTGTGGGGTCTGATCTGCTTGCCAATTGCGAAAACCAGTCTGAACTGGGCGTCCTTCGTTGGGTGCTTCTTGAGACACGTCACTCCAGCCACGATGAGGACCTTCCTCGCGTTCACTAGGCAGTGGGCAGCCGTGAGAACGGTTCTCCTGTTGGTTAGGGATCCCGAGCAGAAGAACCAGCCTCTTCCCTTGCGAGGAGCAATAAACAGAGCCACTTGGTAGGGAACTCCCTTGATATCACAGCGTCTCCCGCCCACAATATCTGCTTCGTTCTCGGGCTCGTCCGCGGAGATCATCTCGAACGGACGTCCGTCTGGGGAGCGGACCTCGGACCAGTCGATGTTCATGAACTCCTCCATAGCCTCCTCTTCCGACGCCTCCGCTCTCTCTTCCTCCGTCTTTTGAGTGCGTGGGCGGCAGTCAAGGTCGTTGAAGATGAACCCGGCTTCTGGGTCCTTGTGAGCGCAGTAGGAAGGTCCCTCCGAGTCGTCGTTGTAAATGAAGCTCCCGTGCTCTTCCTCGGCTGCAGCGAACGTTGCAAAGACCACGAAGGCCAACAAAATCGAAGTTATCTTGATCATATTGCTGACTTAATTAAGCTAATGAGCAGCTACCGTCTTTTTATATGCGCTTTTATCAATCTGCAGGAACATGATAAGCCAGGTATCGGTTAATATTCTCCGAAAGTGTCTGAAACCTTATCGGAGGGGGGTCAAAAGAATGCATTGAACTTCTCGATTCGAAATTCCTGGAGTCACAAAACAACAAGTCAGGTTTGTCCAAAAATAAAACATGATACTTTGGTGCTCTCCCAAAACACTCTTAAATTTTTAAAATTTGCATTTTCCCACTCGGCTTCACTTACTAATTCATAGCACCACACAAGCATTGCGATACGGGGCTAAACGTGACCGAGAACAAGTGCAACGAGTGCGTCGATATGCACTTTTTCGCCCCTACTCGCCGACAGGTGGCGCACGGAGCGGAATTTCGCATCGCAACTGCACCTCGCTTATCATTCGCGACTGAGCCAGCGCGTTTCGTGCACTTTCGTCCAAATAAAGCTTAATTCCAGTTTAAAATGCGATTTTGGGTAAGCCTTGGGTAATAAAAACCGCATGAAGGTGTGACTGAGTGATTGAAATTGCATTCTTGGGTACTTTCGCGCGCTGCAGCCACCACCTAAAATATCCAACCACACCTATATTAAACGATTTTGCACTTCCAATCGCTCGATGACGACATGCGATCTGCATACGGACTTTTTTTTCGTACTAAACCATATGGCTGTCGAGGGGTTACGGGACAAAGGGGTTAAGTGAGCTCAACCTAAAAATATTTTCATCAAATAAGAAGACATTTTTGTGACCACTTCCTCAACGAAAAAATTTTTGGCCATAAATTCCAAAATCCCGTGGGTCAAGCTGAGTTAAAAAAAATTTCGATGAAGTTTTGTTACTAACCCATTGGCCAGCTAGAGGTCACTGGTAGCCCATCAACTTTTAAACATTTAAAGACAAATTTTGAATGCATTTTCAAAACATTTCATCCTTCTTCTCTCGTAATTGGCCACATTTTTTTGAAAGTCATTTTCAGATTTTGACTTATGGAGCAGCAAAAACAGCTACTCGTTAAATTTTTTGGTTAGGTCGCCATATTGGATTTTAAATTTAACTTTTAAAAAATCATTAAAATTACTTTAAGTCATAATTTCAAAAAGAGTTGAATCCAAACTAATTTTTTGTTTAATTTTTAAAAAATTTATAGCCATTTCTGATTTTTGTTTTAAAATTTAAGTGTATTACTTCTCCAAAAAAATTGTTAAAAATTTAATGTTTGCGAATTATTCATGTGGAAAATTTATTTCAGCCAAAACAATCGATTGTAGCAAGCTTGACGCAGTTTGAAAATCTTGGTAGCCAATGGGTTAAGCCATCCTCAGCATCATTTAGAAACATAATTAAAAAATTCAGAAAATTCTCCCAGTTTTCCCACTCTTGAAATTTTCTCAGATGGTTTCCTGAAAACGGTTTGAACGGTTTTGCGAATCCCTCAAGCCTCGTTGGTGCCCCGGGTTCTTGCCAGGGTGCTTGAACTACGCGAAGTTGAGTTGCGTGAGTTCGTTATAATAGCGCAAAATGCAAAAATATAAAAGTAGGCAAACGCAAAGCAGTGAGTGAGCGAGCAAAAACAAAGTGCAATATGTTTGTAGGTATGTAGTGTCTGCGATCAGCGCTATTACATAACAAGTGCATTCACATTGCAGCAGAGAGTTATGTATATATTCATATGACGCGTTTATGTACATAGCCACAGCCGTTCGCCACTGTTGCTTTGGCATAAGACGCTTCGCCTTTATGTGCAGCAGCAAACATACTCATTTCATTCATGTTGGTATTTGTTTTGCGTGTCGACTTGACTCTACTCTGCACTATGTAGCACTGCCGTGTGTCTCTCGGATACTCTGCGAGGTGATGTTTGAACACGGCAGAGACACTGCGAGTCGACTTTAAATTAAAAAGAGTAAACACGAAAAATACATTTTATGTCTTTAGTGCACATGCTGTCGTTTGAGTTTGAGAGAACCCGAAATGGAAATGTGTGGCTTACAGCTTTGCCTTGGGACTCGCCGACTCGGAGCTGGCTCTGCTGAGACGTGGAGTCACTTGTTCAAGCAAGCTTAGAGATGGATTTTACATATTCATGAAGAGTCTTCAGATATCGCGATTTCCTCCCACTGCAAAGGTGTAAATTTTTTTCCTGCTTCCCCAAAGACCCTCCTCTCTAGTTATGCCGAGTCCTTTAGAAATTGAAATGGCCTTGCATCTCGAGTCTCGTCATCAGCGGATGCTTTTGCCCCGAATAGTGAAAAAACGCAGTGCACCCGAATGACTGAATGGGTAGCGGTTTCCTAGCAGGAACTTCTCACGTTTCTCATCACAATGAAAACCCTCTGATGCGGAATAGCATACGAAAAAAAGGATTGCTGCCTCGCTGTAATCCAAAACATGCTTCCTAGATTATTTTAAAAGTTGCATCCCCGTCTGCTGTGCGATTAAATACCTCCCGAGCAGGTAGCAAATGCGCACTCGAGTATCCTTGAGGTCGTCCTCTCGCTATCCTCTTTGCTTTTTCACTTCACATTAGGCCAGGCCGCGCCTGAGAATGTGGAGGAAGCGTTGCAATTACACAAAATGCAGATGATGATGAGATGAGGGGACGGGCGAGAAAAAAAAATGATAAAAGATTTTGCTGCTGCTGTATTCATCGCAAGTGTATCTAATGTCTACAAGGACGTAGCTAAGTAGCAGGTCTGTGATGAAAAACTGATGTTAATAAACTTTCAATAACAGTTTGTGTGTTCGCAAGCATGACTGCGTGCCTCCAGCTAAGAGCTATATAGGTGCTTGGCCATGCAGATTGTAGCTGACTCGAGAATCTTAGAGCGTGATACGATACACAGCGTCTAGCTGATGGGTGGTTATCGACTGGATTGCCTCCACATTTTCCTTTCGCGCTCTTTTATCTCCCCCCAAAAGAGGCCTACAGATAATGATCGCTTTTATTTTTTACGATATCCGAGCAAAAACCCGAGATTTCAAGCAGCATGTTCAATCTGCCTCAGAACCGCCTTAATTAGAGTCTTGCGACGATAAGAATTGGAACGGTCTCATAAAGCGCATATTACCTTTCAAATTGCATGAGCGACAAGACGTGAAAAACCGCCGCGCCGACTCGAACCGAAACCAGGTCTTTGAATGCACAAGGTTCAGCTCCCAAGAACTCCGACTTCCAAGCCCAACTGCGTTAATTGCGGGCTGAGAAATCCGAAACAATCTTAGAGACGCACACACTGTGGTTTCTCGGGCCCCGAGTCTTACTGGGTCACAATTTTTTCTTTATTTGGTCCGTGTTCTGGCGTGCTCGTATTGTACAAAGGTAATTAATATGCTTCTTTGCTATAAAATAATACAACAAAATGTAAAGCGAAGAACGGTTAGCTCCGTTAATAATCCCATGTTAAAAAACACCGTTTAATGCACACACGATTGCAGCTCATTGTAGCTCGTCTAACATCGCATTCATACGATAATAGTAATTACTCGCGGAATATCACACACCTTATGCCTCCAGAAAAGCCGGAGAGAAGTGGAGTATCTCTTTTACTTCTTTGTTAAGCCGAAATTTCTAAGTAAGCTTGAAACAATTTTTAATCTCTGGTCCTAAAGTAATGATTTAATTCCAAAAACGTTTCGGACCTCTCGTAGTTTGAGCAAGGTGTTCCTAAAAGTGCCCATTTTAGCCCCAAATCACCTCTTAAAGTGCTTTTTTGAATGTACATGAGTAAATCCATTGCCGAAATTGTTTTAGGTTTTGTTGCTAGGTTTTGAAGGTTGTCAGCTCAAAAATATACAAAACTCAAAAGTCTAGAAATTTCAATTTTTTGGCATATTTTTGGCCATATCTCCCAAACCAAGAGCCGAAAATTCGAGAAATTTTGTGTGTATGTTTGTCACTTAATAAGACAATAAATTAAGAGTTTTCAAAATTACATATTTTTGTTATGCAAAAAATGAATATATATTACAATATATGTATATGAAGATATGTTTTAAATAATTTTGTATCAATAGTTTGTTGGAAACTTAATGCAGTTTCTAAAAAGTGCTCTTTCATCAAAATTAGGCTCTTGGTTGAGGAGAACCAATTCCAAACGTGAGGACCATTTTTTGCAAATATTGAATTTTCAAGGTGACCTCTATGGCGGCCATGTTGGAATTTCGAAAAACTCAAAACGCCAAAAATTTAGTTTGCTCATTTTCATCGAAATCAAAAAATTCGCTGTCGAAAGTTTTCAGTTTATTTTGAAATGGCCCATATATTGGTGTTTTCCTCGATCCAGTCCAAGTAGAGGCCAACCTTAACGTAAAACATGGGATACGAGGCGTCAGAATCCGGTTGATCTATGTATTTTATAACTGAGGCGATCCCCACTAGGACGTCACTTCCATCACCAGCCGTGATAGCCAGGGCACTTCCAGAGTCTCCAGAAAAGGCAGCCCGATTGTCTTTACCTTTCAAGCAAAACTTTGTATCAAGCACCGCTTGTGAGATAAATCCATCTCGGCAGAACTCCTGACTTTGGAAAACTGCTTCGCCGTACTTCAATGCTCCGTCGTGCCAACTTTTGGACAAAACAGAATATCCGAACCCAGAAATAACGCCAATCTGCCCTTCTAAGTCATCGCTGGTCTGAGACCGACTCGGTAATGCTATTGGCTGGATGAATTCTGATAACTCCACTGGTACGGGAAGCTGGATAATGGCGAGGTCATTGATACCTTTCAAACCCGGATCAATAGAGCTATCCTTGACTTCATATATGAAGTCTGGGTGAATTTTCACGTGCGTGTTTGGGTCTACTTCAAATAACTGGGCAGTAGGATCCAAGACAAAGAAGTTTTTAGTCCCAAGAACTATGGTAATTTCACTCATCTGCAAGTATCCCGGAGTGCCAAAACAGTGAGCCGCTGTTAGAAGATACTGATTGCTTATCAGTACTGCTCCACATGAAATGGTTCTATTTCGACGAATGAGAGTGCTTAGATGTGCCATGTAGGGGAAATTTCTGATGTCCCGAACCTCGATTCCATTTATGATTCTTCTTTGGGCAAATGTGCCTTTTATTGTCGAAAACAACAGGAAAACTAAAAACTTAACGTCCATGATGTTTTCAAGTCACTCGGAAACTGATCAAGCTACCATACTCAAGTGATTTTCCGTAACTACTAAATCGATTTTCTGAAACTAATTTACAACTTCTTTAAAGTTACAGCTAAGCAAGGTTCTACATTTTTTTATCCGGTGAAATTTTTACATTTGTGTTCTTCTCAATCCAGTCCAGGTAGCGGCCAACCATCGTGTATAAGAAAGGATACGATGTGTTAGAACCATAATCTTGATTGTAATGTACACTGGATCCGATTCCGACGAGGACTTCATGTCCATCATTGGACTTGACAGTCAGGGGACTTCCAGAATCTCCCAAAAAAGCTGCCCGATCGTCTTTTCCTTGCATACAAAACTTATTGTCAATTTCCGCTTGTGGAACATTCCGTCTGCGGCAGAACTCCGGATCTTTGAAAACAGCTTCAGCGAACCTCAAATTTCCATCATCTTTCCTTGGCAAAATGCTATAATATCCAAACCCAGAAATAACTCCAGTCTGCCCTTCAAAATTGTCATTTTCCTGAGACCGACTTGGCAACGCTATTGGATTAATAAGTTCTGATAACTTAACTGGTGTAGGGAGCTGAAGTAAAGCTAAATCGTTGAGCATAAATTTTACTTTTTCATAAGAACCCTCTTTAAATTCAATAAGAAACTCTGGGTGAATTTTCAAGTGTTTGTTTGGGTCTAATTCGAATGTTTGGGCTGTGGGATCCACACCTTTGGAAGCTTTTGTACCAAGATCTACCCATATTTTACTCGGTTTCACATCCCGGGGGTCGCTAAAGCAGTGAGCCGCAGTCAAAAGGTACTGGTCACTTATCAGAACTGCTCCACAGTAATAGTTTCCAGACATACGCACGGTGAGAAACGCTTCGTAAGGAAACTCTCTGATGTCCTCAACTTTGATTCCGTTAATAATCCTCCTCTGGGCAAAAGTATCCCGTATTGCTACAAATACCACAAAAATTAAAATTTTTACTTCCATTCTGCCTAAAAGCCACTTTGAAACTGATCGTAGTACCATACTTAAGCGACTTTCCATACTGTTACTTAATCGATTTTCTATGAAAAATTATTTTAAAAAACCTCCAGAATGACACGTTTCTTTTCTTAGTCAGCTGAAATTTTTACATTGGTGTTATTTTCAATCCAGTCCAGGTATAGTCCGACCTTCACGTATATCATGGGATATGAAGCGTCATCAGAACCAGAGGATTTGTTATAGGCCACTTCCGAGGCGATTCCTACGAGGACTTCACGTCCACCGTCAGACTTGATAGCCAGAGCGCTTCCAGAGTCTCCGGAATATATTGCCCGGTTCTCCAGTCCCTTCATGCAAAACACAATGTCTAGCACTGCTTTTGTGATGAAACCAACTCGACAGAACTCTTGATCTTGAAAAATCGCTTCACCGTACCTCAAAAGCCCATCGCTATATCCAGTAGACAATTCAGATGCTCCAAATCCAGCCACAACTCCAGTTCGCCCAACCAAGTTATCGCTTGCCCGAGACCGACTCGGCAAAGCTATGGGCTGGATAAATTCTGAAAACTTCACTGGTGCTGGTAGCTGGATTATAGCGAGATCATTGACTGATGAACCAGAAGCCTCGTCTTCGTATATGAAGTCTGGGTGAATTTTCACGTGCGTATTTGGGTCTATTTTGAACGACTGGGCTGTAGGATCCAAAATCAAGGACGCTTTAGTGCCCAGTGCTACGGTAATTTCACTCATGCGGTAGTCCTCCGAAGCGCCAAAGCAGTGAGCCGCAGTCAAGAGATACAGGTCGCTAATCAGGACTGTCCCACAGTAATACGATTCTTCTCTACGTACGAGGAGATACCCTAGATAGGGAAACTTCCTGATGTCCTGAACTATGATTCCGTTGATGACTCTCCGTTGGCCAAGAGTGCCACGTACTACTAAGAGCACTAGAAAAATAGAAATCCTGGCTTCCATTCGGCTAGAAAGTCACTCGGGAACTGGCTGGGAGCAATTTTCCACAACTAATTGAAAACTTCCAATTAAAACTTGGTGGAAATAGAGTTCCAGGTAACTGTTTTGCATACATGTTAACTTTCGAGCTGCCTCGAAACCGCTGCTTCGATGTAAATCCATTGTACACGAGCTTAGACATTACATCTAGCTGTTAAGTTACTGTACAAACCTAACGCCGAACATCATTACGATCATAAATGGTGAAATACTGTTAAAAACTATGTTATCGTGCGTTTGGAGAGAAATCAAGATCTAGCCTCCGAGGTCAGACCCCCAAGGTACCCGAACCCGGGTCCGAGCCAGGACGGGACGGAGAGACTGGCGTGAAATCCGAGAACGGGCTGCACAGAGAGCGGCAACAGCAGCATAACGCGGCTCTGCGGCGTTTATTTTTGATATTAAATTTTTATTTTAGTATTTTCAACCGCGACTGTGTCACAGACAATACTCGGCTGCGGCTCTTGCGATCAAAAACTCAGTTTCAGTCTCTTTGCGGCCGCCTGGCCTGCTCTGCTCTGCTCCACTGCAAACAACGCCAACTGCGAACTGTGTAGTATATGTATGTATACAATTATGAGGTACTCTACTCTACTCTCCACATACTCAACTTTATATTAATGTAATGAAATGAATGAATGGATGTACAGACATGCACCAACGATACGGCGGCAGCGAGGAGCGAGCAAGCAGGCAGCAAAGCAACAAACATGGATGGTAGATTGGAGCAGTGGCAATTTTCTAGCCAGTCTTTCGCCAAACTTCACATGAAACGCATCGCGATTGTGCGTGTTTCTGCTCCGTAAAGACGGTATTTTCGTTTCATTTTCTGTTAATCGCTTTTTACTTCATTCTTGTTGCTGTTATTACTATCATCGTTTCGGATATTTTTCGTCGTCGTCGCCGCTCGTTTTTGGTATTTCGTACGCGCCGCGCCGTGCCGTGCTGCTGTATCTCAATTTTGGATATTGTAACTTCAACAAATTTCACCTTACATAACATATTGTGCGCATAATGCGAAGTGAAATAATACTTTGATGATATGAAATTCGGAAAAAAGGGTATTTTTTGTGGAAAAGTCGAGGCAAACAAAAAGCTGGATGAAAATAAACGCTGCAAATTGAAATAGTGGCTGCGATACTCGTAATTATTGGCTTCCAAAATACTCGCACTCAACGCAAATGGAAAACTAATTTTGTATATTGGATATTTGTCCATACACAAGATGTTTGCGATTACATAAATCGTTATGAGCTCACAATGATTATCATAATATGTTAAAAGAGTGGATAAAGATGTGTGAAGTGAAGTGGCTCCCAAGGATTAACTCTCGAAGGGACTCCAAACTATGTACCAGTGACCAGGATTTAAAAGCAGCGATCGAGGACCCAAACTCCGAAAAAAAATCCCAGGAATTCGCCACCTTGATCTAAAAAGAGGGCACAGGTCTCGTTTGATAGCAGCTGAGAGTCTAAAATATCTCAGGTTTTCGGAGGCCAATTATCGATAAGCTTTGAGAGAACTCTGAGGGCCAATTTCTTCCCACTGCAGCCTATTTTCGGCGCTGATTTGCCCAATTCCCCGTTACGTCGCACATCTCGAGCCTTTTGATGCCATCAAAAACGCTCATTGTCCCAAGTGACGCTGGTGTGTGAGCGTTAATTGATCAATTTTATCAACGGCTCCAACTCGGCGAGTGTATCCAAACGATAACGTAATAATCCCAATCCTATTCATAAGACGTCAAAACATTGCTTTCACCAAAAGTCCAAACATTATTCACCAAATTTATGTTTCTCAGTTGTACAATACAAATTCATCAACTGGCACCTCACAAAAACTCTCAAACACCCAGTGTAGACACACGAAAAAATCTACTCTCCGACTCGGGCGCGATCTCGGCCTGTTAAATAATCCATTACGTACGCATTTTAACAGTAACAAAACTCTTACAACTCCACATCACTTTCAGTTGGTGCGTTTTTACAACTCCGTGGACTTTTTATTGTTATTATTGAATTTGGCGTTTTTGCCGTGCATTAACGCACACAGCCACAGCCACACAAGCCGCCTTAATACCCGAATCATGGCTGCTGCCAAAAACTTAAACTTTTTCTTTTATGCCCCATGCCTTTTTACCTCAGCTCGCACCGCGACTCTCGCGCGTTATACAACATCCAAATTTCGGCGGTTACGATCGCGCTCGCACACACCACCGTGCCTGCCCGGTCCGTGTCGCACAGCGACTCGCTCTGCGGCCTGGCATATAATAGTCTTTTAATGATAAATGGCAATAAAAAATGTGAAAGTTAATTTTGGGGAGGACCGCCAGCAAATGCCTAACCCCTGCGGAAGTATTAAGCGCGGGCTTTTTTGGCTGCCAGAGTCCCCGGGGTTAATTATGAGCTGCTTTTTGCCCCATTCGATTGAAATGGAAACTCTGTGCCGCTTTAGAAAGTCCCTTCTAAAATCCCCTCGATCGTCGATCGCTGTCACAAAAATAGTTTGGAGTCCCACGCAGCCACACGCCATGCTAACGCATTGAATTTCCCAAAAGGAACCAGAAGAAACCTCGACGCAACCAGTGCTTTCACACCAACAAAAAAAAAATTTTTGAATGAGCCCAGTGGCATTACGTAATGTTTCCATCTCAGGTATTCAAATTAAGAAAACGCATTTATTGAAGTGAAGAAGACAAAAGTGCTCAAGAGAGGCCCATCAAAGGGCCGGACTGATAAGCGAAGAGCCCCCTCCTCCCCGGACGCTGGCGTGAAACGCAGGAATGAGATACAATGTTTACGCCGCGTGCTATGTTTGATATGTGGACTTCTAAATTGGAGGCACACAATGTAGTGAATCCCATGCAAACGAATTTACAGACGGTAACGAATGTGCAAAACTCATCTAGTGGATCTATCAAAGGTAGGTGTGTGTGTCTCAGAAGCGCACAAGTGGCACAGTCAACGGTATTGTGCCGAAACTTAGTATTCCACTTGCATCAGTTTCGCGACTCTATCGATGGCAACATTAACGGTATTGTGTCATCAATTTAATTGTTGGGCAGCTTTGTGAAATTCCCAAATTTCGAAACGAATTAGAAATGGAGAGCGTAATTGGATTTCATGGCTCTTGAAGTCTTAATTTCAGCGCACAGTTCGCGTTTGATCAACTCGTGATCAGCGATTGGAGTTAATTTGAGAAAAGTCTTCTCAAGAACCCGATCAACCCAGACGGGGCTTTCCGAGCCA
Organism: Forcipomyia taiwana; assembly: GCA_963930915.1. Classification (NCBI taxonomy): domain Eukaryota; kingdom Metazoa; phylum Arthropoda; class Insecta; order Diptera; family Ceratopogonidae; genus Forcipomyia; species Forcipomyia taiwana. The sequence goes on along the minus strand of CAWVOI010000099.1, from coordinate 23,214 downwards.
TATCACGTAATTCAATGCAATCACAAAAATACGCCTGCTCGCCTCTTTGACTGTTACTCAATCCGAAACCGTGACTACTCTTTTGCATATGAATTCAAAAATTTTTATCATTAATTTAAATAACATGCAGACAGACACACACGTCAATCCTCACACTTGCACACATTTATTTTAACTTTACTTTACTTAACGCTCAAAATTTTTGACTTTCACCTCGCTGACGCAGCAGCAGCTTAGCCGACAAATTTTTTACTCGCACGTACACGCATATTGGGCTCTGCCTCGTCTTTCATCGACATGCACGCCATTACATAACGCCGCCACCATCATCATTATGCCTGGCCTGGCCCGCCGAAAATCTGCTTTTCGAATTTGGAGTCTCTCTCTCCCGAGAAACATCGCATAATACGTTTCATATTTGGGAATGTTCGTTTTTGTACGACAACGGCTACTAGATTGGAAATTTGTTTCGCAGATCGGAGCTCCGTGTGTTCAAAACAAAATAGCGTACAAGCCGCCCGGTACGCGTGCGAGTGAGCCCACATGTGAGAACTGCACTATTCGCATATGTGCTCACAATAGCGCGATGCACAGCGCTGCTGCTGCACACAAAGTATGAAATTAAAAAATAGTTGTAAATAAATAGGACAAAGTTGAATACACCGACCAAGGACGGTGGTGGTGTGTCTATGTACGAATTGCATGGCTCGGGCTCGCACAGAGATACATGGCGTATTGTATAATTCCTATTAATTTTATAATATTGTTAAAAAAAACTTTAAGCAGCCAGCCAACTTACTTGAGCTGCACACTCCCGAGAACGGCTCGAAGTCGTCGCAAAACATGATCATTTTGCATTCGTTGCTGCGCTGCTAATGTTATTATGTGTATGCCCCCTTCAAACTTCAGAACGCCGAGCCGAGCGGGGTGGTAATGTTGGCTCGACTAATATCACATGCATTTGCGTACTGTTGAGCGCTATTTATGACATATAAAGGCACCTCGCAGCTCTGTGCGCTCGGATGATGTGTAACTGAGGGAATTTTCATTGAATTATTCTGTCACTTTAAGTGATTTTCGCATCAAAAATGCATTTGAAGCGTTTGCTTTCGCGTCACGTGTCGCTTCGTAGCTCGGGAAGATCTTCGACAGACGGGAGACTTGCGGAAACTTTTCTTTTTGGGGCTTCCTATGAGGCTTGTGGGAGTAAGTTACGTTCAGGATATAATTAGGTATGATTAGGGCTTTTACACTTTCTACACTCTTCAACACTTTTTGCCTTTTTTGGCAAAATGATTAATTTTACTATTTTATTGTTTTTAACAATTTAAAACATAATTTTTTGGCTTTTTAGTGCATTTTTATCAATTTTGAAAATTCATTCGTTTCTGATATGTCTGTCTGTCTGTCTGTCCCTCTGTCCGTCCGTTCGAGTCACAAAGGCTCAGAAACTGTAAAACTTAGAGACCTGCAGTTTTTTACATGTTGTTATGAATAGTTTGAAGGATGAGCGAAAGGTTTTTTTCCTGAAAACTGCTTGGGGGTTAGTTAAGGGGGTTTTTCTGTTGTATGAAAATTCCTTATACCTCGTCCGATTTAGCTGAGTTTTGGATATGTTTTACATCATGTCAAATCTAGCAAATCACAAAACACAAGTTTGCCCCTATCACTTAAGGGGGTGGGGTGAGTGGTCACCAAAGGGGGGAAAATTCTAGTTATTCCGATTGAGCTGAAGATTTAGTATGTTAATTGGCTTGGAAAAACTAGCAAATAATTGTTGTACAGTAAACCCGTACCACCACCAGGAAGGGAGCTAGAGACCCCTTAAGTTTCTACAGAAAAGAATATTTGGACAAAAGATTTTCATTTCGACTTGAAAATGCACTCGAATGCGTTCTTCCCCCACTAAGCTTTAATCATTAAATTTTGCGATAAAATTTCTGTTGATGGGAAAATCAAATGTGAAGGGTTTCACTAGTATCAGTTGATGTTGAACGATCATTTTTGCTTGTCCGATAGAAGACATTACTGTAGCCCACGTTTTATTTAGTTCAACAATTTTCTTGAAGACCCTGCAGATGAATAAAATTTATGGATGGATAAAATCTGAAATAATTTTTAAAAAAAGTTTTGCTGCTTATTTATTTAATTTCCACTCAATACTAAGGCACAATTTTCGGCCCTTTGAGAGCACAATTTTAAGAAGGCCTAGGTATGAGTTACGAGAGCTTAAAAGAGGGAAGAAAATACCCACAAACTTGGAATTCCAAAGTCGCCAGCAAGAAATGCATGGGGATCCCGGGTCGCATGTCGTCGAATATTTGAAGGCACATCCACATATTTCACTGCTGCCCCACAATAACTCGATTATAGTGTCAGTGTACTTATTATGTATACTATGCCATCGTGACGTCACTTTTCTTTATGCTCTACTGCATTTTATTACGTCGTATGTTACGCCGACTTTGTTATGCCTCTTATATTCGTTTCTTGTATTGTCGGTTTGCTCCGGCACTAAAATGTAATTCACATCGCTGTTTGTTTTCATTGATGAAAAGCAGCATTTTTCTGGACTTTTTCCAGTCCAGCGTCTGGTGCTTTATCAGATCGGCTCTGGGGGGGACTTACCTGGACCGCGAGTCATGCAGCAAAGTGTGACGATCGGGGCTAATCAAGGGAAAAGCTTTCCTTTCTATTTTTTCTCGTGTCGCATTTTCGGCGTTGCGTAACAGTCCAATAGTGATTGCTGTTGTTTTTCATTTCCCATAAAAGCAATCATGGTTGTCGTAGAAACGCGTCGAGGCAGGCGAGAGGTACAAGAAAGACGAGCATTCTTTCCAGCAGCGTCATTGTGCGGCAGCATTATGTAGGTAGCTGGCTGGCTCAGTGCTCAAAGACGAAACGTTAGTTGTTAATCAGCTAGCTGTAAATTGAAACTTCAGTGGTTATTGTTTCTCCGAGCACTCGCATTATGGAGAGTACCGTGAAGAATACCGTTTCTGACCCAATTTCTAATGCATTTCTTCTGTGGAACAGCGAGGTGGAGGCCGGGAGATGCGCCGCCCGTGGGTGTCAGGTATCGGGCAAAGTGGAGCGCGAATTTCACTTTTCGCAATCCCCAATCGATCGCCTAGGTGCTGCGAAATAAAAATACTCTCCCATAGACCATAGACTCAGTCGCATTCGCATTTAATTGCAAGTCTGTCAATCAAGCCAGAGGGTGCACAATGGGAAAACATTGTTGTTGTACCTACCGTCAAAGTGAAAATTAAGAATAGTAAAAATAGAACAAATGCATATAGAAATCATAATGGAATGCGCTGTTCAATCAATTATGTATTGTTTGATTTGAATTCTAGACTAAATAGTTGGCAGCAGCAAAACTTTTTAGTGTACGCAATCATTTATCTACGAGGTGTAGCTAGTTGTAGCACGGGGTGAATCACCTTTTATTGTGCTAGAAATGTGTTTTTTGTCTTTCGCTAGAATTCAGCAAAGCAATTTCAACTCCGGGCCGCGTGTGTGCGAAGCTGTTTTAAATGAAGTCGTATGAAAAATTAATGTGGGGTGGACGTGTTTCGTGTAAATCGTTCCCAAAACCCCAAAATGAGAAAATAATATCGCCAATATGGGGTCCATTAGCCGCTTGCGGGAGACATGAACTCTGTGTTTGCCGTACCCAACTTTTCTGGAGCACACTCTGTTGACACTTCTGGGAATTCCTTCGGGAGCTCGCCCGAAATATTCCGCAGTTCAGTGACCCCGGCCCCGTGGCGAGTCAGCGTGACTGAAGGACGATTGATTGTCTGCAGTCAGAGATCAGAAATTGTGTAATAGATGCAAATCGTTTCATCGTCTTTTTCCAATCAATTTGTGTGTATGTATGCAAGGTAGTCTAGTAAAATTTTTTGCGCCATTCTGAGAGTTATCTCAGCCCAAGCGAGAATGCAGAATGCAGCAGCGAGCAAAACAAAATTACCGTGAGGCGGCAGTCGGCACTACAAGTATAACCAGTCAGTGGATATTGCGTAAATCTATAAACTGTAAATAAAATAAAATTGAAAATGCTCTACGTTCTCGTACGGGGCTGCGAGGCGCAAAGTGAAGACGAAGAAGAAAAAAACTAATTATAAACAATCTGTTGTCCAAGACATGCAGCTAATGCACATTTTGCATCGCCTCTACAGCGCTCACGCACATGTGTATGCATGTATGTGGGTATGTGAAGCAACATAAGGCCGTAGAACTTCGCTCTGTAGAACGTGAACGTGCGTCCAAGTCGTAAGTGGGTCACCATTCAGTTGGGTCATTGCACTCCCTCGGTCGGCGGTGTTGATGGTGTGTGAGCTGTGAATGGATATGACGACTCACACAGCCCGTACGGCTCCGTACGGTAAATAAAATTATAAATATAAAATAAAAATAGCGGTACAGTGTGTGCGAGGCGGCACGACGCTCGCGATAGTACTTTATATTCAATGTAGACTTTATAATATTGTAATCGGTTATCTCATAATTGTATAAATAGTTTCTATGCCACATAGCAGTATGCGCTCTCCGAACATAACTGATTTTCAATTATCATGTTAGCTGGAAACTGTATGTCGCTTTTTCGCCGCGCCGCCACATCCACATCCAACTGCATCGCGATCGCGAGGTTTGTGTTTGTGTGGATTTCTAAACTCAAGGTTGACTTCTAAATTGGAGGCGAATTAGGTACGTTCTTAACCACCACCACCACCACCACCGATACTTTCGACAGCCAGCGATACATTGCTGACCATGACATTCTTACATGTCATAGTCACGCACCACAGATAAAACTTTGTTGTTGCTGCTTAATTGCAGCAATGGCCTCTGTCCCAATCTCGGGCCAGCGACAGCCGATAGGTTCTCGGGCCACTTTGTCACAGTCTATCATCGACTGTGGCTGTCGACGTCGGCTCGCATGTCCTCAAGGTTGCGTTTCATAAGCTGTAATTAAACTCGACTTACCTGCAGAAACATATGTAGAGATTTTTCTTGGTCTTCTAGAAGTTTCTGTAGAAGTTTCTCAAGTCCGTTGAGGCGTGATTCAAGGGTAACGGGGAAAGGGATGAGCAGGATTGGATGAATAACGTTTGAAGGAAACAGGCTCGCTCCAAGGCTGGCAAGGAAAGGGATGGGCAGGATGACTTGGCTAAGCAAGAGTGATAAGAAGACCATTAGAAACAATTTTCTGGTCAATATTTACCTCAAGAAACATACATCTAAAGATTTTGGGTCGAAAAAGTTGGAAATTATTTTGGATATTATTTTGATTTTTCCCAAACTTAACCCGTTAACAAAATCTTAATTTCTCGTTTTTTGAAAACAAATTTTTGTCGAAAAACTGGTCCTTGGAGGCTTAAAACGACATTGATTTCCTCAAGAAATGCATTTTTAAAGATTTTGGCTAGAACATTTAAAACTAGAGAAAACAAATTTCTCATAAAATTTTGAATTTTACAAAACCTCCATTTGTTAAGAACATCTCAACTTTGGATTTTTTGATAAAAATTATTGGTGGAAAAATTTTTCTAAAAAGCTCAAAACGAGTCACTTTACCTCAAGAAACTCAAATTCTAAGAATTTGTGTCGAAAAAAGTTGGAAATAGGAGAATTTTTTTTGTATTAATGATGAATTTGTCCAAACCTCAGTTTTTTAAAAGAAAACCTTAATTTTTAAAAACGGTCCCAGTCACCTCTATATTTTCCTCAAAAAACGCATTTCTAAAAATTTTTGGTTGAAAATGTTGGATTTAAAGAGTTTTAGTTTTTGCATAAATGTTGATTTCGGCCAAACCTTCGCTCGCTTGCTAGGAAAACTCAATGTTGGTATTTTGATGAAAAATGTTTTGTTGAGAAGATGGTTTCAAAGGTCTCAAAACGAGTCAGTTTACCATAAGCAAAACATTTTGGAAGTAGGTGGGGAGGAAAGATCATAAATTCAATCAAAAGTAAAATGTCCTATAAATCAATCAGACAAATTTTTTGGGACACATAGGACCATGGCTCATTTCTATGTTACTAAAAGAGCTCTAGGTAGTCCCCCATGTTATGAGTGCCCGAGAGAAAGCTCCTGACGTCCCTCGAGTCCTCTCCGAAGCCCCTCAGCTGCCGCTCTCACTCACCGCCACACATCCACGCTAACCCTCCAATTCACTGTGTTTGTTATCTCCAAATAAAGTGATAACAATCAAACACAAATTAAATATCACTTACATTTTCGGGAATGTGATACACGTTAACAGCCACTTCATCACTTTGCCACACAGAGAACGTCCTCGCGCTCAGCTACGTGTTTCATTCCATTTGCACAAGTGTCTGGCGGTCAATGCCCTCTCCTCCAAAATTCACGCTGAGCCCCACAGAGCCGAGACTCGCCAAGGGATAGGGTTGCTATCCAACCCGCAGGTGTCGCAAACACTCATTTTTTATCGCTGCCCGACCTTATATAGCTATTGACATTAGCGATCGCTCACCAAATGTAAGACGAAATGGCCAGTCAGCGGTTCAATTGGCTGTACACAATATTGCGTGACGCGGGTAGTTTACCCCGAAATGTCTCGAAAAGTACGCCGGTGATTGTTGCGAGAGGGGTCCCGATCGGAGAGATTTGTTGTTGTAAAATAATTAACTTGATGCAGATTACGTTAATTGCTACAGCCTACAGGATATGGCCGGCTGCTTTGTGGTCGCATGCGAAGGTGGGACAAAGAACGGGCGATGAAAATAAAATTAGTAATAAAAATGGAATAAGAACACTTTCGCTTTCAGCTCTGAATTTACATGGACTTGTGCTTCTCCGCTTTCTTCGCGTTCGTAGAAGCTAGCTCCGGACTCGTGGGGCGTTGAACCGCGACGTAATTCAATATTGGGAGAAATGTCTCGGAAGAAACACGAGAGATTTGAGCGCTTATGCAAATTGTGGCTCGTCTCTTTTAATTGACATCTTCTGAACAAGACATTGATTCACCTCTAATCGGGGGCACCGACCTCCTAATCGAATTCTGGGCCTTGCCAAAAATGTTGGCTGTCTGGAGGGAGTGCTGCGAATGTGGCTTATCGGGCAGCTGATAAGGAAGATAGCAGGTCAAGTGCTGAAAATCTGCGATAAACATTTGAGTTGAAAATTTCCAAACCTCACGAGGCTGAAAAGGGCCTCCCGGGGTTACTGGCCCCGGCATATCCAGTGTGAGCACAGGTGCACTGACTGGCACACATACCCATGCTGGCGAGTAAACAGTACCGCCGAAAACCGAAAGCTACGCATGTGGTCATTAGTCATTACCGATCTTTAATATATGTGCTGATAACAGTTCGGCTCCCCAACCCGGGCCGCCCGGACCGGCCCGGCCCGCGCGCCTATACAAACATCGTTATGAGCGCGTATGACTACTAAAGACTTCCGAGTTCAAGAAATTCTCAGGAGGGCTTTGAACTTTTATTTTATTACATTTTTTCTCCTTTATGCTCGCTCACTGCTGTGTGGGTCTACATTCGGGCCACATGACTGGTGGTGTACGGATATCTGGCCGTCGTGTGAAATGGAAACCCTATCAATGTGCTGTGGCACGGCGGCGTGGCGCGGCGGTGTCAATGGGTGTATATATGCGACAATGATGATGATGACATGTTTGAAAAATAAAAGTGAATGAACGTACTTCTTGCGCGATAGCGATATAGTTATGTACGCAATATTGCAATTACTTTGGCGTTGGCTCATGTACATTATTGCGCTTCGTATACGCGGAGAGAAGTGAAGAGCCGAGGCGAGCCAGTGTTAACCAGCCATCGGCATCATCATCGGCAGAGTGAGAGACTTTCCATGGGGCGATACTCGCGAGCAAGAAGGCGACGTGTAAACCCGATGTCGACACACACAGGAGGGAGCATTCATGCGCACATCAAACAATATATACCTACATTATGCCAGAGTTGTGCAGTATAATTCTTTAGTTTATTTGCTTCCTCGTTTTCAGAATGTCGTGAAAAATGTTGAATGCGAAGTGAAATTTTTTCCAATTTTTTTCACATCAGTACGCGAGAAAATTCTTATATTTTTCCACTTATATCGGTTGCGGTGCCTCAAACAAAGTGATCGTTGACAACAAAATACACGAATTAAGTTAATGTGATCGTTCTGCCATCATAAAAATTATAAGAATACAAAATACACATATATAATATCGCATAATAAGAAAATGGAATAAAGGAGAATATGTATATATTTGTATATAGCGGAGAATATGTAATGTCATTCACCTCATGTGTCATCAATAATCAAAAGGAAAAATCAAAAGTGTAACGAATCGGAGAGCCATTAAGTGGAAAAGTCTCTAAAAATCTCACAGTGGAGGGGAACGGTGAAAGAAAATTCGTGAAAAGCCATCATACTCGCATAAGAGAGCAAGTTCAATGACACCATGCCGAGCCGAGCGAAATACACACATAAGAATTTTATATTTTGATCGATACTCATGCATTGTTCTCGCAGAATCTCGTTAATCGGGCCTTTGTGATGTGGTGCATCCTTGCAATGTCCTTGAATATCCTTCAACCCCTGTTTGTTGCCATTTCTGCTCCCACTTCTCCCCTTCTATTGCGCAGTTAGTACATGTTTTGTGTTATCGTAGGTCGGGTTCTGCATCGTGTTGGGTTTGTCACTTGATGGCTTTTTCTGTCGGATTTTCGGGCTTCTGCGTGAATAACTAACTTCGCTCCCACGTCGTGTTTTGCAGAAGCAAAGCCTTAAATGCTCTCCACAAGAAAATAATAGAGGGAAACAAACAACAGACTGCCTTGTTATTGGACTGAATTTACTTAAACACTCACTGCTGCAACACAAAAGTACACACGAACAGGAATAGAAAAGTGACTATTTTGCGAACTTTTTACACTCTTCGAACCGAATATTGTTCAATCGCGTAAAAGTGCACAATTAGTGGAAACATTAAAAAGATGACTGTTTATCGAAGACTTTGGTACCCAACTTAGATTTATACGCAAAATGGATGGTGTTTTCAACAACTTCATCAATCCAACAAACAATTGGAATGACAAATTTAACAACAACAACAACAACAATACGAGTAGCAACAACAACAACAACACGACCAGCAATGGAGCCCACAGCGGGAAGGCGTCGAACTCGAAGGCGGAGGGCTCCGCCATGGACCAGATCAGGGCGTCGCAGCTCTTCCAGGACAACACGAGGCTCTTCATGGACGCAGCGGCCGCCAACGTGCGCCAGTTTCAGCAGCACATGAATTTCCAGTTCCCGCCGGACCGCGGGGTCCCGGACCAGTTCCGACACCCCTCGAACGCCGCCGCGGCCGTCTTCAAGTCGGCCCAGTCCTTTGCTGCTGCCCAGGCCGCTGCGGTGGCTGCAGCGGCCCACAAACCCGGCACCGCTGCGAAACACGGATTGGGCGGTGGCTACGGGAACATGCAGCCCTTTACTGCCATGTGCTCCGCAATGGGACAAAGTGTGGCCGATAGCACGTCTCCGCCACCGCCAAATGGACCAACGTTGTCCCCGTTGAGTGTTCTCAATGGCTGCAATGGAAATGGCAGTGGTGCAGGTGCTAGCGAGGAACGCCGTGCTCCCAATTCGATCCGAGGTAGGGAAAATGGAGCGCTGTGAGCTGTCTCGGTGCATGTGTGCGCGACGGCCAATGAGTTCTAAATAGTTTATGGATTGCAATTTAATCAAACACACATTCATAAGTATTAAATTTAGGTGGGCTCGCAGATCGATGAAGTCACGTTTTTTCGCGTTTGAGATGATGTCTTAGAACAGGAGAGGAAGAAGACCATTTACCTCTCCTGTTTGCCATCCGCTAATTTTCGATGGTTTACATCTTTGTCCCGTCCAATTTGCGGTCCGGAAGAAAAATTTGGAAAAAGAAAAATCATTTCTGCTTGAAAAGTCTAACTTCCGGGCCAAAAATTGACCCGGTCTTGAGTCTGTCCGCAGTGTCCCCGTTCCATACTGGCCGCGGGGACACTTGTTCACACTGGGTTGTTTGGTCTAAAGTTGTTGAAAATATTGAGTGTTTTTGCTCTTCTTTCTCACAACAGAACGAAATTTTGAAAAAATAGACAGTTACAGTTGTTAGCCCTATTTAGACCTTTTCTCTTCTTTAGAGGACGTTGGACCAAAATTAACCATACCAAATAATAGTAGAGCCACTTAACAAGATAGTTTTGAAAAATGAGCCAAAAATTCAAACCCCGTTTCGCCCAAAAAAAGCCCAATTCACAGCTCTATTTCACCCCTTCAATTTAAAGGTCAGCGCTAAATTTGCTCATGTTTTCACCCAAGTCACGTACCAAAGTTCGAATCAAACGCCGAGTAGCCCGCTGTGCCGAGTAAAAATTCGCGAATTGGGTCAAACACCTGCAAATCGTCGCTTGAATACTGAAGCTTACGGGCACGAGGCGCTCTGGGAAGGGGACTCCGACCCGATTCGATCCATAAGTTTCAAATAGAGAGCCCCGATACAATGTTTAATGTCACATAAACAATCAGACGGATTACAAGCACCACCAGTCACACATTGAACGTGATTTTCGCTTGATTTTCAATGTACACTTGAGTCACTGGAACCTGATGCAATGCATATATGTAGCGAAGGGGTCGTCGACCCGCTTAATCATATTCAAATCAACGTTTTAGCGCTTATGATGGAACATTTCGGAATTTCTGGCCTGCACCTCGGCTTGCTGCTGAGTCAGGGACTTCGTTTTTTTTCCGCTCCAAAGTCCACAGCTGGAGAAGAGCTGCATACCGTGCGGGAGAAGCAATAACCTTATCTCCTAAGCTCACTCCAATTTGCTTTTCCTTTTCCCGCATCGTTTTGCTTTAGTTCACCGCTCATAATACATAACATTCGCCATTATACCTGACCTACACAACTTTCAATGGGTTTTAATCAGCAATTCGAGTATATACATAATGCAATCAAGCAAGAAATGATGAATTAGCAGCCGACGAGTTGAGCGAATGGCTTACGAAATAGCTTTTGTTGAAAAGTCCGAGGTACTTAGAACCCATTCCTGATTGTTCTCGCCCGAACAAAGAGCTGTCTCAGTCAAATATTTTTCTTTGCCCACCAAATACCCCCGATTGACCGAAATAACCGATTTCTACGCAAACAAAGACCATCACTCAGATAAGGATTAGTTCCAAAACTCGAGCCGAACAAATATCTGTCATGGAGCGAAACTAGAAGATTAAATTTCGTCAAAATAAATAAGTCCCGCGCATTTACGATATTGCAGGGTCGAGGAACTGTATTGTACACAAACCGAGCTCTGTGGATGTAGACCTGCGTGACTGTGCCCGAGTATATTAATAAAATATAATCAACATATTACGTAGCAGTTCATCAAACAGCACGCCGTTTAACTCTCTTGGCGCAAAAAATATGTGGCAAAAATCTCTGTTGCTATTTATACAAGTCGAAGCCCGTAAATTTCCACGCGCTTCATCTAATTTTGAGGAGCTTTTCCGACACTCTGCGGCGGGAGTGTGTCAGCGGCGATAAGATGCGAGTATGTGGTCATTGACTCGGGGTCTTGCTGGCTGGCTGATGGCTCCTTGGGAGCGGGCCAGAGTCAAGGCCGGGCTGCACTTACAAACGTCGAAATTAAGCGATAAGAAGAGTTCTGAGTCCGGCTTGCGTCACACAGAATGCGAGTGAGTGCGAAAAGTGGAAAGGAGGAAGTGAAGAAAACGTCTCAGCTAGTGTCTAACACCGATCCAGACGCGGTACGTGTGTCATTGACCTCCTTTCTGGTGACGTAGCCAACGTAAATTTCGATAGAACCACACACTTGTGCGCCCAGCACACTCAAACGCTGATAACTTTTGATGATGATGATGAAATTCAATATTTTTACACAACAATAGACGTGTGCTGAACCCACACAGAGGCAAAGAGTTGGGTCAAAAATCTTTCGTTACCTACATTACACGCTTTTTCGCCGCTTTTCGGCCGTACTTCTTGTCTGACGCACCCGCTGGCATAGAAGAATCTTCCTCGTTGTCTGAATTGCACATACAATCAAAGCGAAACGGGCGATGTGAATGAACGATAGACGCTGTATCTGCTGTCCGGCCAGTCGTTGACCCCGCGCACTTTTTTTCCTTTCCGCAAGCCAATATTTCAGCCCGTAAAAATTGGTCTTGCTCTCGTCTGTTCTCGCACCCATTGTATTGATATTCGTTTCCGCATTTGCTCAATACCTCGCAGCCAGATTCCAGGAATCACATTCGGACCTTATTTAAATGAGTAATGGGGCCGTCTCAACTCTGTAGTTAGCTGTCATGCAAATGGGACTCGGCATTAAAATCTATAATTTTGCAGATATTTTGAGCTCAATTCATAAATGAATAGAAAACGCGAAATTACAGAACCAACTTCATTATGCTAATCTTCCAGTAAGAGTCCCTTTGATTTGCATTTTAATCTAAGCGGCTGTCAGTTGTTACCTCGAATTCAAGGATAAATTTAGAATTTCAAACTCAGCGTTTTTGTCAACTTCAAAGTCTTTCTTTACTTATGAGCATTGATTTGCAATTTCTCAACCTTGCCTTAAATTTTATCAAAAAGAAGGGGTTTTTTGCCTTTAAATTTATTTGTAGGGTGTAAAGTGACCTCCTGTTCAAGGTCAGAGTTTCGTTCCCTCTCTACTTAGCATAAACCTCTACGACTGAGAAAAATACGGTGTTGTGCAAAAGTTATGACTGACATGACAGTCCCGTAAAGCCATTTCACAAGCCGCGAAAGCGTCGAGATCTAGAGTTCATTGTCTGCCAAATTTCACAACTAGCAAGCGCGAAGAACGGCGAATTTGTGCGATTGACATCGGCTGAGTGAAGTTCCCGCCAACTCGAGATCGCAAATATGAGCGTTACATAGCGTAATCTTGCGCAATCCCGTACAATGTTCTGCGTGAAACACGTACGAGACCAATCCGAAGTATAGAAGGTCAATAACATGGCATGGCACATATTACACGCGGTCATTGACCTTCCTAAATGCTCAATATTAGTACATAGAGGAATGTGTTGTTAGAAAAATATACTTCTGCCTGCTGACTCGCGTTCGTTTTCGCTCCGTGCGCGACGAAAAACACACATTTCGTGGCTCATACTCAGAGTTCACACAAAATTACGCGGAAAAGAGGTGAATGCTACCGTCGTGGCTGCGGCCGAGGCCCTGCGATCTGATGAGTGATTTGATATAGGAAAAGTAATAAATGTGGCGTAGGTCCATGAACCCGGGCTGACCAAAATACTGCGATGGAGATAGGCTGAGTGCGTGTTTAGGCCGCAACGCGACGCCCCAGAGGTCGTTGACTCCCCCGTTCCGTTCTTTGTTAATTTATTCAGGAAGACGCAGTGGGACTAACTCCAATCTCTTTTCTTTCTCTTTGCAGCTCAAATAGAAATAATACCATGCAAGGTGTGCGGTGATAAATCATCTGGTGTACATTACGGTGTAATCACATGTGAAGGCTGTAAAGGATTTTTTCGTCGATCTCAGAGTTCTGTTGTAAATTATCAGTGTCCACGAAATAAACAATGTGTCGTAGATCGCGTCAATAGAAATCGATGTCAGTATTGTCGACTACAAAAGTGCCTCAAATTGGGAATGAGTCGTGACGGTAAGTTGCCTTTGCCTATTTCTAGCTTCAAACCTTCCCGAGCCGAGGTGCACTGAGCTGACTGCTGAGCTATTGCAAGACGTCGAACGTCGCATTATGTACACGAAAGGCGGGGGAAAGGCAGAATAGAGAGAAGAGGCACAGCAAAAACATGTAACAGTTACCTGACACACTGCCTTAAGCACACACTGGCTCAGCTCGGCTCAGCTCTATCACGTATTTCTAGCGTAACTTCGGCCTGCGAGTCATAATTATTGTTCATTGTTTGTTTGCCAGCGCAATTTTTCTTTTTCTTTTCTTCGGATTCTTGCGACTTGCGAGTCGTGCCCACATCCACAGCAGACGCTGCAGTTGTGTTTTAGCACAATAACTGTTTGTTAAGTCTCGCTGTTGTTACCGTTTCAGCCACTCTATGTTTTGTCGCGTCTTTCACCTTCCCGGGAATCTCGTATCCCTGATTACTTTTCCGTTTCGCAAGCACACACATGACAGTAGCTTTCCCAAAAATTGCCCATAATCGACCAAATAGGTTTCCATCAAGCTTGAAGCTTCCTGAGCCTTTCAAACCTCTTCACGAAAACTGATAGCATGTCTTGTAGCTGCGGAGTAGTGCAGGTTGGCAAACATTGGCACAAAAGGAATAATAATGTGCCGAGCATGAAAAGAAACATGGCTGGAAAATTGAAAAGCCTCATTGCTGCGAGCCAGCTGGGGGAAGCGTAAACAAAATGTGAATGAAGAGGCCACCTACGCTTTTTGAAACACTATGACTATGATCTACTAGTGTTTCACAGCAAAAACGCTTGTTTACATCCCTCCCTCACCCCACATAATGACTCATGACTGCAACAAAGCAGATGATTCGCTCATTTGTGCCCCGTTCACGCTAAAGGTGAAAGGTTAAAGTCCTGCAGCACCTTCGAGGATCCACGTGAGTGGTTAGATGACTCGCTAAAAGCTACATGCCCTTCAACTTGCCAACAAAAAGTAGAATCCTCGATTCCCTGCCCATCGGGGCCAAGTTCTCCCTTGTTTGCTCGCACTGCCAAATTCTAGTGCTTAGCCTAATGGACGATAGCAATCAGACCACAATGCATGTGCAGCGCTCGAGCTAGCAGGAAACGGCATAACAATAACTCACATGGCCTACTGGGGGGGCGACATGGGGAGGGGCAGTGAAGCGTTACTGCGTGTAGTAACACTGTAACTCTATTTGCAGCTGTAAAGTTTGGAAGGATGTCAAAGAAGCAAAGAGAGAAAGTAGAAGACGAAGTTCGGTTTCACAAGGAACAGATGCTTCGGACTCCGAGCAGTGCTGCTCCAGATAGCTCAGTATTTGACACACAGACGCCATCTAGTAGTGACCAACTACACAGTTATAATGGGTAAGTAGACCTAAAATCTATTCTGTAGTGGTTAAAGGCTAGTCTCCTTAAAGCTAAGCTGTTCCCAATTTCCGCCAATTTTTCTATTTGCCAATTTAGGGCTTTCTAAATAATTCTGCTGCTTCCCAATAAATTTTTTCAGCACTTTGAATGACTCAAATCAATTCAGAAATAGCTGATTAAGGCCATATTCTGTTTTTTTTTCATTCAAAAATGATCAGAAATCAGAAACGGAACGTAGAGTCATTATTCAGGGCTTATTTTACTTACTTTTGAATTTCCATCTGTAAAAGTTATGAAAAATAAAAATGGAAACTACCATTTTCGACCACTTTAAAAAATCATGAAAATCGAAAAAAGTACTCGTTTACGGCATTTACAATTTATTTGGAAGTAAGAAAAGCCCTCATTCAAAGTGCTAAAAAAATATTATGGGAAGCAGGAGAATAATTTAGAATCATTTCCAGCACTCAGAAAGCCCTAAATAGGCAAATAGAATCAATCGAAGAAAACCCGCTCTGCCCTGGCCTTTAAGTCCGTAAAGGACTGAATGGCCACATTGATCCCCAAAGACGATGAGAAATTTTTTAAAGTAAAAATAAATTTTTTTAAAAAAATACACTGAAAAAAAATTAATTGGACAACTTCTGCTCTGCTGTGTTCTTGGGTGACCCTATACAATCTATCTACTTACGATGAAAAATTGTTGATAATAAAATGTTAAAAAATTACACCTAAAATTTTCCTTTTCTCCTCAGGTATGCCTATTCAAACGAAGTGAGTTACGGCAGTCCGTACGGCTACTCCGCGTCAGTGACGCCTCAGCAGAATATGGGTGCCTACGATGGTATTTCAACAGACTTTGTCGATAGTACAACAACATATGAGCCACGAAGCACAATAAATGATGCTGACTTCATCTGTCACCGTAAGTATCTCTGCCGCACAGGCCTCCCGTCCCGTCTCTCCTGTAACCAAGTGCAAGACTTAATCGGGAAAAAGTGCAAACCAGTGTCTCACAACGCATCCTGCTTGTGTGTTGTATAACATTCATTGACTGTAAATACCTTTCAAAATACTGTAAATCATCATCACAAGATCATTTAGCTTTTTAAGGCCGCTTACGTGTACATTTCGAAAATCATGTGTTTGCAGATAAATCGCAGGACGGCTCACCCGCTACCGCTAATGCCACTGGGCGAGCTCAGAGCAGCTCCGCCTCCGCCACTTCCATTAACTTGTCACGTCTCGTTACGACCTCAGCACAAGCCACCTCATCTCAGCAACAGCAAACACACGTAACATTAGTAGCCTCTGCCTCGACTCCGCCTCCCCAAAGTGCGAGTGGCACTAGCTGCATCATTACGATAAAGCAAGAATCCTTAGCGAACGCTGTTGTGGCGGCGGCAGCTGCTGCTGCGAACGTCGAGAACGCCGCCATTGTCGGCAGTTTTTCCGTGGACTCGACCACTGCCTTTTTGTCCCCCCATTCGCCAGCCAGCAGCAGTCAAATGGTCAATCCCAATCTCGTTCAGAGTAGTAGTGTTGCGGCCGGTGGAGGCGACTCACTAAGTAACTATCGTTCTTTCTTGCAGTTCAATTCTAGCTTCGTTCAGTTCCATTATTTTGCCACTTTTAGACCAAGCCTTCGTTTCCGTTTCCTTTCGTTCGTTTTATATCAGTACAATTAGCTTTTCTCTCTCTCTCCTCTGTCCCTCTCCCCCTCTCATTCTCTCGATATCTACCAATTTGATGCAAACGCTTGTGTCTGGTCCATTCATGCAGGTCCTGAAACCCATACAATCACTTTTATCGATGACGAAAACTCATGTGACTCCCAGTCCAAGTGGGGTAAGACAGAGTCACCGCAAAATAAGATGTTTTTGATGTGTTATTGATCTGTGTTGTTGCTCTTGCCTTTGATCTCTTACTTTGACATAGTTTTAGGGTCGCATTCATTCTAAGACTGCGTCTGCCGCTTTTTACGAATCGTCTGAATGTTTGTTGGTACTCGTAGCTGTTTCATTCATTGTCACCTTATTTGTATACTTTCTTTCATAATTTACAATATAAGCGCGAAATCAAGCTTTGAGATCCAAGATATATCAGTGTCCGCCGAGAGAGGCAGTTCCGCCCCCAATAACACGACTCCTCTTATCTTTCAGCCGAGGGAGATATTAACGACGTACTGATAAAGACGCTGGCAGAAGCGCACGCCAACACCAACCCGAAGCTGGACGATGTGAGCGAGAAATTCAGGAAACCACAAGTAACTATGATCCGCCCCCGAGTCCCGCCCCTCCCCCTAATAACCCCTTCTCCACGCAGGATTTGACGCAAATTTTGTACTACAAAAACATGAGCCGAGAGGACCTGTGGATAGACTGCGCGGAGAAGCTGACCAACATGATCCAGAACATAATCGAATTTGCCAAACTGATACCCGGTTTCATGAGACTTAGTCAGGACGATCAGGTACCGGCTTCGACTAAAATTACTCTTTGACCCCTTTTCCTCTTTTGTTCTCCCCCCATTCCAGATTTTGCTGCTCAAAACGGGATCCTTCGAGCTGGCGATCATCAGGATGTCCCGGTTGATGGACTTGACTCAGAACGCCGTGCTCTATGGCGAGGTCATGCTGCCCCAGGACGCGTTCTACACCTCCGATTCCTTCGAGATGAAGCTGGTTGCAAGCATTTTTGAGACTGCAAAGAGTATCGCTGTGCTCAAGCTGACCGAAACAGAATTGGCGCTCTATCAGAGTCTAGTTTTACTTTGGCCAGGTGAGAATTGCAACACACCAGTGTCGGTGTCGGTGTCAATAACTCTGATCGTCTTTCAGATCGCAATGGAGTTCGTGGCAATACTGAAATTCAAAGACTTTTCAACATGAGCATGTCTGCAATACGGCAAGAAATATCTGCCAACCATCTGCCACTCAAAGGGGATGTTACAGTGGTGGACAATCTGATTAACATGATTCCCAGTTTTAGGTGAGTTTTTTGACCTCGAGAAAAATAGCAAAAAAAAATAACGATGATTTATCTCCTCCCCAGGGAGCTATCATTAATGCACATGGAAGCTCTCAGCAAGTTCAAGCAAGAGCATCCCGACTACGTGTTCCCAGCACTGTACAAAGAACTCTTTTCCATCGACTCCCAACAAGACTTACTAACATAACAACAGCCCGATCTGAACCTTGATGAGAACGTTGATAACGACGACGACAATGATGAAGAATATTTGGAAGACAAGAACTCTATCACTAATAAAAATGGCAGCGGCAATGGTGACACGGTGGTAATTATTATACAGGACCCAGAAGTGTTAGATAAGTAAATTTTAAATAAACATACAACTAAACATATTAGGCAGGCAGTTTTCGTCCCCTCCCGTCTCCTCTTTTCCATTTCCATTTCCCTCGGAAATTGCATATTCAGATATCGTCCTTAAGTCATTGTTAATTAATGTGTAAACTTAGTTTAACGTCCCAAACTTTGTGATTGTGGTTTTATATCAGTTGGTTTCTCTCTCAGTTCTTCAATCAAGTTTCTGTTCAGTAATATCTAACACACATGTAAACTCACGCATTACTTACAAAACATACAATGTTGCAAGCAAGGATAGTGATTGAGGAGAAGAGTCGCAAAAGCATCTAGGAATAAGTTACTTTACGCAGTTCATTGAGAAGAAATAGTTCATGTACACGAAGTTATACGATTATATACAAAAGCAGTAGTAGAGGAGAGTCAACAAACAACATACATACAATTATAATCATTGCAATTCGCAAAAGTAAGGATAACACATGAAAATGAAAATGAAAATCTTTGAGAAGGAAAGTAAAACCTGTGAATTACGTGTTGTAAACTCAAATTGTTTATACATAAATTATAAATATACGGATTAATATGCATATATTTTATTAATTATTATTTTTGTGTATTGTGTAATAACATTATTGCTAATTATTATTTTTGTTGATTATTTTATAGAGAAGAAAACACAAAACCAACTGCCTTTTTCATAATTTAATTGTGATATTTTCGTTTTAATCTGTTTTTTATCCCATTTAACACATTCACACACACAACATGCATACGCACCAGAGTTCAATGACCCCCACGAGCACAAGTTGCGACTCGATTCGGCATCCCCATCCATTTTTCGAGAGGATATCGCACAAACATCTCTCACTCCCTTCGGAAATTTTGTACCCAGAAGACAATTTGTGGCGGGCGGTCAAGAGTGCGTATGTAAGAATTATTGCCTTAACACACAGATAAACACACAAGAATACACCTTTCAAAGGAGCAAACCAGTGGATCTCTGCAACGGGCGCCGCCCCTCGTCCTCTCTTCCACAATTTTCTGCCTCAAAACTCACACTTTTGTATTTAATTACAACTTCAACCTACGTATTTTGGGACCTCGACGGCGGCCCCGTTGCAGGCATTTGTTGCTTTTCCATCCCAAAAATTCACAAAATATATTACATTATAGAAATGATAATGATAAAACGTACGGAGATAGAAGGAAAACTAAAGTGAATTAAGTCTAGGTACATACATTTGTAGCGCAGAAGCTACGCTCTAAAACTTACAAAAACTTGATAACACATGTAGAAATATATCTTAAAGCGTAAAATAACATATATACACAAAATATTAAACTACAAAAATTCAAAAAAAATTAAACCTAGATCATACAAAGTTCTGTAAAAACTTAGTTGTTTCTTTTTATACTTGAAGAATATTATTAAATAAATGAAAGAGAAAATTTAATAGGTAATCTACTAACTTTAGTTTAGACTTAATTTTAAATAGTTGAAATACATAGTAAGCTCTTAAACGTAAAGTTAGTTCAAAAGAAGCATGTTTAGTAAAGTTAGGATGAGAAGATTCACTTTCACACATTTTCCCACGTTTAGTACGTACTCGTAAACTTCACAACCCCTCGATCGGACAACTTACAAACGTTCATTTCGACCGTTCCTGCCTTAACTTAGCACCCCCTCTTTTCAAGCCGATTCGACATTTTCAAACCCCCTTGTTTTCCAAAGTAGCTTCTAAGTCACTCGTAAAACGGTTAAATTTCTAAATAAACAAACATGAAAGTACGCTAGCAAATTGTCTGATCCAATACCGCAAAACTATAAACTGACATTTCCATACAAAACAAAACTTATATCTTGTTATGCAGTTCATGCTTAAAATTAAACAAAAGAGATGAAAATAATAGGACATTACAGATTAAAGAAGGAAAATTAAACTCTAAAGAAAATGAGCGTTGAAGGAGAAAAGGATGAAAGTAGAAAGAAATGGAAAACAAACGTTTTGTTAATGTACCTTTAAACAAATCTATATTATACATTACAATTATAATTATTATTATAATACGACAACAAAATACAAGAAATGAAAGAACAGTGTAAAATTATACATGATTAATATATATATTCTACGACGAAAATGATGAAAGATGATGACAAAGCATAGACGCATTCAAGAAAACAAATATTGCAAACTTATGTAAAATTTTGTGAACTTGTGAGTACTTTCACGGTTTTGCGAAACCCAATATAGCAACAACAACTGCAGTTACAACATACAGCTTCTATATGGAAAAAGGCAACTGAAAACTAAATAAATTGTTTCATTTCTCTCAAACCGCTTTTTTACTTGGACTTGTCCCTTCAATAGGAAACATGCTTAGCTTAGTCTGGGACGAACGCATTTTGCTAAAAATAATGTCATCTAACATTTAATCGAGTTTCAGCTCAATCGGATCTAAGAAGTTTTTCCCCATACAAACTTTGGAGGCTCTTAGCTCTGCACCGCTAGGTTATAGAGGCTTACTGTTGAACTGTTTTTTGGTAAATTTAATGCCATCTAACCGCTACCAAAGTTTCAGCTCAACCGGTTGGATTTGAAATATTGCCCTTCTGTTCGCCAGGGGAGGCCTTGGGTTGCCTCGTATAGACCCTCCAGGTCCATTATTTTACATTTTTGAGACCATGACTCGATACAAAATTTGCTGAATTTGTCATTTTACATGACCATTCTGAATTTTTGCTCAATCGGAGCAACTACAATTTTTCCCCATTTGTTGTCCCCTCACTTCACCCCCTTAGGTGATAGAGGTAAACATGTGTTCTATGATTTGCTAGATTTGACATTTTCGCCCACCCTCCAGACCATACATGACAACATGCAAAAAACCGCAGGTCTCTAGCTCTTGTAGTTTCGGATCCTTTGTGACACAGAAAGACAGACGGACAAATCTGACACATTAGTGTATTTTTTTCAAAATCAATAAAAATGCACTAACAAGTGACAGCCAAAGTGGGCCTCGACTTTCCAGTCTAACATGGTTTCCAACGCAGCAAAATTCCTGCTCCTTCTCTGGAAGAACTGGAAGGTCACAATCCGCCACCCCTTCGTTCTGCTCTGCGAGGTGCTCATCCCCGTCGTCTACAGCCTCATGCTGATAGTTCTCCGGTACGAGCTCCCTCCTGTCGAAAAACCACCTCTCCGAGAGCAGTTTCCCAACCCCCAGGACGTCAAAGTGGAGGACATTCCTCTGCTCCTCCTCGAGTACCTCATGCCCGAAGATCCCCTCTCCACCGTCCTAGTGGACCTGCTGCAGCTCTTCCTGCTGGCCTCGTACCTCTTCTTCTGCATCACAGTCGCCAAGGTGCGTATTTCCGGCCACCCTCCTCCGAGTCTCACCTTTCGCTCTGCAGGTCGTCACGCAGGAGAAGGACCTGCAGCTTAAGGAGTACATGAAGCTCATGGGTCTCCACTCGTGGCTCCAGTGGGCCGCCTGGTTCATCACGTTCCTCTCCATCATGACAGTGTCTAATATTCTACTGGTCCTGAGCTTCAAGGTCACCGTTGTGAAAGATCAGTCTGTTCTCAACTACTCGAATCCGAGCCTCATTTTCCTCTTCCTGAGTCTCTACAGCGTCTCCATCATAGCCTTTAGCTTCATGATCAGCTCCCTCTCCAAGAACGGTGAGTTAGCCCTTTAAAAACTCTGTGGCTGATCTTTTTGACTCCCAGCTAGCTTTGCGACTCGACTGGCGACCTTTCTGTGGTTCGTCACCTACGTCCCTTTTCCCGTCACCGGCTTCGTGTCCTTCGAAATGGCTCTCTTCCCAAAACTGCTGATGTGCATGCTCCCCAACTCTGCCATGGCCTTCGGGGTCTCCAGAATCGTGCGATGGGAGGTCAAGAAAGACGGTTTGCAGTGGAGTAACCTCTTCGAGAACGTGGATAAGAACATGTCTGTGGGGCTCATCTTCATCATGATGGTTGTGGACGCGCTCGTGTGTCTCCTGGTGACGCTCTACGTGGAGAGAATCTTCCCCGGGGACTTTGGGATCCCGCTTCCCTGGTACTTTCCGTTCACCAAGTCCTTCTGGCTGGGAGAGAAGACCAATCCAGATCCTCACATGTCCACTGAGACCCTCCCCAGTCTCTTCTACGAGTCCCGGCCGGAGCACGGCATCGTCGCAGTCGAGCTGAAGCACCTCCGGAAGGTGTTTGGAGACAAAACTGCCGTCGAAGACATTTCTCTCAATCTGTACAAGAATGAAATCACGATTCTGCTCGGCCACAATGGAGCTGGGAAAACCACCACGGTCTCGATGCTCATAGGGATGCTGAACCCCACCTCCGGCCAGATCCTCGTGAGCGGCCACGACATCCAGACCGAGACGCAGCTCGTACAGGCCTGCATGGGGCTCTGCCCGCAGCACAACATTCTCTTCGACGACCTCACGATCCAGGAGCACAACATCTTCTACAGCAGAATCAAGGGGGCGGAGCCTGGGCGGGAAGAGGGCGTGAAGGTCAAGGCCAAGCATCTCTCTGGAGGAGCCAAGCGGGTTCTCTCGGTGAGACTGGCTTTCTGTGGGAGCCCAGACTTCGTGGTCCTGGACGAGCCCAGCTCAGGTAACAATTTTTCGGTCCCGCAATGAACCTACATGAGCTTTCTAGGGATGGATCCGAGCTCCATGCGCGAGTTGTGGGACTTTCTGTTCTCCATGAAGGAGAACAGGACGATCCTGGTGGTGACTCACGACATGAACGAGGCCAACGTCCTCGCCGACAGACTCGCCGTCATGT